>OY540851.1:9653682-10924098 GCA_961205895.1 Mythimna pallens | reverse complement strand
TCCTCACGCCCCAACCGCCGCCGGGATTCCGATCCCGATTTCCGGCCCGCCGTTCGAACGTCCGGTAACTGTCCGGACCGAGCCCAAGTCGTCGACAGCGCGTAGTGTTCCACGCGCGCCTCAAGGAGATGTCAGCAACCGTAGGGACCCAACAGGGTCGAAGCCTACCGGGGCCACGGGTTAAGTGAACCACGGGGCCCTGAAACAAAGGCAAAGAAGGAACAGGAGTGAGTTTTAGACTGTAAAATCAATAAGACAATATTGACTGGTTGGTTTACACTGTCCTTACAAAACATCTACTTATACTGTAATATGGAAATATTGTAAGAACAAAATTTTTTTTAAAAGAGTAACCATGGAGTTTCTTCCCGGTTCTTCTCCATAGGAAACGACCAATTTGGAACCGTGAACTAGCTTCTAACGTTTTATAAGTGCCCATGTAGGCCTATGTGGAATAAAAAGCTTTTGACTTTGACTTTTTGACAAGTCGGACACGCCCTTCCACTTCACCCAACTTCCACTCACCATTAAAAAAAAACTAAAGAAATTCAATGAATACATATTGTAACATTTTTGAATATCTCTACACTAACAAAAGTTAATATTTAGTAAACACAGACGTACTCTATATGGGCAAACAGGTGCTTGGCAGAAAGCCAGGAGGTAACCAAACTTATTTGAATATTATTCTCCATGGATAGTCTTATGAAAAATATAGAGTTATTATGTCTCTGGTTATTGGGCAACGTAACTTGGATCGGTTATTGCGAATCGTAAGTCAGTCGGAGTGGGGAGTGTTTCTTTATGAAAGTGGGCGTTGAGTTACCGATGGTTTTTGAATTCCAAGTTTGTTTTTAAAGGTTCTCGAAATGCATAGCATAGCATAGTCGGCCTTATAATGTTCCCACTGTTGGGACTCAGGCCTCCTCTCTAGGAGAGGGAATGGGCCGTAATCCACCACGCGGGCCCAGTGCGGGTTGGTGTATGTCAAATCGAAAATCGAATCGAATTCTTGGTTCTAGGACATGCCGGTTTCCTCACGATGTTTTCCTTCACCGTTTTGAGAGCAGTGGTGATGAAATAAATTACACAAAGTAATGCGTCTGGCTGGGTTTGAACCCGCGACCTACAACTCATAAGTCGGGGCCGTTATCACTCGGCCACCGCTATTAAAAAAAAGTTTTTTTGCGATTCGGAAAAATCATTGTAAGTCAATTAGGGAGGAATTGACTTACAAAGATTTTTCCGAATCGCAAAAAAACAGTTTTTTTTTTAGTTTTGTGACGTAACTTCAAATTTACAGTTTTCAGTTTTTTTCCTATATTTTTATAACTAGCTTCTGCCCGCGGCTTTGCTCGCGTAAACATAGGTTTCTCCATACAAACATTGGACCCCCGCTTCATCCGCTTAAGGAGTGAATTTTGAAAATCCTTTCTTAGTGCTCGCCTACGTCATAAAAGGAAACCTTGTGCAAAATTTCACGCTCCTAGTCCCAGTAGTTTCGGCTGTGCGTCGATATGTCAGTCAGTCAGTTTCTCCTTTTATATATATAGATAAACACACCAACAGCATAGTCACTTACAATTTAAATAAACTTATATCCAAAATTGGCATTTCAGTAACCAAATAACAGGTATGCATGACATTGACAAAATGAATATTAGAGACAAACACAGAATAAAAAATGTGTCCAGCCCCCCTAGCCAAGTTACAACCGTTTCGTTTCGATTCTCTTTTCGTCGATCGCCTCGAGTAGGCCACGCCTCCGTTTCCTTTATTCTGACGTCATCTCAACACTCAGTCACGTGGTAAGAACAAAGGAATAGGAGGCGTGGCCGACTCGAGGCGATCAACGAAATGAAACGGTTGTAACTTGGCTAGGGGGGCAGAACACCTAAATCAAGAACACTACAAAGACAAAACACACCGAAATATAAAGACGAACATTATTCGCACTGTTTATATAGGTATTTTATTAGGAGGGATGAAACGCATGTTACTAAAAGAGTTATGAGTTTACATGTGGATGGATGGAGAGGGAGAGGGAGACCAAAGAAAAGATGGATGGATTGTGTGAAGAGCGATATGAAAGAAAAGGAAGTTAGTGATAGCATGACGAGTGACAGGGCAGAATGGAAGAAAAAAACATGTTGCGCCGACCCCAAATAAAACGGGACAAGGGCAGGGAGATGATGATGATATAGGTAGTTTATTAGTGTCTGTATTTGTGTAAGCAAGGTCTCATACCTTGCTTCATGCCAAATTTCAGGATTCTAGGTCAACGGGAAGTACCCTATGAATTTTGATTCGCTTGAGTATGTCGAAATACACTTTTTTTGCGACATAAACGGACGTATCTTCCTTTTCCTTTAACTCAAGAGTTTGATGGTTTCACAGCTTCAAGGGGCTGTGGACCTGAGTATATTGTTTTATTTTTTTATTTTAATTTTAACTCGATACCTTCACGCGTTCCACGGGGGTTACCACCGACGACAACAAGAAAGTACCTATCTAATCGTAGTGATGTCGTGGTGACACCAACCAGAACGGAGTTTACATTATAAGCTTATTATGTTATTTTTTTTCCTATATTTGTGCTATGAGACCTTGCTTCATGCCAAATTTCAACATTCTAGGTCAACGGAAAGTACCCTATGAAATTTTATTCCCTTGAGAGTGTCGAGATATACGTTTTTTGCGGCATAAACGGACCGCAGC
Source organism: Mythimna pallens (assembly GCA_961205895.1). NCBI lineage: Eukaryota > Metazoa > Arthropoda > Insecta > Lepidoptera > Noctuidae > Mythimna > Mythimna pallens. The sequence continues at coordinate 10,921,380 of OY540851.1, read as the reverse complement.
CTAGAGTATATGGTTTTAATTTCAACTCGATACCTTCACGTGTTCCCGAAATAAAGGGTCTTGACAGACAGATAGATGGATAACAAAGTGATCCCATAAGGGTTGCGTATTTTCCTTATGAGGTGCGGAACCCTAACAACATCTCAAGATGCATTAAAACAAAGTAACTAAACGATATTTCAGTTAAATTGAACTGTATTTCACCCTGTAAAAACAATCTACCGACCTACGTAACTGAAACGGAAAATTTTCTTTGAAAAGCCGCCCTTTGTGGCAGCGGTCTTTGATCTTGCCGACAAGATAGGAATTAAGCTATGAATATTGTTACAGGTAGTCGAAATGTTGCCACCTTAGCGAAGAAAATAATAATCCGACTACCCAAGAATGAAGGGTGAGTGCTTGGACTGAAATAGTAAATTTTGATACAAGTAGAGAAAGTTTGTCATTGAGACCGAGGCGGAATTCGCACGAGCCGCAGGCGAGGGTGTTATGGAGACTCGGCTGAAGTGACTTTCCACGTGTATTAAAATTTATTATTATTCTCTTTATTTGTCAATTTTTAAATATTTTTTTAAAAAATATTTAGAAATATAAAAAATAGTATCCCACCGGTATCGGGAAAAAGGTCCAAGTTACCGGCGGTCAGGGCTCCAGAGAAAAGAACCTCCTAACTATACGAGTCGTGTCCAGGAGTACCGCTTTCTGAATCAAGCCCTTGATCCAGCCGCCTAACGCGAGCCTCCTAAGGTGTTGGTCGAGGCTCTTGGCTATTAAGCCATTATCCGACACGACTATTATTATTAAACGACGTTTTTAAATGCACTTATGAAAATATAATTAACGGGAGTTGACGCGAGGTTCGTGGGGGTTTCTTAGCGCCCTGCCTGATACGGTAAATGTCATACATATTAGAGTGGAGGCGAGCGCGCGCAAACTTTCGCGCTAGTGCGAAAAATTGCGTGACCAAAAGCGGTAGAGCTTTTCGAGTAAGTTTATAGAAAAGTATGTTTCGGGAACACTGGCATTGTGCGTACAGCTAAAGAGTGGAATTCTCTGCCGAAGACCTATGTTTCCTGATTTTGAAGGTTTCGTACCTCAAAAGGAAAAAATTGAACCCTTATAGGATCTCTTTATTGTCCGTCCGCCTGTCTTAAAACCATATACTCATATACGATCCCTTGAAGCTGTATCATCTTCCTGCCCTTGTCCCGTGTTATTTGGGGTCGGCGCAACACGTTTTCTTCTTCCATTCTGCCCTGTCACTCGTCATACTATCACTAACTTCCTTTTCTTTCATATCACTCTTCACACAATCCATCCATCTTTTCTTTGGTCTCCCTCTCCATCCATTCTCATGTAAACTCATAACTCAACCCATGTCCATTTCCCACAGGAGCCGGGTGCTGCCCCTGCGCGTCGCCTGTGGGGTACGCCCTAACCCTATCGCGCATTCTATTAAGACCGAACATTTTGCAGAGGGATTTGGCTAGTTTTTTTTAAAGATCCCTTGAAACTGTATAAAAATCAAATTTCGGAGTTCGAACGAAAAACAAGGATAGTGGCCGTTTATATCGCAAGAAAACATGTATTTGACACTCTGAAAGGAATCAAAATTCATAAGGTACTTCCCGTTGACCTAGAATACTGAAATTTGGCATGAGGCAAGGTATGAGACCTTGCTTACACAAATACAGACACTAATAAACTACCTATATCATCATCATCTTCCTGCCCTTGTCCCGTGTTATTTGGGGTCGGCGCAACACGTTTTCTTCTTCCATTCTGCCCTGTCACTCATCATACTATCACTAACTTTCTTTTCTTTCATATCACTCTTCACACAATCCATCCATCTTTTCTTTGGTCTCCCTCTCCCTCTCCATCCATCCACATGTAAACTCATAACTCTTTTAGTAGCAAAGACTAGCAAAGTCTTATATCACAAATACAGGGAAAATAAAATTTATGGTTTATTAGTATATCTTTTCTTGTACCTTTTCGCCTTTTCTCTCTGTTTTATTGCACCTACCACTATTTATCTCTGCATCACCCTAAGGTTGACTGGTAGAAAATGCCTAAGGCATTAAGTCCGCCGCTGTACGTTTGTGCATGGAGTATTTAATAAATAAATAATAAATAAAAAACTGTAAATTTTAGTTACGTCTAGTCGCACTAGACCTGTTTTTTTTTTTTTTAAATTGATAGGCTCGCGTTTGACCACTATCTCACTTAATGGTAAGCGATGGTGTAGCTGACGATGGAGCACGCCTGCCTAAAATTAATCTATTCACTCTTGACTTAAAGACACCTAGGTAGTGAGTGAGAGGGTTCCGTACAAACTTACCTTAGAAAACAGTTCAATTCCCAAATAGTTACGAAGATTTTTCCGAATCGCAAAAAAGTTTTTTTTTGTGACGTTCGACTTGTGAGTCGGAACAGTTACCACTATTCCACCACTGACACGACAAAAGCTAGAAAAAAAAAGCTGGGCAAGTGCGAGTTGGACTCGCGCACTGAGGGTTTCGTACAAACTTACCTATGAAGACAGTTCAATTCCCAAATAGTTACGAAGATTTTTCCGAATCGCAAAAAAGTTTTTTTTTTTGTGACGTAACTACAAATTTACGGTTTTCAGATTTTTTCTTTTACTTGTGCTTTAAGACCTTGCTTCATGCCTTTCAGGATTCTAGGTCAACGGGAAGTACCCTATGAATTTTGATTCTCTTGAAAGTGTCGAAATACACATTTGTTTGCGACATAAACGGCTGTAACTTAGAAGTTTGCTTCAAGGGACCGCAGACCTGATTATATGGTTTTAATTTCAACTCGATACCTCCATGCATTCCCGAGATAAAGGGTCTTGAAAGACAGACGGACAACAAAGTGATCCTATAAGGGTTCCGTTCTTTTCTTTTGAGTTACAGTATCCTAAACGCTCTAGAGGCGGGAAAAGCTAGCCAAACGCGGAACGATTATTTCATAAAACACTTTGATGAATGTTCAAATAGAATTTTCAATATTACGGTCTCAGTTTAATAACAGGAATTGCTGACCAATTGAAAATGTTTTATTGTTCGGAAATTCATTCTTATTGGTTAAATTTATTCTGGGTTGCAACGTTCGTGCTTGATCGGAGATTCGAGATTTTACATATGCAAGACCATGTCTAACTCAAAGCTTGATACACAAAAAAAAATTGTTCGTTTGATATTGTTCATAGTATTTATTAGTTTATATTTTTTTTTTTTTCAGAACACAATGGTGTCTAGTCCCAAGCTAAGCAGAGCTTGTGTTATAGGTACTAGACAACTAATAAACAACTTATATATTTCTAAAAACATACATATTATAGATGAATTACACCCAGACACAGAACAAACTATCGTGCTTATCACACAAACATTAGTCCTGGGTGGGAATCGAACCCACGACCTCCAGCATAGCAGTCAGGGCCACTAACTACTAGACCAACCGGCCAGTTAAAATTTTAGCATATAAATGTATTTTATTATTACAAATATTTTTTTTTTTGTTTGAAGTATCTTTTACTTGTTTATTGTGCAAACCTTTTTTTTGGTGGGAAAATCATCTTGTACAAACAAAAAATAGTACCCCACCGGTATCGGGAATAGGGTCGAAATTATTATTATTATTGATCAACCCCAATTGTATATAGTTATTTATTTATTTAACGATTTATGTACACAAATATACACATAATAAAATATTAGAAGAAGGAAACAGAAAAATAGGTACAGAGGCGGTTTTTTTTTTAGGTGGGAAAATCATCTTGTGACAAATCACACTCTTGGGCGGAGCGGGAGATAGTGTCAGACTGTTACTGACTAAAAACCCACTCCTGTTCCTTGTTTGCCTTCGTCTCAGCGCCCCGGGTTTCACTTTCATACGATTGGCTGACATCTCCCTGAGGCGCGCGTGGAAAAATACACGCCATCGACGACTTGGGCTCGGTCTGGACGGTTACCGGACGGTCGGACAGTGAGCTACCCATTGCTCGCTGTCCGCAAACCCACTGTGCAAACCTACCGCAGTGTTGTCTTTTTTAGGCCAAAGGTTGACTGGTAGAGAATGCCTTGTTGCATTACGTCCGCCTATGTACCACTACTGTACATGAAGTTTAAATAAATAAAAAGAAACATTTTAACATGTTTCACATTCATATTCTGAAAGTAGTATTGTTCAGAATCTGGTTTGGAATCGATTTTAGCTATTTTTAAAGTAGGTAATTGTTTTAGCCTATACTAAGTCTTGATCAGATTAGGATTAACGACTTCAATGTAAAAATCGGAAGTCGGTGTTTCCATAGCAGTTTTTCCTCGTCGTTGCTTAACACCGACTTCTAAAATTAAAGTTATTTTGCACTTTTCAGTGTTTATTTCTAGGGTTCCGTACCTCAAAAGTAAAAAACGGAACTCTTAGAGGATCACTTTGTTGTCCGTCCGTCTGTCTGTCTGTCTGTCTGTCAAGACCTTTTATCTCGGGAACGCGTGGAGGTATCGAGTTGAAATTAAAACCATATAATCAAGTCTGCGGTCCCTCGAAGCTGTTAAGAAATCAAACTTCGGAGTTAACGAAAAAATAGTTACGGCAGTTTATGTCGCAAAAAACGTATATTCCGACACTCTTTTAAGGGAATCAAAATTCATAGGGTACCTCCCGTTGACATAGAATCCTGAAATTTGGTTTGCAAGTACATGAGTAACTCTACTTAATTTCGACCCCTGCTAATTATACTATACTTTAATAACATTGCATAATCAGCCTTTTCGGAGCAGTGGTGGCCGAGTGGTAACGACCCCGACTTACGAGTTGCAGGTCGTGGGTTCAAACCCAGCCAGGCGCATTACTTTGTGTAATTTATTTCATCAACACTGCTCTCAAAACGGTGAAGGAAAACATCGTGAGGAAACCGGCATGCCCTAGAACCAAAAATTCAAAGACATGTGACATCCACCAACCTGCACTGGGCCCGCGTGGTGGATAACGGCCCATTCCCTCTCCTAGAGAGGAGGCCTGAGTCCCAACAGTGGGAACATTAAAAGGCCGACTATGCTATGCTAATTAGCCTTTTATTAATTAGCTAAGTGTGTCTTCGATAGACCTATAACAGAAATGCTACCATAAATCGGGATCGGGATTCCGGGGTCTGGGGAGATCTCAGACCCCGGAATCCCGATCCCGATTTTATTTTATTTATTTGGCTCACCAACAATTGACTACACACATACAAAGATATGAAATACACGGAATAAACTTATAGATTAGTGCAGGTAAGCACAACATGCGTAACTTTACTGTTAGTTGCGTACTTAAAAGTAACTTACTCACCAAACACAATAATTACCGCTTATAACTAAAAAACTAAATTATTTAAACTAAAAACTAAGTTAACAAGCCAGCCTGACCATCGCATTGTTTCTTAATTGTTTTATATACAATACTTTTAAACCTACCAAGTGAGTCAGAGTTTCTCGACCACCGTAGTCGCGGGCTTGCGGACGGCGAGCATTGGGTAGCTCCCTCGACCGTCCGGTAACCGTCCGGACCGAGCCCAAGTCTTCGACGGCCTTTATTGTTCCATGCGTGCCTCAAGGAGATGCCAGCAAACCGTAGGCGCCCAGCAGTGTTGAAGCCTACTGGGGCCACGGGTAGTGTGAAAATGAAACCCGGGGCCTTGGAACATAGGCAAAGAAAGAAAGAAAGAAAAAACGTTTATTCGTACCTCACACATACAGTAAAATTAAAAAACAGAATACATTGGGATTGAAATAGAGTAAAATTAAGTACTTATAAAAAATAAAATACAAATACATATGATATAAATATGTTACAAAGAAGGAACAGGAGTGGGTTTTAGTCAGTAAAAGTCTGACACACCCTTTCGCACCACTTAAGAGCGGGAGATATCATTGGATGATTTTCCCATCTAAAAAAAAAACCATAAAAATTTGATACTCCCTCTTCCACCCATAATGGGAGTTATTTAAATCCCACCCAAAAAAAGTACAATAGACTTTTCTTAATAGATAATTATGTTTGAAAAGTTTCGAATGGCTTCATTTGTACTTTAGTCCCACGACACCCCCCTTATTGCATTAGGAAATGTAACCGGCGTAATGAGTTCCCAATCCTTTGGAGAATGGAGACGATATAGTGTGCCACGACTTTCTAAGGTTCCTTACCTCATAAGGAAAAAATGGAACCCTTACAGGATCACTTTGTCGTCCGTTGTGTAACAGAGTTTATTATTTATTTATTTGTTACTCCAACTCCAACGAATAGTTCGCAAAAACATTTACAAAAGAATAATCTTAACAATAACAGTATCACAGCGAATTCTTCACTTAAAGGTGTGCACAGCACTTACAGAATTTAGTAAAATAATTATTACATTTTAATTACATTTTAAATCAATTGTACATTTAACAAATAAGGTACAAAAAAGAACAGAATCAATAAAATAAGGAATTATTATAAATGAATCAATTAAATAAATTATGTCAAATCGAATTAAATTACATTAGTATCTATTAATTAAATGATGTCAGATTAAATTATACTACAATACATTAAAAATACACTAAATTACATTACATTAATGGCAATAAATTACACTAAATTAAATTAAATAGGTGAGTAATATTATATAATAGATAAATAAATAATAGAGTTAAGACCCTTTATCTCAAAAACGCGTTAAGGTGTCGAGTTGAAATTAAAACCATATACTCAAGAATGTGGAGAATTAAAACTGCTAAATTAACGAATAAAAAGATACGGCCGTTTATGTCGCAAAAAAACGTATATTTCGACACTCTCAAAGGAATCAAAAATCATAGGGTATTTTCCGTTGACCTAGAATCCTGGAATTTGACATAAAAAAAGGTCTTATAGCACGGATATAGAAATAAATCTGAAAACAGTAAATTAGTTATTACGTCACAAAAACAAAATCCAATTCGGAAAAATCTTCTCAATTCGAGAATTGAAAAAACATAGGTAAATTTTTACGGAACCCTCAGTGCGCGAGTCCAACTCGCACTTGCCAGTTTTTTATAAAAAGAACACTCATTTAAAGTACAATACAACTTTCAAGACAGTTAGAACACGTCAGGTCGATCACTGGCCTTGACGTATAGTGGTCGGTGGCAGCCACAAGATGCGACGGTTTGTGGCGTCAGTGGCGTGTGTGCTATGCCACACTGGCAGTGCGGTGCGGGGAGTGGCGCGGGTGCGGGAATATTTAATAATAATATTCCACAACTATCACACAACACCGTCTAGTCTCAAGCTAAGCAGAGCTTGTGTTATGAGTACTAGATAACTGATAAACATACATATATATTTCTAAATACATACATATTATAGATAAATTACACCCAGACACAGAACAAATGATCGTGCTCATCACACAAACATTTGTCCTGGGTGGGAATCGAACCCGGCATAGCAGTCAGGGCCACTAACCACTAGACCAACAGTCCAGTCAAGTCAAGAATGCGCGCAGTTTGCTTGGCCACGCTGGTAGCGCAGTGCGTGAAGGGGCGCGGGTGCAGAGACGCACATTATAGTGCCTGTCCGCGGTCGAATATACAATATTACTCCTAGTTGTCATAGCATGGCTCGAAATAGTTTGGAAACCTTGCTTCCGCGCAAGTTGCCACTCGTCGCCCGAGCGCCCGCATCCCGCGTTGAGCAGCCCGCGCCGCTTCCCGCGCCAGCGTTTCCTCTATGGACGCTCATATGAAGTTCTTATGCCCGCACCCGCGCTTCCAGTGTAGCCGAGCACTGTGACGATCACTGTGGGCCATGAGGGGTCAAACAGCAGCAGCTTTCGGCTGAAATGGTGATGATGATGATTTTTTTTTTACAACGTCTTCTATTCTCACACTAAGCAGAGCTTGTGTTATGAGTACTAGACAACTGATAAACCTTGTATATTTCCACATACCTAAAAAGGGTGTCTTTGACATCGACGCTCAAACGAATACTACGGATTCAGCACACGATTCTAGACCCCCCAGTGGTGGATTTTTTCGTAGTCTTTTTCCTAATTAAAAAAAAACTGTACTTTTTTTTTTTTTAACTGTGTAAAATCGTTATTCTAACGTCATCGTGACAAATCTTGGGCGGAGCGGGAAATAGTGTCAGATTTTTACTGACTAAAAACCCACTCCCGTTCCTTCTTTGCCTTCGTCCTAGGGCCCCAGGTTTCATTTTCAAACTACCCGTGGCCCCAGTAGGCTGAGATAAAATCGTCATTCTAATCAATCCCGATGACGTTTTTCAGGTATTTATTAATGTTTTTCACTCAAAATGTAAGAATAACAATTTTATACAGCTTAATCAAAAAACGTAAAGTTTTTTTTTAAATAAGGAAAAAACCGACAAAAATTACACCAGTGGTTGGTCCAGAATCATGTAGGTACTGGATCAATGGTATTCGTTTGTGCCTCGTGTATAGAACAATCAGCCTTTAAAATGTTAGAACTGCTGAGACTCACGCCTCCTCTCTAGGAGAGGGAATGGTAATCCACCACGCGGGCCCAGTGCAGGTTGGTGAATATCACATGTCCTTGAATTTTTTGGTTCTAGGACAGTGTTTTCTTTACCATTTTGAGAGCAGTGGTGATGAAATAAATAACAAAAGTAATGCGCCTGGCTGGGTTTGATCCCACGACCTACACAATTCGTAAGTCGGGGTCGTTGCTAATAGGCCACCACTGCTCATGAAATGTCAATATTTATCATCAATATATATATATATAAAAGGAGAAACTGACTGACTGACATATCAACGCACAGCCGAAACTACTGGGACTAGGAGCGTGAAATTTTGCACAAGGCTTCCTTTTATGACGTAGGTGAGCACTAAGAGAGGATATTTGAAAATTCACCCCCTAAGGGGATGAAAGGGGGGTCCAAAGTTTGTAGTGAGAAACTCATTTTCACGTTGGCGAAGCCGCTGGCACAAACTAGTTACTAATACAACGTCAATTCAAATTGTCTATTTATTACTAGTACCATCTCCTGTACCATGTCGCTTAAAGTATGATTGTTTCATTCTAATTTCCAGTGTGGGTAAGAGATGGCGCTAGACGACCTGTATAGCTCTGTCTCTTACCTACTCTGAAATAAGAATGAAACAATCTTACTTTGAACGTCATGGTAAGCACATGTGTAGGGTAGCCAGCATTTCGGTATTTTACAGGATGCATTTTGGAGACTGCGCGCGGGAATTGCATGACTTGATTCCGCCATCTCATTGCTACCATCGGACAACGACGCTACCTGACGAACGGCGAGTATCCACCCTTACGTTGTTGAAACATTTACGGTCCGGTCTAAGCGTTTCATCTCATCGTTTATACCGCATAAATCGAAGGACTGGAACAATTTGCCTGCTGCGGTCTTCCCGTCCGATTATAACTTTGGTCTTCAAGGCTTGAGTGAATAGGCTCTTAAAAACTAGTGCGCTACACCATCAACCATCAGGTGGGATCGCAGTCAAGCACTGGTTTATACCAAATAAAATAAAAAATACATTAAAAAAATATGTGTATCCTGTATCGACGTGAAAACACAAAACAGCAAGTCTTCCTTTTACACAGTCGATTAGAAATCGTACCATAACAGAAATACGGTCATTGAAAGCTCCGTTCGATTTGACAGATGGACCAAATATGGCGCCCAGCCAACAAAGATGGCTGACGTTTGGCGCCAACTTTCACAAGTTAGTCAAACCAGTTTCTGTTAAATGGTAGATGTTTTGAGACGGATGATAAATGGGTCAGAGTGGTATTTTGAAAGACGTACGTCTGCGAGTAGATAGTTACAACCTAGAGGTCTTGCAGTCAAGTAAATAGGTTACTTCTGTAGCGACATCTATGGCGTCACATAAGAACTAATCCTGCATCGCGCAATTAAAGTTCAACGCGCGATTGGAACATATAGAATAGCCCGAAATCATTTATCGGGCAGTTGCCCACCAGACATAACATCCGTCTGGTCGGAGGATCCTCCCTTTCCACTTCGAACCTGGGGAATGTCTATTTGACCGCGTGCAGTCGTATACACCGTCCCAAGATCAGAGAGTCCCACCTATTAGCCAGCGTTCTGAGAATGGTGTTGGGGCTGGCGCGTACTCGACCTAGTAAAGAGACACACCTTTTGAAATGACCAGTCCTATTCGTCTCGCATCCATCGGCTTCCCGCGACAGTCAACAGATCAACGTTTGTTTATTTTAGGATGCTTAAACAATTCATTAAAGATTAGGCGGGCTGGTGACCAAATTACAACAGCCTGTAAAATTATAAATGGTTACACTAATGCGCCCGACTTACATGCCGTGTCAATTATTTGTTCCAAATAAATACAATCGCTCTAAAAAGCATAAATTATTTAATTTCCCGTTTTGTCGCACTTTAAAAGAAAGAAAGAAAAACTGTTTATTCGCGCGAAATGACGCAATCTTAAAACTAGCAAACAAACATTGATAATTGATAAGGAAGATACGCGTCACATCCGCGCAAAACGGCCGAACGCTCAGCATGAAGCTGTGGCCTCACGCATTATGCGATGAACTCACAGCGCTGGTTTTCAGCGTGGGCCGATCGGTGGGTGGGTCGAACTGTAGCTCGATCCACCTTGCAACCCGCTCGTAGACACAAAACCTGGATTGAATATGTTTGCTGATGAATGGAAGACAATATTATTAGAAAGTTTGCGATTCTGTGAGAAGACCGAGTGAAAAGATTAACGTATTTTAATATTCATGGCTATTTTTCTGTACTAAATAAATAAATAACGGATCAGTTACTTATAAAATTAAATAACAAAATATTTTTTATTCACGCTAATCCTATAATCCACTTTCTCGACACCCCCAAAATACAAAGAGTTAACCCAATTGTAGCTAGAAGCCTACTAACAGCTCATTCAGGTTTTGAGCCATTTAAAAATTAAGCAAAAGAACAATTGGCTCTCCTTCTTTGCCAAACTTTTTTCCCCTTGGTTTCCATTTTGGTTTTCTCCATAGACCACAAACTGATTAGACATGTGACTAGTAATGCCAACGCCATCTATAATATGTTTTTTTTTATATAAACTAGTGCTTGAGTGCGATCCAATCTGATAATAAGCGTGTGTATGCAATAAGTGTTCAATAGTTTATAGTTTTAATAATTTGTTCGTTTCTTTTATAAGTACTAATTTATTATTTTGTGTATTTTGATAATAAATAATTATTATTATTATTCACTTTATTTATTTAATATACACATCAATTACATTTTAAAATAATTTTTTTAACAAAATCATATAAAAATCATTGAAAAAAAATTGTAGTCTACCGGTGACAATGTCCAAGCTACCGGTGATCAGGGCTTTAGAGACAAGAACCTCCTCACAATGCGAGCCGTATTGAGTAGTACTGCCATTTGTATCAAGCCCTTAATCCAGGAGGCGGCCGATCGCGTGAGGCAACGGCAACGGTCCTCACGCCCCAACCACCGCCGGGATTCCAATCCCGATTTCCGACCACCGTAGGCGCAGGCTTGCGGACGGCGAGCAATGGGTGGCTCGCCGTCCGACCGTCCGGTAACTGTCCGGACCGAGCCCCCGTCGTTGACGGCGCGTATTGTTCCACCCGCGCCTCAGGGTGATGTCAGCAAATCGTAGGGGCCCAGCAGGGTCGAAGCCTACTGGGGCCATGGGTAGTGTGAAAATGAAACCAGGGGCCCTGGGACAAAGGCAACGAAGGAACAGGAGTGGGTTTTTAGTCAGTAAAAGTCTGACACTATCTCCCGCTCCGCCCCGATTTGTCATTAGATGATTTTCCCACCTTAAAAAAAAAAAAACCGCGAAACGTAAGATGGTCGTCGAAGGCTATAAGGCCGTTGGCAGTCACGATAAAGGCAGGACAAGAAATAGTAGCCCACCGGCATCGAGAACAGGGTCCAAGCTACCGTGGTCAGGGCTCCTGAGAGAGGAATCTCCGTACAATACGCACCGTGTCCAGGAGTATTGCCTTCCGAATCAAGCCCCTGATTCAACTGCCTAACGAGAGCTTCCATCATCGCATTCATAGACGCATAGCTTCATCTAACGCGACACGTTGGCACGACGTTGTCGCTTCGTCGACACAATTTCATAGTTTTTATGTAAGCATCTCGCTGGCGTATACCTGCGTGAACTGCTGCTTATGTACATGCATAAGCTTAGCATATCGTAATCAGCCTTATAATGTTCCCACTTCTGGGACTCAGGCCTCCTCTCTAGGAGAGGGAATGGGCCGTAATCCACCACGCGGGCCCAGTGCGGATTGGTGGATGTCACATGTCAAAGTCATGTCAGCGAGCAATGGGTAACTTGCCGTCTAACCGTCCGGTAACTGTCCGGACCGAGCCCAAGTCGTCGGCGGCACGTAGTGTTCCACGAGCACCTAAAGGAGATCTCAGCAACCGTACTACGGAGGCCAAGGGTCTGATTCTGAAAGGAAGACTCGGCCATGGTATGAAAGGCAATGAAGGAACAGGCGTGGGTTTTTAGTCAGAGATGTCATTGGATGATTTTCCCACCGAAAAAAAAAACGTCTTCGAATTTTTCGTTCTAGAAAATATTTACGATGTTTTCCTTTACCGTTTTGTGAGCAGTGATGATGAAAATATATTACACAAAGTCAAGTCAAAGTCAAAAATTTTTTATTTCACATAGGCCTACATGGGCACTTAAAACACGTCAGAAGCTAGTGCACGGTTCCAAATTGGTCGTTTCCTATGGAGAAGAACCGGCAAGAAACTCCATGGTTACTCTTTTAAAAAAATTATTGTTTACAATATTTTCATATTACAGTATTAATAGACATTATGTAAGAACAGTGTAGACCAGTCGATATTGTTGCACAATAAAAATAATCATATTAAAAAAAAAAAGTGAGTCGTAATAGGAAGTAATACACCTGGCTGGGTTTGAACCCGCGACCTACAACTCATAAGTCGGGGCCGTTACCACTCGGCCACCACCGAACGCAAGCGTACACCAAGCGTATAATGACGAATACGCGTCTATGAAGCTACGCGTCCGTGGACAGTAAGTCATAGTTTTGTATGTACGCTTCACGCAGGCGTACACCAAGCGTATAGTGACGAATACGCGTCTATGAAGCTACGCGTCCGTGGACAGTACCATAGTAGCCTTACTCAGTCAGTACCATCTCCAGCAGCATCCACTGAGTCGCTTCCGAACTCTGTGGTTCCTCGGATAATGAATTCAAAACTTTTGTATAAAAACTTTTTGGAGTTCTTGGATTCACATTTGAATAAACAATAATGAATTCGGATGAACAGTACGTTCTTTTATTTTTAGGGCAAAAAAATAGCCATAAACACAGATATCTTTATATTTCGTTTTTTTTTTAATTATTTAAACTAGTGTGTGTATGCGATCCCACCTGGTAAGCAGTGATGCAATCGTTGATGGTCAGATCACCCGCACAATATATGTACTTAATGAAGTTCATGAGAGGATCGACCAATTTTCGAGCCATGAGAGAGAAATCGCAAGAGTTTTATTAAATTTTGTTAGTTTTATTTAAATATTAGTTACTGTTCTAAGTCTGATTTTATATTGTATTTACATATAGGTTACGTTAAGTTTATTTTATTTTTTTATGTACTTCTTTTATTTTTATAGTTAGTAGTCTAAATTGTAATAGAAGTTAGTATTGTTTTAGATTTTTAAGAGTTAGTGTAAGATGATGACTTTTTCAATAATTATATATATATATATATTTTTTTTGGTAACCATTATTGTATTAGGTTCAGCCTGTAAAGAAAGTGTGTGTATATTTAATAATAAAAAATTAAAAAAAAAAATGGTGAATCGCACTAGTTTATTAAGAGCTTATTCACTCTAGCCTTGAAGACGTACAAGAAATGTTACTTTGTCGTTGTTTTTTGTTTGATTTTAATATTGCAGTACGGAACCTTTCGTTTGTGACTCCGATTCGCACTTAGCTAGTTTTTAAACATTATACTAGCTTCTGCCTGCGGCTTCGCCCGCGTGAAGGTCGATTTCTCCATACAAAATTTGGACCCCCATTACATCCCCTTAGTTTTAAGTTGCTTTTAAGTTTGTAGATTTATAGTTTCTGAGATTTCGTGATTAATCTGTGAGTATTTCGCTTTCATATATATATATATAGAAGACTAGCTTCTGCCAGTGGCTTCGCCCGCGTAAAAGGTTTTCCGATACAAACTTTAGACCCCCATTTTATACTATTAAGTAAGTCATAAAAGAAAACCTTGTAACAAATTTCACGCTCCTAATCCTAGTAGTTTCGGCTGTGCGTTGATATGTCAGTCAGTCAGTCAGTCAGATTTATTTATGACAAAAAAACTAGACTGCTCAAGCATTTTTATCTCAGTTTTTTTGAGCAGCACGAATTATCTCATATAGCTCGTACAAATATGACATAAGAAGAACTGATTACTTATTCCATCCACGATCACATACATATGCTTCAAGAAAAATATTACAGAATCTTATGAGAGGAGCAGATTGTGAAAATTATTGCTAACTATTAGATGCTACTAGGGGTGTTATGGATATTCGCATCCGCATCCGCGAATGCGGAATATTCGCATCGATTCTAACACAACACAACAACACAATTATTCCTTTCTTTTCTTTGATACACGTGGAAAGTCACTGCAGCACTTAGCTTCATAACACCCTCGCTTACGGCTCGGGCAAATTTCACCGCAATGGCAAACTTTTTCTACTTGTATCAAAACATACTTTAACATGACCTCGACAAAAAACCACAAAGTAATCGTAACTCTCAGCGCACCACCAAAAGCTATATCTACGCGACGTTTTAGAGCGGTGGTGTTGCCCATTAAAAAATTAGGTCAGAGCACATTAACTTCTTGGTGTTGCCAGCCTTTGTTTAGCTTGTATGGCTAAATGAGGGAGGGGAGGTATTTAGGCTAGCTTTTATAAAACACGGTTTTTGGCATCAAGCTATTGTTCTTTTAGGGTTCCGTACTTCAAAAGAAAAAAAACGGAGGATCACTTTGTTGTCCGTCTGTCTGTCTGTCTCTCAAGATCCTTTATCTCGGGAACGCGTGAAGGTATTTAGTTGAAATTAGAACCATAGACTCAAGTCTGCGGTTCTTTAAAATTGTGAAAAAATCATACTTCTGAGTTAACGAAAAAAAAGATACGGCCGTTTGTGTTGCAAAAAACGTATGTTTCAACACTCTTAAGGGAATCAAAATTCATAGGGTACTTACGTTGACATAAAATTCTGAAATTGGACATGAAGCAAGATCTTTTAGCACAAGTATAGGAAAAAATCTGAAAACTATAAATTTGTAGTTACGTCACAAAACAAAAAAAAATTGCGATTCGGAAAAATCTTCGAAACTCAATTCGGGATTGAACTGTCTTCATAGGTAAGTTTGTACGGAACCTTCAGTGCGCAAGTCCAACTCGCACTTGCCCAGCTTTTTTTTTCTAGCTTTTGTCGTGTCAGTGGTGGAATAGTGGTAATTGTTCCGACTCACAAGTTGAACGTGGTTCAAACCCAGCCAGGCGCATTACTTTGTGTCATTTATTTCATCACCACTACTCTCAAAACTATGAAGGAATACCTCGTGAGGGAACCTAGAACCATGTCCGCAACATGTCATAATCATCATCATTTCAGACAGTAGACGTCCAGTGTTGAACATAGGCCTCCCCCAAGTATCGCCGCAATGAACAGTCCTGTGCGTCTCGCAACCATCGGATTCCCGAAACCTTAACCAGGTCATCGAGCCACCTTGTAGGAGGCTTTCTAATGCTGCGTCTTCCGGTACACGGTCTCCACTCCAGAACCTTTCGGCCCCAACGGCCATCTGTTCCACGAGCAATGTGCCCTGCCCATTGCCACTTAAGTTTGGCGATTCTTCGTGCTATGTCGGCAACCTTGGTTCTCCTGCGGATATCTTCATTTCTGATTCGATCACGCAAGGAAATTCCAAGCATATACCTTTCCATTGCCCTTTGGGTGACTTTAAGCCTTCTGATGAGGCCCATTGTAAGCGACCACCAATGTCATCACTGGCAACACGCACTGGTCATAGACTTTCGTCACACTTATATGTGCATCTTGTCATTTGTTCATAATATCAAAGATATAGAACATTTTTAAAAAAGTCTGTGTAAAAAAAAAGTTACAAGATTCCTCCGTTAAAAAAAAAATGTTAATTAATTTTCAAACAATTTATTTTTAATCTCTCTCTCTTTTAATGAAAACATTTCATAAAAAGATAATAAAAGGTAATGGGAGACGAATTATCTTTTGTTATTCAATTATCTTTCTATCACAAGGTTTTTTCGTGTTATGTTTTTTTGGGTGCTTTATTCTCATTACTTTTGAACTCAGAGGCACTGTAACTTGAGGTCCTAAGTTTGATTTTTGCGTTGTTTAAAACAGCCGTTGGTGTTGTGGTCGCAAGTGCAACTGTAGAGTGTGAGGTTTTAGGTTCGATGGCCAGGTGGTTAAGTGACAGTGGGCAGGGCACATTGCTCGTAGAACAGATGGCCGTTGGGGCCGAAAGGTTCTGGAATGGCGACCGTGTACCGGAAGACGCAGCATTGGAAAGCCTCCTACAAGGTGGCCCGATGACCTGGTAAAGGTTTCGGGAATCCGATGGATGCGACTGATCATTGTGGCGATACTTGGGGGAGGCCTATGTACAACACTGGAGGTCTATCGGCTGAAATGATGATGATGATGATGATTATGACATGTTTTCGATTTTTTTTTATTGTAAGACATGCGGACATGGTTCTAGGTTTGTAGGTATCGTCCACAAATAAAAATCAAAAAAGTTCTCAGTAACAGTTATATTTTAAATTTAGAGTTCACAACAGTCACGGAAGAGTAGGAGACACGGAAACACAATAGATGGAAGTTAGGCCGATAGAAGATAGAAAAGAATACAGAATAGAATAAAGCAGAAGAATTTTAAAGCACGAAAACAAAATTACTATAGATCGCGGCGGAGCAAATTAAAAACAAGCTGGCAAGCAAGCGAGCGCGGGAGTGCCTTGCGCAGCGGCGAACAAAGGACTGGTGTGAAGGCGCGCTGCGAAACCGAACGGCTCCCGGCCGCGGCGATGATACCCGAAGATGCACGAGCTCGCTGGTTACGTCATTCGTAACAGACGTTGTGAGTTGTGGCGACTGAGCCGCTACAGTAGCCCCCCGGCGAGACCGTAACTACGGTCGATAGAAGTCCGGGAAGTGAACTCTCCTGCCGCTGCGAGTGTGAACTGCTGGCTTGTCCACTGGTGGAGATGACGTCTTACTTCGAGGTGAACAGGTTGGAGCTGTGGCTGTGTTGTCAGTGTTCCTGTCTCGAGTGACGTATGCTGGTTTCAGGCGATCCAAAGATATGTTGGTGCCTTTACCTCGTACTTCAACTGTAAGGTACTTAGCCTTCCTGTCCAGTACTTTGCAGGGTCCAGCGTATGGTGGCTCCAACGATTTTCTCACGTGGTCTTGCCTCACAAAAACGTGGGTGCAGTATTGCAGGTCTTTGGGAATGTAAAAAGTGTCCTTTCTATGCCAAGCAGTCGGTTTCGGAGACAAGCTGGCCATGTGTCTAGCCAGTCGAGTAGCGAAGCTGGTGATGTCTTCAACGGAGTGGTCGTCTGATGGCGACAGGAACTGGCTTGGCAAACGCAGGGGCTCGCCGTATACCAATTCAGCCGAGGATGCTTGGATGTCATCTTTCCAGGAACTGCGTATGCCCAGCAAAACGACAGGCAAGATTTCTGTCCATTGTGTGTTGTTGTGACACATGATACCAGCTTTGAGCTGGCGATGAAACCTCTCCACCAAGCCGTTCGATGCAGGGTGGTAGGCTGTGGTGCGGAAGTGGCGTGCGCCGAGCAGGGATGCTAGGGCCTTGAACAGGCCGGACTCGAACTGCCGACCTCGATCTGTGGTGATCTGCGATGGGCAACCGAACCTCGATATCCACCCGGATACCAAGGCGGCCGCGCAGGTATCGGCAGTAATGTTCTTGAGCGGTATGGCCTCAGGCCATCGTGTGAACCGGTCAACGATGGTGAGACAATATCTGTAATCTGAAGATGGTATTAGAGGCCCTACTATGTCGAGATGGATGTGGGAAAATCTCGACGAAGTTGAGGGAAACTGGGAAAGAGGAGTAGATGTGTGACGGGTAATTTTACAGCGCTGGCAATGAAGACAGCACCTGCACCACTCTCTACAATCCTTGCGAATCCCTGGCCACACAAATCGCTGCGTGATCAGTCGCACGGTAGCTGTACGCCCAGGATGACTCAGACAATGAAGAGAATCAAAAACTTGCTTCCGGAATTCAGGCGTAACATAGGGTCTTGGTGGTTGAGTGGATACGTCACAATAGAGTTTGGTGTCTGAGCCTACCTGAGTAATCATCTGCAGTTTCAGTGACGATCCTTTCTCGATAAGCGACTGAAGTTCTGGATCTGATTCTTGAGAGCGGGCTAAAGCTTTATAATCAATCGTCGTTGTTACCTCTTCTATACGCGACAAGGTGTCGGCAACGACGTTTTCTGCTCCTGGTATGTACCGTATATCCGTAGTAAATTGTGATATGTAATCAAAGTACCTGAATTGACGAGGTGAGCAATTCTCTCTGGGGTTCCTGAAGGCATAGGTGAGTGGGCGGTGATCAGTGAAGATAACGAACTCTCGTGCTTCCACCATGTGTCGGAAGTATTTTATCGCCTCGTAGACAGCAAGAAGCTCGCGATCGTAGGGGCTGTACTTGCGTTGAGCTTCGTTCAATTTCTTCGAGAAGAAGGCTAGCGGTTCCCATTTTGTTGCGACACGTTGTTGCAGCACTGCTCCTATGGACACGTCAGATGCATCTGTAAGTATAGAGAGTTCTGCCTGTGAGCTTGGGTGTGCAAGAAGCGTAGCGTTTGATAGTGCCCTTTTACATTCTTCAAATGCCTCTAGCTGCGGCTGTGACATCTGTATAGGTTGTGAGCCCTTGACCTTGACTCCAGCCAACATCGAGTTAAGCGGAGCATGACTTTTTGCAGCGTTGGGTACGAACCTTCTGTAGAAATTTAGCATGCCCAGGAATCTCCGTAACTCCTTCACTGTGCTTGGTACTGGAAATTCCTGAATAGCTCGTACCTTTGCCTGGAGCGGTTGGGTACCAGCAGCTGATACCTGATATCCTAGAAAGGTCACCTCAGGCTGCCCCCAGACACACTTTGCTGGATTTATGAGGACACCATATTCTTTCAGCCGGGACAGCAGCTGGTGCAGGTGAATTCTGTGCAGGTCTGGAGAAGGAGAATACACCAGAATATCGTCGACGTAACCGTAGCAGAAGTCATCTAAACCGGTGAGTACCTCATCTATGAATCGCTGAAAGGTTTGCGCTGCGTTTCTAAGTCCGAAAGTCATGAAAGGGAATTCGAATAAACCGAATGGTGTAGTTCTGGCGGTTTTTGGTATGTCAGCTTCGTTTACTCGAATTTGATTGTAGGCTTTTATTAAATCAATTTTACTGAACATTGTGCATCCAGAAAGTCGATGTGAGAAGTCCTGAATGTGAGGTATGGGATAGCGGTCAGGTACTGTACGGGAGTTCAGGGCGCGATAGTCGCCACACGGCCGCCATCCGTCATCTTTTTTCTTCACCAGGTGTAGAGCTGAAGACCATGGGCTTTCGGAGCGCCTCGCAGTTCCATTGACCATCATCTCGTCAAACTCTTTTTTTGCAATTTTTAGCCTTTCAGGATCTAAACGCCTAGGCCTGCTAGCAACGGGAGGTCCAGAAGTAGTTTTGATAAAGTGCACTGTATTGTGCTTTGGTTTGCATTGATTTACAGTACCTGCCGGGCGCGTAACCTCTGGAAACTCACGCAGCAGCTGGTGAAACTCTGTGTCTCCGAGGACGGTTTTCACTGAAGCCACATCGTCAGGGATCTGCTGCGCGGACGCCGCTACGTAGAGTGAGGTGGTGCCATCTATGAGCCTGTGGTTGCGGCAATCTATGAGCAGATTATAAAAGCTTAGAAAATCTATGCCTATTATTGGCTTTGACACGTCGGCGATGGTGAACTTCCAAGTAAATGAACGCCGAAGTCCTAGGTTAAGGCTGAGTTGTATTGGTCCGTAAGTATTTATGACACTCCCATTGGCAGCTGTTAAACAGTACTTTGTTTTAGTGCAGGGCGTCTTGATAGCTGACCGAGGGTACACACATAAATCAGAGCCAGTATCGACCAGAAATAGCATCTTTGAATGACGGTCAGTAATAAAAAGACGGCCTGATTTTGATGGGCAGTCGTAGGCCGCTAATTCCGGCTGCCTTTCGAGTTTTCCGACTGCCACGAGCAAGGCTGCGTACACTTTCTTGCACGAGTACCAAAGCAGAAGTGGTACCAACAATGTGGGTGGTTTTCTGGTGGCTGACGCGGCCTAGATTTAGACCGGCCCCGCCAATTACGGCTACTTGAACGAGAATGCGATCGACCACGTACCTGTCTTTGCTTGTCCACCCGAGTAGATAATGACGTTACCTGCTTTGTAAGCTCTGATATCTGGCTTGCCATTTGCTTTATGAGGGTAGACGTACTAGAGTCCGCAACGCTTGCTACTTGCAGGGGTCCAACTGGCGCGATCTCGTTCACCGTGTCTGCCAAGTCCGCTAACTTGTCCAATGAAAGGTCTGGTTGCGACGCCAACACTGTTTGCAGGTTTGTCGGTAGCCGGCCCGACCATAAACTCTTCAAAAAATCCTCTGGCACTGCTGGACCTGCCAGGTGCCGTAAATGCCGTAGAAACTGTGATGGTTTGCGGTCACCTAACTCTTCGTGCATTAGCAATTGCTTGATTTTCCGTTCTCGCGACGCGGTCAAGCGTTTTATCAGTTCACTTTTCAGTTTCTCGTACTTATTCGTAGCCGGTGGGTTCGTGATTATATCCTTTACTTCAGTGGCGTAGCGATGCTCCAGCGCGGACACTACTTGATAGTATTTGGTTAGGTCCACAGTAACGTTTGCTAAAGCAAACTGGCACTCCATCTGAGCAAACCACATTTCCGGGTCATCTGGCCAAAACGGAGGTGGACGAACGCCTACACGCGAAGTTTCAGCACTGTGAACATCATCTTTACGCGATTCCATAGTCGAGGTCACCAATTATGTAGGTATCGTCCACAAATAAAAATCAAAAAAGTTCTCAGTAACAGTTATATTTTAAATTTAGAGTTCACAACAGTCACGGAAGAGTAGGAGACACGGAAACACAATAGATGGAAGTTAGGCCGATAGAAGATAGAAAAGAATACAGAATAGAATAAAGCAGAAGAATTTTAAAGCACGAAAACAAAATTACTATAGATCGCGGCGGAGCAAATTAAAAACAAGCTGGCAAGCAAGCGAGCGCGGGAGTGCCTTGCGCAGCGGCGAACAAAGGACTGGTGTGAAGGCGCGCTGCGAAACCGAACGGCTCCCGGCCGCGGCGATGATACCCGAAGATGCACGAGCTCGCTGGTTACGTCATTCGTAACAGACGTTGTGAGTTGTGGCGACTGAGCCGCTACAGGTTCATGGTTCCTCACGAGGTTTTCCTTCACAGTTTTGAGAGCAGTGGTGGCGACGCATCGTTGGCGCGGCCTCCCACAAGGTGACTCGATGTTCCGGCGAGAGTCGCGGGAATCTGATGGACGCAAGAGGTATCGAAACGTTCGTTGTGGGACACTTGGTGGAGCCCTATGTCTAATAGTGGACGTCTTTGGGCTGAAATGATAATTAATTGGGCCTCATATGAAAACTTATGAAAGTTTTAATGCATAATTAAGCACATAGCGAAATATAGTTAAGAATAACTATTTCGGAATATTTAGTGAGTAATCAATTAATTTTAAAGATAATCAATTTTTAATTAATTAATTTCAACGATAATCAATTTTAATCAATTAAGTTCAATGATAATCAATTAATTTATTATTATTTTGTCTTTTTCTACGTTTTAATGGATTTATGAATTTTCAATGATCAATTGTTGTTATTTTATGTTATTTGTGAATTAATTGTACCAGTAGTTTACATAATTAAGTATTTTATCAAATAAAAGATAGCGTGACTGAATAAATGTAATTTTTACCAATAAATATTTTTCTGTTACCACGCCAGATTCCTAACCTCTAAAACTCAGTAACTGGGTAACACAATACCCCTTAGTAAAACTGATCAATCTAAATCCCAGTACAAAAATAAATAACACAAGAAATATTTTTCGCGTAGCAATGTGCTACGCTTTACGTAGCACTTACTACGCGCGTAGGCGCTAAGCTACGGCGTCGTAGCCGAAGTGCTACGATATACGGTCTTTGATATTTCGTGATACTCTAGTTTCGTAAGTTTAAGGTTACACTTTATTTATTTTTATATTTATATGTAGTAAAAATATTAGTTACAGAAACACGTGTAAGTTGACATTTTTATCTTTAAATAGTATATGGTTGAGCTGAGTGGTGTTAATATTGGCGTCATGTTCGTGAACGGGCGCTGTCAGTTGAGACTGGTCATCTCTTAGCTGCCAGTTGCTATTTTAATATCTATATTTAGTTTTTATTTTTACTTTATTTACATTGTTCTTACATGATAACGACAAGAAACATAGTAACAGAGATATTTGTGATTACAAAACATGATTGAAAAGAGTGTCCATGGAGTTTCTTGCACATTCTTCTTCATACGCTTTGGAATGTGCAATTAGCATCATTTTTTTTTTCTGACAGACTGACTTGTTGACATTTCAAAAGTGCCTGTAAATGGTTTATTTGAAATAAATGCTTTTGAATTTGAATTTGATAAAATAAAGTCGTTATTCGTATGTATTTAGTTGTTTTGGAAATCACACACTGGACTTTAACACATTATTCACATACATTTAGTATATTTTGTTTGAGAGCAGTGATGGCCGAGTGGTAACGGCCCCGACTTACGAGTTGTAGGTCCCGGGTTCAAACCCAGCCAGGCGCATTACTTTGTGTAATTTATTTCATCACCACTGCTCTCAAAACGGTGAAGGAAAATGTTGTGAGGAAACCGGCATGTCTTGGAAGCCAAAATTCGAAGACATGTGACATTCACCAACCCGCACTGGGCCTGGTGTGGTGGATTACGGCCCATTCCCTCTCCTAGAGAGGAGGCTTGAGCCCAGCTGTGTTTCTGTATCAGTATATTATACTTATATATATTCTTTAAATACATACAACTTGTAACATATCGACACCCGCATCAAACAAGGCAGTATCTCAGATTACAGTCCAAACTAAATTTAGACATGGCACTATCACTTCAAGGTTCATTTTGAAAAATGACTGAATTAATGTTACAACTTTGTTCGTTGCGGGTGTCGATATACTGGCTCCTGTAACACAGGTTACCTAGCTCAGGAGCCAGGGTTTCAAATCCTTAGTTACCTGTTTTATTATATTCGATTGGCCTGTTAGTCTAGCGGTTAGTGGCCCTGACTGCTATGCCGGAGGTCATGGGTTCGATTCCCACCCAGGACAAATGTTTGTGTGATGAGCACAATCATTTGTTCTGTGTCTGGGTGTAATTTATCTATTATATGTATGTACTTAGAAACATATAAGTATATTTATCAGTTGTCTAGTACTCATAACACAAGCTCTGCTTATTTTGGGATTAGATGGCGTTGTGTGATAGTTGTGGAATATTATTATTATTTCGTATAATCATTTTCAATAATTATTTTTAACATTTTTAACTCACATATAAAAAAAAATAGGTAAAAATAAATTGTTTTCCACCGGTTTCGGGAACAGGGTCCAAGTGGTTAGGGCTCCAGAGACAAGCTCCTCACATTGCAGGCCGTATAAAGGAGTACTGCCTTCTGTATCAGGCCGTTATTATTATTATTACTGCGATTCCATATGAGCAGTGATAAAATCGTTGATGGTAAGGCGCACTAGTTTATTAAGAGCCTATTCACTCTAGACTTGAAGACACCTAAATTATAATCAAACGGGAAGACCGCAGCAGGCAAATTGTTCCAGTCCTTCAATATACGCGCTCGAGGCGAAACGCTTAATCCGGACTAACGATACAACTTTCTTATTTACTCGATTCACAAAGAATCATTGATTTTTGTTTAGCCATCAAAAATGGCTGGAACATTAATAAGGGAAATTTGCATTTAAACGCAGGACATTGAATTAAACTGGCCCTAAACACGGTATCGGAAACACACTTATTTTTTATAGAAACTTATAGAACGTTTATGAAAGACTAGCTTCTGCTAGACGCTTGGCTCGCGGTAAAGTAACTTAACTAACTAACTTTGGAACCCCTTTTCACCTACTTGTTTTTTTTTTTTTTAGCTAGAAAATCATCTAATGACATCTCCCTGAGAGAATGGGCCCACCATTCTCTCTCTTAGAGAGGAGGCCTGAGTTCCAGCTAGAAAGAAAGAAAGAAAGAAAGAAAGAAAAGAAAAATATTTACAAGGTGCAAATTTAGAACTAAACAAATTAAAAGTATATTAAGTGAAAGAAATATGCGCCACATCCGCGCAAAACGGCCGAACACTCAGCATAATGCCGTAACCACACGCAAAATGCGATGAGACTACGGCGCTGGTTTTCAGCGTGGGCCGGTAACGGTATCGACAGCTGTGGGAACAATATCATCAACTAGGTAGTTGATGATATTGTTCCCACAGCTGTCGACACCTTTTCCTAACTAACTTAGGGTCGGCTTCCAGTCTAAGAGAATGAGGATATTTTTAGGTGGGAAGTCATCTATCGTCGTGTTCCTTCTTTGCCTTCGTTCCAGGGCCCCGGGGTTTACTTTCGCACAACCCATTGCCACAGTAGGCTTCGACCCTGCTGGGCCTCTACGGATTGCTGACATCTCTTGGAGGTGCGCGTGGAACACTACGCGCCGTCGACTACATGGGCTCGGTCAGGGCGATTAGCGGACGGGCGAAAGCCTTGTTGCATTAAGTCCGCCTATGTACCATTACTGTACATGAAGTTTAAATAAATAGTTTTAAAAAACGACAAATGAAAACCTTATATATTTATTTAGGTTATCATTTATGTTAAGTTTCAAGTTTATTAGCTTTAGAATGAAAATATTTGATACAAACAAATTTTCCCCTATTCACCTTCTAAAAATTTTAAATTCCGAAAACCTCTTAGTGCTCGCCTACGTCACAAAATTTCACGCTCTTAGTCCCAATAGTTTCGGCTGTGCGTTGATATGTCAGTCAGTCAGTTTCTCCTTTTTTATATATATGTTATATAGACTAGCGGTTCCGACAGACTTTGTCCTACTCGAAAAAAGTTACTTAACGTCAGATAAAACGTTGAAAATCCGAAAGCAGTGCCGCCGGTAGTCATCCGGATCGAGCCTAAGTCGTTGACGGCGCTTACTGTTCCACGCACGCCTCAATATGTCCGCAAACCGTAGGGGCCCAGCAGGATCGAAGCCTACTGGGGTCAAGGGTCTGCTTCTGAAAGGAAGACTCGACCCAGGTATGAAAGGCAACGAAGGAACAGGAGTGGGGTTTTAGTCAGTAAAAGTCTGACACACCCTCTTGCTCCGCCCAAGAGCGCGGGATGTCATTGGATGATTTTCCCACCGAAAAAAAAACTTACCTGGTCCAATCGTATTTTCAAAACTTCCAAAGACTTACTTAAATATACACACACGATTTCGTCAAAATTGATCAAGCCGTTTTGGAGGAGCTAGATGACAAACACACGTACAGAAGAATTATAATAATAATTAATAATAATAATATTAGTAATTATTAGTAAAACACAAAGTATTAGTAAATATATTAGTAAAACACAAAGTATTAGTTTTTTTTTGCAATTTTTTTTTTAAAATAGGGGTGGACTGGAGCCTAAACTAGGACAACCCTGTATTTCAGGCCTCCAGGACCAAAGTACAGGTACCACAAGAACAGGTGGAAGGAAAACATAATAAAAGGCTTAATAAGAAATAAGAATATAACCCTGAGTGTATGTGTGATGGTGTGTGAGTGCGTAAGCGTTGTGTGTGTGTGTGTGTGTATGAATTATATAATGTATATGTAGAGGTAACCGTCAGTAAGACGAGTATACAAGCCGGATTCCTATGAACCCGGCTTGTTGATCGTCATTTTTTTTAAGTTGCCAGGAATTTTCATAAAAGTCACTCAAAGGGTAATGGAAAGGGCTATGATCGGAGTTTCCTTGCGTGATCACGTCAGAAATGAAGATATCCGCAGGAGAACCAAGGTTACCGATAAAACGCGAAAGAATCGCCAAACTTAAATAGCAGTGGCACATTGGTCGCAAAACAGATTGTCGATGGGGCCGAAAGATTCGGAAGTGGCGACCGCGCACCGCAAGACGTAGCGTTGGAAGGTCTCCCACAAGCTGGACCGATGTCCTGGTGAGGGTCGCGGGAATCCGATGGATGCGAAACGCACTGGACCGGTCTTTATAGCGACACTTAGGGTAGGCCTATGTCCAACAGTGGACGTATTTCGGCTGATATGATGATGATAAATTTGAATCATCATCATCATCATCATCTTCCTGACCTTGTCCCGTGTTATTTGGGGTCGACGCAACACGTTTTTTTCTTTCATTCTGCCATGTCACTCGTTATGCTATCACTAACTTCCTTTTCTTTCATATCACTCTTCACAAAATCCATCCATCTTTTCTTTGGTCTCCTTCTCCCTCTCCATCCATCCACATGTAAACTCATCACTCTTTTAGTAACATGCGTTTCATCTCTCCTCTTCACATGACCATACCAAGACAAACGATTCCATTTCAATTTTTCAGTCACTGGCGCCTCTTTCAAACTTCCCCTAATAGATTGATAGATGATAGATTTGCATAACAAGAGAAACATAGCGATATGTTTCCATCCTTTTTCCTCACTAGCTTAGGGACGGCATCCAGTTTAAACGGAAACGGAGTGTTAAACATGGAGTGACTGAATATCAGATCGTCTCATTAAAAAATTCGCAGCATATTTTACGCATAGAAATTGGTACTGAAATACGATACAAGATAATAAGTTTATATTGTATTACATGGGTACAGTTTATAGATCTTATAAATAACTAGCTTATTCCCACGACTTTGCCCGCGCACATAAAATATAGATTTTATCTCTTAAGAATAAAGCAGCTTTCTATCGGTGAAAAAATTTTAGCAATCGGACTACTACTTTCAGAGATTACCTTCTACAAACAAAAAAAAAACACCTTTTTATAATATAAGTTGTGATACGAGGTGGCTACATGTTTTGCCATTTATGGTGTACAAAATTAATTGCACAAGACAAACAATGAAAAAAGAACAGATAAATTACAAATTGAAATAAAAATGTCAAAATTGATATAAATTAAAATGTCAAAATTGAAATAAATTAAAATGTCAAAATTTAATACAATTAACAATGGTAATGTCAAAAGAATATTTAGTAATTTTTTTTCATAATTATTAATTAATTTATTGATATATTCAATAAGTAAGATGATAATGGGTATACAATAGTTTGTAGACGCAATTAAAGAAGGTGACACAAAAAATGACGGAATTTTTTTTGAAGAAAAAAAAAACCGCAAAATAATATTATCGTAAACACAAAAATGTGTACCAAAACTTGATTTTTTTAAACACACTTAAATCTATAAAACACAGAACTACCAAAGACAAAAAGAGAAATCGAAATACACATCCTGAAAAATATCCTGAAAGGATGTAGATTCCGTAGGAAAAACCTGAAAAATGTTTAAAACGAAATCCAAGATGGCGATTGTGAACTGAAAATGATACAACTTATTACCTTTTAGAATTGCGCTCGGTGCATCAGGGAACAAAGGATACTTCACTGCCTCCGTACGGCCCAAAAAAACCCATAAAGTCACTGAAGTTTTTTCTTTAATGATCCACAAGTCTGAACAAAACCGTATACCTAAACCACGATTTTTTTTACACGCGATTTAAAAAAAAAAGCCACAATTCGCCGCGGTCTTTTGTTAAGCGTTCAAAATTTGAATTTCGAATATCAGTTCCGCGCGCATTCTTAACAGGTTTTGAATATTTTTCCTTCGAATTAGACTAACGGGCGCATCGAGAAATATAATTAAATATTTTTTTAAAAATATTTTATTTATTTATTTTTGGAACGAACGGCCGTACCGTTTACGCCGATGAACAACGAAACACTGGCTGCAGAGTCTAAAGCTCCATGCATTGATTGGGCGTAGCTAACAACTGTATATCCCTCTCTTTTACTCGCATACATCTTTTATCTCTCTCGCACTCGTAGGTTGCTCGTGTTAAGCGAAATTTGGCTTGGCAAAGCGTGCGGTTCTCAACGTTGAGCAAATTAAATATATTACTGTTTTTCTTTTTGCATGATCGATTATATGAGGGCTGGTTGTCAAAGTGTTTAGGGGTAGTTTTTGCTGGTACGTGAGGGTAGTTTTGTGATTGATTGCAAATTAGACTTACGTGTTTATGCTATAGTGTTTATCATTATACATGATTGTGTCTGTGAAAATCAAAATCGATTGCCGCATATATGTTATCTATATATATATATATAATAATAATATTCCACAACTATCGCACAACGCCGTCTAGTCCCAAGCTAAGCCGAGCTTGTGTTATGGGTACTAAAAAACTGATAAACATACTTATATATTTTTAAATACATACATAAATAGATAAAATTACTCCCAGACACAGAACAAATGATCGTGCTCATCACACAAACATTTTTCCTGGGTGGGAATCGAACCCACGATCTCCGGCATAGCAGTCAGGGTCACTAACCACTAGACCAACAGGCCAGTCAATATAGAACTAGCTTTTGCCCGCAGCTTCACCCGCGTAAATAAAATATAAATAGAAGGGTAAAAATAGCTTATGACTTATTCTCAGACCTACCAAATATACACACAATAAAAAACAAAAAAAAAAATTATTTATTTAAACTTCATGTACAGTAGTGGTACATAGGCGGACTTAATGCAACAAGGCATTCTCTACCAGTCAACCTTTGGGTTAAAAAGAAAATAATGTGGTAGGTTTGCACAATAAATAAATAACAGATACTTCAAAATGAACAAATAAAAAAAAAAGTTATTTATAATAATAAAATACATATATATGCTAAAATTATAAACTAATAAATACTATGAAAAATATCAAATCATTAAGAAAACTCAATAATATTAATTCTCACGAAGACCAAACTAAAGTTATGAGGACTTCAAGTAGTAGTTCCGAATTTTACGCTTGAAGGAAAATTTACTTACAGTTTTTTCAAAATCGCTCAATTTTTTGCGGTGGTGTTTTATAACACTGTGACATGGTACTTTTATATATTAGTTAAAGATTAAAGCAAGCGATTTGCGGGAATAACAGTAACCAAAGACACGGGCATAACCGTGACAAAAAACTAGTGTAACTTACAAAATACCACTAGTTTATCACAAACGTCAACTTAATGACAGCTCATTGACAGCCGTCAAAAAACTTGTATCTAAATTCGAAATCCTCTCAAATTTATTAACCGTCTTCCCACATCTTACGAACCCTTTTTCTCCCGATAAGGTTTTACTTCTGTCTAAAGTTTATCAATCTTTAAAATACTAGGGAAATACCATGGAGTTCGGAAACACATAGATAGAGGCTACTTTTTATTTATATATCTGACCAGATTCTGTTTAATTTTAAGATAAAAGTGCTAATGTAGGTTCCGAAAGTTAGTGTTAGGGTCTGTTCTATTCTAACATTCTATTCTATCACACAACGCTGTCTAGTCTCAAGCTAAGCAGAGCTTGTGTTATGAGTACTAGACAACTGATAAACTTACTCATATATTTCTAAATACATACATTATAGATAAATGACACCCAGACACAGAACATATGATCGTGCTCATCACACAAACATTTTTCCTGGGTGGGAATCGAGCCTACGACCTCTGGCATAGCAGTCAGGGCCACTAACCAGTAGACAAACAGACCAGTTGATGATAATGGAAACTAATTCGGGGGCATTATAGAGGATTTTAGTAGAGGATGTCGTGGATTACATAAAGATGAAGACCAGGTTCATCTTGAGAGTTGAAATGTTGGAGTCGCGTCACAAGATCAACTTCATATATTTTGTTGTACGGGTACCGACTCAACATCTGGAGACTTTCATGAAGGAAGAATTTTGGCCGACGGGTGTCGTGTATCGGTGCTTCCGCGGAAGGCTACAAGACACCACGACTCAGCGCAATACGTCGCCGACCCAACGTAGTTTTAATAATAAATAAAAATATAATATTTTATTACTTTTTTTTTTATTTTTGTTTAGTTTAGTGTCTATGGGCCTGAAATAAAGCATAGCATAGCATAGCATAGTCGGCCTTTTTAATGTTCCCACTGTTGGGACTCAGGCCTCCTCTCTAGGAGAGGGAATGGGCCGTAATCCACCACGCGGGCCCAGTGCGGGTTGGTGGATGTCACATGTCTTTGAATTTTTGGTTCTAGGACATGCCGGTTTCCTCACGATGTTTTCCTTCACCGTTTTGAGAGCAGTGGTGATGAAATAAATTACACAAAGTAATGCGCCTGGCTGGGTTTGAACCCGCGACCTACAACTCGTAAGTCGGGGCCGTTACCACTCGGCCACCACTGCTCTCCTGAAATAAAGAGTTATTATCATTATTTGTTCGCCGACATGACGTTCACTGCTCTATGGGAGGAACAGAACTCGAAATGTACTTTAAACTTTGAAGAGAATTGGTTTGCCTTCCTATAATTACTTTCCTTAAGTATCTATTCTGCCTACCAAGCCAAAAAGCGGTATCTCAAATTTATTCGAAAATTTGTTTTTTTTTTTTTTTGCAAAGAAATTCTTAAAACGCTCCTCATCAAAGGCTACTTGAAAAATCTGTATCTATATTGGAATTTTGAAAAAAAACAGGGTAAGTGCGAGTCGCACTCGCGCACTAAGGGTTCCGTATATACTTACTTAGGAAAACAGTTCGATCCCCGAATTGAGTTACGAAGATTTTTCCGAATAGCAATTTTTTTTTTTGTTACGTAGCAACAAATTTACAGTTTTCAGATTTTTTCCTATACTTGTGCTATGAGACCATGCTGCATGCTAAATTTCAGGATTCTAATTCAACGGGAAGTACCCTATGAATTTTGATTCTCTTGAGAGTGTCGAAATACACGTTTTTTGCAACATAAACGGCCGTATCTTTTTTTTTCGGTAACTCAGAAATTTAACTTTTTCATAGCTTTAAGGGACCGCAGATCTAAGTATATGGTTTTAATTTCAACTCGATACCTCCACGGGCTCACGAGATAAAGGGTCTTGACAGACAGACAGACAGACGTCGTGTGCCTCAGTGGGCGCGTCCGCCTCGCATTTGCCCAGTTTTTATATATACATATAATTTACATTTATTAAATATTGACATATAAAAGTGTAAAAAATAATAGCTCACCGGCGTCGCGAATAGGGTCCAAGCTACCGGTGGTCAGGGCTCCTTAGAGAGGAATCTCTTTATAATGCAAGCCGTGTTCAGGAGTACCGCTTTTTGTATTAACCCAAGCAGCTGTTTAAGCTAAAAAAAAGTATAAGTTCAAAAAACTTTGAGCATCTTTGTCACCAGTTTTATTACTAAAACCAGGGTAAGCAGGATTCCTAAAGTAATCATATTAGACTTGGTATCCTCAATCCTCTATGCTGTACTTCTAATCATTTAAGTTCACTGCTCACCTGACTCAAGTGAGGGAACGCAATTTACAAGCATTTTTTTAGGATTCCGAACTTCAAAAGGAAAAACGGAACTCTTATAGGATCCCTTTGTTCTCTGTCTGTCTGTCTGTTTGTCAAGACCCTTTATCTCGGGAACTCGTGTAGATAGTTGAAATGAAATTAAAACCTCAAAACTATATATAGTCTGCAGTCCCTTGGAGCTTTTTTTTTTTGGTGGTAAAATCATCTTATGACATATCCCGCTCTTGGGCGGAGCGAGAAATAGTGTGCTTTTACTGACTACTTTCACACTACCCGTGGCCCCAGTAGGCTTCAACCCTATTGGGCCCCTACGATTTGCTGACATCTCCTTGAGGCGCGCGTGGAACAGTACGCGCCGTCGACGACTTGGGCTTGGTCCGGACGGTTACCGGACGAGCGGACGGCGAGCCACCCATTGCTCGCGGTCCGCAAGCCCGCGCCTACGGTGGCCGGAAATCGGGATCAGAATCCCGGCGGCGGTTGGGGCGTGAGGACCGTTGCCTCACGCGATCGGCCGCCTCCTTTGCTAGCATTACTGCTTCGCAGAAGGAGGCGACCGCCTGCAACTCCCCCTCGCTCCAGACCATGGCCTGTACCAAGGGCCGGCGCGAGAGATCGCCGCCGAATCCCTTGCAGCTGTGAAAAAATCAAACTTCTAAGGTAACGGAAAAAAAGGTATGGCCATTTATGTCGCAAAAAACGTATATTTCGACACTCAAGGGAACCAAATATATTTGACCCAGAATCTTGAAATTTGGTACAAAGTAAGGTCTCATAGCACAAGTATAGGAATAAATCTGAAAACAGCAAATCTGTTGTTACGTCTAAAAAAAAAAACATTTTTTGCGATTCAGAATAATATTCGAGATTCTATTCGGGAATTGAACTATTAACATAAGTTTGTTCAGAACCCTCAGTGCGTGCGTCCGACTCGCACTTGCGTAGTTTTTTCTTATTATGCATAGGCTCGCGTTTGACCACTATCTCAGCTGATGGTAAACGATGATGAGGCTGACGATGGAACACGCTTGCCTAGAAACAACCTATTCACTCCTGACTTAAACACTTCTAGGTTATAGCTATAATAATATTTTTTATATTATATATTATAATATAATTTATACAACAAGTTGAATCGGGCCCGAACGATTTATCCTTTACCAATAATCAAATGTAAGTCTTCAGTTTCAGATTGGTTGTTGGATGCGGATTATAGTTTTACAGAAAAGCTACTTCTGTCAAATTAAATTAGTACAATATAAGTTCATAACTTACACGACAACTCTCACATGTACACATCACATACACACTAATACAATACACTATCATTAGACACGCACATCAAACACATAGATATAGGCAGTCTTATTATTTTATTTTTTTGTTTTAGCTTCGTTTTTACTTCTACCTCCAAAATTACTTATTTAATTACTTATTTTTGTTTTTTATTATTGTAATTGCAACCTTTCAAAAAAAAAAAACTGTTCTTCCGTGGGGTGGGGACCTGGTGATTTGTAATACAGGCATTTTATGCCTAACTCAAACACCAGCTCCTCACATTGTTAATTATAATAAGAGAACTTATGTAAAACCTAAACCTATATGTTTATCATTGTGAGGAGAAATAAAGAATTTTTATTATTATTATTGTAGCTATCAGGAAACATAGAGTCTGGCAGGGAATTACACTCCTTAGCTGTACGCATAATGAATGTGTTCTCAAAACGCTTTGTACGTATGGGTGGGATGTTCAAAATGCCATTAGCTTACTTGTGTCTTTAACCCCGACGCAAAGAGTGGTAGTGGTTGATGGTTCTGACTGCTATGCCGGAGGTCTTGGGTTCGATTCTCACCCAGGTAAAATGTTTGTGTGATGAGCACGATCATTTGTTCTGTGTCTGGGTGTAATTTATCTATAATATATAATTTATAGAAAGTAAAAGTAAAGTAAAAGTAAAAGTAAAAGCCTTACAACCGTCGATATTATACTATAATATAGTATATTTATCCGCTGGGACCACGACTCCGATTTCTAGTCACCATAGGCGTGGGTTTCCGGACGATGAGCAATGGGTAGCTCGCCGTCCGACCCGAGTCCGAGTCGTCGACGGCGCATAGTGTTCCACGCGCGCCTCAAAGAGATGTCAGCAAAACCGCAGGGGCCCAGCAGGGCCGAAGCCTACTGGGGCCATGGGTTGACTTCCAAAAGGGAAACCCGGTGTCCTGGAACGTAAGACGAAGGAACAAAGGTGTGTTTAAGTCAGTAAAATTCTGACACGTGCTGTCACCCCGCCCTAGAGCGGGAGAAGTCACTGGATGAATTCCCATATTAAAAAAAGGGGTGCAGTTATAAGTTTGACCTCTATGTGTCTGTGATACCGTAGCTCTTAAACAGATGAAGAGATTTCGATGTAGTTTCTTTTATAGGACTGTATGCATTATACCAAATTTCATGATTCAGGATCAACGAGAAGTACCCTATGAATTTTGATTCCTTTGAGTGCTGAAATGCACGTTTTTTGCGACATAAACGGCCCTTTTTTTCGTTAACTTAAGTTTGATTTTTATTTCAACTAGATACCTCCACGCATTTCTAAGATAAAGGGTCTTGACAGACAGACAGACAGACGGACGGACAACAAAGTGATCCTTTAAAGGTTCCGTTTTTTCCTTTTGAGGTACGGAATCCTAAAAAACAGTAATTAACTAAACTACAATGGGCCTCATCAGAAGGCTTACAGTCACCCAAAGGGCTATGGAAAGGGCTATGCTCGGAGTTTCCTTGCGTGAACGCATAAAGAATGAAGATATCCGCAGGAGAACCAAGGTCGCCGACATAGCCCGAACAATCGCCAAACTAAAGTGGCAGTGGGCAGGGCACATTGCTCGTAGAACTGATGGTCGATGGGGCCGAAAGGTTCTAGAGTGGCGACCGCGTACCGGAAAACGCAGCGTTGGAAGGCCTCCCACACGGTGGACCGATAACCAGGTGAGAGTCGCGGGAATGAGATAGATAGATAGGAAAATTATCTTATGACAAATCTCGCTCTTGGGCGGAGCGGTAGATAGTGTCAGACTTTTACTGACTAAAATCCCACTCCTGTTCCTTCGTTGCCTTCGTCCCAGGGTCCGGGTTTCGTTTTTACACCATGGAAAATTTACTATATAGAGTTTCGTTCAACACTGTGCATTCGATTGGACTTGATTTATCGAGGTGAAAACTGTGTTTGGAAATTTCGTAGCCATCCCATTCTGAGTTGCAATCAGGCTGCATTTGTTTCAAACATTACGCCTACAGTCAGAGGGGTAAGCAAAGGTGTACCTACGTTTTTAGGGTTCCGTACCTCAAAAGGTAAATATGGAACCCTTAAAGGATTACTGTCTGTCTGTCGGTCGGTCTGTCTGTCGGTCTGTCTGTCGGTCGGTCTGTCGGTCTGTCTGTCGGTCTGTCTGTCGGTCTGTCTGTCGGTCTGTCTGTCTGTCGGTCGGTCTGTCGGTCTGTCTGTCGGTCTGTCGGTCTGTCTGTCGGTCTGTCTGTCGGTCTGTCTGTCGGTCTGTCTGTCGGTCTGTCTGTCGGTCTGTCTGTCGGTCTGTCTGTCGGTCTGTCTGTCGGTCTGTCTGTCGGTCTGTCTGTCGGTCTGTCTGTCGGTCTGTCTGTCAGTCTGTCTGTCGGTCTGTCTGTCGGTCTGTCTGTCGGTCTGTCTGTCGGTCTGTCTGTCGGTCTGTCTGTCGGTCTGTCTGTCGGTCTGTCTGTCGGTCTGTCTGTCGGTCTGTCTGTCGGTCTGTCTGTCGGTCTGTCTGTCGGTCTGTCTGTCGGTCTGTCTGTCTGTCTGTCTGTCGGTCTATCTGTCGGTCTGTCTGTCGGTCTGTCTGTCGGTCTGTCTGTCGGTCTGTCTGTCGGTCTGTCTGTCGGTCTGTCTGTCGGTCTGTCTGTCGGTCTGTCTGTCGGTCTGTCTGTCGGTCTGTCTGTCGGTCTGTCTGTCGGTCTGTCTGTCGGTCTGTCTGTCGGTCTGTCTGTCGGTCTGTCTGTCAAGACTCTTTATCTCGGGAACGCGTAGAGGTATCGAGTTGAAATTAAAACCATATACTAACGTCTGCGTTTCCTTGAAGTTATGATAAACCCAAATGTCTAAATTAACAAATAAAAAATAGACGGCAACACTCTCAAAGGAATCAAAATTCATCACTTACCGTTGACCCAAAATCCTAAAATTTGGCATAAAACAAAGTCTTATAGCACTGGTATTTTTTTTAGGTGGGAAAATCATCTTATGACAAATCTCGCTCTTGGGCGGAGCGAGAGATAGTGTCAGACTTTTACTGACTAAAAACCCACTCCTGTTCCTTCGTTACCTTCGTCCCAGGGTCCGGGTTTCATTATCACACTACCCATGGCCCCAGTAGGCTTCGACCCTGCTAGGCCCCTACAATTTGCTGACATCTCCCTGAGGCGCGCGTGGAACAATACGCACCGTCGACGACTTCGGCTTGGTCCGGACGGTTACCGGACGGTCGGACGGCGGGCCACCCATTGCCCGCCGTCCGCAAGCCCGCGCCTACGGTGGCTGGAAATCGGGATCGGAATCCCGGCGGCGCTTGGGGCGTGAGGACCGTTGCCGTTGCCTCACGCGATTGGCCGCCTCCTTTGCTAGCATTACTGCTTCGCAGAAGGAGGCGGCCGCCTGCCACTCCTCGCTCCGGACTATGGCCTGTACCAAGGCCCGGCGCGAGAGATCGCCGCCGACGATCGCCCCCACGAGGACAAGGCGTTGCTCTTCCCAAGCGGAAACGCCCCAACCACCGGGATCCCGATCACGATTTCCGGGCCGAGCCCGGAAGTCGTCGACGGCGCGTACTGTCCCACGCGCGCCTCAAGGAGATGTCAGCAAACCGTAGGAGCCCAGCAAGGTCAAAGCCTACTGGGGCCAAGGGTCTGCTTCTGAAAGGAAGACTCGGCCCTAGTATGAAAGGCAACGAAGGAATAGGAGTGGGTTTTTAGTAAAATAAAAATACCTTGGTCTTATAGTACAAGTAAAGGAAAATGTCTGAAAACTAAAAAATTGTAGTTACTTCACCGAATAATTACTTTTTTGCGATTCCTAAAAATCTTCGAACTAGGCCAATGAAACAGAATATAAGAACAAGTTTTACATCAAAAATATACTCTAGAAAAAACTTTTACCACACCCATTTAAATATTCAATAAGAATTAATTTTCTCAAAAAAAAATTCCTCTGAACTATATTGCGATAACATAATTTGATACAAGTGGAGAACGTTTGTTATTGCGACCGAGGCGGAATTCGCCCGAGCCACAACCGGGGTGTTAAGTAGCCGAGTGCTGCAGTAACAAATTTTGACGTGAACCAAAAATTTTTTTTCATTATTAATCTTTTTTTTCTTAAATTATAACATAATGTCTGGTAGTTTTGAGTACTTTTTGAGGCTTACCCAAATGTCATTTCTTTGGTATTGTTCGTCAAGTCGTTGAGCTCCTTAGTAGTCCTGAGTTGAGGTACACGAATACTGACAAATGCTTGCACTGACTGGACAGGTCCACTCAGAACTGTGTGGTTCTTTCTTCAAAAGACCATCTCAGACTCGCATGGTTCTCATATGATTTGACCATTACATGTTTGCTGTATAGACTTTAAAAGAGACTTTGACAACTGAGTTTGTTTCGGTATTTCTTCTCAGGGTAGTCAGCTAGGAAACACCGGCCTCATCTAGTTTAAATTGACAAAAAAATACACGAGTTAGTGTCTTTAAAAAACTTATTTAAAAAATAAATATCATTGATCAATACACTTACAAAAAATAAAAATTAAACGGGGGATGACGGGCGACTCGTGACTCGCTTAGAGCCCAGCCTGATACAATAAATTGTGGTGGGAGTGAGCTTACTTTGCATACTTTGCCACACTAGTGCGTAAAACAGTGAATTCCGTGCCAAAAAATGATAGGGATAAGGGCGGGTTTTCGAATAAATGCATTGAAAAAGTATGTTTAACATGTAACTCTATTATTTTCTTCAGAGAAAACTACGAAAGTGAATCTCAATATTTGGAGACCATTTTTCAATTTTCTTTAAGTACTGTACGGGTCTTGAAACAAAAGAAAGCAAGATATTGAGAATATACACTGTATCGGCATCTAGCCCAATACGAACAAAAAAATCTGGATCGGCATCAGTTCTTCCCGCGAGAAATTTCATTTTTCTCTTTTTTTTATTATCTTTATTCAATTTACATCAACATATTAGTAACATATTTAAATATTTCAAAAATAAAACATAATAAAAAAACAGTAGCCCACCGCTATCGGGAACAGGGTCCAAGCTACCGGCGCTTAGGGCTCCAGACTCTCTCTCCAGGACCTCCTTACTATACGAGCCATCTCCAGAAGTACAGCTTTCTGAATCAAGTCCTTGATCCAGTCTTTATTATCATTATAAAACGCACGCAATCACTACATGTAGCCTAGCATAGCATAGTCGGCCTTTTAATATTCCCACTGTTGGGACTCAGGTCTCCTCTCTAGGAGAGGGGCCGTAATCCACCACGCGGGCCCAGTTTTGGATGTCACATGTCTTCGAATTTTTGGTTCTAGGACATGCCGGTTTCCTCACCAATGTTTTCCTTCACCGTTTTGAGAGCAGTGGTGATGAAATAAATTACACAAAGTAATGCACCTGGCTGGGTTTGAACCCGCGACCTACAACTCGTAAGTCGGGGCCGTTACCACTCGGCCACCACTGCTCTCTAATGTCTCTAATCACTACATGTATTTAAAACAAATGTGAAGGAATATTACTTGTCCTTGTAATTTTGTTTTGTTTTTAGCTGTATTAATTGTAGTTCTCACTTGTTTCCTTGCTTAAATAATTATTTATTATGTATGTATTTATGATCTCTCGCGCCGGGCCTTGGTACAGGCCATGGTGCGGAGCGAGGAGGAGTAGCAGGCGGTCGCCTCCTTCTGCGAAGCAGTAATGCTAGCAAAGGAGGCGGCCGATCGCGTGAGGCAACGGCAACGGTCCTCACGCCCCAACCGCCGCCGGGATTCCGATCCCGATTTCCGGGCACCGTAGGCACGGGCTTGCGGACGGCGAGCAATGGGTGGCTCGCCGTCCGATCGTCCGGTAACCGTCCGGACTGAGCTCAAGTCGTCGACGGCACGTAGTGTTCCACGCGCGCCTCAAGGAGTTGTCAGCAACCGTAGGGGCCCAACAGGGTCGAAGCCTACTGGGGCCATGGGTGATGCGAAAGAGATCCCCGGGGCCCTGGAAAAAAATGGCAAAGAAGGAACAGGAGTGGGTTTTTAGTCAGTAAAAGTCTGACACTATCTCGCGCTCCGCCCTAGAGCGGCGGATGTCATGAGATGATTTTCACACCAGAAAAAAAAATGTACTTTGTTTCGTTTTTTTTTCTTACCAATTGTTTAGCTTATTTTGTAAGGCACCAAGTGCAACCCTATTTTATGTCGAGACTTACTCTTTCCATACCAGGTTGCCTGGAAGAGATCGCGGAATGTGATTAGGCCGCCAATTGTATGTTTTTTTAATATAAGACTCAAATGTATCATTTATTATCTTGGTGTACAATAAAGTATACATAAATAAATTATAAATAATAATAATAATAATAAAATCGTTTATTTATAACATAGGGCATTTACACACACACACACAGTTGCTTATTTGCCTGAACTAGGGTGAACCTGTGCTTCAGGCGAGAGAGTGCTTAAATACAAAATAATAAATTAACTCTAAATATGACTATTATAAGAACTTAACTAAATTTAGAGATACGGCGAGTTTTATTTACAAACAGTAAGTAGGTCTTCTGTCTCTACATAAGACATACTTAGTTCGTGGTCATTTTAGGATAAAAAAATATTTGCTGAAATCGATTCAGTAACCGTATTGAACTTTTTTTTGTTTTAATTCATATAAACCAGTGCTTGACTGCGATCTCACCAAAAAAAAATACTTTACCTCTTTATAATATTAGTGTAGATATAAACTAGTGCTCGACTGCGATCCCACGTGATGGTAAGCAATGATGCAATCGTTGATGGTGAGGCGCACTAGTTTATTAAGATCCTATTCACTCTAGCCTTGAGATCACCTAAATTATAATCGGATTTTTTTTTTTTTTTTCCGGTGGGAAAATCATCTTATGACATCCCCCGCTCTTGGGCGGGGCGGGAGATAGTGTCAGACTTTTACTGACTAAAAACCCACTCCTGTTCCTTCGTTGCCTTTCGTACCAGGGCCGAGTCTTCCTTTCAGAATCAGACCCTTGGCCCCAGTAGGCTTCGACCCTGCTGGGCCCCTACAGTTGCTGACATCTCCTTGAGGCGCGCGTGGAACAGCACGCGCCGTTGACAACTTGGGCTTGGTCCGGACGGTTACCGGACGGTCGGACGGCAAGCCACCCATTGCTCGCCGTCCGCAAGCCCGCGCCTACGGTGGCCGGAAATCGGGATCGGAATCCCGGCGGCGGTTGGGGCGTGAGGACCGCTGCCTCACGCGATCGGCCGCCTCCTTTGCAAGCATTACTGCTTCGCAGAAGGAGGCGACCGCCTGCCACTCCTCCTCGCTCCGGACCATGGCCTGTACCAAAGCCCAGCGCGAAAGGTCGCTGCCGCCAATTGCCTCCACGAGGACACGGCGGTGCTCCGCCCAAACGGGGCACACCTCCACTGTATGCTCCACCGTGTCCTCTGGGTGGTCTGCACAATGATGGCACCCGGGCGTTGCTTCCGCCTGAATCCGATGCAGGTACCTCCCGAACTTGCCATGTCCGGTGAGGACCTGCGTCATGCGGAAGGTGAGGACGCCGTATTGCCGCTCCAGCCACTCCTCAAAGAGGGGACTTACCGCCATAATTGTAGCGTGCCCAACTCATAAGCCTCGGTGACTTATTATCTGGTTCATTTGAGAGTACAAGGTCAAAAGCCTCGTATTTATTTTCATATACTCACATTCCTTACCTTACTTATATGTCGCAGCTAAATTACGAAATATTTGTCTTTCATCGAAAATTCTAAATTATCGATGACTTGATAATCTGTATATAGGGTGACTGGTAATTAGTGACTGACACTTAAACATGTGATTGTACTCATAATTACAAACAACTTTTCCAAAGAAACTTTTTTTATATTCTCATTAGTTTTATCACAATAATAAAACAGCTGTTTACCGGCGACCGCTCAGCTGTTAGCCGCGTGACGCCGCCGTACCTACAATAGTGATAGAACACCCGCGCAGCTTGCAAACCCATAGGTGTACGTATCTAATCAGTGAATGTGCCTACAAACTAGTGAGTATATAAAAAAAGTTTCTTTGTGAAAATTGTTTGTAATCATGAGTACAATTATGTGTTTAAGTATCGGTCACTAATTACCAGTCACCCTATATATGTCGTGGCCAGATCATAAAAACTACTTCATGATATGGTCAACTAAAACTGGCCAGATCGTTTTAAACGTTAAAGTTTGATGATATGTAAATCGTCCGTGCCGACGTTTTTTTGTCAATACCGTTACCGGCCCACGCTGAAAACCAGCGCCGTAGACACATCGCAATTTGCGTGTGGTCACGGCATTAAGCTGAGCGTTCGGGCGTTTTGCGCGGCCGAACGCTTTTTCGCATTTTTTTTTTCACATAATATATTTATAATTTGTCAGTTTTGCGCATTGTTCCGCCAAATAAAATATTTGTCTTTCATTTCTTTTCTTTCTTTACATATAACTAGACTTTTAACTAAAATACTATATTGTTCATAATTGTCTGCAACACACAGTCATTGTCAAAAGATTCTGCGAATACCTGTGTACCGGTAGATAGCATGGCATGTTATTATTGAAAGAAATATTATTTCATTTATATCATCTTCTTGCCCTTGTCCCGTTTTATTTGAGGTCGGCACAACACGTTTTTTTCTTCCATTCTGTCAGAAATCAGATACGTTTATTTCAAATAGACCAATTACAGGCACTTTTGAATTGTAAAAATGTCGTTCAGTCAAAAAAAAATTGAAGCTAAATTGCACGTTCCAAAGCGCAGATCTCTATGGAGAAGAACGTGCAAGAAACTCTATGGACAGTCTTTTAAATCATATTTTGTGTTACATAAAATTTTGTTTACATTCCTACTATATTTCTTATCGCTTCTAATATGTGAACACAACGTAGATAAGCAAAAAAAAAATTGAAATTGAATTAAGTCACTGGCAGCTAAGAGATGACCAGTCTCAACTGATGGCACCCGTTTACGAGCATGACGAGTGCATCAGCCCCACTCAGCTTAACCATTTTGAAGACCTGTACCTCGTCACGCTATCACTAACTTCCTTTTCTTTCATATCACTTCTCACACATTCCATAGATCTTTTCTTTAGTCGGTCTCCATCCATCCAAATGTAAACTCATAACTCTTTTAGTAACATGCGTTTCATCTCTCCTCTTCACATGACCATACCAAGACCGACGATTCCCTTTCAACTTTTCAGTCACTGGCACCACTTTCAAACTTCCCCTAATATACTCATTTCTCACTTTATCCATTCTCGTCACACCACACATCCATCTTAACATTCTCATCTCCGCTACGTGCAATCTTTTTTCATCCGTCTTTTTCACAGCCCATTCTGATCCATTTTTGACAAAAGAAGCTCAATAAACACCGCTATGTATCGATCGTCGAAGTGAAGCAACTGTTGCCGAGGCCGGTTTATTGATGGTTTTTCCACTGTTATATGCTGAGGCCTATCCGCGAGACTACTTATAAAGTTTGACTAGTTCTCTCGATTTCTCCCAG
This sequence comes from Mythimna pallens, assembly GCA_961205895.1. Taxonomy (NCBI): domain Eukaryota; kingdom Metazoa; phylum Arthropoda; class Insecta; order Lepidoptera; family Noctuidae; genus Mythimna; species Mythimna pallens. Next base: position 10,878,638 of record OY540851.1, on the reverse strand, counting down.
AGTACGTCATCAGATCCTGACTGATTGGCCATAAAACAAAGAATTTTAATACAAAAATGATTTTTCTGAGATACTTCGAGTAATCGGGGGAAATACAGAAAAAATGTTTTTTTTTATTGTTGGTAGGCCCGTGCTTAACGACTATCTGACAAAAATATTTATTGTTTTTTTTTTACTTTTTATTGTAACGGCAACAGAAATACATCGTCTGTAAAATTTTCAACCCTCTAACTATCACGGTTCATGAGATATAGCCTGGTGACAGACAGATAGACAGACAGACCGACAGCAGAGTCTTACGTTACCTATTACGTTGGTAACGGAATCCTAAAAAAGGAAAATAAAATGGCCCTTTTTAGTAACAAACGCATGACGCACAGATAAAAAATTAGAAACATTATTTTTTTCAAACAAAAAAATAACTCATTTGTGAAATCAAAAAGCTTAACCAACTTCAAAGAGAAAGTACATCGTTTGCAGGCTAAGTTGCGAATTAACAAAAAACCTAACATGCCCGCGGGGGTTTAAGGCCGCTTTTAATCCCCTGTAGTTGACAAGGCAAGCATGTGGATGTATAAAATGAGTTTTTGGGTCGAAAATTCGAAATAAATGTCGGTTTTTTTTTTCACAATTAAATGTAGTTTTTTTTCCACTAGCTGAAACCCACGAATTCGTTCATCATCATTTCAGCCGATAGACGACCACTGCTGGACAAAGGCCTTCCCTAAATGTCGCCACAATGAACGGTCCATCCGGTCTCGCATCCATCGAGTTCCCGCAACCTTCACCAGGACATCGGTCCACCTTGTAGGGGGCCTTCCAACACTGCATCTTCTGGTATGCGGTCGCCATTCCAGAACCTTTTGGCCCCAACGGCCATCTGCTCTGCGAGCAATGTGCCCTGCTCATTGCCACTTAAGTTTGGCGACTCTTCGTGCTATGTCGGCAACCTTGGTTTTCCTGCGGATGTCTTCATTTCTGATTCGGTCACGCAAGGAAATGCAAGTTCGTCCGTACCTCTCAAAATCTTCGGGTCCAACGTCATATCTGTGCTGCTTTTCTGGCCCGAGACCATCTCAAACGTAGAGCTGCGTGGTGCTGCAAAATGCCACCTAGCAGCTGACTTAGTGGAAAGGCGTGCGAAGAGGCTGATTGGTGATCCAGATTTTGGTTAAGTCCAATCTTCAAAGACTTGAGCACAGGCGTAGGGTAGCCAGCCTTTTGGTTTTACAGGTTGCATTTTGAAGAGTGTGCTTGGGAATTGCATGACTTGATTCCGCCATCTCATTTCTACCATGGGACAACCCGACTAGTGATGAGATATAAACTAGTACATGACTGCGATTCCACCTGATGGTAAGCAGTGATGCAATCGTTGATGGTGAGGCGCACTAGTTTATTAAGAGCCTATTTAGTCTAGCCTTGAAGACACCTAAATTATAATCGGTTGGGAAGACCGCAGCAGGGAAATTGTTCCAGTCCTTCGATGTACGCGGTATAAACGACGAGGCGGAACGCATACGGTGATGTTTTATTTTATGGTGAAATATTTCATCATCATCACCATTTCAATCGGTTAATGCGAGGCGCACATGAACGGTCATCCTGGCTATCCTTGGGGGAGACGTATGTCCAGCAGTGGACGTATTTTGACTGAAATGATGATATAGTAGGCAGGCCACATTGCTCGCAGAACAGATGGTCGATGGGAAAGATAGGTTCTGGAGTAGCGACCGCGTACCGAAAGACGCAGCGTTGGAAGTCTAAAATGATAATGATAATGTATTCTTTGCCTTCGTTCCAGGGCCTCGGGGTTCTCTTTCGCATTACCCATGGTCCCATGGCTTCAACCCTGCTGGGCCCCTATGATTTTCCTTGAGACGCACGTGGAACACTACTGGATATATACGTGGACTTGGACTCGGTCCGGACAGTTACCGGACGGTCGGACGGCGAGCTACCCATTGCTCGCTGTCCGTAAGCCAGCGCCTACGGTGGCTGGAAGTCGGGATCGGGATCCCGATGGCTGAGGCGTGAGGGCCGTTCCCTCGCGCGTGTGGCTGCCTCCTTTGCAAGCATTACTGCTTCGCAGAAGGAGGCGACCGCCTGCCACTTCTCCTCGCTCCGGTCCATGGCCTGAACCAAGGCCCGGCGCGAGAGATTGCTGCCACCGATCGCCCCCACGAGGACACGGTGGTGCTCTTCTTGCTCTATGGTGGAGCGAGAAAGCGTATCAGATTTTTACTGACTAAAACTGACCTGTGTCCTTCAGTTGCCCTTTACATTCTATGACAAAGTATCTGTTTTTCATAAATTCCCGTGGCCATGATGGTGTAGTTTGAACTGGAGGTACTGCAACATGCTACGCTACACGTTGCTGTAACTGTTGCAGGTCACTCTACGATCAGCGGTTAGCGTAACACGGCAAACTACCAGTTACTTTGACTTGGGGTAAGTTTGGACTAAGTTCTGGATGTGGCAGGAGTTATGCGAGATGGCTGGAAGAAAACTAGATAAATTTCATCATCATTTCCTGCCCTTGTCCCGTGTCACTTGAGGGCGGCGCAACTCGTTTTTAACCGACTTAAAAAAGAAGGAGGTTCTATGTTCGGTTGAATGTATTTATTTTTTTATGTATATTTACCGATTTCTCGGTCAATTGTGGACCGATTTTGATTTTTTAATTTTTTATTGAAACGTTATGCTTCCGAGTTGGTCCCATAGAAATATTGTTATGATCTGATCATGAACTTCGGAGATATGGAACAGAACTCCTCATAGGATCACAGCAGAACCGTCGTAACAAGTAAAATTGCTTTGTTTATACGTGTATTCGATGACTGACTGAAAGAAGAGGAGGAATGTATCGAACTGATCTGATCATGAAGTCTGAAGTTAGGCACCGAAACTCAGTGATAAATTAATGTAATCTAACCGTATTTGGGATTACTAGAATTGTCATGAGATGCACTCTGGATCCTCCTCCTGGCTCTCCTTCTCCTAGAGAGGAGGCCTGAGTCCCAACAGTGGGAACATTGTAAGGCTGACTATGCTATGCACTATGACTATAAGGTATTTAAGTTTAGCTGAGGGGTACTTTTTAGTGGTGGTACCATAACTAAAAAGTGTAAAATAAAAAAACTTTTTACAAAAAAAATACAACTGACTTCAATGTAGAAACACTGAAAACTGAAAAATAACTTTAATTTCGGAAGTCAGTCACTGACTTCAGAGATGAAATTTATTTTGCATTTTTCAGTTTTTTTTTTTAAATTGGCGTCGGTTGTTTTTTTTTGTAAAAAAAAAAATATATTGCTAAATACAAACATAGTATAGATAAATTAGACCTAGATACAGAAGAAATGATCATGCTCATCACACAAACATTTCCTTGGGTGGGAATGTAACCCGCGGCCTCCGGCATAGCAATCGGGGCCACTAACCACTAGAAAAATCGAAATAAGACTTAGAACTATGTTAGTAACACTTCATGTTGCATTGTATTCACTTCGTGCAGTTTTGCGGTACCTGGCCGTGGAAGCGATGAAATACCACGCCCTGCGGCCAAAAATCTTCCATCAACATGACGGGCAGAAAAGTGTTCGGTACTCGCAACACGAACACCTTGAAATTGGCGTTAGGGTGCGATTCCAGAAGTTGTACCCTCAGTGCGACCTCCATCTATTGGCGCACTCCATTTTTGCGAATTATCACCAGGGAAACCCTTGCACCATGTCTCAGCTTGACAAAACCTGGAGGAATCGCAACATCTCCCTAAAGATCAAAACAAAACTGGTACCGACCATAGTCCTCTCGATCTTTTTGTATGGCGCTGAGACTTGAACGCTGAAAATTGCAGACCGCAAACGCATTGACGCCTTTGAGAAGTGGTGATGGAGAAGGATGCTCCGTATCCCTTGGACAGCCCGGACCAACGTATCCAACTGGAACTCAATATATCCTCGCGATTGTTATCCGAGTTTCTTCGCAAGATTCTGCAATACTTCGGTCACATTGCAAGGAAAGATGGTGGCAACCTCGAAAGGCTCATCGTGACTTGTAAAGTGGATGGGAAAAGGCCTCGTGGATGCAGCCCAATACGTTGATCCGACCAGGTCCGCACCAGTCTTGACTTTGCGGTATAAAATGCCCTTCACACCATCAGCCGCCATAGTATGGACCGTCCGGAGGACACGGTGGAGCATACGGTAGAGTTGTGCCCCGCCTGGGCAGAGCACCACCGTGTCCTCGTGGGGGCGATCGGTGGCAGTGATCTCTCGCGTCGGGCATTGGTACAGTCCATGGTCGGAAGTGAGGAGGAGTGGCAGGCGGTCGCCTCCTTCTGCGAAGCAGTAATGCTAGCAAAGGAGGCGGCCGATCGGGTGAGGCAACAGTCCTCATGCCCCAACCGCCACCGGGATTCCGATCCCGATTTCCGACCACCGTAGGCGCGGGCTTGCGGACGGCGAGCGAATGGGTAGCCCGCTGTCCGACCGTCTGGTAACCGACCGGACCGAGCCCAAGTCGTCCACGCGCACCTCAGGGGGATGTCAGCAAATCGTAGGGGCCCAGCAGGGTCGAACCCTACTGGGGCCACGGGTAGTGTGAAAACGAAACCAGAAGCCCTGGGACGAAGGCAACCGCTCCACCCAAGAGCGGGATTTGTCATTAGATTATTTTCCCACCTAAAAAAAACCGCTCTTGACTGTGCGGTATAAAATGCCCTACACATCATCAGAGATAGAAACAGATGGAGGAATATCATACGATTGAACTTGATGTAGCAAGGAGATCATGGCATTTGAGGAGGGAACAAGCGAAACCACATGCAAAACTTATAGAATTGTAATAATTTCTTGTTTCCCTCTCCCAGTATAACCACCGCGGGCGATTCTGTTGGGAAATCAGTGTGTAAACACGGACGTCTGTGCGAGGTTGTACGTGCGTGGTACAAGTGAAGAGCGCAGGCGGAGCGACTGACACGCATTGTATTCTTTTGTGTGGTATAAGTGAGTACACGAGTCTTTTTTTATTGTTCAAAAGGGAAAAAACGGAACCCTTATAGGATCACTTTGTTATCCATCTGTTTGTCAAGACCCTCTATCTCGAAAATGCGTGGAGGTATCGAGTTGAAATTAAAACCATATATTTAGGTCTACGGTTCTTTGAAGCTGTGAAAAAATCTAACTTCTGAGTTAACGAAAAAAAAAATACGGCCTTTATGTCACGAAGAACGTATATTTCGAAACTCTCAAGGGAACCAAAATTCAAATGGTACTTCTCGTTGAAATAGAATCCTGAAATTTGGCATGAAGCAAGATCTTATAGCACAAGTAGGTACATGAAAAAAATCAGAAAACTATAAATTAGTAATTACGTCTACGTAACTTTTTTTGCAGTTCGGTAAAATCTGCGTAAACCAATCGGGAATTGAACTATTTTCATAGGTAAGTTTGTACGGAACCCTCAGTGCGCGAGTCCGACTCACACTTGCCCAGTTTTTTATTATTATTGATAGGCTCGCACCTCACCACTATCTCGACCACGCCTGAGGGAAAGGACATTCTCACGCCCCAGCCGCCGGAGGCACGGACATGCGGGCGACGAGCAATAAGTAGCTCGCCATCCGCACCGAGCCCGAGTCCTCAATGGCGTGTAGTGGTCCACGCGAACCTCAAAGAAATGTCTGCAAAACCGTAGGGGCCTAGCAGGGTTAAAGCCTACTGGGCCATGGGTTCAGATTCCCGCAACCCTCACCTGGTCATCGGTCCACCTTGTGGGAGGCCTTCCAACGCTGCGTCTTCCGGACCGGAATTTAAACCACAGAACATTTTAAATTCAACTCGCTAGCTCTCCTAACTTGCACCATACTCCAAACTCACATACTGTTACTGGGCGGTATAAAATTCATGAAGTTCAGAATTATATTGTGACGTGCTTGTAAACGAACAAGGATTGTTATGTATTGTAATTAAGTATGTTTAGCATAAAATAACATAATTAGCTTTATAATATTCCCACTGCTGTATCTCAGGCCTCTCTTGAATAGGGAATGGTAATCCACCACGCGGCACACTGGTCCAGTTTTGAAAAATAGTGGATATCCGATAAAAAATCGGGTAAGTGCAAACTTACCTATGAAAACAGTTCGATTCTCGAATTGAGTTACAAAATTTTTTGCGAATCGCGAATTTTTTTTTTTGTGACGTAACTACAAATTTAGAGTTTTCAGTTTTATTCCTATACTTGTGTTATAAGACCTAGCTTTATGCAAAATTTCAGGATTCCGGGCCAACGGGAAGTACTCTAGAATTTTGGTTCCCTTGAGTGTCGAAATATACGTTTTTGGCGACTTAAACGGCCGTATCTTTTTTTCCGTTAACTTACTAGTTTGACTTTTTTCACAGCTTCAAGGAACAGCATGTTTTAATTTCAAGTCAATAACTCCACACGTTCCCAATATAAAGGGTTTTCACCGACAGACAGACGGACAAAAAAGTGATCCTCTAAGGGTTCCGTTTTTTCCTTTTGAGGTAAGAAACCCTAAAACTCAAATTGCTTCCTGCCCGGTTTCGAACCAGCAAGCTCATGCTTGGCCATCACATAACAAACGACCATACCAAACTTCTAGTTCGATTTTTTCACAGCTTCAAGGGGCCACAGACCTGAGTATATCTTGACAGACAGACAGACAACAAAGTGATCCAATAAGGGTTCCGTTTTTAGGGTATGTTTTGAGTATATGGTTTTAATTTCAACTCGATACCTCGACGCGTTCCCGAAATAAAGGATCTTGACAGACAGACAGACAGACAGACAGACAGACCGACAGACAGACGGACGATCAACAAAGTGATCCTATAGATCCTATAGAATATAAATTCAAATTATTTGTAAAGCGAAAACTTTGCCAAAAGGCTTTTTACACTATAAAGGACTATGTTGAGGACCAAAAGGCTTGGGATTGACCTGTTCCAGTACGCACTACAATACTGTTGTCTTATTATTATTATTTTTTTATTTTCAATTGTGCTTTTTATTATTATTATTTATTACAATTTGATATTGTAGATTATTTTTATTTTGCAATTTGACTTTTTTTTTCTCTATTAATTTTTGGCATCTTTCATTTTTGTGAACGTGAGGACTATGTTGATTGCTTTTTTTTTCCTTTTCAGTAATTTTAAGGCCTACCCAAATGTCTTTTCTTTGGTATTGTTCGTCAAGTCGTTGAGCTCCTTAGTAGTCCTGAGTTGAGCTTTACGAATACTGACAAATGCTTGCACTGACTGGACAGGTCCACTCAAATTTGTATGGTTCTTTCTTCAAAAGACCATTTCAGACAAATCTGCATGGTTCTCATGTGATTTGACCATTACATATTTACTGTATGGACTTTAAAATAGACTTTGACCCCTGAGTTTATTTCGGTGTTTCTTCTCAGGGTAGTCAGCTAGGAAACACCGGCCTTATCTAGTTTAAAAATAACGAAAAAAAAAATTTATGTGTAAAAGTGTTTTTTTAATCCTATTTACAAAATAAATATCATTTATCATTTATAAGGGTACCGTTTTTTTCTTTTGAGGGACGGAACCCTAAATAGCAGACAAAGTCCCAAAAAAATACTAGACACAAAATAATAACCATAATTTTTGTCTATTTAAAAAGCTCGATTTTTCACCAAAGAGCGAAGTTATTTTTCAATTAACATTAAAAGTTCAGCCCTTATTTATATTTCGCATAGTTTTTCTATTAAAATTGTTATTTTAATTTCTTGTTTTATACTTCCCCTGGGGCTGAAAATATACCGCCCTCCGACCAACTGTTCGTTACAATCTTCAATTAATTGGATTAGGTACAAATTGAGGTATAAAATCATGCCATGACTTCTCTTATATCAGCAAACCAGTGCGTGTTGCCAGTGATGACATATGGCTCTGAAACGTGGTCGCTTACAATGGGCCTCATCAGAAGACAAAGTCACCCAAAGGGCAATGGAAAGGGCTATGCTCGGAGATTCCTTGCGTGATCGAATCAGGAATGAGGATATCCGCAGGAGAACCAAGGTTACCGACATAGCATGAAGTATCGCCAAACTAAAGTGACAATGGGCAGGGCACATTGCTGGCAGAACGGATGGCCGTTGGGGCCGAAAGGTTCTGGAATGGCGACCACGTACCGGAAGACGTAGCGTTGGAAGGCCTCCTACAAGGTGGACTGATGACTTGGTAACAGTTGCGGGAGTCCGATGGATGCAAGACGCATAGGACTGTTCATTGTGGTGACACTTGGGGGAGGCCTATGTCCAGCAATGATGATATCAGCAAAACCGTAGCAGCCCAGAAGGGTCGAAGCCTACTGGGGCCATGGGTTTTGCGAAAGAGGACCCCGGGGCCCTGGAACGAAGGCAAAGAAGGAACATAGGAGTAAGTTTTAGTCAGGAAAAGTCTGACACGTCCTCCCGCACCGCCCAAGAGCGGGGGACGTCATTGGATGATTTTCCACCTCAAGAAAAAAAAAACCTTACATGAATTTGGACATAAAATAATTATACAATAATTATACAATAATTATACAATAATTAAACAATAATTAAACAATAATTAAACAATAAGTAAACAATAATTATACAATAATTAAACAATAATTATACAATATGCAAGGAGTATCGTGTCCGGTTACATTGGAAGCCGACCCTGAGCTAGTTTTTTTTTAAGTGGGAAAATCATCCAATGATATCTCCCGTTCTTGGGTCAGACTTTTAATGACTAAAAACCCACTGCTGTCTTTCGTTTCCTTTCATACCAGGGCCGAGATTTCCTTTCAGAAGCAGACCTTTGGCCCCAGTAGGCTTCGACCCTTTTTTTATTTTTTTATTTTTTAGAACACCCCAGAGGCGCTCGTGGAACAGTACGCGCCGTCGACGACTTTCAAATATTTCTTAAAAAACAATAAAAAAGCATTAAAAAATATATATTACTATTTTTATTATATTATTTTTTCCAGAGTGGGAATCGAAACCACGACACGCAGCGGAGCAGTCGATCGCTCAACCAAAGCTTTTAATTTCGTTTTTTTTTTATTATTTATAGGGTCGCGTTTGACCTCTATCTCACCTGATGGTAAGCGATGATGGAGCACGCTTGCCTAGAAGTAACCTATTCACTCTTGACATAAAGACCCCTAGGTTGCAGCTATCAGGAAACACAGACTCCGGCATGGAATTCCACTCCTTAGCTGTACGCATTATGAATGTGTTCCCAAAACGCTTTGTACGTATAGGTGGGATGTTCCCCATGTACCGATGGCGCAACGCCGTACGTCTAGTGGTCCGATGATGGAACGTCATTTCTAAACGCGATTTCTATACACATTATTTTGAGATGAGATGATGGATGTTAAACACTATAACAGACATAGCCACAGCAAAACGTAGTTAACCCATCAATCTAACTTGAACCGTTTTGAATATTTAACTACTCAATTAACCTAATTTCGTGTTCAACTAGAGTTGGGACTACGGGTTACTAAGTCGACAGGATATGCTTTCATCCTGTAGGTTTACGGTACATTAGTTTGCGGGATTCAAAGGATGGTTACCGGCCATCGTAAGTAAAGGCTTGTGGACGACGAGCAATGGGTAGCTCGCCGTCCAGTAACCATCCGGACCGAACTTGTTTTAATTTATTAGATTTCATCATTATTTCCTGCCCGTGGGGGTACTTGACGCCGAAACAGCTGCCCAACCTTCATCAAGCGTAAGTTCGATCGTGTATGGAATACTGCTGTCATCTTTGGAATGGGTCTGCCAAATACCAGCTTGATGCCCTGGAGTCGATTGAGTCGATTGAGAAGCGAGTCAAGAGGTTCATCGGTGATCAGAAAGAAATTAGAATCAGAAATCAGAAATATTTTATTTGTGATACATAGGTAGGTACAGTGGTTGGACTTGTTTTAGGTTAACGTGCGCTATGATCAGCCTATTATAGGCATACAAGAAGAATTAATTGCAATAATTACATGCAAATAAAGAGCTTTCTCGTACTAAAACACAAATTAACTACATAAATGATTGTATTATTTGATTTGTATAGGAACAAAAGGGCACATTGCTCTTAGAACGGATGGTCGATGGGGCCGAAAGGTTCTAGAGCGGCGACCGCGCACCGGAAGACGCAGCGTTGGAAGGCCTCCCGCAAGGTGGACCGACGACCTGGTGAGGGTCGCGGGAGTGCGGTGGATGCGAGAAGCACAGGATCGGTTGTTGTGGCGACGCTTGGGGGAGGCCTATGTCCAACAGTGGACGTCTTTCGGCTGAAATGATGATGATGATGATGATGAGGAACAAAAGTCAAAATAATTTGTTTGGTAAATGTCAAAATAATTAGTTAGATAAATGTCAAAATAATTTGTAAGGTAAATGTCAAAAATAATTCAGATTTAAATAATTAATGTTATGATCTTGTTTGGCAATGACTACTTCTGCAGACCTCCCTGGTAACTCATTAATATTGTGTCTATTAACTGCTCCGTCTTTGCTTTAATTTTTTTTTAACACTGCTTTTGCAATATTTTTTTAATTATTCTCATTATTAGGTAGACTTCAACTACCTTAAATTCGTTAGTAATTTATTTTGTTAACTTTAACATCTTTATTGATATTTGTAATTATTCATATTTTTCTTGCTTTTTTTTATATACTTAGCCTCTTTTTTATATTGTGAATCATGTGAGAACACTGTAGACTCCACGAATTCTTAGATTACTTCCTATTACGATGACTCACTTTTTAACCGACTTTAAAAAGGAGGAGGTTGTATGTTCGGTTGAATGTATTTTTTTTATTTTATTTTTTTCACCGATTTCTTTAATTGTGGACCGATTTTGAAAATTTTTTTTTTGATAGAAATAATATGCTTTCGGGTTGGTCCCATAGAAATATTGTTATGATCTGATCATGAACTTCGAAAATATGGAACAGATCCTCATAGGATCACAGCAGAACCGTAGTAACAAGTAAAATTGCTTCGTTTATAATACGTGTAGTCGATGACTGACTGAAAGTAGAGGGGGAATACATCGAACTGATCTGATGATGAAGCCTGAAATTAGGCACCGGAACTCTGTAATAAATTAATGTAATCTAACCGTGTTTGGGATTATTAGAATTGTCATGAGATGCACTCTGGCTATAAGGTATTTAAGTTTGGCTGAAGGTGGTACCATAACTAAATAGTGTAAAATAAAAAACATTTTACAAAAAAAAAAATACAACCGTCTTCGAAGTAAAAAAAAAAACACTGAAAAGTGCAAAATAACTTTGCAAAAAGTTTTTTTTACTATGATTATTTTTATTCTGCTTTTCGGTCAGTTCGGTTCTTGAACTCGAACTTATCGACTAGCCGTACAACACTAAAATCCTTACACTTAAGGTTAAGTAAACAGAATACATTAATAGTGAGTCTTACAGCTTATTACAATATACCTTTTGTTACTAATCAACATTATTTTATTAGTCTGAAGTGTGTAGGTTACTTCTAGGCAAGGGTGCTCCATCATCGACCACATCCACTGTCTGAAAACTGTAAATTTGTAGTTAAGTCACAAAAAATGATGCGATTCGGAAAAATCTTCGTTACTTAATTCGGAAATTGAACTGTTTTCTAGGTTAGTTTGTATGGAAGCCTCAGTGCGCAAGTCCAACTCGCACTTGCACAATTTTTTTTAGTATCTATGCAGAGAGATTAGGAAAAGATCAATGTAATTGATTACTTTGTCTAGAATACTTATAAGGTAGTTGCTCGCCGTCGTCTGCGTAGCAGTAATATTAGGGAATGAGGCGGCTGCATGCGTGAGAAAACGGATATCCTCAAACCCCAGCCAGCCACGGTAGGCTTGGCATGTCTACAACCAGCAATGGGTTTTTTTTTTTTTTCGGTGGGAAAATCATCTTATGACATCCCCCGCCCTTGGGCGGGGCGGGAGATAGTGTCAGACTTTTACTGACTAAAAACCTGTTCCTTCGTTGCCTTTCGTACCAGGGCCGAGTCTTCCTTTCAGAATCAGACCCTTGGCCCCAGTAGGCTTCGACCCTGCTAGGCCCCTACAGTTGCTGACATCTCCTTGAGGCGCGCGTGGAACAGCACGCGCCGTCGACGACTTGGGCTTGGTCCGGAGGGTTACCGGACGGTCGGACGGCGAGCCCTCATTGCTCGCCGTCCGCAAGCCTGCGCCTACGATGGCCGGAAATCGGGATCGGAATCCCGGCGGCGATTGGGGCGTGAGGACCGTTGCCTCACGCGATCGGCGGCCTCCTTTGCTAGCATTACAGCTTCGCAGAAGGAGGCGACCGCCTGCCACTCCTCCTCGCTCCGGACCATGGCCTGTGCCAAGGCCCGGCGCGAGAGATCGCCGCCGCCGAACCAGCAATGGGGAGCTCACCGTCAGGGGCGCCAACTCCGTGGGTACTCGGGGGCTCGAGCACCCATGAGAAATAAACAGTGGGTGCCGAGCACCTCTGAGAATACACATCAAGAAACAGATCAGTAATCGCCTTTTAGGTTACGTATAAATTATCAATATTTCTTTACAATAAAAACTAGTTTAATTTTTATATTTTTATCAAACATAATAAGTAATTAAGTACGCAGTATGAAAGTAGGACATTTATTTATTTGTCGGTCGATCAGTGTGCATTTTTCTTCTCACACTTCGCCATTTTTCGAGCCCATCAAATGAGCATGAGCACCCAGGTTTTCTAAAAGTCGGTGACCCTGCTCACCGTCACACAGTCCGGTAACCGTCTGGACCGAGTCCGAGTCGTCGTCGTCGAGCAATGGGTAGCTCGTCATTCAGCAGTCCGGTAATTGACTGGATCGAGCCCAAGTCGTCGACGGCGCGTAGTTTTTCACGCGCGCCTCAAGGAGATGTCAGCAAAACCATAGGGGCCAAGCGGGGATGAAACATACTGACGCCATGGGTTTACTTCCGAATGGGAAACCCATGGCCCTGGAACGGAAAGGGCAAAGAGAAGTCAGTAAAAGTCTGGCATGCCCTCTCGCTCTAGAGTGGGAGAATTCATTGGATGAATTCCACTCTTAAAAAAAAAAAAACCTCTAAAACAAAATCTTTTAGATTCAGTGATCTTGCATTCGCCAGCCCAAACACTGGAATACCTAACGATTTTGGGTCACCGCATAGATCAATTGATGATGTTAAGCAATTATTTTCGGATGGGTGAACTCCGTTTCCACATCAAGACGCTTTCTTAACCTCGGGGAAGCACTAAAATACATAGATCTATCTAGGTTATCCACTTTAAATCACACTGTCTTAGTAAAGGTGCAAATTTAGAGGGTATGTATATTTGTATGGTTATTAAATCTTCACGCTTCAATGGCTGGGGGATGCAACTCGACATACACTTTCACTGTTTTTCATACAACCGCTCTTACGCGATTATGACGTTATTACAAATTTTTCATTAGATATTTTGGAGATACCTATTATCTAGGCTTCTATTGAAATCAATTTATAAATTTGTGTAAAACTAATCCAGTAATGACCTCTGAATATCTGCTATTTAGCATGAACTTTGACACTTCATAATTTACTCAAAAATTAAAAAAAATATAACAATAGAAGAAGCAGTGCAAAATTTAACAAGATACTGGATGACGACCATTTTTTTTTTCATAAACTTTTAAGGGATTAAAAAAACACGTATTTCGTGGAACAAGTTTTGTAAAATGTTTGAGTAAATCACGGAATTACCGAATGCTAGCAGAGTTTTCAGGCGTTGTCTTTCTTTTTTCGCAATACCTTTTCGTTAAACATCGCGTTGGATTGCGTTAGATGAAGTAACAAGCTTTTGGACCATACTCGATGTTGACGATATGCGAGTGAAAAAGGAACCTCTTAAGATGATGTGCGGAAAAACGCCATATTTGTTTGATTGTTTAGACAGTTCAACTTTAAAGGTGTGCATGTAGTCGTGTCGATGGAGAACTCAATATATTAAAACGGAGCAAAACTGGCGCGGGGCCTGACTCCCCGCGACGGCTACCCGCGCGGAGCTTTTATGTATGAGTCCGCGCGGGCGTTCGCTTTACTCAGTTTCAGCCCTAAAGCTGCTTTTCCACCAGAGATGTGCTATGCAGCTATGCTGCGAGTAATCGTGTCCACTGATACTAAGCTATGTGGCGGTGAGAGTAAGATGTGCTATGAAGATGTGCTACCGCAAAGTAGCTGCGCGAGGAAGATGCGCAGTTCGAGTTATGCGATTTATCTATAGCACGAAAGCGTAACATAGCTATACCACTCGCGACCATCCATAGCACACATCCGTAGCAATTATCCTTCCATACAAAAATCACATCTTAGTTGAATCCGTTTCCACTAGCGCTAAGCTATATGCACCAATGTGTATGTTTGGTGGATATCAAATGCGTCCATAGCAACGTAGCATAGCTCATCTCTGGTGGAAAAGCACCCTAATGGTAACCATATATTATGATTACTTTACTTATAGACTTTTCTATGTATGACTTACCTTTCGGAGGCGATGACACCGGGCCAGTCGGGATGACCATCGTTGGTAACGAAGTTTTCTGTAACAAAAAATAAAATATTGTCTTAATAGGGTTCCGTACATTAAAAGGAAAAACTGGGTAAGTGTGAGTCGCAATCGCGGTCTGAGGGTTTCGTACAAACTTACCCATGTAAAGAGTTCAAATCCTGATTGGAGTCTCGAAGATTAATAAAAATACCAAAAAAAACTTTTTTTTAATGAGCAACAATTTTTTTGTTTTCAGATTTATTCCTAAACTTGTGTTATCAGACCTTGCTTTATGCAAAATTTCAAGACTCTGGGTCAACAGGAATTACTCCAGAATTTTGGTTCTCTTAGTGTCGAAATATAAGTTTTTTTCCGACATAAACGGCCATATCGTTTTATTTTACGTTAACTTAGAAGTTTGACTTTTTCACAGCTTCAAGGGACCGCAGACCTGGTTTTAATTTCAACTCGATACGTCCACGCGTTCCCGATATAAAGGGTCTTGACAGACAGATAGACAGAAAGACTGATGGACAACAAAGTGATCCTGTAAGGGTTCAGTTTTTTTTACTTTTTAGGTACGGAACCCTAAAAACGGAACTCTTATAGGATTACTTTGTTGTCCTTCTGTCTGTCGGTCTGTCAGTCTGTCTGTCTGCCTTCTGATTAAACCCACTGTAAGCGACCACGTTTCGGAGCCATAGCTCATCACTGGCAACACGCACTGGTCATAGACTTTCGTCTTGCGACACTGTGGCATATTGGACGAAGTACATGAATAATTCTACTTAATTCCGATTACCAATGATCCTCTTGGCTCACTTCTCAATTTTATTGACTTAATTGCATCACTGGTATCTGGCAGATCCGTCCCAATGATAAGGGCAGAGAATTATCACAAGCTATTAACACAATTTGACTGGCCTGTTGGTCTAGTGGTTAGTGGCCCTGACTGCTATGCCGGAGGTCGTGAGTTCGATTCCTCCCCAGGACAAATGTTTGTTTGATGAGCACAATCATTTGTTCTGTATCTGGGTGTAATACATCTATATATATATGTATGTAGAAACATATAAGTATGTTTATCAGTTGTCTAGTACCCATAACACAAGCTCTGCTTAGCTTGGGACTAGACGGCGTTGTGTGATAGTTCTGGAATATTATATTATATTACATATTATGTATATAATCCATTTGGCGACCTAAACTGTCCTGACTGTTTGACTGAAAATTCAAAGGGACCATTGACCCAGAATCCTGAAATTTGGCATAAAGCAACGTCTTATAGGACAAATACAGGAATAAATCTGAAAACAGTAAATTTTTGGTTAAGTCACCAAAAAAATAACTTTTTTGCGATTCGGAAAAATCTCTAAAAACTATTTATATAGGTAAGTTTGTACAGAACCCTCAGTGAAAGAGTTTTAGTCTGTTCTGTCCCACTTTTGGGAAAAATCATGTCTCCACTCCGCCCATCTTTCACGGGCTCGTACTTCCTCTTGCTATTTCTGGCTGAATCTGTCTAATTCGAAGCAGCATTGCTATTCTGAAAAGTTTATTTGCGAAATCACTTCTGAATCCGCAGTGAAATCATGTGAAATTAAAGTTTCGTATTCTTAAATAAAGTGAGTCGATGTAAATCATAACAAGACACAATTCAGCACTGCACTACTACCATAGAGCAATGTCACTTGGGTTCTCGGAACTTTTCTTCTGTTCTCGGAACACTTGGCCTTGATCTTGACATAAGAATAACGAAACTTGTACAGGCGAGATGAGAAGCGAAGTGAGTGTGACTTTCGAGATGATTTGCGAAATGACTTTCGGAATGATTTACCATTTACAGAATAGCACTGCAGGGCTTGTTAACGTTACCAAATTCACACTATAAGTATCATTAAGTAACGATATTTTCATAAAGTTAACATTTTAACGATAACTCAGATTTTTTTTTTCGGTGGGAAAATCATCTTATGACATCCCCCGCTCTTGGGCGGGGCGGGCGAGAGATAGTGTCAGATTTTTACTGACCAAAAACCCACTCTGTTCCTTCGTTGCCTTTCGTACCAGGGCCGAGTCTTCCTTTCAGAATCAGACCCATGGCCCCAGTAGGCTTTGACCCTGCTAGGTCCCTACAGTTGCTGACATCTAGTTGAGGCGCGCGTGGAACAGTACGCGCCGTCGACGACTTGGACCCGGTCTGGACGTTTACCGGACGATCGGACGGTGAGCCACCCATTGCTCGCGGTCCGCAAGCCTGCGCCTACGGTGGCTGGAAACCGGGATCGGAATCCCGGAGGCGGTTGGGACATGAGGACCGTTGCCTCACGCGATCGGCCGCCTCATTTGCTAACATTACTGCTTCGCTGAAGGAGCTGCGGCCGCCTGCCACTCCTCCTCGCTCCGGACCATGACCTGTAGTCAAGGCCCGGCTCGAGAGATTGCCGCCGCCGATCGCCCCCACGAGAACTCTGCCCAAGCGGGGCATACCTTCACCGTGTGCTCCACCGTGTCCTCCGGGCGGTCCACATAGTGGCGACACTCGGGCGTCGCTTCCACACGATTCCGGTGCAGGAACTTCCCATGCTTACCGTGTTCGGTGAGAACCTGCGTCATGTGGAAGGTGAGGACGCCGTGAGGTCTTTCCAACCACGCCTCAAAGAGGAGAATTACCGCCATAATTGTTACGTAAAGGTTTCTTTCCCATTTTCGTGGCGCCATCTCCTTCGTGGTCTACCACGATCCTCGATTTAGGGCACCAATTTTGTGCTACTTTAACCCACAGTTTAATAAATTGTATACATTATTATTTTGTGCCTCAAATCCAATACAGAACGATCCATAATCAAATGCTTAAGCCAACAAATCTATTTAAAATAACAATGTTATTTTAATAACAGAAAAAGAAATGTATTACGAAAGAAAAATACGTTCAAAATCAGGACTGGGTCCCCTGTATAAATATCATTTGTTATTTCAACATTATTCTAGCTAAACTCGAGGGAGGGTAGATATATGTAAACGTACAGTTTAAAAAAATATTGGAAGCAGGTAGAGTCTGTTGAACAAATAATTGTACGGTTTTGTTTTATTTATTAATTTGCCTATCCTTGTAAAAGGTACAGTTAAGGAGATGTCCCAAATTGTATCAATGCCAAGGTCACTTATAAAACGTCAGAAGCTAGTGCACGGTTCCAAATTGGTCTTTTCCTATGGAGAAGAACCGGCAAGAAACTCCATGGTTACTCTTTTAAAAAAATTGTTGTTCTTACAATATATCCATATTACAGTATAAGTAGATATTATGTAAGGACAGTGTAGACCGGTCAGTATGGTACTAAAAAGTACAATAAAAATTATCATAATAAAAAGTGAGTCGTAATAGGAAGTAACCTAAGAATTCGCGGAGTCTACAGTGTTCTCAAACTCACATTATAAAAAAGGGGCTATATAAAAAAGCAAGAAAAATTAATTATTACAATTATCAATAAATGAGACGTTAACAAAATAAATTACTAACGAATTTATGGTGGTCGGGGTCTAATAATATAAAAAATATTGCAAAAGCTGTGTGATATAAAAAAATAAGGAAAAAGTATATATTACAACAAATGTGGAGCAGTTAATAGATACATTTACACAACATTATGAGTTACCAGGGGGCCACATGCGCAGAAGCAGTCAATGCCAAACAAGCGTGTCTTCGACATAGTCTTTAACCTTGTTATACGCTTTTTTAATTAGGACACGTGTTTTAAACTTTCGCTCGCTAAGTTCATTCACCGCCTTTGGCAGCTTGTATGGAAAAAACCCTGAATGGACAAGAGCGAAATGTGTACCAATAGAGAATACGCATGAATAAAATATTTATTATACCGCCTGCTCGATAATTCCATTTTACATGTCATACAACGATCACTTAAGGGCATCCAACTCGACCTACATTTTCATTGTTTTTCATACAACCGCTCTTACGCGATTATGACGTTATTACACCTTTTTCATTAGATATTTTGGAAATACAGTATCTAGTGCATATTATCTAGGCTTCAAAAATTAAATAGGTCAAAAAAGTATAACAATAGAAGGCCTGCAAATTTAATCAAGATTCTGAATGGTGTCAATTTTTTACAAAAACTTTTAAGGGTTTAAAAAAAAAACACATATTTCCTGGAACAAGTTTAGTAAAATATTCGAGTAAATCACGGAATTAACGAATGCTAACAAAGTTTTAGGCGTTATCTCTCTTTTTTCGCGTTAAACATCGCGAAGTAACAAGCTTTTAAATGCTGCTCGATAGTCAACATCTGCGGGTGAAAAAAGACCCTCTTAAAGCAAGTCATTCTGTCCCTAGGGATATAATGTAGAATGACCTATCTTTAGGGAATAATGTGATTTGAATTTGGAACGTCAAAAACCATTATTTTGATTAAAAAAAAATGAAGTGAATAAAAATATACGTGCACCAAATAAGTTTATTCAAAAATCAAACTGGCCAATTACAAAAAGAAAACGGGCAAGTGCAAGGACTCGTGCGCACAAATCCGTACAAACTTTTTACAAAAAAAAAAAACTCACTTCGCCAAAATCACTATATGGTTGCCTTTAATATTTGAGGAGTTCCCTCGATTCCTCATGGATCCCATCATCAAAACCGGATTTTGAAGCATATCCTTTTTGGGGAGAAAAAAAATTTACAAATCGGTACATTAACGACGGAGTTCTGAGGTAACAAAAAATGATAAAAAAACATACAACCGAATTGATAACCTTCTCCTTTCTTTTTGAAGTCGGTTAAAAACCGAATTTCTGAATCGAGTATCAAAGATTTTTACGAATCGCAAAAAAGTTTTTTTTTTTAATGACGACTTTAGCTTAACTTTGACCTTGCTTCATGCAAAATTTCAGGATTCGAGGACAACGAGAAGTACCCTATAAATTTTGATTCCCTTGATAGTGTCAAAATGTACGTTTTTTGCGACATAAACGGCCGTATGTCCAGATATGTCCGTTAATGCTAGTCGAAATGTATGGGAATGACTTCATCTCAACGTTAAGTCACGTGGTCAGAACAAACGAATATAAAATTCGTAGCCAAGTTCACATAGTTCAAAATGATAGAATGAATTGTTATCGTTTCTACAATGTAAAACGCTACACCTTTGTTATTTGTAGAACGACATTGTAAGCCAACTCAGGCGCGTCAACATGGCTACCAACTTATCGTTTTCTACAATTGCTGACACCAAGGCGTTACCGATTGGAGAACGGAATTCGACACGAAACGGTTGTAACTTGGCTAGGGGGGCAGCTCACGTTACTAAATAAATGGTTCTAATTTTTAATAAGTAAACTCAATGTTTAGATTCGAAATCAACTTTACCTAGTAAGAGTCTTGTAAGGCGTGTTACCTTTAGGCGATGTCTGTGTCCATTGTTTTTTGACGTGCGGGAACAGGGCCTCAAGTCTGCCATTACAATAGTGTCAGAATGTTTTATCATTGATTTCATAATTGTTGATTTTTACAAGTTTGGTAATCTACTAATATAATGGCGTCATTATGACTTTCCAATGGTCAACCACTGACATTCCATTGAAGGAAGTGGCATAGAATGGTAATCTCGTACATATTGACAAATGAATGTCAGACGTATGCGATAATCTGCTAAAATTTTGACAGTTCCTTTGATCAGTGACCTACCATTAGAACGACGTTGTGCAGTCATTACTTTTAATAAGCTCGATATTGTCATTTTACCACAACTATATTACGATACCATTGACCGATCAATAATCGATCGACATTATGAATTAGCAGATTTCGAACTTTTAGCAAAATGACAATGGGATCGTGTTGGAATAACGAATTTATAAAAATAGCAGACTTGGCCCAACGTGCGTATATGAAGTAATTATTTTAAATTATATAAACTATTGTTAGACTGCAATCCCACCTGATGGTAAGTAGTGATGCAATCGTTGATGGTGAAGCTCACTAGTTTATTAAGAGCTTATTTACTCTAGCCTTGAAGTCACTTAAATTACAATCGAACGGGAAGACCACAGCAGCAGGTTCCAGTCCTTCGAAGTACGCAGTATAAACGACAAGGCGAAACGCTCAGTCCGTTCCTCGTCAGTTATCACATAAAGGCAAGTCGGAGATGAGGAAAAACATTTCTCCCGGGAGGTCGAATTCGTGGGGTCGCTAATGCCCATCAGTTCGCCACTAAACTGCCCTGCGGATTGTATCTCTCTTAGTCTGACCCCTCACCCTAGGCATGTTACGGCAAAACAAACTCTACCGGTACAAACCTAGGGTTGGACGTCGTGGTGGGGCTTGCGCACTCCAATAGCGCGTAAGCCCCACCACGACGCCAACGTAGAGATACGGCGATGAGGCAATATACGTTTTTTTAATTATATATTATTTAATAATGCTGAGGTTTTAGTCATTAAAATACTGATACCTCTACCCTAGAGTGGGAGGTGTCAGTGGATGACTTCTCACCTCAAAAAAAAAACACAGCACCCTTCTAGCTGGAGAATCCTCTCTCTAAGTATGTAGGACCTTACACCCTATGTCGAATACCTCTAAAATAATAACAGTATTCATCCGAAATCCTGGATATATAATAGCAGTGGTGGCCGAGTGGTAACGGCCCCGACTTACGCTTTGTATGCTGCGGTTTCAAACCCAGCCAGGCGCATTACTTTGTGTAATTTATTTCATCGCCACTGCTCTAAAAACGGTGAAGGAAAACATCGTGAGAAAAGTGACACGTCCTAGAACCAAAAATTCGAAGACATGCGACATTCACCAACCCTCATTCCGTCTCCTAGAGAGGAGGCCTGATTCACAGCAGTGGGAACATAAAAGGCTGATTATTATATATATTCGATATCCCGCTAAAACCGTACGACAATGGAATCGGACTCCATACCCCACGTTGGCTACCCGCTACGCTAATTAGACATTGTACGACCTCAGGGCTACTCGCTCCTGTAGCCTTGACTATGTATATAATAAAGTACAACGCTCTATAATTGAGGACTGACGTCATGCTGAAGAGCAGATAGTTAAGATTCAGAGGTAATAAAAATAAAAGCGACCACGTTTCGGAGCCATAGGTCATCACTGGCAACACGCACTGGTCATAGACTTTCGTCTTGAGACACTGTGGCATATTGGACGAAGTACATGAATAATTCTACTTAATTCCGATTACCAATGATCCTCTTGGCTGATCCGTCCCAATGATGAGGGCAGAGAATTACCACAAGCAATTAACACAATTTGACTGGCCTGTTGGTCTAGTGGTTAGTGAACCTGACTGCTATGCCGGAGGTCGTGGGTTCGATTCCCACCCAGGACAAATGTTTGTGTGATGAGCACGATCATTTGTTCTGTGTCTGGGTGTAATTTATCTATATATGTATGTATTTAGAAATATATAAGTATGTTTATCAGTTGTTTAGTACCCATAACACAAGCTCTGCTTAGCTTGGGACTAGACGGCGTTGCGCTTGTGTGATAGTTGTGGAGTATTATGAAAAAAAAAAAAAAGAGGTAATAATTCCGATTGGGCTAAAACTAGTGACTGACCGAACCACGTTTTGAAACTGAAGCCGAAACTTTAGCCAAATGGTATGGTATGTTATGGTTGGTCTTATAATGTTCCCACTGTTGGGACTCAGGCCTCCTCTCTAGGAGAGGGAATGGGCTGTAATCCACCATGCGGGCCCGGTGCGGGTTGGTGGATGTCACATGTCTTCGAATTTTTGGTTCTAGGACATGCCGGTTTCCTCACGATGTTTTCCTTCACCGTTTTGAGAGCAATGGTGATGAAATAATTACACAAAGTAATGTGCCTGGGTTTGAACCCGCGACCTACAACTCGTAAGTCGGGGCGTTACCACTCGGCCACCAGTGCTCACCAAATGATTGGTTACTGTTCCAGTTTAAGCTGTAATATTTCGATATAGTTTTTCTTCCTCTCTTGGGGCTGCAAGCTGTCTGCTAGCGATCAATGGAACAGAATAAGATGTAAATGATCCAAAAACTGTACAATCATATATTTTTTATTTTCAGTTTCTGATGGGACTGTTTCGCCTCGCTATTGCAACTCATCAGCTATGTTTGCGAACGCACAAGTGGATGGCTTCCATGCCATAATCCATAAGCGGGCGGCATCGCTGATGCGCAGGGTGAGGGACAGTTCCAACGGCTACGTGAGGATAATTGCTGTAAAATTTGGATATGGAGGCAGTAGACACAATGCCTTTTAAAAAAATAATTTATTCAAATATTCATTAGAGTAAGCTTGTACAATCATATGGCTCCGAAACGTGGTCGCTCACAATGGGCCTCATCAGAAGGCTCAAAGTCACCCAAAGGGCAATGGAAAGGGCTATGCTCGGAGTTTCCTTGCGTGATCGAATCAGAAATGAAGATATCCGCAGGAGAACCAAGGTTGCCGACATAGCACGAAGAATCGCCAAACTTAAGTGGCAATGGGCAGGGCACATTGCTCGTAGAACGGATGGTCAATGGGGCCGAAAGGTTCTGGAGTGGCGACCGCGTACCGGAAGACGCAGTGTTGGAAGGTCCCCTACAAGGTAGACCGATGACCTGGTGAAGGTTGCATTAATCGGATGCGAGACGCACAGGACCGTTCGTTGTGGCGACATTTGGGAGAGGCCTGTGTCGAGCAGTTGACGTCTATCGGCTGAAATGATGATGGTGATGATGATGAAGCTTGTACTAACATTAATCCTTAAATTTTCTTTTTTTCCGTATATTTACTAACACTAATGGGACACTATTCTGAAAATAAAGATATTGAATTGATTTAAATATATTGTTACCAGTAGGTATATTTTATAGTAATATATATACGTATATTTTATAGTAATATAAAATATATAAAGAGTAATGAAAGTTTTCCCATCATTGCTGGCATGTCTTTTTTTTTTCTTTTCGCTATAAGTGTGAATAACAGCGAGCTAACCAGTGCTCATCGTCCGCAAGCCCACATGCAGGTGTTTTTTTTTTTTTTTCGGTTGGGAAAATCATCTAATGACAACCCCCGCTCTTGGGCGGAGCGCGAGATAGTGTCAGACTTTTTTTTTCCAGGGCCTCGGGGGTCACTTTCGCATCACCCATGGCCCCAGTAGGCCTCGACCCTGCTGGGCCCCTACGGTTGCTGACATCTCCTTGAGGCGCGCGTGGAACACACGCCGTCGACGACTTGGGCTCGGACCGGACAGTTACCGGACGATCGGACGGCGAGCCACCCATCGTTCGCCGTCCGCAAGCCCGCGCCTACGGTGGCCGGAAATCGGGATCGGAATCCCGGCGGCGGTTGGGGCGTCAGGACCGTTGCCTCACGCGATCGGCCGCCTCCTTTGCTAGCATTACTGCTTCGCAGAAAGAGGCAACCGCCTGCCATTCCTCCTCGCTCCGGACCATGGCCTATACCAAGGCCCGGCGCGAGAGATCACTGCCGCCGATCGCCCCCACGAGGGCATGCATGTGTGTGTTTATGTTTCTTTCTCCTTCTAACACAAACGGTTTACTTTTATTGTGGGAGTGTATTTTCTTAGGATGGTTTTCAACTTTAAGAGGGTCCTTTTTCACTCGCCTATCGTCAACATTGTTACTTCATCTAACGCAATCCAATGCGATGTTTGACGAAAAGCAACGCAAAAGAAGAGGATGACGCCTGAAAACTCTGTTAGCATTCGGTAATTCCGTGATTTACTCGAATATTTTACAAAACTTGTTCCAGGAAATACGTGTTTTTTTTAAAGCCTTAAAAGTTTTAGAAAAAATTTGTCGTCGTTCAGAATCTTGATTAAATTTGCAAGGCTTCTATTGTTATAATTTTTGGACTTTTTAAATTTTTGAGTAAATTATGAAGTGTCAAAGTTCATGCAAAATAGCAGATTTTCAGATGTCTTTACTGGATTAGTTTTACATGAATTTATAAATTGATTTCAATGGAAGCCTAGATAATATCCACAAGATACTGTGTTTCCAAAATATCTAATGAAAAATGTGTAATAACGTCATAATCGCGTAAGAGCGGTTGTATGAAAAACAGTGAAAATATATGTCGAGTTAGATGCCCGTAGCTTAGCCGCTAGCCGAAATCTATTTTCGGAATGATAATAATTAGTTTTCATGTTCAGTGATTTCAGTTAAGAAATTTGGTCTTGTAGAATCTGTAGGTATTTACTTTATAATGTTCAATTATTGTATTTGAAGTCCAGAAACGTTCAGAAAAAAAAGGATGGCCGTTGGGGCCGAAAGGTTCTGGAATGGCGACCACCTACCAGAAGACGCAGCGTTGGAAGGCCTCCTACAAGGTGGACCGATGACTAGGTAACGGTTGCGGGAGTCCGATGGATGCGAGACGCACGGGACCGTTCATTGTGACGACAATTGGGGAGGCTTATGTCCAGCAGTGGACGTCTTTCGGCTGAAATGATGACGATGACAAAAACTGGCCAAGTGCGAGTCGCTCACGTACGAAGGGTTGCGTACCGGCCGTAGCAAAAAAAGCAGCAAGTAAATCACGTTTGTTGTATAGCCGGAGACCCCTTAAATATTTATTTTAATGTGATTTTTAGTATTTTTGTGCTAGTTGCGTATTCCTATTAGTTTTGTGTCAGTACACGGTGTGCCCAAGTAAGTCAATTCAGTATTAGTTTTTGCAATGTCGCTTTCTATTATGCAAAATTAAACCGTATCACAGAGTACGGTGGTTGCTGAAAATCAGCATCGTAGATTGCTGGATTTGCCCAGCGTCACGATATAAGCTGAGCAACAACCTGTTTTTGCCTAGATGCGACGCACAACTTGGATTTATATATTGTTATTTGTTTTTCTTAGATTACTGTTTATTTTTATGTTCTGTCAGTCTCTGGTCGGTCGGTGCAATAGATAATGGACAACCACAGACTAAGCTAAAAGATTAGACTGTTTTGTATACACAACCACAGACTATGTAGACATCAGTCAACTGTGTTTATTGTCTAGTGTCTATGGTGCAGCACAGTTATGCCCGGTTTGCACATGGCCCGACAGATGACTATTTTTTATTGTGCGTCTATTTGGGCAGAATAAACATGTTTTCTTTCTTTTTCTTTCTTTTCTTTTCACTTTCCTTCGTGGACCGTCCATAAGTAAAACCATATACTCAAGTCTGCGGTCCCTTGAAGCTGTGAAAAAGGCAAACTTTATAACGAATTAACGAAAAAAAAAGATATGAGCCGTTTATGTCACAAGAAACGTTTATTTCGACACACTCAAGGTATTCGAAATTCATTGGGTACTTCCCGTTGACCTAGAATCCTGAAATTTTACGTGAAGCAAGGTCACATAGTACAAATATAGGAAAAAATCTGAAAACTGTAAATTTGTTGTTATGTCACAAAAAAAAACTTTTTTTGTGATTCGGAAAAATCTTCGTTACTCAATTCGGGAATTGAACTGTTTTCATAGGTAAGTTTGTACGGAACCCTAAGTACAAGAGTCCGACTCGCATTTGCCTAGTTTTTTTTTTGCCATTTTATCCGTTATTGATCGTTCTAATATTTGAATTTCGTGTTTTACCATGGAGCATTTAGGTACCTTTACGGCCCTTGCGCCCTAGCAGAGCAGTGCCATAAAACATTGACCCAGTGGCCAGATATTCAAGGGACTATACGCCTTAAGAACGTATCTGCCCAGTCAGGGGCGCCGGCTTTTAGAAAACCTCATGGGTGCTCATGCTCATTTGATGGAATCGAAAAAGTGGTGAAGGGTGAGAAGAGAAATTCACACTGATCGACCGACAAATAAATAAATGTCCTACTTACGTACTGCGTACTTAATTACTTAATTTTGTTTGATAAAAATATGCAATGAAACAATTATATCTATATATATAAAAATAAACAGCTGTTCGTTAGTCTCGCTAAAACTCGAGAACGGCTGGACCGATTTGGCTAATTTTGGTCTTGAAATATTCTTGATAGTCCAGGGAAGGTTTAAACGGTGAGAAAAATGGAAAAAAAAACGAAATAAAAAAACCGAATACAACGCCATCTCTAATTAAAATGTCATTATAAAATGAATTATGCTGTTCTCATAATGCCAGTAGATGGCGTTATCCTAACTATGAGGCGGTACGAAGTTCGCTGGGTCAGTTAGTCTATGTATAAAAATGAAACTAGTTTTTAGTATCAAGAAATATTTTAATTTATACGTAACCTAAAAGGCGATTACTGATCTGTTTCTTGATGGCTATTCTCAGAGGTGCTCGGCACCCACTGTTTATTTCTCATGGGTGCTCGAGCCCACGAGCACCCAAGAAGTCGGCGCCCCTGTGCCCAGTCCTTCGAGAGACTCAGCCGTGATGTAACGTAATGTTAGGCACTTTCAACTATTAAATACATTACTAACCACATAGTATACGCCCGGGAACAAACTTGGAACATTCCTTACGTTTTCCGTCCACGGAACTGCTAGGCAGATGGGGGAATTCTGAAAATTACCCTTTTAGGGACGACATGTGCTTAGCTAGATATTAATTGTAGGTAATACCTATAGTCATAGTAATTTATTGGTAAGGGATTCTTACAAGTCATTTATAGAATGTTACATAAAATTAGTTAACAAATGATTATTTAACAAAAAAAAACAAAATAATTTAAAAAAAAAAACAACGTCCAATTTAAATTTTTCGACACTCTTAAGGGGATCTAAATTCATTGGGTACTTCCTTCCCGTTGTCCTAAAATCGAGATATTTGGCATGAAGCTAGATCTCATAGCACAAGTAGGTATAGGATAAAAATCTGAAAACTGTAAATTTACAACAAAAAAAAAAAAATTGAGAATCGGAAAAAAACTTCGTAAATCAATTCGGGAATTGAACTGTTTTCATAGGTAGATTTGTAAGGAACCTTCAGTGCGCTAGACCGACTCGCACTTGCCCGGGTTTTTTCTTATTATCACTGTTGTAATTTAATTTTAACTTATTTAAAGGTTTGTTAATATTTTTTTAGGGTTCCGTATCAAAATGGTGAAACGGTCTGTCACCAGGCTGTATCTCAAGACCCATGATAGTTAGACAGTTGAATTTTTCACAGATGATGTATAATTCTGTTACTGCTATAGCAAAAAATACTAAAAAAACACAACAGAATAAAATAAATATTTATAGGGGCTTCCCATACAACAAACCTGCCCCCATAGCCAAGTTACAATCGTATCGTTCGCGCTGAACGCTTCGAGGTCGGCCTTCGAGGTAGGCCACGCCTCCGATTCCTTTGTTCTGACGTCATCTCAACGCTCAGTCACGTGGTTCGAACAAAGGAATTGGAGGCGTGGCCTACTCGGAGCGTTTGGCGTAAACGATACGATTGTAACTTGGCTAGGGGGGCTGATATTTTTTGCTACGGACGGTACGGAAACCTTCATGCGCAAGTCTACTCGCACTTGGCTGGTTTTTAGGGTTCCGTACTTTAAAAAAAAAACTAAACCGTTATAAGATCACTGTGACCTGAGACCTGAGTGTATGGTTTTAATATCAACTCGAAACCTCCACGCGTTCTTGAGATAAAGGGTCTTGACAGAAATACAGACGGAAAACAAAGTGATCCTATAAGGGTTCCGTTTTTTCCTTTTGAGTTACGGAACCCTAAAAATAATTTACGTCGTGCGTGAGAGATATCAATTTGTTAGGCTCTAATCTAGAAGCAGTATGTCTAGGTATGTAGGCTGGCCTAACTGAATTTATAACAAGATAATAGTTTCTTCGGAAACAGCCTAAAAATGCCACAAACTCGTCGTACAGTTGAAATATTATTTAATTTAACCCAAATACGTGTATTTCAATCAATCAATGAACGTGTTGATTTATAGTTACGCTATGCAGTGAATTAAAACTGTAAAACTTGAAACAGCGCCATCTCGTATGATTGATGTAAAATTTGTAAGGAACGTCGCGCTCTAAATTTCGACTAAATTAAACGTCAGAGTAAGAAAGCTAGTCGTCTTGGTAGTATAATGCTTGACTAAGAGATGGCGCCACGCATATCAAAATTGTGAGTGTAATATTAATTAATTTTGATTACCTATATCAATATTATTGATATCAATGTTTTTTGGTGCCTAATAATTAATTTTTCTACCCGTTTGTAAATATTGTTATTTTCAGTTTTTATATTTGCCTATTATGTTATTGATATTTATTACTTTTGATGTTTAAACTAATATTGAATGAAAGTCTCAGGCAAAGTATAAAATCTGATAACGTATCTGTTTGTTACAGTTAAAATTACATAAAACATTTTTCTGTATTCATTTTTTAGACAAATTTTAAAGCGACGTTATTTTTTACCAAAGGACCACGTATTTTTTTGTTATTATATTATTTATTTTTAATCGAAATTTGGTTCATCAAAACTACTATAATTCTATAACTATAGCATAAATAACTATACTATAGTTCACAAAACTGTCTGTCTGCTCACAAAACCGCATCTAACAAAATGTCGTCCTCGTTGAATAAAGAAAAAAAAAAATTAACATCAGCCTGTCTCGCGTGCTGATAGGAACCTCTTTTTGTTTCATCCGTCTTTCCACGTTTATTATCATTTATTTTTTATTTATGAAAATCCTCAAGGATGTCCTGTTACCAATGCGAGTTATTCAATCCATATTTACCAACTTTTTTCTAAGTTTCTTTAGGACTGACAGCCCTGCCTCGGAAAGCACGTAAACCCGTTGGTTTCGGTTGTGATTTGTACAGGGGCGCCGACTCCGTAGGTGCTCGAGGGCTCGTGCACCCACCACCCATCACCAGTTTACGTCCGTCTGTCTGTCTATCTGTCTGTCAAGACCCTTTGTCTCGGGAACGCGTGTAGGTATCGAGTTGAAATTTTAATTATATACTCAGGCCTGCGGTCCCTTGAAGCTTTGAAAAAAATATAACTTCTGAGTTAACGAACAAAAAAGATACGCTTATGTCGCAAAAAACTTATGTTTCGACACTCCCAAGGGAATCAAAATTCATAGGCTACTTCCCGTTGACCCGAAATCCTGAAATTTGACATAAAGCAAGCTCATAGAGCACAGATATAGAAATAATTCTGAAAATGGCAAATTTGTTGTTACGTCACAAAAAAAAAAATCTATTCGAAAAAAAAATCGATACTATACGGGAATTGAACTATTTACTTATATAAGTTTTTACGGAACCCTCAGTGCACGACTCCGACTCGCACTTGCCCAGTTTTTTTTTACATTGAAGGCGGTTGCTTTTTTTTTTGTAAGAAGCATTTTTTTGCACTTTTTAGTTATGATAGCACAACTAAAGAGTACTCCTCAGCTAATCATCATATCATCAATAATAATATTCCACAACTAACACACAACGCCGTCTAGTCCCAAGCTAAGCAGAGCTTGTGTTATGCGTACTAGACAACTGATAAACATACATATATATTTCTAAATACATACATATTAAAGATAAATTACACCCAGACACAGAACAAATGATCGTGCTCATCACACTAACATCGAACCCACGACCTCCGGCATAGCAGTCAGGGCTACTGACCACTAGACCAACGGACCAGTCAGTCAATATAGCCAGAGTGCATCTCATGACAATTGTAATAATCCCAAACACGGTTAGGTTACATTGATTTTACAGAGTTCCTTCCAGCTTCATCATCAGATCAGTTCGATATACCTATCCCCTCCCCCCTTTCTTTCAGCCAGTCATCGACTACACATAAACAAAGTCATTTTAGTTGTTACGTCAGCTCTGCTGTGATCCTATGAAGAGTTCTGTTCCATATCTTCGAAGTTCATGATCAGATCATAACAATATTTCTATGGGACCAACTCGAAAGCATAACCTGTCAATAAAAAAGAAAATTTTTAAAATCGGTCCACAATTGATCAAGAAATCGGTGAACAAATAAAAAAAATACATTCAGCGGAACATAGAACCCCCTTCTTTTTTAAGTCGGTTAAAAATGACGTGAACTCGTAATTACGTATATGAGTTTCGGTTAATCATTCACCCAACCGTCTAACAATAACGATTTCAAACCATTGTTTACGATTCGATAAGAAATGTTGTCGATTTCAAACTCGTAACAATTTTAGAATAAAGTATTGCTGTGTGGCTGTGGGCAGTGTGATACGCGTTGATTTTGTTTTTTAAATATATTTTTTGAAGGTGAGATAATATTGGTTTTTATATTTATGGGGCCGTTCAAGTATTACGTAAACAGATTTTTTTTCGAAAATATTAAGTTAGTAAGCTAAGCTCTCACCCCCCCCCCCCCCTGCGCACGCATTAGATTACGCGTGCCGAACACTCAATTCAATCGACTCAGCCCCCCTAGCCAAGTTACAACCGTATCGTTCGCGCTGAACGCTTCGAGTAGGCCACGCCTCCGATTCCTTTGTTCTGTCGACGTGGTCCGAACAAAGGAATTGGAGGCGTGGCCTACTCGAAGCGTTTGGCGTGAACGATACGATTGTAACTTGGCTAGGGGGGCAGGTGTAGTGTAAATTTCCACTTGTAATACACCTTGAACATTACACTACGTTGAACAAAACGTGTAAGTGCCACGAAATTCATGGCGCTTAAGACATTTTGGTCGCGAAAAAGTATCCTCAAAAAGCTATCTTAGCGCTGTATGTTTTGATAGTTCTGTTAAACGGCATAATGCCAATGTAGCGCCGCAGCGAACTTTTGTTTTAAATTTTGACAAATATTTTCCATGAACGTGCTTGTCTGTCTCTGGAATATAAGTCGATGTTTTCCTCACATTACAGAACAAGCCATAATTGCCTCAACGTACCAACAATACCATGCAATAAACGCCAACAGGATGTGGCGACAACTATGGGTACCCATCCTGATCCCGACACTGATCACAAAGTCCAGCTGTGATGACACCAACAAGACAGACACCGTCTTCCTCCGATATGGAGGCCACGCGGAGGCGAATGGAGGATATCGAGATCAGACAACAACTAAAACAACGGAAATAGAAACAACCACAATCATTACAACAACAATGAATAGTAAAAGCAATTTTGTTTATTATTAGCGGGAATATATCTTTTTTTTGATTTTGGTGTAAGTCAAGAACGAAACGAAAAAAGGAAGAATGACATATTTACTTCTAAGTATATGGTTACATTACACATGGTCATTACAGATGGTTGATGGGGACGAAAGGTTCTGGAATGGCGACCACGTACCGGAAGACGCAGCGTTGGAAGGCCTCCCACAAGGTGGACCGATGACCTGGTGAGGGTCGCGGGAATCCGATGGATGCGAGACGCACAGGACCTGTGATTATGGTGACACTTGGGAGCGGCCTATGTCCAACAGTGGACGTCTTTCGGCTGAAATGATGATGATGTGGTACATTGAGATCACAATATAACATAGAATATTTATCGTCTTTGTATTTATAAGCGGTATAGAAAAAATTCCAACGCGTTACTAACGCGCTACAGCATCTTTGCAAAAAAGCGCCGTAGGCGTGGGCCATAAGGATCTGGTAGTTTGGAAAGCCAAACCGAGACACATTTCCATAAGAGCTGTTGCTCTTACATGATTTTAACGTTGACCATGGAGTTTCTTCCACATTCTTCTCCATTTCATCTCTTTATCAGTTGTCTAGTACTCCTAACACAAGCTCTGCTTAGCTTGTGAAACATGTAATAGAGATATTTGTAATTGCAAAACATGATTGAAAAGAGTGTCTATAGAGTTTCTTGCACATTCTTCTTCATAGAGACATTTCTACGCTTTGGAATGTGCAATTAGCATCATTTTTTCTGACTGACTTCGTGACATTTCAAAAGTGCCTGTAAATGGTTTATTTAAAATAAAATGCTCTATTTATTTATTTATCTATAGTTAATTAAAACGGTACATGCCCACTTACATTAATTAACATAGAATTTTAAAAACTTATTTAAAAAACAATTATACATAATGTTGACAACAAAATTGTCTGGAACTTTAGAAAATAATTGATTTTGATTAATATAATAGGATTATTTCAATCTTTGAATCTTGAAGTCGATCTATCACTACTGTGTTAGGCTTATTAACAACAATAGTTCTATCAGTGATGATAGATCGAGCCCAATACAACGTGATAATGTCATTTATAATTATGATTACTTTATCGTTACAGTCGAGACAGCACCGCCAACAACTACAAAAGTGTATGAAGAAGATGTTACTGAGAATGTGGTATTTGTACCGAACGATGCACCACCAGACACGAGAGATGAAGATGAGTACTTGTATGACAGTCGAGGACTGAGGATCAAGGATATCATGTCCATGAAATCAGTTCATGATGCTATGGATAAAGATTTTCATGTTGAGAAAAATGCTGGTAAAATTTTTGATGTTACTGTTATTTTTAGGGTTCCGTACCTCGCACGGAAAAAAAAACGGATCCCTTATAGGATCACTTTGTTGTCCGTCCGTCGATCTGTCTGTCTGTCTGTCAAGGCCCTTTATCTCGGGGACGCGTGGAGGTATCGAGTTGAAATTAAAACCATGATATATACTCAGGTCTGCGGTCCCTTGAAGCTGTGAAAAAATTAGACAGCTTTGAATGCTGTCCAAGAGTGACCGCGCTTTAGGTACGTCCTTTTAAATCGACTATCACAATAAACCAACTAAATACAATATTGCAGAAACACCAAACGAAGATATAGTCTTCATAACAGGAAAAAACCATGACTTTGAAAAGACTCAGCCAGAAGACAAGACCAGAAGAAGAAATAACTATAACAATAATCGAATGGAAGAAATAGAAGATGAGGTTACTGCCAAGCCAAAACTAGATTGTAACAATTTAAATTGCAATAATACGATAAATTCAGTGTGTGGGGAAAAGTATGTTGACAACAATTGGAAAAATCGATTGTTTTTGAATGACTGTTATTTTCGAAAAGTTAATTGTGGCTTTAAGTACGAGATGAATAGTAAGTATATTGTACTGCTTATTACAGTTTTTTTACGGTGCACCAACACAGTTAACACACATATATTCGACATAGTGGACAGAGCTTACGGTGCAGGTATGGCCCGCTTGGGTGTAGCATAGCTGTGTCCTCGTCACCGTCGGGGCTATCGGCAGTAACGATATCTAGCGCCGGACCCTGATACAGGCCATAGTCCGGAGCGAGGAGGAATAAAGATTTTTCCGAATCGCAAAAAGTGTTTTTTTTTTGTGATGTAATAACAAATTTACAGTTTTCAGATTTATTCCTATATCTGTGCTATAAGACCTTGCTTTGTGCCAAATTTCAAGATTCTGAGTCAACAGAAAGTACCCAATGAAGTTTCATTCCCTTGAGAGCATCGAAACATACGTTTTTTGCCACACAAACGAAGTTTGATTTTTTACAGCTTCAAGGGACCGGAGCCCGGAGTATATGGTTTTAATTTCAACTTGATACCTTCACGCGTTCCCGAAATAATGGGTCTTGACAGACAGACATACAGACAGACGGACAAAGTGATCCTATAAGCTTCAGTTATTTCCTTTTGAGGTACAAAACTCTAAAAAAAATAGCAAATGGCAGACGGTCACTTCCTTCTATGAAGCAGTATTGCTAGCTAAGGAGGTGGCCGCATAGTCACCGGGACCCAGACCGCGCCTTCCAGTCACCGTAGACATGGACTTGCGGACGACGAGCAACAGGTAGCTCGGCCAGTCGTCGACGGCGCGTAGTGTTCCACGCGCGCCTTAAATCGAAGTCAGCCAAACCGTAATGCCCAGCAGGGCCGAAGCCTACTGCGATTACGAGTCGAGTTCTGTAAGAGAAACCCGGTGTCCTAGAACGCAAGGCAACTGAAAGAACATAGGTGTGGTTTTAGTCAGTAAAAACTGGGTAAGTGCGAGTCGGACTAGCGCACTGAGGGTTCCGTACAAACTTGAAAGGTAAATTGCGGTTTACGATTTATGACGTATTAAAAAAAAAAACTACTTACTAGCTCTCGTTCAAACCAATTTTTGGTGGAAGTTTGCATGACCATCATATATTTTTTTTAGTTTTATCATTCTCTTATTTTAGAAGTTACAGGGGGGGAGGGGGGGGACATCTTACCACTTTGGAAGTGTTTCTTGCGCAAACTATTCAGTTTAGAAAAAAAATATATTAGAAACCTCAATATCATTTTTGATTTCTATTTTTGTGTGAAAATCTTAATGCGGTTAAGAGAATACATCTACTTACCAAGTTACAACAGTATAGTTCTTATAGTTTCGGAAAAAGTGACTGTTACATACGGACGGACAGACAGACAGACTGACGAATCCATAAGGGTTCCGTTTTTTGCGATTTGACTACGGCACCCTAAAAATCACATTAAATTATTTTCCACCTCAAAAAAAAACGGTGTATTTAATATAATAATAATAATATAATAAATAAATGGAATAATAAATGAAAAAAGTTTTGAAAAATATTTAAAAATGTACAAAATATGTATAAAAAATAAATAAAGGAAATAATAATAAAATTTATTTCAGAATTACTTTCATATATTGTTAGTAACAAAGTTCTTAGCCTAGTGTTAGTAAAGCATAATAAATTAATAATATTATTGGAAATATATTAGGCGCTTGCTCTCGCACGTATGCCTATCAAATGTGCCATCAGTATCGAGTCCCATCGGCTGGCACACGCGGTCAGGATGGCGCTGGGGCCGCCGCGCACCCGCGCCATTAAAGACGCACTTCGCTTTCGTATGACAACGTAAAAGCCGTCTAGTATACCTGCTGATTTCTTTTCAGGATATAAGCAAGTTGAAGTCAGTAGATGTCAAAATGTTGGAGCTCATTACGGAGAAAGACCTTTTTCTTTTAAACCTAAACCTTACATATACAAACCAGAACTTAAACCTAAAGAAACAAGGAGAAGTTCATCATCCAGAAGGTGAGGATTAACGTGATAGGGAAAAATCACCATCACCATCATCATTTCAGCTGAAAGAGTGAATAGGTTACTTCTAGGCAAGCGTGCTCCATCGTCGGCCACATCATCGCTTACTATCAGGTGAAATAGTGGTCAAACGCGAGCCTATCAGTAATAAAAAAAAAAAGACGTCCATTGCTAGACCTACGCCTCTCCCAAGCATCACCACAACGTATTCATCCATCCATCGGCGACCCTCTCCAGGTCATCCGTCCACTTTGTGAGAGGCCTTTGGCACTGGGTCTTTCATTACGTGATCACCACTCCAGAGCCTTTAGGCCTCATCAACCATCTATTCAGCGAGCAATGTGCCCTGCCCATTGCCGTTTAAGTATACGGATACTTCGGGCTTTGTGGGGAATTTAGATTCTTCTGCGGATATCTTCATTACCGATTCAATCAAGCCTAAGGCATTAAGTCCGCCTTTGTGCTTTATATGTTGCATGAAGATTAAATAAATAAATAAATCACGCTAGGAAACTCTGAGTATAGCCCTATTCATTGCTCTTTGGGTAACTTGAAGCCTTCTAATGAGACACATTCTGAGCGCATCGCAACTGCTGGGACTCAGGCCTCCTCTCTCTAGGAGAGGGAATGGGCCGTAATCCACCACGCGGGCCCCGTGCGGGTTGGGGGATATCACATGTCTTCGAATTTTTTGTTCTAGGACATGCCGGTTTCCCCACGATGTTTTCCTTCACCGTTTTGAGAACAATGGTGATGAATTAAATTACACAAACTAATGCGTCTGGCTGGGTTTGCTCGCGCACAACTCGTAAGTCGGGGCCGTTACCACTCAGCCACCACTGCTCTCGGACTAGATGGCGTTGTGTGATAGTTGTGGAATATTATATATTATTGTATATTTTCTTTTATTTCAGATCTATGGCCAAGGACTTGGACGGAGATTTCTGTTCGCACCCTTGTCCAGTGTCGTGCACAGATGACTATGATCCCCAATGTGCAGTATCAGGGACTGGGCAGAAGAGGATGTTCCTAAACCATTGTAAACTGGATCTGAACTCGTGTTTCTATAATGTCGGTAAGTATTTCGTTGTATGGATGGTGTGTGTATGATGTAGGTACTCACTGGGTAGGTGGATGAACAAATAAAAGTCCTTGCTGAGTCTCCAGGTATATTCCTCACACACAATACTACAACACTGTAGATTAGAAGGCGCAAGTAAGCTAAGCACAAGCACTTATAATGTAACAGCTAGAATATAGTCTTTCAAGTAAGCTAGGAGTTAGCGCGGGTATGTGTCGACAACTTTTTATCGCACGTATGTCTTTCTAGCAGCGAAGGTCGTGACTGGTGAGAAACAAATATATCAAAAACGTGGCGGTAGAAGGAAAACCGTCGCCGGCGCGTCATCGACGATGCGTGTGTCCAATGCGTCACGTCATTCCATACGTAGTGTTTAGTGTTAGTGTATATGTGTGTTGATATCTTGGAAATATATATATAAATAAATATGTATGTGTATATATATATAAATAGATCGACTTTTTTAGGGCACCGTACCCAAAGGATAAAACCGGATCCTATTACTAAGACCTTGCTGTCCGTCCGTCTGTCTGTCTGTCCGTCTAATACCAGGCTATATCTCATGAACCGTGACATAGACATAGACAGTTGAAATTTTCACAGACGATGTATTTCTGTTGCCGCTATAGCAACAAAACTAAATAACTGGGCGAGTAAGACTCGCGCCCTGAGGATTCCGTACAAACTTACGTAAATAGTTCTATTACGGAATGGAGTCTCGGAAGATTTTTCCGAATCGCAAAAAAAAAATTGTGACGTACCGTAAAATGTTACAACTTTGCCTGTATTTTGACGTTTTATTTGATAAATCCTTCAATTTAGAGAAAGTCATATATGTTTTCAATTACAATTCAATATTGTACTTTAAGCTATCGGGTTAAAGTTCTTATTAGCCAAAAAATACTCCTATTAATCACCAAAAACTGTATTTAAAAAAGTAGGCGAAGTTGCAAACTGCAACATTGCCTAACCAAAAATATCATTGACTATTATGGGTGCTAAGGGGACAATTTGGCGCTTATTTTGCTTATGATTTCTTTTTCCTGTTAGACTTTAATACAATATATATATTTATATTGAACGATGGTAGGCAAAGTTGAACACGTTTTTATAGAAATCCATACAACCGTGAATAGGCCTGTAGAGTTGCTCCCCAAGATGAATTAAAACCTGCTACAACTTTGCCGGCCATGATTAGATTCTTTAAAATAAGATTAAAAGCAGAAAACGAGTTATAAACAAAAAACAGCATATTTTCTTTGCTATGCACTAATAAATGAAAGATAAATACGCCCAAAAAATTTTCTCCGGATCCGGTATAAACACGTCCACGATCACTGACATTAAAATTGCCATTGACAATTTATTGTTGGATTATTTGAATTAATGATGCGTAAATGTTGTCATATAGATTACAGACTTGCTTTTAATAGTGCCACTGACAATAAAACCGTTTCTATAAGACAATTATTTAACATTTTTAGGATTTATGCAAAGTTGTACAGCGACGGCAATGTGCAGCATTTTACGGTAACAACAAATTTACAGTCTTCAGATTTATTTCTATACTCGTGCTGTAAGACCTTGCTTTATGCCAAATTTCAGGATTCTGAGTCAACGGGAAGTACCCTATGAATTTTGATTTCCTCGAGAGTGTCGAAATGTAATGTTTTTTCCACATAAACCGAAGTATCTTTTGTTTCTCGTTAAATTAATTTCAACTCGATACCTCCACGCGTTCCCAAGTTAAAGGGTCTTGACAGACAGACAGACAGACGGACAACAAAGTGATCCTATGAGGGTTCCGTTTTCGGAACGAAGTTCCTTATCGCGCGTTGCGAAAGGGGGCTAGACGGAATAAATTAAGACCAAAAGTGATAACGAAACTTTATGCTATAGCAAAAAGTTTCGTTACAACTTTTGGTAAGCCGTGCCGCGTGCGCGTGTTTTTCTGTCAGTCTCTTTCTCTCTCATTCATAGAAAGCAAGCCAGTTATTGAAAGAAGAAAAATATAAAATGAAATGAAATGAAATGGAATGGAATGGAACGGAACGGAACGGAACGGAACGGAACGGAACGGAACGGAACGGAACGGAATGGAATGGAACGGAACGGAATGGAACGGAATGGAATGGAATGTAACGGAACGGAACGGAATGGAATGGCATGGAATGGAATGGAATGGAATGGAATGAAATTTTATTACATTTCCTTCACTAATTAATCGAAAGGAACTTCGTTCCATCCGGGTGTCAATTGCCACCTCTCAAGTTTATTTTTTTGAAGCACGGAATCCTAAAAGCAGAATAAAATAAATATTTAAGGGGCCTCCTATACAACAAATGTGATGTTTTGCCGTTTTTTTTGCTACGGACGATACGGAATCCTTCGTGCGTAAGTCCGACACGTACTTGGTTTTTTCATACAGATATTTTGTTCTATTAGGCCAAAAAGTAGTAACCTAGTAATCGGTACATGGTGGACATCCCACCTATATGCACGAAATGTTTTGGGAACACATTAATTGTGCGTACAGCTAAGGAGTGGAATTCCTTGCCGGAATCTCTGTTTCCTGATGGCTACAACCCGGGAATCTTTAAGTCGAGAGTGAATAGGTTACTTCTAGGTAAGCGCGCTCCTACGTCGACCGCATCATCGCTTTCCATCAGGTAAGATAGTGGTCAAGCGAAAAATTCTGTCAACTTCAAAATCTAATTAAAATAGGTTGTAACACTAATTATGGCGACTCATTTTAGGATGTTTTTAATATCGGTTTTGAATTGAACTATTCGGGAATTGAACTATTTACATGGGTAAATTTGTACGGAACCCTCTTTGCGCGATTCCGACACGCACTTGCCCAGTTTTTTTCTCGAAACTCACTCAGTGGCGTAGCTAGACGAGAAACTTGCCTGGGGCAAAAAAAAAATGCTGGCTGGCCCTTATTTTACGTAGAAAATTAGAAAATAGCTTCTTATTCTCTAGGTAGAGCAGGTGGGAGGGTCAGACTTTTACTAAGGGTGTTTTTATTATTATCGTGCGGTTTTGAACACGCATGTGGGATTGTCCCGCATGCGTAGCCCCCACAAACGTTCATTTGATACAAGTATTTATTGCAATGCGTGAAATACGCACGCGGGACGCGTTTTTTTTTTGTCGACTGGCCTGTTGGTCTAGTAGTTAATGGCCCTGACTGCTATGCCGGAGGTCGTGGGTTCGATTCCCACCCAGGACAAATGTTTGTGTGATGAGGACGATCATTTGTTCTGTGTCTGGGTGTAATTTATCTATAATATGTATGTATTTAGAAATATATAAGTATGTTTATTAGTTGTCTAGTACTCATAACACAAGCTTTGCTTGGCTTGGGACTAGACGGCGTTGTGTGATAGTTGTGGAATATTATTATTATTATTATTTTGAAATTTTCTGCATGCGGAACTCGAACAAGGGGAACTCGAACTTATAATTATTATTCCAAGTCAATCCAAAGATATAACACTTCAAAGCAACCCGTTTTTAAAAAAACGGCAATTTCATATGTAAAATACCTATTATTTAGTCGGTCTGAAGATAAGTGTAAGCTAGTTTTTATCTTGCTATCCCCACTCCCCATATTTAGCTTTAATAATTTAATTGGTAGAACGACGTCTACCGAGTCTGTTAATATATGTATTGTAAATAGGTTTTATCTATTAAACGTTTTATTTGCAATTTACCTGCTGCGATTTTCCCGTTCGATTATAAGTCTTAAGGCTAGAGTGAATAAGCTCTTAATAAACTAGTGCGCTTCACCATCAACGATTGCATCGCTGCTTACCATCAAAGGGAATTGAATTAAAGCAATAGTTTATATTTATATTCATGTAATCAGCCTTTTTGATGTTCCCACTGCTGGGACTCAGGCCTCCTCTCTCTAGGATAGGAAATGGGCCGTAATCCACCACGCGGGCCCAGTGCGTGTTGGTGGATGTCGCACGTCTTCGAAGTTTTGGTTCTAGGACATGCCCGTTTCCTTACGATGTTTTCTTTTACCGTTTTGAGAGCAGTGGTGATGAAATAAATGTCACAAAGTAACAAACAATGTCAAAAGTAAAGGTTTGAACCCCCGACCTACAATTCGTAAGTCGGGGCCGTTACCTCTTGGCCACCACTGCTCTAATAATATATATAAATTAAATTAATATATTTGGTTTATATACCTATCATATAAACCAGTGCTTGACTGCGATCCTACCTGATGGTAAGCAGAGATGCAATCATTGATGGTGAGGCGCACTAGTTTATTAAGAGCCTATTCACTCTAGCCTTGAAGACACCTAAATTATAGTTGGACGGGAAGACCGCAGCAGGCAAATATTATTAAAATAAATATATCCTTAATAATTAATAATTAATCAAAACGTCTAGTTGACACTTCGCGTTACCCAAGGGCTGGCTTTTACCTCGGCCAGAGGACAAGCATTGCCATACAGCGTGGCAATGCCGCCAGTCTTTTGGGCACATTACCAGTCGACAGCGATGTGGAAGAGTTTTTTGACGCCATATTTTAGTTTTAGTTAGTTGTAATTAGTGTAGGGTTTTTATTATTATTTTAATGTAATTATAGTTAGTATTTTGAAATGTAATTAAATATGATCAAATGTGTATTAGTGATTTCATATAATGTGTATTGATATCTTGAAATTGATTATTTTCAATTAATCCTTTTCAATTATTTTTGTATTATGTTACAGTTTGGCATAAAAAACCTCTCGCAGAGTGCGTAGGAGGCAGGAAGGCGGACATGAGAGAGAACAGAGGGTTCATAGGCTGGATGCAGCGAGTCGGGATTGTTGATAAAAAGGGCAGACTTGTATTAGAATAAAAGTATTTTAAACCCATTCACTTTGTTTATTTTTATAGACTAACTTTTACCAGCAGCTGAGGGAATTAAGCAGCTTTCTATCGGTGAAAAAATTTTTGCAATCGGACCAGTACATGACCAAAGAGATTGAAAGAGATACAATAGAGCGGCATCAGGAAAAATGTCTTTTTTTTCGGTTGGAATATCATCTTATGATATCCCCCGCCCTTGGGCAGGGCGGGAGATAGTGTCAGACTTTTACTGATTAAAAACCCACTCCGGTTCCTTTGTTGCCTTCGTCTCAGGGCCCCGGGCTTCGCTTTCACACTACCCGTGACCATGGGTCGACTTCTGAAAGGAGGACCCATGGTCCTGGAAAGCAAAGGGAAACTGAAGAAACAAAGGTGTGGTTTTAGTCAGTAAAAGTATTTTTTTATTCGATATAAACCAGTATGACACGTCCTCCCGTTCCGCTCTAGAGCGCGATAAGTCATTTATTAAATGAAGTTCTGACATAATGTCTATTAATACTGTAATATGAAAATATTGTAAACAATCATTTTTTTAAAAGAGTAACCATGGAGTTTCTTGCCGGTTCTTCTCCATAGGAAACGACCAATTTGGAACCGTGCACTAGCTTCTGACGTTTTATAAGTGCCCATGTAGGCCTATGTGAAATAAAAAATTTTTGACTTTGACTTGAAGTCACACCGAAAAAAAAATTACCACGTCCAGAAGTTTGGAGATGTTGGGTGATTCTACTTTCATTTAAGAAATCTACGACAGATGCGAACTGTGGAAGCAGCTCCATTTAAAACATTTTTTAAATTGCGAAAAGTGCCCAAAACGCTGGCCGCATTGCCACGTAGAATAGCAATGCTGATTGACCGAAGAAAAGTCCAGCCTTATGGTCATCAGCTCTTGGAAATGAGCAATGATAAAAGAGTATTTTCCTCGACAACATCGTCGCTTTCCATCAGATGAGATAGCGGTCAAGCGCGAAACTATCAAGATTAAAAAAAATAAAGGGTACAATAATAATGACTTAACTTGT
Source organism: Mythimna pallens (assembly GCA_961205895.1). NCBI lineage: Eukaryota > Metazoa > Arthropoda > Insecta > Lepidoptera > Noctuidae > Mythimna > Mythimna pallens. Next base: position 10,836,103 of record OY540851.1, on the reverse strand, counting down.
ATAATTGAAATAATCTCAGGTTATTTTTTTTAAACTCGAAATTCCATTATTATAGCAGCTTACCAACTGTAGTTACTTCTTATTTATTACACGTAAAATGATCTTCAAATTATAGCTTCTAATTTTCAGTAGTTTTCAGTGTGTGGCCCTAAAAGCCTTTTAGTTTTCCATTAGAGGTTTTCCGTTGCCAAAAATTGGCGGCGACATTGTCTAGCCAGCGTTAAGTGTTAGGCACCACTATAAAGTGTTAGTGCTTAGACGACAGTTAGGTTATATAGGTATTTTAAAAGCATAAGCATAATCAGCCTTTTAATCTTCCCACTGCTGGGACTCAGGCCTAGGTAGCTCCCAAAATAGTGTGAAAATTCTGTAGTAAGGTGTACAGAATATTAGTACCATTTAAATTATTTGTAACCAAAGTGCATCGAATGAAAATCCTTATAGACGTGGTGAGATTATGATTTGACTACAAATAAAAAAATCTCAGATTTACTTTCATATTTTTGCAATCATTATTTAAATAAGCATAGCATAATCAGCCTTTTAATGTTCTCTCTAGGAGAGGGAATGGGCCGTAATCCACCACGCGGGCCCGGTGCGTGTTGGTGAATGTCATATGTCTTTGAATTTTTGGTTCTAGTACATGCTGGTTTCCTCACGATGTTTTCCTTCACCGTTTTGTTGAGAGCAGTGGTGATGAAATAAATTACACAACGTAATGCGTCTGGCTGGGTTTAAACCCGCGACCTACAACTCGTAAGTCGGGCCCGTTACCACTCGGCCACCAATGCTCTCTATTTCCGCATAATATCTCTAAACTTTTATGGATTTTGCAAACGTAGTGCGGAACCCTCCCCACCAACTGTGTTCCCACGTTGTCGTCGTGGTGGGGCTTGCGTGTCTCTGTGATCTTGAGGGCTATGCCGGTAGAGCTACTCATGCCAGAAGGCCTCAAGTGAGAGACCAGACCAAGAGGAACACACACAGGCGGAGTCTAGACGGACCGCCACGGAGGTTGCGCTGTCCAGAAGCATCGGCACCAACAGCTGTTGGTATTTTTGGACAGCGGTTTTGGGACAGTGGGTTCGCCTCGGGTACGCGTCTGCTCATCAGACGTGACCATGACGGCGAACGTGTTATTGGGGACCCCACCCCATTGACAAAAAGGCAAAGCTAGTTTAGCACCAACCATGAGCGCGAGTAGAAAAGAAATAACTACCCCAGGAGGGTACCTGCATGCAGGAGAATCCCTCCCCGAGCAGAGCTCGGGCTGCCCCTCGTATTCTGGGGGGGGCAACTACCGCCTCGGGTCTTCGGACCCTGTACCGTCCTCTATGGACGCACTGAGCCAGAGTGGCTCACCCGCCGGTGGCGCGGAGTCCCTGGGACCCGTTCCCAGCACGTCTGCGGCACCAGCGGGTACCGAACAGGCCAGCAGGAGCTTCGGCCTTAGAGAGGTGAGCGGAGATGCGGTGTCGGATTCCGATACCGGATCTTCGCTCACTCCGGAGATAATGGAGGTTGCAGGCACCTCTCCCAGGAGGAACCAGTTCCTCCGGAAACGCCCCATGTCGGGGGTCGGTCAGGGGTCGTCCTCTGACGAAGCTTCGGCCCGTAAGATCTCCACCGCTGGGCGGGGGGCGGGCCGCAAGACAGGAAGGGGGAGGGGGCTCGCTGCCCAGGATGCAGCCAGGCGATCCCTGGAAATCGCCAGGGAGGGGCGCCTCTCCGGGGCAATCAGTGGTCAGGCCAGCCCCTCGGAGCCTTCTGCAAGCGACCCAGATGGCATGGAGGAGGCAATGGCCAAATTCACCGAGGTCGTGGTCGCCGCCTTAACAAGCGTCTCCAAAAAAAGAGAGAAGTCGAAAAAGAAGGAAGCTATATCCCAAGGTACGGCCTCCATCTCGGAGGCACTAGGTACCGTCTTGGAGCCCCTCAATAAGAGGATTGGACGGCTCGAGGCGGACCTGGCCAGTCTCCGAGGAGCTGGTCCCGAGACGGCGCCAAAAGGAGGACGCAAACGGCCACAGCCCCAGTCACAGACCCAGCCAGAGAGCAAGGTGCTGACCCTGCTGCGGCAGGAGCTGGCTGCCTTCCGGCAGCAGCAGCAGCAGCAGCAGCAGCAGTTCCAACAGCGGGTGCAGCAGCAGTTCACCGTTCTGGAAGGCATCGTGCTGCGCCCACCGCTGACGGCCCCCGGCCAACGGAAGGTGGCGTCATACGCTGCCGCCGCCGCGGTCTCAGCTGCTGCGCCTAAGCCGGGCCTGTCGGGGCAAAACAAACGGAAAGCGGCAAAAGCTCCTGCTGTAGAGGCGAGCCGGCCTCCTTCGCTACCCCAGCCTATGGATTCTCCGGCCGACGCCGAATGGCAAGTGGTCGGAGAGAAGAAAAGGGCGGGCAAGGCGGCTAGGGCGGCCAAGAAGCGAGAAAGGCGGCAGCAGCGCAAGAAGAGGGCCCTCGCGGCTAGGCTTCGTGCCCCGACATCCGCAGCAGTAGTGATTACATTACAGCCAGGTGCGGAAAAGAAGGGCGCGACCTACAGCGAGGTGATGACCAAGGCGAAGCGGGCGGTGGACCTCACCGAACTTGGTATCGCCAGAGGATTGCGAATGAGGACCACCGCGACCGGAGGCCGTATGCTGGAAGTCCCTGGTGCGGACAGCGGCCCCACCGCGGACGCTCTGGCTGAAAAAATACGAGCGTCCCTAGACGCGGAGGTGGCCCGAGTATCCAGGCCCACGAAATGCATCGATATGCGCATTATGGGCCTGGACGACTCCGTGACGGAGGACGAGGTGGTGGCTGCCGTCGTCAGGACAGGAAAGTGTCCTGGCGACCAGGTGCGGGCAGGTACTATCCGTGCCGACAACACGGGCATGCGAACCGTCACAGTGAGCTGCCCCGTGTCGGCGGCCAAGGCCATAACTGGGGAGGGTCGAAGGCTCCTGGTGGGCTGGGTTTCAGCGCAGGTGAAGCTGCTGGAGCCCAAACCTCTGAGGTGCTTCCGTTGCCAAGTGGGCCACCATGCGGGGGTTCACTGCACCTCGGAGGTGGATAGAAGCGATCACTGCTTCCAGTGCGGTCGGCCTGGCCACAAGGCCGTAACCTGTAACGCTGCACCTCACTGTTATGTGTGTGCAGCGGCTGGTAAGCCAGCCGACCATCGGGCTGGGAGCAGGAACTGCGTTCCCCCCGCCAAAGCCAGGGGTAAGGGCAAGAGGCCCTCCCCCACCACCGCCGTCACCGCCGCAGCCACCGCTGCCGCCACCACAGCCACCGCCGTAACTGCCGCGGCAGAGCCCTCACAGGGGGCTCGGGAGGAGACTGTAATGGACTGCCAATAATTGCTCCATTACGTCTCCTCCAGGCGAATATCAACCACTGCGCCCCCGCTCAGGATCTGTTGCTCCAGAGCATGGCGCAGTGGTCGATCAACATCGCCGTGGTCACTGAGCCGTACTACGTCCCACCCAGGTCTGGCTGGGTGCAGGATCTGAACGGCTCGGTGACATTGATTTCGTCGGCCGCCGCCGGTACCCCGTCCCTAGAGGGTGTCAAGAGGGGACGAGGTTGCGTGGCAGCACGGTTCGGGGACATCGCAGTGGTAGGTGTATACTTCTCCCCGAACCGAACTCTCGCCGATCTCCACAACTCCCTTATGGAGCTGAACATCGTCGTCGCCGGGTTTCAATCCCTCCCTGTGGTTGTTTGTGGGGACTTCAACGCCAAAAACTTGGCTTGGGGTTCCCGGTACACAGATACACGGGGCCGGATGGTGGAGGACTGGGCCGTCCTAAACCGGGGTTCTGTCCCCACGTGCGTGCGGATGCAGGGCGAGTCCGTGGTGGACATATCGTTCGCGAGCCCCGCTCTGTCTCCGCGCGTCATTGACTGGCGCGTCATGGAGGGGGTGGAGACGTACTCAGACCACCGGTACATCCGGTTCGACGTCTCCGCCCAGACCTTTACCGCGCCGGTCCGACAGAACCCATGTGGCCCGCGGTGGGCACTAAAACAGCTGGACCGGGAGCTCCTCCTGGAAGCCGCTATCGTACAGGCCTGGGCGTCAGCACCGGACAGGCCTGTCGACATAGATGCCGAGGCGGAGCGGTTCCGGGAGGCCATGTCGGAAATATGCGACGTGGCAATGCCCCGAGTTCGGCCAGGACGTGCCCGGCGTCAGGTGTACTGGTGGTCACCGGAGATTGCGGAACTGCGCAAGGCATGCGTTGCCGCACGGCGCCAGTACACAAGACACCGCAGGCGCCGCATTCGCCCTCCGGATGCGGAGGCCATAGAGGCGGAGCTGTACGAGGGATACAGGGTGGCGAAGCGCACCCTCCGAGCGGAGATACGGCGAGCCAAACTAGAGGCCCGCGACGTATGGTTGGGGACTCTGAACGGAGACCCATGGGGACGCCCCTACAAAATGGTGCGGGATAAGCTCCGCGCCTGGGCTCCCCCGCTGACACAGAGTCTCCGGCCTCAGCTCGTAGAGGGTGTAGTGAACGCTCTGTTCCCTTTGAGGGAGGAGCATTCCTCCTCGCCAACGGCTCCGCCTCTCGCGGTGTCCGACGCGGACCACGACGGCGATGACGACGAAACTCCGGAGGTGACCGAGGTAGAGATAAATGTGGCGGTACGAAGGCTAAACGCTAAAAATACCGCCCCAGGACCCGATGGCTTGCCTGGGAAAGCATGGGTCCTGGCCATGGAGGAACTCGGGCCTCGACTAAGAGGGCTGTTGAGCGCATGTTTGGAGAGGGGCCAGTTCCCACTTCGTTGGAAGACTGGGAAACTGGTCCTTATCGCGAAGCCGGGGCGCCCTGCAGACTCTCCGTCCGCATACCGGCCCATAGTGCTGCTCGACGAGGTGGGCAAGCTCTTTGAAAGAGTAATTGCAGACCGCCTCGTCGCGCATTTAGCGCGGGTGGGGCCGGATCTTTCGGACAGCCAGTTCGGCTTCCGCAGAAAGCGCTCCACGGTGGACGCCATCATGCGCGTGCAAGCCCTCACGACGGGGAATGCGGTGTCCCGGGGCAAGGTCGTAGTGGTGGTGTCCTTGGACATCACCAACGCCTTTAACTCCCTGCCCTGGAGTAGCATTAGGAGGGCACTCCGGTATCACCGGGTGCCCGAATACCTCCGTCGTTTGATCGAGGCCTACCTGAAGGACAGGTTTATCATCTACCCTGGTCACGAGGGAGAGTGGAGACGGCGAGAGATGTCGTGCGGTGTTCCGCAGGGATCGGTACTAGGACCGCCCTTGTGGAACATCGGGTACGATTACGTGTTGCGCGGCGACCTCCCCGACGGGGTTAGCGTTGTCTGTTACGCAGACGACACGCTGGTCCTGGCGCAGGGGGAGTCGCACCAGGCGGCGGCCGAACTAGCGACACGCGGGGTTGCGACAGTCGTGGACAGGATCCAAGAGTTGGGACTCGAAGTGGCACTGCACAAATCCGAGGCCATGTGTTTTCATGGCCCTCGGAACGCGCCACCACCGGGTTCCCAAATAACGGTAGGAGGGGTTCGCATCGACGTCGGGTCGACGATGAAGTACCTGGGACTTGTCCTCGACAATCGGTGGAACTTTGTGGAGCACTTTCGACGTCTGACTCCCAAACTAGAACGGACCGGGGCTGCCCTAAAGCGGCTCCTACCCAACCTTGGGGGTCCAGACGCCTCCTGCCGTAGGCTCTACGCGGGAATTGTTCGGTCCATGGCCCTTTACGGGGCGCCGGTGTGGGCGCCGTCACTGCAAAGGCGACCGGCGGCCATACTGAACGCTTGCCAGAGGGTCATGGCCATCCGGATGATACGGGGATACCGCACGATTTCCCGCGAGGCGGCGAGCCTTCTTGCTGGCCAGCCACCATTGGATTTGGAGGCAACAGTCCTTGCACGCATGCACGATTTGCGCGTGGAGATGCAACGCCGGGGCGAAACTCCACTGCCGCGCCAAGTCGCGGCATGGCGGACAGAGTTCCGGCGGGATCTAATGGTGGAATGGCAACGACGACTGTCGCAACCCAGTGCTGGGCACGCTACAATTATGGCGGTGAGTCCCCTCTTTGAGGAGTGGCTGGAGCGACAACACGGCGTCCTCACCTTCCGCATGACGCAGGTCCTCACCGGGCATGGCCAGTTCGGGAAGTTCCTGCATCGGATTCTGGCGGAAGCAACGCCCGGGTGTCATCATTGTGCGGACCACCCAGAGGACACGGTGGAGCATACGGTGGAGGTGTGCCCCGCTTGGGTGGAGCACCGCCGTGTCCTCGTGGAGGCAATTGGTGGCAGCGACCTTTCGCGTCGGGCCCTGGTTCAGGCTATGGTCCGGAGCGAGGAGGAATGGCAGGCAGTCGCCTCCTTCTGTGAAGCAGTAATGCTAGCGAAGGAGGAGGCTGCACGCGTGAGGGAACGAAGGTCCTCACGCCCTAGCCGCCGTAATTCCGACCCCGACTACCAGCCACGGTAGACGCGGGCTTGCGGACGTTGAGCACTGGGTAGCTCGCCGTCCGGCTGTTCGGTAACTAACCGGACCGAGCCCAGTCGTCGACAGCGCGTAGTGATCCTCGCGCTCCTCAAAGAGATGTCAGCAAACCGTAGGGGCCCAACAGGGCCGATGCTCGCTAGCTAGGACCGCGGAGAATTTCTGAAAGGGAAACCCGTAGTCCTAGAACGCAAAGGGTAATTGAAGGACACAGGTGTGGTTTTAGTCAGTAAAAGTCTGACACGCCCTCGCGCTCCTCCCAGAGCGCGAGAAGTCATTTGGATGATTTCCCACCTTGCAAAACCCTCGCTTCTCGGCTTTACCACAACTCGTAATGTTCTTAATGAACTTGAATATTCATTAATTTGTATGAATGATTCATGATTCAAGACAATTGAGGTATTATCTTTTTAGTATCTTTTTGTGGAAGAAAAGATTTGAATAGGTGTTTTAAATATTCATTCATGAATTTAGATATTGCTTGACAGATGTTTGCGTTCTCGTGAAATCGGTAATTACAATAAATTAATGCTTTTGAACATTTTTTTTTTAAAGAGCTTACTAGGGCTTGACTGCGATCCCACCTGATGCTAAGCAGTGATGATTGTGAAGCGCACTAGTTTATTAAGAGCCTATGTTCACTATAACCTTGAAGGTTTAAGGCACCTAAATTATAATCGGACGGGAAGACAGCAACAGGCCAATTGTTCCAGTACTACGATGTACGCGGTAATGGTTCAATACTTTCATTAGAATGTGGATATACATATTCCAATGTTTTTTATAGCATTTGGCAGCAAATGTATCAATTTAACCTTCTCGGCAAACTTCGCTGAGGTAGTCAAAACTACAATAAAATTCTCAGCTCCATTTTACCGAGATCGCGCCTGTTTCAATGATTCCACATATTGTCCAGTTGCGCAGACACTTGAGATACAAAACTACACCAATTTGACATCACAATATCAACTAGGAATCAATTTGCGAATAAATAAAACAGCCAATGAACTTCACTCGAAGAAATTCCACCAAAAACACACAGAATCCTGAAATTTAGCATAAAGCAAGGCCATATAGCACAGGTATAGGAATAAATCTGAAAACTGTAAATTTGTTGTTACGTTAAAAAAAAACTTTTTTGCGATTCGGAAAAATCTTCGTAACTCAATTCGGGAATTGAACTGATTTCATAGATAAGTTTGTACTGAACCATCAGTGCGCGAGTCCAACTCACAATTGCCCAGTTTTTTTTTTAAATCTATTTTAAATCTGGCTAAAATATTTTTAACTCAATCTTCTTGCTAATTCTATTATTTGCGCTTTATATAATTATGGTTTAAAGACCATAATTATATAAAGCGCTAGGGAAATTCGCAAAATCTCTGGAATTAAAAGGAAGCTCAAATTACTCGTAGATTACATTTTAATGTGTTAGTTAAGGGGATGCCTTTCGTAGCGGCTTTGTAAGAAAATATATTTTTATTTTGCAACTTTCACACAACGCCATCTAGTCCTAAACTAAGCAGAGCTTGTGCTATGAGTACCAGACAACTGATAAACATACTTATATATTTGTAAATACATACATATTTTAGGTAAACTAGCTTCTACCAGCGGTTTTGCCCGCGTGGAAGTATGTTTCTCTACACAAACTTTGGACCCCCGTTTCAATCCTTTAGGGGTTGAATTGCTCGCCTTCGTCATAAAAGGAAACCTTGTGCAAAATTTCACAATCCTAGTCCCCGTATTTTCGGCTATGCATTGATATGTCAGTCAGTCAGTTTCTCCTTTTTAACCGGCGTCAAAAATGAGGAGGTTCTATGTTCGGCTGAATGTATTATTTTTTCTGTATTTTTGATTTCGCGGTCAATTGTGGACCGATTTTGAATTTTGTTTTTCTACTGAAAGGTTATGCTTTCGAGTTGGTCCCATAAAAATATTATTATGATCTGATCATGAACTTTGAAGATATGCAACAGAACTCCTCATAGAATCACAGCAGAGCCGTCGTAACAAGTAAAATTATTTTGTTTATAAGTGTAGTCGATGACTGACTGAAAGAAAAGGGGGAATATATCGAACTGATCTGATAATGAAGCCACTGAAGAAGATAAGCACTGGAACTCTGTAATAAATTAATGTAATGTAATCGTGTCTAGGATTATTAGAATTGTCGTGAGATGCACAGTCTGGCTATAAGGTTTTTTAGTTTGGCGGAGGGGTAGTTTTTAGTGGCGGTACCATAACTAAAAAGTGTAAAATAAAAAACTTGTTACAAAAAAATAATACAACCGACTTAAAAGTAAAAAAAAAAAACACTGAAAAGTGCAAAATAACTTTAATTTAAGAAGTCTGTGTTAAATACCGAAGAGACAAGACTATTATAGAAATACCGACTTCCAAAATTAAAGTTATGTTGCACTTTTCAGTGTTCTTTTTTTACATTGAAGTCGGTTGTATTTTTTGTAATTTTTTTTTTGTTTGTAAATAATCTCTGAAAGTACTACTTAGTAAGATTGCAAAAAATTTTTCACCGTTAGAAAACTGCTTTATCCCTGAGTGACATAGGCTATATTTTATGTACGCAAGCGAAGACGCGGGCAAGAGCTAGTTTATTATAAAATCCACCGCTAAAAATTTTGTATGAACCGTCACCCAACTGTACTCCCCTTAAGCCAAAGTTAATTAGAAGGTACGGCTTAATAGCGGGTCCCTGGTTCGATGCTCGGGCGGGGTAACTTTACTGTTATGGCCAGGTCCACTGCTAATGGTGGCTGTTTAGAGTTTATAGTGCGTGGTGGCCAAGGTTTGAAGGCGAGTTGAGGCAAATTTTCAAAAGGGGGTTTTTATTAACATGTTGATGCAATGTCGTTGTATTTAAATAATTGTTTTTAATTTATTTAAATTGTTATTTATTAGGTACAAGATGCCTCGATTTCCGGTCATTATAGACGCGGGATAGCGGACGGCGAGGAATGGGTAGCTTGCCGTCCGACCGTCCGGTAACCATCCAGATCAAGCCCAAGCCGTCGACGGCGCTTAGTGTTCCACGCGCGCCTCAAAGAGATGTCAGCCACCGTAGGGGACCAGCAGGGTCGAAGCCTACTAAGGCCATGGGTGATGAATGGCAAAGAAGGAACAAGAGTGGGTTTTTAGCCAGTAAAAGTCTGACACAAAAGTGCGGGGGATATCATAAGATGATTTTTCCACCTAAAAAAAAAAAACCGGGCAAGTGTGAGTCGGACTCGCACACTGAGGGTTCCGTACAAACTTTCCACTCACTTTGTGGCGGCACTTGGGGGAGGCCTATGTCCAACAGTGGACGTCTTTCGGCTGAAATGATGATGATGATGCAAAATTCGAAGTTTTCATACAAGAAGTCAAGTCAATTTATTAAAAAAATCGAAAAACTTCTCGAATCTTTGTTATCTAAGAATTTAGCTTAGTTTATCTAAATTAAAAATTCCTAACAGACAGACAAACAAAATAAAACAGTAACTTGTACTAAATACGTCTTAAATTCAATTGGACAAGATTTATGGGATTCTATTCTTGTTTGAGACGCTCGATAAGTAACATACGGTGCCCTGGGATGACGGACATGAACTAAAATACACACATACATCGAAGGACCGGAACAATTTGCCCGCTGCGGTCTTCCCATCCGATTATAATTTAGGTGTCTTCAAGGCTAGAGTGCATAGGCTCTTAATAAACTAATGCGCCTCACCATCAACGATTGCATCACTACTTACCATCAGGTGAGATCGCAGTCAAGCTCTAGTTTATATCAATTACTAATCTAAATATACACGTATAAAAGGAGAAACTGACTGACTGACATATCAACGCACAGCCGAAACTACTGGGACTAGGAACATGAAATTAAAAGTTTCCTTTCTTGATGTAGGCGAGCATTAAAAGAGCATTTTCCAAAACTCAGAGGTAGAAATGGGAGTCCAAAATGGAGAAACATACATTCGAGCGGGCGAAACCGCTGGCCGAAGCTGCGGGCAGAAGCTGCGGGCAGAAGCCGCTAACCGAAGCTGCGGGCAGAAGCTGTGGGCAGAAATCACTGGTAGAAATTGCTGGTAGAAGCTGCTGGTAGAAGCTGCGGGCAGAAGCCACTGGCCGAAGCTGTGGGCAGAAGCTGCTGGCAGAAGCTGCTGGCAGAAGCTGCTGGCAGAAGCTGCTGGCAGAAGCTGCTGGCCGAAGCTGTGGGCAGAAGCTGCTGGCAGAAGCTGCTGGCAGAAGCTGCTGGCAGAAGCTGCTGGCAGAAGCTGCTGGCAGAAGCTGCTGGCAGAAGCTGCTGGCAGAATCTGCTGGCAGAAGCTGCTGGCAGAAACTGCTGGCAGAAGCTGCTGGTAGAAGCTGCTGGCAGAAGCTGCTGGCAGAAGCTGCTGGCAGAATCTGCTGGCAGAAGCTGCTGGCAGAAGCTGCTGGCAGAAGCTGCAGGCAGAAGCTACTGGTAGAAGCGGTTGGCAGAAACTGCGAGCAGAAGCTGCGGGCAGAAGCTAGTTTATTATAAGATACCGTAAACACATCACAAATTTATTCCATGAACGGGTTGTTTGAGAGAGTTACCATGATCTTTGAACGCAAAGGGAAGGCTGACTAAAACCACACCTGGGTCTTCCAGTTAGCCTTTGTGTTCTTGGCCGCAGGTTTCCTTTTCAGGAATTTCCCCTACGGTTTTGCTGACATCTCTGTGAGGCGCGCGTGGAACACTACGCGCTGTCGATGTCCCGGACTCGGTGCGGACGGCCAAACGGCGAGCTACCCACCGTATGTTCTCTCTCAACTAGTAAAATAGCCATAAGAATAATCCGTGATAAGAGCTTAGACCTTATAAAAGGTTTATATCTGTCTCGGCAAAAAAAAAAAAAAAGGGTGCTGTAAAGGCACCTTATAAGACGTATTGTGCTAAAATATACGTGTAATTGTATTTGTTCTTACAAAAGCATTATCAAGATTAATCGTTATCTTCCTGCCCTTGTCCCGTGTTATTTGGGGTCGGTGCAACACGTTTTTTTCTTCCATTCTGCCCTGTCACTCGTCATGCTATCACTAACTTCATTTTCTTTCATATCACTCTCCACACAATCCATCCATCTTTTCTTTGGTCTCCCTCTCCCTCTCCATCCATCCACATGTAAACTCATAACTCTTTTAGTAACATGCGTTTCAACCCTCCTCTTCACATGACCAACGATTCCCTTTCAACTTTTCAGTCACTGGCGCCACTTTCAAACTTCCTCTAATATACTCTATAGCATTATGAAGATTAATGTAAGATGAAAAAGCACTTAATGAAACCATTATACAACTACTATAAGGGCAAATAATCTTACAAGGTGCGCCCAATTCCATACTTACAGACGTTTAGAAGTGTGTTATAAGAGACATTTTGCTAGTTGGGAATGTTAGTCATTCTTTAAGCCTGTGTGTTACGCTCATAATATCAATGACATAAGATTCAATACATCAGTGAAATCGTATTGTGCTGTTGTGTATTATCACTATTTCAGCGAAAAGACGTCAGCTGTTGGACTTAGGCGTCTCCCAATTATCGCCCCAACAACCAGTCCAGTGCATCTCGCATACATCAGATTCCCGCGACCCTCAACAGGGCCTCAAGTCTGCTATTACAACTAGTGTCAGAATGGTCTATCATTGATTTCATAATTGTTGACTTTGACAAGTTTAGTAATCTACTAATATAATGGCGTCATTATGACTTTCCAATGGTCAACCACTGACATTCCATTGAAAGAAGTGGCATAGAATGGTAATCTCGTACATATTGAAAAATTAATATCTGACGTAATATGCGGCATAATAGCATAATCAGTCGTAGCAGTGGGAACATTACAATGTTCCCACTGCTGGGACTCAGGCCTCCTCTCTAGGAGAGGGAATGGGCTGTAATCCACTACGCGGGCCCAGTGCGAGTTAGTGGATGTCACATGTCTTTGAATTTTTGATTCTATGACATACCGGTTTCCTCACGATGTTTTCCTTCACCATTTTGAGAGCAGTGGTGATGAAATAAATTACACAAAGTAATACACCTGGCTGGCTTTGAACCCGCTACCTACAACTCCTAAGTCGGGGCAGTTACCACTCAGCCACCATTATTCACTATAAATGTGTAATATATATCAATTAGTAAATATTTTAATTGATAATTAATGTCTTGTCTAGTAAAATAAAGTCGAGCATTTTCAACAAGATCACAAGCAAACCCAGCGCCAAAGCTATGTATGCGAACAATATTAACTGTCATTGGTAATCAATCTTTAGTTGGCAGAACTTCAACTCGATAGCTATTTATTGTCCATGAATACTTAGCCATCGTCACGAACTAAATACACAGGTATGCAGTATTGGAAATAGCTTTTTCAATACACTTACTCCAAATCAAGCTCTTATATTTGCCGGTGGAATTTCGAGGAGCAGTTCCGACGTCTGGCTCCCAAACTGAATCGGGCTGGGGCTGCCCTCAAGCGGCTCCTGCCCAACCTACGGTTCTACGCAGGCATCGTGCGGCCCATGGCCCTTTATGGAGCGCTGGTGTGGGCGACGTCGCTGCAAAAATGACCGGTGGCCCAGTTGAACGCATGCCAGAGGCATGACGCAGGTTCTGACCAAGCATGGTCAGTTCGGGAAGTTCTTGCACTGGATTCGTGCGGAAATAACGCCCGGCAACGATCTCTCGCGCCGGGCCTTGGTACAGGCCATGGTCCGAAGCGAGGAGGAGTGGCAGGCGGTCGCCTCCTTGTGAGAAGCAAAAATGCTAGCAAAGGCGGAGGCCGCACGTGAACGTGCGAGGGAGCGGCCCTCACGTCCCAGCTGCCGAGATCTCGATCCCGATTTCCGGCCACCGTAGGCGCGGGCTTGTGGACGGCGGCACTACGCGCCTCAAGGAGATGTCAGCAAAAAGCAGGGTTGAAGCCTACTGGGGCTATGGGTTTGCTTCTGAAAAGAAAACCCGGCCCTGGTATAAAAGGCAAAGAAGGAACAGGAGTAGGTTTTTAGTCAGTAAAAGTCTAACACACCCTTACGCCCACCCAAGAGTGGGAGATGTCATTGGATGATTATCCCACCTAAAAAAAACCCGCGACACTCAGCATAGCAGGGCCTCGAGTCTGCTATTACAATAGTGTCAGAATGGTCTATCATTGATTTTATAATTGTTGTTTTGGACACGTTTGGTAATCTACTTATATAATGGAGTCATTATGACTTTCCAATGGTCAACCACTGACACTCCATTGAAAGAAGTAGCACAGAATTGTAATCTCGTACATATTGACAAATGAATATCTGACGTATGCGGTAATCTGTTAAAATTTTGACAGTTCCTTTGATCAGTGACCTACCATTAGAACGTCATTGTGCACTCATTGCTTAAGCTCGATATTGTCATTCTACCACCACTCTAGTACGAGACCATTGACCAAATGGGATCGTGTTGGAATGACGAATTTATAAAAATGGCAGACTTAGGCCCCTGTCAATCGCTCAAACACTGCGTCAATGACGCATGAACCGTCCCATCTTTATTCCACAAAACTTCATACTCTACTTTCAACAAACATAATAATTCTCCCTTTCATCCTTCAAGTTCGACAAAAACGACATGTCCAAAAGTTAGGCCGACGAATGATCTTGACACTTTTCACATGAATATAATTTAATACCTTTTACATAAAGGAAAATATAGATTTATGGTTAGTAAGTCCCTATTAACATGGAATTGTGTGAGCACTTAAGGGGTTGTTTAACCAATGAAATAATACCAGAAGGTCAATTCTTCAAATTCAATTTTTTTTTTTATGAACGTTTTTAATATACATGTCGTGGCCATATCTTTGAAATGATCACTTTATGATGTGACCGGCCATATAATGATATGGTGGCATTTTATGATATAGAACCTCGTCCGCTGGCCACATCACGATATGGGTAAGCCAAATCAATGAACACTGCGTTTAACGATATGAACGGCTAAACGCGTGATCATTTTATGATATGGCCAAAGATGGCTGATCATATCGTAAAATAATAACATTAGAGGCGCTAATGTTGTTTTGTTTTTGTTATGAATCATGGCGGCGGACGGTTAATCGTGTGGTTATTCTGATAAAACTGTTAGCAATAATGTGCCAATTGATAATAATGATATAGTGAAATGTCATTACGGTAAGTAAAATACTTGAATTTTATGAAAGCCATTCAAAAAAACGAGCGCAACGTAAAAAAAACTTGGAGTTTTTCACAGGTTAGTAGATTTCATCTCTCTAATAGTATTACGAGTATTTAGTGGCTATTCTTTTAAAATTAAAGCAATTAAAAATGTCTTATCTATCTTTAATATTCTTTATTTGGTTTTTTTAAAGCCCTTGTTATCATGGAAACCCTACAATATACTACATTATGATATGGCCAAACGTTGATTGAAATATCATGAAAAGTTGAAGTTTAAACGATCTGGCCAGTTTTAGTTGGCCATATCATGAAATGCAACCATTTCATGATATGGCCGGTCACATCATGAAGTGATCAATTCTACGATCTGTCCACGACATATGTACATATGTTGATTGTTCAGTCCATGTTTCACTAATAGACGTACAAAATTAGGTCAAGTACAGAATGAAATAAGAAAATTAAAAGTAGTTACATGACGGCGTATGGTCGCCATCATCGTTGACGTCACACATTGGTTTGCACCAAAATACAGTCACAGTCACAATAAGTATAAAATGGCAGAAGATACTGTATTGAAATAGAAAAAAACAACATACAGTCATAAGTCATAAGTCATAAGTCATTTATTCATTTGTTAAACATAGGTATAATAACAACGGTGTAACAAGGTAATAAACAGAGCGCTATGTTTTGCCAGACGGCGTACAAATGTTTGTGAGAAATAAATAATTAATAATTAATAGCAAAATAAACTCAATTTCAAGGCATCAAATGTTAATTTAAAATACTAATTTCTAATATAAATTACAATATACAATACAAAATGTCAATATACAATAAAAAATGTCAAAATACAATTTAAAATGTCAAAAATATAATTCAAAATGTCAATACATAATACCAAATGTCAATATACAATTTAAAAATGTCAATATACAATTCAAATTGTCAAATTAAAGTTTAAGATGTCAAAATACAATTCAAAATGTCAATTTACAGTACTAATATTAATTTACAACACTAATGTCAATTTACAAAAACTAATGTCCATATACAATGCTAATGTCAATAAGCAATACTAATGTCAGTTTCAAATACAAATTTACTATTAATATGAATAAACATTCCATGTATTTTGTGTGTATGTCATCATTCAATTACTAGGTTTTATTCCAGTGCAGGGTGTACATTCCGTGGGTAGTCATAGTAGAACAGAATAAACTTTATTGTACCCCAAACAGTAATACAACTAGAGGTAGGTAGGTGCCTTGTTCTGTCTTGTTGCATGTGAGCATGCGTTTTCACTCATTGTATGGAGTTGAATTTCTTTACTTATCTGTTTTGTAGCATGAGGGTTGTAAGAGGGGTGAGATTCGACCCCTATTCGGTATGTATTAACGGTCAAGTGTAAAGGGAGTGAGCTGAGATAATTCTGTTGAATATTTTTGTAGCGTGTTGTGTGTGTGAACTTTTAATTTTGATTGCAGTTTAGTTTAGGTTTAGAAAGTGGTAGCCGAGTGGTAATGGCCCCGATTTACGATTTGCAGGTCCCAGACAGGTGCATTATTTTGAAACCGGCATGTCCTAGAACCAAATATTCGAAGACATGTGACTTTCACCAACCCGCACTGGTCCTGCGTGGTGAATTACGGCCCATTCCCTCTCCTAGAGAAGAGGCCTGAGTCCCAGCAGTGGGAACTTTATAGGGCTGATTATGGGATCGGATTGCAGTTTACGCTGTCACATCCAGTGTTTTGACAAACAGACGTGTCTTTCGTCATCATGTAACCGTCCGGACCAAGCCCGAGTCATCGACGGCGGTGTTCCACGCGCGCCTCAAAGAGATGTCAGCAAAACCGTAGGGGCCCAGCAGAGCCGAAGCCTGCTGGGACATGGAAAGCAAGGCAAAGAAGGAACTTAGGTGTAGGTTGAGTCAGTAAAAGTCTGATACGCGCTCCGTCCTAGAGCGGGTGAAGTCATTGGATGATTTCCCTGATGATGACCTTAAAAAAAAAATCATCAACTACAATAGAACTTACCATCAGGCGAGATAATCAAGCGGGAGCTTAATAATAATAAAAAACAAAAAAACTGAGCAAGTGCGAGTCAGACTCGCGCACTGAGGGTTCAGTACCAACTTATCTATGTAAATAGTTCAACACCCGAATGTAGTTTCGAAGATTTTTCCCAATCGTTAAAAAAGTATTTTTATTTATTTATATACACAAAAACTCTTAAAAAAGAAAATAACAAAAGCAGACAGAAGAGCACAAAGGTACTGGTATTTTTGTTTTGTTTTCAGATTTATTCCTATAACTGTGCTATAGAACCTTGCTTTATGGCAAATTTCAGGATTCTGGATCAACGGGAAGCACCCTATGAATTCTGATTCTTTTGAGAGTTTTTTTTTTTCGGTGGGATAATCATCTCCACCTCTCAAAATGCCGTATATGGCACCACTTATTTACAACTCCTTACCCAAATATATTTCCAAATTACCACACAACAAATTCTGTCGTATTTTACGGGACTGGTTGATAGAGGAAAGCTTTTATTCAGTAAAAGAGTTTTTGAAGAAAAGTTCATGTTGTTACAATTTTTTTAAGGATGCATAAATTTATTTCATGTTTTTTATCTATTTTGACATTAATAAAATCCATAATGTAAATTTAATAATAATTAGATGTTAATCCATTTTTATTAATTAATGTGTTTATTTTTTAATATTTGCATACCTGTAACTTAGGTGAAATATGTCTTTATCTATAACTGCCATTATAACAACTCCTGTACCATATTTATAGCAAATAAATGAATGATTGATTGATTGATCTAATGACATCCGCGCTCTTGGGCGAAGCGGGAGATAGTGTCAAACTTTTACTGACTAAAAACCCACTCCTGTTCCTTTGTACCTGTCGAAATATATGTTTTTTGCTACATAAACAGCCGTATTTACGTTTTTTTTTTTTTGGTAACTTTGAAATTTGATGATTTTTTCACAGCTTCGAGGGACCGCAGACTGGATTAAATGGTTTTAATTTCAACTCGATACCTCCACGGGTCTTGACAGACATATAAACAGACGGACCGCAAAGTGATCATATAAGGGTTCCCTTTTTCCTTTTGAGTTATGACACCCTAAAAAACATATTTCTAAACTTTCATCTTTATATGTCATATCTTCTAAGCGCACTCCATATATGAGGCATATAGTAATTTTTTTTAAATTTGTTATATGATGAAACATCTTTACAGTCCCATTATCTAAAGTTATTGACATAAATTTTGAAGAGTTTAGTCTCGATTTCGACTAAAACTGTTCTAAATATGAATGTAACGGCCAGCCCTGGGGTAAAGTTTTTAATTAAATATTAAAATTCATGCTACAACCCCTGATAAGACGCCCCTCCAAGAACTTGTATACCACGAATAGAAGCGTTTGATACTTTGAGACAGAAAATAAAATTTAAAAGCATGTAGATCCGAGTGTAAAATCCCACATAACTCCGTTGGTAAGGAGAGAAAGACTATGTCGAAGACACGCTTGTTTAGCAATAACTACTTCTGCACATATGGCCCCCTGGTAACTCATTGATATTGTGTCTATTAACTGCTCCAACTTTGTTAGAACTTTTTTTTCTTACAAATTGCTTTAGCAATATTCTTTAAATTATTTAGAATTCAATTACCATAAAATTCTTAGTAATTTATTTTGTTAACATCTCATTTATTGATAGTTGTAATTATTAATATTTTTCTTGTTTTTTTTTTTTATATAGCCTCTTTTTTATAATGTGAATGTGAGAACACTGTACATTCCACGAATTCTTAGATTACTTCCTATTACTACTCACTTTTTTTTAATATGATTATATTTATTGTGCTTTTGGGTACAATATGAACTGGTCTACACTGTTCTTATATAATATCTATTTATACTGTAGTATGGAAATATTGTAACATCAACCACTTTTTTTTAAAAGATTAACCATAGTTTTTTTGCCAGACCTTCTCCATAGGAAACGACCAATTTGGAACCTTGAACTAGCTTCTGTATACAATATGTAATATATATATATATGAATCTAGGTCAACGAGAAGTACCCTATGAATTTTGATTTGCTTGAGAGCGTCGAAATACACGTATTTGCGACCTGAACGGCTGTATCTTTTTTTCGTTAACTCAGAAGTTCACAGTTTCAAGAGACTGCAAACCTGAGTTTGTGGTTTTAATTTCAACTCGATACCTCCACACATTCCCAAGATAAAGGGTCTTAATAGACAGACATACAGACGGATGAACAACAAAGTGATCCTTTATGGGTTCCATTTTGTTTTTTTGAGGTACGGAACCTTAAAATAGTATACCTATACACAAGATATTTTTCTAGGAGTATGTTTCCTTAGGATATTTTTTTTTTAATTGATTGAGAAGCTTAAGCATGCTCTCAATCCAAAATACTAAACAAATTGCCAAAGTATCAAGACCATTCCGTCGTAGTCGACAAATTCATGACAACTTGCTCATCGTTCCGAACCGTCACGTCACGAAGGATCCAATGGAGCTTGCAATTTCACAAGTCACGATTACGCTGTGTTTATCTATTCTTTTAGCTCACTGGTAGGGTCTGCTTCCAGACTAGGCATAAGGAGCTGGATACCAATAAAACTTTCGGTATTTGTAGGTTGCATTTTGGAGAGTGTGCGCGGGCATTGCATGACTTGATTCCGCCATCTCCTTTCTACCATCGGACAACCCGACGTACTGCGGTTATCCACCCTTACGTTGTTGAAACTTCAACGGTTCGGACTAAGCGTTTTGCTTCGTCATTTATACCGCGTACATCGAAGGACTGGAACAATTTGCCTGCTGCGGTCTTCCCGTCCAACTATAATTTAGGTGTCTTCGAGGCTAGAGTGAATAAGGTGTTAATAAACTAGTGCGCCTCACCATCAACGATTGCATCACTGCTTACCATCAGGTGGGATCGCAGATAAGGACTGGTTAATATCAATTTAAAAAAAACTTACAAAAAGAAGGAGGATTAATAAGATTCATATTTCGCCCATCACACACTCAAAAAATAAGTTTCTATTACCGACTATGTTTAAATACATTGGTGTAGTTAAATATATTTTTATTCAGTGACATTTACGTGATAAATAATTTAGTACGTCAAAGCAATTATTGCCCCAACAGAGAGTGTCTCGCCTTTTTTTTGTCATTTTTACAATATTCAAATTAAAATTTCTGAAACAACCGCTCCTTGAACCATATTACATCGAGTCTGTTTTTTTTTAGGAGGGAAATCATCGATAGACTTCTCTGCCCTAGCCCATTGCAAACGCAGTACTTGCAAAATGGCGGTTCGGAAATAAACACGGTAAACATGATTTTTGATATCTCAATCTTATAGTCCATCCTAAGGTTGTCTGGTAAAAACTTAGGTTGTCTGGTACAATGGCAGTCTTATCGCTGTCAGCGATAAGACTGCCATTGTACCCATAGATTTAAGTTTTTGTAAAATTGTAAATATTTTGTCTATTTACCGCTGAAAGGAGCCAATTGAACCCTGCTCCAACTTTCCGGGGTGTAACCGTGCTGATAGCCGACCATCTTGATCTTTTTGTTGTTACGTTGACGTCAACACTCAACTTTGAGCCATACATTGAAGCAAAGGCTCAACTGGCTGCAAAAATTGGGAGTCCTCGCGAAGGTCAAACAGTACTTCACGCCGGAACAGCTGCTCAAACTTTATCAAGCACAAGTTCGATCGTGTGTGCCGTGGGTGCTGGCTGTATGGCTCGGTGCTCGAAAGCTTGAGGAAGTGATGATGACGTCACGAAGTAGTTGCTGCACGAAGGCTGCGCTGACGTTCTTTGTCGAGGGTCACCAGTTTGGAAGTATGCAGAACAGAGAGTAAAGTCCCGCAAACCTCCGTTGAAAAGGGAGGATCCTCCGACCAGACGGGTGTTATGTCTGGTGGGCTACTACTGCCGGTAGATGATTTCGGGCTGTTGTTCTATATGTTCTAAACGCGCGGAGAACTTTGATTGCGCGATGCAGGATTAGTTCTTATGTGACGCCATAGATGTCGCTACAGAGCTCTCATCTTTGGGACGGATCTGCCAGATACCAGCTTGATGCATTGAGGCAATTGAGGCAAGAGCACTGAGTCAGTAGGATCATCGGCAATGATGCACTCGTCGAGTCAAGGCTTCAAAGTCTTGAGCATCGACGCCGAGTTGTTAGCCTGTCGTTTTTCTACCGGTTGCATTTCGGAGAGTGTGCGTCGGAATTGCATGACCTAATTCCGCCTAGCCCATTCCATCATCGGACCACCAGGCGCACGACGATGCACGACCGGTATATGCCTGACATCCCACCTGTACGCACAAAACGGTTTGGGAACCCATTCATTGTGCGTACAGCTAAGGAGTGGAATTCCTTGCCGGAATCTGTGTTTCCTGATGGCTACAACCCGGGAGTCTGTAATACAAGAGTGAATAGGTTACTTCTAGGTAAGCGCGCTCCATCGTCGACCGCATCGTCGCTTTCCATCAAGTGAGATAGTGGTCAAGCGCGAAACTATCAACAATAAAAAAAAAACAATACATTTTATTCTATTCTCTATCCTTGAGATAATTTTCTACTTGCAAAATGTGACATCATCGACTGCTCTGTTGATCAGTAAATAGTTACGTATAGCGAGGACCTATTTCTATTTTTGTAAACCCTTTGAAACTGACAGAGATCGAATGATGTTTTGAATGGCGTTCAGCTATTAGCGAACTTTATAAATGTATTTCGTGATCAATGGTAGAAATTATGGTCTAGTGGTATCTCCGACTTACGAGTTCCGGGTTCAAACATAGCCAGGCTCATTATTTTGTGTTACTAGTGTTTAGAAGAAAGCGGAACAGAATGCAAAGTCCCGAAAACCTTGTTTGAAAAGGGAGGATCCTCCGACCAGACGTATACTTTGTCTGATCTGGGCAACTGCCCGATATATGATTTCGGGCTATTGTTTATGGTCAAATCGCATGGTGAAATTGAATTGCAAGATTTCGTTGTTTAGTTCCTTTACGATATTATAGATAATAATAATAATATTCCACAACCATCACACAACGCCGTCTTGTCTCAAGCTAAGCAGAGCTTGTGTTATGAGTACTAGACAACTGATAAACATACTTATATATTTCTAAATACATACATATTATAGATAAATTACACCCAGACACAGAACAAATGATTGTGCTCATCACACAAATATTTGTCCTGGGTGGGAATCGAACCCACGACCTCCAGCATAGCAGTCATTGCCACTAACCACTAGACCAACAGGCCAGTCAACATACTTGTAGATTTCGTTACAAGTTATTTGTTGACATGAGACGTTGGTGGCACATTGTTCGCTGAACAGATGGTCGATGGAGACGAAAAGACGCAGTCTTTGTGGGAGGCCTCCCACAAAGTGGACCGATGACCCGGTGAGGATGGATGAGCGACGTATAGGACCGTTCGTTGTGGCGTCACTTGGGGGAGGCCTTTGTCTAACAATGGACGTCTTTCGGCTGAAATGATGATGATGATTATTTGTTGATGTAAGACACGAATTTTCTATATAATTAATATATTGTTATTTAAATAAGCAGAGCAGTGGTGGTTGAGTGGTAACGGCCTCGACTTACGAGTTGTAGGTCGCGGGTTCAAACCCAGCCAGGCGCATTACTTTGTGTAATTTATTTCATCACCACTGCTCTGAAAACGGTGAAGGAAAATATCGTGAGGAAACCGGCATTTCCTAGAACCAAACATTCAAAGACATGTGACATCCACCAACCCGCTCTGGGCTCGCGTGGTAGATTATGGCCCATTACCTCTCCTAGAGAGGAGGCCTGAGTCCCAGCAGTGGGAACATTAAAAGGCTGATTATGCTATTATGGTACATGCCAATACTTAAAACTATAAATTAGAAAAAAACATACAAACAAATTATACAATCATCCCATTCAAATCTTATCTCCCAACAATTAAATCAAAATAAAAATCTTAATTAAAGAATAACACCAGATTGCTAATTAAAACTCTTCATCCGTAAACCTCTGAGGAATACAGAACTAATTACTGAAGGAATGGAGGGCTCGGAGTGCCTAACGGATGTTTAGATCGGAGGGGAAGGTGAGGACATTCAAAGTAATGGTGGTACCATTTGTGATTGAATATCTATATCTATATATATAAAAGAAAGTCGTGTTAGTTACACTGTTTATAACTCAAGAACGGCTGAACCGATTTGGCTGAAAATTGGTGGGGAGGTAGCTTAGAACCAGGAGACGGACATAGGGTACTTTTTAACGAGTAGGATAGAGTAGGGTAGAGTAGGGTAGAGTAGGGTAGAGTAGGGTAGAGTAGGGGAGAGTAGGGTAGAGTAGGGTAGAGTAGGGTAGAGTAGGGTAGAGTAGGGTAATTTTTTTTTTTTACTAAATCCCGCTTTTGGGCAGAACAACGTCTGCCGGGACCGCTAGTAAGTATATAAAAGAAGAAACTGACTGACGTATCAACATACAGTCGAAACTACTGGGCCTAGGTACGTGTAATTTTGCACAAGGTTTCCTTTTATGACGTAGGCGAGCACTAAGAGAGGATTTTTCAGAAATCAGAAACGTTTATTTCAAATAGACCAATTACAGGCACTTTTGAATTGTCAAAATGTCGGTCAGTCAAAAAAAAAATACAAGTAAAGCTAAATTGCACGTTCCAAAGCGTAGATCTCTATGGAGAAGAACGTGCAAGAAACTCCATGGACACTCTTTTAAATCATATTATGAGTTACATAAATCTTGGTTACATATTTCATTTTTGTAATAGAAATTAAAATAAAATAAAAAAACTAATTTAAAAAATAGAAATTGAAATTAAGTCACTGGCAGCAAAGAGAAGACCAGTCTCAACTGACGGCACCCGTTCACGAGCATGACGCGTGCATCAGCCCCACTCAGCTCAACCATTTTGAAGGGAACTGAATGACCCAATAACACGTGCCACCATCAGCGAGACATTTGGGTGAGCATGACAAACTCTCAACTGCCATGCTCGTAATGTCAAACAAGTTCCCCCTAAGGGGATGAAACGGGGGTCCAAAGTTTGTATGGAGAAACCTACTTTGATGAAGCTGTTGGCAGAAGCTAGTCAGTAGTAGTTTTTTTTTTTTATTAAAACAACGAAAGTATATTCGATACTCAAAACAAGACTGCAGTTTCAATTTTTTTGTCTATGGGGCCATTCAAATATTACGTAAGCACTACCGGGGGATGAGGGGGTCTTTGCTTTGCTTATTTTTGATGACATGGGGGTTGAGGGGGTCTAGGTGATGATTACATCAGCAGTGTAATTTTTTTTAGTTTTTTAATCACGTCGGGGTCACCACTTTAGGTACTCTGTGGGCTGGTAAATGAAATGACTGACTACGTAATATAATATTTATTGTCCGACTGATACATGGGACGGTTAGCGAGCGACAGCCCCTAACCGCTGATGTTACAGAATATAATACATGCCTAGACAGACCCCACAAGAACAATGTCGATATTTCAAAATCATAAGAAAGTGAGCAGACACACATCATTAACCAGCATACATCTAATGTCATTGAAGACTTAGTGTCAAGGATAGTGTGTCATGGACTGAGAACTGTTAATTTGAATTAATAATGTCAAAATTACAAACTAACACATTGACAAATGCACGTACCAATGTTTACGTAAGTATGGGGGGGGGGGGGGAGGGAAAGAGCTTTGCTTACTTTAGTTGACGAGGGGTTAATATTTGCAAAAAATCTGTTTAATACGTAATACTTGAACGGCTATCAGTCTGTTTGTTTGATCGGGCAAATCTCCGAAACGACAGGACCTTTTATCGAGACTTATACTAACGGATAGCTTATGTTTATATGATTTTTCTGAATTGCAAAAAAATTTTTTTTTGAAATTCAGAAAAATCTTCGAAACTCTATTCAGGAAGTGAACTGTTTTCATAGGTAAGTTTGTACGGAACCCACAGTGCGTGAGTCCGACTCGCACTTGTCCAGTTTTTGTCCACTGAGGTACGAAACTCTAAAAACCATTTTGAACCTTCTCCCGCTAAGTTCTTTAACCAATATTTTAATTTTAGTCAATAGGTATTCACGGTCGTTTGATCTCTGCACGATTCCGCGGCTCACCAAAGAGTTTTGAACCCATTTATTGAACCAACTCTCAAGTATTATCCCTAGCTTGTATGTCTGTGTGTCCTCCGGTATCTACGGAGCCGTATGTTTATTTTAGCTAATTGGAACTCGCATCGCCTGTGGCGGTAGGGCTGGGCGGGCGACGGTGGATTAGCGATGTCGATAGAACTGATTGCTGGCTCGCAATTTCGTTCGCAATATACTCGAAAACCAGTACAATGCGATTCACAATTTAAGAAGTCTTTTTTGCACGAAGTAAGACAGACAGAAGGAAAGAATGAAGAAATTAAGAAAAGAGGGAAAGAAGATTTCATTGGACGATCATTACAAAAAAAGATACAAATAAGAGATGACTGTGTGTCAGATTTTTACTGACTAAATCCCCACCTGTATTCCTTCAATTGCCGTCTGCGTTCCAGTTGCGCAGTAACTCTATCGAAAAACATTGTTAGTTTTTTTTTAAATTGAATGACTACAGTTGTAATTTGAGCGATAAAAGTGAACTTTGAAATCCCAAAAACAAAACAAAAGCAAAGGCCAAGGTTCCATCCAAAGGATTGCTAACTTTTGCTTGAAAGGATGCTATTTTAATATCTATATTTAGTTTTTATTTTTACTTTATTGACATTGTTCTCACATGACAGCGACAAGAAACATGTAACAGACATATTTGTAATTGCAAAACATGATTGAAAAGAGTGTCCATGGAGTTTCTTGCACATTCTTTCCCATAGAGATCTACGCTTTGGAATGTGCAATTAGCATCATTTTTTCTGACTGACTGACTTCTTGACATTTCAAAAGTGCCTGTAAATGGTTTATTTGAAATAAATGCCTTGAATTTGAATTTGGATATCTGTAAAAAATCGCTTTTAGCCATAAGACCACAGCCACATAAGCATAAGCATAATCAGCCTTTTTAATGTTCCCACTGCTGGGACTCAGGCCTCTTCTCTAGGAGAGAGAATGGGCCGTAATCCAGCACGTGAGTCCAGTGCGGGTTGGTGAATGTCACATGTTTTTGAATTTTTGGTTCTAGGACATGCCAGTTTCCTCACGATGTTTTCCTTCACCTTTTTGAGAGCAGTGGTGATGTAATAAATTACACAAAGTAATGCGCCTGGCTGGGTTTGAACCCGCGATCTACAACTTGTAAGTCGAAGCCGTTACCACTCTGCCACCACTGCTCAAGTCAAGTCACACATTTCTATATTAGCCACTTAATCAACTGTCTCATTTTATAACTAAGCAATGGGAAAATGAGATAGCTTCTAATAAACTGACTGGTCTGTTGGTCTAGGGGTTAGTGGCCCTGACTGCTATACCGGAGGTCGTGGGTTCAATTCCCACCCAGTATTAATATTTGTGTGATGAGCACAATCATTTGTTTATTCATTTCTTCGTAAGTGTATTGAAAAAAGTCGTTTGGTACACGTGTAAATTTATCACTCTCGTGTGAATTCTACCTCGGTCGCAATGACAAACTTTCTGCACTTGTATCAAAATCTATCGACAACTCAATGTATCCCACCCCTTCTTCGTTCCTTGTTTAAATATTAATCGTAGCGACAAAGCCTCGTTTGTGGCTCCCACCTTTACATTCACGACTGTTCCCCAGCCGGGTACCACCTGAGGCGAGGGGGCAGGATCAACATACAGCCTTGTGTTATTTTTTGGTCCAGTTGCGTGGGGAACAATGGTGGATGTTGGTTGGGAAATTTGATAAACCTCTATACTGTGCCCGACTCTATTCATGACTAGCTTTTGTCTGCGGCTTCGCCCGCGTACCGCGTAAAATATAGCCTACGTCACTCAGAATAAAGCAGCTTTCTATCGGTGAAAAAAATGTCGTAATCGGACCATTACTTTCAGAGATTACCTCCTACAAACAAAAAAAAACATAAAAACAAACGTTACCTCTTGTAGATTATAATTTATTGTTTATATATTTAATCGTAGAAGAATCTGCAATTAAATCAATATAAATAATAAATTATATAGCTATAAAAAAGGATAAAAATTAGATAGCCTGCGTACTTAATACCTAATTTATCATCATCATCATCATTTTAGCCGAAAGACGTCCACTGCTGGACATAGGCCTCCCTCAAGTGTCGCCACAATAAATGGTCCTGTGCGTCTCGCATCCATCGGACTCCCGCAACCATTACCAATTCATCGATCCACCTTGTAGGAGGCCTTCCAACGCTACGTCTTCCGGTACGTGGCCGCCGTTCCAGAACCTTTAGGCCCCAACCGCCATCTGTTCTGCGAGCAATGTGCCCTGCCCATTGCCACTTTAGTTTGGCGATTCTTCGTGCTATGTCGGTAACCTTGTTTCTCCTGCGGATATCCCCATTCCTGATACGATCACGCAAGGAAACTCCGAGCATAGCTCTTTCCATTGCCTTTTGGATGACTTTAAGTCTTCTACCTACTTTATACTAAACTACAAATAACACTAAATATAATTCTTCTTCAAAATTAGTTAGTAAAAGAAGCAGCAATAAGCATTCCAAAGATTGCTTTGAGTTAATATCTTGTCTAAAAGGCCCCCCAGGTTGCAAATATCAGGAAATACAGACTCCGGCAGAGAATTCCACTCATTAGCCGTACGCACATTGCTTATTCTCAGGCCGAGGTAAAACTTCACAGACATGTTGGAACACCAACGGTCCGAACTAAGCGATTTGCTACGTCGTTTATACCGCGTACATCGAGGGACTGGAACAATTTGCCTGCTGCTGTCTTCCCGTCCAACTATAATTTAGGTGCCTTCAAGGCTAGAGTGAATAGGCTCTTAATAAACTAGTGCGCTTCACCATCAATGATTGCATCACTGCTTACCATTAGGTGGGATCGCAGTCAAGCACTGGTCAATAGCGAATAAAAAAAAAAAAAAAGTATCCTAGAATCAATATTCTGAGACATATTATGACAACCACTAATCTGCACTGGGCTCGCGTGGTGGATTACGGCCCATTCCCTCTCCCAGAGAGGAGCCCTGAGTCCTAGCAGTGAGAGCATTAAGAGGCTTATTAATCTATGAATTTCAATCCATATTATTCACGAAACAAACGGTACATCTCTTGAACCGATCAATTGCAATGTCTATAACACAATATTGACGCAATCACGGTAATTCCCAAGAGAAATAGACTTCGCTTCCAGTCGAATTAAGTGTAATTTATTCAGCTTGCACAGAATTCAGTGATACAGACAAAGACAGAATGGAATACTTGAACAATACGACATCTCCCACACGTTTTTTTTTTTCGGTGGGAAAATCATCTTATGACATACCCCGCTCTTGGGCGGAGCGAGAGATTGGGTCAGACTTTAACTGACTAAAAACCCACTTCTGTTCCTTCGTTGCCTTTCGTACCTGGGCCGAGTCTTTCTTTTAGAATCAGACCCTTGGCCCCAGTAGGTTTCTACCCTGCTGGGCCTTTACAGTTACTGACATCTCCTTAAAGCGCGCGTGGAACAGTTCGCGCTGTCGTCCACTTGGGCTGGGTCCGGACGGTTACCAGATGGTCGGACGGCGAGCTACCCATTGCTCGCCATCCGCAAGCCCGCGCCTGTGGTGGCCGGAAATCGGGATCGGAATCCCGGCAACGGTTGGGGCGTGAGGACCGTTGCCTCATGCGATCGGCCGCCTACTTTGCTAGCATTACTGCTTCGCAGAAAAAGGTGACCGCCTGCCACTCCTCCTTGCTCCGGACAATACCTCCCACACGTAATTTTTATCATGAGAAGCATTTTGATATTTGCGTTTTTTAATAATTGTTAAAGAAAGAAAGTAAAGAAAGAAAAGCTGTTTATTCGCTCGAAATGACGCAATCTTAAAACTAGCTAACCAACATTATCAATTAACATATTATATTATTATCTCTATTTATTTTATATACATATTTTGTACATTTTTAAATATTTCTTAAAACATATATTAAAAAAAAAAAATATTATTATTATATTTTTTGTTATATTTATCTATTTATTAAAACTTTATGCACTAGTAATAAACACTGTAAAAAGGCGGCATTTTCAACCAGTCAACCTTAGGGTAGTGCAGAAACAAAACATGGTAGATGCAGTTTAATGGCAAAGAAAATAGAAAAGAAATACAATATTTAATTGGCAATGTTGTAATTATGAATTATGACGAATATGACTTCGAATTTAATTTCTATGTATTAATAATTTGGAATATTTTAATAATGTATCGAGACTAATATGATTAATTGTGTTTTAAATTCTGACTTATATTTTATTATTGTATGCCTCAACGGCGGGACATAGCTGAACTTATTTTAATTTTTTAAGACCTGTATTTATAATGTATACCTATAGTCCACAATAAAGATGATTTGATTTGATTTGATTTGAATAATACATACACACATCATCATCATCATCATTTCAGCCGAAAGACGTCCACTGTTGGACATAGGCCTCCCCTAATCTTCTCGCATCCACCGACCTCCCGCGACCTTCACTAGGTCCTCGGTCCACCTTGTGGGAGGCCTTCCAACGCTGCATCTTCCGGTGCGCGGTCGCCACTCTAGAACCTTTCGGCCCCATCAACCATCCGTAATACACACATACTTAGATACAATGTAATTATGAAAAACGAATCCAACAAATCAACTCTGTGATGATTGTGTTTTGTTTTTTGAATTATGTTACTCATAGTAATATGTGATAATTCTTTTACCAATCTATATTTATAAAAGCGAAATACGACTCACTGATTAATCACGAATCCTCAGAAACTATAACACCTACAAACTTAAAATTTGGCCGGTAGGTTCCTTATAGGGTGTAGACATCCGCTAAGAACGGATTTTATGAAACTCCACCCCTAAGGGGGTATTTAACGGAGATTGGAAGTTTGTATGAAAGTCCTATGTTTTTGAAATTTAAAATTTACACTCTATAGATATAATTCGATACACAACACGAAACTGAACCTTCCTACATGACGCCGGCAAATCTTGAAAGGATAAGCAGAAATGTGTACTGTGTCGGCCTTAGGGGGTGGTGAGTATGGCAACCGCCCGGGGCCTCATTCTTGTAGAGGCCTCACGCAACAACTTTAAAAGAAAAAAAAGCGAATTAAATTAAAATCCATTTATTTCGAAACCAGTACATTGAATATAAAATTTGAAATTATAATATAAAATTAAATTTAAAAAAAGCTGTTGACGTACAGAGATCTTTTTCAATGAAAAATACTAATGAAAATTGTATGTTAATTATCTTTGTTTTCTTTATTTTAACTTGAAAGTTAAATTGCGGTTTACGATTTATGACGTATAAAAAAAAACTACTTACTAGATCTCGTTCAAACCAGTTCAACCGTTCGGTGCAAGTTTGCATGGTAATTTACATATATTTTTTTTAGTTTTATCATTTTCTTATTTTAGAAGTTACAGGGGGGGGGGGGACATTCTACCACTTAGGAAGTGTCTCTCGTGCAAACTATTCAGTTTAGAAAAAAATGATATTAGAAACCTCAATATCATTTTTAAAGACCTATCCATAGATACCCCACACGTATGGGTTTGATAAAAAATATTTTTTTGAGATTCAGTTCTAAGTATGGGGAGCTCCCAAAATTTATTGTTTTTTTTTTTCTATTTTTGTGTGAAAATCTTAAAGCGGTTCACAGAGTAATCTAATTACCAAGTTTCAACAGTATAGTTCTTATAGTTTCGGAAAAAAGTGGCTGTGACATACGGACGGACAGACAGACATGACGAATTCATAAGGGTTCCATTTTTAGCCATTTGGCTACGGAACCCTAAAAAAGACGAGGGCCTCACAAAGATTTGCCGCCCGGGGCCAAGTAACAGTTAAAGCCGCCCCTGTACGTGGTAAAGTACAAACACATCAATCCAGGGAAAACTTATCTTAGATACAAGTTTTGGGATTAAACCGTATAACTGCAAATTTGAAGTTAAATGCAAATCAGCATTTCTATACACTACGGTACTGATCAAATTACTGAGGTTATGAAATACAAAGGGCAACTGGAGAAACACGGGTGGAATTTGAAGTTAATTGCAAATCGGTATTTCTATAAACTATAGTGTATCCAGTGAGACCAGTTCCGCGGAACTGGTCAAATTGCTGATGTTATGGAATATAAAGGGCAACTGGAGAAACACGGGTGGGATTTGAAGTTAAATGCAAATCAGTATTTCTATACACTACGGAACTGGTCAAATTACTGATGCTATGGAACACAAAGGGCAACTGAAGAAACACAGGTGGAATTTGAAGTTAATTGCAAATCAGTATTTCTATTCACTACGGAACTGGTCAAATCACTGATTTTATGGAATACAAAGGGCAACTGGAGAAACACGGGTGAAATTTGAAGTTAATAACAAATCTGCATTTCTATACACTACGGTACTGGTCAAATCACTGATGTTATGGAATACAAAGGGCAACTGGAGAAACACGGGTGAAATTTGAAGTTAATTGCAAATCGGCATTTCTATACACTACGGAACTGGTCAAGTCACTGAGGTTATGGAATATAAACGACAACTGAAGAAACACGGGTGGAATTTGAAGTTAATTGCAAATCAGTATTTCTATTCACTACGGAACTGGTCAAATCACTGAGATTATGGAATACAATGGGCAATTGAAGAAACACGGGTGGGGTTTAGAAAGTTAATGTCCTATACTCCCTTTTGCTCCAACCAGAGCGAGAGAAGCTATTTGTGGTGTCTGGTGAAAACATGATTTACAGCCAAAGCCGAAGCATTACGGTTTCAGTTTAATATTCGGCGGTATGTTCGGCTATTTTTAGGGTTCCGTAATTCAAAAGGAAAAAACGGAACACTTATAGGATCACTTTGTTGTCCGTCTGTCTGTCTGTCTGTCAAGACCCTTTATCTCGGAAATGCGTATAGATATCGAGTTAAAATTAAAACCATATACTCAGGTCTCGAAAAAAACAGATACGGCCGTTTATGTCGCAAAAACGTGTATTTCGACACTCTTAAGAAAATCAAAATCCATAGGGTACTTCTCGTTGACCTAGAATCCTGAAATTTGGCATGAAGCAAGGTCTCATAGCACAAGTATAGGAAAAAATCTGAAAGCACCTAAACTCTACAAGTCAAACTGCTCTTAGAATTTAACTATACACCAGAAAGGCCAAACACAAGTAATTTCCTGACGACTTTTAGTAGGCGCGGGCTTGCGGACGGCGAGCAATGGGTAGCTCGTCACAGCTCGCCGTCCGGTAACCGTCGGGACCGAGCCCAAGTCGTCGACGGCGCGTACTGTTCCACGCGCGCCTCAAGGAGATGTCAGCAACGGTAGGGACCCAGTAGGGTCGAAACCTACTGGGGCTAAGGGTCTGATTCTGAAAGGAAAACTCGGCCCTGGTACGAAAGGTAACGAAGGAACAGGACGACATTGCGCCACCGGTACATGGTAGACATCTCAACCATACGCACAAAACGTTTTGAGAACACATTTATTATGCATACAGCCAAGGAGTGGAATTCCTTGCCGGAGCCTGTGTTTCCTGATAGCTACAACTTAGGGGTCTTTAAGTAATAATAATAATAATATTTCACAACTATCACACAACGCCGTCTAGTTCCAAGCTAAGCAGAGCTTGTGTTATGGGTACTAGACAACTGATAAACATACTTACATATTTCTAAATTCATATATAGATAAATTACACCCAGACACAGAACAAATGATCGTGCTCATCACACAAACATTTGTCCTGGGTGGGAATCGAACCCACGACCTCCGGCATAGCAGTCAGGGCCACTAACCACTAGACCAACAGGCCAGTCGAAGTCAAGAGTGAATATGCTACTTCTAGGCAAGCGTGCTCCATCGTCGACCACATCATCGCTTACCATCAGGTGAGATGGTGGTCAAACGCTAGCCTATCATTAATAAAAAAAAGGAGTGGGTTTTTAGTCAGTAAAAGTCTGACACTATCTCCCGCTCCGCCCAAGATCGGGGGATGTCATTAGATAAGTTTCCTACCCGAAAAAAATAAAATAAAACGACTTTTAGCAGTTTTCTTGCAAAATCACGCTGCATTATAAAATCTTTTAACACGTCATTATAATCAAAACAAATAGTGTCATACTGTTCTTCTAAAAATTAACAAAAGAATATGTCTTCTTGTACAATGTTGTCGTCTCATTCTAACGCCTTGATCTTGAATGAGGCTATCTCGCTCACTCGCTCAACAAGTCGAAAAGAAAAGATTAATGAATATCAAATGAGTTTTGCAAATTAAATTCAAACAATGAATAGACTCGGTGGAGATATACGGGAAAGTATTGTGCCAGTACACGACTGTATGCAGGACTAGCTTCTGCCCGCGGCTTCACTCGCGTAAACATAGGTTTCTCCATACAAACTTTGGACCCCCACTTCATCCCCTTAGGGAGTGAATTTTGGAAAATCCTCTCTTAGTGCTCGCCTACGTCGTGAAAGGAAACCTTGTGCAAAATTTCATGCTCCTAGTCCCAGTAGTTTCGGCTGTGCGTTGATATGTCAGTCAGTCAGTTTCTCCTTTTATATATATAGACTAGCTTCTGACAGCGGCTTCGCCCGCACGAAAATAGGTTTTGCTATTCAAACTTTGGACCCCCGTTTCATCCGTTTAGGGGGTGAATTTTTGAAAATCCTCTCTTAGTGCTCGCCTATTTCATAAAAGGAAGCCTTGTGCAAAATTTCATGCTCCTAGTCCCAGTAGTTTCGGCTGTGCGTTGATATGTCAGTCAGTCAGTTTCTCCTTTTATATATATAAGATTATTCGAAAAAGTTATTTACCGTGGCCCTGGAGTATTACATGATATGTTAGAATGTCAGTCATAGGAGCGAGTCAGACGGATGGAGCTATATAGCGAGCCAAGAGGATCATCGGTGATGATGCACTTGTCGAGTCAAAACTCCAAAGCCTTGAGCATCGACGCCGAGTTGCTGGCCTGTCGGTTTTCTATTGATTACATTTCGGGGATCGTGCGTTGGGATTGCACAATTTAATTCCACCAAGTCCGTTCCATCATCGGACCAGTAGACTTACGGCGTTGCGCCATCGGTACATGGTGGACTTCCCACCCATACGCACTAAGCGTTTTGGGAACACATTCATAATGCGTACCGCTATGGAGTGGAATTCCCTGCCGGAGTCTGTGTTTCCTGATAGCTACAACCTAGGAGTCTTTAAGTCAAGAGTGAATAGGTTACTTCTAGGCAAGAATGCTCCATCGTTACCCACATCATCGCTTACCATCAGGTGAAATGGTGGTCAAACGCGAGCCTATCAATAATAAGAAATAAAAAAATATTAAAAAATATAGCTTTATCCCTGACTGGAAGACTGTTGGTCTAGTGGTTAGTGGCCCTGACTGCTATGCCGGAGGTCGTGGGTTCGATTTCCACCCAGGACAAATGTTTGTGTGATGAGCACCATCATTTGTTCTGTGTCTCTGTGTGTGTGTGTGTATTTGGAAATATATAAGTATGTTTATCAGTTGTCTAGTACCCAAAACACAAGCTCTGCTTAGCTTGGGACTAGACGGCGTTGTGTGATAGTTGTGGAATATTATTATATTATATTATATTATGTTATATTATATTATATTATATTATATTATATTATATTATATTATATTATATTATATTATATTATATTATATTATATTATATTATATTATATTATATTATATTATATTATATTATATTATATTATATTATATTATATTATATTATATTATATTATATTATATTATATTATATTATATTATATTATCCCCTTAACAGTTCAGTTTAGGTCGCCGCACACGGGTCACAGAGGCCCCGCTACGAGCTAGAAGCGACCATAAAAGCAGCTGAAGCGCGCGACAACCACTTGTAGCTGGTAGCTGCTGCTTTTTAACCTCTACACTATCATAATGGACTCTGACGAAAAAGGTTTAAATGCGCGAGTGGCGTGTGACGGTGTCTTGAATAGCGTTTAGTGTTTAGGCTCTTAATAAACTAGTGTACCTCACTATCAATGATTGCATCACTGCTTACCATCAGGTGGGATCGCAGTCAAGCTCTGGTTTACATCAAAAATTAAAAAAAAGAAAAAAAAAATACACTACATTACTGCACTATTTGCGCTACGGAACCTTTGTGTTAATAATGACAATTTTAATCCTACGGATCGCAGTCAAGAAATAAAAAATAGAAAAAATATGTAACGCGCGACAGCATAGCTACAAAAAGTCGCCACAGACGAAGTCCCTAACTAGAATGTGCCGCTCAAAATGTCCTCCCCTATGTTTCCCTTACTAAAACCTCTGGGGAGAAGTTTGAAAGAATTTGTAAGAGATCCTTCCGGCTATGTTTATGTATATTGCTATACATATTACATGCTCCAACGCTGCCTGCACTTCTAAGGGGTTGAAATTAAGATTTCCACCCCGAAATGTTATTTTCTTTTGCGTCGGAAAAATCATCAATTGACTTTTTAGCGTTGGGTTGCTAACTAGACCTGGGACTTGTAAATGAAAGTAACTATATGATGGTCTGATAATATCTGATTTATTTTCAAGAAACACCCTATTTTTATATACATCATTCATTATTACACTACGTTAAATCCACCAATAGCGACGCGCGTAGGACAAGGCTCGCGCGGGGCGCGGGACGCTATTTTGCACACGGCACTATTCTGCTGCGAATCCATAAATACAAGTCGCTCGCTCGCGCAGTTCTTTTCGCCGGGACGACGCCGTCGAGTGCAGATCTCCGCTGCGAGAGCCCGCGCGTTCCATCCGCGCGGCCACGAAGCCCGAAGTAAAGATCACATGCTGGAGCCTCTGCCTTGCTCTGCTAACGCTTACATTCCCATCCTATTTCTTGACTGGTCGAAAACGCATTGCTTCACTGTTTCTATACAAGAAATTGTCGAAAACGTATTGCTTCCTGTTTCTATGAAATGGTCGAAAACGTGGTAACGTGGTCGAGCACTGGCAACCAGCATGTGGCGTGGCGGTAAAGCGGCTCGTAGCTCTTCGGCAACTATGATGCAACATGCACTGCGTTACTACAACTTCTACCGTTCTAGGGCGGAAAGTAGGGGCGTGTCGGACCTACACTGGCTAATACCACGGGTTTGTTTTCAGAATTCGACCCATGACCAGTTTTGCTGACATCTCTTTGAAGTACGCGTGGAACACTACGTGCCATCGACGATTCAAGCTCGGTCCGAACGGTCCCCGGACGGCTGGAGGGCGAGCTAAGCATTGTTTGTCGTCCATAAGCCTACGGTGGCTGTTAGTGGGGATCGGAGTCTCGGTGGGACTAAATCCATACGATCCTTCATTTGCCATTTACCATCTAAGGGCACAGTAACCCTTTTAAATGTTTTTAGAGCCCTAGTAAGATCTGATATGCGGTTTCTCTTCTTATACGTAAGTATTACAATTTTATTTTCCTATTGAAGTATATCTTCAAACTGGTTGACTTACTTGTTAGATAGAAGTCTAGAATAGGGTATTTTACTCTGTATGAGAAAAAATCATAAAGTATATTATTAAGATAGCTAAGGCAAAAAGTAGTCGGTAAGTGTTAGTTTTCTACTTCAACGCTAGCTACCCTTCTGAAGGGTCGCCCGGGTGCCACCATTGTGCGGACCGCCCGGAGGACACGGTGGAGCACACGGTGGAGGTGTGCCCCGCTTGGGCAGAGCAACGCCGTGTCCTCGTGGGGGCGATTGGCGGCGGCGATCTCTCGCGCCGGGCCTTGGTACAGGCCATGGTCCGGAGTGAGGAGGAGTGGCAGGCGGTCGCCTCCTTCTGCGAAGCAGTAATGCTAGCAAAGGAGGCGGCCGATCGCGTGAGGCAACGGTCCTCACGGCCCAATCACCGCCGGGATTCCGATCCCGATTTCCGGCCATCGTAGGCGCAGGCTTGCGGACGGCGAGCAATGGGTGGCTCGCCGTCCGACCGTCCGGTAACCGTCCAGACCGAGCCCAAGTCGTCGACGGCGCGTGCTGTTCCACGCGCGCCTCAAGGAGATGTCAGCAACTGTAGGGGCCTAGCAGGGTCGAAGCCTACTGGGGCCAAGGGTCTGATTCTGAAAGGAAGACTCGGCCCTGGTACGAAAGGCAACGAAGGAACAGGAGTGGGTTTTTAGTCAGTAAAAGTCTGACACTATCTCCCGCCCCGCCCAAGGGCGGGGGATGTCATAAGATGATTTTCCCACCGAAAAAAAAAAAAAAAAAAAAACCCTTCTGAAGGGTTGGAATAGGGTATTACACTCATTTTTGAAAAATGTCTCAATTAGATTCTATAGTGCTAATAAACCACGAAAAAAGACACAATTTTTTTATTCAGTCGCTAAGTAGCCCAATAAATGCATTTAAAATTTACATTTTCAAATTTCGCGCTTTTTTGTCGAAAATGTATAGAGCAGCGGTCGCCGTATTTACTCTGGTCGTGACGTCAATTGGCTTTGTAAACTAATGTGTTCAGTATGGCCGATCAGTTGACAATTGAAAACTGTCACTTTAGTTTACACAGCCGAATGACGTAATAACATGGTGGCTACTATTTCAAGGCGATAAAGAACAGATAATAAAAGTAGAGTTAATGGAACCTTTTTAATTTAATCTATATATATAAAAGGAGAAACTGACTGACTGACATATCAACGCACAGCCAAAACTACTTGGACTAGGAGCGTGAAATTTGGCACAAGGTTTCCTTTCATAACGTAAGCGAGCACTAAGAGAGGATTTTCCAAAATTCATCCCCTAAGTGGAGGAAACGGGGGTTCAAAGTTTGTATGGAGAAACCTATTTTCACGCGTGTGAAGCCGCGGGCAGAAGCTAGTTTCTAATAAATTGTACGCCCATGTGGCAGAACGTGCCGAGACTAAATGTTTAAACCTAAGACCATGTAATGTACATAGCTACCATGTTCTAACAAATAAATGATTATGATTATGATAAAACTTTGAAATGAATTTATTTTGTTATTTTATGAAATAAAACTAACACTTACCGACTGCAATTTACCTAAGTCTTAATAACATATTTTTAGATTTTTTTCTCATACAGAGTAAAAAACTGTATTATGAAATCAACCCTTAAATGTTTAATACTCAATTATTTATTGCATTCCACAGAGTACGTTCTTAGGTAGTAAGTAAAATATTTGACTCGCCTGTTCATCTAGTGGTTAGTGGTCCTGATTGCTATGCCGGATAAATTACACCCAGACACAGAACAAATGATCTTACTTATC
Organism: Mythimna pallens; assembly: GCA_961205895.1. NCBI lineage: Eukaryota > Metazoa > Arthropoda > Insecta > Lepidoptera > Noctuidae > Mythimna > Mythimna pallens. The sequence continues at coordinate 10,797,857 of OY540851.1, read as the reverse complement.
ACATAAATATTTGTCGTGGGTAGGAATCGAACTAAAGATGGTCATGTGAAGAGGAGGGATGAAGCGCATGTTACTAAAAGAGTTATGAGTTTACATGTGGATGGATGGAGAGGGAGATGGAGACCAAAGAAAAGATGGATGGATTGTGTGAAGAGAGATATGAAAGAAAAGGAAGTTAGTGATAGCATGACGAATGATAGGGCAGAATGGAAGAAAAAACATGTTGCGCCGACCTCAAATAACACGGGACAAAGGCAGGAAGATGATGATGATGATGACATATACAAGATGAAGTATCACCTTGATAGCACTATAGTTGAAAGAAAGAAAGAAAGAAAACATATTTATTCTGCCCAAATAGACGCACAATAAAAAATAGTCATCTGTCGGGCCATGTGCAAACCGGGCATAACTGTGCTGCACCATAGACACTAGACAATAAACACAGTTGACATCATTTTGATCTATGATATTTTATATTTAGAATTTTATCATTATATATAGTCTGTGGTTGTGTATACAAAACAGTCTAACCTTATAGCTTAGTCTGTGGTTGTCATTATCTATTTTCTAGTTGCGTTACTTTACATCTAGATGCAGATGTAAAGTAAACAAAGGACAATTATTTATTAACAACTTCTTCCAGCGGCTGTGCCCGCATAAAAGTAGGTTTCGCCATACAAACTTTGGACCCCCGTTTCATCCCCTTAGGGAGTGAATTTTGGAAAATCCTCTCTTAGTGCTCGCCTACATCATAAAAGGAAACTTCGTGCAAAATTTCACGCTCCTAATCCCAGTAGTTTTGGCTGTGCGTTGATATGTCAGTCAGTCAGTTTATCCTTTTATATATATAGATATAATAGATTATACAAGAAACGTTATTTTATCGGCTGTTATTGCTCCATTTTAACACGACCGATTCGCTTTTGGCCAGATTTTTCTATTAAGATAATCTAACAAGAACCACGGCACACATTCAGTAAACCGATTGCAAAAAAAGACGGAAATCTCTTTCCGTTCGCGTCTCGATAATTTCGTGAAAACGTGACAGTGTGCAGACTCCACTAATTGACTGTTCGCAGACCCCTCCGGTAATTTTTCCCTCGTTTCTGGCCATATGGCGCAGTGGGCAGTCTGATGTAGTGGGGACGAGAGTGGCGTAGACAGGAGATAGGCTGGTCAATGTTAGAAGGGATTTTGAAATTGTTGAATCGTTATGTCCTATTTACATGTTCTTATTTAGCTCGAAAAACAAATATCAATACTCAATACTCAATACTCAATACTTTATTGCAATCCATATGTATACATAGATGGTGTCGAAAAATTTTCACAGACCAATATGGACCCTGTCGGGCACAGCAAAGTTAGGAGAGAGGAAGAGAGTTAGGTAGTAATTTACGGAATTCAATAGAATTTTATTTAGAATGTGATGCGTTTAATAATGCATGTACATTATTATAATAATTATGTCTGTGTATAAGTATTAGTAAATTATGTCAGGTATGTTTATTTATCTTGTAACGTCATTATTATTAAATTATGTTCATATGTCAATTAAATTATGTATGTGTACTATTATTATGTCTGTGTATATGTATAGATAAATGATGTCAGGTATTTTGTTTATATTATTTTTATGTCAGTGTATATAAATAGGTTTGTTATGTCAAGTATTTTATTTATTCTTATCGTCATTATTATTAAATTATATTTTATTTAAGGCAAATTTTGTGAATATATTATTATTATGTCAGTGTATATAAATAGGTTTGTTATGTCAAGTATTTTATTTATTTTTATCGTCATATCATTTAAAAGACTCAGAAATGAAGAATCACACAAACAAAGTAAAGAAAAAAATTAAATGTACTCAAACAGCAATGGAAAGGAGCATGTTGAAGATTAGAAAAATCCAAAAAGCGAAGAATGTGACCATCAGACAAAAAACTAAAGTTACCGACGCTCTTATCCATGCACTCACGCTTTTTTTTTAAATTTTATTTACATTTAAATCTAATAATAACGTAATTAAAACTAACTTACAAAATAAAAATAAAAGCGCTAAAATACTAAAAAAAAGCAATCTAAAGTACGGCGTCGAAAAACTCCTCCACATCGCTGTCGACTGGTAATGTACCCAAAAGACTGGCGGCATTGCCACGCTGAATGGCAATGCTTATCCTTTGTCCGAAGTAAAAGCCAGCCCTTGGGTCACGCGAAGTGTCAACAAGGCGTTTTGAAAGTTCTTTAAATAATTTGTGAGCACTCAGACCCCACGATCCGAGAGTTTCAACCCCAAACGGCTCGAAAATATAACTACCAACAAGGTTATTATATTTCCGCTGCTTGAGGTTCTCTGCAGCCGCTGCGGCAGCACCAGCACAGCACGACGAGCTAGGAAGATGAGATGGCGCAAGAGTATCGACACAAGTAGCGTCCCACACTAAAGGCCTACCCATCTTCCATGGAAATAAAGACATACCGTCCGGTTTTTTGCCATCGTCGCATGCCAGGCCATGAGGTTCCAATACGGCCGGAACGCCGACGGTGACAAGAACACAAGTGGACACATCTCACGATTTACAGACAAAAGATGGACCATTGAAACAACACGATGTAAAGGCCCAATAGGGTAAAGAAATGTTGGAAGATTAATGAGACGGTGGGCTGATGATATTATTCAGGTAATAGTAAACGACTGGCTAAATACTGGCAAAGAAAGAGAGTTCTGGAAAAAGATGGAGGAGGCCTTTACCCTTACAGGGATCCTTATTTCAAAATAAAATAGGTGCTAATATTACTAACATAATTTAAGCACACTTACTAACCAATTACTAACAACATTTGAAATGTAAGCAAAGAAATCTATATATATAAAAGAAAGTCGTGTTAGTTACACTGTTTATAACTCAAGAACGGCTGAACCGATTTGGCTGAAAATTGGTGGGGAGGTAGCTTAGAACCAGGAGACGGACATAGGGTACTTTTTATCGAACTAAATATAGATATTAAAATAACAACTGGCAGCTAAGAGGTGACCAGTCTCAACTGACAGCTCAACCATTTTGACCGCGGTGGTAGTGGAGCTGGACCAGCAAGTAATTGTTGCACTGTTTATAGTTTTATTAGAAATGTTATTTTTGTTTCAAGTTGTTGTAAAGTGGGGTAGAGTAGGGTAGAGTAGGGTAGAGTAGGGTAGAGTAGGGTAGAGTAGGGTAGAGTAGGGTAGAGTAGGGTAGAGTAGTCAGTTGACGGGAGCGAAGCCGCGGGCAAAAGCTAGTATGGAATAAATGGCTAAACTTGTATTTTTTAACCAACTTGAAAAAGAAGGAGGTTCTATGTTCGGCTGAATGTGTTTTTTTTTTGTATGTTCACCGATTTCTCGGTCAATTGAGGACCGATTTTAAAAATTATTTATCATAATGCGTGAGGCCACAGCTTTATGCTGAGCGTTCCCTATTATTTGACAATGTTTGTTTGCTAGTTTTAAAATTGCGTCATTTTGCGCGAATAAACAGTTTTTCTTTCTTTCTTTGGTATCAAGAATTCGAGCAAAGTAAAATGAAATCCGAAAAAAAAAAAAAAAACAGGTAACACTATGCTATGTGATATGTAACATTACGCTATAGCCCACGAGAGAGCACTAATTAAAGACGCGAGTGGAACCGCAAGAGACAGTTAGTATATAATCTACTAGCGGTCCCGGCAGACGTTGTTCTGCCCAAAAGCGGGATTTAGTAAAAAAAAAAAATACCCTACTCTACCCTACTCTACCCTACTCTACCCTACTCTACCCTACTCTACCCTACTCTACCCTACTCGTTAAAAAGTACCCTATGTCCGTCTCCTGGTTCTAAGCTACCTCCCCACCAATTTTCAGCCAAATCGGTTCAGCCGTTCTTGAGTTATAAACAGTGTAACTAACACGACTTTCTTTTATATATATAGATGTATAACATGTGTGTCTATGTGTGTGTATGTGTGTGTGTGTATCTATGTGTATGTGTATCTATGTATATGTGTAGGAGAAACTGACCGACTGACATATCAACGCAGCGCCTAAACTACTGGGACTAGGAGCGTGAAATTTTGCACAAGACTTCCTTTTATGAAGTAGACGAGCACTAAGAGAGGATTTTCCAAAATTTAGCCACTAAGGGGATGAAACGGGGGTCTAAAATTTGTATGGAGAAACCAACTCTTACGCGGGCGAAACCGCTGGCAGAAGCTAGTACCTGTATATTATTTTATAAAGAAATTAACAAGAACAGCTACAAAAATAAATTGGCAATTAAATTAAATTATAATTATTAACTAAATGGACATAGGACGCAGGAGAACCAAGTTCGCCGATATAGCCCAAAGAATCGCCAAACTAAAGTGGCAGTGGGCAGGGCACATTGCTCGTATAACGGATGGTCGATGGGGCCGAAAGGTTCTAGAGTGGCGACCGCGTACCGGAAGACGCAGCGTTGGAAGGCCTCCCGCAAGGTGGACCGACGACCTGGTGAGGGTCGCGGGAGTGCGGTGGATGCGAGAAGCACAGGATCGGTCCTTGTGGCGACGCTTGGGGGAGGCCTATGTCCAACAGTGGACGTCTTTCGGCTGAAATGATGATGATGATCAAATGGACATAGAAAAAAAAAATAGATTATTTCTGTGATTTATCAGTAAATTAAAATAAATATGTATAATTCTTAAGGCTAATCTATCATCGACGGTGCGTAGTGATCCATGCGTGCCTCATCTGATGTCAGCAACCATAGGGGCCCAGCAGAGTCGAAGCCTACTGGGGCCATGGTGATGCGAAAGAGAACCCCGGGGCCCTGGAACGAAGGCAAAGAAGGAACAGAAGTGGGTTTTAGTCAGTAAAAGTCTGACACACCCCCACGCTCTGCCCAAGAGTGTGGGATGTCATCGGATGGTTTTCCCACCAAAAAACAAATTGAATAAATCTTTTTACTCTAACAATCTTTTACGTAAACAGAAAAGGCTTTCGATGCTAACTGTACTCAATGTACCTAAATCACGAAAAAAGCCGACGTCCTAATTACTAGTGAAGATACATCAGAGCTCCGTTAATTGATACAACCCGTCGGGGGTGAAAAAGAACCGTCGGTCAGTCAGCAACTTTGACCCATAACCCCACAGACCAACGAAACGGCTTTGCGGACTTTGCGGCTTTTTTACTAAGAAAATCCTAAGTCATAAGTCATTTATTCATTTGTTAAACAGGTACAATAACAACGGTGTAGCAAGGTAATAAAGAGAGCGCTATGTTACGGATTTTTTTACTTAGGAAATCCTAAGTCATAAGTCATTTATTCATTTGTTAAACATAGGTACAATAATAACGGTGTAGCAAGGTAATAGATAGAGTGCTATGTTATGCCAGTGGGCGTGCAAACGTTAGTGATAAATTTACAATCAAGTCGTCTCAATAGTCAAATAAAAATAAGCCAAATAATTAATGCGCCTGCAGCGCCTGATGTTTATTCACAATACTAATTTCTGTCTAATAAAAATTAAGAAAAAATTACAATATACAATACTAAATATCGATATACAATTCAAAATGTCAATATACAATTCAAAATGTCAATACACAATACAAAATGTCGATATACAATTCAGTACGTCACAACCAAAAAATCAAAATGACAAAATATTAATGTCAATTTACAATGCTAATGTCAATATATAATACTAATGTCAGTTTCAAATGCAAATGTTACTATTAATAAGAATAAACAATACTTTTTTTGTATGTCAACATTAAATTACTAGTTTTTTGTCTGTTAAATATTCCAAAATACTGTAATATTCTTTGGTCACCAGTAAATATTTTAGCCGTTTCTTAAATAGGTTCAAATTCAATACTTTAATTGACCGTGGTCAATAATCATTTGAGGTAGAACTAAATTGGGTACACGTGGGCTACGTACGTCGATCTGGGCGCATCAAATATATATTTTAAACGACAGACCTAACGATTTTCGATAAAATATATATCCAATAACGTTTATTTATTTTTAAAAACCAATTACAGTAACTAAATAAAAAGTTTTAAGTTATAAACAACATGTACTTACATCAATTCCTCTCACAGTACTTCTGACATACCAATAAAATCATCTTCCATTCATCCGCAAACAGATCATTTGTTGGATAAAAATCTAAGAGATCATTTAGTGCAGCCAAAGTGCGAGGTATTGGAGACTGTGCACGGGCAACAGTGCAACACTGAGGCACAGCAAACATTCTTTGCTTTTTGCCGCGGCAGCAATTGTCCGGGACAAAGAAACGCGCTAGCACAGTAACATTATACCAAATAAATTTTAAAGTATATAAATACGTAAAAAATTATATCAACAGTTGGTATATCTCACGTCCCTTTCTCTCGCTCTCACACTTTTACGCTTCGTTTCACATATCATTCATACGTTCCTTTTATCCATCCTACATTACTGTTAGGTTAGCAGTTAACTATGCAGATTACTATGGCAGCCGAAAATTGTGTTCATCATATTTTTTCTTATTATCATTGATGGGCTCGCGTTTGACCACTATCTCACCTGATGCTTATAAGCTATGATGTGGCCGACGATGAAACACGCTTGCCTAGAAGTAACCTATTCACTCTTGGCTTAAAGAAATATAGAGTCCGGCAGGGAATTCCACTCCTTAGCTGTACGCATAATGATGATGAGATGGATCTGTGGTGTGACTAGAATGGATAAAGTGAGAAATGAGTATGTTAGGGGAAGTTTGAAAGTGGCGCCAGTGACTGAAAAGTTGAAAGGGAAGCGTTTGTCTTGGTATAATCATGTAAAGAGGAGGAATTAAACGCATGTTACTAAAAGAGTTATGAGTTTACATGTGAATGGACGGAGAGGGAGAGGGAGACCAAAGAAAAACTGGATGGATTGTGTGAGAAGTGATATGAAAGGAAAGGGATTTAGTGATTGCGTGACGAATGACAGGACAGAATGGAAGAAAAAAACGTGCTGCGCCGACCCCAAATAAAGCGGGAGAAGGGCAGGAAGATGATAGTGAGCTTCACGCATAGTATGAATTGTGCGAAAGTGAACCCCGGAGCTTTAAAACGAAGGCAAAGAGGGAACAGATGTGGGTTTTAGTCAGTAAAAGTCTGATATGCACTCTCGCTCCACCCAAGGGTGGGAGATGTCATTGGATGATTTCCCACCTAAAAAAAGCTGTACCTACGCATAGAATAATGTTCCGTTCCGTTCACAAAGAATGTGATCCCAAAATGCCATGTACCGATTAGTGATTACACGTCCACAAAGACTATTATTATTACTAATGGCGTCTCTAATCGCCGCCTGCGCGACGTTCCATACTCTATGGACCACCCCCTTTCACCCCCTTTGCACGCCTTTTCCTGTGGTTTTATTGCGAGACTGTATTTTTCTGTTTCTTTTTTTGGGGACTAGGCTTCGGTCGATCGGTTTGTGATGCTTGATTGGGTTTAGGATTTGAACTATGGAAGTGTGACAGAGTAAACTTTGAAAAGGATATATGTCGACGTCCCCTTCGTGAATTAGAACTGCGTTTTTAACCGACTTCAAAAAAAGGAGGTTCTCAATTCAGTTGTATTTTATTTAATTACCTATTTATTTTTAAAATTATATATTCAATAACTTTATATTCTGTGAATATTTCAAGCATCTATCTGTTGCCGTTTTTATTATCAAGCAAATTCACGTTTGTTGAATGTGAGCCCCCCATTAATACTTATTTTATTCTATTTTTAGTATTTATTGTTATAGTGATAACAGAAATACATCATCTGTGAAAATTTCAACTGTCTGTTATCACGCTTCATGTGATGCAGCCTGATGACAGACAGACGGACAGTGGAGTGTTAGTATTAGAGTCCCGTATTTAACCTTTCGGTACGGAACCTTTACAAAAGATTGAGCGACATCCATACGTTCCCGAGTTAATTAAATTTTTGAAATCAAGTGTTGAAAATGTCGACATTAGGGGTTGAAATGGTCCCGTCATAAATTGTTCGCATGCCACGTCGAAGGGGTTAAATGGCACCCTTCAATTTGGTCTTAATTTAGGTTTAATTTCACATTATTTTTTTAATATTCTCCGTCTATTATTAGACTGTAGAGATGAATTAAACTACGAAATCATGAGTACACGGTGGAGCACACGGTAGAGGTGTGCCTCGCTTGGGCAGAGCACTGCCGTGTCATCGTGGGGGAGATCGGCGGCAACGATCTCTCGCACCGGGCCTTGGTACAGGCCCTGGACCGAAGCGAGGAGGAGTGGCAGGCGGTCGTCTCCTTCTGCGAAGCAGTCATGCTAGCAAAGGAGGAGGCCGCACGTGCTCGGGCGAGGGAGCGGCCCTAACGCCCCAGCCGTTTTGATCCCAATCCTGGTTTCCGGCCTCCGCAGGCGTGGGCTTGCAGATGGCGAGCAATGGGTAGCTCGCCGTTCGACCATCCGGTAACCGTCCGAACCGAGCCCAAGTCGTCGACGGCTCGTACTATGGACTTCTTATACTATAAGAAAGTATTTTACAGAGTGGTCCACCGACTGCGATGATGAAAATTTCAGTTTCGTAGATCAAGTGGTTTCCTTGATTTCTTCAGTTTTCTATAAATTAACAAATATCTTGTTTTCTTTTTATTTTTAGTTAATTTTTTTAACATAGCAGCCGTGTTTTTTTTTTACTTTTTAGTGATATGTAGTGACTTCTACGTTGACAACACTGTCATCCCGTTTGGCTTCAAGGTTAAGGATTTGGCTCTACACTCCTGTCGTGACTGGCCGTTTTTTTTTCATTCATTAACTTAGAAGTTTAATTTTGTTTCACAGCTTCAAGGAACCTCAGATTTGAGTATATTATGGTTATAATTTCAACTCGATACCTTCACGCATTCCCGAGATAAAAGTTTATGACAGACTGACAGACAGACAGACGGACGGACGACAAAGTGGTCCTATAAGGGTTTCGTTTTTTCCTTTTGAGGTACGGAACCCTAAAAATGCTAATAGTATTGATTAAAAACAAACAGAAACAAAAAAGTTCGCTACTCAAATATTCCAGAGAAACCTATAGGTTGGTATAATATATAATAGCATGGGCATGTTGGTATAACCTATGGTCTTGGAACAACATGGTAAATTCTATAATATTCTGCGTACAACTGTACATAGCAGTTTTGGTGGACTAAGCGTTTCGCTTCATCGTTTATACCGCGTACATCGAAGGACTGGAACAATTTGCCTGCTGCGGTCTTCCCGTCCAACTATAATTTAGGTGTCTTTAAGGCTACAGTGAATAGGCTCTTAATAAACTAGTACGCCTCACCATCAATGATTGCATCACTGCTTACCATCAGGTGGGATCGCATTCAAGCACTGGTTTATATGAATTTTATGTTCTTTTAATTACGATGTTAATATGTTGGTTCTTGTTTGCCATACCATTGTATAATTAACACTAAATGTGTTAATTATACAATGGTATGGAAACTTTTGGAATGGGATGGATGTGTGGTGTGACGAGAATGGATAAAGTGAGAAATGAGTATATTAGGGGAAGTTTGAAAGTGGCACCAGTGGCTGAAAACTTGAAAGGGAATCGTTTTACTTGGTATGGTCATGTGAAGAGGAGGATGGATGGAGAGGGAGAGGGAGACCAAAGAAAAGATGGATGGATTGTGTGAAGAGTGATATGAAAGAAAAGGAAGTTAGTGATAGCATGACGAGTGACAGGGCAGAATGGAAGAAAAAAACATGTTGCGCCGACCCCAAATAACACGGGACAAGGGCAGGAAGATGATGATGGTATGGAAACTCTGTGTGTGCGTGTTGCAATTGGCTGATTTTTTATATTAATAATATTAGTTGGGGTTTTGTAACCAACTTGCGAATTTTTTTTTTTTTTTATGCTCGACAGTTCCGATTAACAGTGTAACATATTTATATTTTTGGAATCTACTCGTCAAATTTTAGACGATTATCAAATGCATTAACAGATTAAAAAATTAAAAAATGTCAACCGTCGTAATAAGTAAAATTGCTTCTTTTAAACGTGTAGTCGGTGACTGACTGAAAGAAGAGGGGGAATATATCGATCTGATGATAAAACCTGAAGTTAGGCACCGGAACTCTGTAATAAATTAATGTAATCTAACCGTGTTTGGGATTATTAGAATTGTCATGAGATGCACTCTGGCTATAAGGTATTTAAGTTTGGCTGAGGGGTACTTTTTAGTGGTGGTACCATAACTAAAAGTGTAAAATAAAAAATTTATTACAAAAAAAAAATACAGCCGACATCAATGTAAAAAAAAAAACACTGAAAAGTGCAAAATAACTTTAATTTCGGAAGTCGGTGTAAAATAACGAAGGGACAAAACTATTTTTTTTTTTACATTGAAGTCGGTTGTATTTTTTTTTTTCGCTCGTTCGACTGACTTTCAACACTTCATAGTAAGGTTTTTCAACGATTTCGTTCTACACAATCCAAGATAAACTCATAAAAATCACCAACCACAAACGCGATCCCCTTCAAATTGTAGCCGAAATACAAAAATGGCTTCCCTCTCATATATCAATTTTGAATATTACATTTCGTTCTAACATATGTCGTTGGGAGACAATTTAATATATTTTTTACTCTATTTCTCTGCCTACCCTCATGGTCCAGATGGGATTCAATTTCCTGAGATATATTATGAAGGTTGTACTTTTGTGAGATCGGCAGAAACGTGTGTATTGTTGAATTATTTTTTTTAGGTTTTTCTGCCCCCGAAGCCAAGTTACAACCGTTTCGTTTCGATTTTCTTTTCGCCAATCGCCTCGAGTAGGCCACGCCTCCGATTTCTTTATTCGACGTCATCTCAACTCTCAGTCACGTGGTTAGAACAAAGGAATAGGAGGCGTAGCTGACTCGAGGCGATCAACGAAAAGAGAATCGAAACGAAACGGTTGTAACTTGGCTAGGGGGGCTGGTAATAGGTGAAAAGGAGGTCCTTCGCGTAAGTAACGTCTTAAGAGAGCCCTTCCCAACGTGAGCATAGTTTAAAACAGGGAAACACAGACTTATTGAGACTATGATGATATATGAGAACTAATGCAGGGCCACCAGCAAAAATTAAAAACAAAAATAGCCATAAATTTAATTAAAAAAATAATATATTACTCTGAAGCGTGACACTGCATTGTGCTCACAATCTTTTTTTATATTTGGCTCAAATTTTCTTGTAGCTACAAGTAAAATTGCTTCCAAATTTTCATTATTATTATATAAATAAAATATAAATATGTTTATCTAGATATTTTAGAAATATAAATATCTTGTGGACGTTATCTGGGTTTCAATTAAAATCAAAATATAAATTTGTGTAAAACTAATCCAGTAAAGACCTCTGAAAATCTGCTAAAATGAAATGAAGGACTAAAATTCACGCAAAACAGCAAATTTATATTTTGATTTCAATTGAAACCCAGATAACGTCCACAAGATATTTATATTTCTAAAATATCTAGATAAACATGTGTAATAACGTTATAATCACGTAAGAGCGGATGTATGAAAATGTATTTCAGGCTGACCGATGTTGCCGAATGGTTTTGGAGTAATGACCGCGTAGATATGTTGTGGTATGTCGGACGTGGAGATACCACGCAGCTTCCTGAACGCTGCCGAACCCAGTAGTGTCCGCGTACTGGAAGAATCCACAAAGTGGAACGTTGACTTGGTGAGGGTTACGAGAATCCGATGGATGTGTGACGCACAGGACCGGCCATTCTGGCGACAATTTGGGAAGGTCTATGTCTAGCAGTGGATGTTTTTCAGCTGAAATGATGATGATGAAATTATTACACTTCTTTCAAGCAGGCATCGCTGGAAGGCCTTTCTAGGAGGCCTTCCAGGTGGACCGATGACCTGACAAGGATGGCGGGAAACTGATGGAGCACAAGACCGATCATTGTGGTCAGCGACAATTCAAGGAGACATGTCACACTGTCTGGTCTTTTTGACTGCAATAAATGATGAATTAATTAATCTATAGATATAAAAGGAGAAACTGACTGACTGACATATCAACGCACAGCGGAAACTACTGAGACTAGGAGCGTAAAATTTTGCACAAGATTTCCTTTTATGACGTAGGCGAGCACTAAGAGAGGATTTTTCAAAATTTACACCCTAACGGGATGAAACGGGGGTTAAAAGTTTATACAGAGAAACCTACTTCAACGTGGGCGACGCCGCGGGCAGGTGCTAGTCTATATATATAAAAGGAGAAACTGACTGACTGACATATCAACGCACAGCCAAAATTACTGTGACTAGGAGCGTGAAATTTGGCATAAGGTTTCCTTTTATAACGTAGGCGTGCACTAAGAGAGGATTTTCCAAAATTCACCCCCTAAAGGGTTGAAATGGGGGTCCAAAGTTTGTATGCTTTTACGCGGGTGAAACTGCTGACAAAAGCTAGTAAATTATAAAATATATAGATAGTGTTTTTTTTTTCGGGTGGGAAAATCATCTCATGACATCTCGCGCTCTTGGGCGGACATGACAGTGTCAGAGTTTTACTGACTAAAAACCCACTCCTGTTCCTTCTTTGCAATTTGTTTTCCAGGGCCCCGGGGATCTCTTTCGCATCACCCATGGCCCCAGTAGGCTTCGACCCTGTTGGGCCCCTACGGTTGCTGACATCTCCTTGAGGCGCGCGTGGAACACTACGCGCCGTCGACGACTTGGGTTACCGGACGATCGGACGGCGAGCCACCCATTGCTCGCCGTCCGCAAGCCCGCGCCTACGGTGGCCGGAAATCGGGATCGGAATCCCGGCGGCGGTTGGGGCGTGAGGACCGTTGCCGCCTCACGCGATCGGCCGCCTCCTTTGGTAGCATTACTGCTTCGCAGAAGGAGGCGACCGCCTGCCACTCCTCCTCGCATATAGATAGTGTTAATACAAGGAAATGTATTACTATATGAAAATTCTCAACTTCCGAGATCAATGTAGCAAATTTAGTATTCATTATTTTAAAAGCAAAAGCGGGGTTTTTCTAATTTGAATCACCCTAGAACAAGGGAAGATGGCGCTGATAAAAAATTGAATAATTTTCTACGGGCCGGAAAAAATACGAGAATAGTATGGACATGACGAACTTTTTTTCTTTTTATCTCTAAATATTATTATAATACTGTCAAATGGGAGTCGGACTTACACACTAAGAGCTAAGTACAATCTTAGCATAGCATAGTCGGCCTTTTAATGTTCCCACTGTTGGGACTCAGGCCTCCTCTCTAGGAGAAAGAATGGGCCGTAATCCACCACGCGGGCCTAGTGCGGGTTGGTGGATGTCACATGTCTTTGAATTTTTGGTTCTAGGACATTCCGGTTTCCTCACGATGTTTTCCTTCACCGTTTTGAGAGCAGTGGTGATGAAATAAATTACACAAAGTAATGCGCCTGGCTGGGTTTGAACCCGCGACCTACAACTCGTAAGTCGGGGCCGTTACCACTCGGCCACCACTGCTCTCACAATCTTAACTATAAGTAATATAATATATACATATATATTCCACAACTATCACACAACGCCGTCTAGTCCCAAGCTAAGCAGAGCTTGTGTTATGGGTACTAGACAACTGATAAACATACTTATATATTTCTAAATACATACATATTATAGATAAATTACACCCAGACACAGAACAAATGATCGTGCTCATCACACAAACATTTGTTCTGGGTGGGAAGCGAACCCACGACCTCCGGCATAGCAGTCAGGACTACTAACCATTAGACCAACAGGCCAATCAAATAAGTAATATGGCATAAGGGGAGGAAGAAGAAGATTCCCGAGTAGAGTCTCGAAGTTTTTTCCAAAGTAATTATTTTGTGACGTAACTACACATTTACGCTTTTCAAACCTCTTCCTTTGCTCGTGCTATGAGCCCTTGCTTTTGACCAAATTTCAGGATTCTGAGTCAACGTAGAGTACCCAATAGGTTTTGATTTTCTTATTAATGTCAAAATATGCGCCCAAACGGCCTTTTTCTTTGGATTGCATTGAGTAAGGACGGAATTCACCAATAAAACTAATCGGGTTTTAACGTTTGGCTCGCATAATCGCGTTTTGCCGCTGTCACTAGTGTCACTTGTAAAAATACAATAAAAGAAAAACACAGACAAGTGACACTAGTGACAGCGGCTAAACGCGATTATGCGAGCTAAATTTTAAAACGCGATTAGTTTTATTAGTGAATTCCGCCCCTAAAAGTCTATTTTTTACTATTTGATTTAGTATTTGATATTAATTTTAACTTAATACCTCCTTGCATTTCTAAGAAAAAGAGTCTTGACTCACATCTGAATTTTAATTTAGAATTTATTAAATGTAATTGAATTCAGGACATTTTATTTTTATTTAATTAATTCGTAATTTGTATAAACTAAACCTATTATAATTTGTTTGACATTCGCATTCCTATCAAAATTTAATTTTGACATTACTTTTATTTTATTCTTTTACTTTTAATATTGTTTAAGTTTTTTTTTTCTATGTGTCATATTTATTTATTTTAGGACCACCAACAAAGCATACACCGTTATACATGCTAAAGATTCAGTATTCTTACATTATAAAGTGTAGCCTTAATTAAAGGCTGCCACGGCATGCAATAAATATAAAAGGAGTTATGAACTAATGTATCTATTCACATTCTATTCGACGTTAAGCCAACCAATAAAAAAGAAATATGGCAACAAAAACAAATTCTGAATATTTGAACATTAACAAATTATAAATATTTATTTACTTATTTATTTATGATAATTTTGTACTTTTCACTCACATAAAGTACGTGAAAGGGACAAAATTCTCTTTTCACTCTAGTGATAATGTGTCATATCATGCTTAATACTTTTATTTAATATTTCCATAATTATTTAGAGCCATGTTCACTCGTTTATACATATGCTGTGGTTGCCTATAACAGAGTGTGCATTATAGGATTTGGTTACGTATACCAATTTTAATTTCTTAGTTGTTTTTTTTGTAACACTAATTGGTGATCCATAAATAAATAAATCTGTATCTATTTACACGGAACCCTTATAAGTTCGCTTTGTGACAACAAAGTGATCTGTGGTCAAAGTTCTGTTTATGCTGACTGTGGTATGGAACCCTAAAAAATATACACAACCGTTGAATTTCTTGCCAGATTAACACCAAAGATTTTTTGTTTTTTATATAGCTTCTTTTTTTTTAATGTGAATGTGAGAACACCGTGGACTTCGCGAATTCTTAGGTTACTTCCTATTACGACACACTTTTTTTTTTTAAATATGATTATTTTTATTGTGCAACAATATCGACTGGTCTACACTGTTCTTACATAATGTCTATTAATACTGTAATATGAAAATATTGTAAACAATTTTTTTTTTTAAAAGAGTAACCATGGAGTTTCTTGCCGGTTCTTCTCATGTGTGCACTAGCTTCTGACGTTTTATAAGTGCCCATGTAGGCCTATGTGAAATAATTTTTTTTTGACTTTTGACTTTGAAAAGGGGCGAGTCGTATCCCCACAAATCGAACGCCCCCACCATCTTACTCGTAAAATTGCGTCCATTCTTGCGTGTAACTCAATGTTTATTTTATTCACTTTGACATCGGAACGACTGCTTCTTCTACTGTGAGCGGAGCGAGCGGAGCATTTTAATGAAGATGACTCTTTTTGGCAACGTTTATCATGAATTTATTTGTGAAATAACTGTGTAATAGCTTTTTAAGGTTCCGTATCCCAAAAAGAAAAAAATATCTGTCTGTCAGTCTGTCAATAGCAATTTTCTCGGGAGCGCGTGGAGGTATCCAGTTGAAATTAAAACCATATACCCAAATCTGAGCATTCTGATCTCAATCTGAGCAGTGGTGGCCGAGTGGTAACGGCCCCGACTTACGAGTTGTAGGTCGCGTGTTCAAACCCAGCCAGGCGCATTAATTTGTGTAATTTATTTCATCACCACTGCTCTCAAAACGGTGAGGGAAAACATCGTGAGGAAACTGGCATGCCCTAGAACCAAAAATTCAAAGACATGTGACATTCACCAATCCGCGCTTCTGATTCCTTTGTTCTGACGTCATCTCAGCGGTCAGTCACGTGGTCAAAACAAAGGAATCGGAGGCGTGGCCTACTCAAGGCGTTCGACGCAAACGAAACGATCGTAACTTGGCTAGGGGGGCAGTTCAGCAAAAATGCCAGACAACTTCGTAGTAGTTGTCTGACGCTGGTATTCAATTGAACCTTAATGAGAATGTACGGTAGAAAAGTTTGGTTATTTATTTAGTTGTTAGTGATTAATTATTTAGTTGTTAGTGTTATGTTAGCCCATTTATTTGTTTTTACCTTACACGCATATACAGAATGATGTAGCGACATCTATGGCGTCACATAAGAACTAATCCTGTACCACGCAATTAAAATTCTCCGCGCGATTGGAACATATAGAACAGCCTGAAATCATCAATCGGGCTGTTGCCCACTAGACATAACACCCGTCTGGTCGGAGGATCCTCCCTTTTCAACGGAGGTTTGCGGGACTTTACTCTCTCTGTTCCGCTTACCTTCAAACTTGTTTAATAAGAGGTAAATAACAAATAAATAAATAGATAGTTGTTCAGTGTACAAAATAAACAAAAATAAATAAAATTTTAATTAAAATAAATAAATAAATCATGAAGTAATAAAAAAATAACATAAATCTAATCGTGCATCATTCCATGCGCACAAGACAAAGCGGTTTTGAAGCGACTTAAGCTCAACACATCTTTTTTTACTCACCCATCAAACTCGCGTCCTTGCGAAGTTTTGCTTAACTTTAAAGCATTGATCGTGTCACTAAGTCGGTACCCGGCACTTACACATTAAGTACCAAAATGTCTTTTTACAAGATACGCTATAAAACTCTAAGGGTAATTACAAGATTTTTTCTTTAAAGAAGTTTTTTGTGGTCCAATAATTAAGCAGCTAGCGGCAAAACATATTGAATGCCAAATACGAGATATCTCGTAGATGATTTCTGATACACATACGAGATATACCGTATGAACTTTTTTTTCTGAGGGAATATCATCCAATGACATCCCCCGCTCACAGGTGGAGAACAAGGGTGTGTCAGACTTTTACTGACTAAAAACCCACTCCTGTTCCTTGGTTCCCTTTCATACCAGGGCCGAGTCTTCCTTTCAGAAGCAGACCCTTGGCCCCAGTAGGCTTCGACCCTGCTGGGCCCATACGGTTTGCTGACATCTTAAGGCACGCGTGGAACAGTACGCGCCGTCGAAGACTTGGGCTCGGTCCGGACGGTTACCAGACGGCCCCCATAAAGAGGTCCAGAGGGACGGCAGACTCGGGGTCGTCCCCAGTCCTACCATCCAGCAAGACCGGAGGCGGCGGCACGTAGTGTTCCACGCGCCCCTTATTGACGCCACGGGGGGAGAACACCTCACACTCCCCGCGGGCTTGAGGTGGGCCGCGTTGGCGGGCCGGCACTAGCCGAGGATCATAGATGGCGTATCAGCTCCCACGATCCCCGGTCCAAGTGTGGGAGGGAACAGTGAGGTGGTTTTTAGTCAGTAAGAGTCTGACAGAACCCTTCGCCTGCCCCAGGCGAAGGGCGTCCATGAGGATTTTCCAACCCGACAACAAAAAAAAAAAAGGACGGTCCGGACGGTTACCAGGCGGTCGGACGGCGAGCTACCCACCGTAGGACCTTTAGATAGCCGTAGATGGCCTCTGATGAAAGTATTAATATTGCTGATGCCTAATTACGAGATATCTCGTATCCGATATTTTTTTATTATCGTTAGGCTTGCGTTTGACCACTATCTCACCTGGTGGTAAACGATGATCTGGTTTCATCATCATTATTTCAACCGAAAGACGTCCACTGCTGGACATAGGCCTCCCCCCAAGCGTCGCCACAATGAACGGTCCTGTGCGTCTCGCATCCATCGGACTCCAGCAACCGTTATCAAGTCATCGATCCACCTTGTCCTTGGCCTTCCAACGCTACGTCTTCCGGTACATGGTCGCCATTCCAGAATCTTTCGGCCCCAACAGCCATCCATTCTGCGAGCAATGTGCCCTGCCCATTGCCACTTAAGTTTAGCGATTTTTCGTGCTATGTCGGTAACCTTGGTTCTCCTGCGGATATCCTCATTCCTGATTCGATCACGCAAGGAAACTCCGAGCATAGCCCTTTCCATTGCCCTTTGGGTGACTTTAAGTCTTCTCTCTCTCGATGTGGTTTGCCTTGAAGTAACCTATTTACTCTTGACTTAAAGTCCCCAGGTTGCAGCTATAAGGAAACACAGACTCCTGCAGAGAATCCCACTCCATAGCTGTACGCATAAGGAACTCGTTCCCAAAACGTTTAATTTGTATGGGAGAGATGTCCACCGTGTACCAGTGGTACATCGCCATACTTTTGAAGGTTCAGTGTTAGAATGGGATTGGTGAAACTAAGTTGCGATTCCAACGCACATTCCCATAAGGGTCAGTCGCAACGCGTCGCGTCTCGGTGTGAACTGATCCTAAATGCAATAAAACAAAAAAAAAATTGTTTGGAAAATACTTTACTGCACTCCAAAACACAGATCATTGACGTGGCCACGAATACCGGCAACTGAAAGCGCCGGACTTGCGGATGGGTAGCCCACCGTTAGGCCAACCGTAAAGCCTATGCCCGGGGCCTCAAGTCTGCCATTACAATAGTGTCAGAATGGTCAATCATTGATTTCAAAATCGTTGCTTTTGACAAGTTTAATATAATAATAATATAATATTCACACAACTGTCACACAACGCCGTCTATTCCCAAGCTAAGCAAAGCTTGTGTTATGAGTACTAGACAACTGATAAACATACTTATATATTTCTAAATACATACATATTTTATAGATAAATTACACCCAGACACAGAACAAATGATCGTGCTCATCACACAAACATTTGTCCTGGGTGGGAATCGAACCCACGACCTCCGGCATTGCAGTCAGGGCCACTAACCACTAGACCAACAGGTCAGTCAAAATTTGTCAAAAGTCAAAGTTTGGTAATCAACTAATATAATGGCGTCATTATGACTTTCCAATGGTCAACCACTGACACTCCATTGAAAGAAATGGCTTAGAATGGTAATCTCGTACATAATGACAGATGAATGTCTGATGTATGCGGTAATCTGTTAAAACTTTGACAGTTCCTTTGATCAGTGACCTATCACCAGTATAACGTCATTGTGTCGTCAATGCTTTTAATAAGCTCGATATTGTCATTGTACTAAAGTTCTATTACGAGACCATTGACCGAGCAATGATCGATTGAATTAGCAGATTACGAACTTTTAGCAAAATGACAATGGAATTGTGTTAGAAAGACGAATTTATAAAAATAGCAGACTTGGGCCCAGGTCGACAGCACGTTAATTGAGTTCCACGCGCGCCTCAAAGAGATTTTACATGGAGCGAGAGCCATTCTACATGGTACGCTTTGGGTGGACTGATGGTCAGACCTGGGGCCCAAGTCAGCTATTTTTATAAATTCGTCATTCCAACACGATCCCATTGTCATTTTGCTAAAAGTTCGTAATCTGTTAATTCATAATGATCGATCATTGATCGGTTAATGGTCTCGTACTAGAGTTGTGGTAGAATGACAATATGGAGGTTATTAAAAGCAATGATTGCACAATGGCGTTCTAATGGTAGGTCACTGATCAAAGGAACTGTTAAAATTTTAGCAGATTACCGCATACGTCAGACAATCGTTTGTCAATATGTACGAGATTACCATTCTATGCCACTTCTTTCAATGGAGTGTCAGTGATTGACTATTGGAAAGTCATAATGACGCCATTATATTAGTAGATTACCAAACTTGTCAAAATCAACAACTATGAAATCAATGATAGACCATTCTGACACTATTGTAATAGCAGACTTGAGGCCCTGGAATCTCACAAGTAAAAACAAAAGCTCGCTAACTCTTACATCTTACGCCAACTTCAAAAACAAGGGTCGTCTCCAAACTGTCTTCTTAGTCCTCCGTACTAATAAGCATATAAATGGGGCGAAGTTTTTTGTGCTAATCACTGTTTTGTTACACGAAAGAAAGAGAGAAAACGTGTTAGAGTGGGAGGTGACGAGATTTGAGATTTTGCACCGTTTTTTTTTTCTAAATCATGCTGAAATTGACGGCATCGTTAGCTGTTAGTTAGTAGTTGAAAGTTTGGTTACTGCGCTGCGAGTCGTGGATTCGATTCCTGTTTTTTTTTTTTAAATGATGTAAACCAGTGCTTGACTGCGATCCCACCTGATGGTAAGCAGTGATGCAATCATTGATGGTGAGGCGCACTAATTTATTATGGGCCTATTCACTCCAGCCTTGAGGACACCTAAATTATAGTTGGACGGGAAGACCGCAGCAGGCAAATTGTTCCAGTCCTTCGATGTACGCGGTATAACTACACTAGCTTCTGACGTTTTATAAGTGCCCATGTAGGCCTATGTAAAATAAAAACTTTTGACTTTGACTTTAAACGACGAAGCGAAACGCTTAATCCGGACCGTTGAAGTTTCAACAACGTAAGGGTTTTTTATTTTTCGGTGGGAAAATCATCTTATGACATCCCCCGCCCTTGGGCGGGGCGGGAGATAGTGTCAGACTTTTACTGACTAAAAACCCACTCCTGTTGCTTCGTTGCCTTCGTCCCAGGACCCCGGGTTTCGTTTTCACACTACCCATGGCCCCAGTAGGCTTCGACCCTGCTGGGCCCCTACGATTTGCTGACATCTCCCTGAGGTGCGCGTGGAACAATACGCGCCGTCGACGACTTGGACTCGGTGCGGACGGTTACCGAACGGTCGGACGGCGGGCTACCCATTGCTCGCCGTCCGAAAGCCCGCGCCTACGGTGGCCGGAAATCGGGATCGGAATCCCGGCGGTGACAACGTAAGGGTGGATATTCGCCGTACGTTTGCCTGAGTGTCACTAAGCTGTATCTCATGAAACATAATAGCTAGACCGTTGAAAATTTTACATAATGTAATTCTGTTGCCGTTATAACAAAAAATAACAACATTATTAACATTATTTTATTGCCATTTTTTTGCTACAGACGATACGGAACCATTCGTGCACGAGTCCGACTCGCTTTTGGCCGGTTTTTGTTTATTATTATAAAAATCATCCATCGGGTCCATACAAAAGAGTTACTTACCTTGGCTTTCGAACTCCTGCCTAAAACCACATGACAGCTGTTGTTTTAGTCAGGAAAAGTCTAATTCTTGCTCTACCCAGAGAGAAAAATTACTGGGCAAGTGAGGATTCCGTACAAACTTACATACGTAAATAGTTCAATTTCTGAATGGAGTTTCGAAGATTTTTCCGAATCGCAAAAAGTTTTTTTTTTTGTGACAACAACTTTACTGTTTTCAGATTTATTCCTATACCTGTGCTATAAGACCTTGCTTTATGCCAAATTTTAGGATTCTGGGTCAACGGGAAGTACCCTATGAATTTTGATTCCCTTGAGAGTGTCCAAATATAGATTTTTTTTTTCGATATAAACGGCCGCATTATTGATATATCTGTTAATTTAGAAGTTTGATTTTTTCACAGCTTTAAGAAACTCCAGACCGAGAGTATATGGTTTTAATTTCAACTCGATACCTCCACGTGTTCTTAAGATAAAGGGTCTTGACGGACAGACAGATTGAGGGACAACAAAGTGATCCTATAAGGGTTCCGATTTTTTCCTTTTGTGGTACGGAACCCTAGAAATAGGGGTCAAAGATAGTCTTAAGTAAGTGGTTATAAAAATAACATTGACTTCACTCAGCTGGGTCCGCGAGATAGTCAGTAAGTATTACTCTTTCTTTAAAGGTACAGTTGCGTAGAAAACTCGATATTGTTTTCATCCCACACGCACGGCGAAGCGCGATGGGAAATTTACACTTTAAAAAAAAAAAATAAAGCACGACAAACGGTAAAAATAGCAGCATATAAAGGTAACCCCAAAAACTGTCACAGTAACCCCGGTATACAGTGCCGCCGGGATTCTGATCCCGATTTCCGGCCACCGTAGGCGTGGGCTTGAGGACGGCGAGCAATGGGTGGCTCGCCGTCCGACCGTTCGGTAACCGTCCGGACCAAGCCCAAATCGTGAACGGCGTTTGCTGTTCCACGCGCGCCTCAAGGAGATGTCAGCAACTGTTGGGGCCCAGCAGGGACGAAGCCTACTGGGGCCAAGGGTCTGATTCTGAAAGGAAGACTCGGCCCTGGTAGGAAAGGCAACGAAGGAACAGGAGTGGGTTTTTAGTCAGTAAAAGTCTGACACTATCTCCTATCTCCCGCCCCGCCTAAGAGCGGGGGATGTCATAAGATGATTTTCCCACCAAAAAAAAAAAACACGCACGGCGATGCGCGATGGGAGATTTACACTTAAAAAAAAATAAGTACATACATACAAAAACACAAAATACACTGAGCAACAGATATAAAAAGCACGCCAAACGGTAAAAATAGCAGCTTAACTAAGTAACCCCAAAAACTGTCACAGTAACACTTCTATCGCTGACTGTACCCCTCGCCCCCTAAGTCCTCTGTCTGCTTGACCACTGATAAGCCGGTAGCCTACACAAACACTTGTGGCAACCCTCTTGTATCTCCAACCTTTCTTACGTGAAAGGGAACTGTAGAACGGTTACACAGTCATTTTAAATTTGATCGTGAGTTCGATTCCTATCCCAGGACAAATGTTTGCGTGATGAGCACGATCATTTGTTTATCTGGGTGTAATTTATCTATAATATGTATGTATTTGGAAATATATAAGTATGTTTATCAGTTGTCTAGTACTCATAACATAAACTCTACTTAGCTTGAGAATAGACGGCGTTGTGTGATAGTTGTGGAATATTAATTGAGATAAATCAGGCAGGTAAACATTGTAATACAAACACAAAATAATAAAAAACTAGGCAAGTGAAAGTCGGACTCGCGCACTGAGGGTGACCGTACAAATTTGAAAGGTAAATTGCGGTTTACGATTTATGACGTATTAAAAAAAACTACTTACTAGCTCTCGTTAAACCAATTTTCAGTGGAAGTTTGCATAATGTACATCATATATTTTTTTAGTTTTATCATTCTCTTATTGTAGAAGTTACAGGGGGGGGACACTCATTTTACTACTTTGGAAGTGTCTCTCGCGCAAACTATTCAGTTTAGAAAAAAAATATGTTAGAAACCTGAATATCATTTTTGAAGACCTATCCACAGATACCCCATACGTATGTGTTTGATGAAAAAAAAAATGAGTTTCAGTTCTAAGTATGGGGAACCCCCAAAATTTATTGTCTTTTTCTATTTTTGTGTGAAAATCTTAATGCGGTTCACAGAATACATCTACTTACCAAGTTTAAACAGTATAGTTCTTATAATTTCAAAAAAAAAGTGGCTGTGACATACGGACGGAACCCTACAAAAACGACTTTTAGCAGTTTTTCATAAACTCACGCTGCATTATAAAACCTTTTAACACGTCATTATAATCAAAACAAATCGTCTCATACTGTTCTTCTAAAAATTAACAAAAGAAAATGTCTTCTCGTAGCAATCTTGCCGTCTCTCTCTAACGTCTTGATCTTGAATGAGGCTATCTCGCTCACTCGCTCAACATAAGGGTTCCGTTTTTTGCCATTTGGCTCCGGAACCTTAAAAAACATGATCAAATACACTTATGCAGCTATAAACCTATTATGAGATATACAAAACTTTTAGATGTCAAAAACACAAAGGTACTCCAATCCATTGATCCCTTACTATCCGTGATGCGGGCCCATTATAATCTCTCTGTAATATAACATCTTTGATCCCTAAGTTGATAAAATTATGGAGCTTGACAGAAATAATATGAACCAAAGTCAAAACTAAGTATTACTTTCTAAGTTAATCTGAGATTAACTTGTTTGAATTGCAGGTATGGTTGTCAACCATCTATATATATAAAAATAAATAGCTGTTCGTTAGTCTCGCTAAAACTCGAGAACGGCTGGACCGATTTGGCTAATTTTGGTCTTGAAATATTCGTGATAGTCCAGGGAAGGTTTAAACGGTCAGAAAATATGGAAATGATGGATGGTTGGATGGTTGACTGGTAGAGAATGCCTTGTTGCATTAAGTCCGCATAGGTACCACTACTGTACATGAAGTTTAAATAAATAAATAAATAAATAAAAACTTACGAAAAAAAAAATCGAATACAACGCCGTCTCTAATTAAAATGCCATTATAAAATGATTATTTATGCTGCCATTAGATGGCGTTATCCTTACTATTGGCGGTACGAAGTTCGCCGGGACAGCTAGTACTTTATATTAACGTAGGTATCATACAATTCGTTCCAAATAAGAATAGGATCGATTGCCATGTTGTGACGTCACGTCATACTGTCAAATCGAATAATTAATATGGTGAGCAACGCAAGAAATTTTTTAAATTTTATTTCTTTACGAACTGTGAACGAAAAAAGTTAAATCAGAATCCAATTCTTCAATCTTGCTCATGTCTGAGTTTTTTCCATTTTACCCAATTTTTTGCGATTTGCCTTTAGTGTCTAAATAGTTTTAATTAGTTAAGTATTTTTGGATTAAATTAATAAATGATGCCCTCGCGCCCTAGCCATCGGGATTCCGATCCCGATTTCTGGCCACCGTAGGCGCGGGCTTGCGGACGGTGAGCAATGGGTAGCTCGCCGTCCGACAGTCCAGTAAAAGTGCGGACCGAGCCCAAGCCGTCGACGGCGCGTAGTGTTCCACGCGCGCCTCAAGGAGATGTCAGCAACCGTAGGGGCCCAGCAGGGTCGAAGCCTACTGGGATCATATTAAAGGGCCATAGTGATCTATATTAGATTAGATTAGATCAATATGGCCCTTTAAAGCATGTAATTTAAATGAATATTTTCGAAGATATTACAGATTTAAAATGCAGAGACATAGCGGTTGCGGTGGTATCAACATTGTACCCGTGCAAAGCCGGGGCGGGTTGCTTGCATTCAATAAACGCGCCCCAAAAAAAAAAAGAAGTTGTATTATTGTTAGGTCATCATCATCATCATTTCAGCCGAAAGACGTCCACTGCTGGACATAGGCCTCCCCCAAGCGTCGCCACAATGAACGGTCCTGTGCGTCTCGCATCCATCGGACTCCCGCAACCGTTACCAAGTCATCGGTCCACCTTGTAGGAGGCCTTCCAACGCTACGTCTTCCGGTACGTGGTCGCCAATCCAGAACTTTTCGGCCCCAACGGCCATCGGTTCTGCAAGCAATGTGCCCTGCCACAGTGTCCTGTGTGCTGCTGTCTATTGTTAGGTACCTAATAGTAATTACATTCTAATCAACGGATAATTATATTTTAAGATAATAATCGTTTGATTCATTTAGGTTTTAATATGAATTAGCCAGTGGTTTTATACGCGTGAATTTAGATACAAACTTCTCCCCCGGAGTCCCCGTTTTTTTTTTTAGGTGGGAAATTCATCCAATGACAATTCGCGCCTTGGGTGGAGCGAGAGAGACTTTTACTGACTAAAAACCCACTCCTGTTCCTTTGTTGCCTTCGTCCCAGGGCCCCAGGTTTCGTTTTTACACTACCCATGGCCCCAGTAGGCTTCGACCCTGCTGGGCCCCTAGGATTTGCTGACATCTCCCTGAGGCGCGCGTGGAACAATACACGCCGTCGACGACATAGGTTCGGTCCGGACGGTTACCGGACGGTCGGACAGCGGCCTTTGTGAATCACTTGGGTTAGGTTAAGTTAAAAGTCAAAATTATTGTTATTGTAAATACATCCATTTAACAGTTCACCAACTGAGTATAAACACTTTTTTAAAACTTACAATATCGCCGTGGAAAGTATAAATATATATAATTAAAACAAAGATGGAACAGTTAATGGGTACTTTTACATGATTACAATTAATGTGTTATCAGGGAAGCCACATGTGCAGAAGCATTCGTTGCCAAACAAGCGTGTCCTCAACGTAGTCTTTAACCTTGTAATATGCTTTTTTGTAAGGACACGCTTGATGTGGGTTTTGAACTTTACTCAATGTTTGTATTAATAAAAACTGCATCTTTCAAATGTTAGTTACCAATTTGTGGCTTAACGTAGGTCTGTCAGGGCCTCAAGTCTGCTACTACAATACTGTCAGAATGGTCTATCATTGATTTCATAATTGTTGATTTCGAAAATATAATGGCGTCATTATAATTTTCCAACGGTCAACCACTGACACTCCCTTGAAAGAAGTGGCATTGAATGGTAATCTCCTACATATTGACAAATGAATATCTGATGTATGCGGTAATCTGCTAAAATGTTGACAGTTCACAGTTGACAGTACCATAAAACGTCATTGTGAAGTCATTGCTTTTAATAATAATTTCAGAATTCTAGTACGAGACCATTGACCGATCACTGATCGATCATTGTAAATTAGTAGATTACGAACTTTTAGCAAAGGAATGACGAATTTATAATAGCAGACTTAGGTCCTAGGTCCCCGGGCCTTGGTACAGGCCATGGTCCGGAGCGAGGAGGAGTGGCAGGCGATCGCCTCCTTCTGCGAAGCAGTAATGCTTGCAAAGGAGGCGGCCGATCGCGTGAGGCAGCGGTCCTCACGCCCCAACCGCCGCCGGGATTCCGATCCCGATTTCCGGCCACCGTAGGCGCGGACTTGCCGAAGGCGGGCAGTGGGTGGCCCGCCGTCCGACCGTCCGGTAACCGTCCGGACCAAGCCCAAGTCGTCGACGGCGCGTATTGTTCCACGTGCGCCTCAAGGAGATGTCAGCAAATCGTGTCCCATCAGGGTCGAAGCCTACTGGGGCCATGGGTAGTGTGAAAATGAAACCCGGGGCCCTGGGACAAAAGCAACGAAGGAACAGGAGTGGGTGTTTAGTCAGTAAAAGTCCGCTCAAGTGCGGGATATGTCATAAGATGATTTTCCCAACTAAAAAAAAAAACTAGATTGCGTTGTGCGTTGTGACAAAATAAATACATTTTCTTTCTTTCTTTCAAAAAAAAGGAAGAAACGGAACCCTTATAGAATCACTTTGTTGTCCGTCTGTATGTCTGTTAAGACTCTTTATCTTGGGAACGTGTGGGGGTATTAAGATTGAAATTCAGACCATATACTCAGGTCTGCGGTCCCTTGAAGCTGTGAAAAAATCAAACTTCTGAGTAAACGAAAAAAAAGATACGAGCCGTTTATGTCGCAAAAAAACGTGTATTTCGATACTCTCAAGGGAATCAAAATTCATAGGGTACTTCCCGTTGACCTAGAACCCTCAAATTTGGCATGAAGCTAGGTCTCATAGCACAAAAATCTTCGCAACTCAATTCGGGAATTGAACTGTTTTCATAGGTAAGTGTGTACGGAACCCTCAGTGCGTATGTCCAACTCGAACTTGTTTTTTTTTTAAGAGTAAAACAAAAACAAGTTGGTGAAGAAAACAAATAATATAATATAATTATATAATATAATATAATATAATATAATATAATATAATATAATATAATATAATATAATATAATATAATATAATATAATATAATATAATATAATATAATATAATATAATATAATATAATATAATATAATATAATATAATATAATATAATATAATATAATATAATATTCACACAACGCCGTCTAGTCCCAAGCTAAGCAGAGCTTGTGTCATGAGTACTAGACAACTGATAAACTTACTTATATATTTCCAAATACATACTTATTATAGATAAATTACACCCAGACACAGAACAAATGATCGTGCTCATCACACAAACATTTGTCCTGGGTGGGAATCAAAAGCACGACCTCCGGCATAGCAGTCAGGACCACTAACCACTAGACCAACAGGCCAATCATCGTCATCAATAAAACAAACCTAAGCCAGTGGCTTAAGGCATTAAGTCCACCTTTGTACCTTTAGTTGCATGAAGATTAAATAAATAAAAAACCGGCCAAGTGTGAGTCGGACTCACGCACAAAGGGTTCCGTATAAGATGTAGCAAAAAATAGCAACAATCACGTTTGTTGTATGGGAGCCCCTCATAAGTATTTATTTTAGTCTGTTTTAGTTTTTGTTGTTATAGCGGCAACTGAAATACATCGTATGTAAAAATATCAACTGTCCAGCTATCATGGTTCATGAGATACAGCCTGGTGACAGACAGACGGACAGCGAACTCTTAGCAATAGGAACCCAATTTTAGCTTGTAGGTACTCACACGCCCCAGCCGTCGGGATTCCGACCCCGATCTCCAGCCATCGTAGACGTGGGCTTGCGAACGGCGATCAATAGGTAGCTCGCCGTCCGACTTGTTGACAGAGTGTAGTGCCCCGCGTGCCTCAATGAGATGTCAGCAAAACCGTAGGGGCCCAACAGGATCGAAGCGTACTAGGGCCATGGGTTATGCGAACCCCGGGGCCCTAGAACGAAAGAAAAAAATTAACAGGAGTAGGTTTTAGTCAGTAAAAGTCTGACACGCTTCCTGCACCGCCCTAGAGCGCGAGAAGTCATTGGATGATTTCCCACCTAAAAAAAAATTCTTTGGGTACGAAACCCTAAAAACGATGACCTTGCACAATGGCACGCGACTTTTACGATAAATTTTGCACTTAAATGATTACATTTTATCTATAATCAGATTAATTATCACTTAATAATTGACCGATAGGTGCTTGGTACATCAACACGTTAATATGGCGCCATTAAATTTTGTATTATTTCGATTCCTGCGGTACGAGGCGTTTTAGACCTCTTTTGAAATATAATTATTATGACGGTAAGGGGCTTAATAGACCCCGTAACGTTTTTTTATGTGGGAAAATCATCTTATGACGAATCTCGCTCTTGGGTGGAGCGCGAGATAGTGTCAAACTTTACTGACTAAAAACCCACTCCTGTTCCTTCTTTGCCTTCGTCTCAGGGCTCTGGGTTACACTTTCACACTACCCGTGACCCCAGTAGGCTTCGACCCTGCTGGGCCCCTACGATTTGCTGACATCTCCCTGAGGCGCGCGTGGAACAGAACGCGCCGCCGACGACTTGGGCTCGGTCCGGATGGTTACCAGACGGTCGGACGGCGAGCCACCCATTGCTCGCCGTCTGCAAGCCCGCACCTACGGTGGCCGGAAAACTCCGTAACATTTAAGAAACTACAAGTTTTTTTTATTTAAGTACAGGACAAGTTCAAACTAACCCCGTATGTTAGCCCTGGTACGAAAGGCAACGAAGGTACAGGAGTAGGTTTTTAGTCAGTAAAAGTCTGACACTATCTCCCGCCCCACCCAAGAGCGGGGAATGTCATAAGATGATTTTCCCACCGAAAAAAAAAAACCCCGTATGTTAAATAGGTGCACCACTGCATTCTGTTTTAATAAAGCATCTTAGGTTTATATTCATCTCTTTTCTAGACAAAACCAAATCGAAGTTATAGCCTCCGCACGGCAGAGAAGACTGTTTTTTTAGCCGCGCTAGAAAGACACGTACGAGGCGTATTAGACCTCGTTCCACATTTAAGGGGATTAAGTGAACGAATTAAAAATATGTGTGCCTTCTTCTTTTCGATTCGATGGTAAACTCGTCAAACTGTTTGGGCCCAATAGGTGGCTACATTAATAGCAACATCGGTAGCACTCATCAAATCCTCCAGAGTGCAGGTGTATGGGCACTTGGGGCATTCTAGTATGTGGCTCATGTTTTGAACAGGAGCACCGCAGTCACATTGAATATCCGACGGGTCTATAAAACCCCATTTTGCCAAGTTGTGTTTGCAGCGGCCTATGTGTGCCTTTTTTGTAGTATTCTAACATTTTATAAAGCAAAGTACGTGAGGTAATTTGTGCGAACTGCCCAGAGGATAAGGGGAAGCATACGGTGGAGGTGTGCCCCGCTTGGGCAGAGCACAGATGTATCCTCGTGGGGGTGATCGGCAGCGGCGACCTCACACAGTGGGCCCTGGTTCAGGCCATGGTCCGAAGCGAAGGGGACGACGGTCGCCCCCTTCTACCAAGATGCACTTAATGCTAGCGATGGACATCTTCACGCCCCAGCCGTCGAGACCCCAGCCACGGTATATGTGGGCTTACGGACGACAAGCAATGGATAGCTCGCTGTCCAGCCGGCCGGCCAACCATCCGGTAACCGTCCGGACCACGCCCGAGTCGTTGATGGCACGTAGTATTGCCTAAGAGAGATGTCAGCAAATGATAGGGGCTCAGCAGGTCCGATGCCTGCAGGGTCGAGGGCGCTTTCTGAAAAGTAAACCCGTGGTACTAACTAAAATTAGTAAAAGTCAGACACGTCCTTGCGCTCTACGTAGAGTGAGAAAAGTTAATAACAATAATAGAAGAGAAAGTGGTAATGTGGTCCCTGCATGTACTTGGCTCTCTGAAATGTTTATAATTTAGAAATACTAGATAGCGTATTTCGCACAAAGTGCTGCAGAATTCTTGTGATAGCTATCGAATAAAAACCAAAAAAAAAAATAATACAACCGACTTCAATATAAAAAAAAACACTGAAAAGTGCAAAATTACTTTAATTTCAGAAGTCGGTGTTTCTGGAATAGTTTTGTCTCTTAGTTATTTAACACCGATTTCCAAAATTATAGTCATTTTGCACTTTTCAGTTGTTTTTTTTTTTATAAAAAAATCCACAGAGCATGAGAAGTGTTTAGGGGTCTAAAAGGATAGCAGATGACACCTCCAGTCGACCATTTCAATTTGGCACACGATGCACCAAACACCCTATATAAGTATGTTCATCAGTTGTCTAGTACTCATAGCACACGTTCTGCTTAGTTTGGGACTAGATGGCGTTGTGTCGCCGGGGCGAAACTCCGCTGCCACGACAAGTCGCGGCATGGCGGACAGAGTTCCGGCGGGATTTTATGGTAAAATGGCGACAGCGACTGTCGCAACCCAGTGCTGGGCACACCAGAATTATGGCGGTAAGTCCCTTCTTTGAGGCGTGACTGGAAAGACCTCACGGCGTCCTAACCTTCCGCATGATGCAGGTCCTCACCGGACATGGTAAGTTTGGGAGATTCCTGCACCGGATTCGTGCGGAATTGACGCCCGGGTGCCACCGCTGTGTGGACCGCCCGGAGGACACGGTGGAGCACACGGTAGAGGTGTGCCCCGCTTGGGCAGAGCACCGCCGTGTCTTCGTGGGAGAGATCGGTGGTAACGATCTCTCGCGCCGGGCCTTGGTACAGGCCAATGTTTGCCATGGTCCGAAGCGAGGAGAAGTGGCAGGCGGGTACCTCCTTCTGCGAAGCAGTAATGAGATCGATAAAAAAGAGGCCGCCGCAGAAGGAGGTACCCGCCTGCCACTTCTCCTCGCTCCGCCTTAGAGCGGGGGATGTCATTGGATGATTTTCACAACTACAAAAAAAAAAATGATAGAAAAATGATGGCGTTCTGTAAAAATTGTGTAATATTTCTTTTTTTATTCTTGATGGTTTCACGCTTGACCGCTAACTCAACAATCTCCGATAAACTTGATCAATCATCAAAAATTATTTCTAATTACATTATTGATGATTAATATTATTAGATGTTTCAGGTTTACACTTGAAAACCAATTATCCAGTAGGATTAAAATTGCCATTATTAACACTAAGGTTCCGTAGCGCAAATAGTGCTGTAATGTAGTATATATTTTTTCTTTTTTTTTATTATTGATATAAACCAGAGCTTGACTGCGATCCCACCTGATGGTAAGCAGTGATGCAATCATTGATGGTGAGGCGCACTAGTTTATTAAGAGCCTATTCACTCTAGCCCTGAAGACACCTAAATTATAGTTGGACGGGAAGACCACAGCGGGCAAATTGTTCCAGTCCATCGATGTACGCGGTATAAACGACGAAGCGAAACGCTTAGTCCGGACCGTTGAAGTTTCAACAACGTATGGGTGGATACTCGCCGTACCTCGGGTTGTCCGATAGTAAAAAGGAGATGGCGGAATCAGGTCATGCAATTCCCGCGTACACTCTCCAAAATGCATCCTGTAAAATACCGATAGGCTGGCTACCCTGCGCCTGTGCTCGAGGCTTTGTAGATCTTATATTGTATATATGTATTTGTGTTATAGCATAGCATAGTCGGCCTTATCATGTTCCCACTGTTGGGACTCAGGCCTCCTCTCTAGGAAAGGGAATGGGCCGTAATCCACCACGCGTGCCCAGTGCGGGTTGGTGGATGTCACATGTCTTCGAATTTTTGGTTCTAGGACATGCCGGTTTCCTCACGATGTTTTCCTTCACCGTTTTGAGAGCAGTGGTGATGAAATAAATCACACAAAGTAATGCGCCGGCTGGGTTTGAACCCGCGACCTACAACTCCGTAAGTCGGAGCCATTACCACTCGGCCACCAATGCTCTCTTACTGCTGCCACACTGCTCTCTGCTCTCTGTATTTATGTCTTATTATTATTTTTCTGATGTTGTACACTGACAGCCCTAAATCTATCTCCTTTCTTTCAGTTCATCCAAAGGTTGTCTGTAAGAAATTGCCCTGGCGATAAGACCACCCATTGTACACTTATTTTTAATTATTTATTTATTTATTTATGTACACACAAACACTTAAAAAAGAATAAAAAAGCAGATAAAGAAAACATGTGGTGTACAATAAAGAATATAATAATTTTTCCGGGCCCTTCACAGGCCCGATGTAGACCAATTGGCGTCCGTAGCCTGGCTGCGTTTCGGTGACCACTTTGGGGAAACCGAAGGTTTTGTCTGTGCAATTGTGGACGAAGTTATCATGACGAATAACTACCGGAGATTTATTGTGAAGGACGGCACGGTTGACATCTGTCGGGCATGTCACCGTCCGGGAGAATCAATTCGTCACATTATCTCTGGCTGATCTCGTCTAGCTAACGGAGAGTACTTGCATAGACACAACCTTGTAGCCAGGATTATTCAACAGCAACTTGCTCTGAAATACTCTCTTGTGGAATCGGAAGTGCCGTACTATAGGTACGAGCCCGATCCAGTTCTTGATAATGGTCATATCACTTTGTACTAGGATCGTTCCATCATCACTGACAGGACTATTGTAGCCAATAAGCCTGATATAGTGGTGGTGGACCGAAGCGAGAGGCGTGCAATGATTGTTGACATATCCGTCCCGCATGACGAGAACCTCGTTAAAGCCGAGAAAGATAAACAAATCAAGTATATTGACTTGGCTCGCGAGGTTGTCGACATGTGGGATGTGGATTCGGCGATCATTGTGCCGATAGTCGTGTCGGGCAATGGCTTAATAGCCAAGAGCCTCGACCAACACCTTAGGAGGCTCGCTTTAGGCGGCTGGATCAAGGGCTTGATTCAGAAAGCTGTACTCCTGGACACGACTCGCATTGTTAGGAGGTTCCTTTCTCTGGAGCCCTGACCACCGGTAGCTTGGACCCTATTCTCGATACAACGGTGGTGGTGGTGGTTCTCGGTGGGGTACAATTTTTTTTTTTGTATGATTTTGTTTAAAAAATAATTTAAAAATGTATTTTATATGTGTTAAACGTTTCACCTCGTCCTTTATACCGCGTACATCGAAGGACTGGAATATAATTTGGGTGTCTTCAAGGCTAGAGTGAATAGGCTCTTAATAAACTAACGCACCTCACCATCAACGATTGCATCACTGCTTACCATCAGGTGGGATTGCAGTCAAGCACTAATTTATATCAAATTTAAAAATATATAATAATTGTTAAACATTTAGCAAAATTAAATTTTATCAAAATATATTTTTTTTACCTTTAACACTGTACTAATACTGAAAGCTGTAGGGGGAAGGCGCTGATTTCCTTCACACAGTTAACACTATCACAGACATCGTCGTTTACTCTTTATTTTCAAAGGAAACATAATTTATTTAATATATTTCATTTTGATTAGGATTGATAAGGTGTACCTGCCTTTCTGTTAATAAATTTATTATTTCCTTTATTTGTTTTCTTCACATACTGTTTACATTTTGAAATATTTCTTCATCATCATCATTTCAGCCGAAAGACGTCCACTCCTGGACATAGGCCTCTCCCAAGTGTCGCCACAATGAACGGTCCTGTGCGTCTCGCATCCGTCGTAATCCCGTTACCGTTACTGAAATATTTCTTAAAATCATTAAATTAAAAAAAAAGATATAAAAATAGTAGTCCGCCCGCCAGTGTCGGGAACAGGTTCCAAGCTACCGATGGTTAGGGCTCCAGAGACAGGAAACTCCTCACAATGCGAGCCGTATCAATGAGTACTGCCTTCTGTATCAGGCCCTTGATCCAACCGCGCAACGACAGCTTCGACAGATGGTCGTCGAAGCTTTTGGCTATAAGGCCATTGATGGTCACGACAATCGGCACAATGATAGCCGAGTCCACATTCCACATGTTGACAACCTCGTTGATTTGTTTCTCTTTCTCAGCTTTCACGAAATTTCGTCATGTGGAATGGTGACGTCGACTATCATTGCACGGCGCGCTAATCGGTTTATCACCACTATATCCGGCTTATTGGCTACAATAGTCCGGTCAGTAATTATTATTACAACCCTTTGTGTACGGAACTCTAAAAATACGTTGTGTTGCGGATACTAGCCCGACATACAATACAATACAATACAATACAATACAATACAATCCAATACAATACAACATAATACAACACAATACAATAGTCTGATCAGTAATTATTATTATTATTTGCTGTGATACTAGTAGCAGCAACAGTAATGCATCATCTGTGAAAACAACTGTCTTTTTTTAACGGCTCATGAGATACAGCCTGGTGATAGACGGACAGACAGACGGACGGACAGTGGAGTCTTGGCAATAGAGTACCGTTTTACTCTTTAGGTACGGAACCCTAAATACCAGACAAGATTCAATTCATTTTCTTTTATCTAAATCTTGATGAATTATGATGAGAATATAAATAAATAGCCAGGAATTTCATTTACTCATCTAAGTTCATTGCAAAGATGGCGTCCCTCACGGTATCTGTTTTGATTTTCAGCGCAACGTTAGCCTCTGGTAAGTGTTTTTTTTTAAATATTTTTTTTTATTAAATGACCTGGTCACTTGGACCTTTAAGTCAAGTCTTATTTTATTTTTCAAAACGCTGCACTATGTATCACGTTAGAGTGCGGGTGCAACACATTCTCATGTTTTTGTAGTCATTATTCATCATCATTTCAGCCGAAAGACGTGCACTGCTGGACATAGGCCTCCCCCAAGCCTCGCCACAATTAACGGTCCTATACGTCTCGCATCCATCGGACTCCCGCAACCAACGCAATGCGGCACCACACATACCACAGTGTCTCAAGACGAAAGTCTATGACCAGTGCGTGTTGCCAGTGATGACATATGGCTCCGAAACGTGGTCGCTTACAATGGGCCTCATCAGAAGTCACCCAAAGGGCAATGGAAAGGGCTATACTCGGAGTTTCCTTGCGTGATCGAATCACCGCGTACCGCGTACCGGAAGATGCAGTGTTGGAAGGCCGTGGCAATGGGCAGGGCACATTGCTCGCAGAACAGATGTTTTTGTACTAATTGGCAACAAATGTATCGAGTCAACCTTCTCGGCAAACTTCGCTGAGGCAGTCAACACTACAATAAAATTCTCAGCTTCATTTTACCGATATCGCGCCTGTTTCAATGATTACACATGTTGTCCAGTTACTCAGACACTTGAGATACAAAACTACAACAATTTTACATCACAATATCCACTAGGAATCGAATGTCCTCACGCCCCAGCCACCGAGATTCCGATCCTGATTTCTAGTCACCGGTCCGAAGACGCGGGCTTGCGGACGTCGAAAATTGGGTAGCTTGCTGTCCGACCGTCCGGTAATTGACCGGACCGAGCCCAGTCGTCAACAGCGCGTAGTGATCCACGCGCTCCTCAAAGAGATGTCAGCAAACCGTAGGGGCCCAGCAGTATCGATAAGCTAGCTAGGACCGCAGAGAATTTCTGAAAAGGAAACCCGTAGTCCTAGAACGCAAAGAGCAATTGAAGGACACAGGTGTGGCCTTAGTCAGGAAAAGTCTAACACGCACTCCCGCTCCGCCCAGTGCGAGAGAAGTCATTGAAAGATTTCCATACAACAAAAAAAATGGTAACATATATACATAGAGCTGTGGTGGCCGAGTGGTAACAGCCCCGACTTACGAGTTGCAGGTCGCGGGTTAAAACCCGGCCAGGCGCATTACTTTGTGTTATTTATTTCATCACCACTGCTCTCAAAACGGTGAAGGAAAACATCGTGAGGAAACCGGCATGTCCTAGAACCAAAAATTCGAATGTGACATCCACCAACACGCACTGAGCCCGCGTGGTGGATTACGGCCCATTCCCTCTCCCAGAGAGGAGGCCTGAGTCCCAACAGTGGGAACATTATAAGGCCGACTATGCTATGCTATGCTAACATATATACAAAGTAATTGAAACTAAATATTGATG
Source organism: Mythimna pallens (assembly GCA_961205895.1). Taxonomy (NCBI): domain Eukaryota; kingdom Metazoa; phylum Arthropoda; class Insecta; order Lepidoptera; family Noctuidae; genus Mythimna; species Mythimna pallens. Next base: position 10,761,228 of record OY540851.1, on the reverse strand, counting down.
TTTGTGTACTTAAGTGAAAATGTTCTCGAGCCACTTTGAACCTAAGCCATGTAAGCTTCATCTTGCCACCTCTTTCGCTAACTTTGGCGGCGCCGCATTGACCATCATCAAGCACCTACTTTGTAGAGAGTCTTACTCTGTGGTCAGCGTTAAACCTTGAATTATTTTTATCTTTCTCAACAGCCTACCCTGCAAACGACCCTGTCATCGGCAAGTGGTCTGAGGGTCTTCGTTACGACTATCTAGAGGATGACGCCGGCAACGCCCACCTGGTCGACAACTGGCTGAAGATCAGCGATTACGACATGCTCGCGAGATACAACCCTGACCAGTCTAATAGATATCATCTTTTTACCAGGTTAGTAAAATATACCTATGCATTATAAATTTCGCTGTCGCTTACAATGGGCCTCATCAGAAGGCTTACAGTCACCCAAAGAGCAATGGAAAGGGCTATGCTCGGAGTTTCCTTGCGTGATCGCATAAAGAATGAAGATATCCGCAGGAGAACCAAGGTCGCCGAGATAGCCCGAAGAATCGCAAAACTTAAGTGGCAGTGGGCAGGGCACATTGCTCGTAGAACGGATGGCCGATGGGGCCGAAAGGTTCTAGAGTGGCGACCGCGCACCGGAAGACGCAGCGTTGGAAGGCCTCCCACAAGGTGGACCGACGACCTGGTGAGGGTCGCGGGAGTGCGGTGGATGCGAGAAGCACAAGATCGGTCATTGTGGCGACGCTTGGGGGAGGCCTATGTCCAGCAGTGGACGTCTTTCGGCTGCAATGATGATGATGATTATGATGAATTTACAGGAGTGTACGTAGGAATTACATAGCCTAATTCTCCCACGCCCGTTGCAGGGCTGGCTTTACCTTTAGAGCAGGGTGTGCGGTATACACGGGCGCAGGATGTTAGTGGACGCCGAGCGCCGCGCTGCTTGCGACGGTCAAATAACTATCCAGGTGTCACCACTGTGTGGACCGCCTGGAGAACACGGTGGAGCATACGGCAGAGGTGTGTCCCACCTGGGTAGAGCACCGCCGTGTCCTCATGAAGAAGATCGGTGGCAGCGATCTCTGGCGCCGGGCCTTGGTACAGGCCATGGTCCGCGAGCGAGGAGGAGTGGCAGGCGGTCGCCTCCTTCTGCGAAGCAGTAATGCTAGCAAAGGAGGCGGTCGCAAGCGCGAGGCCCTTGCGTTCCAGCCCCCAGGATACCGATTTCCGGCTACCGTAGGCGCGGGCTTGTGGACGGCGAGTAATGGGTATCACGCCGTCCGGCTGTCCGGTAACCGTCCGGACCGAGCCCAAGCCACGCGCTTCAAAGAAATATTAGCAACCGTAGGGGCCCAACAGGATCGAAACCTACTGGGGCCATAGGTGGCGTGGCCAACCCGACGTTGTTGGACAACCCGAAGTACGTCGAGTATCCACTTGCCGTACTTCGAGTAGTCCGATGGTAGAAAGATGCTAACGGAGTCAAGTCATGCAATTCCCGGGAAAACTTTCCTAAATTCATCCTGTAAAATACCGAAAGGCTGGCTACACTACGCTTGTGCTCCAGGCTTTGCAAAGTGGACTGAACCAAACCTGGATCACCAATTAGCTTCTTCGCACGCCTTTCTACCGAGTCCAAAGCTACTAGATGGCATTTTGCAGCACCAGCCCATATGTAGCTACAGTACTCCACTCACGATTGGACCTGTGCTTTGTATAACATTAGAAGCTGTCCCGGTGTGAAGTACCGTCGGACCTTTGCAAGACCGCCTAGTTTCCTAGCAGCTACCTTGGCTTTGGACTCAATGAACCGCCCAAAATTGAGGTCTGAGGAAATTTCAACTCACAAGAGCTGAAGGCGGTCGGTGCACTTCAGGGATACATTCTGAAAAGCAGGTGCTAAGGTGTACGGGCTCCTTTTGGCGGTGAACAGACACGCTTGTGTTTTGGCGGCGTTGAGTCCTACCAGATTGGTTTCGCTTCACTTGGAGACTGCCTGAAGTGAGACATTCGTACGCTCTACCATAGCCTCTTAAGAGTTCGGGCCGGATTAGCTCCTTACTAACCCGAGCACCTGGCAGGCAAGTACCACCGGACCTTTGGAAGAACGCCAAGTATCCTAGTTTAATTAGTTGATATAATACTTTCAGGGCTAACCCTTCGACCAGCCAGCCCCTCGTCCTGAACAATGCTGGTAGCGTCACCAACTCAAACTTCAACAGAAACCGTCGCACTGTGGTCCTGATGCATGGTTTCGCAGGGTCCGCCACTTCTTCATTCAACACTGTCCTGTTGCCAGGTAACCTTTGAAATATTTTTCCAATAGTGCACCGGCATAATACGGCCCGTATGTTTATAAGGGTGTTTATAATATCGTGCGGATTTCATCACGTATGCGGGATTGCTGGGTACGCGTAGCCCCCAAAATGTTCCTATTCATACAAGTATTTATTGTAATGTGTGGAATACGCACGCGGGATGCGGGGCGTGATATCGGGCAGCAGTCCCATAGAGTAGAGTCACTACTCGTTCTTTTTTTTTTAGTTGCCGGGGTGGAAAATCCTCATGGATGTCTATCATGGGTCTATCAGACTCTTACTGACTAAAAACCACCTCGGTGTTCCCTCCCACATTTGGACCGGGGATCGTGGGAACTGATGCGCCATCCATGATCCCCGGCTAGTGCCGGCCCGCCTATGCGGGCCACCTCAAGCCCGCGGGGAGTGTGAGGTGTCCTCCCACCGCGGGGAGTGTGAGGTGTCCTCCCCCCGCGGGGAGTGTGAGGTGTCCTCCCCCCGCGGGGAGTGTGAGGTGTCCTCCCCCCGCGAAGTCCAATAGGGGCGCGCGTTGAACACTACGCGCCGCCACCTCGGGTCTTGCTAGGTCGTTCTTACATAACTCAAGTAGCTACCCTAGAGTTAACCTAACTAACTCTAACTCCGAGCAGGGTTGGTGGCATTGACAGTTGAACTCTACGTTCCCGAGATAAAGGGTATTTATTGACAGACCGACAGACAGACAAATAGACAGACGGATCACAAAGTGATCCTATAAGGGTTTTGTTTTTATAAATAAATATTATAATAATAAACAAAATAATTTAACTTTTCCACCGTACACTCTCAATAAGGTTCAGTTGAAAACCAGCGTCAGGCAACAACCACGAAATTGTCTGGCATTTTGGCTGAACTGGACCTATTTGGACGAGACACACAATGTCAATTAATTTTTAAATTTTATTTTATCATAAGTTTTTTCATGTGGTTTCTACATTATGTGTATCTGTGTACGTTTGCCAAATAAAATATTTTTCTTTCTTTATTTTCTTTTTCCTTTTGAGGTACGGAACCCTAAAAATTTATAATAAATACTGTCATTATTAGTTTTTCAAAAGTACCTTTTTGAAGTTTTATCAAAATTTTCTCGCGGACGTTGAGATAGTGCTAGTAACATATTATATACGTTTTGTATCTAATATGTATATTAATATGTTTGGTTTTAGCGTTCCTGGCTGCTGGTGATTTTAATGTGATAGTCCTGGACTGGAGTGCTGGATCTACCTGGGGACCTCGCGCTACTCAAGCTGGTACGTCAATTTAAAAAAAAAAATTTTTTGTTTTTTATTATTATGGTTTTTTTTCCGGTGTGAAAATCATCTCATGACATTCCCCGCTCTTAGGCGGAGCGCTTGATAGTGTCAGATTTTTACTGATTAAAAACCCACTCCTGTTCCTTCTTTGCCTTTTTTTTCCAGGGCCCCGGGGATCTCTTTTGGATCACCCATGGCCCCAGTAGGCTTCGACCCTGTTGGGCCCCTACGGTTGCTGACATCTCCTTGAGGCGCGCGTGGAACACTACGCGCCGTCGACGACTTGGGTTCGGTCCGGACGGTTACCGGACGATCCACCCATTGCTCGCCGTCCGCAAGCCCGCGCCTGCGGTGGCCGGAAATCGGAATCGGAATCCCGGCGGCGGTTGGGGCGTGAGGACCGTTGCCTCATGCGAACGGCCGCCTCCTTTGCTAGCATTACTGCTTAGCAGAAGGAGGCAACCGCCTGCCACTCCTCCTCGCTCCGGACCATGGCCTGTACCAATGCCCGGCGTGAGAGTTCACTGCCGCCGATCGCCCCCACGAGGACACAGCGTTGCTCTGCCCAAGCGGGGCACACCTCCACCGTGTCCTCCGGGCGTTCCACACAGTGGCGACACCCTGGCGTGTCTTCCGCACGAATTCGGTGCAGGAACCTCCCGAACTTACCATGTCCGGTGAGGACCTGCGTCATGCGGTAGGTAAGGACGCCATGTGGTCTTTCCAGCCACTCCTCAAAGAGGGGACTTACCGCCATAATTGTGGCGTGCCAGTTCATCTCTTAGCTGCCAGTGACTTAGTTTAATTTCTAAATTTATTATTGTATTTTACATTGTTCTCACATAATAAAAGCAGTACCTATTTCTTAAAAAAATTGTAACCGAAATATTTGTAATACATAACATGATTTGAAAGAATGGCCATGGAGTTTCTTACACATTCTTCTCCATAGTGATCTACACTTTAGAATGTACAACTACCGTAAATTTTCGGACTGACTGACTTTTTGACAATTCAAATGTGTCTGTAAATGGTTTTTTTGAAGTAGGTAAATGCTTTGATTCTTTTGAAAAGGTAAAGAAAGGTATAGGGTTAAAGGCTGTTCATTGAAGTAATAAATGGTCTCTTTAATAATACATTTTGATACAAGTGGAGAAAGTTTGTCATTGTGACCGAGGTGAAATTTGTCCAAGCCATAGGCGAGGGTGTTATGTAGCCGAGTACCGCAGTGATACATTTCCACGTATATGGAAGGACGTTTTTCAATACACTTAAGCAAGAACTACACTAAACCGACGCAACGTGGACCACGCCTGATTTGTACGTAGCGGAGCGTTGCGTAGCGTGGATCTAATGTAGCTCTGCAAGTCTAGTTGCCATATAAAATGCGTACGTGACACACGTGTGCAAAATTTAGTTCTACCTTTAGGACGAAATAAATAAACGGTAGTCGGTCATCGACAACCACTCGTAGGGGTCGCTTAGCAACCACTCTGACACCTAGGTACTATAATTATAACAAATTGTGGCGGGGGCTGACGCCAGCACTTGCTTGTAGTAGTGTGGAAAAATAGTTATTTGTGCAACAAGAGAGCAAAGTTGTTTTTTGCTGCGAGTGCTAATTTTGAGTCCCGAGCAAGCGAAAGATTCTTTGATTGAATCACGAGCGTTAGCGAGTGATTCTAAAGTAGAATCCCGAGCTAGGGGAGGGATTCAAAGGCACGAGATGCAAAAAGTTTTGCTCTCGTGTTAGACACGAAATTTTTCACTTCAGCAGCGAGAACACCATATTACTTGGGAAATGAAATAATTAACAGTAATAGATTTAATAATGATTTCAATTAAAATAAGTACTATCTCTGTCGCTAGTTTTGCTCATATTTTACAATTATTTTAATATTCTTAATCTTATTTGCCACTATTTTATTTCCGCTGTTTTTTTAAAGCACGTTCTAAAATAGTCAATGTTGCCGTTGAAACTAAAATAATTATTTAAAGGTTAAATGCCAGTTTTATCTGCTGCTATAATTACTCAGGTACTCTCATTTTTGTTCAAATACAATAATAAATTTAAAATTCAATAATTTATTTATATTAAAAAAAAAAAAACAGTTTTATATTTTACAAATATTTTCTATTTATTACGCATTTCCGAACGTGTTTTTCTCTGTGGTGGAATTTCAAAATCAGAACTTCGAAATGGCATGTTTCTCACTCGCTTTTTTATAAGGGCAAGAAAGAGACAGAGTACAGTGCAGTACGAATGTTTCGAAATGTATAGCTAAAAAAAAATAATTAAAAAGTTACTTTGTCTCACGCAGTGAGCAAAATTGAGTTTTGCTCACTGTTTTCAAGCAGCAAAACCTACTTGTTTGAGCTGCTGTGGTGAAAAGTAAATTGTGTGCCTAAAAGCAGTAGGGATAAGAGCAAGTTTTCGAGTTAGTGTATTGAAAAACCTGTTTCTTGTTTCCAGGTCAAGCCGGGGGTCGCTTCATCAACTGGCTCAACCGTTTGACTGGTGCTAGCCCCAACAACTACATTTTATGTGGGTTCAGTGTGGGTGGCCATGGTGTCGGTCATATGGGCAGAACTATAAGCGGAAACGTTGCATATATATCAAGTAAGCGTTACATTAAGGGCTATATTTTATCGGGACACCATGGCGGCGCAACTAGTCGCGCCACCGTGGCATCCGTAGGGCTATATCTCAAGCGCACACTGGTCGCGTCGCCATGGTGTCCGTAAGCTACCAAACTAGACACCATACAGACACCCGAGTCGCTACACCATACTAAGACAGTATCAAAATGAACCTTAAGTGCACGCGTCCGAGTTGGTCACGCCGCCAAATTGGTTGCGTAACCAAACGGACACTAGGTGAGTAACTCTCTATAGAGCTGTATACATTTTGTGGGTAACGGCGACTGGTCGCGCCGCCATGGTGTCCCGGTGAAATATAGGCCGTAAGCTACCAAACTAGACATGATACAGACACCAGAATCGCCACACCACACTGATACAGGCGTTGTTTTGCCCGTATGGATGTTGATAGGCTGCGTGAGGATGCGTCGGAACTGGACTGGGGACGCCTAGGAGCAGCAATAACCGTAGACGATAAACTGCGCATATTTAATGAAACAGTCTTAGCTCTTTATGACAAACATGCGCCTGTAAAGAGGGTTAAACTTAGGCGTCCTCCTGCTCCTTGGATGACGACAGGCGTTCGTATTGCCATGAAGTGTCGGGATAGGGCATTTAGGAAATTTAGAAGGGATCGATGCGAACATAATAAGAACCTCTTCAAAGCTGCGAGAAATCGGTGTAATCAGGTGATACGAAACGCCAAACGCCGCCACATTCTTGATAACATTTCATCTTCTTCTCCTGCTGATACCTGGAAATTCTTAGGAACTCTTGGTATCGGTAGGGCACGTCATGTGGATTTCCCTAAAACCATTGGCCTGGATGATATCAACCGTCACTTCACAACCACTTGTCATTTGGATACACAAATGTTATCTCAGACGGTGGATTTCATTTCTGGCCTACCTGGTCCAAACATAGAATCGTTTTGCTTTTGCCCAGCCACCTTGGATGAAATCAAAAAGATTATCCTGTCTATAAAATCCAAAGCGGTGGGCCATGACGACATTAGTCGTTATATGGTCACCCTGATCCTCGACTATCTTCTCCCACAGATTACTCACATAATAAATTTTTCTCTTAATTCTGGACAATTCCCATCCCTGTGGCGCATGGCCTATGTCCGGCCACTTCCTAAAATCCCAAATCCCTCCCTGCCTAATCATTTTCGTCCAATTTCCATTCTCCCTTTCCTATCCAAAGTGCTCGAGGCCTGCGTGCATAAGCAGTTTACGGGGTTTGTTCACCGACACAACCTCATAAGCTCCTTCCAGTCTGGATTTAGACCTGGGCACAGTACAACCTCCGCTCTTCTGAAAGTGACTGGCGACGTTAGAGAGGCAATGGAAGATACCAAGGTTTCTGTGTTGGTACTGATTGATTTCTCCAATGCTTTTAATGCTGTCAGTCACGATATACTCCTATCGATCCTTTCCCATCTTATGGTTTCTCCCGAGGCGCTGGATTGGTTCTCATCCTATCTTCGGGGACGCCGGCAATCAGTTCGCGTTGATGAGAGCTCGTCGAGTTGGCGTGATCTGGATGCTGGAGTTCCACAAGGCGGTATTCTTTCTCCATTGTTATTTTCCATCTTCATAAATTTTATTACTCACTGTCTTCGGTGTTCGTATCATCTTTATGCCGATGATCTTCAGTTATATACGTCTGCGCGGGTGGAAGGTTTGTCGGACGCTATAGATGACATAAACCGGGATCTGAATGCTATCAGTAGCTGGTCTGATAGGTTTGGGGTGTCTGTAAACCCCTCAAAATGTCAGGCCATTGTTATTGGTAGCTCACGCATGATGGGTAGAGTAGCGGTTAGCTCTCTACCTCCTATTGTTTTCAATGGTGCCATCATTCCTATCAGCTCTAGTGTAAAGGATCTCGGTTTGCAACTTGACTCGACGCTTGGCTGGCAAAGTCAAGTTTCTAGTGTCTGTCAAAAAGTCAACGGGACTTTGCGGTGTCTGTATCGTCTGAGAAACTTTTTACCTGCAAAGACGAAGACAATGCTTGTGCAGACTTTGATTTTCCCTATTATAGACTATGGTGACGTGTGTTACTTTGACCTAAACTCAGTCTTGCTGGAAAAGCTCGATAGACTCCTTAATAACTGCATCCGCTTTATATTTAATCTGAGGAAATACGATCATGTGTCGAACTTCAGGTCTGAGCTCAAATGGTTGCCAATTCGCCAGAGAAGAACTTTGCGCGCTTTGACTACACTTTTCTCTCTACTCAACTCTCCCACGCCTCCATCCTATCTCATCAGCCACTTTCAATACCTATGTTCTTCACACGCAAGGAATTTGCGTTCTTCTAACAATCTCCTACTGCTCTGTCCTTCTCATACTTCTGATTTTGTCCATTCTTCCTTCTATATACAGTCCATCCTTCTGTGGAATGCGCTTCCTCTCGATATCAGGACGGCCGAAAGTCGATATGCATTTAAGCGGAAGTTGCGGAATCATTTGCTCCATTAATAGCAGAATCGTCTCAAAACTTCTTTCGTTACTTTATATTAATATATATGTATATATATAATATTAAATATATATGTATGTTTATTTTAATTATATGTATACTTTTTTTTTTTTCCTTTCTACTCTTGTTTTTCGTATAACATTTTCTTTTTATGCACCTACCATATTGTCTCTTCACCACCCTAGGTTGACTGGTAGAGAATGCCTCAGGCATTAAGTCCGCCTTTGTAATTTATGTTGCATGAAGACTAAATAAATAAATAAATAAATAAATACAGTATCAAAATGGACCTGGTGGGGGCGTCACTGGCGGCTGGACTGGCGGCCCAGTGAGTGAGACACCATACAGCGCGCCGCCACTAATTACTTATTATAGATAAGTAATTAGTGGCGGCGCGACCGGTAACTGTTCTCGCGTCCGAGCTGGTCGCGCCGCTAAATTGGTTGCGCAGCCAAATGGACACCAGATAAGTAACTCTCTATAGATCTGTATACATTTTGTTGGTAGCGAGGACTGGTTGCGCCGCCGTGGTGTCCCGGTGAAATGTAGCCCTAAGTACTGTACTCCATTCGCAATATGATTAGACATTTTTTTTACTGCCTGTTTAGCCGATTTTGATTTCTATTCAGTAGACATAAGGATGGCAATAAAAGCAAATAAAAAGTGCTAAATAACTTTAATTTCGTTTGCGTTTCTACATTTTGTAGTTTTGTCTCTTCGTAATTTAATACCTGCTTCCGAAATTAAAGTTATTTTGCACTTATAGTGTTTTTTTTTTTTTTTTTTAGGTGGGAAAATCATCTTATGACAAATCTCGCTCTTGGGCGGAGCGAGAGATAGTGTCAGACTTCTACTGACTAAAAACCCACTCCTGTTCCTTCTTTGCCTTCGTCCCAGGGCCCCGGGTTTCGCTTTCACACTACCCATGGCCCCAGTAGGCTTCGACCCTGCTGGGCCCCTACGATTTGCTGACATCTCCCTGAGGCGCGCGTGGAACAATACGCGCCGTCGACGACTTAGGCTCGGTCCGGATGGTTACCGGACGATCGGACGGCGAGCCACCCATTGCTCGCCGTCCGCAAGCCCGCGCCTACGGTGGCCGGAAATCGGGATCGGAATCCCGGCGGCGATTTGGGCGTGAGGACCGTTGCCGTTGCCTCACGCGATCGGCCGCCTCCTTTGCTAGCATTACTGCTTCGCAGAAGGAGGCGACCGCCTGCCACTCCTCCTCGCTCCGAACCATGGCCTGTACCAAGGCCCGGCGCGAGAGATCGCCGCCGCCGATCGCCCCCACGAGGACACGGCGTTGCTCTGCCCAAGCGGGGCACACCTCCACCGTGTGCTCCACCGTGTCCTACGGGCGTTCCACACAGTGGCGACACCCGGGCGTGTCTTCCGCACGAATCCGGTGCAGGAACTTTCCGAACTTACCATGTTCGGTGAGAACCTGCGTCATGCGGAAGGTGAGGACGCCGTGAGGTCTTTCCAACCACGCCTCAAAGAGGGGACTTACCGCCATAATTGTGGCGTGCCCAGCACTGGGTCGCGACAGCCGTTGTCGCCATTTCTCCATGAGAACCCGCCGGAACTCCGTCCGCCATGCTGCGACTTGTCGCGGCAGCGGAGTTTCGCCCCGGCGTTGCATCTCAATGCGCAGATCGTGCATGAGAGCAAGGACTGTTGCTTCCAGATCCCATGGTGGCTGGCAGGTAAGGAGGCTCGCCGCTTCGCGGGATATCGTCCGGTATCCTCGCACCATCCGTATGGCCATGACCCTCTGGCACGCGTTCAGCCGGGCCGCCGGTTGCTTCCGCAACGCCGGCGCCCACACCGGTGCGCCATAAAGGGCCATGGACCGTACGATTCCCGCGTAGAGCCTTCGGCAGGAGGCGTCTGGTCCCCCTAGGTTGGGCAGGAGCCGCCCGAGGGCAGCCCCAGTCCGATTTAGTTTGGGAGCCAGACGTCGGAAGTGCTCCTCGAAATCCCATCGGCTGTCGAGAACGAGTCCCAGGTACTTCATCGTCGACCCGACACCGATGTGGACTCCTCCTACCGTTAGTTGGGAACCCGGTGGTGGCGCGTACCGAGGGCCGTGAAAGCACATGGCCTCGGACTTGTGCAATGCCACCTCGAGTCCCAACTCCTGGATCTTGCCAACGACTGTCGCAACCCCGCGTGTCGCTAGTTCGGCCGCCGCCTGGTACGACTCTCCCCGCGCCAGGACCAGCGTGTCGTCTGCGTAGCAGACTACGCTGACCCCGTCCGGGAGGTCGCCGCGCAGCACGTAGTCGTATCCGATGTTCCACAAGGGCGGCCCTAGTACCGATCCCTGCGGAACACCGCACGACATCTCTCGACGTTCCCACTCTCCCTGGTGACCAGGGTAGATGATGTACCTGTCCGACAGGTACGCCTCGACCACACGACAGAGGTAGTCGGGCGTCCGGTGATACCGGAGTGCCCTCCTAATGCTACTCCAAGGCAGGGAGTTGAAGGCGTTGGCGATGTCCAGAGACACCGCCACGACACACCTGCCCTGGGCCACCGCATCCCCCGTCGTGAGAGCTCGCACGCGCATGATGGCGTCCACCGTGGAGCGCCTCCTGCGAAAGCCGAACTGGCCGTCCGCCAGATCCGGCCCCACCCGTGTTAGGTGCGCGACGAGGCGGTCTGCAATTACTCTTTCAAAGAGCTTGCCCACCTCGTCGAGCAGCACAATGGGCCGGTACGCGGACGGAGAGTCCGCAGGGCGCCCCGGTTTCGCGATGAGGACCAGTTTCCCCGTCTTCCAGTGAAGTGGGAACTGGCCCCTCTCCATGCATGCGCTGAAGAGCCCTCTTAGTCGAGGCCCGAGAGCCTCCATGGCCAGGACCCAGGCCTTCCCAGGCAAGCCATCGGGTCCTGGGGCGGTATTTTTGGCATTCAGCCTTCGTACCGCCACTCTCATCTCTACCTCGGTCACCTCTAGAGCGTTGTCGTCGTCGTCGCCATCGTGGTCCGCGTCGGACACCGCTGGTGGCGGAGCCATAGGCGGGGGAGAGTGTTCCCCACGCGCAGGGAACAGAGTGCTCACCACACCCTCCACAAGCTGGGGCCGGAGACTCTGCGTCAGCGGGGGAGCCCAGGGGCGGAGTTTGTCCCGCACCACCTTGTATGGGCGTCCCCATGGGTCCCCATTCAGAGTCCCCAGCCACACGTTGCGGGCCTCGAGTTTGCGCTTTGCGTCTCTGTATCCCTCATACAGCTCCGCCTCTCTGGCCTCCGCATCCGCTGGACGGATGCGGCGCCTGCGGTACCTGGCATACCGGCGTCGCGCGGCATTGCACGCGTTGCGCAGTGCCGCAATCTCCGGCGACCACCAGTATACCTGGCGCTGAGCACGTCCTGGATGGATTCGGGGCATTGCCACGTCGCAGATTTGCGACATGGCCTCCCGGAACCACTCTGCCTCGACGTCGATGTCGACAGGCCTGTCCGGTGCTTGCACCCAGGCCTGTACCGTCGCGGCTTCCAGGAGGAGCTCCCGGTCCATCTGCCTCAGCGCCCACCGCGGACCACAAGGGTTCTGTCGGACCGGCGCGGTCGAGGTTTGGGCGGAGACGTCAAACCGGATGTACCGGTGGTCTGAGTACGTCTCCACCCCCTCCATAACGCGCCAGTCGACGACACGTGGCGACAGAGCGGGGCTTGCGAACGAGATGTCCACCACTGAGTCACCCCGCATCCGCACACACGTGGGGACAGAACCCCGGTTTAGGACGACCAGGCCTGTCTCCAGTGCCCAGTCTTCAACCATCCGACCCCGCTGGTTCGTGAACCGGGAACCCCAAGCCAAGTTCTTGGCATTGAAGTCCCCGCACACGACCACGGGGAGGGAACCAAACCCAGCGACGACGGCTTTCAGCTCCATTAGGGAGATGTGAAGATCGCCGAGAGATCTGTTCGGGGACAGGTAGACGCCTACCACTGCAATGTCCCCGAACCGTGCTGCCACGCAACCCCGTCCCCTCGTGACAGCCTCGAGGGTCGGGGTACCGGCGGCGGCCGACGAAATTAGGGTCACCGAGCCGTCCAGGTCCCGCACCCAGTCTCCTCTGGGCAGGACATAGTACGGCTCGGAGACCACGGCGATATTGATCGACCACTGCGCCATGCTCTGGAGCAACAGATCCTGAGCGGGGGCGCAGTGGTTGATGTTCGCCTGGAGGAGACGTAATGGGGCCGTTATTGACAGTCCATTACAGTCTCCTCCCGAGCCCCTCGTGAAGGCCCTACCGCGGCAGGAGCGGCGGCGATAGCGTCTGCAGCCAAGGAGGCGGCTGCGACAGTGAGGACATCAGCGGGGATGGGCCTCCTGGCCTTGCCCTTGGCCTTGGCGGGGGGGTCGCAGGACCTGCCCCCAGCACGGTGGTCGGCCGGCTTGCCTGCCGCCGCACATGCGTAGCAGTGCGGTGGCGCACGGCATTCGACGGCCTTGTGACCGGCCTGACCGCACTGGTAGCAGCGATCACTGCGGTCCACCTCCGCGGCGCAGTGGGCCCCCACGTGGTGCCCCACGTGGCAGTGGTAGCACCGTAGAGGTCTGGGCTCCAACATCTTCACTTGGGCGGAAACCCAGCCCACCAAAAGCCTTCGGCCCTCACCCGTGATGGCCTTAGCCGCCGACACAGGGCAGCTCACCGTAATGGCTCGCATGCCCGTGCTGTCAGCGCGCACTTGAGCGGAGGTGCACTTACCCGCACTGATGATGGCGGCCACCACCTCGTCCACCTTGACGGAGTCGTCCAGGCCCATGATGCGCATGTCTATGCACTTGGTGGGCCTGGACACTCGGACCTCCTCGACATCTAGGGACGCCCTGATCCTTTCAGCCAGGGCGTCCGCAGCAGAGACACTATCTGCACCAGGGACTTCCAGTATTCGGGCCCCGGTTGCAGTGCGCCTCATGCGGAAGCCCCCAGAGGCTCCGAGCTCGTCAAGGTGGGGCAACACCGCCTGCTTTGCCTTTGCCATGACGGCATCGTACGTCACGCCCTTCTTTACCGCATCTGGCTGTAGCGTAATGACTACAGCCTCGGAATTTGGGGCGCGAAGTCTGGCCGCCATGGCCCGCTTCTTGCGCTCTTGCTGCCTCGCGCGCTTTTTGGCCGCCCTAGCCACCTTACCTGCACTCCTCTCTTGGCACCAACGATCGTCCAATCGGTGTCAGCCGAGGGTTCTTCGGGCAGGGGAGGCGGCAGGCGTGGCCTTATCGCCGCCGTGGCAGAAGGTCCCGCCGATTTAGTGGAAGACGCTGCCCTACCCTTCTGGGAAGGAGCAGGCTTCCCCTGCCGCTGCTGCTGCTTGACCGCCGGGGCCAGCCTCGCAGGCTCCAAAGCCACGGCCCCGCGCCCGGCTTGCCCCGATGGGCCCGCCTTGGGTGCAGCAGCCGTGGCCGCGGCGGCGGCGGTGGCATACGACGCCGCCCTCTTCTGACCGGAAGCCGCAAGCGGGGGGCGCAGGACAATGCCCTCCAGCACAGAGAACTGCCGCTGGATCCGCTCCTGGAACTGCTGCTGCTGCTCCTGCTGCTGCTGCCGGAAGGCAACCAGCTCTTGCCGCAGCAGGGCCAGAACCTCGCTCTCCGGCTGGGGCAGGGGCTGGGACTGGCCCTGCTTGCGCCCCCGTTTTGGCGCCACCTCGGGGCCATTGCCTCGAAGACCGGCCAAGTCCGCCTCGAGCCGACCGATCCTCTTGGAGAGGGATCTCTTAAGAGGCTCCAAAACGATCCCCAGTGCCTCTATAATTGAGGTCGTGGCCTGGGGGATCGATCTCTTCTTGGAGACCTCTTTTCTCTTGATCGCGACTCCATTTATGGCGGCTGTAACAATACCCTTAAATTGGGCCAGCGCCTCCTCCATGCCTTCTGGCTCAGTGCCAGAAGGCTCCGGCTCCGAGGGACTGGCCTGGGCACTGCTTGCCCCTGGGTGGCGCCCCTCCCTCGCAATCGTCAGGGACCGCTGGGTCGCCTCCTCGGCGGTGGGCCTTCTTCCTTTTCCCGCCTTTCGGCCCGCACCCCGTCCAGCAGTGGAGATTTTGCGGGCAGAAGCTCCACGCTCATCTTCGGAGGATGTCCTCCGACCGTCCCCGGATATGGGGCGTTTGAGGAACTGATTCCTCTTCTTCCTGGAGGTGGCCTCATCCACCTCCATTCTCTCCGAGTTAAGCGAAGACGCGGCATCGGAGTCCGACGCCGCGTCTCCACTCACCTCCCTGAGACCGAAGCACCTGCCGGCCTCTGTAGTACCCACCGGCGTAGCAGACGTGCTGGGAACGGGTCCCAGGGACTCCACGCTACCGGTGGGTGAGCCACCCTGGCTCCTTGCGTCCACGAAGGACGGTATGCACTTATAGTGTGTTTTTTAAATGATCTCGGTTCTATTGTTTTTTAAATGTTTTTTATTTTACACTTTTTAGTTGCGGTACCACAACTAAAATGTTACTTTACTTTCTTTCATATCAATCCTAATTTTTTTAATAATCTATATATATAAAGGAGAAACTGACTGACTGACATATCAACGCACAGCCGAAACCACTGGTACTGGGAGCGTGAAATTTTTCACAAGGCTTCCTTTTATGACGTAGGCGAGCACTAAGAGAGGATTTTCCATAATTCACTTTTTAAAGGGATGAAACGGGGCTCCAAAATTTGTATGGAGAAACCAACTTTCATGCGGGCGAAGCCGCTGGCAGAAACTAGTCTATGTATATAATAAAAAGATAAACTGACTGACTGACATATCAACGCACAGCCAAAACTACTGGAACTAGGAGCGTGAAATTTCGCACCAGGCTTTCTTTTATGACGTAGGCGAGCACTAAGAGAGGATTTTCTTAAATTTACCCCCTAAAGGGATGAAATGAGGGGCCAAAGTTTGTATGGAGAAACCTGCTTTCACGCGAGCGAAGCTGCTAGTAGAAACTAGTTAAACAAATAAAACAATTAAATATTATCTTCTAGGCTTGGACCCAGCAGACCGTTGGGATTCCAACCTGGTCATCAGACCCAACGACGCGTCCTACACAGAGATTATTCATACAAATGGCGGTGACAGCGGCTGGCTGAACCCTCTAGGGCATGTCGACTTCTACCCCAATGGTGGTAGGAGCATGCCTGGATGCACCACTTCTCTGTGTAACCATAACAGGTTAGTAAAAGTTTTTCTTCGTTTTCTTTTGTTTTTTTTTTATGTTTTCTTTGTTTATTTAATGATTTATGTACACACAAAATAAAAAATTAGAAGAAGGAAATAGAAAAATAGATACAGAGGTGATGTTTATTTCTAAAGAAATCTCTTCCAACACATCTGCGGAAGGAGAAATGGAAGAAAATAGAGATGTAGACACCGTGTGTAACAGTAATAGGAAAATTATGTACTTACAAAATAATTATCAATGAAATAATATAACATGCAAAAAAAAAGTTGTACTATTTAGATTTACTTCTTTGTTTTTCTTTTCTTTCCTTTCTTTCGTTTCTTCCTTTTTATTTTTTTCTTTTCTTTTTTCTTTTCTTTCTTTTCTTGTTTTTTCTAAATTTTTTTTCGCCTCTACAGAGCTTACAACTTTATGGCGGAATCTCTGAGAACTGGCGGTTTTACCGGTAGACGTTGTGATAACATTCATAGCGCTTTGAGCGGCAACTGCCATGGAGGTACTCTGAGGATGGGAGGACCTAACGCTAAACCTGGGTAAGAGGCATCAATGTCTGGAAATTATCGTACTTTCCAGTATTTTAAGAGGCAACGTGATATTTGATCAGCAATATTGAAAGGCAAAAAAAAAAAACTGGATGCAACTACCAAAATACATTATCATGTGGTCTAACAAACTGGTATTTTAAAGGCAATTTGTGTGTGTAGTAGGTATGTTTAGTGCTTCCTTCACACTCAAACGGCTAAATAAAAATAAAAAAGCCTTTTAATTCATGCAATAATAAGTAATTGTACAATTATTGAATCTTCAAATTCTGCTCGAAATAAATTAAAAATATAGTGATGATATTTGGTTAACTAATAGAATTTCTACTTTAGGTGCTATCATAAATTTTGGCAAACATTACTTAAATTATCATAGTTATTTACATCGCCAATTCGTACAAAATGTCAAGCAATTAAAAGTATATAAAAATAATTAATAATATAAAATTGATAAACAATAAAGATTTCATTAATTTTGCATTAAAATTAAAATAAACAACATTATATGATTGATGATTGAATTAAAAATAAATAGCATAAAAAATGGTATTAAATAATCTATTATGTAATAAAATAAAAAATAAATTAGCATGCATGAATCTCTCACTCAGACAACTTGAGCTATATCATAATCTTATTTTTCCATTTCAGTAACTCTGGACTTTTCCACTTGGTGACGAACAGCAGACAACCCTTTTCCAGGGGATGACAAAGAAAAAAGGAGGAAAACGACTCTTGCCCGTACTATAAAATAAATTATTTGTTTTCAATTCTGTTTTATTATTCTCTTCCATACTAAAGTCTACATCTTACAGACTAACATCTACTATATAAAAATAAGTCGGGTTTTCCTTCCTGACGCTATAACTCCATAACGCACGAACCGATTTCCACGGTTTTGCATTCGTTGGAAAGGTCTCGGGCTCCGTGTGGTTTATAGCAAAGAAAAAGTAGGGTAGAGTAGGGTAGAGTAGGGTAGAGTAGGGTAGAGTAGGGTAATTTTTTTTTTTTACTAAATCCCGCTTTTGGGCAGAACAACGTCTGCCGGGACCGCTAGTTATATATAAAATAAATTAAATACAATTTATTGTTAATAAATAAGACTTATGACTATGTTAGTAACACTTCACACTGCAATTGTTCACTTTGTGCTGTTCTGTGGCACCTGTCCGCGGAAGCGACGGAACACCACGCCCTGCGGCTAAAAGTCTTCCTTCAGCATGAGGGGCAGGAAAGTGTTCGGGACTCGCACCACGAACGCCTTTTGAGGAATGGTTGGAAAGATCTCACGGCGTCCTCACCTTCCGCATGACGCAGGTTCTCACCGAACACGGTAAGTTCGGGAAGTTCCACGGTAAGTTTCGGATTCGTGCGGAAGCGACGCCCGGGTGTCGCCACTGTGTGGACCGCCCGGAGGACACGGTGGAGCACACGGTGGAGGTGTGCCCCGCTTGGGCAGAGCAACTCCATGTCCTCGTGGGGGCGATCGGCGGTGGCGATCTCTCGCGCCAAGCCTTGATCCGGAGCAAAGAGGAGTGGCAGGCGGTCGCCTCCTTCTGCGAAGCAGTAATGCTACCAAAGGAGGCGGCCGATCGCGTGAGGCAACGGTCCTCACGCCCCAACCGCCGCCGGCATTGCGATCCCGATTTCTGGCCACCGCAGGCGCGGGCTTGCAGACGGCGAGCAATGGGTGGCTCGCCGTCCGACCGTCCGTTAACCGTCCGGACCGAGCCCAAGTCGTCGACGGCGCGTACTGAGCCACGCGCGCCTCAGGGAGATGTCAGCAAATCGTAGGGGCCCAGCAGGGTCGAAGCCTACTGGGGCCACGGGTAGTGTGAAAGCGAACCTCGGGGCCATGGGACGAAGGCAAAGAAAGAACAAGAGTGGGTTTTTAGTCAGTAAAAGTCTGACACTATCTCCCAATCCACTCAAGAGCGGGATTTGTCATAAGATGATTTACCCAACCAATAAAAAAAAAACACGGACGCCTTGCAATTGATGTTACGGTGTGACTCCAGCAGCTGTACTCTCAGTGCGAACTTTGTCTTATGGCGCACGTACTCCACGATGTCTTCCATCCTTGTGGTAATGCCGCATCATTTTTAAAATTAATACCTATCCAAAATATTAAGCCCAGTCATCATTATCATCATCATTTCAGTCGATAGGCCTCCCCCAAGTGTCGCTACAATGAACGGTCCTGTGCCTCTCGCATCCATCGGA
Organism: Mythimna pallens; assembly: GCA_961205895.1. NCBI lineage: Eukaryota > Metazoa > Arthropoda > Insecta > Lepidoptera > Noctuidae > Mythimna > Mythimna pallens. The sequence continues at coordinate 10,742,552 of OY540851.1, read as the reverse complement.
CTCCCGCAACCGTTACCAAGTCATCAGTCCACCTTGTAGGAGGCCTTCCAACGCTACGTCTTCCGGTACGTGCTCGCCATTCCAGAACGTTTCGGCCCCAACGGCCATCCGTTCTGCGAGCATTGTGTCCTACCCATTGCCATTTAAGTTTGACGATTCTTCGTGCTATGTCGGTAACCTTGGTTCTCCTGTGGATATCCTCATAAGCCCAGTAAATGGAATTTATAATAATAATAATAATGATCTCAATCTATCAAAATACACATATCTAACACTACAAAAAGCGGCTATTTTGAACACTTGTCGTATAGTTAGAAAATTTTTACAACTGGACTTAGATAATAATTTAAATTCAGTTCAAAGTCTTTTACCACCTTAAACCAATAATTAGGATCTCACCTTGGTTCACACCCGTGAGATTCTAAAAGAACACCAGGCACCAGCCTGAGAAAAATTGCCTAAAAAACCATAATAATAATAAATTTATTTGGAGCAACATAAGTTTACAGATAACAGAAAAACGAAGATAGCGACAAAAGTAAAATACTGTAGCGCAGCTATCAACGCCCAATTTAAAACAGGTATACTCATAAACATTGTTCCAGATTATCTCTACAGAAGTGAAAAAAATAAATTTAGTAAAAGTTTATAATACCAAATAATATACAATACGTGGTTACTGGGTTGTATAATGTATTGTGGAAGAGGGGATGAGGATGGCGTGTGTATTTGTGTGTGTGTGTGTGTGACGGTGTGTGTTTATGTGTGTTTCAACCGCGTTAATGACACCATAAGTTGCTCAGTCTCGTCATAGGTCAAGCACTTAAGCCAGTCGATCACTTTTCTCTTCAGTTTATTTCTAGTCAGCGGGTAAATTTTAATTTTGATATTTATGGCATTATAGAGTTTAGAGCTGATGTGAGTGAAGTAGCGGCTGACTAACGCTAACCTACAGAGTTCAGTCATACAAATTTTGTCGGCATGACGACGTATTTAATCCAATCTGGTATCAAAAGGATTATGGTCAGAGGCGTGTCGAATATTAATCTAAGTACAAATGATCTTCATTTGTACTTAGATTAATACTCGCAATTCATTAACAAAAGATAAAAACTTAAGTAATATAAATTAATCATTAAAAATAATTTTATCTTTGAAACATAATTATCATTGGGTATGTTTTAATAACAAAACAGTGGTGGCCGAGTGGTAACGGCCCCGACTTACGAATTGTAGGTCGCGGGTTCAAACCCAGCCAAGTGCATTACTTTGTGTAATTTATTTCATCACCACTGCTCTCAAAACGGTGAAGGAAAACATCGTGAGGAAACCGGCGTGTCCTAGAACTAAAATTTCGAAGACATGTGACATTCACAACACTGGGCCTACGTGGTGGATTACGGCCCATTCCCTCTCCTAGAGAGAGGAGGCCGGAGTCCCAGCAGTGGGAACATTAAAACGGCTGCTCATGTTTTGATGACTAAGAACTTGCTATACCTAAAGTCTTTCTACGGTTTTTCCACATTAATCACCAACCTCCTGGGTTGATCTCCTTGCAGACGAGAGCAATGGATTGCTCACCGTCAGGCAAACATCCGGACCGAGCGCAAGTCAACAGCGCCTTTTTCTTTTTCGAGACGAAAATCATCCAATCTCATCCCTCGTACTTGGGCGGAGCGAGAGGGTGTGACAGACTTTTACTGACTAAAAACCTACTCCTGTTTCTTCGTTGCCTTTCATACCAGCGCCCAGTCTTCTTTTCAGAAGCAGACCCTTGGCCAAAGTAGGCTTCAACCCTGCTGGGCCCCCACAGTTTGCTGACATCTCCTTAAGGCGCGCGTAGAACAGTACGCGCCGTCGACGACTTGGGCTTGGTCCGGACGGTTACCGGACGATGAGACGTGAGCTACCCATAGCTCGTCATCCGCAAACAAGATCCCGGCGGCTGGGGTGTGAGGGCCGCGCCCTCGTACGTGCACGTGCGGCCTTCTCCTTTGCTAGCATTACTGCTTTGCAGAAGCAGGCGACCGCCAGCCACTTTTCCACACTTCGGACCATGGCCTGTACCTAGGCCCGGCGCGAGAGATCGTTGCCGCCGATCTCTTCAACGAGGACATGGCGGTGCTCTGCCCAAGCGGGGCACTCCTCTACAGAGTGCTCCACGGTGTCCTCCGGGCGGGTCTCAGGGCCCCGAGTTTCGCTTTCACACTACCCGTGGCCCCAATAGGCTTCGACCCTGCTGGGCTCCTACGATTTGCTGACATCTCCCTGAGGCGTGCGTGGATCAGTACGCGCCGTCAATGACTTGGTCTCGGTCCGGACGGTTACCGGACGATCGGTGAGCCACCCATTGCTCGCCGTCCGCAAGCCCGCGCCTGCGGTGGCCGGAAATCGGGATCGCAATCCCGGCGGCGGTTGGGGCGTGAGGACCGTTGCCTCACGCGATCGGCCGCCCCCTTTGGTAACATTACTGCTTCGCAGAAGGAGGCGACCGCCTGCCACTCATCCTCGTTCCGGATCGCCGCCGCCTATCGCCCCCACGAGGACACGGCGTTGCTCTGCCCAAGCGGGGCACACTTCCACCGTGTGCTCCATCGTGTCCTCCGGGCGGTCCACACAGTGGCGACACCCAGGCGTCGCTTCTGCACGAATCCGGTGCAGTAACTTCCCGAACTTACCGTCTTCAGTGAGAACCTGCGTCATGCGGAAGGTGAGGACGCCGTGAGGTCTTTCCAGCCACTCCTCAAAAAGGGGACTTACCGCCATAATTATGGCGTGCCCAGCACTGGGTTGCGATAGTTACCGTCGTAATTCCACTATGAGATCCTGCTGGAACTCTGTCCGCCATTCCGCGACATGTCGTGGCAGCGAACCTATACACTCTTGACTTAAAGACTTCTAGGTTGTAGCTAACAGGAAACACAGACTCCAGCAGGGAACTTGATTCTACTCCTATGATCACATGGAACTAATCAGCCACTGGAATCCATAATGGATTGACTGGACGCCAATCTGGATGAAACTGGATACGGTATATAAATAAGTACGCACGTGAATAGATATCCAATTGGGTTTTTACTGATTAAATGTCAATCACTGTTTAGTAGGGTTGTACGTTATTTTTTAGTATATGCGAAACCTGAATATAGTTTGTTCAGAATCAGTAACTGAATCGATGCCAATAATTTTTACACCATGTTATATTTTTTCCCAAAAATATTTAAAAAAGGTCACAAGTTGGCCACCACCGACACTAAGTACAAAACAGGTTATGGCTGGTCATAGCGTGCATTAATCGCCACCGCACAGCTGGGTGCGGGAGTAAATCAACCCCTCAGTCACCCGGTGGCCCAGTGACCATATATTTATGTGCGGGTTTATAAATTTGTGATTTTTAAAAATACAATGTTGAAATTTTGTACATAGATTCTTTACATAAAAATACTAGACAGCTGTTTCAGCCCTCCTAGCCAAGTTATGATCGTTTCGTTTTCGTCGAACGCCTCGAGTAGGCCACGCCTCCGATTCCTTTGTTCCGACGTCATCTCAACGCTCAGTAACGTGGTCAGAACAAAGGAATCGGAGGCGTGGCCTACTCGAGGCGTTCGACGCAAACGAAACGATCGTAACTTGGCTAGGGGGGCAGGTTTCGCATATACTAAAAATAAGGTTGTGTAATATAAAAGGGGAAATTAACTAACATATCAAAACACAGCCGATAAATCTTGGTCTAGAAACTTGAAATGCACAAAGGTTCTTTTTATGACATGGGTAAACACTAAGGAAGGATAAAACGGGAGTTCAAAGTTTGTATGGAGAAATTACTTTTTAACCGACTTCAAAAAGAAGGAGGTTCCATGTTCGGCTGAATGTATTTTTTTTTTTATGTGGTTCACCAATATCAATTGTGGACCGATTTTGAAAATTATTTTTTTGATTGAAAGGTTGGTCCCATATCGACGGCTGAAAGGCTAATTGATCTAAACGACATTTTTTTACAATATTGAGTTATATATATATTCGGGATCAGCAAATTTATCTCCGTCGTTTGAGTCAGGTTTCAATTTTTTTTTTTTTAAATGACGCTTAGATCAATTAGATGATCTCATCATGAACTTCGAAGATATGGAACAGAACTCCTCATAGGATCACAGCAGAATCGTAACAAATAAAATTGCTTTGTTTACACGTGTAGTTGATGACTAACTGAAAGAAAAGGGGGAGGGGATATATCAAAGTAATCTAATGATGAAGGCAAATTAATGTAATCTAATCGTGTTTGGGATTATTAGAATTTTTATCAGATGCACTCTGGCTATAAGGTCTATCTAAGTTTGGCTGAGGAGAAGTCGGTGTTAAATAACGAAGAAACAAAACTATTATTAGAGACAATATTTTTTTTACATTCCTTCACCAGGTCATCGGTCCACCTTGAAGGGGCCTTCCAACACTGCATCTTCCGGTTCGCGGTCGTCACTCCAGAACCTTTCGGCCCCAACGGCCATCTGTTCCGCGAGCAATGTGCCCTGCCCATTGCCACTTAAGTTTGGCGATTCTTCGTGCTGTCAGCAACCTTGGTTCTCCTGCGGATTTCTTCAAATCTGATTCGATCACGCAAGGAAACTCTGAGCATAGTCCTTTCCATTGCCCTTTGGGTGACTTTGAGCCTTCTGATGAGGCCCATTGTAAGCGACCACGTTTAGGAACCATATGTCTTTACTCGCAACACGTCCAATATACCACAGTGTCTCAAGACGAAAGTACTTAGAACAATTGAGATTGTCTTTTTTTTTAATTCATATAAACCAGTGCTTGACTGCGATCCCACCTGATGGTAAACAGCGATGCAATCATTGATGGTGAGGTGCACTAGTTTATTAAGAGCCTATTTTAGCTTTGAAGACACCTAAATTTTAGTTGGACGGGAAGACCCCACTGATTGTATGGAGGATTTCTATTTATTTAATTAATAAACTTGTAATTTGGCACAAAATCAACGAAAATTTGTGTTGCCTGATAGCTTCAACCTAGGGGTCTTAAAGTCGAGAGTGAATAGGTTACTTCTAGGCAAGCTTGCTCCATCTTCAGCCACATCATCGCTTACCAGCAGGTGAGATAGTGATCTAACGTGAGCCTATCCATATAATAAAAACATAAATAAATAAATATAATATTCCACAACTATCACACAACGCTGCCTAGTCCCAAGCTAAGCAGAGCTTGTCTTATAGGAATTAGACAACTGATAAACATACTTTAAATATAATTCTAAATACATACATATATGTATAGATAAATTACACCCAGACACAGAACTAATGATCGTGCTCATCACAAAAACATTTGTCCTGGGTGGGAATCGAATCCACCACCCACTCAACCACTAAACCAATAGGCCTGTCAACAATTAATTAAAAATCAATAAATTATAATTGAAGACGGAGTTTCCTTGTGTGATCGCATCAGGAATGAAGATATCCGCAGAAGAACCAAAGTCGCCGACATAGCCCGAAGAATCGCCAAACTGAAGTGGCAGTGGGCAGGGCACATTGCTCGCAGAACGGGTGGTCGATGGGTTCTACAGAGGCGACCGCGCGCCAGAAGACGCAGCGCTGGAAGGCCTTCCACAAGTTGGACCGATGACCTGGGCCTCCAGTCTGCTATTACAATAGTGTTAGAATGGTCTATCATTGATTTCAAACTTGTTGATTTTGACAAGTTTGGTAATCTACTACTATAATGGTGCCATTATGACTTTCCAATGGTCAACCACTGACACTCCATTGAAAGAAGTGGCATAGAATTGTAATTTCGTACATATTGACAAATGAATGTCTTACGTACGCTAATCTGCTATAATTTTGACAGTTCTTTTGATCAGTGACCTAAAATTAGAACGTCATTGTGCAGTCATTCTATCACAACTCTATTACGAGACCATTGATCGATCATTATGAATTAGCAGATTACGAACTTTTAGCAAAATGAGAATGGGATTGTGTTAGAATGACGAATTTATAAAAATATTGTGGCGACACTTGGGGCAGGCCTATGTGTATCAGTGGACGTCCTTCGGCAGAAATGATGATGATCAAATAATTAAAGGCATCAAAAATATTTGTTTTACGTTTTTTTTTGACAGAACCCTAATGCTCTACAGCAAACACATTAATTTTAGAAATCCTTGTCCAGATAAGATTATAACATAAATATCAGTGTTTTCAAGTTTAATTACAAAATTGCGAAGATGGTGTCATTGACGGTAGCCGTTTTGATTTTGAGTGCAGCGTTTGTGGCTGGTAAGTACCTTCTTCATACAATCAGTGCAGTACGTGGTCTATTATGCCTCGTACGTGTCGTCATTGTGGTGCGGCCGTAAGGATGGCTGTGTTCAATACATAAGCCCCAGCACTTTGCTGAGCGCTGGCCGTTTTGCGCGGATGTGTCGCAAAACTCACTCTTTTGTATGTTATGATATAATATTATATATATATATTTAAGTTATGTGCCATGTTTGTCATAAATAAACCCTTTTTCTTTCTTTTCTTCTTTCAAGGAGGCTTAACTCCGATAGTTTAGTTTTGAAAAGGAGGTTTTTTTAATACGGGGTCTCTTTGACCTCGTACCGCATTTGACAAAAATGAGCTGTTAATTTCTTAAACGTTTCGGGGTGTTTTTTTCGGTGAGAAAGTCATCCAATGACATTCCCAGCACATAGGCGGGGCGCGAGGGTGTGTCAAACTTTTACTGACTAAAAACCCACTCCTGTTCCTTCGTTGCCTTTCATACTAGGGCCGAGTCTTCCTTTCAGAAGTAGACCCTTGGCACCAGTAGGCTTCGACCCTGCTTGGCCCTTACGGTTTGCTGACATCTCCTTGAGGCGCGCGTGGTACAATACGCGCTGTTGACGACTTAGGCTCGGTCCGTACGGTTACCGGACGGTTGCACGGCGAGCTAACCATTGCTCGCCGTTTGCAAGCTCACGCCTACGGTGGCCAGAAATCGGAATCGGGATCCCGGCGGCTGGGGCGTGAGGGCCTCGCGCGTGCATGTGTGGCTTCCTCCATTGCTAGCATTACTCTTTCGCAGAAGGAGGCGGCCGCCTGATACCTCCTGATAGGGCCTCTGTCTTTTAAAAAACCGGGCAAGTGCGAGTCGGACTCGCGCCCTGAGGGTTCCGTACAAGCTCACCTATGTACATAAATAGATCAATTCTCGAAGATTTTTCCGAACCCCAAAAAAGTGTAATAACAAATTTACTATTTTCAGATTTATTCCTATATCTGTGCTTTAAGACCTTATTTTACGCCGAATTTCAGAATTCTGGGTCAACGACATAAATTGCCGTATTTACTTTTTTCGTCAACTTAGAAGCTTGATTTTTTCACAGCTTCAAGGGACCGCAGATTCAAGTTCATGGTTTTAATTTCAACTCGATACCTCCACACATTCCCGAGGTAAAGGGTCTTGGCAGACAGACAGACAGCCAGACGAACAACAAAGTAATCCTATAAGGGTTTTATAGCCAAAGGACAAATAACGAGACCCTTATGGATTCATCATGTCAGTCTGTCCGTCCGTATGTCACCGCCACTTTTTTTCCGAAATAATACGAACTATACTGTTGAAACTAGGTACGAATAAGTAGATGTATTCTGTGAACCGCATTAAGATTTTCACACAAAATCAATAAATTTTGAGGGTTCCCCGTACTTAGACTTGAAACTCAACATTTTTTTTCATCAAACCCATACGTGTGGGATATCTATGGATAGGTTTTCAAAAATGATATTGAGGTTTGTAATATCACTTTTTTCTAAACTAAATGTTTTGCACGAGAGACACTTCCAAAGTGGTAAAATGTGTCTGAGGGAACATAGTAACTTCTAAAATAAGAGAATGATAAAACTAAAAAAATATATATGATTTACTTTACCATAAAAACTTCCACCAAAAATTGGTTTGAACGAGATCTAGTAAGTAGTTTTTTTTTTAATAAGTACGTCATAAATTGTAAACCGCAATTTAACTTTCAAGTTTGTACGGAACCCTCAGTGCACGAGTCCGACTCGCACTTGCCCAGTGTGTTAATTTTGAGCTACATAACCCTAAAAAGAGAAGTCCTAAGTATTAGTATTAGGAAAGTTGTAGGCTAATTATGTTATGTTTATTTGATGCACCGCGCTGATGAGATAAAAATAATCATCAATTGATTACCAACATAGATTGTTTATGCAGATAATCTACTAATCCAAATTGATGTGTTTTTAAATCATTTTTGCCAAAACGTGCAACCTTATATAGAGATATGCGCAATTTAATTACGTATTAAAATTTCATGCATCACAAAAAAAAACTGTTTTTTACAAGTTGTTGTTGTTTGTTGTTGTTGTGTTGTGCTGTAGTTGTTTTGTTTTTCTGTTTTTGTTTTTTTTTTGTACGTTACAAAAAATAAGAAAAGAAAAAAACTGTTTTTTTTTTCTTTTCTTTTCTTTTTTTCTGTAACTTGTTAATCTGTGTACCACACTACAATGCGTTCCAAATAAGAATAGGATCGGTTGCCATGTTGTGACGTCATGTCATACTGTCAAATCGAAGAATTAATAGGTCTAATGAAATGGCAAACTGTAAATAATAATATGTCAATCGGGTAGAAAAAGAAATCATATGACATCAAAACATTCGTCCACTTCGATGTCAATGGGAAAAAAGACAAATATTTTATTTTGCACATGTACATAGTGTACATAGTGGGCAGGGCACATTGCTCGTAGAACGGATGGTCGATGGGACCGAAAGGTTCTAGAGTGGCGACCGCGCACCGGAAGACGCAGCGTTGGAAGGCCTCCCGCAAGATGGACCGACGACCTGGTGAGGGTCGCGGGAGTGAGAGGTCGAGAGGTGGATGCGAGAAGCACAGGATCGGTCATTGTGGCGACGCTTGGGGGAGGCCTATGTCCAACAGTGGACGTTTTTCGGCTGAAATGATGATGATGATGATGATGTACATAGATACACACACTGTAGAAACAAAGTGTAAAAAATTAAGAAAAAAAAATTTAAGAAGTGCCCAGAACGCTGGCAGCATTGCCACTCTGGATGGCAATGCTGATTGGTTGACCGAAGAAAAGCCCAGATCTCTGGTCACGCGAAGAATCAACCAGCTGTTTGCTGATATCCCGAACAACTCGATGAGCGCTCGGACCCCATGGCCCCAGTGTTTCAAACCCAAACGGCTCCAACATATAACTTCCGATGAGGTTATAAACGGCGTAAATATATTACGCCATTTGAGGTTTTCTGCAACTGCAGCAGCCACCCCTGCACAGCCCGCCGTACTCAGATGATGGAATGGCTCAAGGTTGTCGACAGATGTTGCATCCCACACCAAAGGCCTACCCAATTTCCATGGCATTATAGTCATCTCGTCTGGCCTCTTCCCATCGTCACGTGCCATTGGGTTCTAAAACAGCTGGCACCCCGGCAATTCTGTTTCCATGTTCGCCTTTACAAGTTTAACTCTAGAATAAAGTAAGCAAAACTATGAGAGGACCATTCAATCTACCGACATCAAGGACTGTAATCAGCAGAGCGGTGACAAGAGTTCGGCAGATGGTGTCATAGTTGTAATACTGCTCTGTCGTGCTATTCGACCAGCGTTCTACTGCATGATAGGCCATGGTGTCCGAGACGGTCGACTGCTTCATTGCACTGATATCGATGAAGAGCTCCACTAGGAGCACCCAGACGCAGGCATGTAGCGATCCGTGTGATCCGGTCAGTCTTAAATAATTTAAATCTCATAAAACACAATAAGCGTTTAGCGCTTACTATAGTAACATTAGGAACGATGTTTTTTTTTTCTTCTTTTCATCATCTTCCTGCCTTGTCCCGTTTTATTTGGGGGTCGGCACAACACGTTTTTTTCTTCCATTCTGTCCTGTCACTCGTCATGCTATCACTAACTCCTTTTTCTTTCTTATCACTTCTCACACAATCCATCCATCTTTTCTTTGGCCTCCCTCTCCCTCTCCATCCATCCACATGTAAATTCATAACTCTTTTAGCAACATGCGCTTCAAACCTGCTCTTCACATGACCATACCAAGATAAACGATTCCCCTTCAACTTTTCAGTCACTGGCGCGACTTTCAAACTTTCTTTCTCTAACCGAAAAACGACCTAATAATTAAATCATATTATTTTTGCAGCCTACCCTGCAAATGACCCTGTCATCGGCAAGTGGTCTGAGGGTCTTCGTTACGATTACCTCGAGGATGACGCTGGCGACGCCCACCTGGTCGACAACTGGCTGAAGATCAGTGATTACGACCAACTCGCGAGATACAACCCTGATCAGAGCAACCAATACCATCTTTTTACCAGGTCAGCTTATCTGTAATATTTTCATATTTTTTTTTAAATTGATATAAACTAGTGCTTGACTGTGATCCAACCTGATGGTAAGCAATGATGCAATTGTTGATAATTTTTTTTTTTCGGGTGTGAAAATCATCTCATGACATCCCCCGCTCTTGGGCGGAGCGCGAGATAGTGTCAGACTTTTACTGACTAAAAACCCACTCCTGTTCCTTCTTTGCCATTTATTTTCCAGGGCCCCGGGGATCTCTTTCGCATCACCCATGGCCCCAGTAGGCTTCGACCCTGTTGGGCCCCTACGGTTGCTGACATCTCCTTGAGGCGCGCGTGGAACACTACGCGCCGTCGACGACTTGGGCTCGGCCCGGACGGTTACCGGACGATCGGACGGCGAGCCACCCATTGCTCGCCGTCCGCAAGCCCGCGCCTACGGTGGCCGGAAATCGGGATCGGAATCCCGGCGGCGGTTGGGGCGTGAGGACCGTTGCCGTTGCCTCACGCGATCGGCCGCCTCCTTTGCTAGCATTACTGCTTCGCAGAAGGAGGCGACCGCCTGCCACTCCTCCTCGCTCCGGACCATGGCCTGTACCAAGGCCCGGCGCGACAGATCGCTGCCACCGATCGCCCCCACGAGGACACGGCGATGCTCTGCCCAAGCGGGGCACACCTCTACCGTGTGCTCCACCGTGATGCAATCGTTGATGGTGAGGTGCACTAGTTTATTAAGATCCTATTCACTCTAGCCTTGAAGACACCCAAATTATAATCGAATGGAAAGACTTCAGCAGGCAAATTGTTCCATACATATTTAAGAAAATACTTAACTTACTATATGTACATAATACATATGAATCAGGGTGTTTCATGTTTCTTTGAATTTACGGTTTTCGACTTTGCTCGAATTAAAAAAAAAAAAAAGAAAAAGAAGAAAAGGAAGTTAGTGATAGCATGACGAGTGACAGGGCAGAATGGAAGAAAAAAACATGTTGCGCCGACCCCAAATAACACGGGACAAGGGCAGGAAGACGATGATGATGATGATGACTTTGCTCGAATTCTTGATACCACTCATGATGCACAGTGTTCTTATTAACGTGGAAAACTGGTCGCGCCGCGATGGTGTCCCGGGGAAATATGGCCTTAAGAAATTGCCTTGTGCAATAAGTCCGCCATTTGTACACTTTGTTTTTGTATGTTTATTCTGTCCACATTATGAGGTGTACAATACAGTAAATATATATAGTGATCTCTCGCGCCGGGCCTTGGTACAGGCCATGGTCCGGAGCGAGGAGGAATGGCAGGCGGTCGCCTCCTTCTGCGAAGCAGTAATGCTAGCAAAGGAGGCGGCCGATCGCGTGAGGCAACGGTCCTCACGCTCCAACCGCCGCCGGGATTCCGATCCCGATTTCCGGCCACCGTAGGCGCGGGCTTGCGGACGGCGAACGATGGGTGGCTCACCGTCCGATCGTCCGGTAGTGTTCCACGTGCGCCTCAAGGAGATGTCAGCAACTGTAGGGGCCCAGCAGGGTCGAGGCCTACTGGGGCCATGGGTGATGCGAAAATGACCCCGGGGACCTGGGAAAAAAAAAAAAAATGGCAAAGAAGGAACAGGAGTGGGTTTTTAGTTAGTAAAAGTCTGACACTATCTCCCGCTCCGCCCAAGAGCGGGGGTTGTCATTAGATGATTTTCCCACCCGAAAAAAAAAAAAAAAGTAAATATACATATAGTATATAATAAATAAACATTTTAACCTATTAAGTAGCTCAATTAGAGACACAATAGAAAGACAATGACCGAGCGAACGCCGGCGTTCGCTTCGGGTTTAATGAATTAAGGCTTTTTTTTAGGTGGTAAAATCATCCAATAATATCCCTCGCTCTTGTGCAGTGCGAGAGGGCGTGTCAGACTTTTACTGATTAAAAACCTACTCCTGTTCCATTGTTGCCTTTCATACCAGGGCCGAGTCTTCCTTTGAGAAGCAGACCCTTGGCCCCAGTAGGTTTCAACCATGCTGGGCCCCCACAGTTTGCTGACATCTCCTTGAGGCGTGCGTGGAAGGCGAGCTACCCAATGCTCGCCGTCCACAGGCCCGCACCTATGGTGGCTGGAAATTGGGATCGGGATCCCGGTGGCTGAGGCGTGAAGGCCGCTCCCTCGCACGTGCACATGCAGCCTCTTCCTTTGCTAACATTACTGCTTTGCAGAAGCAGGCGACCGCCAGCCACTCCTCCTCACTTCGGACCATGGCCTGTACCTAGGCCCGGTGCGAGAGATCGTTGTCGCCGATCTCCCCCACGAGGACACAGTGGTGCTCTGCCCAAGTGGTGTTCACCTCTACCGTATGCTCCACCGTGTCCTCCGGGCTATCCACACAGTGATGACACCCGGGCGTTACTTCCGAACGAATCCGGTGCAGGAACTTCCCGAACTGACCATGTTTGGTGAGAACCTGCGTCATGCGGAAGGTGAGGGCGCCGTGAGGTCTTTGCAGCCACTCCTCAAAGAGGGGACTTGCTGCCATAATTACGGCGTGCCCAGCACTGGGTTGCGATAGTCGTTCATTCTATCATAAGGCTATTCTAATATGGTAAATTAAATTAATTATTTATTATTAAGTTCTCCTCTCAATCATTTGATATTTTTCATAGTATTTATTAGTTTATAATTTTAGCATGTATATGTATTTTACAAATAACTTATTTTTTATTTTATTTTGTCTGTTTTAAGTACCACAGCACTGCACCGCACTGGGCCCGCGTTGTGGATTATGGCCCATTTCCTCTCCTAGAGAGATGGCCTGAGTCCCAACAGTGGGAACATTAAAAAGGCTGATTATGCTTATATTATTTGTTTATTGTGCAGACCTACCACAGTGTTCTCTTTTTAACCGACTTCAAAAAGGAGGAGGTTATATGTTCGGTTGAATGTATATTTTTTATGTATGTTCATCGATTTCTCGGTCAACTGCGGACCGATTTTGAAATTATATTTTTTTTTATTGAAATGTTGTGCTTACAAGTTGGTCCCATAGAAATATGGTTATGATCAGATCATGAACTTCGAAGATATGGAACAGAACTCCTCATAGGATCACAGCAGAACCGTCGTAACCAGTAAAATTGCTTTGTTTATACGTGTAGTCGATGACTGACAGTAGAGGGGGAATATATCGAACTGATCTGATGATGAAACCTGGTAATAAATTAAAGTAATCTAACCGTGTTTGGTATTATTAGAATTGTCATGAGATGCACTCTGGCTATAAGGTATTTAAGTTTGACTAAAGGCTACTTTTTAGTGGTGGTACCATAACTAAAAAGTGTAAAATAAAAAACTTTTTACAAAAAGAAAAATACAACCGACTTCAAAGTAAAAAAAAAACACCGAATAGTGCAAAATAACTTTAATTTCGGAAGTCGGTGTTAAATCACGAAGAGACAAAACTATTATAGAAACACCGACTTCCGAAATTAAAGTTATTTTGCACTTTTCAGTGTTTTTTTTTTTACTTTGAAGTCGGTTGTATTTTTTTTTGTAAAAAGTTTTTTATTTAACTCATAGGTTGACTGATAGAGAATGCCTTGTTGCATTAAGTCCGCCTTCGTACCACTACTGTGTAATAGTATAGATTAATCAGCCTTTTTAATGTTCCCACTGCTGGGACTCGGGCCTCCTCTCTCTAGGAGAGGGAATGGGCCGTTATCCATCACGCGGGCCCAGTGCGGATTTGTGAATGTAACATGTCTTCGAATTTTTGGTTCTAGGACATACCGGTTTCCTCACGGTGTGTGTTCACTATTTTGAGAGCAGTGGTGATGAAATAAATTACACAAAGTAATGAGCCTAGCTGGGTTTAAACCCACGACCTACAATTCGCAAGTCGGGGCCGTTACCACTCGGCCACCACTGCTCTACTCGGCCATCACTACTGTACGTGAAGTTTAAATAAACAAATTAATAATTCCTTTGCAGATCTAACCCCATAATTAGTCAGCCTTTGGTCCTGAACAATGCTGGTACTGTCCAGAACTCTAACTTCAATCCTGACCACGTCACCATAGTCCTGATGCATGGTTTCGCTGGATCCGTCACATCATCTTTCAACAGAGTTTTGTTACCAGGTATTTTGATCTGTAATCTTTATTATAGTATAAAAAATAACTGGGCAAGTGCGAGTCGGACTCGCGCATTGAGGGCTCCGTAGAAACTTACCTATGAAAATAAGCTAAGGAGCTTAATTCCCTGCCGGAGTCTGTGTTCCCGTATAGCTATAACCTAGGGGTCTTTAAGTCGAGAGTGAATAGGTTACTTCTAGGCAAGCGTGCTTCATCGTCGGCCACATCATCGCTTAACATCAGGTGAGATAGTGGCCAAACGCGAGCCTATCAATAATAAAAAAAAAAGATCAATTCCTGAATGGACTCTCCATGATGTTTCTGAATATTTTTTTGTGACGCAACTACAAATTTACAGTTTTCAGATTTTTTTCTTATATTTGTGCTATGAGACCTTGCTTCATGACAAATTTTAGGATTCTAGGTCAATGGGAAGATATTATAAGATGGATAGGTACGATTATTGCGACGCAAATGACCGTATCTTTCGGTATTTTTATTGAGAACTTAAGCATTTACAGTCAAAAAGTAACATTTGATGAAGAAGACCAGAAATTGCCAACGGAACTTCACACCCACTTATATAATTATCACAACAGTTTGGGTTAATTGGAATTGTCATGAGAAATAGGCACTCTGGTTACAAGTGTATCGCAAACAAAAAAGGTGAAATAAAACATATTAAAAAAAAACTTTTTACAAAAAAAAATAAACCGACTTCACTAAAAAACCACTAAAAGGATCAAAACAAGTTTAATTTCGGAAGTCAGTATTTCTCGGTATTGTTTTTTTCTTATTTAACACCGACTTCCGAAATAAAAGTTAT
Organism: Mythimna pallens; assembly: GCA_961205895.1. NCBI lineage: Eukaryota > Metazoa > Arthropoda > Insecta > Lepidoptera > Noctuidae > Mythimna > Mythimna pallens. Next base: position 10,727,230 of record OY540851.1, on the reverse strand, counting down.
TTTGATACTTTTAGTGTTTTTTTTTTAGTGAAGCCGGTTATTTTTTTTTTTTTGTAAAAAGTTTTTTTTTAATAATTCTCACCAGAACTAATAAAGCTGTAACGATATCATAACAAGTTCTGATTTGACGCCAACGCCATTTATCGATCTATGTATCAACAATTAGAAAAACTTTGGTTTCGCATTAGTTTGAACTGGTAGAAAAACCCTCATGATTTTGACCAAGCGTGGATTCAAAGATTCAAAGCATTTTATTTTATATAAACCATTTAGAGGCACTTTTGAAATGTCAAGAAGTCAATCAGAAAAAATAATGCTAATTGCACATTCCAAAGCGTAGATTTCTATGGAGAAGAATATGCAAGAAACTCCATGGACACTCTTTTCAATAATTTTTTGTAATTACAAATATCTCTGTTACATGTTTCTTGTCGCTATCATGTGAGAACAATGTAAGTAAAGTAAAAATAAAAACTAAATATAGATATTAAAATAACAACTAGCAGCTAAGAGATGACCAGTCTCAACTGACAGCGCCCGTTCACAGACATGACGCGAATGGTTGAGCTGAGTGATGCTAAAATAGCTCCATCTACCACTCAGCTCAACCATTTTGAAGGGCTATTAACATATTACAAATTTTATTTCAGCATACCTGGCTGCCGGTGATGTGAACGTGATTGTCATGGATTGGAGCGCCGGATCCAGCTGGGGACCCCGTGCTACTCGAGCTGGTAAGATTTAGTAATTCATTTATTTATTTATTTTATAATTCATGTACACACAAATACTAAGAAGAAGATAGGTATCTTAATATAAAGGTTGTACAAAGGTACTGCTTATTTCAAAAAGAAATTTATTCCAGCAGACCTGCGAAAGGTGAGATTAGAAGAGATTTAGATTATAGTGTGTAGAAAATAAGCAAAGAAGAGTTTGTGAAATCTTAAATTAAACTAATGAATACTTATATAACTATAAATACCTTACACTAAAAATAAATACATAATATATATGTAAATATATACATATACATATCATACAAGAGAGGAAAGATAGTGCTCTTTTACTTGAGTCTTAAAGAGTGAGATAGTTTTCAGATCACGAATGCTAGGCGGAAGAGAGTTCCACAACCTTACTGCATTCGTTGTCCTAATCGTGGGCGATCCACGCGAATTACACTCAAAGTCGTTGCTTAAACCATCATTTATATAAAACAAGTCACCGCACTAATTGTACTGTGTAATTTATTTCATCACCGGTACTCTCAAAACGGTGAAGAAAAACATCGTGAGGAAACCGACATGTCCTAGAACCAAAAACTCGAAGGACGTGTGACATCCACCAACACGCATTGGGCCTGCGTGGTGGATTACAACCTCTCCTCTCCTAGAGAGGAGGCTTATGCTATTTGCGTTTATCTACACTAATTATAAAAAGGTAGTTTGTTTTTTTTCACCACAGTAGCTCAAACAAGTAGGTTTTGCTGCTTCAAAACAGTGAGCAAAACTCGATTTTGCTCACTGCGTGAGACAAAGTAACTTTTTAATTTATTTATTTTTTGCCATACAATTCGAAACATTCGAACTGCACTGTACTCTGTCTCTTTTTCGCCCTTATAAAAAAGCGAGTGAGAAACATGCAATTTCGAAGTTCATTCCGATTCTGAAATTGCACCACTAAGAAAAACACGTTCGGAAATGCGTAATAAATAGAAAATATTTGTAAATTATAAAATTGTTTTTTTTTTATAAATATGTGATTGAATTTTAAATTTATTATTGTATTTGAACAAAAATAATAGTACCTGAGTGGTTATAGCAGCAGATAAAACTGGCATTTAACCTTTAAATAATTATTTCTCGTTTCAACATCGACTGTTTTAGAACGTGCTTTAAAAAAACAGCGGAAATAAAATAATGACAAATAAGATTAAGAATGTTAAAATAATTGTAAAATATGAGCAAAACTAGCGACAGAGATAGTATTTATTTTAATTGAAATCATTATTAAATCTAATACTGTTAATTATTTTATTTCCCAAGTAATATGTGTTCTCGCTGCTGAAGTGAAAAATTACGTGTGCAACACGAGAGCAAAACTTTTTGCATCTCGTGCCTTTGAATCCCTCCCCTCGCTCAGGATTCTACTTTAGAATCACTCGCTAACGCTCGTGATTCAATCAAAGAATCCTTCGCTTGCTCGGGACTCAAAATTAGCACTCGCAGCAAAAAACAACTTTGCTCTCTTGTTGCACAAATAACTATTGTTTGTAGGACCTCTGAAAGTAGTGGTCCGATTGATTTTTTTTTTTTTCACCGTTAGAAAGCTGCTTTATTCCTGACTGACATAGGTATATATTTTATGTACGCGGACGAAGCTGCGGGCAAAAGTTAGTTATAAATATTGTGGAGGATTACATTCTCTACAACTTTGGTCAAACATTTTTTTAATATCTTGAACCATTTACGAGATAAAGGGCAGAGCGCGCGCAGTGTTAAAACTATTTAGAAGTATCATTCGAGATCAACCTGTAGTCCCGATTAAAACAATAGGGCGAACCAGATCTCATCAATAAGAACCGATTGTACATACGTCAACTTGAGTGACCTTGAATTGGCACGGGCGTATGAAATTTATTCGGCCGAAAATTTTCCTCTCTATATTGTCGTTTTTTCTAGAAAAATCCAGGAAGTTTTTTTTTGTGGGTTTACATACATACATAAAAACATGTAATTACGTAATAATAATACCTTATACGCGCGAGGGGTTAAAATTAATTAATGAATTTAGATTTTGACTTTAAAAAACCAACTGACCTTTTCCACTCGCCTATCGTCAACATCGAGCATGGTTTAAAAGCTTGTTACTTCATCTAGCGCAATCCAACGTAATGTTTGACAAAAAGGCAACGCGAATAAAAGAGAGATAACGCCTGAAAACTCTGCTAGCATTTGGTAATTCTGAGATTTACTCAAATAGTTTTACAAAACTTTTTCTAGGAACTACGTGTTTTTTTTTAAACCTTAAAATTTTTGAAATAAATTATCGTCATGTAGAGTTTTGTTTAAATTTACAAGGCTTCTATTGCTATACTTTTTTGACTTTTTAAATTTTTTAGTAAATTATGAAGTGTCAAAGTTCATGCAAAATAGCAGATGTTCAGAAGTCTTTACTGGATTAGTTTAACACAAATTTATAAATTGATTTCAATAGAAGCCTGGATAATATCCACAAGTTACTGTGTTTCCAAAAATATCTAATGAAAAATGTGTAATAACGTCATAATCGCGTAAGAGCGGTTGTATGAAAAACAGTGAAAATATATGTCTAGTTGCATCCCCTTAAGGCATGATGTTTACATTTCCAGGTGAAGCCGCAGGTCGTTTCATAAACTGGCTCAATAATTTGACTGGTGCGGACCCCAACAACTACGTTCTATGCGGGTTCAGTGTCGGAGGTCATGGTGTCGGCCATATGGGCAGAACCATCAACGGAAACGTTGGCTATGTAATTGGTAAGTAAGATACATTCTGACTAGTGATGCAACGGAAGCGGAAACGGAAACTGATGTCAAAAGTAAATCTTTGCGGATGCGGATGCGGATGTGGATGCGGAAGCGAAAGCGGAAACGGAAGCGGAAGTAATACTATGAAGAAAAAGCACATTTTTTTTTACGCAACGGAAAGTTTACATCGTAATCACGTCACGAGGTGCGATGATGCGCAGAATAAACCAAAAAAAAATCACAAACTCTATGTGAAACGTTTGTGTACCGCCGCCGCCGCGCTTCTTCCGATATGTCCTGTAGTCCACGCGCCCCCCAGTCTGTTTAAAATTCTGTTATAAATTTTGCGAAAGCAGAAGTGGAAACGCAAGTGAAAAAACTTGCGGAACTTCTGCAGAAGCGGAAATAGAGTTCTGTTGCATCACTAATTCTAACTGGCCTGTTGGTCTAGTGGTTATTGGCCCTGACTGCTATGCCGGAGTTCGTGGGTTCAATTCCCACCCAGGAAAAATGTTTGTGTGATGAGCAAGATCATTTGTTCTGTATCTGAGTGTTATTTATGTATAATATGTAAGTATTTAGAAATATATAAGTATGTTTATCAGTCGTCTAGTACTCGTAACACAAGCTCTGCTTAGTTTGGGACTAGACGGCGCTGTGTCTGGAATATTATATTATTATTATATTTTTTTTTTTATACCGGAGACGGTGTGGGATTTTTTTTAGATGTGAAATCACCCAATGACTTCTCACGCTCTAGGGTGGTGTGGAAGGGCGTGTCAGACTTTTACTGACTAAAACCCACTTCTATGATCCTTAATATTTTTTGTCTTGTGTCGGACGACCCATGGCCCCAATAGGCTACGGCCCTGCTGGACCCCTACGGTTTACTGACATCTCTTTGATGCCCGCCTGGAACACTACGTGCCGGCGACGATTCGCTGTCTGTCTGGACGGATACCAGGCGGCCGGACGACGAGCTATCCATTGCTCGTTGTCCGTAAGCTCACGCCTACGGTGACTGGAAATCGGGATCGGGACCCCGGTGGCTCGAGCGTGATGAAATCCGTTCCTTCATGCGTGAAAACGGCGCCGAATGTGGATAGCGAGCGATGAGTAGCTCACCGTCCGGTATGGTTCGACGGCACATTGCATTCCAGCCGCGCCTCAAAGAGGTGTCAGCAAGATTGACGGAGCCAGTTAGGGCCGATACCTGTGAGGGCTGCAGATTGTTCGAATAGAGTTACCCTGATCCTGGAACGCAAAGGGCAACTAAAGGAAAACTGTAGGTTTTAGTAAGTAAATGTCTGACATCCCTCTTGCTTCACTCACAGCGAAAGAAGTCATTTGATGATTTCTAACGCAAGAATCTAAATGTTGAGGTAGGTGCCTTTTTGACCTCACATTGTGAGTATTTTGTATGAATTTCGCGCTGCCCCCCAAGTCAAGTTACAACCGTCTCATTTCGATTCTTTTTTCGTTGATCACCTCGAGTCGGCCACGCCTCTTATTCCTTTGTTCTAACCACGTGACTGAGCGTTGAGATGACGTCAGAACAAAGGAATCGGAGGCGTGGCCTACTCGAGGCGTACGACGAAAAGAATCGAAACGAAACGGTTGTAACTTGGCTAGGGGGCTGGTTTATGTCGATTTCGCGGCCCCGTAATAGTGGTTTTATTTTTATAAAATAAACAATAACTTGTCAAGATTTTTGTATTTGCGAGGCACTTTTAAAAACCAAGATTTATAATTTTTTAGAACTTTCAAATAATAATATTTCCGTGACAAAATCGCGTAGATACACGAGCGTAAGTTAGGGTCAGATTCGCGGTTTTTTTTTTATCGAGCCAACTAATTTATATCATTGTTTGATTTTTGCCCGGCGCGCGGCTGTTGGTCATATAGTTAATTTTAATAAAATAATTTTTAAAGGTGTTCAGGCCCTTGACGACAAAATATTATTATTATTATTTTTTATGCATTTACATATCTCTGGACCCTGAGGTCCTGGACCTTTTAAAGGCGTACGAGGGTCCGAAGCCAACTCGCAGAGGTCCTTTAGATAAATTTAAATTTATTATTATTACCCAAATTTGCCACAGTCACAAATAAAAAAATAAAACACTAATTCTTCTTACAGGTCTAGACCCAGCAGACCGTTGGGACTCGAACCTCCTTTTCAGACCTTCAGATGGAACTTACACCGAGGTCATCCACACTAATGGAGGCAACAGTGGCTGGTTGAATCCCTTGGCCGATGTAGACTTCTATCCTAACGGAGGCAGAAGCATGCCTGGCTGTTGGTCCACATTGTGCCATCACAACAGGTTGGTTAATTGAGATTGTTATTGATTCATCGATGATCCGTGTTGCAATGTGTTTTTTTGTCACGGTTTAATTCTGCAATGTCTTTATCTTTTCTTTATTTTTTTCTGTACTTTGTTTTCTTTCTTTTCTTTCTTTTCTTTCTTTTCTTTCTTTTCTTTCTTTTCTTTCTTTTCTTTCTTTTCTTTCTTTCTTTTCTTTCTTTTCTTTCTTTTCTTTCTTTTCTTTCTTTTCTTTCTTTTCTTTCTTTTCTTTCTTTTCTTTCTTTTCTTTCTTTTCTTTCTTTTCTTTCTTTTCTTTCTTTTCTCTCTTTTCTTTTCTCTCTTTTTTACCTGATGCTAAGCAGTGATGCAATTGTTGGTGATGAATCGTACTAGTTTATGAGCGTACTCTCTCTAGCCTTGAAGACACCTAAATTATAATCGAACGGGAAGACCGCTGCTGGCAAATTATCCTTGTATTTTTCATAGTGTTGTCTTTCTTTTCAATCTTTTCCTTCTTTTTTCTCTACAGAGCTTACAACTACATGGCTGAAAGTCTAAGGACTGGTGGTTTCACCGGTAAACTCTGTGATAACTTCAACAACGCGTTGAACGGCAACTGCAGCGGAAGTACCCTGATGATGGGAGGACTTCAACCTAAGACTGGGTAAGTGTCATCAAGAATTAGGCTTCAACTCAGCCTTTCCTAGTCCACTGGGATCTCACCACCACTGTCCATAGTAATGGACTGGCATTAATAATAATGCCAACCGCCGCCGGGATTTCGATCCCGATTTCCGGCCACGGCAGGCGCGGGCTTGCGGACGGCGAGTAATGGGTAGCTCACCAACCACTAGGCCAACAGGCCAGTCTTTCGACATAAATAGGCTAGTGGTGAGTGGCCCTGACTGCTATGCCGAAGGTTGTGGGTTCAATTCCCACCCGGGACAAATGTTTGTGTGATAAGCACGACCATTTGTTCTGTGTGTGAGTGTAATTTATCTATATTACGAGTATGTATGTATTTGCAAACATACATATACATAACCTTGTTTATCAGATGTCTAGTACTCATGATCATCGCGACCGAGACGGAATTCGCCCGAGCCGTAAGCGAGGGTGTAATGAATTTCCATGTGTATCAAACGACGTTTATCAACACACTTAAAAAGATATAAATAAACGGGGGGTTGACGCGTTACTTGTGGGAGTCGCTTACCACCCAGCTATGAGATACGAAAACACAATTAATTGTGATGGAAGTGACCTCGCGCACTTTTCCACACTAGTGTGAAAAACAGTCACTTGCATGCCCAAAAGCGGTGAGATAATAGCGGCTCTTCGAGAAAGGGTAATGAAAAATATATTTTTATGCCCATAGGCAGACTATAGGTACTTTTTTTTTTGTGTGTGGCCTCTCGCAGGTCTACCTAGGAGGTTGTCGGCTACTTAACCGGACTTGCTCGTGGTGGCCTCGATTCGAGAATCAAAGCCTCCAGCCAGGGCTTACTTAACTAACCTTACAAACTAAGCGACTACACGCTAAGGGCACCCCCTGAGGGGTACGGACCTCGGCTTAGGGCGTCGCTGGGGGGGGGGGGGCAAGGGACGGGCTGGATCGAACAAAGATTTTGAGACTATAGGTACCTAAATCTCAATGTTTATATATTAATTATTATCAAATTATTTGTTATAATCAATTTTTTTTTTTATTTCAGAATCACTGGACTCTACCATTTGACAACGAACCCTATCTGGCCATTCTCCCAAGGATAAACGAAGAAACTAAAATAAGAACTCTCAATTAAAATAAATTATATTGCTATCAAAACTGTTTTTTATTACTTTAAGATCACAAAAAATATCGACCATCTTCATGTTGCTCAAAAGAAAGAATGTTGCAAATCTTGGCCCGTTATGCTACGTAAAATAATTTGAATTTCGGAAGTCGGTGTTAAATAAAAAACAAATAATACCGAGAAACACCGACTTCCGTCATTAGTAAGTAAGTAACTATATATAGTGATCGTTTGTTTTTTTTTTTTAGTGAAGTCGGTTTTTTTTTTAAAAAAAGTTCGAAATTATTTTTTTTTGTATTTTTGTAAGTATTTTAATTAATTGTTTTTTGTTGAAGTTGGTTGTATTTTTACCAAATGAAACAGAAAAGGTAACTATATTTTCTACGTAGGTTCTAGGTAGGTACCTTTTCATAATACACCTAATACTTCAAGCTCTGCTAATCCACTGAAAAACTTCTCAGTATCATATATTTATGTGGCTGCCCTCACGTACGCGTTATAAAATGGCGAATAAAACGTCTTTTGTGTTGTACAGCTACGCCAGTGCTTATACAGGGTGCTTACATTTACGAAAGTCCTTTAGGAAAGAAAGAAAAATATATTTTATTTAGCACACATACATGGATGATGGATATGTGGTGTGACGAGAATGGATAAAGTTAGAAATTAGTATATTAGGGGAAGTTTGAAAGTGGCGCCAGTGACTGAAAAATTTAAAGGGAGTTTGTCTTGGTATGGTCATGTGAAGAGGAGGGATGAAGCGCATGTTACTAAAAGAGTTATGAGTTTACATGTGGATGGATGAGGAGAGAGAGGGAGACTAAAGAAAAGATGGATGGATTGTGTGAACAGTGATATAAAAGAAAAGGAAGTTAGTGATAGCATGACGAGTGACAGGGCAGAATGGAAGAAAAAAACATGTTGCGCCGACCCCAAATAACACGGGACAAGGGCAGGAAGATGATGATGACATACAATATAGAAATAACATGAAATTTTTTGGAACACAAACATTTATTAGTCTTTTGAGGGAATCAAACACAACACAATTTCTAGTATACCAGTCAGGGCCACTAACCACTAAACCAACAGGCCAATCCAAATAAAATAATATAATATTATGTAAGTATGCATTATTTTATTATTACTGAGTGATAGGGGTTTATAGTTTGTAAATTCACGCAGGCAAAGCTAATGGCAGAAGTTAAATAAGTTTTTTTAATAAGTGTCAAAAAGGCACCATCCTATACGTCACAGGTGCATGAACAGCACCCTTTATAGTCCCGCGAATTACGTGCGGCGAATATATACAGTGTGCTTGGAAGATATAAATGTTAAAATATACTCATAAAGTGGTTATAACTCATAGAGAGGCTGTAAGATGAATTATAGAAAGTTTTCTTAGGTCAGAGGTTTATGAACTCGCTTTCTAAGTACTAAGGAAGAGAGACGAGTATTATTATTATTATATTATATTAAAAAAATAAAAAAAGAAGAAGAAATAAAGAAGAAAGATCGATTTATTTATTTCTTTCTTTCTTCTTCTTTTTTTATTTTTGTTTTAATGATATGACTTTGATACTAAGTCCTTAAAACTATGTCTTCGTCGTATGAATAGTTAATTTGTTTACTATTAGTATATGGAAGTTATGAATATAGATGTCGATGAGTGCAGGGGGAGAGAGACCAAAGAAAAGATAAATGGATTGTATCCAACGTATTAGTGATGCGGAAACGGAAACAGATGTCAAAAGTAAATCTTTGCGGATGCGGAAGCGGAAACGGAAGCGGAAGTGTTAATAGTATAAAGAAAAAGTACAATTTTTTTTTTTTTAAACAACATTTTCAGTCGTAATCAGGTCACGAGGCGCGGTGTCTTAGCGGATGCGGAAGCGGAAATGGAAGCAGAAGTGTTAATAGTATAAAGAAAAAGTACAATTTTATTTTTTTTAAACAACATTTTCAGTCGTAATCAGGTCACGAGGCGCGGTGTCTTAGCGGATGCGGAAGCGGAAATGGAAGCAGAAGTGTTAATAGTATAAAGAAAAAGTACATTTTTATTTTTTTTAAACAACAGGTTTATGTCGTAATCACGTAACGAGGCGCGGTGATGCACAGAATAAACCAAAAAAATATAATATTAAAGAAAATTGTTGAGACACGTTTGTATACCGCTCCCAACCCCCCCCCCCCCCGCGCCTTTTCTGAAGTGTCCAGTCGACCACGCGCCCCCTAGCCCCGCGATATGAAAAAAAAAGGAGTTAGTGATAACAAGCCGGGTGAAAGGACAAAATGGAAGAAAAAACGTGTTGCGCCGACCCTAAATAACACGGGACAAGGGCATAAAGATGATGACTAGAATATCGAAGTTTCGCAGTTGCGCCGACGGTATAACTTTAGAATGGTGTCGCAGGAGAAGGGGATTGGTAGTTGAGGGGAGGGGGGCGGGGTGTTAACCCCTCCCCCCTTGCACCACTCCCATGAAAAGGTAACTCACCGTTTCCGAGAAAAACACAGTGACAGCTTTGGTTGTCAACCACCCATTTTAACGGTTCTTTTTCCCTTTTATGGAATTTCAGGTTAGAAACTTATTTAGTAAATTTCTCGAAAAATATGTATTTCGTAATAAGAAGGGTAGCGTTATAATCGGGGACACATACCCTACCAGATTTGACCCTTTTTAGTTCCCAACTTTTGCTACACTACACTAAAGTCAAGCCATTAAAATAACTACTGAATTTCACTCGAAGAAATCTCGGAAAAACCCAACGATGTTCATAAAGTTTTAGTTTTGAACATAACTTTTTAAAAAATAAAAGTTATTTTTTTTTTATATTTTCCACAACTATCACACAACGCCGTCTAGTCCCAAGCTAAGCGGAGCTTGTGTTACGGGTACTAGACAACTGATAAACATACTTATATATTTTTAAATACATACATATTATAGATAAATTACACCCAGACACAGAACAAATGATTGTGCTCATCACACAACCATTTGTCTTGGGTGGGAATCGAACCCACGACCTCCGGCATAGCAGTCAGGGCCACTATCCACTAGGCCAACAGGTCTGTCAAAAACCTACATAGTTTTTTTTTAATATTCAGAAAGCATAAACAAAAAACCGGACATGAAGTTTAAATAAATAAACTAGTGCGACTCACCATCAACGATTGCATCACTACTTACCATCAAGGCCTCTAGTCCACTATTAAAATAATGTCAGAATGGTCTATCATTGACTTCATAATTATAGATTTTGACAATTTTGGTAATCTACTAATATAATGTCGTCATTATGACTCCAATGGTCAACCACTGACACTCCATTAAAAGAAATGGCATAGAATGGTTATCTCGTACATAATGACAAATGAAAGTCTAACGTACTTTTGCGGTAATCTGCTAAAATTTTGACAATTCCTTTGATCAGTGACCTACCATTAGAACGTCGTTGTGCAGTCATTATTTTTGAATATGTTACGATACAGCTCGATATTGTCATTCTACCACAATTCTATTACGAGACCAATGACTGACCAATGATCGACCATTATGAATTTAGCAGACTACGAATTTTTATCAAAATATAATTATTATTATATTATTTATAAAATAAAATGACAATGGGATCGTGTTGGAATGACGAATTTATAAAAATAACAGACTTGGGCCTCAGGTGGGATCGCATTCAATTATTAATTCGAAGTGCTAGCAAATCTGCCAAGAGACTATGGAATCTTAGCTTAAGGTTTTTAAGCTAAGTGAAAATCGGTGTCGTAACAAGACAGGCAGATTTATGGGTTTAAGCTAACCCATAAATCTGTAGGCGGGCGATATTTTAGTACAATATGTTTTGGAGATGTGCCCCCCTTGAGCAGAGCAACGCTGTGTCTTCGTGGGGGCGATTGGCGGCGGCGATCTCTCGCTCCGGGTCTTGATACAGGCCATGGCGGGAGGCGGCTGATCGCGTGAGGCAAGGGTCCTCACGCCTAACCAGCGAACTATGGGTATGATTACATTTACCTTGGACTGACAGTCCAGTTGATGAGATCTCGGTGATCTTATTCGAGAAAGAGGTCAACCGTCGAATCCGACGTGGGCGGCGTTCGGGAAGCTGCGTAGTATCTTATTATCCGACATACTACAGTGTCTCAACACGAAAGTTTATGACCAGTGCGTGTTGCCAGTGATGACATATGGCTCCGAAACATGGTCGCTCACAATGGGCCTCATCAGAACGCTCTAAAAAGAGAAAAATAATTTCGGAAATAGGTGTTTCTATAATAGTTTTGTCTTTTCGTTATTTAACACCAACTTCCGAAATTAAAATTATTTTGCACTTTTTAGTGTTTAAAATTATTATTTTTTTGTAAAAAGTTTTTTATTTTACACTTTTTACACCACTAAAAAGTACCCCTTAACCAAACTTAAATACATTGTAGCCAGAGTGCATCTCATGACAATTCTAATAATCCCAAACTTGGTTAGATTACATTATTTTTTTACAGAGTCCCGGTGCCTAACTTCAGGCTTCATCATCCGATCAGTTCGATATATTCCCCCTCTGCTTTCAGTCAGTCATCGACTACAGGTACAAACAAAGCAATTTTACTTATTACGACAGTAATTCTGCTGTGATCCTATAAAGAGTTCTGTTCCATATCTCCGAAGTTCATGATCAGATCATAACAATATTTCTATGGGACCAACTTCGAAGCATAACCTTTCAAACAAAAAAAAATATTTTAAAATCGGTCCACAATTGATCGAAATATACATAAAAATAAATTCAGCCGAACATAAAACCTTCGTCTTTTTGAAGTTGGTTAAAAATATTATTCATCAAGTTCAGTTCGATTTTCTTTCTTGATCTTGTATTCCCAAATCAATGACGCATACCATGAAAATATTGTCTGGCTATGTAGCATTGAAGTAAAAGAAGGAATAGAGATATGATAGCAAATGGAGACCTAACTTCACAATTTTATTCTCCTGTTTTAGCAAAACAACGTTTATTTCAGGAAACAATGCACTGTATTAGCAGAAAAACAACTCTTAAAGTTCACACATTGAAACCATAGAATCTAATAATTATGAACAAAGTCTTTAAAACGTGCCGGCAGGCGTCTTAATCTCGCATTCGCCATCTTAGTATCTAAACAGTATTGCCAACCGATGCCGCGGGGTTCTCAGCCGCGGAGTCGCGGGAAAACTCAAAATCTCGCGTTATACTCTAACATTTCAGCAATGAGCAATGGCAACGACTCCAAATTACAAGTTGTATACCGCTGGTTCAAACCCAGCCAGGTACATTACTTTGTGTAATTTATTTCACCACCACTGCTCTCGAAACGGTGAAAGAAAACATCGTGAGGAAACCGGCTGGTCCTAGAACCGGAAATTTGAAGCCATAAGACATTCACCAACCTGCACTGGGCCCGCGTGATAGATTACGGCACATTCCTTCTCCTAGAGAGGCCTGAGTCCCAGTATAGTAGGAACATTATAAGGCTGAGTAAGCCATTATGCAATGTTAATATTTCCTCCAACGTAAATATATGTCTTTAGAATTTACTACCTATAACATTTCAAATCCATCCCATACTTACAAAACGAACAAAAGGAACATATATTTTATATGTTCCTTTTGGAACAGTGGAACCTGGCGGATTTGGTGTTTCCTAATAGCTACAACCTGGAGGTCTTAAAGTCAAGAGTGAATAGATTACTTCTAGGTAAGCGTGTTCTATCGTCCACCTCATCATTGCTTTTCTTTTTTCATTTAATATAATTACTTGCATACTTGGACTATGTTGATTGTTTTTGTCCTTTTCAGTAACTTTAACGTATGTCTGGCAATTTGAGTATTTTCTGCGGCCTACCCAAATGTCCTTTCTTTGGTATTGTTCGTCAAGTCCTTGAGCTCCAGTAGTCCTGAATTGAGCTTTACGAATACTGACAAATGCTTGCACTGACTGGACAGGCCCACTCAAATTTGTATGGTTCTTTCTTCAAAAGATCATTTCAGACAAATTTGCATGGTCCTCATGTGATTTGACCATTACATATTTACTGTATGACCTTTAAAAGAGACTTTGACCCCTGAGTTTGTTTCGGTGTTTCTTCTCAGGGCAGTCAGCTAGGGAAAACATGCCTCATCTTGTTTAAAAATGACGAAAGAAAAAATTTACGTGTAAAAGTGTTTTTTTAAACCTATTTACAAAATAAATATCATTTATCATTATCATTCATACCATAATGTGATTAAGGATGTTACTATGTATGTTACGGTGTGGCTTAAAGCTAAGGTACATTTATGGACCATGTAAGGGCACAGCAACATAGGTAAAAAATAAATAATTTTTAAATAATCAAAATTAAACATTAATCGAATAATATACATGCTTTGGTAAACAATGATGAGGTGGACGAAGCAACACACTCTCAGCGCGAGAATTTCAAATAAAAAATTTTGAATCTTGCCCTAAGTCTCTGTCAGCTATCTACTCCGTGCTCCCTCAGTTTAGTATAAACATAAGGGGTGTACATCGCCGCGGAAAAAAGTCCATGAATAAAATTAGGGTCCCGCAAGAATTTATTGCACATATAAACGGTGAGTTCTGTAATATATCTGGTATTACATTTACATATTGTTGGGTTCCCTAGCTTTTATTTTGCAAAGTTAAAGTTCTGAGGATCAGCAGAATTGGTAGTTGTAAATGATTTATTTTAGGTAGGAAGTAATCCAATAAATTCTCGCACTCTAGGATGGCGTTGTCAGACTTTTACTGACTGAAACGATGCCTATGTACTTCAGTTACCCTTTGCGTACTAGGACCACATATTTCCTTTTCAGAAAATCCCTATAGCCCTGGCGGGCATCGACCCTGCTGGGCCCCTACGATCTGCTGATATCTTCTGGAGGCGCGCGTGGAACACTACACGTTGTCGACTAGAGCTTGGTCTGGATGGTTATTGTTTTTTTTTTTTTTTTGTTTTTCGGTGGGGAAATCATCGTAAGACATCCCCCGCTCTTGGGCGGGGCGGGAGATAGTGTCAGACTTTTACTGACTAAAAACCCACTCCTGTTCCTTCGTTGCCTTTCGTACCAGGGCCGAGTCTTCCTTTCAGAATCAGACCCTTGGCCCCAGTAGGCTTCGACCCTGCTGGGCCCCGGACGGCAAGTTACCCATTGCTCGCTTACCGTGGCTGTTAGTTAGGGTCGCGGTAACCCGTCTCCTTTGCTAGCGTTACTGCTTCACAGAAAGAGGCGTCCGCCTGCCAATCCTCCTTGCTCAAATTTGTGTAAAACTAAACCAGTAAAAACCTCTAAAAATCAAAACTATTTTGCATGAACTTTGACACTTCATAATTTACTCAAATATTTAAAAAGTCAAAAAAGTATAACAATAAAAGCCTTGCAAATTTAATCAAGATTCTGTATGACGAAAATTTTTTTTCAATAACTAAAGCGTTTAGTTTTGTAAAATAGTCGAGTAAATGACGGAATTACCGAATGCTAACAGAGTTTTCAGACGGTATCTTTCTTTCTTCTTGTTGCCTTTTCGTCAAAAATCGCGTTGGATTGCGCTAGATGAAGTAACAAGCATTTAAGCCATGCTCGATGTTGACGACAATAAAAAAATAAAAAAGAAGCTTTGTATTATTCCTTACAACAATTTTTTTTTTTTGGGTTAGTTTGTTAGTAATATAAAAACTGACTTATACCTATAATTTTTATTTTTTATAATATTTCACAACTATCACACAACGCCGTCTAGTCCCAAGCTAAGCAGAGCTTGTGTTATGGGTACTAAACAACTGATAAACATACTTATACATTTCTAAATACATACATCTTATAATATAAAAATGAATCGCAAAATGTGTTGGTAAGCGCATAACTCAACAACGCCTGGACCAATTTGGCCAATTCTTTTTTTAAAATGTTTGTTGAAGTTCAAGGATGGTTTTTACGGCGAGAAAAATTCGAATAAAGTAGGGTAGATTAGAGTAGAGTAGGGTAGAATAGGGTAGAGTAGGGTAGAGTAGGGTAGAGTAGGGTAGAGTAGGGTAGAGTAGGGTAGAGTAGGGTAGAGTAGGGTAGAGTAGGGTAGAGTAGGGTAGAGTAGGGTAGAGTAGGGTAGAGTAGGGTAGAGCAGGGTAGAGTAGGGTAGAGTAGGGTAGAGTAGGGTAGAGTAGGGTAGTGTAGGGTAGAGTAGGATGGAGTAGAGTAGAGTAGGGTAGAGTAGGATAGAGTAGGATAGAGTAGTCAGTTGACGGGAGCGAAGCCGCGGGCAAAAGCTAGTCTATAATATAAAAATGAATCGCAAAATATGTTGGTAAGCGCATAACTCAACAACGCCTGGACCAATTTGGCCAATTCTTTTTTTAAAATGTTCATTGAAGTTCAAGGATGGTTTTTACGGCGAGAAAAATTCGAATAAAAGAAAAAAAAAACTGCCACATTACAAATCTTTATGACAGGACGAAGTCTGTCGGGTCCGCTAGTATATAGATAAAATACACCCAGACACAGAACAAGTGATCATGCTCATCACACAAACATTTGTCCTGGGTGGGAATCGAACCCACGAACTCCGGCATAGCAGTCAGGGTCACTAACCACTAGACCAACAGGCCAGTCGAATTGTTAGTGTTGTGTGTTAGCATCTTCGTCTTCGTTGCTCTCTTGTTCAGTGTAAGGACCGCCTGTGGCTGTAAAAGCTTCCTCCAAATGTTTCCATCGCTCTCGTAGTCTAGCTGTTCTGGTCCAGGAGTTTACCAGCCACTGTGACTATGTCATCTATCCAAATTTTAAATGGTCTACCTCTTTTCCTTTTAACATTTCTAGGCGTCCAGTTTGGGCCCATCTTTGTGGTTCTAGCCTAAGCTTGCCTATTGCAATTTGCCTTATCACATCTTTTGAATTTGTAAGTTTCTTGATCAACGTAGTTTTCACTCGATCTCTAAGTTTGATGTGATATTGACGATAGGCGAGTAAAAAGTACTCTTATGTTAAGTTTTTCCAGGAAACTAAAGGTACAAGTTGGTAGCCGACTGCACGCAGCAGCAGCAGACGACATGTCGTCGGTTCATGTCGTCAAGACACGTCCTTGCGTCATGTCGCCGCAGTCATAATTTCAAACCCGACTGCAGACGGCAACAGCAGATGGCATCCAGTTGGTTCTGAGTGCTCCGTGAAACAAGATGTCTGACGTTTTCGAGAATAATCGACGTGTCGTTACTCCGGCGTCAGCGGCACTACTGATCTGCGGACGACACTGCCGTCTGCCGCTCAACGACGCGTCGCTAGCTTCATGTCGCTAACTACGGAGGGAATTGGAATTTCATAGAAATACGTTTGCTGCAGCTTCATGTCGTCCGCTACCAACTTGTACACTTAAACTAAACCAATAAATCTGTTAGATAAACTATAGGTAACTGAAACATGGCTTCAGACAGATGACGGATTTACGAGGCTCGGAAATCCGCGCATTATCGCGGGACCTGTACTTACGGCAATTCCGGGAGGGTACGGATTCGAGATTGGGGTTGAGGTTTCTTAGGGCAAGACTTTCGTGAGAGAAGTGAAATCGATTTTGTTGTCATTAAGACATGTGGAAAAGGGTAAATAGAAAACTAGATTCATCGGGAAAAAAACTAGGCAAGTGCGAGTCGGACTCGTGCACTGAGGGTTCTGTACAAACTTACCTATGAAAACAGATTTATCCGATTCGCAAAAAAATTTTTTTTTTTTGTTACGTAACTACAAATGTACAGTTTTTAGAAATTTTCTGTAAGTGTGCTATGAGACCTTACTTCATGCCAAATTTCAGGATTCTAGGTCAACGGGAAGTACCCTATGAATTTTGATTTCCTTGTGTGTGTCAAAATACACGTTTTTTGCAACATAAACGGCTGTCTTTTTTTTTTTTTGTTATGTCAGAATTTTGATTTTTTACAGCGTCACTGGACTGCAGACTCAGTTACATACAGGTTTTAATTTCAACTGGATACCTTTACGCGTTCCCGAGATAAAGGGTCTTGACAGACAGACAGACAGACAGAAAGACGGACGGACTACAAAGTGAGCATATAAGGGTTCCGTTTTCTCTTTTTGAAGTACGGAACCTTAAAAAACACTAAAAGTAACAAAAAAACTTAAATTTCGGAAGTCGGTGTTAATTATGAAACAAACAATACCGAGAAACTCCGACTTCCGAAATTAAAGTTATTTTGATCCCTTTTGTGTTATTTTTTTTTTTCGTAAAAACTTTTTTTTATACTTAAGTTCACATTTTTTAAATTATATTATATTATTGTTTCTTTATTTACTTTCTCTTTTAAATTATATCTGTTATATTATCCTGATGACTGTCGCTAAATAAATATAGTTTTCTTTTATACCTAGTATCCAGAATCTCAGTTAAGTATGTACCTAATGAATTACTGTAGTACCCATGACATAAGTGGTACCTTCTGCGCATGAGGTCAAAGTCAAAGTCAAGGCGTTTATTACGTAGTTATCGCAATAAACACTTTGACTTTGACCTTGGTCATAAGGCATATAGTGCATTTTTTTCAGGAGCACCTATTTTGTAATTTTTAATAAATAAATAAAAGTCATTGATATAAACCATACTAACTATGCTCGGAGTTTCCTAGCGTGATCGCATAAAGAAGAAAGATATCCGCAGGAGAACCAAGGTCGCCGACATAGCCCGAAGAATCGCCAAACTTAAGTGGCAGTGGGCAGGGCACATTGCTCGTAGAACGGATGGCCGATGGGGCCGAAAGGTTCTAGAGTGGCGACCGCGCACCGGAAGACGCAGCGTTGGAAGGCCTCCCACAAGGTGGACCGACGACCTGGTGAGGGTCGCGGGAGTGCGGTGGATGCGAGAAGCACAGGATCGGTCATTGTGGCGATGCTTGGGGGAGGCCTATGTCCAACAGTGGGCGTCTTTCGGCTGAAATGATGATGATGATGATGATGATATAAACCAGTGCTTGACTTTTATCCCACCAGGGCCTCAAGTCTGCTATTACAATAGTGTCAGAATGGTCTATCATCGATTTCATAGCTTTGTTGATTTTTACAAGTTTAGTAATCCACTAATATAATGGCGTCATTATGACTTTCCAATGTTCTACCACCGACACTCCATTGGAAGAAGTGGCATAGAATGGTCTTCAATCTCGTACATATTGACAAATTAATGTCTGACGTATACGGTAATCTGCTAAAATGTTGACAGTTCCTTTGATCAGTGACCTACCATTAGAACGTTATTGTGCAGTCATTACTTTGAATAAGTTCGATATTGTCATTCTACCAAAACTCTATAACTTTTCGCAAAATGACAATGGGATCGTATTGGAATGACGAATTTATAAAAATAGCAGACTTGAGCCCCTGGTGGTAAGCAGTGATGCAATCGTTGATGATGAGGCGCACCAGTTTATTAAGAGCCTATTCACTCTAGCCTTGAAGACACCCTGTGAAGACACCCAAATTATAATCAGACGGGAAGACCGCAGCAGGCGAATAAATTGTTCCAGTCCTTCGATATACGCGGTATAAACAATCAGGCGAAACGCTTAGTCTGGGCCGTAGGTTTCAACAACGCAAGGATGGATACTCGCTATATGTCGGGTTATCCGATGGTAGAAATGAGATGGCGGAATGAAGTCACCGAAAGGCTAGCTACCCGGTACCTGAGCTCAAAGCTTTGTAGATTAGACCTAACCAAATCTGGATCAGCAATTAACCTCTTCGCACGCCTTTCCACTGAGTCCAAAGCTGCTCGTCGGCAATTTGTAGTAAATAAGCTATTTATCAAACACTTTTAACCATTATCCAGCTTCTTCTCTATAAAAGTATCCTAAAGCCTATTCAAGCCTACGGCATCCAGCTATGGAGAACAGCATTTTCATCCAACATAGAGATTTTGCAGCGGTTCTAGTTAAAGACCCTGCGAATGATAAATGCTGCACTCTCATCATCATCATCATCATTTCAGCCAATAGACGTCCACTGCTGGACATAGGCCTCTCCCAAATGTCGCCACAACGAACAGTCTAGTGCGTCTCGCATCCATCAGATTCCCGCAACCTTCACCAGGTCATCGGTCCACCATGTAGGTGGCCTTCCAACACTGCGTCTTCCGGTACGCGGTCACCACTCCAGAACCTTTCGGCCCCAACGGCCATCCGTTCTGCGAGCAATGTGCCCTGCCCATTGCCACTTAAGTTTGGCGATTCTTCGGGCTATGTATGTAACCTTGGTTCTCCTACGGATATCTTCATTTCTGACGCGATCACGCAAGGAAACTCCGAGCATAGCCCTTTCCATTGCCCTTCGATTGACTTTAAACCTTCTGATGAGGCCCATTGTAAGCGACCACGTTTCGGTGCCATATGTCATCACTGGCAACACGCACTGGTCATAGATTTTCGTCTTGAGACACTGTAGTATGTAGGACGAGAAGATACCGCGCAGCTTCCCGAACGCTGCCCAGACGAGTCGGATTCGACGGTTGACCTCTTTCTCGAAATTAGATCTACCCAACTGGACTGTCTGTCCAAGATAGCCGTAATCGTCCACAACTTCGAGTATAGAGTCTCCAATCTTGATAGGAGTGGGTGCTACATGGTTGTTTATCATGACTTTAGTTTTGTCACTATGTGTTTTGTTATGGAGTTTCTTGTACGTTCTTCTCCATAGAGATCTACGCTTTGGAACGTGCAATTTAGCTTCACTTGTATTTTTTATTTTTTGACTGACCGACATTCTGACAATTCAAAAGTGCCTGTAATTGGTCTATTTGAAATAAACGTTTCTGATTTCTTATTTCTATGCTGCACTCTGTTCATATCAAACATGAATCTCCACAAAGAAATGTTTAAAAAAATGTCGAAGGAGCATTACCTTTCACTTTGTTTTTTTCTTCTCCTAGCTTAATTATATATTTAGTGTTTATTAGTAGGTATATTTTTTTCTTATATTGTATGTATATATTTGTGTTATTATGTCTTATTAGTATTTTCCTGATGTTGTACACTGACAGCCCTAAATCTATCTCCTTTCTTTCAGTCCATCCAAAGGTTGTCTGTAAGAAATTGCCCTGGCGATAAGACCGCCCATTGTACACTTATTTTTAATTATGTTTGTCCTGTATTTTTATTTGTGTGGTAATAAAGAATATAATAAATAAATAAAGACTTAAAAGTAGGGTCCGTCAAGGAAGAAATAAAAAACTGTCTACTAAAATATTCAAAAAGTCGTAATCATCACCCAAGGCTAGGGAACTGATGCCAAAATCTACCTTCAAAAAGCTGAAAAGATGTGCTCCTCAAGACCTGATTGCATGAGGAGCTAGCACCAACTTGGACATGTCAGGTTAATATGCCATACACGTCTATTATTTCAAATCTTTAAAAACCAGCTCTGTGTCAAAGAAAATAAAGAAATGCGCTAGATAATATTATGTATTTTTTTATTTTGATTCCATAATTATAAAAATAAATAAAATTAAGTTTATTTATTTCAGTTAAAAACACTTAGCAACCATATAAAATAATTAGCTTAAAATCAATAAATAATAATTCCAAAAAATACAATACAATCCAATAAAAAAAAGCAATAAATCAAAATTAAATAAGCTAAAATGCAATAGATTAAAATTCAATAAGTACATTAACATAATAATAATCCAAAAAAAATAATTATAATCACACCAAAAATTCAAAACATTTTAATCTAAAATAGTCTATAATTTATAATAGCATAGCATAGCATAGTCGGCCATATAATGTTTCCACTGTTGGGACTCAGGCCTCCTCTCTGGGAGAGGGAATGGGCCGTAATCCACCACGCGGGCCCAGTGCGGGTTGGTGGATGTCACATGTCTTCGAATTTTTGGTTCTGGGACATGCCGGTTTCCTCACGATGTTTTCCTTCACCGTTTTGAGAGCAGTGGTGATGAAATAAATTACACAAAGTAATGCGCCTGACTGGGTTTGAACCCGCGACCAACAACTCGTAAGTCGGGGCTGTTACCACTCGGCCACCACTGCTCTTAATTTATAATATTATACATAACTCTCAAAATTTTGTTAATAAATTTTAATTTGTAATCATGAGCTAGTTGCACACCATATTTGTACGCCTCCTGGCATTACATAGCGCTCTTTTCATCAAATATCTGAACATCTGTACACCTGTATAAACAAATAAAAGTGATTTGATTTGAATTGAAGAGAATATATCTCTTCGAATCGTAGAACAAAAAACAACAAAAAGTATAACTTTTAACCGATATTTTTGTAATAAAGAATCATTAATCAGTTTAATTTAACAGTAACAGACGCTGGATGTACTATGATATTACAATATTTATTTAATTTTGTTTTAAAATAATTTTGCTCAAAAAATATGTTACTATTTTATGCGTAGAAGCCATTGGAATAATTTAATAATAAGGGTTCATATTTGAAAAATCGATGAGAAATATAATAAATGCACACACATCGTAATAAAATCATTAATAGCCGAAAAAAAAACTTAATAACTATAGTTAGCACTGACCTTATCAACTTTCCCCTGCTGGACAATGTACGGAATGCCCGGCACAGGTCCAAATATAGAAGGCATCATAGCTGGAGCAATAATCACTTTGACCGGTTGGTGACACGACTTCTCACTTTCACCAGAACAGTTACAACAGCAATGACACTTTTTCACACTTTTTTTGTTACACTCACTGTCTTTGTCACCAACTTTTACACTTTCCTCACTTTGACCACTTTTCATCTCACTCTCATCGTTTACTACGTCTTTTTTGTAAAGTTTCGGTTTTTTACTAAATTCCCCGGGCAATTCGAGCAATGGCTGGCGTCTTTTTAAGTCTTTTGGGGTTTCTAGTAAATAGTTTTTCGGTTTGTCGCTATTTTCTAGGTTCTGGTTATTTTGAGGAATGCCCGATGAGAATGGATGGACCAGAAGAGTTTTTGATGCTTTTTGTAAGGTTTTATTATTTGAGGCCCCTGGCAGGGCCTCAATTGATCTTTTTGAATCCAATTTGATAGTTTTTAAGTCTTTACACAAAGAAATTGTTAATGTTCATCGTTTCTAGTTTCTTGTTTTATTCACAAAGTTTGTTGCTAAAAATAATATTGGAATTATTATTTACAACCTTCAACCAGATACTTTGCCCTAGTGAAAGTAAGAAACCGAGAAAGTGTTGGACTCGCGCACTGAAGGTTCAGAGTCGCAAAATTTTTTTTTTTGTGTCGTGACTACTAATTTACAGTTTTCAGATTTTTTCCTATACTTGTGTTATAAGAACTTGCTTCATGCCAAATTTCAGGATTTTGGGGCAACGGGAAGTACCCTATGAATTTTGATAACCTCGAGAGTGTAGAAATGTACGTTTTTTGCCACAAAAACCTAAGTATATTGTTTTTATTAACTTACAAGTTTGTTTTTACAGCTTCAAGAGTCTGCAGACCTGAGTATATGGTCTGAATTTCCATGTCCATGGAGTTTCTTTCACATTCTTTTCCATAAAGTTCTACGCTTTTGGGATATAAACAAACGCTATAACTTTGCTGTTTATGAATATTATTTATTGAGACTTTACTTAAATAATAACAAGACCTTTTCTAATAAGCCCTTTAAGTATTTGTACTAATTAAAAAATTGTGGTGTATTAAAGGCTGACTGACTTACTAACTCATCAACGCCCTGCACAAACTTCGGACCTAGAACGCTGAAATTCTGCCAAAGGTTCCTTTTATAATGTTATAGAAAGAATAAGAAAAGATTTTTCATAATTCACTCCCTAAAGAGATGAAAAGGTGCTCCAAAGTTTGTCATATGTGTGAAGCCAGCGGCAGAAGCCAGTCTTGGTATTTTTCAGTTTATTATTTTAGCCTATACATCTAATTATGGCGGTCCCCTCTTTGAGGAGTGGCTGGAGCGGCAACACGGCGTCCTCACCTTCCGCATGACGCAGGTCCTCACCGGACATGGCAAGTTCGGGAGGTTCCTGCATCGGATTCAGGCGAAAGCAACGCCCGGGTGCCATCATTGTGCGGACCACCCAGAGGACACAGTGGAGGTGTGCCCCGCTTGGGCGGAGCACCGCCGTGTCCTCGTGGAGGCAACAGGCGGCAGCGACTTTTCGCGACGGGCCCTGGTTCAGGCTATGGTCCGGAGCGAGGAGGAATGGCAATCCTTCTGCGAAGCAGTAATGCTAGCGAAGAAGGAGGCTGCACGCGTGAGGGAACGAAGGTCCTCACGCCCTAGCCGCCGTAATTCCGACCCCGACTACCAGTCACGGTAGACGCGGGCTTGCGGACGTCGAGCACTGGGTAGCTCGCCGTCCGGCTGTTCGGTAATTAACCGGACCGAGCCCAGTCGTCAATAGCGCGTTGAGATCCTCGCGCTCCTCAAAGAGATGTCAGCAAACCGTAGGAGCCCAGCAGGGCCGATGCCCGCTAACTAGGACCGCGGAGAATTTCTGAAAGGGAAACCCGTAAGTCCTAGGACGCAAAGGGTAATTGAAGGATACAGGTGTAGTTTTAGTCAGTAAAAGTCTGACACGCCCTCGCGCTCCACCCAGAGTGCGAGAAGTCATTTGGATGATTTCCCACCTTAAAAAAAAAAAGCCTATACATCTACTTTATTCCGAAACGTGATCGCACACAACGGGACTCATCATAAGGTTCAAAGTCACCCAAAGGGCAATGGAAAGAGCTATGCTCGGAGTTTCCTTGCGTGATCAAATCAGAAATGAAGATATCCGCAGGAGAACCAAGGCAGACGTAGCGCGAAGAATCGCCAAACTTTAGTGGCAATGGGCAGGGCACATTGCTCACAGAACAAATGGCCGAAAGGTGCTTGCGTGGCCACCGCGTACCGGAAGAAGCAGTGTTGTAAGGCCCTCTACAAGGTGGGCCGATCACCTGATGAAGGTTGCGGGAATCCGATGGATACGAGACGCACAGGACCGTTCATTGTGCCGACATTTGGGGGAGGCCTATGTCCAACAGTGGACGTCTTAAAATGATGAGTGATGATGATGATCTACTTTATTATTATAAGTACCTAATCTTGATAATACATTTTATATATTATTTATTTACATATTGTGCACACCTACCACAGTTGACTTTATCTTTTTTAACTCAAATGTTAACTGGTAGAGAATGCCTTGTTACATTAAGTCCGCCTATGGGACTACAGTACATGAAGTTTAAATAAATAAATTTGATCAGCTAATGATTAGTTTATAAACACATATATAGATTATCTTTTGTCTACCTATAAAATTGCCGTTTACTTTAAATCACAGTTCCAAGGCTCTTAATAAAATAGTGCGCCTCACCATCAACGATTGAATCACTATTAAAAAAAAAGTAAAATAAAATTTCATAAGTAGGATTGACGTTCAATATAGAAATTATAAGTTCAAAGAAACTTTATATTAAAAGTTCTTTTTTGGTGATTACTTATTTATTGGTTTCTTGTGCTTTATATTTTCTGTAATCTATTTCAATCGGTATCCCATTTTAAAAAAAAGCAATTTTATAGGTGAGAAATTATTATTTATTTTAATTTCTTCTTAAAAAAAAAAGGTTGTCTGTAAAAAATCGCTTTTAGCTATAAGACCGCCCATTGTGACACCCTATTAATTTTAAGTTCCTAATGTAATTTGTATTTTTGGTGTACAATAAAGAATATATCTGTCTATCTATATAATTTCATTTATTTATTTTTATATAACCTCTTTTTTTAAATGTTAATATGAGAACAGTGTAGACTCCCCAGATTCAAAGATGGCTTTCTACATATTGAGATCCACTGTTTTATTATTATACCATTATTAATTTAAATACACAATTAAATATAAATTATATTTTTAAATATTTTAATAAAAATAAAACATTTAAAAATATAAAAAAAGCTGTGTGAAATAAATGTATTTTAATTTTATTGAATTTTGTTTTTTAAAGAAAGTTACTTATTTCCATGGACAGAAGCAGTGTTTAACATATAGCTTTTCAATTCAGGTACACCTGTATATATTTTTTTATTTTTTTTATTTGGTTAAACCTACAGTTATCGTACTCTTAAGTTGTACTGCAAATTTATATTTTTTTAAATATCGTTAACTATTTAGAAACATGTACCTAACCATTGCAATTGATTTTTTTTTATTACATTTTTTAATTTATTCGAAGTCAACAATTTTTCTAGTCACCATAAAAATATCGCCAAAGTATCAATAGGTAGCACAAAACTAATATTTTTTTAACGTTCACAATTCCATTTGTTCAAAAAAAAAACAAACAAACACACTAACTGTTCACACTGCAAACAACAGTTTTTTGAAACAAAAAAAAAACAGTTATGTTTTCTGATTTACTGTTTGTATATCCAGAGGTCGTCAACCCGATAACCTTGAAAAACCACGTGAAATTTGTTAGTAAACAAACAAATACAAACAACGGAAAAAAACAATTGAAAAACACTCGAAAATACACGGAAAAATTCAGAATTCAATCAATTCACACGCCACTATGTCTCATAACTCGTAAAACTTAAAAATCAAAAGAAATTATGAGAAAATTACATAAGAAAAATTCGGAAAAATTGCGACACGTCCGTCTCCCGTGAAACCAGTGTGGATACTGAATTTTTCAGGAGAGGATTGGCGTGGGCGTGGCTTATTCCGGGAGGGGCTTCAAACCACGCCTCTAGTCTGTGAAATCTAAATTATTTCCAAGTCTAGACTGAACAATATGGCGGTTAAAGAAAGAATGAAACCTGCATATTACGCCAATATCTCTTGGAAGGGTAGGCAGTATGTAGCAGGGTCGAGGGAAATAGTACATTTTGATAAAAGTGGAGAAAATTTGTCATTGCGGCCGAGGCAGAATTATGCTGGCGATTATATGTTAAGCTAGGGCATTTTTCTCCACTAGTGCAGGAAAGTGCCTCCGCCACAATTTATTATATCTATTTATCGTATCATAATAAGCGATCCTCACAAGTCGCTGGTCACTGATCAGCCCCCATTTATTTATTTCTTTGTAAGTGTATTGAGAAACGTCGTTTGTTACACGTGGTAATTTGTCACTGCAGCATTCGGCTCCATAACACGCTCGCCTGCCGTTCGGGCGAATTCCGCCTCAGTCGCAATGACGAACTTGCTAAACTTATATCAAAATGTAAGTATTTCCGAAATTCGAGCGTCGTCTCTTTTTGAACGCCATCTTAAGTCGGTGTCAAAACAAAATATGTACATAATCCAGGAATACCATCTTCAGAAAACCAACGTCAGGCAACTATCACGAAGTTTTTTGATATTTTTGCTGAACTGGACCTATTTGGTTCTGGCGCGAGACACACAATGTTAGTTATTTTATTTTCTTATTTTTTTATCTTAAGTGTTTACATGTTGTTTCTACATTATGTGTATCTGTGTACGTGTGCCAAATAAAATATTTTTCTTTCTTTCTTTCTTCCTTCTTTCTTTCTTTCTATCTTCCGAAATAAAGTTATTCGCATGTTTTTTGGATAAATAAATGTATTTTTCACTTTTTATTATTTTTTATATGACAAATGTATTATGAGCACAAAGGGTTAATATTACGTTGTACACAATACAACATTATTTTTAGTATACGGTGAGCAGTAGGTAGCTCGCCGTCCGACCATCCGGTAACCGTCCACGTGCGTTACAAGGAGATGTCAGCAAACCATAAAGGCCCAGCAGGGTCAAAGCCTTCCGGAGCCATGTATTCGCTTCTGAAACGAAAACCCGGTCCTGGAATTAAAGGCAACGAAGGAACTAAGAGTGGGTTTTCATGCACCATCAACGATTGCATCACTGGTTACCATCAGGTGGGATTTCAGTCAAGCACTAGTTTATATCATTTAAAAAAAATATCCAATGGACATGGGAGGTACAGGATCATTCACTGTGGCGACACTTACGGGAGGTCTATGTTCAACAGTTGACGTCACTTGGCTTAAATGACAATAATAACAATTAACCTAGAAATGGCGTCTTCTTCTCATACATAGGCAGCGCAGCTCTATTACTCTTCATCGTGGGCTTGCGGGCGACGCGCAATGGGTAGCTCACCGTCCGGCCGTCCGGTAACCATCCGGACCCAGCCCAGTCGTCGACGGTGCGTAGTATTCTATGCGCACCTCTTTGCCTCAAAATTGACTGGCCTGTTGATCTAGTGGTTAGTGGCCCTGACTGCTATGCCGGAGGTCGTGGGTTCGATTCCCACCCAGGACAAATGTTTGTGTGATGAGCACGATCATTTCTTTTGTGTCTGGGTGTAATTTATCTATATATGTATGTATTTAGAAATATATAAGTATGTTTATCAGTTGTCTAGTACCCATAACACAAGCTCTGCTTAGCTTGGGACTAGACAGCGTTGTGTGATAGTTGTGGAATATTATTATTATTATTATTAAAGAAAGAACATAGGCGTGGTTTTAGACAATAAAGTCAGATGCGCCCTCTCGCTCCACCATAGAGTGGGAGAAGTCATCAGATAATTTACTACCATAAAAAAAGTCCTATTACTCCAT
Source organism: Mythimna pallens (assembly GCA_961205895.1). Classification (NCBI taxonomy): domain Eukaryota; kingdom Metazoa; phylum Arthropoda; class Insecta; order Lepidoptera; family Noctuidae; genus Mythimna; species Mythimna pallens. Next base: position 10,698,990 of record OY540851.1, on the reverse strand, counting down.
TCTGTTTGAAGGCGAATTTACCTAAAAACTTAATTCAATTTAATTTTGGTTGAAAATCTTCCCCTTCTCTCATTTAATATTCATGATAGAACTCCTTAAAATCAACGGAGAACAGAAAAGTGCTGTTGTGAATTATCAAACGCTTTTGTTTTTTCTTTTTTTTTTCGAAGAAAATGAATCAGAAGTTGATTTGACACGAGCGCGGGAGATGTGTAAGGGTCGCCGCATACAGGCCACCGGCTACAACCACAAAACGCTGTCACCGGTATATTTTATAATAATAATAATATAATTTCATTTTTCATTTGACTCGGCTGGGCAGCGTTCGGGAGGCTGCGCGGTATCTTCTCGTCCAATATACCACAGTGTCTCAAGACGAAAGTCTATGACCAGTGCGTGTTGCCAGTGATGACATACGGCTCCGAAACGTGGTCGCTTACAATGGGCCTCATCAGAAGACTTAAAGTCACCCAAAGGGCAATGGAAAGGGCTATGCTCGGAGTTTCCTTGCGTGATCGAATCAGGAATGAGGATATCCGCAAGAGAACCAAGGTTTCCGACATAGCACGAAGAATGGCCAAACTAAAGTGGCATGGGCAGGGCACATTGCTCGCAGAACAGATGCCGTTGGGGCCGAAAGGTTCTAGAATGGCGGCCACGTACCGGAAGACGTAACGTTGGAAGGCCTCCTACAAGGTGGACCGATGACTTGGTAACGGTTGCGGGAGTCCGATGGATTCGAGATGCACAGGACCGTTCATTGTGGCGACACTTGGGGGAGGCCTATGTCCAGCAGTGGACGTCTTTCGGCTGAAATGATGATGATGATGAATTTCATTTATTCAAGTAACTAAGGACTTATAATTACACATAACACGGAACATAACACAAAACATAAGACCAACAAACAAACAACATTTACATAATTATTTCATACACAGTTATCGATAACTGCAGGTAACATGCAAGTCACTGCAGCGCCTTATAAAAGGACAGTCGAGCCGGTCGGCTATCATCATCAGCACACTGTTAGGGCTGCCGCGCACCCTGCGCACCAGAGATGCGCTCCGCTTACGCATCGTCGCATAAAAGCAGTCAACGCTAGCGGCGGCAAACATGCGTGTTGGATTATAACTGAGGCACTATAAATAAAAAAACAATAAATAAATATCATTTATTTCTCTCATACAGGTACATTGTAACAAGTTTATTTTACAATTCTTTCCTGAAGTCTAAAAAACCTTTGTGAGAGCTGGAGTCTGAACTAGGTTCGAGACCTGTAAGACAGATCTCCAGGATCACACCCTTTTAAACGTTATCGCAATTTACTATGTAGACTGAGCAGTGGTTACCGAGTGGTAAAGGCCTCGACTTACGAGTTGTAGGTTGCGGGTTCAAGCCCAGCCAGGTACATTACTTTGTGTAATTTATTTCATCACCACTGCTCTCAAAACGGTGAAGGAAAACATCGTGAGGAAACCGGCATGTCCTAGAACCAAAAATTCGAAGACATGTGACATCCAACAACCCGCACTGGGCCCGCGTGTTGGATTATGGCCCAATCCCTCTCCTAGAGAGGAGGCCTGAGTCCCAACAGTGGGAACATTATAAGGCCGACTATGCTATGCTATGCTACTATGTGGAATGGTCAGATAGATGAACAACACCCTCAAATTGTTCCCTGCACATCTTGCCTCTGATTCACACTTCACTGTATGTTTTTAATATTATTTCTTTGTTAATTTAATAGTGGAGCAGTGGTGACCGAGTGGTAACGGCCTCGACTTACGAGTTGTAGGTCGCGGGTTCAAGCCCAGCTAGGCGCATCACTTTGTGTAATTTATTTTATCACCACTGCTCTCAAAACGATGAAGGAAAACATCGTGAGGAAACCGGCATGTCCTAGAACCAAATATTCGAAGACATGTGACATTCACCAACCCGCACTGGGCCCGCGTGGTGGATTACGGCCCATTCCCTCTCCTAGAGAGCTATGCTATGCTATTATGTAATACTAACACAAATTTTAAGATATTTTACTAACAAAGTGGACAATATTGTTGTCTTATCTTGAATTAAATAATAATAAAAAAAAACCTGTAGGTTATACATTTTATATGGATTCGCCGCACACGGTTGACGCCGGTTGCCGCCACGCGCTACAAATCGCCGCTGCTCGCTTCTTGTGGCCCGAACCGGCCACTAAACGTCGATACAAAACGCCGCCGCACGCCATTCGCACTTTTAAACCTTCTTCGACAGAGTTCATTATGATAATGCGCGCATGGGTTAAAAAAAGTAGCAGTCACCGGCCACCAGTGGCTTGTGGCCGCTTCTAGCTTCCCGTGGCGGCTTTTGTGGCTATGCATGTGGCCCATGTGCAGCAACACTGAGAGCTTAAACACACGAACGGCATGTTACCAGTGGCAGAGATAAATGCAGCCGTCCAAACGTCAGCGGCAGCTGTTGACCCTCGACGGCGGCCGTCGACATTCCAATAAAGGAAGGTCAGCGGCAGCCGTCATGTGTGTCAAGTAGTAGACGTGGGCAAAGTCTGAATCACTGAAATGTTCCGAAACAGTGATATACAGTATCATTTGGAACATTTGGAACATCGCCTCAAAAGATACAAACACAGACACTGACTGTTATGAATCGTGATCTGTTACGTTGTTCCATATACACCAACAGTTTTATTTAATTGAATTTTGATTTGAGAATAATTTAGAGCAGATGTTATTAGTTCAGTTCATTAAATTTTAAAAAGATGCAGGACTTAAAGTAAAGAGTGCTTCAGTGTTCCAATTTTTCCAAATGATGCATTTAAAACATTACTGCTGTTCCAATATTTCGGAACACTAAATTGTTTCGGAACAGTGAGTCGGATCAGTAAAGAGTTACACACGAGTACACTTTAGTTCGACGGCTGCCGCCGCGGCGTCCGTAGCCCCCTTTTCCAAGGCTGCAGTTACTACTGCCATTGGCAACATGGCACTCGTGTGTATGCACTCTTAGAATAGAGTTACCATATCTCAGGATTCGTCTTGAGATTTCAGGATTTTTGGCCTCTTCTCAAGATTGTGGCTGTATTTTGCAATGTCAATAAAATACAGCTTACAAATAAAAGGTAAACAAAATTAAATAAATAAATAAAATACCAGGCAAGTGTGAGTTCGACTCACGCACAACACTCAGTGCGTCCGTACCTATAAAAATTCGCAATCGCAAAAAAAAAAAATTGTGACGTAACAACAAATTTTCTGTTTTTTGATTTATTCCTATACTTGTGCTATGAGACCTTGCTTCGGTACTATATAATTTTATTAGGTACCTTGAGAGTGTCAAAATACACGTCCTTTGAGACACGTGGAAATTTGTCACCGACACTGACAAATTTGTAGCCCTCGGCTCCATTACACCCTCACCAAAGCTCGGGTGAATTTCACCTTGGTCGCCATGACAAACTTTCTCTAATTGTATCAAAATGTATTTTCTTGTTACGCCTCGCAGAACCCAAACATCACGCTTTCGGATTTTTTCTTCTAAGACCATCTGACACTTTACTCTAGGTGTAGAATAGTACGTCGTCATAACGTCGTTTGATACACATGGAAAGTCACTGCACCACTCTGCTCTATAACACCCTCACCTAGGGCTCGAGCTTATTACGCCTTGGTCAAAATGACAAACTTTCTCCACTTGTATAAAAATGTACCTAAAATTTTTATGTAACTATAAAAGTGAGTTCGAACTGGACAATGCTAAAAAGCTGAAATGGAAATGGGCGGGACATGTGGCAAGGATGTTAGACGAGCGTTGGACCATAAGGGCGACTCGTTGGAGAGGCCCAAGTGGAAAACGACACAGCGGAAGACCGCTTACAAGATGGGCGGACGACATTTTGAAAACGGCTGGCCGCTTACAAGATGGGCGGACGACATTTTGAAAACGGCTGGTTCTAACTGGATGGACACAGCAGAAGATAGGGAAAGATGGAGTTCCTTGGAGAAGGCCTTCACCTGCGGAGGGGTTCTTGCATAATAAGCAAACAATATTATATTAGGATTAATTTTCCTTCACCGTTTTGAGAGTGGCTCCGACTTACGGAGTTGTAGGTCGCGGGTTCAAACCCAGCCAGGCGCATTACTTTGTGTAATTTATTTCATCACCACTGCTCTCAAAACGGTGAAGGAAAACATCGTGAGGAAACCGGCATGTCCTAGAACCAAAAATTCGAAGACATGTGACATCCACCAACCCGCACTGGGCACGCGTGGTGGATTACGGCCCATTCCCTCTCCTAGAGAGGAGGCCTGAGTCCCAACAGTGGGAACATCATAAGGCCGACTATGCTATGCTACGCTATGCTAATTTTAACAACTAATTTACTTTGCACCAAATAGGTTAAACTTTAAATTCATATTTTACTTACTTTGTTATCGCTAATTGCAAAAAATAAAAGGCTTTTTATTAGATTTATTATTTATAAAAGTGAGTTATTTTTGAGACAGCCTGTAGTTACATCTTATCTGTTAATTAATGTGATTAAAAGAACAGATTACCGCATTTGACACGAGTAGACTAATTATAAATATCGTTTTTAGACCCGGTTTTACATTTTCTGTAATATGAACCCCTAAACCCTTCCATTGTCCCATTTAGAAACGATAAAAGTTAACTTTTATGAGGTCAATTTGACCCTTGAATCAAGTTCGACGATTCTATTACATTGAAGTGGGGATTTCGACCATTTGTGGGGTCGCAGGTACATATATCTCGTATTTGATGATGCGTATCTACTTAGAATGCGCTCCCTTTGATTCAGAGGCCTACGAGCTCCTAGCAATAGCTATGCAACTCGACATACATTTTCCTCTAAAGGTAAATAAAGATCTCTGAAAATCTACTATTTTGCATGAACTTTGGCACTTCATAATCTACTCAAAAATTTAAAAAGTCAAAAAAGTATAACAATATGCTTTACAAATTTTATCAAATTCTGAACGAAGAAATTTTTTTTCAAAATCTTTTAAGGGTGTATAAAAATTACGTATTTCCTGGAACAAGTTTTGTGAAATATTCGAGTAAATCACGGAATTAGCGAATGCCAACAGAGTTTTCAGGCGTTATCTCTGTTTTTTTTGCATTGATCTTCATAAAACATCACGTTGGATTGCGTTAGATGAAGCAACAAGCTTTTAAACTATGCTCGATGTTGACAATAGGCGAGTGGAAGAAAAGCCCCTTAACAGAACTGTTAAAAGGTAGGAGCTATATAGGCTGTATTAGGGTTGTTAACCGTACTCTAAAATGGAATATTGTACTCAATATCATGAAGGTGTACTCTATAATCTGTAACACTAACAGAGGATGCTAAAGTACTCTTTTTAGGGTTCTGTTCCTCAAAAGGAAAAAACAGAACACTTATAGGATCACTTTGTTATCCTTCCGTCGTCTGTCGACCTGACTGTTGACAGTCAGGCCCTTTATCTCAGGAATGCGTAAAGGTATCGAGTTAAAATTAAAACCATATACTCAGGTTTGCGGTCCCTTAAAGCTGTGAAAAAATCAAACTTCTGAGTTAACGAAAAAAAAAGATACGGCTGTTTATGTCGCAAAAAAACGTGTATTTGGACACTCTTACAGGAATCAAAATTCATAAGGTACTTCCCGTTGCCCTAGAAACCTGAAATTTGGCATGAAGCAAGGTCTCATAGCACAAGTATAGGAAAAAATCTGTTTGTCTAATTACGTCACAAAAAAACCTTTTTTTTCGTCTGGTTACTATCATGGGGACAGGTCTTCATTGAAATTGATTAAAAATGAGCTTCTGATCTATGTAAACTTAGATTTAGAATATTTTGGAGTTATAAAATTCTTTTAAAAACAATAAAAAATTAGTATAGATATTTAGTGCGAATCTTTCGACATTGCCATGTAATTGGCGTACTAATTTCTCTTAAGACAGACTAGAATTGAGCAAAAAAAATCGGACAAGCCGGAGTCGGACTCGACCACCGAGGGTTTCGCACCATGCTGGGAAAGTGCCCATTTTGATGAAATCCGCGTATTTTATAATTCGCATTATGGAACTGAGAGTGTAGCAATGATAAACGCTCACGTGAATGAAACGATGGTTTCCTACACACAAGAAAATATAAATAAAATTTCGTTATAATACGACCTCATATTTGAATTGTTTACTTTTTCTTCGGTGACGGCGCGCGGCGTCTCATTGAAAACGAACATGAAACAAAAAGAAATGATTCATGCCCTGCTGATCTCACAAATATAATGCAGTGATATGATATTTTTTTTTAATTGATATTATAATTATTTTTTTTTAATATTAATTGATATACCAGTGCTTGACTGCGATCCCACCTCATGGTAAGCAGTGATGCAATCGTTGATAGTGAGGCGCACTAGTTTATTAAGAGCCTATTCACTCTAGCCTTGAAGACACCTAAATTATAGTTGGACGGGAAGACCGCAGCTGGCAAATTGTTCCAGTCCTTCGATGTACGCTTAGTCCGGGCCATTGGAGTTTCAACAACGTAAGGGTTATTATAGGGATACTCGCCGTACGTCGGGTTGTCCGATGGTAGAAAGGAGATGGCGGAATCAAGTCATGCAATTCCCGCGCACACTCTCCAAAATGCAACCTGTATAACAAAAACAAAAGCAAAAAATTTTACAAAATTCTTCAAATTAATCGTTTTCTTATTTTATAATTATGAAGGAATGCGCCTAATATGAGAGCGCTCCAACCATTCGTTAAATACAGGATACAGATCTTCCGTATTCGTTATTTTATCTAACGATATGTCATACGGATCATCGTGTAGAATTTTCTTATTTTATAATTCCTAAAAATAAAGTTTAATTTCTTTTTATAAAATTATAAAATAATTTAAACTTTTTTGTGCAGCAAAAAGTACCAAAAAAAAACCTTTTTAAATTTTTTAAATTAATGATACCCCTTTGGTGGATGTGTGGTGTGACGAGAATGGATAAAGTGAGAAATGAGTATATTATGGGAAGTTTGAAAGTGGCGCCAGTAACTGAAAAGTTGAAAGGGAATCGTTTGTCTTGGTATGGTCATGTGAAGAGAAGAGTTATGAGTTTACATGTGGATGGATGGAGAGAGCAGAATGGAAGAAAAAAACGTGTTGCACCGACCCGAAATAACACGGGACAAGGGCAGGAAGATGATGATGATGAAATGATACTCTTTTTTATAATCATAATCATTATCATTTGTTCTGCAAACATGGGTATAGCTAATACATAGGTGTTTTCCGTACGTCCGTACTCTTTAGTTACCTCCTTTGAAATGAGATATACTCTATTTCTTCTCATAAAACTAGGCAACCTTAGGGCATATAGCTCCAATTCTCTTTCTCGCTCGCAATCTTGACATTTTAACATGTCATGGTAAGACCACAGGCATCCAGGCGGTTCTCCTTTAGTCCTCTAATCCTTTATTATCGTTTTTAAATATCTAGGACACTTGGTCACCGATAGTCTGTCAGATGGCGCTGACGTATGACGCTGAAAACCAGCGCTGTGAGCTCAACTCATTATGCGTGAGGCCACAGCTTTGACGCATATCTTCCCTATCTACCGATTATGTTTGTTAGCTAGTTTTAAGATTGCGTCATTTCACGTGAATAAACTGTTTTTCTTTCTTTCTTAAATAGAAAGGGAAAGTACAGCGTTGGCTGTCAGATATAAAATGCTGGCTCGCAGGTTCGCACGGTGTACGCGATAGCTTAAAATAACACTCATCAGGACCTACTGCCAGTCGCTGTACACTTGCGCTCCGAGGGTCAGTTATACACAGGGCTCGTACAATGCTCTACGATTCAATATAATAACGCGTTCCGGGTAATGCTAGGATTGCCGCGTTTCTGTAGCGCATCGGGGATGTTCGCGGACGCGCGTGTTCCGGATTTCAGCTCACTACTGCGGCTAGTATCACTGATGCGTCGGATGTCCGACAGTCCCAATAGCCTCGTGGCTACTGAAGCCGGCTGGGTGGATGGCATAATGGTGTCTTTTTTTTTTTAATTGATATAAACTAGAGCTTGACTGCGATCCCACCTGATGGTAAGCAGTGATGCATTCATTGATGGTGAGGCGCACTAGTTTATTAAGGGCCTATTCACTCTAGCCTTAAAGACACCTAAATTATAGTTGGACGGGAAGACCGCAGCGGGCAAATTGATTGATAAAGTCTCACTGGTTGGTAATACACAGACCGTCTTTCAGTTAAGTGATGTAGGCTTATTGTATGTCTTTTTTTGGTTTTTAATTAATAAATATCAATTTAACGTAACTGAAACTATGGATCTCTGATAATAAAGTTTATTATTATTATATTACACACAAAAACATAACATAGTAAGATTTCGTGCGGAAGAAACGCCTGGGTGCTACCATTGTGTGGACCGCCCGGAGGACACGGTGGAGGTGTGCCCAGCCTGGGCAGAGCACCACCGTGTCCTCGTGGGGGCGATTGGTGGCGCCGGGGCTTGGTACGGGCCATGGTTCGGAGCGAGGAGCAGTGGCAGGCGGTCGCCTCCTTCCGCGAAGCAGTAATGCTAGCATAGGAGGCAGCCACACACACGATTCCGATTTCCAGCCACCGTAGGCGTAGGCTTGAGGATGGCGAGCAATGGGTAGCACGCCGTTCGATCGTCCAGTGACCGTCCGAAACGAGCCCAAGGAGATGTTAGCAAATCAAAAGCAAAGGAGATGATAGTGGCAGGCGGTCGCCTCCTTCTGCGAAGCAGTAATGCTAGCAAAGGAGGAGGCCGACCGCGCGAGGTAACGGTCCTCTCGCCCCAGCTGCCGGGATTCCGCTCCCGATTACGGGCCACCGTAGGCGTGGGCTTGCGGACAGCGAGCAATGGGTAGCTCCGACCGAACGGTAACCGTCCGGACCGAGCCCAAGCCGTCGACGGCACGTAATACGTCAGCAAATCTCAGGGGCCCAGCAGGGTTGAAGCCTACTGGGGCCACGAATAGTATGAAAGTGAAACCTGGGGCCCTGGGACGAAGGCAAAGAAGGAACAGGAGTGGATTTTTAGTCAGTAAAAGTCTGACACTATCTCCCGCTCCGCCCAAGCGGGATTTGTCATTTGATGATTTTCCCACCTAAAAAAAAAGTAAGTACACAATGATTTGACAATTCATATACAAAGGCGTAACTCAACAGTTTAGAGTTTTCTACCTTTTAGTGATCTTGCATCAGTGATATATTTTTGTTAACATCTCAATTACTGATAGGTTTTTTTTTCTTCTTATACAGCCTCTTTATACAACATAAGTTTTAGTACATGCGAAACCCGAAACACGTTTCTAGTATTTTTATGTAAAGAATCTATGTATAAAATTTCATAGCTTCAAGTTATCTTGCCCGGTTGTCCGCACAAATACATGGTCACGGGGCGACTTTGGGGTTGTTTTGCTCCCGAATCCAGCTGTGCGCTGGCGCCTAATGCCCACTATGACCTGCCGTGATCTGTGCTCTACTAAGTGTCGGTGGTGTCCAACTTGTGACATTTTTAATATTTTTGGGGAAAAATATAACATGGTGTGAAAATTATTGGAATCGATTCAGTTACTGATTCTGAACAAACTTTAATCCAAGTTTCGCATATACTAAAATAAGGTTGTTTATTGTGAATGTGAGAACACTGTATAGTCCACAGTTTCTTAGATTACTTTCTATTTCGATCCAGTTTTTAGGGTTCCGTAGCAAAATGGCAAAAAACGGAACCCTAATGGATTCGTTATGTCTATCTGTCTGTCCGTCCGTATGTCACAGCCACTTTTTTCCGAAACTATAAGAACTATACTGTTGAAACTTGGTAAGTAGATGTATTCCGTGAACCGCATTAAGATTTTTACACAAAAATAGATAAAAAAAACAATAAATTTTGGGAGTTCCCCATACTTAGAACTGAAACTCAAAATTTTTTTTTCATCAAACATACGTGTGGAGTATCTATGGATGGGTCTTCAAAAATGATGTTGAGGTTTCTAATATATTGTTTTCTAAACTGAATGGTTTGCCCGAGAGACACTTCCAAATTAGTAAAATGTCTCCCCCCCCCCCCCCCCCCTGTAACTTCTAAATTAAAAGAATTATAAAACCAAAAATATATATAATTATGATGTGTATTACCATGCAAACTTCCACTGAAAATTGGTTTGTTTTTTTTTAATACGTCATAAATCGTAAACCGCAATTTACCTTTCAAATTTTGCGAGTCCTTATTATTTTTATTTGTGCTTTAGGGATGAGTCAAGTCAAGTCAAGTCAAGTCAAGTCAAAAATTTTTTAATTCACATAGGCCTACATGGGCACTTATAAAACGTCAGAAGCTAGTGCACGGTTCCAAATTGGTCGTTTCCTATGGAGAAGAACCGGCAAGAAACTCCATGGTTACTCTTTTTAAAAAAATGATTGTTTACAATATTTTCATATTACAGTATTAATAGACATTATGTAAGAACAGTGTAGACCAGTCGATATTGTACCCAAAAGCACAATAATAATATTTAAAAAAAAAAAAAGTGAGTCGTAATAGGAAGTAACCTAAGAATTCGCGAAGTCCACGGTGTTCTCACATTCACATTAAAAAAAACAAAGGTATATAAAAAAAAAAAAAAACAAGAACAATAAGTAATTACAATTATCAATAAATGACATGTCAACAAAAAGAAAATTACTAACGAATTTATGGTGGTTGGCGTCTACTAATATAAAAAATATTGCAAAAGCAATGTGTAGGAAGAAAAGAAAAAATGTATATATTACAACAAATGTGGAGCAGTTAATAGACAGATGTACACAATATTATGAGTTACCAGGGGGCCACATGTGCAGAAGCAGTCATTGCCAAACAAGCGTGTCTTCGACATAGTCTTTAACCTTGTAATACGCTTTTTTAGTTAGGACACGCTTAATATGGGTTTTGAACTTGCCCTCGCTAAGTTCAGTCACCGCCTTTGGTAGCTTGTTATAAAAGCGTATGCTGTTTACTAAAAATGACTTGCTGGTCTTAGCTAATCTCCATTTGGGTAATACAATTTCGTGACTTTCGAGTGACTGGTTTACCCTCACATATCTATTAATATTGAAATGTGGAAATATTGTAAAAACATTTTTATTTAAAAGAGTAACCATGGAGTTTCTTGCTCATTCTTCTCCATAGGAAACGACCAATTAGAAATGTTTACTAGTTTTTGACGTTTTATACATTTACATGTAGGCATATGTGAAATAAATAAAAAATATATAATATAATACAATATTCCACAACTATCACACAACGCCGTCTAGTCCCAAGCTAAGCAGAGCTTGTGTTATGGGTACTAGACAACTGATAAACATACTTATATATTTCTAAATACATACATATATAGATAAATGACATCCAGACACAGAACAAATGATCGTGCTCATCACATAAAACATTTGTCCTCGGTGGGAATCGAACCCACCACCTCCGGCATAGCTGTCAGGGCCACTAACCACTAAACAGAATTTTGAGTGATAGCTTGACAACTGGCAAGATAGCATGAAAGAAAGAAAGACATTGTTGCGGCGACCCCGGCTAAAATGGTTTAAAGGCAAGAAAATTATAAATCAGAGTGCAGCAGACTGCAACAGACATGGTATGTCTGTTGCAGACAAGGAAAAAAAAACAAACATTCTTGATGCTTTATTTAATTAAAAACTAAAAAAAATACAATAAAAATCCATTAAACGTAAGCCTATAGTCGTCATCAAAGTAAACAGCGGTGGTAATCGTGTCCTCTCGCTTGCACATTCAAGTACGAAAGAGAAAGCAAGATGTTTGTCCGCCATTTTGTTTTATAAAAGGGTTTGTGGTCATCATTTAATAACTCCTACTTTCATAAGACTGTGAGCTCGATGTGCTACTACTGCGTTGTTGCCTACTTTGTTTAGTTCTTGATGACCTTGAAGACCCATCAGAGCTAGTCCATTCTTGTTCTTGACTGGCAGATTGCTCTTGTTGATTATCTAGCTGTTCACTGTCTCGCTTTTCACGAATGATTTCTCCATCATTAACTTGCTCTGAATAGTGTGAGATTTGTTCATCCCTGCTTTCAGTATCATCAGATTGTGACCCTGATGAATAATAACTGCTACCATCACTGTTCCTCTCCCTCTTTTCATAAGAAGCTTCGCCTCCATCTTCATATGCAGTCTCTCGTTGTGAAGACCTTATTATTCTGTAGGAACCATCTCTATTTTTAGAATCCCTGCCTGATTGCTTGGCATCATTATTCGAGTTAGTTTCTTCATAATTAGTATTACTGTTCTGAGAATCTTCTTGAGATTTATCGGAACTTTCACTGTTATAATCGTTTTCATTTCCAGAGCTATTTTGGCTTCTTTTTTCTCTAGTATTTTGACTACTTTCTCTTGATTCATTTTCACTGCTATCATCAGAAGATGAACTAGAGCTTGAGGAGGCTTGATTCTTTTCTTGATTTTTATCACTACTTTCCGAGGTACTGCTTGAGCCGCTTTGTTGAGAATTTTTTCTAACAGTGCTACTTGAACGATCTTCACTATTTCGTGAACTATGCTTGGTGGATTTTTTGTCCTTAGAGCTAGATTCTACAGTTTTAGAGGTGTCAGACTCTGATCTAGTATGAGTAGAACTGCCCTCTCTAGTGTTTTTAGTTTGACTGCCAGTCACTTTAGACTCGTCCTTATCTTCATTTGTTCTAGTGTCTTTAGTGGTCTTTGTACCTTTGTTTTTGGAGGCACTATCGCTTTCTAGAGTTCTAGAGTCCGAAGAAGATGAGCTACTTTTAGTAGATTTAGATGCATTTTCTTTGGAGATAGTACTGGAAGATCCATTAGAAGTTGTGGATGAAGAGCTAGAGGTTTCTGTACTAGAGCTCTTTGTACTGTCGTCGTCAGAACCTGGGTTTTTGGTTTTTGTTGGTTTTTTCTTATTCTGTGCTGATGTATTGGTGGACTCATTCGAGCTAGTCTTGGATGTATTAGATTCAGATAATGAAGAACTATTTTTCTGTGTTTCAGAATTTGTTACACTAGAGCTATCAGATTGTTTCGATGATTCTGAAGATCTTTCGCTGACGCTTTTGTCAATTTTTTTATCATCTTTGTCCGTCTTATTAGACACTTCCACTGATTTTTTGCCTTTTTTATCATCATCACCACCTACTAGCTTACTGTGAGAAGCGGTTGGTTTATCTTTGCCTGGGTTTTTGGAATCTGGTACAGCTTTGGAATCAACATTTTTCCTATCGTTACACTCATCATCTTCACTATCTACAGGCTTATCGCGAGAATCTGTTGGTTTTCCAACTTTGCCCGGTTTTTTGCCACCCTTTCTATGTTTTAAGGAACCATCAATATTCATATCACCATCCTCGTCATCATCAACAACTACTGGCTTACCGCAAGAATCTGTTGGTTTTCCAACTTTGCCTGGTTTTTCTTCTTTGCCTGATTTTTTTTTACCTTTTTCAGGTTTTATGGAACCATTACTGTCCTTATCATCACACTCATCATCATCACCACCCTTAGACTTGTTGCCAGGCTTTGTTGGTTTTTTACCTTTGTCTGATTTCTTACCTCGCTTTTTAGGTTTTGGGGAACCATCATTTTTGTCATCATCACCCTCATCATCATCACCACCCTTAGGCTTGTTGCCAGATTTTGTTGGTTTTCTGCCTTTGCCTGGTTTTTTAATGCCATTTTTAGGTTTCGGGGAACCATCATTTTTGTCATCATTACCCTCATCATCATCACCACCCTTAGGCTTGTTGCCAGACTTTGTTGGTTTTCTGCCTTTCCCTGGTTTTTCAATGCCATTTTTAGGTTTCGGGGAACCATCATTTTTGTCATCATCACCCTCATCATCATCATCACCGTCAGGCTTGGTGCCAGACTTTGTTGGTTTTCTGTCTTTGCCTGGTTTTTTAATGCCATTTTTAGGTTTCGGAGAAACATCACTTTCTTCATCATCACACTCGTCCTCTTCACCATCTACAGGATTTCCGCGAGAATCTGGTGTTCCACTATCGCGTGGTTTTCTACCTTTGCCAGGATTTTTATTACCTTTAACAGGTTTTGTGGGACCATAATTTTTTATATTATCACTTTCATCATCATCATCACCTTCAGGATTGGTGCCAGGCTTTGTTGATTTTTTACCTTTGGCTGGTTTCTTACCTCGCTTTTTAGGTTTCGGGGAACCATCATTTTTGTCATCATCACCCTCTACATCATCACCACCCTTAGGCTTGTTGCCAGACTTTATTGGTTTTCTGCCTTTGCCTGGTTTTTGAATTCCATTTTTAGGTTTCGGAGAAACATCACTTTCTTCATCATCACACTCGTCCTTTTCACCATCTACAGGATTTCCGCGAGAATCTGGTTTTCCACTATCGCGTGGTTTTCTACCTCTGCCAGGATTTTTATTACCTTTAACAGGTTTTGTGGGACCATAATTTTTTATATTATCACTTTCATCATCATCATCACCTTTAGGATTGGTGCCAGGCTTTGTTGGTTTTACACCTTTGGCTGGTATCTTACCTCGCTTTTTAGGTTTCGGGGAACCATCATTTTTGTCATCATCACACTCATCATCATCAACACGTTCAGGTTTGTTGCCAGACTTTGTTGGTTTTCTGCCTTTGCCTGGTTTTTTAATGCCATTTTTAGGTTTCGGGGAACCATCATTTTTGTCATCATCACCCTCATCATCATCACCATCTTTAGGCTTGGTGCCAGACTTTGTTGGTTTTCTGCCTTTGCCTGGTTTTTTAATGCCATTTTTAGGTTTCGGGGAATCATCATTCTTGTCATCATCACCCTCATCCTCATCACCATATTTAGGCTTGGTGCCAGACTTTGTTGGTTTTCTGCCTTTCCCTGGTTTTTCAATGCCATTTTTAGGTTTCGGGGAACCATCATTTTTGTCATCATCACCCTTATCATCATCATCACCGTCAGGCTTGGTGCCAGACTTTGTTGGTTTTCTGCCTTTGCCTGGTTTTTTAATGCCATTTTTAGGTTTCGGGGAACCATCATTTTTGACATCATCACCCTCATCATCATCATCACGTTCAGGCTTGTTGCCAGACTTTGTTGGTTTTCTACCTTTGCCTGGTTTTTTAATGCCATTTTTAGGTTTCGGAGAAACATCACTTTCTTCATCATCACACTCGTCCTTTTCACCATCTACAGGATTTCCGCGAGAATCTGGTTTTCCACTATCGCGTGGTTTTCTACCTCTGCCAGGATTTTTATTACCTTTAACAGGTTTTGTGGGACCATAATTTTTTATATTATCACTTTCATCATCATCATCACCTTTAGGATTGGTGCCAGGCTTTGTTGGTTTTACACCTTTAGCTGGTATCTTACCTCGCTTTTTAGGTTTCGGGGAACCATAATTTTTGCCATCATCACACTCATCATCATCAACACGTTCAGGTTTGTTGCCAGACCTTGTTGGTTTTCTGCCTTTGCCTGGTTTTTTAATGCCATTTTTAGGTTTCGGGGAACCATCATTTTTGTCATCATCACCCTCATCCTCATCACCATATTTAGGCTTGGTGCCAGTCTTTGTTGGTTTTCTGCCTTGACCTGGTTTTTCAATGCCATTTTTAGGTTTCGGGGAATCATCATTCTTGTCATCATCACCCTCATCCTCATCACCATATTTAGGCTTGGTGCCAGACTTTGTTGGTTTTCTGCCTTTCCCTGGTTTTTCAATGCCATTTTTAGGTTTCGGAGAAACATCACTTTCATCATCATCACCCTCATCATCATCACCATATTTAGGCTTGGTGCCAGGCTTTGTTGGTTTTCTGCCTTTGCCTGGTTTTTCAATGCCATTTTTAGGTTTCGGGGAACCATCAGTTTTGTCATCATCACCCTCATCATCATCACCATATTTAGGCTTGGTGCCAGGCTTTGTTCGTTTTCTGCCTTTGCCTGGTTTTTCAATGCCATTTTTAGGTTTCGGGGAACCATCAATTTTGTCATCATCACCCTCATCATCATCACCATATTTAGGCTTGATGCCAGGCTTCGTTGGTTTTCTGCCTTTGCCTGGTTTTTCATTGCCATTTTTAGGTTTCGGGGAATTATCATTTTTGTCATCATCACCCTCATCATCAACACTATATTTAGGCTTGGTGCCAGGCTTTGTTGGTTTTCTGCCTTTGCCTGGTTTTTCCATGCCATTTTTAGGTTTCGGGGAATCATCATTTTTGTCATCATCACCCTCATCATCATCACCATATTTAGGCTTGGTGCCAGGCTTTGTTGGTTTTCTGCCTTTGCCTGGTTTTTCAATGCCATTTTTAGGTTTCGGGGAACCATCAGTTTTGTCATCATCACCCTCATCATCATCACCATATTTAGGCTTGGTGCCAGGCTTTGTTGGTTTTCTGCCTTTGCCTGGTTTTTCAATGCCATTTTTAGGTTTCGGGGAACCATCAATTTTGTCATCATCACCCTCATCATCATCACCATATTTAGGCTTGATGCCAGGCTTCGTTGGTTTTCTGCCTTTGCCTGGTTTTTCATTGCCATTTTTAGGTTTCGGGGAATCATCATTTTTGTCATCATCACCCTCATCATCAACACTATATTTAGGCTTGGTGCCAGGCTTTGTTGGTTTTCTGCCTTTGCCTGGTTTTTCAATGCCATTTTTAGGTTTCGGGGAACCATCAGTTTTGTCATCATCACCCTCATCATCATCACCATATTTAGGCTTGATGCCAGGCTTTGTTGGTTTTCTGCCTTTGCCTGGTTTTTCCATGCCATTTTTAGGTTTCGGGGAACCATCAGTTTTGTCATCATCACCCTCATCATCATCACCATATTTAGGCTTGATGCCAGGCTTTGTTGGTTTTCTGCCTTTGCCTGGTTTTTCAATGCCATTTTTAGGTTTCGGGGAACCATCATTTTTGCCATCATCACACTCATCATCATCAACACGTTCAGGTTTGTTGCCAGACCTTGTTGGTTTTCTGCCTTTGCCTGGTTTTTTAATGCCATTTTTAGGTTTCGGGGAACCATCATTTTTGTCATCATCACCCTCATCCTCATCACCATATTTAGGCTTGGTGCCAGGCTTTGTTGGTTTTCTGCCTTTGCCTGGTTTTTCAATGCCATTTTTAGGTTTCGGGGAACCATCAGTTTTGTCATCATCACCCTCATCATCATCACCATATTTAGGCTTGATGCCAGGCTTCGTTGGTTTTCTGCCTTTGCCTGGTTTTTCATTGCCATTTTTAGGTTTCGGGGAATCATCATTTTTGTCATCATCACCCTCATCATCATCACCATATTTAGGCTTGGTGCCAGACTTTGTTGGTTTTCTGCCTTTGCCTGGTTTTTTAATGCCATTTTTAGGTTTCGGAGAAACATCACTTTCTTCATCATCACACTCGTCCTCTTCACCATCTACAGGAAATCCGCGAGAATCTGGTTTTCCACTATCGCGTGGTTTTCTACCTTTGCCAGGTTTTTTAGTACCTTCTACTGGTTTTGTGGGACCATCATTTTTGATATCATCACTTTCATCATCATTCTCATCACCTTTAGGATTGGTGCCAGGCTTTGTTGGTTTTTTACCTTTGGCTGGTTTCTTACCTCGCTTTTTAGGTTTCGGGGAACCATCATTTTTGTCATCATCACCCTCATCATCATCACCACCCTTAGGCTTGTTGCCAGACTTTGTTGGTTTTCTGCCTTTGCCTGGTTTTTTAATGCCATTTTTAGGTTTCGGGGAACCATCATTTTTGATATCATCACTTTCATCATCATCATCATCTTTAGGATTGGTGCCAGGCTTTGTTGGTTTTTTACCTTTGGCTGGTTTGTTACCTCTGTTTTTACGTTTAATGAAACCATCATTTTTGTCATCATCACCACGTCCAGGTTTGGTGCCAGTACTTTTTGGTTTTCCACCTTTGCCTGGCTTTTGTCTAGGTTGTATGACACCATCATTTTCTTTATCATCACGGTCATCATCATCAGGCTTGTCAGTCAATTCAGAAATAGTTTTAGAAGTTTTTGTAGCCGTTGTGGAACTTTGTGATGTTTTTGATTGATTACTAGAATCAGTAGAAGAGTCGCTAGATTGTTTGGTCTTTGTGATTGTAGTGATTGTTTCACCGTTAGAATTTATTTGATCTTTAAGTTTAGTAATAGTATCATCTTGAGAGTTTTCAATAGTTTCTTCATCGTCACTAGTGCCAGTGGTAGACTTTCCAGATTTTTTAGTCTTGGTAATTTTAGTGATTGTTTGACCATTAGAGATTATTTTATCTTTAAGGTTAGTAGAAGTATCGTCTTGAGAGTTTTCAATAGTTTCTTCATCGTCACTAGTGCCAGTGGTAGACTTTCCAGATTTTTTAGTCTTGGTAATTTTAGTGATTGTTTGACCATTAGATATTATTTGATCTTTAAGGTTAGTTGAAGTATCGTCTTGGGAGTTTTTAATTGTTTCTTCGTTGACATCAGAATCAGTTATAGAAGAATCTCCAGATTTTTCGGTCTTAGTTATTTTTGTGATTGTTTGACCTTTAGAGATTATTTGATCTTTAAGTGTAGTAGAAGTATCGTCTTGAGAGTTTTCAATAGTTTCTTCATCGTCACTAGTGCCAGTGGTAGACTTTCCAGATTTTTTAGTCTTGGTAATTTTAGTGATTGTTTGACCATTAGAGATTATTTTATCTTTAAGGTTAGTAGAAGTATCATCTTGAGAGTTTTCAATAGTTTCTTCATCGTCACTAGAGCCAGTGGTAGACTTTCCAGATTTTTTAGTCTTGGTAATTTTAGTGATTGTTTGACCATTAGATATTATTTGCTCTTTAAGGTTAGTTGAAGTATCGTCTTGGGAGTTTTTAATTGTTTCTTCGTTGACATCAGAATCAGTTATAGAAGAATCTCCAGATTTTTCGGTCTTAGTTATTTTTGTGATTCTTTGACCTTTAGAGATTATTTGATCTTTAAGTGTAGTAGAAGTATCGTCTTGAGAGTTTTCAATAGTTTCTTCATCGTCACTAATGCCAGTGGTAGACTTTCCAGGTTTTTTAGTCTTGGTAATTTTAGTGATTGTTTGACCATTAGAGATTATTTTATCTTTAAGGTTAGTAGAAGTATCATCTTGAGAGTTTTCAATAGTTTCTTCATCGTCACTAGAGCCAGTGGTAGATTTTCCAGATTTTTTAGTCTTGGTAATTTTAGTGATTGTTTGACCATTAGATATTATTTGATCTTTAAGGTTAGTTGAAGTATCGTCTTGGGAGTTTTTAATTGTTTCTTCGTTGACATCAGAATCAGTAATAGAAGAATCTCCAGATTTTTCGGTCTTAGTTATTTTTGTGATTGTTTGACCTTTAGAGATTATTTGATCTTTAAGTGTAGTAGAAGTATCGTCTTGAGAGTTTTCAATAGTTTCTTCATCGTCACTAATGCCAGTGGTAGACTTTCCAGGTTTTTTAGTCTTGGTAATTTTAGTGATTGTTTGACCATTAGAGATTATTTTATCTTTAAGGTTAGTAGAAGTATCATCTTGAGAGTTTTCAATAGTTTCTTCATCGTCACTAGAGCCAGTGGTAGATTTTCCAGATTTTTTAGTCTTGGTAATTTTAGTGATTGTTTGACCATTAGATATTATTTGATCTTTAAGGTTAGTTGAAGTATCGTCTTGGGAGTTTTTAATTGTTTCTTCGTTGACATCAGAATCAGTAATAGAAGAATCTCCAGATTTTTCGGTCTTAGTTATTTTTGTGATTGTTTGACCTTTAGAGATTATTTGATCTTTAAGTGTAGTAGAAGTATCGTCTGGAGAATTAACTATAGTTTCTTTATCATCACTAGAATCGGTGTTAGAAGTTATTTGATCGTCAAGATCGTCAGTAATGTCTTGAGAGTCTTCATTAGTATCTTCATCATCCGTTTCATCGTTCGATTGTGTGTCATCAGAGTCAACGTCTGTTGTTGCAGTATCGACTTCTGGGGTATCTTCGCTTGTGAATGTTTCTATATCCTCGTCTTCCTCTTCGTCTTCAGCTCCTTGATAAAACTCAGTCTCGGAGCACTGTTTAAATCCTGTTATCCATTGCTTTTTATAACTAATTGTAGAATCTTCAGTGATTTTCTTTTCGTGGTGTTCCAAATCTGAGGAAGAAATTTTTATTTTAAGTTAATATTTAAATAGAAGAAACTGACTGACCAACATATCAACACACAGCCGAAACTAGTGAAATTAGGAGCATGAAATTTTACACAAGGATCATGCAGGTGAGTACTAAGAGAGGATTTTCCTAAATTCACTCCCTAAGGGGATGAAACGGGAGTTCAAAGTTTGCAGAGAGAAGCCTAATTTGACCTGTATTCTATAAAATATTTTACCGCGTGACAACTCTTTTTATTATATTTAAATTATTATTATTATTGATAAACCCACACTTGACCATTGTCTCACCTTATGGTAAGCGATGATGTGGTTGATGAAAGATCACGCTTGCCTGGAATTAACCTACGAGTTTTTTATTTATCCATACCAACCAACAAGCCAGTTAAGGCTTGTTGGTCTAGTGGTTAGTGGCCCTGGCTGCTATGCGGCGATCGTGAGTTTGATTCCCACCTAAGACAAATGTTTCACGATCACGATCATTTGTTCTGTGTTTGGGTGTAATTTAGAAATATGTATGTTTATCAGTACTCCTAGCACAAGCTCTGCATAGTTTGCACTAGATGGCATTGTGTGAAAGTTGTGGAATATTATTATTATTAATTATTACTTACTAAAGCCATAAGTACGAGAGAACACCTCATTCCTGCTGAGAACTAGGATTTCTGTAAAAATTTAAACACAAATTTTAAATGACGGCAATATGATAAAAAATATTTTTTCAATACACTTGTTGTGGGGCTGGCCCTAAGCCAAAGCAGTTCGACCCTTCTAGACCTTTTGTCCTTTAAGATAAGAAAGATAAGAGAGGAGTAAGTGTATTGAAAAATGTCGTTTGATACATGTAGAAATTCACTGCAGCACTCAGCTCCATAACGTCCTCGGCTGCGTCTGGGGCGGCTAAGTCCGGTTAAGTCGATTCTTTATTCCATTCTGAACAGACTACTTTCAGAATGTACATTTATAACGTTAATAATTATAACGTTATTGCATTTATAACGTTAATAATTATAACGTTATTGCATTTATAACGTTAATAATTGTAACGTTATTGCATTTATAACGTTATTGCATTTATAACGTTATTGCATTTATAACGTTAATTTTAATAAATTTTAATCAAATGATTAACTCATTAACTTACCGTTGACGACGTATCTTCCAACTGCAAAAGATAAAAAAGTCAGAAAAGAAAATTAAAAATAGTTTTTAATATGTAAGAAAAGAGATGAACTTAATAAAAAAATTATATAATAATGATTTTTTTAACATTGCATAGGTTGAAACATATTCAGCAGATACGTCTAACACAACGTTTAATTATCTGGCTGGCTCCTGCTGAAGCCATTCGTACAACAGTATCAACAAGTAGTTCGTAAGAAGTTGGCAGTAGTGTCATCCCAGCGTTAATGTTTTCAAGTTGTCGATTTTAACCAATTGTTTGACTTTATTAGTGTAGACATATATGTTGATAGTTTATTAATCTGTGTATGTATTGTATAATTGTATGATATTTATGGTTTATTAGTATATCTATTCTTGTACTATTCGCCTTTTCTCTCTCGTTTATTGCATCTACCACTATTTATCTCTGCATCACCCTAAGGTTGACTGGTAGAAAATGCCTAAGGTGCTGCAGCCACTGTACTTTTGTGCATAAAGTGTTTAATAAATAAATAAATGAACAAGGAGATGATGGGCTAGAAGCCCCCGTCATCCCCTTCATGTTAGGTTCCTTTAAACCCTTTTTGAAGTGTATTTTTTTTTTAATAATGTTTAGTACCTGGTGCAGACCATGTTCTGGAATAGTATTTAGGATACGTTTTACCTTAGGGGTATCCTCTTGGAATGATATGAGATGCAACTCGACATACATTTTCACTGTTTTTCATACAACCGTTCTTATGCGATTATGACGTTATTACACATTTTTCGTTAGATATTTTGGAAACATAGTATCTTGTGGATATTATCTAGGGTTCTATTGAAATCAATTCATAAATTTGTGTAAAACTAAATCCAGTAAAGTTCTCTGAAAATTTGTTATTTTGCATGAATTTTGACACTTTATAATTTACTCAAAATTTTTAAAAAATGTATAATAAGAAGAAGAAGTGTAGAAGCCTTTCACATTTAATCGACATTCTAAATGACGACAACTTTTTTTAATAACTTTTAAGGGTTTAAAAAAAAAATATTTTCTCGAACAAGTTTTGTAAAATATTCGATCAAATCACGGAATTACCGAATGCTAACAGAGTTTTCAGGCGTTATATCTTTTTTCATGTTGCCTTTTCGTCAAACATCGCGTTGTATTGCATTAGATGAAATAACAAGCTTTTAAACCATGCTCGACGTTGACGATAGGCGAGTGAAAAAGCACCCTCTTAATTACAACCCCTTGATAAAAGTTAGTCTTTTAAAAAGTAATAAATAACTTACGTTTAGGATGAACGTTGTTTGCGATCCATCCAATAATGGTAAACACTGTAAAAAAAAAAACATCAAATTATTAAAAAATGTTTGAGAATTTGTCCAGGAATGAGGTATTCTTCAAAATCAAGCAATTCCTTTCTCGCTTTGCTTAATGCCATGTTGCTTTAAGTCCAAATATGTACCACTATTGTACACGAAGTTTCTATAAATAAATAATATATGTATTCATTCGTTTCAGCCGAGTGACGTCCACTGTTGGACATAGGCCTCCCCAAGCGTCGCCGTAACCACCGGTCCTGTGCGTCTCGCATCCATCGGATTCCCGCGACCCTCACCAGGTCATCGGTCTACCTTGTGGGAAGACTTTCAACGCTGCGTGTTTCGGTACGTAGTCGCCACTCTAGAACTTAGACCATACCCGAGAGGCGGCCTCAGACATTTACTGATAAAAATTCAATGTTCCTTCAGCAGCTGTGGTTAGTCTTTCGACCAAACTGTGGCCCTAGTGAAAAGGGATCTAAGTCCAAAAATGCAACTTTACAGGAGACGCAAAAAACATTCCGCTCGCTTTAAATTCGTGTTTCACGTCGTGTGACATTTTTTAACCGCTCTCTTCTTCTTCTCAGTCGGTACACTCTTGCCAGAGTGGTCGTGGTCATCACTGTAAATCACGATGAGTGATCATCTTGGTAACAAGGCGCCATTCATCGCGGACTGCAGCTGAGTACATTCATAAACCGAGCACTTAGTTGCGGCCTTAATCTGGTCTGTCCATCTCATCGGTAATCTACCACGTGGCCTGGTGCCCTCAACTTTGCCCTGCATTACCACGACGAGATACATGGCCGGAGAAGTTCAAAATGCGCGACTGCACTGTGGATGATAGGCGCTGTCTGATGCCAAGTTCTTTTAATATGGAATCATTTGTACGGAACTCTCTCCAAGATTCTCCCAGCATCCGTCTCCAGCACCACATCTCCAACGCGTCAACTTTCTTCTTCTCGGTTTTACGAAGAGTCCATGTCTCCGACGCATAGAGGAAAATAGGGAATATTAAACAATAAACGAGCCTGGTTTTCGTGGTCCTGGTTATGTTCCTATTACCCCAGATCTTTTGGGCACGCCACAATTATGGCGATAAGTCCCCTCTTTGAGGCGTGGTTGGAAAGACCTCACGGCGTCCTCACCTTCCGCATGACGCAGGTTCTCACCGAACACGGGAAGTTCGGGAAGTTCCTGCACCGAATTCGTGCGGAAGCGACGCCCGGGTGTCGTCACTGTGTGGACCGCCCGGAGGACACGGTGGAGCACACGGTGGAGGTGTGTCCCGCTTGGGAAGAGCAACGCCGTGTCCTCGTGGGAGCGATCGGCGGCGGTGATCTCTCGCGCCGGGCCTTGGTACAGGCCATGGTCCGGAGCTAGGAGGAGTGGCAGGCGGTCGCCTCCTTCTGCGAAGCAGTAATGCTAGCAAAGGAGGCGGCCGATCGCGTGAGGCAACGGCAACGGTCCTCACGCCTCAACCGCCGCCGGGATTCCGATCCCGATTTCCGGCCACAATAGGCGCAGGTTTGCGGACGGCGAGCAATGGACCGGACCGAGCCTAAGTCGTCGACGGCGCGTATTGTTCCACGCGCGCCTCAGGGTGATGTCAGCAAATCGTAGGGGCCCACAGTAAAAGTCTGACACTATCTCCCGCTCCGCTCAAGTGCGGGATTTGTCATTAGATGATTTTCCCAACTTAAAAAAAAAAAGAAAAAAACCCCAGATCTTTTTTTTAACCGCTACCTAATGAAATACCTAAGTGACATGATAATGATTCCGCGTGGGTTGTCTCTTGCCATCCACTCTCTCACTGCGGCCCCTTGCATGAACGAGCTACAGCGTGAGGTGACCGTGTGCGTCCCGCTTCGAGCGGCCCGCGCCAGTCTCAGCGCCGGTATTGACGCAAGACACTCCAAAGATGTTTATATGCTTGAGCTTGCCTCACATCCACTCTGCACCAACGTTTGCAGTCTTAGCGAGAATTTACGCAAGCGTGGAACACAACGCTCCACCGACTTCAGCTTGACAGTTTCCTTTTATGACGTAGGCGTAACTAGGCGTAGGCTAAGTGCGGATTTTCCGAAATTCAGCCCCTAAGTGGATGAAACAGGGGTTTAAAGTTCGTATTGAGAAATCTACTTTCTCGTGGGCGAAGCCTCTGCCACAAGCTTGTCTAAATAAGTATGTATTTAGAAATATGTCAGTTTGTTTGTCAGTCGCGGCGTTTTCTGGTCGTTGCTGGTGG
The DNA here is from genome assembly GCA_961205895.1 of Mythimna pallens. Taxonomy (NCBI): domain Eukaryota; kingdom Metazoa; phylum Arthropoda; class Insecta; order Lepidoptera; family Noctuidae; genus Mythimna; species Mythimna pallens. The sequence continues at coordinate 10,674,021 of OY540851.1, read as the reverse complement.
CCCGTGTGCGGCGACCTTAAAATGCTCGATTCTGTGTGGGTTGCCACTCGCCACCCGCTCTCTCACTGCGGCCCCTTGCATGAACGAGCTATAGCGTGAGTTGACTGCGCGCGTCTCGCTTCGAGCGGCCCGCGCCACCTTTCACGCCAACATTAACCCAGGACACTCCAAAGAAGTTTATGCTTGAGCTTGCCGCATCGGCATCCACTCCGCACCCACGGTTGCGGTCATAGCGAGAACTAACACGCGCGTGGAACACAACGCCTCACCGTCATCAGCTTCGGTAGGTGCCAGTCAAAATACTATTTAAGTATATCTATGATTTTGGAAGTACTTACATTTTGCAAAGACTGTGTTCACGTCCCTTCTGGTCCATTGACTTGGTTCACCTATGGAAGGATAATGCTTGATTAATAAAAAAATTATGTCTATGATATGAGATAAAGGGAATCGTTTGTCTTGGTTATTTTTTTAAGGAGGGATATCATATAATAACTTCTCTCACTCTAGGGTGGAGGGAGAGCGTATCAAATTACTGACTAAAATCACACCTTTCAGTTGTCCTTTGCGCTCTAGGATTAGTGTTTCCTTTTCAGAAAATCCTCGTGGTTTCAGTACGCTCATGTGAGGACTTCTCATATGTTACTAAAAGTTTTATGAATATAATACCTACACATGTCAGCTTTAAAATGTTCCCACTGCTGTGACTCAAGCCTCCTCTCCAGGAGAAGAAATGGACCGTAATCCACCACCCGGGCCCAGTGCAGGTTGGTGGATGTCACATGTCTTCGAATTTTTAGTTCTAGGACATGCCGGTTTCCTCACGATGTTTTCCTTCACCGCTTTGAGAGCAGTGGTGATGGAATTAATTATACAATAGAATGCGCCTACTAGCTAAAATATGGCGTCATAAAATTCCTCCGCATCGCTGTCGACTGGAAGTGTGCCCAAAAGGCTGGCGGCATTGCCACGTTGTATGGCAATGCTTAATCTCTGACCGAGGTAAAAGCCAGCCCTTGGGTCATGCGAAGTGTCAACTAAGCGTCTGGATAGTTCTTTGAAAAGCTTATGAGCACTCGGACCCCACGACCCAAGAGTTTCAACCCCAAATGGCTCAAAAATATAACTTCCGACGAGGTTGTTATATTTCCGCCGCTTGAGGTTCTCCGCAGCCGCAGCGGCCCGTCCCGTTCTTTAGTGTATATATAGTTTTAATTAGTTAAGTGTTTTTTATCAATTAATTGTAGATGTAGATTCAAGTCATAAATAAATTAAAAGTATAATTATGAAAAAAAAAAATAAAAAAAAATATAGAATGCGCCTGCTTCGATTTGAATTCGCGACATACAACTGGTTAATCGGGGTACTACTGCTAAGAAAAGGCCTGCCCCAAGCGTGTCTCCACAATAACTGCTCCTGTGCGTCACGCATCCATCGTATTCTCCCGTCCCTTGTGAGAGGCCTTTGAAGGCTGCGTCTTCAGATACGCTGTCGCCACTACAGAACCTTTCAGCCCCACAGTACCCACATATTTTGACAATACTTACGATCGAACAGCTCTCCAATTTCCAAGATGGCTAAAGCGATGATTTTGCCATACCCTGTAACAAAACAAATAAAATAACTACGTGTTAACCAAAAAAATCTTCAGAATTTGAAGGTTTGTGGAACAGGGTATAAATTTGATAGGCCTACATGCGAGAGCAAGCGCCTAATATATTTCCAATAATATTATTAATTTATTATGCTTTACTAACACTAGGCTAAGAACTTTGTTACTAACAATATATGGAAGTAATTCTGAAATAAATTTTATTATTATTATTATTCTCTTTATTCCTTGTAAACACATATAAATTACATTTTTAAATATTTTTTTTAAACTAAATCATACAAAAAAAAAAACATTTAAAAATATAAAAAATAGTACCCCACCGGTATCGGGAACAGGGTCCAAGCTACCGGCGGTCAGGGCTCCAGAGAAAGGAACCTCCTAACAATGCGAGCCGTGTCCAGGAGTACCGCTTTCTGAATCAAGCTCTTGATCCAGCCGCCTAACGCGAGCCTCCTAAGGTGTTGGTCGAGGCTCTTGGCTATTAAGCCATTGCCCGACACGACTATTATTATTATTATTATTATTATTATTATTATTATTATTATATTATTATTATTATTATTATTATTATTATTATTATTATAAAGCCTCACATACCTCCTTTGAAAAGAGAGGGTCCTCCGACCAGATGGATGTTATTTCTGATCTGGTACGGTAGTACTTCACAGCAGGACAGCTTCTAATGTTATACAAGCACAGGTCCTATCGTGTGTGGAGTACTGTAGCCACATATGGGCTGGTATTGCAAAATACCATCTGGCAGCGAAGAGGCTAATTGGTGATCCAGATGTGGTTAACACCAATCTACAAAGCCACAGGCGCAGGGTAGCCAGCCTAACCGTATTTACAGGATGCATTTTGAGAGTATGCGTGGAAATTATATGACTTCATTCCACCATCTCATTTCTTCCTTCGTACGGCGAGTATCCACCCTTACGTCTTTAACACCTCTACGATCCAAACTAATCGTTTCCCTCGTCGGTCATTTAATACCGCGTACAACGAAGGACTGGATTTTTTTTTGTCATCTGCGGTCTTCCTGTCCGATCATAGTTTAAATGTGTTCAAGGCTAAAGTGAATAAACTCTTAATAAACTAGTGTGATTCATCATCAACGTTTGGTCACTGCTTACCATCAGGTGGGATCGCAGTCAAGCACTAGTTTATATAAATTTAAAAAAAAGCTGGTAGCTAGGAATATTTTCTTACCATTCAAGCGCTCAATTCCTCCCTTCTTTTTCAGGAGTTTCTTGATCTGGTGCACAGCAGATTTCAGTTTATATTTCACGATGACTTCAGCAGCATTCTGATGTCTGCCTTTGTATGGTTTCAACCCCCATTTCTTGCCCCAGTTGCCGTTTGAACAGAAGTGTGCTGGAAATAGGAAAAAATCTTTGATTACGACCCTTGTTCCTATTTAGTGCCATATAAAACAGTGACTTTCTGAAGCCTACTCCTCAGTAACGGCTGGGTTAATAAATTTGATAAAATATATATATTAATTATAGATTCATGTATAACATTATCAACTCATGGCAATTTTTTTTTTACTAACATGATATTTTTCGATTGTTTTCTCTACTCTGAGGCCTTAATCTTTAGAAATATGTTTCCAAATACAAATGGTAATAAATTATCATAAGCTCTATTGAAATAAACAAATAAAATAAAAACAACAATACAAAAAGGGGAATAGTATCTCTTCCAATATTTATAAATATGTACATAAAATTAATAAAAGAAACTAATATGTAGGTAAAAGTGACTGTGACTGTGGAGCAGGGCCGGCATTTAGCCAAGCATTTTTATCAAGGATATAATCTTCCAGTTTATAATACGCTTGTCTACATAGTGTGCGTTTAATGCATGCTTTAAATTTGAACTCATTTAGTTATAGAATCTTAAATGGTATTTTATTATAAAATTTTACACAGTACCCCATAAAAGAACTTATGTACTTTAGCCAATGTGAATCGAGGTTGATCTAATTAATTCAGTTCCTATTCCTAGTATTAAAATTGTGCCTGTCACTTATCGTAGTAAAAAAATTCCCCACAGCCGCAGCGGCAGAACCAGAACTGCATGACGAGCTAGGAAGATGAGATGGCGCAAGAGGTAATACAATAAGCATACCTTTTAATAAGATAGCTGTATGTTTTTTTTTTTTTTTTCGGTGGGAAAATTCATCTTATGACAAATCGCGCTCTTGGGCGGAGCGCGAGATAGTGTCAGACTTTTGAATGACTAAATACCCACTCCTGTTCCTTCGTTGCCTTCGTCCCAGGGCCCCAGGTTTCGTTTTCACACTACCCATGACCCCAGTAGGCTTCGACCCTGCTCGGCCCCTACGATTTGCTGACATCTCCCTTGCTGTTTATGCTCACCTCTCAATCTCGATTTCAGGTCTGACACTAAGCACTATTAAACTCACGTTCATCTGATGCATCTTGCAGGTCACATCTAAAAGACCTCCCTAAATCTTCCTCCCACTCCACCGATTTCTACTCCTACTCCTTCACTGCGCACAAAGTACGGTTATGGAATTTACAACCGCCTGACATTAGGGGCTGCCAAACTCTGGCAGTTTTTAACCTACTTCAAAAAGGAGGAGGTTCTATGCTCGGCTGAATGTATTTCTTTTTTAATGTATTTTCACCGATTTCTCGGTCGGCTTTTTATTGTTAAATAACGAAGAGATAAAACTATTATAATATATAATACAAATATTGCACAACTATCACACAACGCCATCTAGTCCCAAGCTAAGCAGAGCTTGTGTTATGGGTACTAGACAACTGATAAACATACTTATATATTTCTAAATACATACATATATAGATAAATTACACCCAGACACAGAACAAATGATCGTGCTCATCACACAAACACTTGTCCTGGGTAGGAATTGAACCCACGACCTCTGGCATAGCAATCAGGGCCACTAACCACTAGACCAACAGGCCATTTATTATAGAAACAGTGATTAAAGTTATTTTGCACTTTTCAGTGTTTTTTTTTTACTTTAAAGTCAGTTGTAATTTTTGTAAAAAGTTTTTTATTAAAAGTAGAGTGCAAGAACACTATCTTTATATTTTGTCATAGTGGCATATTATTATGTATTAGTTTTATTATATTATATAATGTGTGGTGTTTTACTATGTGTATGTATATAATTATGTACCTTTTTTTGTCATCATCATCATCATCATCATTTCAGCCGAAAGACGTCCACTGTTGGACATAGGCCTCCCCCAAGCGTCGCCACAATTATCGATCTTGTGCTTCTCGCATCCACCGCACTCGCGCGACCCTCACCAGGTCGTCGGTCCACCTTGTGGGAGGCCTTCCAACGCTGCGTCTTCCGGTGCGCGGTCGCCACTCTAGAACCTTTCGGCCCCATCGACCATCCGTTCTACAAGCAATGTGCCCTGGCCACTGCCACTAAGTTTGGCGATTCTTCGGGCTATGTCGGCGACCTTGGTTCTCCTGCGGATATCTTCATTCTTTATGCGATCACGCAAGGAAACTCCGAGCATAGCCCTTTCCATTGCTCTTTGGGTGACTGTAAGCCTTCTGATGAGGCCCATTGTAAGCGACCAAGTTTCAGAGCCATATGTCATCACTGGCAACACGCACTGGTCATAGACTTGTTTTTTGTATGTTATATTATTTCATTGATAATTATTTTGTATGTACTTATTTTTCTACTCGGTGTCTACATCTCTATTTTCTTCCAACTCTCCTTTCGCAGGTGTGCTGGAAGAAGGAGGCGGCCGATCGCGTGAGACAACGGCAACGGTCCTCACGCCCCAACCGCCGCCGGGATTCCGATCCCGATTTCCGGCCACCGTAGGCGCGGGCTTGCGGACGGCGAACAATGGGTGGCTCGCCGTTCGGTCGTCCGGTAACCGTCCGGACCGAGCTCAAGTTGTTGACGGCGTGTACTGTTCCACGCGCGCCTCAAGGAGATGTCAGCGAAACCGTAGGGGCCCAGCAGGGTCGAAGCCTACTGGGGCCACGGGTAGTGTGAAAGCGAACCCCGGGGCCCCGGGATGAAGGCAAAGAGGGAACGGGAGTAGGTTTTTAGTCAGTAAAAGTCTGACACTATCCTATCTCTCGCCCCACCCAAGAGCGCGATTTGTTTGTATTAGATGACTTTACCAACTTTAAAAAAAAAAGGGTGTGCTGGAAGAGATCTCTTACAAATAAGCATCACCTCTGTATCTATTTTTCTGTTTCCTTCTTCTTATGTTTTATTTTGTGTGTGTTCATAAATCTATATATATAAAAGGGGAAACTGACTGACTGACATATCAACGCACAGCCGAAACTACTGGGACTAGGAACATGAAATTTTGAACAAGGTTTCCTTTTTTGACGTAGGCGAGCACTAAGAGAGGATTTTCCAAAACTCACCCCCCAATGGGAGGAAACGGGGGTCCAAAGTTTATATCGAAAAATCTCTTTTCACGCGGGCGAAGCCGCTCGCAGAAGCTAGTCGTTAAATAAATTAGCTGTAATAAATAAATTTTACGAGTTTTTTTTTTACCTTTTGTAATCTTAGAGTGGCGAAGAATACCATGATGTAAGCGAGGCCGGCTAAGTACACAATCTCCGATTCTAGCAGCACTTATTACGACTGTAAAGGAAAAGAAAATGCATAAAAATAATGGTAATACAATATCAAACTATGGTGTTTTGTTTTTTTTTTTGGCTTGGATACTAAGTCCTTTAAGTTATGTCTTCGTATGAATACTTAGGTAGTTCACTTGTTTTATACTATTAAATTATGGTTGTAAATATTCTAGAGTTTGTTGTAGCATAAGCATATATAATAATCATCCTCTTAATGTTCCCACAGCTGGGACTCAGGCCTCCGCTCTCTAGGAGAGGGTATGGGCCGTAATCCACCACGCGGGCCCAGTGCGGGTTGGTGGATGTCACGTGTCTTTGAATTTTTTGTTCTAGGACATGCCAAACCGGCATGTCCTAGAACAAAAAATCCTCCATCCTCACGATGTTTTCTTTCGCCGTTTTGAGAGCAATGGTGATGAAATAAATTACACAAAGTCAAGTCGTAAGTAGTAAGTCGGGGCTATTACCACTCGGCCATCACTGCTCTCTCTATTTTTGTTGTTTTGGCAGCAAATGTATCAATTCAACCTTCTCGGCAAGACTACAATAAAATTCTCAGCTCCATTTTACCGAGATCGCGCCTGTTTCAATGATTCCGCATATTGTCCAGTTGCGCAGACACTTGAGATACAAAACTACACCAATTTTACAATAGGAATCAATCTGCGAATTTTAAAAACAGTCACTGAACTTCACTCGAAGAAATCTCGCCAAAAACTCAAAAAACTGAAATTATGCAGTCATTCTATATTCGGTCTGTTAATTTTGGACCCAGAAGGGATCTCGAGATATTAAAAAAAGTACTCACATTTGGAGAGCAGAGTTCCAACTGAAACAGAATATTGCCAAAATTAGTTGACTCAATATTTATTACATACAATTATATCACAAAAAAAACACAATACAAAAGAATTATCATTTTACAATTATATGAAATGTCAAACGTCAGTAAATAACCCACCAGGGCCTCAAGTCTGCTATTACAATAGTGTCAGAGTGATCTATCATTGATTTCACAGCTTTGTTGATTTTGACAAGTTTGTTAATCTAATAATATAATGGCGTCATTATGACTTTCCAATGATCAACACTGACACTCCATTGAAAGAAATGGCTTAGAATGGTAATCTCGTACATAATAACAAATGAATGTCTGACGTATGCGGTAATCTGCTAAAATTTTGACAGTATCTTTGATCAGTGAGCTACCAATAGAACGTCATTGTGCAGTCATTACTTTTAATAAGCTCGATATTGTCATTTTACCACAACTCTATTACGAGACCGTTGACCGATCAATGATCTATCATTATGAATTAGCAGATTACGAACTTTTAGCAAAATGACAATGGAATCGTGTTGGAATGACGAATTTATAAAAATAGCAGACTTGGGCCCCAGGTCATAGCGGGCATTAGGCGGCAGCGCACAGTTGGATGCGGGAGCAAAACAACCCCTCAGTCGCCCGGATGGCCCGGTGACCATGTATTTGTGCGGCCAACCCGATAACATAACAAGCTTTTAACTTTGTGATTTTTTATGATACAGTTATGAAATTTTGTACATACGATTCTATACATAAAAACTTCTAAACACGTTTTGTATTTACTAAAACTTATCTATACTTATAATAAATCTGTAGAAGTGAAAATTCTGTAGAAGTGAAAATTCTGTACATTGAAAATATCAGAAATTTAAATGGCAGGGGGTGTTACTAGGCCGACACCAAACCTAAAAATGTGATTTAAAAAAATTTTGTCTGTCTGTCTGTTTGTTTGTCCAGGCATCACGCAAAAACTACCGGTTCGATTACGATGAAACTTGGTATAATTATTCTTTAATATCCTGGGCACCGCACTGGGTACTTTTTATCCCGGAAAAGTATAAACAATAAAAAACAAACTTAATTTTGCGGTTCGATGCCTAGACCTGATTACTGTACCAACCGCAAATAATAAGTTTGTCGTATCTTACGTCACCCGCAGTGGAGTTCAGTAAGGGGCGCTGCACACGGCTAAGATACTATAATTCGGTCAATAAGTTTAGTTAAAAGGTAATCAGTACATTCATTGACTGTTTGGCGGTACGAAGTTCGCCGGGTCGATGTTATACATAAATTAAATCAGGAAAGTAGCTAATACTCACGGCCAGAGACCCATCTGTTCAGCAATCCTTTAACAGCATAGTTGTAAGCAAAAATGATCTCTAACACATCGTTATAACTCTTAATTTGCCCTGAAAAGAAAACATGAACTGTTTAATCAACACTTTGACAGCGGCAATAATTTTTCGGGTTTCGTACCTCAAAAGGGTGTTTTTCCTTTTGAGGTACGCTATATTATTCCTTCAGTTGCCTTGGTAACTCTGCCAGACAATCCGCAGCCCTAAGAGGCCTACTAATGAGGATCAATCATATAATAGCAAATCAGATTTTTACTAAGTACATCGTATGTGTAATAATTTACTGAGCATTTAATTTTTTAAATTATTAAAATCCGTCAAAAAATGGTGGATTTATTAAAGTTTTTCTGAACGGCTACTTGGAAACGCGCGCTCTCGCTGGACTGTTTACAATGACGTCATCTATCATGATCCGTGCGTCGAACGGTTTAATCGTATTCATTCGCCGGTGGAGACCGATCATGACAGATGACGTCACAGCGAGTCGTTTCATTCTCGGGCGCATTTTTGGAACTAATATACTAAAATTGCTGTATCTTCGTCATTTTTGGCCCGATTCAAATAATTTCTTTACAGTATTTACTGTTTTTTTTTGACGCTATAAGTCTGCATACTCCACAAAAATCATGATTGATCCTCATTCTGCGTCTTCCAGTACACGGACGCTACTCCAGAACCTTTCAGGAACACAACTATTATTATAGAAAACTTAATTTTACTTACTTCTTCCTGATATCCATTTCAAAGCCCGGTATGAGTTGGATTTTTTATCTAAAAAGAAAAGAAAATCACAGTTACTTTATACTGTAGCGACATCTATGACGTCACATAAGAACTAATCCTGCATCGCGCGGAGTACTTTAATTGCGCGATGCAGGATTAGTTCCTATGTGACGACACAGATGTCGCTACAATACAGTTATTTCTCATTATATTGTAGGTTTGCTCATTGTAGTAATGAGGTCAAAATTACTTTGTTTAAAGCTTTTTGCCAATACGCGGAAGGCCCTGATGATGACCCTCTAGATGCCCTGTGGATCCAATATAATAATGGTTTCAGGGTGCTGCTGCTGCCTAGATACTGCAGTACATCGGGCATGTTCACTTTATCGCGTGGGGATGATTTCCACGCTCAGTGAGAAAGAAGGCTGCCTCGTTGCTAAGCAGATCTAGGACCAGCTCCAATGGCATTCTTCGAGCCTTAGCCGATAAACATGATGCGCCAGTGATCAAGCACTGGAAGCAATTGTTATTGCGGCATTAGGTTAAATTTTTAACCAACCCTTTAGTTGATAATTTTTTTACTAACCATTAGACCCACGTAGTCTTAAAAATAAAAATATTATTTCGTTTATTCATTAATAGCACATATAAATTATATTTTTAAATATTTCAATAAAAATAAAAAAATATTAAAAATATAATTATAGTAGCCCACCGGCATCGCAACCGAGTCCAAGCTACCGGTGATCAGGGCTCCTGAGAGAGGAATCTCCTAACAATGGGCGCCGTGTCCAGGAGTACAGCTTTCTAAATCAGGCACTTGATCCAGCTGCCTAACGAGAGCCTCCTCAGATGTTGTTCGAGGCTCTTAGCTATTAAGCCATTGGCCGTTACGACTATCGGCACAATGATTGCTCTATCCACTTCCCACATGTCGACAACCTCGCGAGCTAAGTCAAGATACTTAGTTTGCTTATCTTTCTCAGCTTTCACGAGGTTCTCGTCATAACGGACCGCTATATTAACAATCATTGTGCGACGCTCTAGTCGATCTATCACCACTATATCAGGTTTATTGGCAACAATAGTCCTGTCAGTGATGATAGATCGATCCCAATATAATGTGATATTGCCATTGTCAAGAACTGGGTCGGGCACATTATTATTATTATTATATTTATTCGTGGTCATCCATTTGTATCTGTGAATATTTTTATTGGAAAATTGTAGTATAATTATTTGAAAGAAAAAAAAACCACTTACCAGCTAGTCTTCTAGCCAAGAATCCTGAGAAACAAAAAATAACATTTAAATCTTTCTTTCAAGTGACTTACAAGTAATATGAAACTATTTAGTATTACCAGTAGTTCGGAATTAGGTAAAGTTATTCATGTACTTGCATCGAAATGTTGATATTAATATGGATCATCCAGGGATTTCTAATGAAAAATCCCGTGTGGCCAACAAATAAATAATAATAAAAATCTAAAAAGATAATTAACATACAATTTTGATTAGTATTTTTCATTGAAAAAAATCTCTCTACGTCAACTGAGGCGAGGTTAACAAATCTCTACACTTCCTCCTCCTCGTCATTAATGCAGGAAGAATTTTTTTCTGCTATATTTCTGATAAAATCATAAAAAAATCTGCTCTTAAAAATTAATCTCAAAAATTGAGGCATCCACTTTATTAAGTACATAAATAATTTTACCTAATTCCGACCTCTGGTTACCACACTAATTTTATTAAGGTGAAATTTTGTGAAGTGTGTAAGTTTGTTGAGCAAGAATTCTCTTGCTTTATCTAACATAATCAGCCTTTTAATGTTCCCACTGGTGGGACTCAGGCCTCCTCTCTAGGAGAGCGGAATGGGCCGTAATCCACCACGCGGGCCCAGTGCGGGTTGGTGAATGTCACATGTCTTCGAATCTTTGGTTCTAGGACATGCCGATTTCCTCACGATGTTTTCCTTCACCATTTTGAGAGCAGTGATGATGAAATAAAATACTGGGTTTGAACCCGTTACCTACAACTAGTAAGTCGAGGCCACTACCACTCGGCCGCCACTGCTCTCGCTCTTGCTTTATCGATAGAGTAATATTTAATAAACAAAATGGCAATATTTACCGCAACTGGCAAAACTGGTGGTAACAACCTGCAAATAATAAATATAGATTAAGTTCTGCATAAAGTAATGGCGCCTGTAACCAATCTGTGTCATTTTGATTACCATTACGCACTAGTGCGGTAATGCAGTTAAAAAAAGTTTCAATATGAAAAAAATACATTAGGTTTTGCATTCAATAGTATATAAATTAGTATCTTAATTGTTTATTTCATGCAATTTCGAGCAATCAATTTTAACTTGTACATATTTAATAAATAAATCGTTGATTCAATTAAATTTTTTGTTTTCTTTATAGATAAGCCAGCTGGCTATGGCCGCCATTTTTACAGTTAGTAAAATATTTTTTTCTTTACAAGTGTATTGAAGAACGTCGTATGATACACGTAAGTATTGACGATTTCCGTTTTCGGTTTTCTAAATGGTAATCTCCACACACTTGTATAATAATTTACTATTCACTAGTCTTATCCCAGTAACAGAGTTAGTGGAAGCATCACCAACCTTGGATACAGGGTGAACCAGTCCGCCTTTAGCCTTATGCACCGTAGACCTCACATGATCGGCTACCACCGCTGGCGCTCCTTCAGTAACCGTCCCAATGCGCCAGGGTAGATGGTGTTTAGTAGAATGTATCTTCTTGGCTGCATTTAAAGTATGCCTCTTGACTGGACCAGTGGTATGCCTAACTGGACCAGAAGTATGCTTCACTGGACCAGAAACATGTCTCAAAACTCGGCCAGGGTTATGGCCCTCATGGTCTCTATTATGCCCTGTACTATGATGAGGAGAGGCGGATACTATCGCCAGCTGAAAAGTTGTTGAAGGGCGTTAATTTAAGTTAATAAGAAAGAAAGAAGAAAAAAATGTTTATTTGTGCATCATAAAATTTATAAAGACTAAATAATAATATCCTACATAAAAAAGAAAACCTTCAAAACTAGAGTAAATAGACTCATAAGGAGATACAACTCGACATACATTTTCACTTATGCGATTAACACGTTATTACCTAAACATTTTTCATTAGATATTTTGGAAACACAGTATCTTGTGAATATTATCTAGACTCCTATTGAAATCAATTTATAAATTTGTTTAAAACTAATCCAGAAAAGACATCTGAAAATGTGCTATTTTCCATGAGCTTTGACACTTCATAATTTACTCAAAAATTAAAACAGTCAAAAAAGTATAAAAATAGAAGCCTGGCAAATTTAATCAAGATTCTAAATGGTGACAATGTTTTTTTAAACATTTAATGGTTTAAAAAAACACGTATTTCCTGGAACAAGTTTTGTAAAATATTCGATTAAATCACGGAATTACCGTATGCTAACAGTTTTCTGGCGTTATCTCTCTCTTATCGCGTTGCCTTTTCGTCAAATATCGCGTTAGATGAAGTAACAAGCACTTAAACCATGCTCGATGTTGACGATAGGCAATTGGAAAAGGACCCTCTTAATAAACTAGTGCGATCACTGCTTACCATCAGGTGGGATCGCAGTCAAACGCTGGTTTATATCATTAAAAAAGATGCACGCATACAACAGCATTTTTAATAAAAAAGTGCCCCATATTAATCTATATATATGTCGTGGATTGATGGCGCAAGGGTGCGACGGACAACGCCATCTAACAATTGGTTTCGCAAACTAACACTATCGTCACCGGAAACAAAAGCGGCAGCCTACAGCTTGGACACGATCGTCTGTAGAAGGAATGCAGCGAGGACTGGAGGGAAGACCGACAGGTGCGGCATTCTACCTCGGACAGCCTCGGCATACGCTTAGTACCAACGCACGTGTTTGTTTCCTTTTGTAAAACCGTTATCAAAAGATAATTGAATCAGAATAATTTTATTATTCTGATTCAAATTATCTTTCGTTCGAGTACCCAAGTCAGTGCCCAAACCTACCAAGAACTGTGTCGGATCGTGATGAAAACCCGATGTTTCGCATCTCGGTCACCCATGATGCGACATATATATAAATGGATGCCTATTTCCCTAGTCACGACGTCACGCATAAACGGCTGGACTCATTTCACTTATTTTTAATTTTCTTTTTTTTTGTTGTCCTAATGTCAGAAAAAGGTATTTTATATAAGATAAAACTTAAAAAAAAATTTGCTAAAATATTGAAAATTTCAGATCACTACGACCGTCGGTAACCGTCCGGACCAAGCCCAAGTCGTCGACGGCGCGTATTGTTCCACGCTCGCCTCAGGGAGATGTCAGCAAATTGTAGGGGCCCAGCAGGGTCGAAGCCTACTGGGGCCATGGGTAGTGTGAAAACGAAACCCGGGCCCTGGGACGAAGGCAACGAAGGAACAGGGAGTGGGTTTTTAGTCAGTAAAATTCTGACACTATCTCTCGCTCCGCCCAAGAGCGGGATTTGTCATAAGATGATTTTCCCACCTAAAAACAAAAATCACTACGACGGCTATTATTTAATTTTTGGGCGTTTGACAGTTCGTAATTAAGACAGAACAGCGTTTGTCAAATCAGCTAGTCACTACATAGTATAAAACAACATCGCTTCAAGTTGTTTGTCCATATGTATGATATAATCTTCAAAACTACTCAAGGGATTTTGATGCGGTTTTTTAATAGATAGAGTTATTCGAGCAAGAGGAAGGTTTACACATATAATACAATATGATTGATATAGTAGTGGAAAACTGGTAATTTTAGATGTTTCTAATGTGATGTCGTAAATATATATTTTTTTTGCGCTTACATTGCAAACGCTGGCTGAACCCTACGAGATAGATCAAGATAATGTACTACAGTATTGTACACCTTAGAAAGGTCTACCGAAAAGTCTTCGGTGGTATACTCGTCTGTGGAATGCACTGCCAGTGTCAATAAAACGCGCGCAATCACTACATATATTTAAAACACTTGTGAAGGAATATTACTTGTCCTCGTAATTTTGTTTCGTTTTTAGCTGTATTAATTGTAGTTGTCACTTGTTTCCTCGCCTATATAATTATTTAGTATGTATGTATTTAAGTATGTATTTTAGTGTTAAGTATGTAATTTATTTCTCTCCAATTTTTTTATCTTTTTTTGTAATGCACCAAGTGCAACCCCATTTAATGTCCAGACAATCTCTTTCCATACCAGGTTGCCTGGAAGAGATCGCGGATTGCGATAAGGCCGCCAATTGTATGTTTTTTGATATAAGGCTCGTATGTAACATTTATTATCTTGGTGTACAATAAAGTATATGTAAATAAATAAAAATATATGTCTATCTCTTTTTTCAAGAAAAAATGGCTTTTTTACGAAGCGATTTTAAGCAATACAGCATTGATCCTTATCGAATTAAGTACCTTAAATAAATTGTGCATTTAATATAGATCAATATGGTCTTTTATAGCATACTTGCTTCTACCAACGGCTTCACCCGCGTTAATGTAGGTTTCTCCATACTAACTTTGGACCCCCGTTTCATCCCTTTAGGGGGGTGAATTTCGGAAAATCCTCTCTTAGTGCTCGCCTACGTCATAAAAGGAAACCTTGTGCAAAATTTTACACTTCTAGCCCCAGTAGTTTCAGATGTGCGTTGATATGTCAGTCAGTCAGTTTCTCCTTTTTATATATATAGATAAGTTAAATGAATATTTTCGAAGATATTACAGATTTAAAACGCACTCGTGTGAAACCGCGGCGGGTCGCTAGTCTATATATATAAAAGGAGAAACTGACTGACTGACATATCAACGCACGGCCGAAACCACTGGGACTAGGAACGTGAAATTTTGCACAAGGTTTCCTTTTGTTACATAGGCGAGCACTAAGAAAGGATTTTCCAAAATTCACTCCCTAAGGGAATGAGCGGGGCTCCAAAGTTTGTATGGAGAAACCTACATTTACGCGAGTGAAGCCGCGGGCAGAAGCTAGTATACAATAAAATTCCTTAAGATATTGAATAATATTTTTTTTTTAATAAAAAATTTGAAAACTGAATTTTTGTTACAGGTATCGAATATTCTTTCAAATGCATTGATTAAAAAAATATTTTAATATTACAAAAAGACACTTCAATTTTATTTATTTTTATGGAATTATATTCTTAAAGTATTTCTTGAACATCAAATGGATATCGGTAACAAGTAGTATTAAAAAAAAATTTTTTTTTTTCGTGTCCAAGCTGTAGGCTGCCGCTTGCGTTTCCGGTGACGATAGTGTTAGTTTGCAAAACCAATTGTTAGATGGCGTTGTCCGTCGCACCCTTGCGCCATCAATCCACGACATATATATAGATTAATATGGGGCACTTTTTATTAAAAATCATGTTGTATGCGTGAATTTTTTTTAATGATATAAACCAACGTTTGACTGCGATCCCACCTGATGGTAAGCAGTGATCGCACTAGTTTATTAAGAGGGTCCTTTTCCAATTGCCTATCGTCAACATCGAGCATGGTTTAAGTGCTTGTTACTTCATCTAACGCGATATTTGACGAAAAGGCAACGCGGTAAAAGAGAGATAACGTGAGAAATTTGTTAGCATACGGTAATTCGGAATTATATTCTTAAAGTATTTTTTAAACATTAAATGGATATCGGTAACAAGTAGTATTAAAAAAAAATTTTTTTTTTTACTATTGCAATTAAAATATAAAAATATATACAATATGTAATAATATATTTTGGTTTGGTTAGTGGTTAATGGCCCTGACTGCTATGCCGGAGGTCGTGGGTTCGATTCCCACCCAGGACAAATGCTTGTGTGATGAGTACGATCATTTGTTTTGTCTCTGGGTGTAATTTATCTATAAAATGTATGTATTTAGAAATATATAAGTAAGTTTATCAGTTGTCTAGTACTCATAACACAAGCTTTGCTTAACTTGAGACTAGGCGGCGTTGTGTGATAGTTGTGAAATATTATATTATTATATAACATGGGCCGTAATCCACCACGCGGGCCCAGTGCGGGTTGGTGGATGTCACATGTCTTTGAATTTTTGGTTCTAGGACATGCCGGTTTCCTCACGATGTTTTCCTTCACCGTTTTGAGAGCAGTGGATTACGGCCCATTCCCTCTCCTAGAGAGGAGGCCTAAGTCCCAACAGTGGGAACATTAAAAGGCCGACTATGCTATACTATGCTATATAAAATATAAGTATATATAACTTACCAGCACCAGAGCCACGAGAATTTTGACTGATACCATAGTAAAGTTTATTTCTATAAACTTTTGGTAGTATGACCATTAAAGGCCAAACTCCCACTACAATTTGTCCAAAAACATTTGAGCATTTATACCATAAATTTTATTTGTCTATCAGTACAAAATTAACATTGACACAACTGCCTCCAATTGTCTAAGTATATAATTACTTTAGCAGTTAATATTTGTCGACATTAAATCAAAATTTTCAGCTGTGTAAACACTATAATTGTAACTGTTATTACATTTTTGTAAAGATTTTTTTCGCATATACGTCATTCTTTTTTCCGACTAGCTGTTACGCGTGACTTCATCCGTGTAGTTTTTTGGGCAAATTAGTCGCCCCCTAGAGAGCAATGAGCAGTGGTGGCCGAGTGGCAACGGCCCCGACTTACGAGTTGTAGGTCGCGGGTTCAAACCCAGCTAGGCGCATTACTTTGTGTAATTTATTTCATCACCACTGCTCTCAAAACGGTGAAGGAAAACATCGTGCGGAAACCGGCATGTCCTAGAACCAGAAATTCGAAGACATGTGACATCCACCAACCCGCACTGGGCCCGCGTGGTGGATTACGGCCCATTCCCTCTCCTAGAGAGGAGGCCTGAGTCCCAACAGTGGGAACATTATAAGGCCAACTATGCTATGTTAGTCGCCCTCTCCCCTCGAAATGAACTTGCCTGCTGCGGTCTTCCCGTCCGATTATAATTCAGGTGTCTTCAAAGCTAGAGTGAATGGGCTCTTAATAAACTAGTGCGCCTCACCATCAACGCTTGCATCACTATTTACCATCAGGTGGGAACACAGTCAAGCACTAGTTTATAACAATTAAAAAAAAAACCGGGCAAGTGCGACTCGGACTCGCGCACTGAGGGTTCTGTACAAACTTACCTATGAAAACAGTTCAATATCCGAATCACACACACACAGTTTTTAGATTTATTCCTATATCTATACTATATGACCTTGCTTTATGCCAAATTTCAGAATTCTGGATCAACGGGAAGTACCCTATGAATTTTTATTCCTTTGTGAGTGTTGAAATGTACGTTTTTTGTGACATAAACGGCCGTATATTTTATTTCCGTTAAATTAGAAGTTTGATCTTTTCACAGCTTTAAGGGACCGCAGACTTGAGTATACGGTTTTAATTTCAACTCGATGCCTCCACGCGTTTCTGAGATAAAGGGTCTTGACAGGCAGACAGACAGACGGATAGACAACAAAGTGATCCTATAAGGGTTCCGCTTTTTTCCTTTTGAGGTAAGGAACCCTAAAAAATGAAGTCCCAATCCTGTAAAAAAAATCAAAGTAGCCTGAACTATTCTTTACTAACTTTTTGTGTGAAATTAGGTTCCTCTATATATCTTCAGACCCCAGTTTCATACCATAAGGGTGTTTTTAATATCTTGTGGATTTCATCACGCATGCGGGATTGCCAAGCACGCGTAGCCCCCGCA
Organism: Mythimna pallens; assembly: GCA_961205895.1. Lineage (NCBI taxonomy): Eukaryota > Metazoa > Arthropoda > Insecta > Lepidoptera > Noctuidae > Mythimna > Mythimna pallens. The sequence continues at coordinate 10,656,095 of OY540851.1, read as the reverse complement.
AATGTCCTTTTCATACATGTATTTATTGTAATGCGAGGATTACGCACGCGGGATGCGGGGCGTGATATCGGGCTGCAGCTCCGCATGCGGAATTGCTCCGCATGCGGGTCTGCTGTGATGCTATCCGCACGATATTAAAAACAAGCTAAGGGGGTTAATTTTGGAAAATGTTAATAATAAGTCTTTATTATTATTCTTTCGATTGGAGTGTGTCAAGTTTAAAATTTATTAATGCAAGAAATAAAAATTCTACATACCAGGGCCCCAAGTCTGCTATTTTTATAAATTCGTCATTCCAACACGATCCCATTGTCATTTTGCTAAAAGTTCGTAATCTGCTAATTCATAATGATCGATCAATGATCGGTCAATGGTCTTGTGGTAGAATTACAATATCAAGCTTACTAAAAGCAATGATTGCACAATGACTTTCTAATATTTTTTTTTTCTGTGGGAAAATCATCTTATGACATCCCCCGCCCTTGGGCGGGGCGGGAGATAGTGTCAGACTTTTACTGACTAAAAACCCACTCCTGTTCCTTCGTTGCCTTTCGTACCAGGGCCGAGTCTTCCTTTCAGAATCAGACCCTTGGCCCCAGTAGGCTTCGACCCTGCTAGGCCCCTACAGTTGCTGACATCTCTTAGAGGCGCGCGTGGAACAGCACGCGCCGTCGACGACTTGGGCTCGGTCCGGACGGTTACCGGACGGCCGGATGGCGAGCCACCCATTGCTCGCCGTCTGCAAGCCTGCGCCTACGATGGCTGGAAATTGGGATCGGAATCCCGGCGGCGATTGGGGCGTGCGGACCGTTGCCTCACGCGATCGGCCGCCTCCTTTGCTAGCATTACTTCTTCGCAGAAGGAGGCGACCGCCTGCCACTCCTCCTCGCTCCGGACCATGGCCTGTACCAAGGCCCGGCGCGAGAGATTGCCGCCGCCGATCGCCCCCACGAGGACACGGCGTTGCTCTGCTCAAGCAGGGCACACCTCCACCGTGTGCTCCACCGTGTCCTCCGGGCGGTCCACACAATGGTGGCACCCGGGCGTTTCTTCCGCATGAATCCGATGCAGGAACCTCCCGAACTTACCATGTCCGGTGAGGACCTGCGTCATGCGTTAGGTAAGGACGCCGTGTTGCCTTTCCAGCCATTCCTCAAAGAGGGGACTTACCACCATAATTATGGCGTGCCCAATGACGTTCTAATAGGAGGTCACTGATCAAAGGAACTGTCAAAATTTTAGCAGATTACCGCATACGTCAGACATTAATTTGTCAATTTATACGAGATTAACATTCTGTGCCTCTTCTTTCAATGGAGTGTCAGTGGTTGACCATTGGAAAGTCATTATCACGCCATTATATTAGTAGATTAGGAAACTTGTCAAAATCAACAATTATTAAATCAATGATAGACCATTCTGACACTATTGTAATAGCAGACTTGAGGCCCAACTTAGCTTAGCAGCTTAGAAGGGTCCCTGTAGTTTCGGTGTTTGGGTGTAACTTAAATAATATACATATTTATATACAGCATAGCATAGCATAGTCGGCCTTATAATGTTCCCACTGTTGGGACTCAGACCTCTTCTCTAGGAGAGGGAATGGGACGTAATCCACCACGCGGGCCCAGTGCGGGTTGGTGGATGTCACATGTCTTCGAATTTTTGGTTCTAGGACATGCCGGTTTCCTCACGATGTTTCCTTCGCCGTTTTGAGACCAGTGGTGATGAAATAAATTACACAAAGTAATGCGCCTGACTGGGTTTTAAACCCGCGACCTACAACTCGTAAGTTGGGGCCGTTACCACTCAGCCACCACGGCTCCATTTCTATCTATATATATAAAAGGAGAAACTGACTGACTGACATATCAACGCACAGCCGAAACTGCTAGGACTAGGAACGTGAAATTTTGCATAAGGTTTCCTTTTGTGACGTAGGCGAGCACTAAGAGAGGGTTTTCCAAAATTCACCCCCTAAGGGTATGAAACGGGGGTTCAAAGTTTGTATGGAGAAACCTACTTTCACGCAGGCGAAGCCGCTGGCCGAAGCTAGTTTATATATATTTGTAATTAAATAATACACAAGCTCATTTTTAGTATATGCGAAACCTGAATATAGTTTGTTCAGAATCAGTAACTGAATCGATTTTCAAAACTATTTTAACAATGTCACAAGATGGGCACCAATTCAGGGACTCAAACTGTAACCGTAATAAGTGTTTTTAACACTGTTTTTTAAAACAGTTTTAACAGAAATACACTTTAAAATGTAACAGATACAATAATGTTACCGAATCAAACTGTAACCTTTTATATGTGTTAATAAGTGTTTAATATGTGTAACAGAAATAATCGGTTTTAGTATAGCTTTAGGTAGGTATAAGTAATTGCAAAGTACGGCAACAACGCGTGGCGGCCGTAAGATTGTTAGACGCGCGTTGTTAAAGCCTACGACGATCTTCAGTACACACACACTAACGCATTAAACATAACATAATTATAATTGTTTTGTTTAGTTCCGATTCCGACTTCCGATCGGCACACGCCATTATTTTTTATCTCAAGTCACCATCTCTTGCTTACATACACTAAGTACCAGAAAGTATGCCACGTAATAAAACCAATACCGTTCACAGATATTTTACATTTATTGGAATTGTCATGAGAAATAGGTACTCTAGTTATATATAGGTTTGGTGCATCGTGTGCCTAATTGAAATGGTCGATTGGAGGGGTCATCTGCTATCCTTTCAGACCCTTAAACACTTCTCATGCCCTGTGGATTTTTTTTCATCGACTTTTTATTGCTTTATGAAAATAAGACCCAAATTTGTCATTCAAATACCAATTTTAAAAAATATATAAGGCCCCCTCATCCAAAGAGGCCTATTGTAAGCGACCATGTTTCAGTGCCATATAGTCATCACTGGCAACACGCACTGGTCATAGACTTTCGTCAAGACGAAAGTCTAGACCAACATACCACAGTGTCTCAAGAGACACTGTGGTATGTTGGACGAGAAGATACCGCGCAGCTTCCCGATCGCTGCCCAGCCGAGTCGGATTCGACGATTGACTTCTTTCTCAAAGTTAGACCTACCCAACTGGATTGTCTGTCCCAGGTAAAGGTAATCGTCTACAACTTCGAGTGCAGAGTCTCCGACCTTGATCGGAGTGGGTACTACATGGTTATTTACCATGACTTTGGTTTTGCCCATGTTAATTTTAAGACCCACTCTTTCGGAAGCTCTACTAAGGTCATCGAGCATTGTACTGAGCTCCTCCGTAGTTTCAGCCATGACTACAATATCGTCGGCAAACCGAAAGTGAGTGATGTACTCGCCATTAACATTAATTCTTAGTCTATTCCAGTCCAGAACCTTGAAGACATCCTCCATTACAACCGTAAACAGTTTCGGAGAAATGACGTCTCCCTGCCTCACACCCCGCTGCAGAAAGATAGGTTTCGAGGTCCGGTCCTGAAGGCGGACTGACATTGTGGCGTTCTCATACAAACACTTCTGCACTTCGATGTACCGATAGTCAATCTGGCACCGTTGGAGATATTGCAGTACAGCCCAAGTCTCAATCGAATCAAAAGCTTTCTCATAGTCCACGAACGCTAAGCTTAGCGGCAGGTTATACTCCTCGGTCTTCTGTATAACCTGCCGGAGCGCATATATGTGGTCTACGGTGCTGAAACCTTTTCGGAATCCGGCTTGTTCGGGAGGCTGGAAGTCGTCAAACCTGCGCGCGAGACGATTCGTGATGACTCTGGAAAACAGCTTGTAGACATGGCACAGAAGTGAGATGGGCCTGTAATTCTTAAGCAGTGCATTGTCATTCTTCTTAAAGAAAAGTACCACCACACCTCTGCTCCATGCCTGTGGCGTCTTTCCCTCAAGGTTGACGGAATCGAACAACCTTTGAAGGGCCTTTAGGACCGGTTTTCCACCCGCCTTCAGGAGTTAATTCCGTCGTCACCCGACGTCTTGTTGTTTTAGAGCCATCCTAATCTCGTACAGGCTGACTTCCGGGATATCCTCGGTATAGCGCCGGGTTAATCTAGCTCTTCGGTCGTTTGCTAGATTCGTTGTGGGTTTTGTGACAGACGCGTACTGCTGTCCATAGAATGCCTCAATCTCTCCCAGGAGCTCCGATTTGGCGGATATGACTCTGCCACCGTCGGTCTTCAGTTTCTTGAGCTGGCTCTGCCCTATAGACAGATCACTCTTGCAAAAACCTTGGAGCCTATATTCCGCTCGATCGCGTCCTTAATCCGTTCGGTATTAAAGAGGCGTTTAAGATCGCGTTTTAAGGACTTGGAAATCCGTCTATTGAGCTGCCGGTAGATGCACGCATCGTCTGAAGACTGCAGAATCATCTCACGCCTCTCTTTCAAGAGTTCGAAAGTTTGACCAGAGAGCCTTTTCTTCTTTGTACGACGAGTCTTAAAAAACTTAGACCCGTCCGTATGGACAGTTTCCACGAACCCATAGTTGTATTCGTTCACGGAGCCACCTAGGCATTCGAAACGATTGTGAAGTTCGAGCTGAAAGCTCTCGGAGTTTTGAATCTGGATCTGTGCTGGACGAAGCGTAGAGAGATCATCAGTCGAGATCTTTCAAGCTTGATATTGATATCCAATGTGCCTCTTACCATTCGGTGATCACTTCCAGTTTTCACTGCGTTGATCACAGAGACATCATTGAATATTTGCTTCTTCGTCGACATGATGAAGTCAATCTCATTTCTGGTCGCACCAACAGGGCTTTGCCAGGTCCACTTCTTACGCTCACGTTTTTTGAAGGAGTTCATCACATATCCTTCTCCATAAAACTAGCCACTAGGTGTCCCTGGCGGTTCCGATGTCCAAATCCAAATTGCCTCACTCGCAGCTCATCACCGTCTCCTTTGCCCAGTTTCGCGTTAAAGTCCCCCTTGACCAAGGTGAAGTCAAAGTCAAAGTCAAAGTCAAAGTCAAAGTCAAAGTCAAAAATTTTTTATTTCACATAGGCCTACATGGGCACTTATAAAACGTCAGAAGCTAGTGCACGGTTCCAAATTGGTCGTTTCCTATGGAGAAGAACCGGCAAGAAACTCCATGGTTACTCTTTTAAAAAAATGATTGTTTACAATATTTTCATATTACAGTATTAATAGACATTATGTAAGAACAGTGTAGACCAGTCGATATTGTACCCAAAAGCACAATAAAAATAGTGAGTCTTAGAACTATGCATGGCTCTTGATATATCCTCATACATAGATTCTACTTCGTCGTCGGAATCTGTCGAGGTCGGGGCGTAAACCTGTATTAGCTTCAGCGAATATCTTGATGATATTCTGAGTATAAGGTACGCCATCCTGGTCGACACACTCTCGATCGTCACTACATTGTTCATAAGGGACTTGTGGACGATAAACCCGACACCACCCTGGGACTGCTGGTCCCACTCCCGGAAATAAAGCAGGTTACCGGATTTGAGAATTATCGTGTCCTCCCCCTGTCTTCGGACTTCTGATAATCCCACAATACTCCATCGTAACCTGCTCAATTCTTCCTCAAGTTCGGCGATCTTCTCGTCGGACCGGAGTGTACGCGTGTTTTAAGTTGCCAGGTCCAGTCGTCGTTTTCTAAAGGGGTAGCCGGATCCCATCCGGAGATTCTTCGCACCCCTTGCCTCTCCATAACCTTGACCACTACCGGAGTCAAGGGTCTACCCTTGACTCCGGTAGTGGTCCGTGGGCTGCCGGGCACTAGGGGCTATTCTTGGTTGTGCTTACACCCAATAAGGGTGTTGCCATAATCGCCACGCTTGGCATGCGGGTTGGCGATCGGAGTGTGGTTGTTGCAATTCACAGAGAATGCCGCTGCCCTTCTCTGGTAAATCCCTTAGTCGCCTCTTACGACACCCACGGGAAGAGATGGAATTGTGTTATTCTTTACGTCCGGACACCATACGGAACAATAAATAACTAAAATGCTTGTTGCTTAGATCCATTGGTTCAACTAAACCATCACTATGCAACGCACACTCCGAACATTTCCCACCACACTTCTCTGCAGTCAAACTTTTCGTTTCCGAATCCGAATAATTTAGTTTTTTTCAATTTCTTCTGTATCATCTTCAAATAATGTGGGACTGTCAAGACGCACAACTTCTTATTGAAGTGGTAAATATCTAGATTTAAGAAATCTAGATAGATTTAGGATAGTGTTCGTCCTTATCCAGACGGGTTTTTTTCTTATAAGAAAGGATTGATTGCGAATAATCCTCCGAATATTCTTCCGACTCTATCAAGATATTGGGACTATCAGGACGCACAACTTCTGGTTGAAATGGTAAGAAGTTAATTTTAGGATGGTTGTCATCTTGATTCAAACGAGGTTTTTTTATTAAAGAAAAGATTGATTGATCCATTGCAGTCAATACTGTTCACATAAACTTGAATTTTAAATCACGAATATTTTCAATACTGTTTTGCACGTATACAACAGACTGCGACTGGATTTCGGCTATCTAATGCTTTATTAACCATAAAAAAGTAAATTGTAAATTTGGCAACGCTGCGTTTACCTGTTACACTTATTAACACTGTTAACACTTTTATATCTGTTACAGATATGTTACGGTTACACTTTTGTAAGTGTTTTGGGTTAACACATTGAAAACACATTTATAAGTGTTACATATTTGATTCTGTTACCAATTCAACATGTAACACTTATAATTCTGTAACCTTTATGAAGGTGTTTTTAAGTCCCTGGGCACCATCGAAACTAAGTACAACACAGGTCACGGCAGGTCATAGTGGGCATTAGACATCAGTGCACAGCTGGATGCGAAAGCAAAACCACCCCTCAGTCGCCTGAATGGCCCGGTGACTATGTATTTGTGCGGGAAAACTTTGTGATTTGTCATGATACAGTTATGAAATTTTGTACATAAATTGTTTACATAAAATTACTAGACACGTGTTTTGAGTTTCATATATACTACAACAAATGTTTAGGCAATGAGACTCTATACTCGAAGTTGTGGACGACTACGTTTACCTGGGACAGACGGTCCAGGGTGGGTAGGTCTTACTTCGAGAAAGAGGTCAATCGTCGAATCCGACTCGGCTGGGCAGCGTCTAATATAACACAGTGTCTCAAGACGAAAATCTATGACCAGTGCGTGTTGCCAGTGATGACATATGGTTTCGAAACGTGGTCGCTTACAATGGGCCTAATCAGAAGGTTTAAAGTCAATCGAAGGGCAATGGAAAGGGCTATGCTCGGAGTTTCCTTGCGTGATCGCGTCAGAAATTAAGATATCCGTAGGAGAACCAACGTTACATACATAGCCCGAAGAATCGCCAAACTTAAGTGGCAGTGGGCAGGGAACATTGCTCGCAGAAAAGATGGTCGAATGGAACGAAAGGTTCTGGAATGGTGACCACGTACCGGGAGACGCAGCGTTGGAAGGCCTCCCACAAGGTGGACCGATGAGCTGGGGCCTTAGCCCCGGGTGGTTTATTTTTATTTTTATAAAAATTGTTTGAACCATTGATACAATAAAACAATTTGCTCTTGTCCGGAATTTGAGTCACGTTTTTTCTGACGTAATTTTCATTCAATTCGACACATGTTCTTTATATTAACTTTATTAAATAAATATTAAAATAACAATGCCATAGGCTTGGGTACATTTAGATAACATTGATTTACTAATTCAATTGTTTTAAATTTTATTTTAATATTATGAATATATGAACTACGTGAAATAATCAATGAATGTTTTTATAGAAACAAAAAAAATACAACTGACTTCAATGTGAAAAAAAAAACGCAAAACGTCCAAAATAATTTTAATTTCTGAAGTCGGTGTTTCTATAATAGTTTTGTCTATTTGTTATTTAACACTGACTCCCAAAATTAAAATTATTAGTGCAAAATATTTTTTTTTAGTATTTTAGGGTTCCGTACCTCAAAAGGAAAAAACTGAACCCTTATAGGATTACTTTATTGTCCGTCTGTCTGTCTGTCAAGACCCTTTATCTCGGGAACGCGTGAAGGTATCGAGTTGAAACTAAAACCTATTACTCTGGTCTGCGGTCCCTTGAAACTGTGAAAAAAAACGATACAGCCGTTTATGCCGTAAAAAACGTAAATCTCGACACTCTCAAGGGAATAAAATTTCACAGGGTACTTTCCGCTGACCTAGAATGTTGAAATTTGGCATGAAGCAAAGTCTCAAAGCACAAATATAGGAAAAAAATTAACATAAAAAGCTTATAATGTAAACTCCGTTCTGTTAGGTGTCACCACGACAACACTACGATTAGATAGGTACTTTCTTGTTGTCGTCGGTGGTAACCCCCGGCACGGAAGTTATTGAGCCGCATTATAATATGCTGGAACGGTGGATTCCAGGTACTACGACTGGATTTATTGGAACGGGAACTCATTCTTTCGCGTGTGGTTGCGCGGGTTGCGAGCCGATCCTCGGGGGCCCTGAGATCCACCACTGCTGAACTGAGCGAGACTATGTTCGCCGTACTTTTTCGCCGTACATCGCCTTCCTGAGTATCAGCCAACTTCCACTTTCGTCCTTAGGGATGGTCGGGACTTCAACTGCAGGCTTCAGGGAAGTACCTGTGCAAAAATGATCGTAGACGACCGTAACCCACGACCTAAAAATTTGTGTGCCTCCGACTTATAAGCATAAGCATAATCAGCCTTTTAATGTTCCCACTGCTGGGATTCAGGCCTCCTCTCTCTAAGAGAGGGAATGGGCCGTAATCCACCACGCGGGCCCAGTGCAGATTGGTGAATGTCACATGTCTTCGAATTTTTTGTTTTAGGACATGCCGGTTTCCTCACGATGTTTTCCTTCACCGTTTTTCGCCTCCGACTTGCTCGGCAATAAATATTTATTCGCTTGGTACTCATTTGTTTTTTTTTATTCTTCATTACCGTCCCAGTTTGGGGTAGGGGTTAAATAGAACTGATGGAGGCTACAAGTTCTCGGTAAGTCGGAACTGTCTGCGGTGATGCACCAGTGAGTCGGGATGATGCCCCAGTTAGTCGGGATGATGCTGCAGGCTCCAGTGAGTCGGAGTAATGCTGCTGGCTCCAGTGAGTCGGAGCGGTGCTGTGCGACGTAGTGGCTTGACTGCTGGCATCGACCAGGAGAGGTTCTTCGTGGCTCTTCATGTGACAAAGGAGCAGTGTGCTTCGCCAAGGTCGATGATGAGGCTGAGGATGATAACCAGGTATGCCTAAGTGGTGCCCAGGTATGCTGGTGGACAGGATACCCTTTAAAGCCATGGGTGCTGGCTGTATAGCTCGCTGCTCGAAAGCTTGAGGAAGTGATGATGAGGTCACGAAGTAGTAGCTGCACGAAGGCTGCGCTGACGTCCATTGTCGAGGGTCACCAGTTTAGAAGTATGCGAAACAGAGAGTAAAGCCCCTATACTTCCATCGAAAAGGGAGGATCCTCCGACCAGACGGGTGTTATGTCTAATGAGCAACTGCCCGATAGATGATTTCGGGCAGTTCTACATGTTCTAATCACGCGGAGAACTTTAATTGCGCGATGCAGGATTAGTTCTTATGTGACGCCATAGATGTCGCTACAGAGGTTATACAAATAGAAAAAAAACCTACCATTAACTGCATTGTTCCCAGAGAAGATAGTAGATGGGGATGAAGGGTTTTGGAGTGGCGACCGCGTACCGAGAGACGCAGCGTTGGAAGGCGTCCCACAAGGTGAACCGATGACCTGGTGAGGGTCGAGAATCCGATGGATGCAAAACGCACAGGAGTTGTTATTATGGAGACACCTGGGACCGGCCTATGTCCAACAGTGGACGTCTTTCGGCTGAAATAATGATGATGATGGTAAAAATAAATAAAATAAAACTCAGGTATAATCATGATATTGTTTATTATAATCCAAAAGTGACAATACTCGTAACCACCTTCCGAGTGGTCGGTGTGGGTTCAGAAAACCCGCTGAAAAACAAAAAAAAAATATTATTTAATATTTTTTTAATAAATAAACACACACACACATACACACACACACACACACACACACACTTACACACACACACACACATACACACACACACACCACATACATCATACATATATCATATTTTTGATCTTCTCCTTTACGATTCGATGGTAAACTCGGTAAGGTGTATATTCCCTTTAATATCTGGCCGGAGTTAAATGCACACAGAATCGTACTGCCACCTGCGCCCGCAAAGAGCCCCGCACTTTAAATACATTCTCTTTGTGTAATATTGATTGATTTACATAATTATGCTTTTGGAAGTAGGCGGAACAGAGAGTAAAGTCCCGCAAACCTCCTTTGAAAAGGGAGGATCCTCCGACCAGACGGGTGTTATGTCTGGTGGGCAACTACTGCCCGATAGATGATTTCGGGCTGTTCTATATGTTCTAAACGCGCGGAGTACTTTGATTGCGCGATGCAGGATTAGTTCTTATGTGTCGTCATAGATGTCGCTACGTGCTATATACATTCTGAAGAACATTTAGCATAGCATAGCATAGTCGGCCTTATCATGTTCCCACTGTTGGGACACAGGCCTCCTCTCTAGGAGAGGGAATGGGCCGTAATCCACCACGCGTTCCCAGTGCGAGTTGGCGGATGTCACATGTCTTCGAATTTTTGGTTCTAGGACATGCCGGTTTCCTCACGATGTTTTTCTTTACCGTTTTGAGAGCAGTGGTGATGAAATAAATTACACAAAATAATGCGCCTGGCTGAGTTTGAACCCGCGACCTACAACTCTGTAAGTCGGAGCCATTACCACTCGGCCTCCACTGCTCTCATGAACAATGAATAAAGAACATTTAACCAGTCCTTTATTCTTTACACACAAAAAAGAACTTACCCTTAATACATTGATTTGATAATTTATGTACAAAGGCGAGCTTAACTCAACAATGAGTTTTCTCCCAGCAAACCTTTGAGTGGCAGAGAGAGATCATATTCGAAGGTAGGCTCCAGTGTACAACATAAACCTACATAAATACGTCTAATATATATATATATACACCTACATACAGATATATGTATATACTAGTTGTCCCGGCGAACTTCGTACCGCCAATAGTAAGGATAACGCCATCTAATGGCAGCATAAATAACCATTTTATAATGACATTTTAATTAGAGATGGCGTTGTATTCGATTTTTTTTTCGTAACTTTTTCCATATTTTCTGACCGTTTAAACCTTCCCTGGACTATCACGAATATTTCAAGACCAAAATTAGCCAAATCGGTCCAGCCGTTCTCGAGTTTTAGCGAGACTAACGAACAGCTATTTATTTTTATATAGTCAAAGTCAAAGTCAAAGTCAAAGTCAAAAAATTTTTATTTCACATAGGCCTACATGGGCACTTATAAAACGTCAGAAGCTAGTGCACGGTTCCAAATTGGTCGTTTCCTATGGAGAAGAACCGGCAAGAAACTCCATGGTTACTCTTTTAAAAAAATGATTGTTTACAATATTTTCATATTACAGTATTAATAGACATTATGTAAGAACAGTGTAGACCAGTCGATATTGTACCCAAAAGCACAATAAAAATAATATCTAATATTTATAAAATATATATATATATAGATAAAATATACTAATATTATGTCAATTGAGAAAGGAAGTGCTCTTTAATTTTCCTCTTAGAGGCTGTCGCGAAGGGAATGTGGGAGAGAGTTCCAGAGACCACTGAAATGAGCCATCATAGCGGCTGGAAGTGTGACGCGGAGTACGAAGGAGAAGAGAACTGATAGTGCGACAGGGGACCCCTTGGCACATGGTACTTAAAGCGTTCACGAAGGTATTGAGGAGCATTGGGATTATGCAGGATAGTAAAGAGAAGGGATAGAATGTGGATATCTCGCCGAAGCCGAATTGGCAGCCATATTAACCTAGTCCGAAACTCCGACACATGATCGTATTTGCGGAGACAAAAAATAATGTACAAATTCTGTAATCACTCGAGTTTGTATAGAAGTACCTCCGCAGCATCTAGAAAACAGACATCCGCATAGTCTATGAGCTGTTTTTTTTTTTTTTTGTGTAAACATATTTCTAAAGATCAAAGCCGTTTGAAAGGAGTAGGGAAAACAAGCGAAAAATTATCATGTTGTTAAATAATACCGAGAAACACCGACTTCCGAAATCAAAGTTATTTTGATCCTTTTAGTGTTTTTTTTATTTTGAAGTCGGTTAATGAAGATAATAAGCAACTGGACTCTGAGAGTCGAAAGGCTGGATTCGCGCCATGACACCAACTTCAAGTCGTTCGTGATACGAGTTCTAACCCACCATCTACAGACCTTTTTGAGAGAGGACTTTTGGCCGAAAGATGTCGTGTATCGACGTTTCCGGGGACGGATACGCGACACCACGCAGCGGAACACGACGCCGATGTTACGTGTTTATTTATAGTTTGTGATATTAATATGTGTTAGTTTATTTTGTTTATAAGATTGTAATATAATGTATTTTATCAATGGGCCTTAGTTTTTCGGCTGGCCTGTTGGTCTAGTGGTTAGTGGCCCTGACTGCTATGCCGGAGGCCGTGGGTTCGAGTCCCACGATTGTGTGACGAGCACAATCATTTGTTCTGTGTCTGGGTGTAATTTATCTATAATGTATGTATTTAGAAATATATGTATGTTTATCAGTTGTCTTGTACTCATAATACAAGCTCTGCTTAGCTTGGGACTAGACGGCGTTGTGTGATAGTTGGGTGAATATATTATATATTATTATAATTGCCTGACATAAGGAAATAATAATAATAATTTACTCTCATATTTCGATAGGATGGCAATCTGACCGGAGAGAGACCAGATGCAAGACCAAAGACTTTACGTGCTTTACGAGGCACAGGGATGTCATACCACCAACTTCCAATCTTCGGGGTGCTAAAGAGTAATTCGTAATAGAAAAATCCAATAGTACTTTTTGCCCGACCCTAGAATGGAACCCAGTATTTTACGCTCAATTCTTACACGCCTGCACGATTTGCGCGTGGAGATGCAACGCAGAGACGAAACTGCCACTGCAGCGACAAGTCTCGCATGGCGGATAGAGTTCCGACGAGATCTCAAGGTGGAATGGCGACAGCGAATGTAGCAATCCAATGCTGGGCACGTCATAATTATGGCGGCAAGTCGCCTCTTTGAGGAGTTGCTGGAAAGACAACACGGCGTCGTCACCTTCTGCATGACGCAGTTCCTAACTGGACATGTGAAGTTCGAAAGGTTCCTGCACCGGATTAATTCGTAAGAAACGCCCGAGTGTCACCATTGTGTGGATCGCCAGGAGGACACGGTGGTGCATACGGTAGAAATATGCCCCGCTAGGGCAGAGCATCGCCGTGACCTTGTAGGGGCGATCAGCGGCAACGACCTCTCGTGCCGGGGCTTGGTACAGGCCATGGTCCGGAGAGAGGAGGAATGGCAGGCGGTCGCCTCCTTCTGCGAAGCAGTAATGCTAGCAAAGGAGGCAGCCGCACACGCGATTCCGATTTCCAGTCACCGTAGGCGTAGGCTTGAGGATGGCGAGCAATAGGTAGCACGCCGTTCGATCGTTCAGTAACCGTCCGAAACGAGCCCAACCCTGCTGGGCTCCAACGAGCAAATCCTACTGGTTGAAGCCTACTGGGGCATGTGTTAAGTGAAACTGAATCTCTGGGGACCTGGAACGCAAGGCAAAAAAGGAACAAACAAGTGGGTTTTAGTCAAAGTATGACACAACCTCCTGCTACGCCGACCTTAAAAAAAGGACCTCACGTTCAGCAGTCGCCTGCGACCACAAGACTAACGGAGCAGTTTGAGGTAATAACAAAATACCTGTGCATCGGCCGATTCCAGCTGTTGGTTGCTCTTGGTTTGGTAGCTCTGAAAAAGACAAAACAATTTTAGATAGTCCATGAGCCCGAAGATTTATCTATATACTTGCTGACCCTGCGAACTTCGTACCGCCTAATAGTAAAGTTAACGCCATCTACTGGCATTACCAAAACAGAATAATTCATTTTATAATGACATTTTAATTGGAGATGGCGTTGTATTCGGATTTATTTTTTCGTGATTTTTTCTATTTTTTTCCTCACCGTTTAAACCTTCCCTGGACTATCTCAAATATTTCAAAACTAAAATTATCCAAATCAGTCCAGCCGGTTTTGAGTTTTAGCGAGACTAACGAACAGCTATTCATTTTTATGTATATAGATGTTACCGGTAATCTACATAATTCAGGTAGTTTTTTGTAACGGACGGTACGGAATACTTCGTTCGCGACTCCGATTCGCACTTGGCCGGTTTTTTATTAATATTTTCTCAATACTCAATACTCAATACTTTATTGCAATCCATATGTATACATAGATGGTGTCGAAAAAATTTCACAGACCAATATGGACCCTGTCGGGCACAGCAAAGTTAGGAGAGAGGAAGAGAGTTAGGTAGTAATTTACGGAATTCAATAGAATTTTATTTAGAATGTGATGCGTTTAATTATGCATGTACATTATTATAATAATTATGTCTGTGTATAAGTATGAGTAAATTATGTCAGGTATGTTTATTTATTTTCGCGAACGAAGTCGCGGCTTAGCTCGCCGCGAGCCGCGACGTTTTAAAATATTACTAGCTTTAAAATAATTATTTACTGAAATAAATAACATTTTGAATGGCCTGTTGGTCTAGTTGTTAGTGGCTCCGACTGCTATGCCGGAGGTCGTTCAATCCTCACCCAAGGCAAATGTTTGTGTGATGCGCATGACCATTTGTTCTGAGTCTGGGTGTAATTAATCTATAACATTTATGTATTTATAAACATATAAGTATGTTTATCACTTGTCTAGTACTCATAGCACAACCTCTACTTAGTTTGGGACTAGACGGCGTTGTGTGATAGTTGTGAAATATTATATTTTTATTTATTATATTTAAAAAAATACCCTTTATATGGGTTGGTAGGGATGGCTTCCTTTTTCGCGGTAGTCTGATTTACATTCATCTGAACATCTGAAGCTCTGAAAAACAAAAACTAAGATTAGCTACGAGTACATTTTTAACATCTTCTTCGTCTAGTAGGGAAAAGGCTAGACCAGTTTAATCTCTTTCAAGTGTGAGAGAGATGTATGTTTTATCTTGCTTGCTTGTTTGTGTCTGTTTCTTTATTTGGCCTGAAGGCTGCTTGAAGTGAACACCATTATCCATCGCTATAGTCTCTAGACTGAATCTGGTGGACAAAATCTCTTCCTAGTATGTCATAAATTTCTGTCGTGTCAAGCTTCGACGACACAAATTTGTCAAAAATCTTGTTTGACCAAAAGACTAGTTGACGCAGTCAACACCATCCGCCGAAAGAGTAGTCTTTTTTGGATGTGTCTCTCACACATCCAAAAAAGACTAAACTGACGCAGACAACACCATCCGCCGAAAGAGTAATCTATTCTGGGTGTGTGAGAGATGTGTGTTTTGTCTTGCTTGTTTGTGTGTGTTGTCTTGTCTGAACTAAAGACTAGCTGACGCAGACAACACCATCCGCCGAAAGAGTAATCTATTCTGGGTGTGAGAGATGTGTGTTATATCTTGCTTGTGTGTGTGTCTTGTCTTGTCTGAACTAAAGACTAGCTGACGCAGACAACGCCATCCGCCGAAAGAGTAATCTATTCTGGGTGTGTGAGAGATGTGTGTTTTGTCTTGCTTGTTTGTGTGTGTTGTCTTGTCTGAACTAAAGACTAGCTGACGCAGACAACACCATCCGCCGAAAGAGTAATCTATTCTGGGTGTGAGAGATGTGTATTATGTCTTGCTTGTGTGTGTGTCTTGTCTTGTCTGAACTAAAGACTAGCTGAAGCAGACAACGCCAACCGCCGGAAGAAAAATCTATTCTGGGTGTGAGAGATGTGTGTATTGTCTTGCTTGCTTGTTTGTGTGTTTTTTCTTGTTTGACCTGCAGGCTACCTGAAGCAGACAGCTTTATCTGACGAAATAGTAATCTCTTACACTTATGTCAGAACACATCTCTCATCAACTTCTCTTGTCTTGCTTGTGTGTGTGTATTTTCTTGTTTGACCTAAACACTAGCTGAAGCAGATAACACCACCTGCCGAAAGAGTGATCTCTTTAACTTTGAGTGATGTGTTTGACCTGAAGGTTACCTGAAGCAGCCAGCATCATCAGGCGTTACAGTAGTATCTTCCAGGTATGTGAGAGATGTGTGTCTTGTATTGCTTGCATATTTGTGTGTTTTTTCTTGTTTGACCTGAAGACTAGCTGTTGTAGACATCACCGTTAGAAAAAGTAATCTCTTCCGAGTGTTTATTCTTGCTTGTTTATGTGTGTGTCTTGTCTTCTCTCATGTTAAGATCTAGAAGGTTACCTGAATTTGACAACGTCCTCTCCTGGGGGAGGGCCCTCCTCTTTTTTTTCTAGCGGTTGAGGCTCATGATGTTTCGTAGACTCACCGACTATATACTCCCACTGAAAGAGTATTTAGATATACGACTTTATTATGTAATCGTGTATCGGTTAGATACTATAATGTCAAAACTGTCAAAACTGTCCAAACTGTCAAAACTGTCAAAACTGTCAAAACTGTCAAAACTGTCAAAACTGTCAAAACTGTCAAAACTGTCAAAACTGTCAAAACTGTCAAAACTGTCAAAACTGTCAAAACTTTAAAATAATTTTTCAATAAGCTTTAGGCATGCAATTTACAGTTTTCATCACTAGTGCGGAAAAATGCTGGCGCTCGCCCCGCCACAATTTATTATATGTATCGTACCATGCTGGGCTAAAAGTTGCACGTCAATTTCTGGTATTTTTATATCATCATTAGTGTATTGAAAAACGTCGCTTAACACACTCGGCTCCATAACACCCTCGTCTACGGCTCGGGCGAATCCCGCCTCTAATTAGAAGCTTTCTCCATAATTTATTATTTCGATATTGTTATTCATAACTGTTTCGATTCAGTTATGCTCAATTTTATAATTATAATTTTCATAAAAGACTAAATAAAATGATTACACATAATTTATAATACATAATTATAGACGTACGAGATAATCAATGTTTATGCCTCTATCACAACCGTTAGCTTAAACACGCTAGTCTAGTATCGGTCAAGCCAAATATTCGGCCCCTTTTTTCATCCGAAACCAGTTTCTTTTTCGACGCTGAAAATGTATGAAACAAGATTTCAGGATGCTGAAATAAACAAGGTTACTGACAAAACAAGAACAGAACAAAAATAAAAGCCGCAGTCACACGTTATAGGTACCAACTGAAAAACTTTACTAGGCATGCCTTTTAAGTTCTGTCGTTTCCATATTTCTCGGCAATTTTGAATTTGGAACTGTTCTATATTCGAATGTGCTTAAATTTTGAATCTCAAAACAGTTGAAAGTATTAGGATTAACGCTATTGTTTAGTCACAGCGTCGATTGGAATCTGTCAGGTTACGTACGAAAATGAATCTTTCTAAGAAAAATGTTCGTGCAATAATTTTCTACAACTTTAGAAGAGGCTTGACACGGCTTCATCTTCAGCTAACATCTGTGTTCAGTGATGAAGTCTCATGTCTGCGGACTGTCGAACGCTGATATGTAGATCTCGCGAAGGACGCCCAAAATCCGCCTTCACTGAAGATAACATCATTGCTGTAAGACAACTGATTCTCGAAGATCGTCATGTGAAGTATCGAGAGATAGAGACTCTATTAGGCATCTCAGGGACAACCATTCAGAAGATCTTGCATGAAGTGCTTGGTGTGAGAAAGCTAATTTGCCGTTGGATACCGCATCTGCTTTCCGACGATCACAAGGCGACCCGCGTAAGATGGTGTAAGGAAACTCTGCAAAGGTTCAACCGAGGAGACTCAAATCACGTCTACGACATCATCAGAGGTGACGAATCTTGGATCTATGCCTACGATCCTGATTCTAAACAACAATCTACAATCTGGGTCTTTCAAGACGAGCCAAAGCCGACTAAAGTTGTTCGTTCTCGAAGCACCTCAAAGAAGATGATGGCCACGTTCGTTGGAAAAACAAGCCATGTTGCGACTATAGCACTTGAAGATCGTAGAAGGGTTAACGCAGAGCGGTATACCACAGTTTGTTTACCACAAGTCATCGCCGAACTTCGAAAATCTAACTCAAAGCGACGCATCATCCTGCACCACGACAACGCAAGCTCACACAGCACTTGTCAAACAATTGAGTATTTAAAGCAGGAAAAAGTAGAAATTCTCGACCATCATCCATACAGTCCTGACCTACCGATTTCTTTACATTTCCTAAAATTAAGAAAAGTCTTCGTGGTCAAAGGTTCCAGTCCGGTGAAGAAGCAGTCGACGCTTTCAAGTCAGCCATTTTAAACACCCCCACTTTAAAGTGGAATAAATGTTATAATAACTGGTTTGAGCGAATGGAAGTGTATTAAGCTACGTGGTGAATACTTTGAAAAACAATGAAAAGTACTATAAGATTCTAGTTGTGTTTTTTTTCTTCAAACGACAAAACTTAAAAGGCATGCCTCGTAATATTTATTTATTTATTTAATGCTTTATGCACATAAAAGTACAGAGGCGGACTTAATGCCTAAGGCATTTTCTACCAGTCAACCTTTGGGTGATGCAGAGAAAAGTAGTGGTAGGTGAAATAAAAGAAAGAGAAAAAGGCGAATACAGAAATAGATTAACTTATAGACCATAGAATAGATATACCAACTAATAAGCCATAGAATAAATATAATACAATTAATTATACAATACTAGCTGTCCCGGCGAACTTCGTACCGCCAATAGTAAGGATAACGCCATCTAATGGCAGCATGAATAACCATTTTATAATGACATTTTAATTAGAGATGGCGTTGTATTCGATTTTTTTTTTTCGTAAGTTTTTCCATATTTTCTGACTGTTTAAACCTTCCCTGGACTATCACGAATATTTCAAGACCAAAATTAGCCAAATCGGTCCAGCCGTTCTCGAGTTTTAGCGAGACTAACGAACAGCTATTTATTTTTATATATATAGATATACTCAAATTAATACACTACATACATACACTAAAATACTTAAACAATTGATCCAAATCGACAATGGGAAAAAACAAACGCTGTGATGATACTGCTGCCAACTTTTTACGAATTAGCTCGCGAACATTGGTTTTGAATGATAATCGGGTTCCATCCTGAAAATCTTGTTTCATTTCATGATGCGTATAATGTTTTATCTGCTGGAAGGCGCCATATTGAATTTCGATGATATTTCTTGATAAGTACCAGTGAAACCCTTTCAAATGATAGCAAACACAGCGTGTTTATTTCCGTTTAAATTTTTTAACACATTACTTTTTGTCCGCTAGAAGGCGCCATATTTTGTGACACGTCACGTAGCCTATGTTCAGCGGACAATTAAGACGGTTCTAACGATACCTCATATGTCGAGTTCCGATAAGTAGATTAGGAGCTATGAGGGAACAGATAAACATACTCACATACGTACATAGCCTGACTTCCGAAATAAAAGATATTTTCATGTTTTTAGTGTTTTTTTTAGTGGTCGTTTTTTTTTTTTTTGTAAAAAGTTTTTTTGATGACATGTTTTATACTTACGTAGGTCACCTGTAAGGAGTAAAAAAATAATATTAAGAAATTAGATTAAAATACTTTTTATGCACTTTGATTTTTTGGAACAGTTTAGGAACACTTACTTTTTTTGAACAGTTACTTTTTTAGGAACACTTTTTTTTTAAAGTTACTTTTTTGGAACAGTTACTTTTTTTTAATGCGGTCAATCATCTAATGACTTCACTCGCTCCGTCCTAGAGCGTGTCGGACTTTTACTGACTAAACCACGCCTTTATTCCTTCAGTTGCCCTTAGCGATTTAAGATCGAAGAAGAAGCCTACTGGGGCCAAGGGTCTGCTTCTGAAAGGAAGACTCGGCCCTAGTACGAAAGGCATTGAAGGAACAGGAGTGGGTTTTTAGTCAGTCTGACACTAACTCCCGCTCCGCCCAAGAGCGGGGGATGTCATTAGATGATTTTCCCACCGAAAAAAAAAACAAATTTCCTACGGTCTTGCTGACCGTCGACGACTCGAACTCGGTCCGGATGGTTACTGGACGGCGAGCTACCCATTGCTCGTCGTCTGCCTACGGTGGCTGTGCTGCCAATGCATGAAGTCATTTTCTTTTTTTTATATAAATTACCTTATGTTCTTCCGGGTGAACGGTTGTGAATTTATTAATTATATCATCGCCAAAGGGTAGTTTCGTGAATTTATCATCCTCCGTATTACCAGATTTTAAATTGTTTATAATTGCGTGGATGACCTGCCTGTGGGAAAAAGACCAATCAGTGTGGTTATATTTTCGAACTTATGTACTTAATTTATTCTGTTAACATTTATTTATTCATTTCATCAACAAATTTACATTTGTGTCGAATGGTTGAAAATTTAACAATAAAATAATACACTCAAAAATCACAATACTAATAATTAAAATCAGTTTATATAAAAAATCTGGTACAGTAACTTGCCAGGTAAATAAATAAAATTACATTCCACATTATTTATCATCACATTAATATTATAGTGTAAATACAATAATAAAAATGTTAAATGTCAATAAAATGTAAATAATATTAATACAGTGTGAACATGCATTTGTTCTAGGACATGCCGGTTTCCTCACGATGATTTCCTTCATCGTTTTGAGACATTCGAAGACATGTGACATCCACCAACCCGCACTGGGCCCGCGTGGTGGATTTCGGCCCATTCCCTCTCCTAGAGAGGAGGCCTGAGTCCCAGCAGTGGGAACATTAAAAGGCTGATTATGCTATTAAGCTTATGCTCATTCATTGATATTAGTAATTGATAGAACAAAATATGTTAACATCCCATTTATTTAAAGTGGTCATTATTCATATTTTTCTTGCTTTTTAGGGTTACGTAGCTCAAAAGGAAAAAACAGAACCTTTAAAGGATCACTTTGTTGTCCGTCTGTTTACCTGTCAAGACCCTTTGTCTCGAGAACGCATGGAGGTATCGAGTTGAAATTAGAACCATATACTCAATTTTGCGATCCCTTAAAGCTGTGAAAAAATCTTTCTGAGTTAAGGAGAAAAAAAGATACGGCCGTTTATGTCGCAAAAAAACGTGAATTTCGACACTCTCAAAGGAATCAAAATTCATAGGGTACTTCCCGGTGACCTAGAATCCTGAAATTTGGCATGAAGCAGGGCCTCATAGCACAAATATTGGAAAAAATCTGAACTCTGTAAATTTGTAGTTACGTCACAAAAAAAAATCTTTTTTGCGATCCTTCGTAACTCCATTCGGGTAGCGAAGAATTTTTATAGTTTATACGGAACCCTCAGTGCGCGAGTCCAACTTGCACTTGCCCTGTTTTTTTTTATAAAGCCTCTTGTTTATAAATTATTTTTTTTAGGTGGGAAAATCATCTTATGACAAATCCCGCTCTTGGGCGGAGCGAGAGATAGTGTCAGACTTTTACTGACTAAAAACCCACTCCTGTTCCTTCGTTGCCTTCGTCCCAGGGTCCAGGTTTCGTTTTCACACTACCCATGGCCCCAGTAGGCTTCGACCCTGCTGGGCCTCTACGATTTGCTGACATCTCCCTGAGGCGCGCGTGGAACAATACGCGCCGTCGACGACTTGGGCTGAGTGTGAGAAACTGTAGACTCCACGAATTCTTAGATTACTTTCTATTACAACGACTCAGTTTTTTATTATGATTATTTTTATTGTACTTTTGGGTACAATATTGACTGGTCTACACTGTTCTTACATAATATCTATTAATACTGTAATATGGAAATATTGTAACATCAATCACTTTTTTTAAAACAATAACCATGGAGTTTCTTGCCGGTTCTTCTCCATAGGAAACGACCAATTTGGAACCGTGCACTAGCTTCTGAAGACGTCATCTCAACGCTCAGTCAAGTGGCCAGAACAAAGAAATAGGAGTGGCCTACTCGAGGCGTTTGACGCAAGAAAAATGAAACGAAACGGTCGTAACTTGGCTAGGGGGGCAGAACCTCTCGAGTCCATCGAACATCTGATCTGCGAGCAATGTGCCAAACTACACTGCCTTATAAGCTTAAACCTAGATTTACATAACATGTTACAGTCAAAACTGATAAATTGTTTAAATTCTTGAGAAACTGTGGTGGCCGAGTGGCAATGGCTCCGATTTACGAGTTGTTAGGTAGCGAGTTCAAACCCAGCCATGCGCATTACTTTATGTAATTTATTTCATCACCACTGCTCTCAAAACGGCGAAGGAAAACATTGTGAGGAAAATTGCATGTCCAAAAAGAATTCAGAATTTAATCCTTTCAGATGAGACTGTTTTCGTGTCCTAAACGCCAGGGTCATGTGTTTGCGACTGTCGTATAATACTCAGTCTCGCTTAGCTCTTTAATCCCCATAGGTGACAGAAGGACTGACGAGATGGAGTACCAGTATTTGGTCGTGGATGTGTGAAACTTGTCGAATAAACGCGACAGTGTTTGCCCCTCAAGTTCCGATTGTACATACAGTTGTACAAATTGAATGACCTTGAAAAACCGCATAATTGTCGTATTGTACACACAGTGTGGTGAAATTTATTCTGACGAAAGTTGTGGACATCCCACCCATACGTACAAAGCGTTTTAGGAACACATTCATTATGCGTACAGCTAAGGAGCCGGAATCTGTGTTTCCTGATAGCTACAACTTAGGGGTCTTTAAGTCAACAGTGAATAGGTTCCTTCTAGGCAAGCGTGCTCCATTGTCGGCCACATCTTCGCTTATCATCAGGTGAGATAGTAGTCAAACGCGAGCCTATCAATAAAAAAAACCTCTGTTGATATGGCTGAGCATTGTTTGCCGGTTCAGCTAGTTTCCATTTAAAAATATGGGGTATTTCACTTTGGGCACCCGCTTAAACGGCACCCACCCGAGTGAATGGCACTTGAGCTATTCCACTTTGGGTACCCATTGGTATTTTTCGCTGGTGCCCAAAGTGGAATACTTTATTTTTTTAAATTTTATTCCACTTAAGGCACCTACGGATTAATAGTTACTAGTGTTGGGACTTTTATTTTTAAGAACAAATTTACCCTGCAAATGAAAAGCCCATTTCTTTTAAAGTATTACGTTCTGGTACAGTCAAGTGTGAATAAAAAAATTTGTAATTATCCAAGCGGCTTATCTTCTTCCAGTCTTCCTCCGATATTTGTGGCGGGGGAGCCTCCTTGTTCGGATTGGTACGAATATAACTGAAACAAAGAAAAATACTGAATGAAAATCTCAAAACGCAGCAAAATTATGGCGGTATTTTTCCCTCCAATGCGCGTGATGCGTCGTAGTTTTCACTTAGCGTACCAAATTCTTTTTTTAGGATTCCGTTTGCATGGTAATGTACATCATATATTTTTTTAGTTTTATCATTATCTTATTTTAGAAGTTACAGGGACACACATTTTACCACTTTGGAAGTGTCTCTCGCGTAAACTATTCAGTTTAGAAGAAAAATATATTAGAAACCTCAATATCATTTTTGAAGACCTATCCATAGATACCCCACACGTATGGGTTTGATGAAAAAGAATTTTGAGTTTCAGTTCTAAGTATGGGCAACCCCCAAAATTTATTGTTTTTCTTTATAATCTATAAGGGTTCCGTTTTTTGCCAGTTAGCTACGGAATCCTAAAAATTGTATGTACTCACCTTTTTTTTTGGTCTTCGTTGGCGGTACCACTAGCTGGTAGTGTCTCCATAACTTTCTTTTCCATCTTCCCGTGGAAATAGTGAAGAACTTGCAGGTACATTTCTCTCGTCGAAGTCTTTAACTCTGCCAGCTTAACATGAAATAACAACATTTTGTAACTTCAGTAGGAGAATTTCTGATAGGATTTAGACAGTAATAGCACAGCATAGCATAGCTTAGCATAGCATAACATAGCATAGCATAATCAACAGGACTCAGGCCTCCTTTCTAGGAGCACCGCCTAAGCTGGGTAAGCTCCACCCGGAGGACACGATGGAGCACACGGTAGAGGTGTGCGCGCTCGGGCAGTGCACCGTCGTGTCCTCGTGGGGGAGATCGGTGGCAGCGATCTCTCGCGCCGGGCATTGGCCGTGGGCCGAAGCGAGGAGGAGTGTGTGAGCAGTATTGCTAGCAAAAGAGGAACCCAGCCGCCGGGATACCGATCCCGATTTTCGGTCACCGTAGGCACGGGCTTGCGGATGGCGAGCAAACAAATAGCTCACCGTCCGACCGTCCGGTAACCGTCCGGACCGAGCCCAAGTCGTCGACGGCGCGTAGTGTTCCACGCGCGCCTCAAGGAGATGTCAGCATCCGTAGGCCCAGCAGTGTCGAAGCCTACTGGAACCAAGGATCTGATTTTTAAAGGAAGACTTGGCCTCGGTACAAAAGGCAACGAAGGAACAGGAGTGGGTTTTTAGTCAGGAAAAGTCTGACACTATCTCAAGCTCCGCCCAAGAGCGAGGGTTGTCATTGGATGATTTTCCTACCGAAAAAGAAAAGCTGTGTAAGCTGAGTTGACCATCGCCGTCAGCTCCACCGTGTCTTCCGGGTGGTCCGCGTAATGATGACACCTGGGCGTTTTTTTTTCTACACACACAACATATATAGAGCCACGAAATTCCGGGCAATTCGGGCACTTGTATTCCCCATATTTTTGTACGCCGTAGAAACGTGAACCTTACGGGAAATATAAAAGAAGACAGACGCCCTAGAGATGTGGTGCTGGAGGAGAATGCTCCGAGTATATTTTATAATAAAATACCAGTTGAGATTCTACAACTGAATGAGTCCAAATTTAAAGCATGCATTAAACGCACACTATGTAGACAAGCGTATTATAAACTGATAAAGGCATTTAGCCAAGCGTTTATATCCTTGATAAAAACGCTTGGCTAAATGCCGGTCCTGCTCCGCAGCCACAGCCACTTTTACCTTTAAATTAGTTTTTTTTTAAATATATTAGATATATATAAATATTGGAAGAGATACTATTCCCCTTTTTGTATTGTTGTTTTCGAAATATTTTTTATTTTATTTGTTTGTTTCAATAGAGCTTATGATAATGTATTACCTTTTGTATTTGGAAACAATAGCATTGTATAATGTAGAAGCACTTTGTTTTTCAAGTTTTGTGAATGTGAAGTACCATGGAGCATTTTTATTAGGTTACAACTTATTTGACATTACGAGCTTGGCAGTTGAGAGTTTGTCATGCTCACTCAAATGTCTCGCTGATGGTGGCACGTGTTATTGGGTCATTCAGTTCCCTTCAAAATGGTTGAGCTGAGTGGGGCTGCTGCACGCGTCAAGCTCGTGAACGGATGCCGTCAGTTGAGACTGGTCATCTCTTTGCTGCCAGTGACTTAATTTCAATTTCTAGTTTTTTTAAATTAGTTTTTATTTTATTTTTATTTTAATTATTATTACTTATCTACATTGTGCTCACATATTAGAAGCGACAAGAAATATGTAACCAAGATTTATGTAACTCATAATATGATTTAAAAGAGTGTCCATGGAGTTTCTTGCACGTTCTTCTCCATAGAGATCTACGCTTTGGAACGTGCAATTTAGCTTCACTTGTATTATTTGTTTTTTGACTGACCGACATTCTGACAATTCAAAAGTGCCTGTAATTAGTCTATTTGAAATAAACGTTTCTGATTTCTGAGATCGTGGACTGAGTTCCGTACCAACGAGTCTATACTTCGAGAACTCGGCATCAAGCAGCGTTTATCATCTTTGGTACAGTCTCGTATTCTCACCTTTTTTGGTCACGTATGCCGCCGAGGGGAAGTGGCTATTGAGCAACTTGTGGTTCAGGAAAAGTTAGAGGGTACCAGGCCACGAGAAATATTGCCTATGAGATGGACTGCCCCCCTAGCCAAGTTACAACCGTTTCGTTTCGATTCTCTTTTCCTTGATCGCCTCGAGTCTGCCACACCACCTATTCCTTTGTTCTGATCACGTGACTGAGCGTTGAGATGACGTCAGAACAAAGGAATTGGGGGTCGTGGCCTACTCGAGGCGATCAACGAAAACAGAATCGAAAAGAAACGGTTGTAACCTGGCTAGGGGGGGTGATCAGATTAAAGCGGTAGTAAATGGCTCATTATCACTGCACGAATGCACGAGGAAGGCGGCCATCAGAGAGGAGTGGCGGCGCGTTGTGAAGCTTGCCACCAACACCTGAAGTGATGACCGCGACCACTCTGTCAAGAGTGCTACCGACAAGGGAGAAGATAGTTTACCCTATCCTGTAATATCTTCAGATAGTCAGTGGTCCTCCTGAATCTCTTCAGAACCGACTTGAAGTCCTGCTTATACAGCTTAAACGCTTCCTCCTCCACATTGTACTTGCGTACATTTTGAGCTGAAAAATTTGGAGACACTGGAAAAGAAAATATGGTTGCATTGTTTTTATGTGTTTATTTATCTCTGGTCACTGGGGTTCTGTACGACTTTTGTATACGTTTTGTACGTCGGTATGAAATGAGAAATACATTAGACCGACGCACACGTGGGTCACGCCTAATTTGTAAAAGCGACGCCTCGCGTGGCGTGGATCTAATGTAGCTCTACATATCTAATCTAGTTGCCATATAAAATGTACAGAGACCGACACGCTCAGATTGGCGTACGTGGCCCACGTGGGCTCAATGTAGTTCCCCGTGTAATATTTTTTTTTATTCCAGTACTTTCACACAACGCCATCGAGTTTATGCTATGAGTATTAGACAACTGATAAACATACCTATACAGTAAGTAATTTTTATCCCCTTGCAAATTTAAAGATTATAATCTTTGTGAAAAATAATGAAACATGCTCTTTCTTTTAGTGTCACTTAATACAAAAAAAATTTAGATATAGCATCACAAAATTGTCCACGAACAGACAATGATTATAGACAAAATGCACAGCGCGCGCCGACACAAACCGGTTGTCGTACGCGCGTAGCCCCGCCCCCAAGCACACCGCATCACCCCGCCGGTATGTGACCATGCAAATTTAAAATTCCAGAAAGTCTACTTCATTTTTTTGAAAATTTTACCTACCACTTTTATTTAAAAATTGAATCTTTGAATGAAACCTACTTCGTAAAAGAAATTTGGAAGGGGATAAAATTTACTTACTGTATATTTCGAAATTCATTCATTTAAATAACTTACCAATACAAAACACAACAGTTAATTTAAAAATGTTTCTGAACATTATTTTTATGTGTTCATGAACTCATAAATAACTGAACACATTGGCTTCAAATTTAATACTTTAGAATAACAATTTTCACGTCTGAGGTACCTGCATTCACTTAGCACTAAAATAAAATTAAACAATAAAATATTTTGTTTTATTATATCGTTAAAAAACTGTTTGAAATTATTTTCTGGGGCCTTAGTGCTTGTTTTTTAACGTAGTAAATCACGTTAAAGTGAATGCTTAAATTACTTACGTTCTTTGCGTTTTTATTAACTGTCACTTTTCATTTTATCTAACTTTTTAACACGATCAGCACGGAACGAGGTCTAATACGCCTCGTACTATTATCGATTGTGATGTTGTGACCTCACTTCATACTGTCAAATCGAAGAAATTAGGTAGGGTGTGCAAAACAATATTTGTTTTAAATTTGACGGCCATCCTGACATAACGGCACGTGGCCATCATCAATTCTGGGTTCATCATTTCTGCCGAGCTATCGTGGGTAGGCGGGCGAGGAGAATAAAACCACGTGTTAGAGACAATTGGTAAAGCACTATTATTATTTCAACGAAATATCAACGGAATCCAAATCAACACTTTTAAATCAATCAGAATATGGCGACGCTCCACCGAACACGTCTCGCTGCTACGCGATGCCAACGGATTATCCTCAGTCCGCCGGTAGTCAGCAAAAGAGCCCGGAGTTGCGTCAGAGTATAGAAACATCAACCCGCGCTTGTCAGATGTCAGCTGTCATTCTTGACGTTTCTTGACACTCTAAATGTCGCGGCGCCGTCAAATTTAATTTATTTACGAATCGTGAACGAAATAAGTTTAATCAGAATCCAGTTCTTCAATTTTGCTCATCTCTGCGTCATTGTGTGAAGTGCCTGAGTAGTTGCAAAAGGAAAAAAGAAGGCGATTTGTTCCTAACAGTGAAATGAAAGAAAATCGATTTTTTAAAACGAATTATGACTAAAAACAATATATTATGCTAATTTATATTAAACAATAACGTTTTTACTTCACCTACATTTAACTAAGACTTAATAATACAAAGCAAAAAAGAAACCTGTATTGATACGCAAATAAGCTTTCTTTGCAAACCGTACTTTTCACTCAAAATTTGACAGATCGAGGTTATTGATTTTCCTATTCTGATTTGGAACGCATAGTACGTGTCTTCCTTGTGGTGCGGTACCTGTTGAGAGTCAAGCTATCGCCGGCGGTCGCGCGTGACGTCATCGCGCATTCGGCCGAAAGTCAAACGACAGCCGGCGTTCACTCTCTCCCACTTCATTGTAGGCCCTATTTTCAACACTTAGAGACTACTTTTGTATGAACAAGTTTGATTACTTACATTCTTGGATAAATTTCCTGTAAATTGAACGCATTATATTTTATAGTCTATACCCTATACCAAAGAAAAGATGGATGGATTGTGTGAAGAGTGATATGAAAAAAAAGGAAGTTAATGATAGCATGACGAGTGACAGGGCAGAATGGAAGAAAAAGACATGTTGCGCCGACCCCAAATAACACGGGACAAGGGCAGGAAGATGATGATGATGATGATGATGACCCTCCTTTATTTATTTTTTTCGTTTTTTATTTGTAAAAAGTCATATTTCCGCCACCATTTTGTTTATGGTGCCCCTGCAGTTTGACAGTTCTTGACAGTTCTTGTTCGTGAAAAGGTTAAGAAAAACATACGTTTTCTCTGTCCTGCGAAGGCCGTAACTCAGTTTAGAAAATAGATGAATATATATACCTATTAAAACAAAATGCAGTGGAGTATCTACTTTTATACGGGACCACTTTGACCTCGTAATTTTCTTATGTTACGGGTTCTAATAAGCCCCTCACCGCCACAGTGATAGTTTTCGAACGAGGTCTTAAACGCCCTGTAAAGCAGGAAAGGAAATAATATACGTGCACTAACTTCTGAAGTTTTATAAGTGCACATGTAGGCCTATGTGAAATAAAAACTTTTGACTTTGACTTTGACTTGACTTTTACTTTGACTTTGACTTTGACTTTGACTTACAAATAAAGCTGCTGTCAACTTGCAGGTGACTACCGCCGAATATATATTCTATTCTTTCTTTCTTTTCTTCATTTTGCAGATCTGTGTCAAGTTATGGGTTGATCAATATATTATGTGTCTGTGTCCTCGTGGAGGCGATCGGCGAAGGTCGTAACGGGCCCTGGTTCAGAAGATGATCCGGAGCGAGGGGAAATGGCAGGCGGTCGCCTCCTTCTACGAAGCAGCGAAGGAGACGGATGCACGCGTGAGGGAATGGGCATCCTCACCCAGCCTTCGAGACCCCGATCACCACTACCAGCTGCCGTAGTTGTAGACACCGGACCGAGCCTGAGTTGCCGACGGCGTGGCGCGGAGTATTCCATGCGCTCCTCAAACAGATGTCAATAGAACAGTAGGGGCGCAGGGCCAATGCCTACTATGGCCATGGGAGGACTTCTGAAAAGGAAACACGGGTTGCCCACCTGATGGTGATGACCTGTGTCCTTCACTTGTTTGTCACTGTTTCAAACGATTCCGCAGCCCTAGCAAGCATCGTCACGAGGAGCCTCTTTCTGCGAAGCAGTA
This sequence comes from Mythimna pallens, assembly GCA_961205895.1. Lineage (NCBI taxonomy): Eukaryota > Metazoa > Arthropoda > Insecta > Lepidoptera > Noctuidae > Mythimna > Mythimna pallens. The sequence continues at coordinate 10,626,146 of OY540851.1, read as the reverse complement.
ATGCTAGCAAAGGAGGAGGCCGCACGTGCACGCGCGAGGCATTGGCCCTCGCGCCCCAGCCGCCGAGATTCCGATCCCGATTTCCGGCCACCGTAGGCGCGAACAGCTAGCGAATGGCGAGCAATGGGTAGCTCGCCGTCCGATCGTCCGGTAACCGTCCGGACCGAGCCCAAGTCGTCGACGGCGCGTAGTGTTCCACGCGCACCTCTAGGAGATGTCAGCAACCGTAGGGGCACAGCAGGGTCGAAGCCTACTGGGGCCATGGGTGATGCGACACGTCCACTGTTGGACATAGGCCTCCCCCAAATGTCGCCACAAAGACCAGTCCTGTGCGTCTCGCATCCATCGGATTCTCACGACCCTCACCAGGTCATCGGTCCACCTTGTGGGAGGCCTTCCAACGCTGCGTGGATACGAGTACCTAAGTTACAAAATTCGATGCGAGTCAAGCTACAGAAAAAGGTCTTTACTAAAACAACAATATTCTGAAGATAGACATTTATTTATCCTAATGGAAGATTATCATCATCCGTAGAACTGTCCCTACTGTTCCTGTCAACTATTTTATATCTGCCATGTCTAACAACATCCCTATATTCATCAACCTGCTTTTCTGAATATCGGTTTCCTGATCCATATCTATCATTAGTTCGATCGTGTTTTTTACTCCGTTCATCATCTTTTTTATTCCACTCATCTTTATCATTCTGATTCCATTGATTGCCGATATTATCATCGTTTGCGTTTTTGTCATAGACTTGATGTCTTTTATTCCATTCATATTCCATTTTGTCTATTTTTTTATCATGATGGTCGCGTTGTTTGTTCATTTTATTTCGGTCTTTTTTTAGTCTATCATCATTTGTATCCCAATTGGTTTCCTTATTACTATATTTGTCAATGTTTTTGTGTCGATTTTTTTTTATCTTACTCAAACTTTCGTCGTTGTTAACCTTGACTTTGTCATTTTTACTCCAATTATCAAACCTTATTTTGTCATCGTTTTTATCCCAATTTTTTTTCTTATGACTGTATTTATCATTGGTTTGGTCCTCATGTTTTTCTTTCTTACTCCTACTACCGTCGTTGTAAACCTTGTCTTTGTCATTTTTGCTCCACTTCTTATCCAATTCTTTTACTTTTTTACTCCATTCGTCATGATTATTATCCCATTTTTTTTCTTTTGTATCCATTTTTTCATCATTTTTATTGTCAACTTTAATCCATAAGCTATGTTTTTCTTCCCTTTTATTGTTATATCTGTCATTTTTGTCTTTCTTATTGTCATAGCTATTTTTAATTCTTTCTTTATGTGCATATATGGAATGCAGTTCAACAGGGTCAATATTTACGTTGTTATCTATATTTAAGATCAACCTCTCAACTGACGTAAGATATCTTTGGTTTTTGTCAAATGCACTTTGCTTTTCATCTTTTTCAATATTCTTCTTTGTGATGCCATCTTTTTTATCTAACTTGTCATCATGTTTATCTTTTGGGATTATGCTGTCTTTGTTCAGTTTTTCGTGACTATAGATTTGTTTTGTTGTCCTGTATTCATTCTTTATGGAACTAGTCTTATTTGAAATATTTGTATCTGCTTTATTTTTATCGATTTGAGCTTTATTTTTCTTGCCTAAAGCTTTACTATTCTTAGTTTTTTTACCAAATTCACGAGTGTTAATAATCTCTTGTGAGACTCCGTGATCTTTTTTGTTTGTTTTTTGCCTAAAATTTTCTTTGTCATTGATTGTCAGATTGATACCTTCCGTGTTTGGTTTCTCGTCATCGTCTTCATCTGGAAAACTTGGTCTATACGCAACTTTATCAGTGGTTCTGTCTTCATCATCTTCATGTGCTCTAATATGTGCTGCGACATCGTTATGTAATATAACTTCAGGATTGGGTGTAGTTACAGTGTTGTCATGCAATAAAGCTCCGGGTTCTACTGTAACAATAATGAATAGAACATTATTTTTAGTATATGCGAAACCTGAATATAGCTTGTTTAGAATCAGTAACTCAATCGATCCAATATTTTTGACTTCATGTTCTATTTTTTCCCGAAAATATTTAAAAATCGTCATAAGTCGGACACCACTGTCACTAAGTCATGGTCAACACAGGTCACGGCAGGTCATAACGGGCATTAGGCGCCAGTTCACAGCTAGGTGCGAGAGCAAAATAACCCTTCAGTCGCCCGGATGGCCCGGTGAACCATGTATTTGTGATGTATTTGTGATTTATTTGTGATGCACTTTTAAAAGAGTAACCATGGAGTTTCTTGCCGGTTCTTCTCCATAGGAAACGACCAATTTGGAACCGTGCACTAGCTTCTGACGTTTTATAAGTGCCCATGTAGGCCTATGTGAAATAAAATTTTTTTGACTTTGACTTGATGTATTTGTGATGTATTTGTGACGTATTTGTGATATATTTGTGATGTATTTGTAATGTATTTGTGATGTATTTGTGATGTGTTTGTGATGTATTTGTGATGTATTTGTGATATAATACATCACAAATACCAAACCTATTAAACTAATGCTTCCAGGACTATTGCAGTTACTGAATACTTATACTTTAGTGTGAGTGGCAGTATGAAAAAAAAAATTGGCAAGTACGAGTCGGACTCGCGCACTAATGGTTCCGTACAAACTTACCTATGTAAATACTAGCGGTCCCGGCAGACGTTGTTCTGCCCAAAAGCGGGATTAAGTAAAAAAAAAAAATTACCCTACTCTACCCTGCTCTACCCTACTCTACCCTACTCGTTAAAAAGTACCCTATGTCCGTCTCCTGGTTCTAAGCTACCTCCCCACCAATTTTCAGCCAAATCGGTTCAGCCGTTCTTGAGTTATAAACAGTGTAACTAACACGACTTTCTTTTATATATATAGATTTCAATTCCCGAATGGTGTCTCGAAGATATTTTTTTTTTTGTGACGTGACAACAAATTTACTGTTTTCAGATTTATTACTATATCTGTGCTATAAGATCTTGCTATATCCAAAATATCAGAATTCTTGGTCATCGGGAAGTATCCTATGAGTGTTGATTCCCTTGAGAGTGTCGAAATATACGTTTTTTGCGTCACAAACGGCCACATCCTTTTCTTTCGTTTACTTAGAAATTTGATTTTTTCACAGCTTCAAGGGACCACAGACCTGAGTAATTATGGTTTTAATTTCAACTCGATATCTCCACACGTTCTCGAGATAAAGAGTCTTGACAGACAGACAGACAGACAACAAAGTTTAGTGATCCCATAAGGGTTCCGTATTTTCCTTTTGAGGTACGTAACCCTAAAAATGATAAAAATGCGTGACTCACAGCGGAGCAAGGAAGACGATCATGTCGTACTTATCCTTGTTCCTTCAAGTATGTGACGTTTTGACTTAAGTTATTTATAGAAGTAAAAGAAGCCTAGAAGTTTATGTTTTATTTATTATATAAATAAACAAAAATACAGTAAAAACATAATTAAAAATAAGTGTACAATGGGCGGTCTTATTGCACAGGGCAATTTCTTACAGACAACCTTTGGATGGACTGAAAGAGAGGAGATGGATTTAGGGTTGTCAGTGTACAACATCAGAAAAATACTAATAAGACATAATAACACAAATACAATACAAGAAAAAAATATACTAATAAATATAATAAATATATAATTGACCCATGAGAAGAAAAAATTAAAGTGAAAGTTAATGCTCCTTCACCATTTAAGTTTATGTTTTATTAAGTGATAGAAAGAAAGAAATGTGTTTATTCTGCCCAAATTTATGCCCGACAGATTGCTGTATTTTACAGCAATCTTTTGGGCCATGTGTAAACCGGGCATAACTATGCTGCACCATAGACACTAGACAAAACTCAGTTGTTTGATATCTACAGCTTAGTCTTTTTTTTGGGGTGGGAAAATCATCTAATGACATCCCCCGCACTTGGGCGGACCGGGAGATAGTGTCAGACTTTCACTGAGTAAAAACCCACTCCTGTTCCTTCTTTGCTATTTTTCCAGGGCCCCGGGGGTCACTTTCGCATCACCCATGGACAGCTTAGTCTGTGGTTGTCTATTGTCTATTGCACCTGACCGGGACTGACAGAGGCTAACATAAATATAAACAAAAATATAATAAAAACAAATACAATATATAGGGTGACTGGTAATTAGTGACCGATACTCAAACACGTAATTGTACTCATGATTACAAACAACTTTCCCATAGAAACTTTTTTTATATTCTCATTAGTTTTGTCACAATAACAAAACAGCTGTTTGAATCCGGTACATACACTGATTACGTACACCGCTAGGTTTGCAAGCCGCGGGTGTTTTATCGCAATTGTAGATACGGTAGCGTCACGCGGCTAAAAACAGCTGATCGGTCGCCGGTCGCAGGCGCGCGCGTAGTACAAACAGCTGTTTTGTTATTGTGATAAAACTAGTGAGTATATAAAAAAAAAGTTTCTTTGGGAAAGTTATTTGTAATCATGAGTACAATCACGTATTTAAGTATCGGTCACTAATTACCAGTCACCTATATAAATCCAAGTTGTGCGTCGCATTTAGGCAAAAATAGGTTGTTGCTTAGCTATATCGTGACGCTGTGCAAATCCAGCAATCTACGATGCTGAGTTTCAGTAACCACCGTTCTAGTGACACTTTGGCAAGTGTATTCATATAAGTGTCGAGATTGCTTATACCTGCGTTTACCTTAATCTGAATCCATCGACAAGAAAAAAAGAAGATCGAGGTGACTATGAGTGAATGAATGACTGAATGGTTTGCGCTTACTTTGAGTAGGAAAATCATTCATTTTATTTTCTGCAGTACTGAATGATTTGGTATCAGAGAAAATATTCACTGCATCTAAGTTTTTCCTGCAAAAAATAAAAATTAGGTATTAAAAACAAAAAAAAATATGAAACACATGTAACGACATCCATGTCTCCACATAGCTCCAATACCTACTCAGCGAGATGTCAGCACACCGTAGGGGCTCAGCAGGGTCGAAGCCTACTGGGGCCACGGGTAGTGTAAAAGTGAAACCCGGGGCATTAAGACGAAAGCAATGAAGGAACAGGAGTGGGTTTTTAGTAAGTTGAAAACCAGCGTCAGGCAACTACCATGAAGTTGTCTGGCATTTTTGCTGAACTGGACCTATTTGGCGCAGGCGCGAGACACACAGTCTTAGTTATTTAAAAAATAAGAAAATATATATTTTTTTTATCTTAAGTATTTACATGTTGTTTCTGCATTGTGTACGTGTGCCAAATACATATTTTCTTTCTTTCTTTCTTTCTTTCTTTCTAAGTAAAACTCTGACACATCTCGCGCTCCGCCCAAGACCGGGGGATGTTATTGGATGATTTTCCCACCGAAAAAAACAAAAAAGCTCCAATACCTACTATGAGCTTCACTATGGGGCCTTAGTAGCCTACATTTATATATATATATATATATATATATATATATATATATATATATATATCCACGGCTTCGTTAGCATACATAAAATATAATCTATAACACTCAGCAATAAAGCAGCTTTCTATTGGTGAAAAATTTTTCGCAATCGGACCAGTACATTCAAAGATAACCTCGTACAAACAAAAAAAAAAGAAAAACAGTATCACACCGGTATTGCCGATACCGGTGTGATACTGTTTTTCTTTTTTTTTGGGTCGTTTTATAGGGTCCAAGCTACCGGTGGTCGGAACTTTAGACAAAGGAACCTCCTAACTATACGAGCCGTGTCCTGCCCCTCTAGCCAAGTTACAACCGTTTCGTTTCGATTCTCTTCTCGTTAATCGCATCGAGTCAGCCACGCCTCCTATTCCTTTGTTCTCACCACGTGACTGAGCGTTGAGATGACGATAGAATAAAGAAATCGGAGGCGTGGCCTACTCGATCAAGCCCTTGATCCAGCCACCTAACGCGAGCCTCCTAAGGTGTTGGTCGAGGCTCTTCGCTATTAAGCCATTGCCCGACACGACTATCGGTACAATGATCGCCGACTCCACATCCCACATGTCGAAAACCTCGCGAGCCAAGTCATTATACTTAATGTTTATTTTTCTCGGCTTTCACAGGGTTCTCGTCATGCGGAATGGAAATGTTAACAATCCAGCTGCTTAACACTAGCCTCCTAAGGGGTTAGTCGAGGTTCTTGGTTATTAAGCCATTTGACTGGCCTGTTGGTCTAGTGGTCAGTGGCCCTGACTGCTATGCCGGAGGTCATGGGTTTGATTCCCACCCAGGGTAAACGTTTGTGTGATGAGCACGATCATTTGTACTGTGTCTTGGTGCACTTTATCTATTATTATGTATGTATTTAGAGTCTCGTCCAAGGGGATGGTGAGGTAGACCGGGACGTAACACATCGGATCAACGCAGGACGGATGAAATGGCGACAGGTCACGGGAACCACTTGTGACCCACGGATGCCCCTCAAGTTGAAGGGTAAAATCTACAAGTCCGTGATAAGACCTGTCATACCTACTGTATGGATCAGAATGTTGGGCTGTGAAAAAGACGGATGAAAAAAGATTACACGTAGCTGAGATGAGAATGTTAAGATGGATGTGTGGTGTGACGAGAATGGATAAAGTGAGAAATGAGTATATTAGGGGAAGTTTGAAAGTGGCGCCAGTGACTGAAAAATTGAAAGGCAATCGTTTGTCTTGGTATGGTCATGTGAAGAGGAGGGATGAAGCGTATGTTACTAAAAGAGTTATGAGTTTACATGTGGATGGATGGAGAGGGAGAGGGAGACCAAAGAAAAGATGGATGGATTGTGTGAAGAGTGATATGAAAGAAAAGGAAGTTAGTGATAGCATGACGAATGACAGGGCAGAATGGAAGAAGAAAACGTGTTGCGCCGACCCCAAATAACACGGGACAAGGGCAGGAAGATGATGATGATGATGTTGTATGTATTTAGAAATATATAAGTATGTTTATCAGTTGTCTAGTACTCATAACACAAGCTCTGCTTAGCTTGGGACTAGACGTCGTCGTGTGATAGTTGTGAAATATTATTAAGCCATTGGCACGTACGACTATCAGTAGAATGGGCGCCGAGTCCACATCCCATATGTCCATAACTTCGCGAGCAAAGTTAATATGCTAGATTTATTTAAAAAAGAATTATTATGATTTTAAATGCCATGCAATAACAATAAAACTCACCGCAAATCCTTCTTCTGTTTAGTTTTGTAGTCTAATAAAACTTCAGGGTTCTCAATAACATGGTACCGCACGGTATCCGCCACTTTGTCTAACTTCACATTCGTATCCTTGTGGATACCCTTTACGTTTGTTAAACGGTACATATCAGACATTGGTTCGTTGAAACGTCGGGAGATATGACCTGAAAAAAATGTTAAGCATTATATATCGACGGTTGAAAGGCTAATTGATCTAAGCGACACTTAAAAAAAAAAATTAAAACCTGACTCAAATGACGGAGAACAATTTGCTGATTCCGAATATGTATATAACATAATATTGAAAAAAATGTCGTTTAGATCAATTAGCCTTACAACCGTCGATATGATGGTATAAAGCAGAAAAAAAAGCTGCAAGGTGGCTCCTAGCAGCTTTTTTTTAGGTGGGAAATCTTCTAACAACATCTCCCGCCCTTGGGCGGGGCGGGAGGTCGTATCAGACTTTTACTGACTAAAACCTACTCCTGTTCCTTCTTTGCCTTCGTTCCAGGGCCCCGGGGTTCTCATTCGTACAACCCACAGCCACAGAAGGCTTCGACCCTGCTGGGCCCCCACGGTTTGCTGATATTTCCTTGAGAGATGCGTGGAACACTACGTGCCGACGACGACTTGGGCCCGGTCCGGACGGTTACCAGGCGATCGGACGCCGAGCTACCCGTTGCTCGCCGTCCACAAGCCCGCGCCTACGGTGGCTAGAAATCGGGGTCGGAATCCCGGCGGCGGTTGCGGCGTGAGGTCCTTTACCTTACGCGATCGGCCGCCTCCTTTGCTAGCATTACTACTTCGCAGAAGGAAGCGACCGCCTGCCACTCCTCCTCGCTCCGGACCATGGCCTGTACCAAGGCCCGGCGCGAGAGATCGCTGCCGCCGAGTAGATAGTACTTACGTTTGGAAGGCCCATGTCTTCTATAAAAACTGGTTCCATCATCATTCTCATTGTAAACATCATTGACAAAATCAATCATTGCTGCAAACTTCGAGACCTGCCTCACTTCGTCATCATTCAAGTGCTTCTGATACACTGAAGTCATCGGTGTTGTACGCCAAATTTTTGCAGATATTTCTGATAGAAGATATGCTGTAAAAAATTAAACTCTTGAAGTTCAAGTCATTATGCGTACAGCTAAGGAATGGAATTCTTCTGGAGGCTGCGTTACCTAATTCAAAGTATTTATTTCAAATAAACAGGGACTTTTGAATTGTCAAGAAGTCAGTCAGTCAGAAATATGATGCTTATTGCACATGCCAAAGCGTAGATTTCTATAGAGAAAAATTTGCAAGAAACTCCATGGCGGCGTCGAAAAACTCCTCCACATCGCTGTCGACTGGTAATGTACCCAAAAGACTGGCGGCATTGCCACGCTGAATGGCAATGCTTATCCTTTGTCCGAAGTAAAAGCCAGCCCTTGGGTCACGCGAAGTGTCAACATGGCGTTTTGAAAGTTCTTTAAATAATTTGTAAGCACTCGGACCCCACGATCCGAGAGTTTCAACCCCAAACGGCTCGAAAATGTAACTACCAACAAGGTTATTATATTTCCGCCGCTTATGGTTCTCTGCAGCCGCTGCGGCAGCACCGGCACAGCACGACGAGCTAGGAAAATGAGATGGCGCAAGAGTAGCGTCACAAGTAGCGTCCCACACTAAAGGCCTACCCATCTTCCATGGAAATAAAGACATACCGTCCGGTCTTTTGCCATCGTCGCGTGCCAGGCCATGAGGTTCCAATACGGCCGGAACGCCGACGGTGACAAGAGCACGTCGGATGATGTCGCGCTATGCGACCCGCACTTCGGCTGCATGACAGACCGTGGTGTCTGTCATGCAGCCGAACTTATAAACTTTTAATTCCAAGTCAATCCAAAGATATAATACTTCAAAGCAACCCGTTTTAGAAAACGGCAAATTCATAGTTACGGACCTAATATTAAAATTCGGTTCCTGTTTCTTGTCTCTACTTTTATGTGAGGACAATTTATTAAATATAAAATAAAATAAAGTATTTATAGAAATTAAAATAAGCCACTGGCAGCTAAGAGATGACAAGTCTCATCTGACAGCGCCCGTTCACGTACATACATAACGCATATATTAGCACCACTCAGCTCAACCATTTTGAATGGAACCGAATGATGCGACACCTGCCCCCCCAGCCAAGTGACAACTATTTCGTTTCGATTCTCTCTTTCGAGTCGGCCACGCCTCCGATTTCTTTGTTCTGACGTCATCACGACACTCAGTCACGTGTCAAAACAAAGGAATAGGAGGCGTGGCCGACTCGAAGCGATCAACGAAACGAAACGGTTGTAACTTGGCTAGGATAGCTATAACCTAGGAGTCTTTAAGTCAAGAGTGAATAGGTTACTTCTAGGCAACCGTGCTCCATCGTCATGTCGGTTAGATCATCACTTACCATCAGGTGAGATAGTGGTCAAGAGCGAGCCTGTTAATAATAATAATAAATCAACGAGAAGTGCCCTATTGGACAGAGGTTAAGTTCAGCGTGGCAATGCCGCCAGTCTATTGGGCACATTACCAGTCAACAGCGATGTGGAAGAGTTTTTTGACGCCATATTTTAGTTTGTTTTTAGTTAGTTTTAATTAGATTTGAGTTTTTATTATTATTTTTTGGTTTCCCTGTAATTATAGTTAGCTAAATATTTTTCTAAGAGCAGTGGTGGTAACGGTCCAGCCAAACGCATTACTTTGTGTAATTTATTTCATCACCACTGCTCTCAAAACGGTGAAGGAAAACATCGTGAGGTAACCGGCATGTCCTAGAACCAAAAATTCGAAGACATGTGACATCCACCAACCCGCACTGGGCCCGCGTGGTGGATTACAGCCCATTCCCTCTCCTAGAGAGGAGGCCTAAGTCCCAACAGTGGGAACATTATAAGGCTGGTTATGCTATGTTATTAATTTCAGTTTAATACCTCTATGCGTTACTAAGAAAATGGGTCTTGACAGACAGATAACAGTGATCCTATACGGTTTCTATTGTTGCCGGCTGAGGTACTGAAGCCTAAATCTCTTGGAACATTTTTTTCCGGTTTTTGACTCACCTATACAACACATAAAAATAAAAAACTTCATTTTAACACATTAATTACATCACAATTTTTCGTCACTGAATTTTATTTTGAAATTTAAGTAATTCTTATCACATTTCGTTAAAATTAAAAGAACACCATGACAAAACAATTTGTTGCATTTCAGAGTTCTGTTTCAAATTGTAGTACAAAGTGTTCAAACTAAAAATGGTCCGCTATTTTGAACGGCCCCGTCGTTATTTTACATTATAACTAGAGGTCGGAATTAGATACTTATACTACTTTCAACGCAGCATGGAACGAAGCATGCTTAACATAACACTACGGGACCGGTGGACAACACTAAAAATAAGGGAAAGAACAAAGGTAACAGATGTAATACAGAAAATAAGGAAACTTAAATGGAATTGGACTGGTCATATAATGAGGACGAACAGTGGAAAAAAAATGGACGAAGGACGTAATGGAATAGTACCCTAGAAACGGAAAAAGACAGAAAGGACGTGAAACCAAAAGATGGGAGGATGATCTGCCGAAAGGATGGAGGAGGATAGCTCGTGACAGAGATAACTGGACGGAAATGGGGGAGGCCTATGTCAAAAGACAACCTGACTAAAATGTTGCAAAAAAAAATGTATTTTCAAAAAGTAGGACTAGATTAAGAATTTTGATTTTATTTAAGTAGTATAAGTCAAAACTATAATATGGTCAGCGAATAAAGGCTTTTATTATTATTATTATACTAATTTCATACAGCGAAAGAATAAAGTGGATATGCCTCAAGTCCCGAGATTAATTTTAAAGTGCAGATTTTTTGACACTATCAGAAATATAGCAGGAAATATTTCTTCTTGCATTTATGACGAGGAGGAGGAAGTGTATAAATTTGCTAACCTCACCTCAGTTGACGTAGAGAGATATTTTTTAAGGAAAAATACTAATAAAAATTGTATGTTAATTATCTTTGTTTTATTTATCTTATCCATCTCTGAGGTTTTTATTATTATTTATTTGTAATATTGTTGATCACACTGGATATTTCATTAGAAATCCCGGGAAGATCCATATTAATATCAACATTTCAATGCAAGTACATGAATAACTCTACATAATTCCGACCTCTGACTATAATCTGAAAATACTCGGGAGCGATTGACGGTAATCCTATCAGAATTACAAAAAACCTATAATCTGACGGTTTTCATGGAGCGATGTAGCTAAAACCATCGATGAGTGTAAAATTTTCAAAGTTCCTAACAGAATTGTCTTAGCAAACTGTGGTAAAGAACATTGCACTCATCAACAAAATATTAACAAGAATCTTAACAATCTTACTTTATTATTTTTTATTATTATTTTTATTATTTATTTATTGTCAGGCAACTAAGGCCCATAGATAAAATACATGATATTACAATCTTATAAACAAAATAAACTAATACATATTGTTGAGACCACTGCTCTCAACATCGACGCGCGCCGCCGCGCGCCGGCGGGAGTGAACGAGGGGAGCGGGTGCAGCGGGGAGTCAGCTGGCCGGCGACGGCCGCCCGGCTCGTCGCGCGCCCCACACTGCACGTCGACTGGCAGTCAGCTGTTGCACGCCTCCACGCACAGCTGCGCTAGCGCATTTCTTCTAAATTCATTTTCATTTTCACGTAACTTTAACCGACCGTTGTAATTTCTTTTCATTTTATATCATTATACTTGTTATACAGTCCACTCATCTCTTTCATTTGGTCTACCACGACCTGTCGTCGCGCACACATATTAAAAAATAACACAAACAATTAACTATGATTATACACGTAACATCGGCGTCGTGTTCCGCTGCGTGGTGTCGCGTAGCTGTCCCCGGAAACATCGATACACGACACCTTTCGGCCAAAAGTCCTCTCTCAAAAAGGTCTGTAGATGGTGGGTTGGAACTCGTATCACGAACGACTTGAAGTTGGTGTCATGGCGCGAATCCAGCTTTTCGAACCTCAGAGTCCAGTTGCTCTTTATCTTCATATACTCCACGACTTCCTCAACCTTCGTAGAGCAATGCAGACGCGAAATATATAGCTGCGTCGTAGGCACAGCAGGACGTAGCAGCATATTTGGTCCACTCGGTGCGGTACCGCACTGGTTACGGGAACAGGGCTTCTTCTTCTTCTTCTCTACTCGAGTGAAACCCTCTTCATCAACTTCGCCTTTTTTGGCAAGGAGCTACGGACAGCAGTCAGGGTTGGTTGAGAATCCGTTTTAACTTTGTCTTGCCCATTTATGACTCGCCCATTTACTTATGACACGGTCAAATTGTCAAATTATTGAAACATACACTTTTCTGACGCGCTCGAGTTTTTCCGAGGATATTTTTTTTTTTACTAATCTGACGGGTTGCCTTCAACGCACCCCACCATATTAAGGGTTCATATGTCGTAGGGGTACATTACAGAGTGCAAGGTTTCTCCCCATATGATTTTCTGACGCGCTCGAGTATCGCGCAAAATTCCCATCTGGCCGCCCCTACTATTAGGTCTCTACAACTCCAAGGCCCGCAGCAAGCTCAGCCGTAGATTGAAATGGATCCGCTTCCACTATCGCCTTCAATTCGTCGTTGTCGACAATAGTTACCGGCCGACCGCGAGGCTCGTTCTTCAACTCAAAATTTCCAGATTTAAAACGATTGAACCAATAATGGACTGTGTTTATGCAAGCAGTGTTATGCCCGTACACGTCGTTAATGTTTCGTGTTGTTTGCGCAGCGGTATTTCCACGTAGGAACTCATATTCGAAAATTGTACGAATTTTCAGTTTATCCATAGCGCCAAAAACTACCACAATGTCACAAAAACAAAAAAATATCTAAAAACAAATGACTGAAATTGAAATTAACACGTCTTTCGAATAAAATTTATTTGAATTTCGAATTGCGCGCCTATCCACAGATAATTAATTCTGAAAATGCTGGTTATAGAATCTCCAATTACATAGGTAAAGACCTATTATTATGGAACCGAGTGCTTTCACTAAGTACACTTAAGTACGAAAAAATAACTAAACGGGTGTTGATCCGCGACTCGCTCTACACTAGTGTTAGCTTTTGTAAGTATTCTATGCATGTGACCATTAAGATCTCGTGGTGGTATAGACACAGCAACTGTCGCAACCTAGCGCTCGGCACACCTCAAACGCGGCGATCAGACACCTCTTCGAGGTGTGGCTAGAGAAACCCCGTGGTGTCTACAACGGGGTTTTCACTTTCTGCCTGAAGCAGGTCTTCATCGGACATGGTAAGTTCGTGAGGATCCTGTTTTGGATTCAGGCGGAAGAATCAGCGGGATGTCGATATTGTGCGGGTCACTCGGAAGACACAATGGAGCATACGGTGGAAGTCTCGGAGCACCGCCGTAATCTCGTGGAAGTGATCGGTGGCTGCGACCTCTTGTGACCGGCTCTGGTTCAAGCTATGGTCCGGAGCGAGAGGGGATGGGAAAAGGTCGCCTCCTTCTATGAAGCAGTAATGCTAGTGCAGAAAATGGCCGCAAGCGTCAGGGAAGGGACATCATCGCGCCTTAGCCACCTCAACAGAGGACTCCCAGGCATCGGGAATCACAAGGCGATCCCCGGTCACCGTAGGCACAGGATTATGGACGACGAGCAACGGGTAGCTCACCGTCCGCACGTCCGATAAGGGCCAAACTTAATTAGTCGACGTAAAGCTCAATCCATTAACATAAGTTTCGTAAGCAAATAAGTATGTATTTTATATTAGATGCTAGAGAAAAACTCTAGTTTTTTCCGTAAAATTATTAGCATTAAGATTTATCTAGGACGTGCGTCATAGTCGATCACGTTAATCATTGTACTACGCTAGTAATTTAAGTAAGTATATAAGTCCAATGTCTTGTAAGAGAAATAAATTACCTTACCGCTGTAACTCTGCCCAAAAAAAGTATTTTACCATTTTTTTTTTCATTGATATAAACCAGTGCTTGACTGCGATCCCACCTGATGGTAAGCAGTAATGCAATCATTGACGGTGAGGCGCACTAGTTTATTAAGAGCCTATTCACTCCAGCCTTGAAGACACCTAAATTATAGTTGGACGGGAAGACCGCAGCAGGCAAATTGTTCCAGTCCTTCGATGTACGCTGTATAAACGACGAAGCGAAACGCTTAGTCCGGACCAATACTCTCGCTGTCGCTCACTTAATTCCTCAAAGAGGTGTCAGCGAAACCTTAGGGCCCCAGCAGGGCCAATGCCCTCTAGAGCTACAGGGAATTTCTGAAAAGGAAACCTGTAGTCCTAAAACGAAAAAGCCAACTTACTCGTAAAGAATACTGGAGGATTTTAGTCAGAAAAAAATTCTGACACGCCCTCTGGCTCCACGTAGTCATTGGATGATATCCAATATTAAAAAAAAACCATGCAAATGCGCACTGAGGGTTCCGTACAAACTTGCCTATGAAAAGAGTTCAATTCCCTAATTAAGTTACAAAAATTTTTCCGGATCGCAATTTTTTTTTGTGTTATCTTCTAATTTCTTCTAAGTTTTGCTCTCACAACGGTGAAGGAAAACATCGTGAGGAAACCGGCATGTCCTAGAACCAAAACTTCGGAGACATGTGACATTCACCAACCCGCACTGGGCCCGCATGGTGGATTACGGCCCATTCTCTCTCGTAGAGAAGAGGCCTGATTCCCAGCAGCGTAAGATTATAAGGCCGTCTATGCTAATTGACAGTTTTCAGATTTATTCTATACTTGTGTTAAGAGACCTTGCTTCATGCCAAATTTCAGGATTTTAGGTCAACGGGAAGTACCCTATGAATTTTGATTCCCTTGAGAGTAAGCTTTTTTTGCGACATAAACGGCCGTATCTTTTTTGTTTTCGTTAACTCAAAAGTTTGATTTTTTCACAGCTTCAAGGGACCACGGACCAGCATATGATTTTAATTTCAACTCGATACCTTCACACGTTCTCGAGACAAAGGGTCTTGATAGACAGACAGACGGACGGACGGACAACAAAGTGATCCTATAAGGGTTCCGTTTTTTCCTTTTGAGGTTCGGAACCCTAACAAAAAACCGGGCAGGCATCACCTTAGCGCGAACCCTGTCAATCATGCTGTCATCACTTTGAAGCACGCGTGGAACACGACACGCTGTCGACCCGGCCCCAGTCCTTATTAGACGGTGAGTTACCCACTGCTCCCCGTCTCTTCTCATTCCAATCACTGGCCTGTTGGTCTAGTGGTTAGTGGCCCTGACTGCTATGCCGGAGGTCGTGGATTCGATTCCCACCCAGGACAAATGTTTGTGTAATGAGCACGATCATTTGTTCTGTGTCTGGGTGTAATTTATTTATCTATATATGTATATATTTAGAAATATATAAGTATGTTTATCAGTTGTCTAGTACCCATAACACAAGCTCTGCTTAGCTTGGGACTAGACAGCGTTGTGTGATAGTTTTGGAATATTAAAAAAAAAAACAACGGCCAGACAACTGTCAACAAATAACGTGTACCAAAATTAATGAATGACGATGTGTTTATTCAATAACAATTAAACAGGTGTTGATAATATTAATTATCTTTTGAAAATCTCATATTATACTTATTATTAATCGACAGCTTATCGTTTATAAATTTGTTGATAAAATTACCCATCATACTTGTTGCAGTAAATAATTAAGTGATAACTCAAATTTAAGGCTGGGCTCATACATCCAGAATGGCTCTCTGGATTCATAATCTAAATTTATAATCTATATCCTGGCACCTTGCCTCTTTTCTTCTCTTATCTTAAAAAAACTGGCCAAATGCGAGCCGGACTCGCGCTTTGAGGATGCCGTACAAACTTGAAAGGTAAATTGCGGTTTACGATTTATGACGTATGAAAAAAAAACTACTTACTAGATCTCGTTCAAACCAATTTTCGGTGGAAGTTTGCATGGTAATTTTTATCATTCTCTTATTTCAAAAGTTACAGGGAGGCGGAAACACATTTTACCACTTTGGAAGTGTCTCTCACGCAAACTATTCAGTTTAGAAAAAAATATATTAGAAACTTAATATCATTTTTGAAGACCTATCGATAGATACCCCACACGTAAGAGTTTGATCAAAAAAAAATTTCGTGTTTCAGTAAGTATGGGGAACCCCCAAAATTTTTTGTTTTTTTTTTCTATTTTTGTGTGAAAATCTTAATGCGGTTCACAGAATACATCTACTTACCAAGTTTCAACAGTATAGTTTTTCTTTTTATGTACCAACCATATTGTCTCTTCACCACCCTAGGTTGACTGGTAGAGAATGCCTCAGGCATTAAGTCCGCCTTTGTACTTTATGTTGCATGAAGACTAAATATATAAATAAATAGTTCTTATAGTTTCGGAAAAAAGTGGCTGTGACATACGGACGGACGGACAGACAGACATGACGAATCCATAAGGGTTCCGTTTTTTGCCATTTAGCTACGGAACCCTAAAAATGAATATCTATATGTGTCACGTGACACGTGTGTCAGACATCGACGCATGAATTCTCCCTCGGTCGGAATTTAAAACTTAACTTAAACTTTATTTTATTTCCAGACAGAACCCGACTGTAAGAGGGAATTGTAAGACGTATCCAACTAAAAAAAAATACATAACAAATGGTAACCCGTGAAATTAATGACTGATAACTTAAAGATAAATCGCAGGTGTTTATCGTTTCAAGATTATTATCGAAGAATGATAAATATGACGACACTAATCATTTTGACGACCATAACAATTATTAAAAATAATTGTATATTTGTCTGAGAGTTAATATCATCCGCAAGTCAATTCAAATCAATTCAACTTAACTCAATTCGATTCGATCCGATTCGATTAGATTCCATTCGATTCGATTCAACTCAATTCAATTCAACTATCGATTCGATGAGATTCCATTCGATTCGATTCAACTCAATTCAGCTATCGATTCGATTTGATCCAATTTGATTCTATTCAATTAAATTCAATTATATTATATTCAACAGAATTCAAGTTAATTCAATTCAACTCAATTGAACACAATTAAACTCAATACAACTCAATTCAAAAAATAAAGAATCAAATCATTTACTTATAAAGTTTAATTTAATTTAGGTAATGATTTAATTTGTGATTCTATGGTACACGTATTTATTATAATTTTTATTTTATTGATTCATTTAAAATTGTATAAAGTTTATTTTTGTATAGGTTTAAATGTAACACGAGGTCAAACTCGCAATTTGGAGCGCGCGGAGTGTTTTTAACCGACTTCAAAAAAAAGGAGGTTCTATATCCGTCTGAATTTTTTTTATGTATGTTCATCGATTTGTCGGTCAATTGTGAACCGATTTTGAAAATTATTTTTTTGATTTAAAGGTTATGCTTCCAAGTTGTTCCCATAGAAATATTGTTATAATCTGATGATGAACTTCGAAGATATGGAACTGAACTCTTCATAATATCACAGCAGAACTAACGCAACACGTAAAATTGCTTTGTTCATACGTGTAGTCGATGACTGACTGAAAGAAGAGGGGGGGTTATATCGAACTGATCTGATGATGAAGCCGAAAGGTAGACCTGGGCTTGGCTTATTGTAATTGTTATGCAATGTTTGATGATTTTACTATAGAACTTGCACACTATTTAAATTTGGCTGAGAGGTACCCCTCAGCCAAACTTAAATAGTGTTCGGCGCCTTTTTAGTTGTGGTACCACAACTGAAAAGTGTAAAATATATTATATAGTTTCCATATTATAATAATTTTCTTTTTGTTATTTAACACCGACTTCCGAAATTAAAGTTATTTTGCACTTTTTAGTGTTTTTTTTACATTGAAGTCGGTTGTATTCTTTTTTTTTTTGTAAAATAATTTTTATTTTTTGCGTCTAAAATTGCATTTTCCGACTTAGGTCCCTTTTCACTAGGTCCACAGTTATTGAAGCGAAAACGCGAAAATTATTTAATCTGTCTACACTAATATTATAAAGTATTGATTTATATTGTATTATATTTTAATGTTTTTTTTTGTATGATGTTATCTCTGAAAGTACTGGTCCGATTGCTAAAATTTTTTCACTAATTAGTAGCTGCACTATCCTTGACTGTTATAAGGCTACAAATGCTATAGATACTAAATTATTTTCATAATATTAGGTCGTTACCTATGTAATTGGAGATTCTATAACCAGCATTTTTAAAATTAATTATCTGTGGATTGGCGCGCAATTCGAAATTCAAATAAATTTTATTCGAAAGACGTGTTAATTTAATTTCAATTTCAGTCATTTGTTTTTAGATAGTTTTTTGAGTTTTATGTTGACAGAAGTTTGTTTTTTTTGTTTGTAGGAGGTAATCTGTGAAAGTACTGGTCCGATTGCTAAAATTTTTTCACCGATAGAAAGCTGCTTTATTCCTGAGTGACATAGCATAGCATAGTCAGCCTTATAATGTTCCCACTGTTGGGACTCAGGCCTCCTCTCTAGTAGAGGGAACAGGCCGTAAACCACCACGCAGGCCCAGTGCACCACCAACCGGTGGATGTCACATGTGTTCGAATATTTTGCTTCTAGGGCATGCCGGTTTCCTCACGATGTTTTCCTTCACCGTTTTGAGAGCAGTGGTGATGAAATAAATTACACAAAAATGCGCCTGGCTGGGTTTGAATCCGCGACCTACAACTCGTAATAAATTACCTAAATATTGGAGGGAAGATACAAGAGCAAAATTAAGAAATAGGTTAAA
The DNA here is from genome assembly GCA_961205895.1 of Mythimna pallens. Lineage (NCBI taxonomy): Eukaryota > Metazoa > Arthropoda > Insecta > Lepidoptera > Noctuidae > Mythimna > Mythimna pallens. The sequence goes on along the minus strand of OY540851.1, from coordinate 10,607,093 downwards.
AAATGTTTTGTTAGAGAAAGCTTATTACAGCACTAAGGAGTTTTTGACTGATAACCTGACATAACTCTGACTTTTCGACATGTATAAACTATTTTTATTGTTATTACTAGCGGTCCCGGCAGACGTTGTTCTGCCCAAAACCTTGGAGTTTCTTGCCGGTTCTTCTCCATAGGAAACGACCAATTTGGAAGCGTGCACTAGCTTCTGACGTTTTATAAGTGCCCATGTAGGCCTATGTGAAATAAAATTTTTTTGACTTTGACTTTGACTTTGAAAAGCGGGATTTAGTAAAAAAAAAAAATTACCCTACTCTACCCTACTCTACCCTACTCTACCCTACTCTACCCTACTCTACCCTACTCTACCCTACTCTACCCTACTCTACCCTACTCTACCCTACTCTACCCTACTCGTTAAAATGTACCCTATGTCCGTCTCCTGGTTCTAAGCTACCTCCCCACCAATTTTCAGCCAAATCGGTTCAGCCGTTCTTGAGTTATAAACAGTGTAACTAACACGACTTTCTTTTATATATATAGATTATTTATTGACTTATGTAAACCTTGACATGTATTTTTTTTTTTTTAATTATTGACTATGACGTATGAAACAAATAATTTTTGACATTAAATATTTCAGAACTTTGCCGTTAATTATATTTTTTTTTTTAAATAATGAATGAATGAGTAATTTTATGACATTTATTCTCACTCAATTATATTTTGTACGCCATTAAGGTAAAACATGACAGTGATTCAACTGAACTTTATGTAACATCTTGCATTTATATGTATACTCACGTTGTAGCAAAATAAATAATCTTGTATCTTGTAAGTCGGGGCCGTTACCACTCGGGCACCACTGCTCACTGAGTGTCATAGGCTATATTTTATGTACGGGCAAAGCTGCGGGCAAAAGCTAGTTATCATTAAAATAACAAGTCAAGCCAAAATTCCAAAATTGATTAACAATAATATAATCAATAGGCAGCTTTTATCTTATCTTACAATGCAATGAAGTAACAAAAATACTTATTGAATTTTTTAATTACTTCGGTATTAGCCATGTCTAAGTCGATAGCTATATTGTTTTTTGTGCTCGCTTTTGCGTCAGGTAAATCTCAAATTGATTTGTTTTGCAAGTTTTCGCCTTTATAATCGTCATTTCAACAGGAAGACGTCCACTGCTGGACATAGGACAAAAAAACTTTTTTTTTTCGGTGGCAAAATCATCTTATGACATCCCCCGCCCTTGGGCGGGGCGGGAGATAGTGTCAGACTTTTACTGACTAAAAACCCACTCCTGTTCCTTCGTTGCCTTCGTCCCAAGACCCCGGGTTTCGCTTTCACACTACCCATGGCCCCAGTAGGCTTCGACCCTGCTGGGCCCCTACGATTTGCTGACATCTCCCTGAGGCGCGCGTAGAACAATACGCGCCGTCGACGACTTAGACTCGGTCCGGACGTTTACCGGACGGTCGGACGGCGGGCTACCCATTGCTCGCCGTCCGCAAGCCCGCGCCTACGGTGGCAGAGAAATAAGTTGTGAATTTTTTAAACTTATAAAGAATTGAAATTGTACCCTACAATTTTTTTTGATTAGGTACCCTCGAATGTCCTTGTCAACATTTGATGTAAACGCCCTAACGCCGAGCGACAAGACCGAACTGATTTATTATCCCCGCTACCCTCGCATTAGGTCGCTTGTTGACTAGGCCCGTAATGCGACCATAACGCGTGGATAGGAACGTTGGAAAAATACGCGCGCTAACTCGCTCAGGCCCATCGTGCTAGGCTCCCGCCTTAGTCACTGCACTGAAAAACTGGGCAACTGCGAGTCGGACTCGTACACTTGTGCGTTCCGTACTATGTAAACTTACCTATGTAACGAATTCAATTTCTGATTGGGGTCTCGAATTTTTTTCCGAAACCCAAAAGAAGTTTTTTTTTTGACATAACAATTACAGTTTTCAAATTTTGTCCCATAACTGTGCTATAAGACTTTGTTTTATGCCCAATTTAGGATTCTGAGTTGACGGGTAGTATGCTATGAATTTTTGATTCCCTTGAGAGTGTCGAAATATACGTTTTTTGCGACATAAACGACGTATGTATTTTTTCGTTCGTTAACTTAGAAGTTTGAATTTTTCACTGCTTCAAGGAACGGCAGACTTGAATACATGGTTTTAATTTCAACCCGATACCTCCACACATTCTCGAGATAAGGGTCTTGACAGACAGACAGACGATCAACAAAATGATCCTTTATGAAAGAAAGAAGAAGCCTAACCTGGACCCAACCTAACTTGGTAAAAACATAACATCATTTCAATTTCTTTCAGCGCTCCCGTATGATCCTGTCATCAGGAAGCTGGACGAAGAACTTCGGCACCAGTACGTCGAGGGTCCAGATGGATCCCTGCATCTGGTAGACCTGTGGGGGACCGTCAGTGATGTAGCTGAAGCGGCTAGATACAACCCTGAACGACAGAACGTCTACCATTTGTATACCAGGTAAGAGAAATAGATTTTTTGTCTTGGTATGGTCATGTGAAGAGGAGGGATGAAACGCATGTTACTAAAAGAGTTATGAGTTTAGATGTGAATGGATGGAGAGGGAGAGGGAGGCCAAAGAAAAGATGGATGCTTTGTATGAAGAGTGATATGAAAGAAAAGGAAGTTAGTGATAGTATGACGAATGACAGGGCAGAATGGAAGAAGAAAACGTGTTGCGCCGACCCCAAATAACACGGGACAAGGGCAGGAAGATGATGATGTAAGAGAAATAGTTTTTCAAACACTGTAAGAATATAAAATACTTAGTGTGCTTTCACACTGCAAACCTATCACGGTTGCGATGACGAGTGCTAAATATCAAACCAATTAAAAGCGCCTTTGTGTCCATAGTGCAGTGACTAAGGCGGGAGCCTAGCACAACGGGCCTGAGCGAGTTAGCGCGCGTATTTTTCCAACGTTCCTATCCACGCGTTATGGTCGCACTACGGGCCTAGTCAACAAGCGGCCTAATACGCGGGTAGCGGGGATATTAAATCAGTTCGGTCTTGTCGCTCGGCGTTAAGGCGTTTGCATCAAATGTTGACAAGGACATTCGAGGGTACTCAAAAAAATTTGTAGGGTACAATTTCAATTCTTCATATAAGTTAAAAAATTCACAACTTATTTCTCTGTTTTTATTTATTTCGTGCACACTATCTCGAGTGTTCAACACCTCCCATCTCAAGTTTGGACTGTCTAGTAAAAATATCTCGTCCATGGTCTGTTACCCCTGAATCACGTCCAAACGCTACAACTGCTCGCGCGTCAATGTGGCCCCCGCACCGCACCTCTTATCGCGCCCGCCACATGCCTCAACCACCACGCATTCACTGTGGACGCACACTTCACAATCAGATCAGGTCATATCTTAACTCAAGGGTCTCCAAACTACAGTACGCGGGCCAATTCCAGCCCACCAGAGCCATCAATCTGACCCGCGACATCCTTAAGGCTAGTGTCATCATTCTGGCCCACGACAGCCAATGTCTGGCAGTTTTGAGTACTTTTTGTGGCCTACCCAAACGTCCTTTCTTTGGTATTGTTCGTCAAGTCGTTGAGCTCCTTAGTAGTTCTGAGTTGAGCTACACGAATACTGACATGATGACAATGATGCTTGCACTGGCTGGACAGGTCCGCTCAGAAATGTGTGATTCTTTCTTTAAAAGATCATCACAGACTTAAATCTGTATGGTTCTCATATAATTTGACCATTACATGTTTGCTGTATGGACTTTAAAAGAGACTCTGGTCCCTGAGTTTGTTTCGGTGATTCTTCTCAGGGTAGTCAGCTGGGAAACACCGGCTTCATCTAGTTTAAATTTGTCAAAAAAAATTGACGTGTAAAAGTGTTTTAAAAAAATCTACTTGCTAAATAAATATCATTTATCATTTACTATTGCTATGATAAGTTGAAGAAGAAAACATAGATTGATTTTTCCTCCTCCTCCTTAGTCGTTCACTCTTGATAAAGTGGTCGTGGATGACAATGTTGCATTTTCGTTGGCGAGTGAGGCTCCCGCGATGTGTCTCCACTTGCCACAGTTTACGCCGTGTCGGGAACTTTGGACTATGGAGTTTTGTGTTGCAGCTCTGATGAGGTCTTTCCAATACGTTGGTGAGCGCCCACGTGACCGCTTTCCCTCCACTTGTCCCTGGATAACGAGTCGCTCTATGTAGTGTTCGTTGCGAACAATGTGACCGAAATATTTGAGGATTCGTACTTACACAGTCGACGATAAACTCTATTTGATTTTTAGCTCCTCCAGGATCGATACGTTAGACCTAAGTGCTGTCCAAGGAATCCGCAGCAGTCGACGCCAGCACCACATCTCGTGCGACGAGTGCATCGATTTTGCGTCGGTCTGTGAGACAAACCGTCCACGTTTCTGCGCCATAAAGAAATATTGGGAAGACTAAACTTCTCATGAGGCGGTTTTTCGTGGCTTTAGTGATGTTACGGTTGCACAAAATCCTTTTCAGCCTGTCAACAGCAGATCGTGTGATAATTACTCGGTTTAATTTACTTGCTAGGTAAAACTTAACGACAAAAAAACTGGGCAAGTGCGAGTCGGACTCGCGCACTGAGGGTTCTGTACAAACTTGAAAAGTAAATTGCAGTTTACGATTTATGACGTATTAAAAAAAAAACTACTTACTAGATCTCGTTCAAATTAATTTTCGGTGGAACTGTGCATGGACACACATCATATATTTTTTTTAGTTTTATCATTCTCTTATTTTAGAGGTTACAGTGGAGGTGGGGGGGAGGACACATTTTTTTACCACTTTGGAAGTGTCTTTTAACCTCTATATAATTTTTAAAGACCTATCCATAGAGACTCCACACGTATGAGTTTGATAAAAAAAATTTTCGAGTTTCAGTTCTAAGTATTGGAAACCCCCAAAATTGATTGTTATTTTTTCTATTTTTGTGTGAAAATCTTCATGTGGATCACAGAATACATCTACTTACCAAGTTTCAACAGTATAGTTCTTATAGTTAAAAACTTCTCGGAAAAAAGTGGCTGTGACATACGGACGGACCGATAAACAGACATGACGAATCCATAATTTTGGTGGTATTATTAATTAGTAGTTATTGGTTCCGTTTTTCGCCATTTGGCTACGGAACCCTAAAAATTAATATGTACATGTATAACGTGACACATGTGTCAGACATCGACGCATGAATTCCCCCTCGGTCGGAATGATAAATTTTCTCCACTTGTATCAAAATGTACTATTTTTATTTCTAGACAAAACCCGACTGTAAGCCAGCCCATGCTGATTGGTAATGAAGGTCTGCTAGGCCTTAATAATTACGACCCGGCGAGGAGAACAATAATCCTGCTCCATGGATGGCTTGATGACGTCACTGCAGACTTCAACAGGGCCTTGGTTCCTGGTAAGTTGATACGAAATATAACTTAATCTCTGTGACATTTAATGAAACTGATATAATTTAATTTAATGTGCCGATTAATATTAATTTTAAATTTACGAGTATTAATGATGTTAAAGTTCACATAATCTCAGAAATTAAATGAAAATTGACAATGTTAATTTATATATTTGTACGCCTCTGTGTAAAACATAGAGGATCTACCTATTTTTAACACCTCACACTCTGTTGTAATCTGACCTATGTTTACAAATAAATTATTCTGATTCTGATTTAAGAACTTAGATATTTTTGCAACGGCCAGTTAGAAATATTATACACGGCAATTTTTAACCGACTTCAATAAAAGGACGAGGTTATCTATTCGGTTGTATTACTTTTTTCTATAAGTTTGTTAACTCAGAACTCTGTCGTTTATGGACCGATTTGCAATTTGTTTTTTCTTCTGGACATGCTTTCAGATTGGTATTTTTTTTTTTTTTTCAAAATTCTCTTTTGATGATGGGATCCATTAGGAATCGAGGCCACTCCTCAAATATTATAGGCAACTATATAGTGATTTTGATATTTTCAACGAGAACTTAAGCATTTACAGTCAAAAAGTAACATTTGAAGATATGGAACTGATGAAGGAGACCAGAAATGGCCAGGAAAGAGTTCTGAGGTAACAAACATTAAAAAAATACAACCGAATTGATAACCTCCTCCTTTTATTGGAAGTCGGTTAAAAATGCTTTGAATCTTTGACTCTTGAAAAACTCCGTGTGTTTGCAGCATTCCTATCTGCTGAAGACGTGAACGTGATCGTAGTCGACTGGAGCGCTGGTGCTGGCACCATCAATTACTTGGCTGCTGTAGCCAACACCGTCACCTCAGGTAAATAAGATAACTTCATCTAACTGGCTTGAGGACGACAAGCAATGTGTTGCTCGCCGTCCGGCCATCGACGGCGCGTAATGTTCCACATGCGCCTCAAAGAGATGTCAGCTAAACCAAAGGAGCCCAGCAGAGCCGAAGCCTGGGGTCCATGGAATGAATTCTGAAGGAACATAGTGTAGTTTTAGTTAATAAAAGTCATTACATGCTTTCCCAACTTAAAAATAAATATATATATGTAGCGACATCTATGGCGTCAAATAAGAACTAATCCTGCATCGCGCAATCAAAGTTCTCCGCACGATTTGAATACATACGACAGCCCGAAATCATCTATCGGGCAGTTGCCCACCAGACATAACACCCGTCTGGTCGGAGGATCCTCTCTTTTCAACGCAGGTTTGCGGGACTTTACTCTCTGTTCCACATACCTCTAAACTGATGACCCCGTCGTGATAATTTAAACAAAAGCTATTTATTTCTGTTATCAGGTGTAAGTGTAGCCAACTTTATAGAGTGGTTGAACTCCGTGACTGGTGCTAGCCCGACTATGTACCATGTTTTAGGACACAGTCTGGGAGGCCATCAGGCTGGTATCATCGGCAGGCATGTTGGGGGACAAATCGCTTATATTACTGGTAAGTTAATATGCATTCAAATCCTTAGGTAGGTACATATCTCGCGCCGGGCCTTGGTACAGGCCATGGTCCGGAGCGAGGAGTGGCAGGCGTTCGCCTCCTTCTGCGAAGCAGTAATGCTAGCAAAAGAGGCGGCCGATCGCGTGAGGCAACGGTCCACACGCCCCAACCACCGCCGGGATCCCGATCCCGATTTCCGGCCACAGTAGGCGCGGGCTTGCGGACGGCGAGCAATGGGTGGCTTGCCGTCCGACCGTCCGGTAACCATCCGGACCCGAGGCCAAGTCGTCGACGGCGCTTAGTGTTCCACGCGCGCCTCAAAGAGATGTCAGCAAACCGTAGGGGCCCAGAAGGGTCGAAGCCTACTGGGGCCAAGCAGGGTCGAAGCCTACTGGAGCCAAGCAGTGGTGTCCGAGTGGTAACGGCCACAACTTACGAGTTGTAGGTCACGGGTTCAAACCCATCAAGCGCATTACTTTGTGTAATTTATTTCATCACCATTGCTCTCAAAACGGTGAAGGAAAACATCGTGAGGAAACCGGCATGTCCTAGAACCAAAAATTCGAAGACATGTGACATTCACCAACCCATGCTGGGCCCACATGGTGTCGATTATGATCCATACCCCCTCCTGGAAACGAGGCCTGAGTTCCAGCAGTGGGAACATTAAAAGTCTGATTATGCTGTGCTATATTATGGCGGGAAAATATAGTAGATTAAGGAACTTTTCCAGGCCTTTCATGGGCCCGATGCAGTACAATCAAAAGTTTATAGCCTGGTGGCGCTTCAGTGACTTCTTTAGTTTGCAAATGCTTTACTTTGACAATTAGGAATTATTAGCACTACATCGTTAATATTAATAAATTGTATTTCTTTATCTCCAGCCTTAGACGCAGCCTATCCCGGCTGGGTAACCAACGACAATAAGTTTCGACCTTCAGACGGAGTCTACACTGAAGCCATTCATACAAACGCTGGTCTCCTGGGATACATCGGTACCTTGGCGGATGCTGATTTCTATCCCAACGGGGGTATCGATATGCCTGGGTGTAACTCTCAGGAGTGTGATCATAAGAGGTAAGACCATACCTTTTGTTATACAGCAAAGGTCCTAGGATGCTTCCTTGATGTACTCCGTATTTAAATGTGCGTATGTTGGAAATAGAGAAGTATAATTTAATTCTATTAAAAAGAGAAGAAAAAAATATTTCTTCTGTTTTTATCGAAATGTTGCTTACGTCTCTCTCATATCTATACCAGAACCATTCATACAAACGCTGGGCTCCTAGGATACATTGGTACCTTAGCGGATGCCGATATCTAACCCAAAATAGGGTACCGATTAATATGCCTGGGTGTAGCTCTCAGGAGTGTGGTCATAACAGGCCATTTCTTATGTTACAATATACAGTGAAGGTCCCAAGAGGCTTCCTTGAGGTACTCCGTATTTGACTTGAACGTATGATGGGAATAAAGAAGAATAAATTTAAATCTGTTAAAAAGGGACGAAAAAGTTTGTTTCTGCTCTTTTTATCGAAATGTATTCTATTAGTCTCAGTATTGTATCCCGTAGTTTCTTAAGTAAAATATGGTGATTGACGTCGTCAAACGCTTAATTCATGTTGCTTACATGTCTTTCCAGTCTATACCGAAATCATTCATACAAAATCCGGTCTCCTGTGATACATCGGTACTTTGGGGATACCGATTTTTTATACAGCAAAGGTCCTAAAATGCTTCCTTGAGGTACTCCGGTTTTAACTATGCGTATGTTGGAAGTAGAGAAGAAAAATTTAATTTTGATAAAAAGAGAAGAAAAAATTATTCCTTCTTTTTTATCGTTATGTATTCTAGGTATCTCAATATTTATCAAAATATGATACAATATATATCTAACATGCGTTAAACACACGCTATGTAGACAAGCATATTATTATTAACTGGAAGATTATATCCTTGATAAAAATGCTTGGCTAAATGCCGGTCCTGCTCCACAGCCACAGCCACTTTTGCCTACTAATTAGATTTTTTAGTTTTATAAATATTGGAAGAAATGCTATTGCCCTTTTTGTTTTCTTGTTTTTGTAATGTTTTTATTTTTATTTTATTTGTCTAATGAAGCTTGTGATCATTTATTACCTTTTGTATTTGGAAACTAGCATTGTATAATGTAGAGGCACTTTTTTTTTCAAATTTATTGAATGTGAAGAACCATTTTTTGGACTGACCTACATTTGACTATTCAAAAGTGCCTGTCAATGATCTATTTGAAATAAATGCTTTTGACTTTGATTTTGGCTAACTTACGTCGTTTAAGTCTCTCTGGAATCTAGGTCTAATCTGGAGTCATGGGATACATCATCTATACTTTATACTATCATAAAGCAGACGAGTTTGTTTGTTCAAACCAACATTGCAAACGCTGGCTGAACGCTGAACCCTACGAGATAGATCAAAATAATGTACTACAGTATTGAACACATTATAAAGGTCTACAAAAAAGTCCGCGGTGGTATATGACTATTTCTTAGGGATAACCCACCTAAACCATTTTTTATCCTTTAATTTTTACGAGAAATAATGGCATATTTACGAAGCGATTTTAAGCAATACAGCATTAATCCTTATCCAATTATGTACCTTAAATACATTGTGCAATTAATCATTATGGCCAATTACAGCATATAATTTAAATGAATATTTTCGAAGATATTACAAATTTAAAATGTAGGGACATAGCGGTTGCGGTGGTATCAGCATTGCACCAGTGCGAAGACGGGGCGTGTCGCTAGTTTACATAAATAAATAATCAATACGATTAATGTGTGATTCTCCTAAAACTCTCTTGTGTTCCGTTCTGTGTTAATAAGTGTCGCCGCACATGGGCTATGGCATGACAGCCACAAAAGCCGCTACGAGCAGCTAGAAGCGGCCACAAGCCACTTATAATATAATAATAATATAATATAATATAATATTCCACAACTATCACACAACGCCGTCTAGTCCCAAGCTAAGCAGAGCTTGTGTTATGGGTACTAGATAACTGATAAACATACTTATATATTTCTAAATACATACATATATAGAAAAATTACACCCAGACACAGAACAAATGATCGTGCTCATCTCACAAACATTTGTCCTGGGTGGGAATCGAACCCACGACCTCCGGCATAGCAGTCAGGGCCACTAACCACTAGACCAACAGGCCAGTCACCAGACTTGTGGCTGGTGGCTGCTTCTTTTCTTAACCCATGCGCGCAGTATCATAATGGACTCTGACGAAAAAGGCATAAATGTGCAAGTGCCGTGTGACGGCGTTTTGTATCGGCGTTCAATGGCCCGTGCGGCCACAAGAAGCGAGCAGTGGCGATTTGTAGCGTGTGTCGACCACTGGCGTCATCCGTGTGCGGCGAATCCATATAAAATGTATGAGAACTGTAGGAAATAGTGGCGGTGTTTTGTGGTTGTAGCCGGTAGCCCGTGTGCCGCGACCTTTACATGTTTTATTTTTTCACTTCCAGATCTTTCTACTACTTCGCCGAGTCCCTGCTATCTGGTGGCTTCACCGGCCGCCGCTGTGCATCGTTCATCACCGCTATGTCAGGCAACTGCTTCCTGTGGGGCAATCTTAGGATGGGTGGGCTTGTGCCTAAGACTGGGTAAGCAATTTGGTTATTAGTTGGTATTAGAAGCGACAAAAAATATGTAACCAAGATTATTATGTAACTCATAAATATGATTTTAAAGAGTGTCCATGGAGTTTCTTGCACGTTCTTCTCCATAGAGATCTACGCTTTGACTGACCGATATTTTGACAATCCAAAAGTGCCTAAATGTTCTATATGAAATAAAAGTTACTGATTTCTGATAAAGAGACTGAAAGTTCTGTTTACTAATAGTTTGTCTATTTATTTATTTAATTTCGTACAGCCACATCACATACATTTTACATAAAAGGAACAATGGCGAGGCCGTGGACGAGGGCCCAGGGGCCCAAGTCTGCTATTTTTATAAATTCGTCATTCCAACACGATCCCATTGTCATTTTGCTAAAAGTTCGTAATTTGCTAATTCATAATGATTGAACATTCAATGGTCTTGTACTAAAGTTGTGGTAGAATGACATTATCGAGCTTACAATGCAATGACTGCACAATGACGTTCTAATGGTAGGTCACTGATCAAAGGAAGTGTCAAAATTTTAACAGATTACCGCATACGTCAGACATTTATTTGTCAATATATACAAGATTAATATTCTATGCCAGTTCTTTCAATGGAGTGTCAGTGGTTGATTATTGGAAATTCATAATGACGCTATTATATTAGTAGATTGATCCAACTTATCAATATCAACAATTATGAAATCATTCATAGACTATTCTGACACTATTGTAATAGTAGACAATAGTAGACATGGGGCCCTGATCGCCCACGCCTAGTTACGCTACTGGAGGAATATAACATCACGCTTCGACCAATAGAACCGGATCAGTATCCAAAGGCGTAGAGAACGCCTATTCTATTAAAAAAATAAAAACCAGCCAAGCGCAAGTCAGACTTGTGCACGAAGGGTACCGCACCGTTAAAAACAAAAAACGGCAATGAAAAAAAATCATATTTTTTGAATGGGAGTCCCACATAAATAATTATTTTATTCTGTTTTAATGGGTGATTCTTTGAAACCGAGAAAATTTCTTATTCATCTGGCCTAGTTTTCTTACCTATTTATTTTGTGCCGTAAGCCACTGGGCGCAAATGAGTGCCTTTGATACATTTAATGATCGGGGAAAACGAATATACAAATAAAATATCAAATCGTAAAGAAAAAACTAGACCAGATGAATGAGACATTATTTCAGGTTCAAAGAATCACTCTATAAGTCTTTATTGTTATAGCGGCAACAGAAATAAATCATCTGTAAAAATGTCAACCGTCCAGCTATCATGGTTTATGTTATCTGTTCTTACATAATATCTATTAATACTGTAATATGAAAATATTGTAAACAACCACTTTTTTTAAAAGAGTAACCATGGAGTTTCTTGCCGGTTCTTCTCCATAGGAAACGACCAATTTGGAACCGTGCACTAGCTTCAGACGTGTTATAAGTGCCAATGTAGGCCTATCTATCTTCTATAAATATAAAAATAAATAGCTGTTCGTTAGTCTCCCTAAAACTCGAGAACGGCTGGACCGATTTGGCTAATTTTGGTCTTGAAATATTCGTGATAGTCCAGGGAAGGTTTAAAAGGTGAGAAAAATGGAAAAAAAAAACGAAAAAAAAAAACCGAATACAACGCCATCTCTAATTAAAATGTCATTATAAAATGAATTATGCTGTTCTCATAATGCCAGTAGATGGCGTTATCCTAACTATGAGGCGGTACGAAGTTCGCTGGGTCAGCTAGTGTGAAATAAAACTTTTGACTTTGACTTTGACTTTGGTACAGCCTGGTGACAAACAGACGGAGAGTGGAGTCTTAATAACAGGTCCAGTTTTACCCTTTACGGAACTCTAAAAATCTAATATTTCTTTCTCTTCTTATATTTCAGACAATCTGGTATTTACTACTTGGAGACCAACTCAGCTCCTCCGTTCTCCCGCGGTTGAAGACATAATAAATGAAATAAATAAATGAACTTGGATCAGCGAAACATTGTTTAATTTTGGAACCTGTTCAAAATCATCTATTTTAAGCTATTGCATAGCTTCTATCGCGGGCCTTGAGCGCGGGGACCGAATTCAGAAATTCCGTAACGAAAAAACCTCACGCTCCCCACTCCGACGGGCACGGAGGTGTGGCTTGAAGGCCGTGCATTGTCTAACGTCGTTTCTTTTCGGCAGTCTTCGACACGGTGTTTGTGTGCGCGCAACTAGACGTATTGTACGACTCTACGAAGGTCGCACGAATCGAGACGAGCTGCTCCGAAATCGGACGAATACATAAGCAGCGGTTTATGAGAAATGCTATGCAATAGCTTTACCGCGGCAGTCCCCGAGTGCCACACGTCTTTTTTTTAACTTTTTTGATAAAAAAACGTCATTGCAAAATTTTAATGAAGTCATTGTCTTTAAACATTCGAAATACGAATAGCTAACTGTAGCGACATCTATGCCGTCACATAAGAACTAATCCTGCATCACGCAATTAAAGTTCTCCGCGCGTTTAGAACTTATAGAACAGCCCGAAATCATCTATCGAGCAGTTGCCCACCAGACATAACACTTGTCTGGTCGAAGGATCCTTCCTTTTCAACGGAGGTATGTGGGACTTTACTCTCTGTTCCACATACCTCTAACGCTTCATTTTTGCAGTTTTAGTACAGCCAACTCGAGGTACAGTCAGGGATCAAAAGTGCAGTTGCACTCTACCAATGCTAAAGTATCTAAAATTTATTTGTTGTAGAAGTTCTATAGTCCACAACTAGTTTATTCAATACTTTAGACTATATGCTAACGATTAAATCAGTCGTGAACCATTGACCCTCTTCTACAAAGAAATTTTAGACATTTTAGCATTGGTAAGGTGGAGCTGCACTTTTGACTCTTGATTGTACATTTCCATACAATGGCTCTTACGTGATTATTTTTTATTTTATTTTATTTTATTTTATTTTATTGGGATTAGGATAATAATAACCTCGCTGATACGCACTCGATCCTCTATTGCGGGGCTATTGCGGCATGTCGTTTAGCCAACGTAAAACTATCAAGTTGTGACGGAGCTACTCGACCAAAGCCTGCCGCACCTGCCTGGCAATGTAGGATTGAGAGGCGTATCGATGGGGCCAGAGCGCTCATTGGTAAACTATACTGCTTCAGGGAGGGCAATACACGACCACGTGTGATGCGCTACGTGAGGCGAGCATTTTCGGGGACTGGAATCAGCCCTCGAGAATACTTATCTCGTGTCACGGAGCGCATCGACTTCCTGAAGCAGAAAGTTTGTGCATGGGCCAACCGTATTCGACGGTATAAGCGGCGAGTCGATCGGTACTCGCAGAATCGCATATTCCAGAGCGATGAGAGATGGGTATACAGAGCTTGGGAGCGACCTGAACAAAATGTGACTGACGTGACCCGCCCAGATGCTGACGCCACGAATACTTTCTGGCGCAATATTTGGCCGGTGCCCGTCTGTCACACTGAGGATGGCTGGATTCGTGAAGTCGAGCGCGTGTGCGAAGCTATACCAGAAATCGAAAAGGTAGACATTAGCCCTATAGATGTAGCCAGAGCAGTCCGTTCGTTACCGAATTGGAAGTCTCCAGGACCGGACGGACTACAAAATTTCTGGCTAAAATGGTATAGCAGCTCACACGCGCTCCTGGCATCTCAATTCCAGTCATCCTTAGATTCTGGGTCGCTACCTCAGTTTCTAACAACTGGAGTTACCCATCTGCTCCATAAGACAGGTAGTACTGCGGAACCCAAGAATTATAGACCGATAACATGCTTGTCAACGGTCTATAAACTTCTTACGTCCATTCTGAGAACGAAAATTAACAAGCATATTGATACCAACTCAATAATGTCTGCCTCTCAGAATGGATGTAGGAACGGGTCTCGCGGTACTAAGGAGCTACTCCTCATAGACATGACCATAAGCCAACAGGTTCGTCGATCTCGCAAGGATCTGTCGACATGTTGGATAGATTATAAGAAGGCCTATGACTCTGTGCCACATACATGGCTCATGAGGGTGTTGGAGTTGTATAAAATAGATGCAACTCTACGCACCTTCCTTGAGTCATGTATGGGGCAATGGAACACTGTTCTTCGCTATCCAGGATGTCGATCGATTCGGAGGGACGATGAGCCTATATGGATTAAACGGGGAATATTTCAGGGCGACAGTCTGAGTCCACTTTGGTTCTGCTTAGCCCTGAATCCTCTAAGCACATTGCTAGAGGAATCAGGCTTGGGCTATCGGTTGAGAAGAGGTGGTCAGGTACTATCTCACCTTCTTTACATGGATGATCTGAAACTCATTGCCCCCAACAAGTTACAACTGATGGAACTACTAAAGGTAACTGAAACTTTTAGTAGTGCCATCAGGATGGAATTTGGTGTGGATAAATGTGCAGTCATGCATGTAAAGCGAGGGGAGATTATGGAATCTGAGGGAATTCAACTTTCGGATTCCATATACCTTAGATCCCTCTCTTCAACCGAAACCTATAAGTATTTGGGTATGTCGGAAGCGTTAGGCATTAACGTTGCTGACATGAAGCAATCGTTGAGGGAGCGCTTCTTTGACCGCCTGAAGAAGGTATTAAACAGCCTTCTGTCAGGTGGAAATAAGGTGCGAGCCTTCAATGGTTGGGTCATGCCGGTCTTAATGTACTCTTTCGGCATACTCAAATGGACTCAGACTGAGCTAGACGCTCTGGATAGGCGGGTCCGTACACTGCTGACCGCAAACCGGATGCATCACCCACGGTCGTCTGTGATGAGACTGTACATCCCGCGGAAGTGTGGAGGTCGAGGTTTTTTAAACGCGAAGACCCTGCACAACCGCGAGGTGTGCAGCCTCAGAGAATATTTTCATAAAACCGATGTGGGTATGCACCGCGATGTGGTTGCAGTGGACAAGGGACTCACCCCGTTATCCATGGCTAAAGAGAACTGGCGCAAACCTGTGGTACTTACAACTGATGACCGCAGGGAAGTATGGAAAAGTAAGGAGCTCCAGGGGCGCTTTTATCGGGCTCTACATGAGTCTGATGTAGATTTTGCAGCGTCCGTGGCCTGGCTACGTTTCAGCAACCTCTTCGGGGAAACTGAAGGTTTTATCTGTGCAATTATGGACGAAGTCATCTTGACGAATAACTACCGGAGATATATAATGAAGGACGGGACGGCTGACGTGTGTCGGGCATGCCATCGTCCGAGTGAGTCTATCAGGCATATTATCTCTGGTTGTTCTCGTCTGGCTAACGGAGAATACTTTCACAGGCATAACCAAGTAGCCAGGATTATCCACCAGCAACTTGCTTTGAAATACAACCTAGTGTATTCAGAGGTACCGTATTACAGCTATGTGCCCGACCCAGTTCTCGAAAATGACCATGTCACGTTGTACTGGGATCGGTCTATCATTACTGACCGGACTATTGTAGCCAATAAGCCGGATATAGTGGTGATAGACCGATTAGCGCGCCGCGCAATGATAGTCGATGTCACCATCCCGCATGACGAGAATCTTGTGAAAGCTGAGAAAGAGAAACAAATCAAATATCTCGACTTAGCACACGAGGTTGTCGACATGTGGAATGTGGACTCGGCTATCATTGTGCCGATTGTTGTTACCGCCAATGGCCTGATTGCCAAAAGTCTAGACGACCACCTGTCGAAACTGTCGTTGCGCGGTTGGATCAAGGGCCTGATACAGAAGGCAGTACTCCTCGATACGGCTCGCATTGTGAGGAGGTTCCTGTCTCTGGAGCCCTAACCACCGGTAGCTTGGACCCTGTCCCGACACCGGCGGACTGCTATTTTTTATATTTTTAAATGTTTTTTTTTTATATGTGTTTTGAAAAATATTTAAAAATGTATAAAATATGTATAAAAAATAAATAAAAATAATAATAATAATTGTTTATTGTTCAAGAAGGTACAGATGGTGCGAAAAAGAACTTAAACTAGTAACAGCAAGATAGTTTACAAGTTTATAAACTATATTATATGATAGAGCAATATGAAGTACATGGTACATCTGTTGACAATATACGTTTCCCTGTCTCTTAAACTAGGGTATACCTGTATCTTAAGAGACAGTTGACGGCAAAAAGGCTAAGTTCTTATATTACATATTTTATAAGTAAGGACACTGTCGATTTATCCATCCACAATTAAACAATTATCAGAAAAAGATAAAAAAGAATAAAATTAAATATTTAAATTGTTGATAGTCTTGTGAGTGTGTAATGTGTATGCATGTGTGTGCTTGTATATGTGAGTGCGTGTGTAATGTGTATGCATGTGTGTGCGTGTGTATGTGAGTGCGTGTGTATATGTGTGTGCGTATGTGCATGAGCGTGCAAATGCTAGGTTAAGTAAGTTAAAAGTGATTCTGTGTGATCATAATCTTGTTGGAGTAGCCACTCAGTGAGTTTCTGTTTAACTTCCCATTTTGTCAGATCAAGTATATTAAGATGTTTATGAATTTTTCTGTAAATGAGAGAGCTGAGAATATGATATTGATGTTTGGCAAAGGTTGTACTATGAGGAGTACTTGTGATGTTATTACTATCTATCATCTATTACTCGTCGTCCATATTTCACCTAAATATGGGAACGACGAGTAATATCGTCGTCCCCATATTTCATCTGGTACACTATTATTTTAAAGAGGTAAAGTTTGTTTTTTTTGTTTGTAGGAGGTAATCTCTGAAAGTACTGGTCAGGTTGCGAAGATTTTTTTCACCGATTGAAAGCCGCTTTATTCCTGATTAAGATATTTTATGTATGCAAGCCGCGGGCAAAAGTTAGTTACACATAATTCAATTTTTATTACAAGGGGAACAAGCAGTCTAAGTCGCGGGCAGCATGTTGAATTAAAAAAAATGTGATTTAAAAAAAATTGTCTGTCTGTTTGTTCAGGTATCACGCAAAAACTACCGGTTCGATTACGATGAAACTTGGTATAATTATTCTTTAATATGCTGGGCACCGTAGCGTTGGAGGGCCTCCTACAAGGTGGACCGATGACTTGGTAACGGTTGCGGGAGTCCGATGGATGCGAGACGCACAGAACCATTCATTGTGGCGACGCTTAGGGGAGGCCTATGTCCAGCAGTGGACGTCTTTCGGCTGTTAATGCTGGGCACCACACTGGGTACTTATTATCCCGGAAAAGTATATACAATAAAAAACAAACTTAATTTTGCAGTTCGATCCCTAGACTCGATTACTGTACCAACCACAAATAATAAGTTTGTCGTAGGTTACGTCACCCGCAGTGGAGTTCACCAAGGGGCGCTGCACACGGCTAAGATACTATAATTCTGTCAATAAGTTTAATTCAAAGGTAATCAATACATTCATTGACTGTTAGGAGGTACGAAGTTCGCCGGGTCAGTTAGTATTAAATAAATTTTAACCAAGGCGATTAGCTGTTCATTAATATACTTATACATATTATAATTAATCAGCAGCTAATCGTTTATAGATTTGTTGATAAAATTAATGCGTCATTATCGTTGCAGTAAATAATTAGTTGATGACTTAAATCAATGATTATATAATTCAAGAGCTGCAATGCGTCTGATACTCAATACTTTATTGTAATCTATATGTATTCATAGATGATATTGAGAATTGTCACAGGAGGTTAATATGGACCCTGTTGGGCACAGCAAATTTAGGAGAGAAAAAGAAAGCTAAGTAGCAATTCACGGAATTAATATTATTGTAGATCCAATAGATGTGTTTAATCATCAATATATATGTATAAAAGCGAAATACAACTCACTGATTAATCACGAAATCTCAGAAACTATAACACCTACAAACTTAAAATTTCGCAGGTAGGTTCCTTATAGGGTGTAGACATCCGCTAAGAACGGATTTTACGAAACTTCTATTTATTTTAGTCTCCTCACCGTGTTATAAAAAGAGAAACTTTATGTAGGTATAACACTGTGTACCTAAATGGCCAGGTGGCGGCCGGGGCATCATATCTGCAGCGTAGACCTATGTATGATCCGTGGCTCAGGATTGGGCATTTAAAGGGTCACGGTTCCTAGTTAGATTAACAACTGTCTTTGGATATTATTCAACCGAAACATCATCATCATCTTCCTGCCCTTGTTCCGTGTTATTTGGAGTCGGCGCAACATGTTTTTTTCTTCCATTCTGCCCTGTCACTCGTCATGCTATCACTAACTTCCTTTTCTTTCATATCACTCTTCACACAATCCATCCATCTTTTCTTTGGTCTCCCTCTCCCTCTCCATCCATCCACATATAAACTCATAACTCTTTTAATAACATGCGCTTCATCCCTCCTCTTCACATTACCATACCAAGACAAACGATTCCCTTTCAATTTTTCAGTCGCTGGCGCCACTTTCAAACTTCCCCTAATATACTCATTTCTCACTTTATCCATTCTCGTCACACCACACATCCATCTTAACATTCTCATCTCCGCTACGTGCAACCTTTTTTCATCCGTCTTTTTCACAGCCCAACATTCTGATCCATACAGTATTCAACCAAAACATGTAGGTAACTATATTGATTTCGTACACCGATGGGTTTGCTAGCAGCGCGGGTGCGCCCTATAGGCTTAAAGATATTTATTTAGCAAAAAAGACAATAACACACTTACTTGAGAACAATTTGAAAAGAAAAAAACAAATGTCAAAAAAGCGCCCTACCAGTTATCACTATCGTAGGTTTTTTTTTTTCCGGTGGGAAAATCATCTTATGACATCCCCCGCCCTTGGGCGGGGCGGGAGATAGTGTCAGACTTTTACTGACTAAAAACCCACTCCTGTTCCTTCGTTGCCTTTCGTACCAGGGCCGAGTCTTCCTTTCAGAATCAGACCCTTGGCCCCAGTAGGCTTCGACCCTGCTAGGCCCCTACAGTTGCTGACATCTCCTTGAGGCACGCGTGGAACAGCACGCGCCTTCGACGACATGAACTCGGTCCGGACGGTTACCGGACAGTCGGACGGCGAGCTACTCATTACTCGCCGTCCGCAACCCCGCGCCTACGGTGGCCGAAAATCGGAATAGTAATCCCGGCGGCGGTTGGGCGTGAGGACCATTGCCTCACGCGATCAGCCGCTTCCTTTGCTAGCATAAATCCAAACTTTCAACGTAGTACAGAAGTACAGGCTTAGATTTGAGCGTTGAGTGTTTTTCACATGGCCAATTATATGTCGCTATTTCAAAGGTAACAATCTAAAGCAAACATGTTTGTATTGTCTAATGGCAAAAAAGCTGTAAACGATGTACATAAAGACATTCTGTAGTATATATAGTATCAGCATTACGAAGCCGGGGCTGGTCGCTAGTTTTATTATATATATGTATATATGTCGGCGCAAGGATGCCGATCATCATTGAAGCTCTGTCTAGGGACTCTGTTTTGTAGGCGATGGCTGGGTATCGAGCAATAAATCAACTATTCCAGATCACACAACTGATTTATTATGATTTACAAAGTACTTTGTGATTATGATGCAAGCTTTGGGTATTCACTTCACACAACGAGCCGTGAAACAGTCTCCGGGACTCGATGTTGTTCGCACGACTGCCGATAGAGGAGAGCGCACCGCACCTCTGCAGTCGGCACTTTTACCTTATCGGTTCGTGCAAACGTCAGCGCGGATTCTGTCAAAGTGACATGTGTCACTTTTCACTTAGCTCGTTCATTCGTTCTTGACTTCTCCGACACATAAATGATAATAGGTGTATTCTTACCGGAATAAAAATGAATAATATTATTATAAAAAAAAACTTCACATGTATTTCATTCAGGTCGACCTGGGAAGAGGTGGCGAGATGACCTAGATGCCTACCGCAAGGACTGGTTCGAGGTGGCCAAAGAAAAGAATATCTGGAAGGACTTGGGGCAGGCCTTTGCCCAGCCGTGGGACAGTATAGGCTATAAAAAAATGTATTTCATTTGGTAGCGGTATAAATGTCACACGAGGTCCAACACGTAATTTGGAGCGTTTTTTGCATACCCCGTAAAGTTGCATTTTTAAAGCGAAACCGCAAGAATAAGTTATCAAAAAATTCAAGCCAAGTTAATATTCCAAAACCGATTAGTAATCATTAGCAGAGGTCGGAATTAAGTAGAGTTATTCATGTACTTACACTGATTTCATACAGCGAAAGAACAAAGTGGATATGCCTCAAATACCGAGATTAATTTAAAAGAGCACTATCACAAATATAGCAGAAAAAATTTCTTCCTGCATTAATGACGAGGAGGAGGAAGTGTATAAATTTGTTAACCTCACTTCAGTTGACGTAGAGAGATCTTTTTTAATCAAAAATACTAATAAAAATTGTATGTTAATTATCTTTGTTTTATTATTATTTATTTGTATTATTGTTGGCCACACGGGATTTGTCATTAAAAATCCCGGGAAGATCCATATTAATATCAACATTTAGATGCAAGTACATGAATAACTCCACCTAATTCCGACCTGTGATCATTAGGTATCATCAATCAAGAAATTGCTTTTATCTTATCTCAAAATGCAAGGAAATAACAAAAATACTGCACTGATGAATTTTATAATTACTACAGCGTCAGCCATGAATAAGTTGACAGTTATACTATTTTTTTTGTTCGCTGCTGCGTCAGGTAAACTTCAAACATGTTTTTTGATCGTCATTTCAATCGAAAGACGAATGAAAAAAGATTGCACGTAGCGGAGATGAGAATGTTAAGATGGATGTGTGGTGTGACGAGAATGGATAAAGTGAGAAATGAGTATAAAAAGGGAAGTTTGAATGTGACGCCAGTGACTGAAAAGTTGAAGGGGAATCGTTTATCTTGGTATGGTCATTTGAAGAGGAGGGATGAAACGCATGTTACTAAAAGAGTTATGAATTTACATGTGGATGGATGGAGAGGGAGAGGGAGACCAAAGAAAAAATGGATGGATTGTGTGAGAAGTGATATGAAAGAAAAGGGAGTTAGTGATAGCGTGACGAGAAAAGAAGAAAACGTTTTGCGCCGACCCCAAATTATACGGGACAAGGGCAGGAAGATGATGATGATGATTTCAATCGAAAGACGTCCGCAGTGGACCTAAGTCTCCCCCAAGTGTCGCCACAACGAACGGTTCTGTGCGTCTCACATCCATCACATTCTTGCATTCCTCAGCAGGTCATCGGTTCACCTTGAGGCCTTCCAACGCTGCGACTTCCAGTACATGGTCGCCACTCCAGAACCTTTTGTCCCCAGAGACCATCTGTTCTGCGTCCAATGTGCCCTGCCTATTGCCACTTTAGTTTGGCGATTCTTCGTGCTATGTCGACAACCTTGGTTCACGGCTAATTAACTTAACCTAAACCTAAACCTAAAAATTCGTTAGTAATTTTCTTTTTGTTGACATGTCATTTATTGATAATTGTAATTACTTATTGTTCTTGTTTTTTTTTTTTTTTATATAGCTTCTTTTTTTTTTAATGTGAATGTGAGAACACCGTGGACTTCGCGAATTCTTAGGTTACTTCCTATTACGACTCACTTTTTTTTTTTAAATATTATTATTTTTATTGTGCTTTTGGGTACAATATCGACTGGTCTACACTGTTCTTACATAATGTCTATTAATACTGTAATATGAAAATATTGTAAACAATCATTTTTTTAAAAGAGTAACCATGGAGTTTCTTGCCGGTTCTTCTCCATAGGAAACGACCAATTTGGAACCGTGCACTAGCTTCTGACGTTTTATAAGTGCCCATGTAGGCCTATGTGAAATAAAAAATTTTTGACTTTGACTTTGACTTTGACTAACCCGATAAAAAAAACGTAAGTAAAAAAAAAACATAATTGAGCTAATCATAACAAAAAATTTAATTTCTTTCAGCGCTCCCCTATGACCCTGTCGTCAGGAAGCTGGACGAAGAACTTCGTCACCAGTACGTCGAGGGTCCAGATGGGTCCCTGCACCTGGTAGACTTGTGGGGGACCGTCAGTGATGTAGTTGAAGCAGCAAGATATAATCCTGACCTGCAGAACGTCTACCATTTGTACACAAGGTAAGAGAGAGTTTTTGGCACAGACTGTCAGATCATAAAATACTTAGGGAAATCAGTTCTGGGGCCCAAGTCTACTATTTTTATAAATTCGTCATTCCAACACGATCCCATTGTCATTTTGCTAAAAGTTCGTAATCTGCTAATTCATAATGATCGATCATTGATCGGTCAATGGTCTCGTAATAGAGTTGTGGTAGAATGACAATATCGAGCTTATTAAAAGCAATGATTGCACAATGACGTTCTAATGGTAGGTCACTGATCAAAGGAACTGTCAAAATTTTAGCAGATTACCGCATACGACATTCATTTGTCAATATGTACGAGATTACCATACTATGCCACTTCTTTCAATGGATTGCTGGTTGACCATTCATCATCATCATCATTTCAGCCGAAAGACGTCCTCTGTTGGGCATAGGCCTCCCCCAAATGGTATTCGTTAGTGCGTCGATGTCAAAGACAAACTGTTTATATTTTTTTTTTGTTTCCAGACAAAACCCAACTGTAAGCCAGCCCTTAGTGCTCGGATTTGATGGTCTGCTGGGCCTGACTAATTACGACTCGGAGAAGAGAACCATAATCCTGCTCCATGGATGGCTGGATTCCGTCACTTCGGACTTTAACAGTGTGTTGGTTCCTGGTAATAACTTTGATTATTTTGCAACCGCCGGTTACGAACATTCTATAACGTTCCCCGAAAACGTTCTGGTTTACCCGAAAAAACTTAAGAAAAAAACTATATAATTAGAAAATAAGGATTTACTTCGTTTCACAAACGTTATACAAACTATTTTGACTAAAATCCTTAGGCAACCGCTCTATATGAGAGTTCGAGAACTCTGTCGCACCACCTCTTCTCTTCTCCTTCGTACTCCACGTCATACATCTAGCCACTATGATGGCTCCTTTTCTGTAACTGCAGTACGTCTCTGGAACTCTCTGCCACACTCTCTTCGCGATAGCCCTTCTCTATATGTCTTCAAAAGGAAACTTAAAGAGCACTTCCTTTCATTATTGACATAATATATATATATATATATATATATATATATAGTATGTATAATATAATTATATTTTAGACTTAGTATGTAGGTTTATATTGTGCACTGGATCCTACCTTCGAATATGTTCTCTCTCTATATTTCAAAGGTTTGCTGGGAGAAAACTCATTGCTGAGTTAAGCTCGCCTTTGTACATGAACTGTCTGTATGTCAATTTATTATGTTTTGTTTTTGTGTACAATAAAGAATTAAGAATTAAGATTTCGAGACAGACTGAGGTGCCTGTCTCTAGTGATAGGCCTAGATGGCCAAATATGCTCACCTGCAATTAGGGTTGTCAGGTCAGCATTAGGGCATACACATTTCGGATATAACAGTTCGTTTAACTTTTTTTTTATTACTACATACTCAATGACAAATCGTTTATTTTCTTCGCAGCATTTTTGTCAGCTGACGACGTGAACGTAATCGTAGTCGACTGGAGCGCTGGCGCTGGTAGCATCAACTACTTCACTGCTGTTGCTAACACTCTCACCTCCGGTAAATAAAATTAATTTTCAATATACTTACGTTCTTATCCCACCATTTTTAATGCAGAAAAGTGCGACTCGTGTGAATTCTGAAACGGTGTAGGAAAACATCGTGAGGAAACCGGCATGTCCTAGAACCAAAAATTCGGAGACACGTGACATTCACCAACCCGCACTGGGCCCGCGTGGTGGATTACGACCCATTCCCTCTCCTAGAGAGGTGGCCTGACTCCCAGCAGTGGGAACATTAAAGGATTGATTATGCTACGCTTTTATACATATTTCTATTTACAGGTGCAAGTGTAGCCCGCTTTATAGTGTGGTTGAACTCCGTGACTGGAGCCAGTCCGACTATGTACCATGTAGTAGGACATAATCTAGGAGGGCATCAGGCTGGCATCGTCGGCAGAAATGTGGGGGGAGAGATCGCTTATATTACTGGTAAAATAAACTTCCAAATCGTTTGGTACATCATCATCTCATCATCTTCCTGCCCTTGTCCCGTTTTATTTGGGGTTGGCGCAACACGTTTTTTTCTTCCATTCTGTCCTGTCACTCGTCACGCTATCACTAACTCCCTTTTCTTTCATATCACTCTTCACACAATCCATCCATCTTTTCTTTGGCCTCCCTCTCCCTCTCCATCCATACACATGTAAACTCATAACTCTTTTAGCAACATGCGCTTCATCCCTCCTCTTCACATGACCATACCAAGATAAACGATTCCCTTTCAACTTTTCAGTCACTGGCGCCACTTTCAAACTTCCCCTAATATACTCATTTCTCACTTTATCCATTCTCGTCACACCACACATCCATCTTAACATTCTCATCTCCGCTACGTGCAATCTTTTTTCATCCGTCTTTTTCACAGCCCAACATTCTTTCCATACAAATTTCAAATCCTTTGGTACATAGGTATTATAAAATACAGTCTAACACCGAATGGGCACGCCACAATTATGGTGGTAAGTCCCCTCTTTGAGGCGTGGTTGGAAAGACCTCACGGCGTCCTCACCTTCCGCATGACGCAGGTTCTCACCGAACACGGTAAGTTCGGCAAGTTCCTGCACCGGATTCGTGCGGAAGCGACGCCCGGGTGTCGCCACTGTGTGGACCGCCCGGAGGACACGGTGGAGCACACGGTGGAGGTGTGCCCCGCTTGGGCAGAGCAACGCCGTGTCCTCGTGGGGGCGATTGGCGGCGGCGATCTTTCGCGCCGGGCCTTGGTACAGGCCATGGTCCGGAGCGAGGAGGAGTGGCAGGCGGTCGCTTCCTTCTGCGAAGCAGTAATGCTAGCAAAGGAGGCGGCCGATCGCGTGAGGCAACGGTCCTCACGCCCCAACCGCCGCTGGGATTCCGATCCCGATTATCGGCCACCGTAGGCGCGGGTTTACGGACGGCGAGCAATAGGTAGCTCGCCATCCGACCGTCCGGTAACCGTCCGGACGTCCGAGCCCAAGTCATCGACGGCGCGTACTGTTCCACACGTGCCTCAAGGAAATGTCAGCAAACCGTAAGGGCCCAGCAGGGTCGAAGCCTACTGGGGCCACGGGTAGTATGAAATTAAAACCCGGGGCTCTGAGATCAAGGCAAAGAAGGAACAAGAGTTTTAGTGAGTAAAAATCTGATACGCCCTCTCACTTCGCTCAAGAGCAGAGGATGTCATTGGATGATTTCCCAACTAAAACAGAAAAAGACTTAGGGAATATAGTGTAGTAGTCATAGTTGCGAAATGGGTATGATCAATTAAGTTATAGTGGCGGTGGATATACTACTCACTCCATTCTCTTTTGCTAAAGAGAACTGACGCAAACCTGTAGTGCTTGACACTAAAGATCGCAGGAAGGTACAGCAGATAAAGGAACTTTTTACAGGCCTTACATGGGCCCGATGTAGACAAATAGTAAATGTAAATGCAGGACTTTGACAATTAGGAGCTATTAGTGCTTCACCGTCGATATTATTTATCCTTTTATTTTATTTTTCACATTTTAAGAAAGCTTACAGACTAATAACAACATAATGACCATTGTAAATAACTAAATTGTTAATTACAAGCTTCCACATAAATAATGACACAAAAAAAAAATTAAAATTGTTCTCACAATACCTTAAACTGTTAGTTAATTTAAACAAACAATAATAATATAAATTTCAAGTGCAAATAGGTGCGAGTTGCTCAAAAAATGGCTTTCCTAAGAGCTTCCTAACTGTGCCCGCGTTGGTGCAAAATAGGTCAATGCCGGATTCACATGATATCCTGTTAAAACTGCAACTGGCTCTTGGAAAAAATGCATTACGCCTATAATTAGTGTTTGCACTAGGTACATGCAGAAGTGGCCGCTGTCTTAGCCCCGTATTGATAATTTTTAAGTTAATAATAATAATTGACATTCATTATTCCCAGCCCTAGATGCAAGTTACACCGGCTGGGCAACCAACCATAACAAGTTCCAACCCTCAGACGGAGTCTACACTGAAGCCATTCATACAAACGCTGGGATCTTGGGGTACACTGGAACCTTGGCTACTTCCGATTTCTACCCCAATGGGGGTATTGATATGCCTGGGTGTAACTCTCAGGAGTGTAATCATAGGAGGTAAGCCCATGCCTCATGATCCTACAATAGACAGTGAAGGACCTAAGATGCTTCCCTAAAGTACTCCGTGTTTAAATGTGCATATACCAGCAGGATATAGAAAATAATTATTTAATATTTATTTTATTTTAGTAAATCAATTCTGATCTTTTTATCGAAATTTATTGTAGATATCTCAGCATTATATCCCGCAGTCTCCTAAGTAAAATATGGTGATTGACGTAGTCAAACACTTGAGTAATGTTGCTTACATTTCTCTCAAGTCTACACCGAAGTCATCCATACAAGCACTAGACTCCTGGGATACATCGGTGCCTCGGGGATGCCGATTTTTATCCTAATTAGGATATAGACATGCCTGGGTGTAAATCTTGTTGCTACAATGAAGGTCCTAAAATGCTTGCTTGAGGTACTCCGTATTTAACTGTGCTTATGTCGGCAATAAAGAAAAATAATTTAATTCTGATATAAAGAGAAGAAAAAGTTAATTTCTTCTCTTGTTATGGTTATGTATTCTCGTTTTGTTTCGTATATTATTTTATAAATTTCCAAGGAACATGATGGTGATTAAGGTAGTCAAACGCTTGAATTATATCATTTAAGTCTCTCTCTAGTATATACCAAAGTCATCCATATATTCGCTGGAGTCCTGAGGTACATAAGATTATAATCACATTGATTATTCTTAAAGAATCACTTCATCACAGTATTCCCAAACACTTCACAACATTTCCTGAGGTTCAAAAATTTTACACCACTATTTCTTCTATCACACTAATATTATAATGTGTGTGTTGTTACTTCTGCACACTCAAACATTTAAGCCATGTCCTGGAAAAGTACAAAAATACCTTTTTTTTCTTGGTCGTTTTGCGAGAATGTGACGCATATCTTACTACATATTATTGAGAACGACTCTATCGTTATTGTTATTTGTTTTATTTTTAAGATAGGCGTCATGTTTTTGGTGAATAAACTCTTTTGCTTTCTTTCTTCTTTCTTTCTTTATCCCGGAAATATGTTCTCTTTCGAAGTCGTTTGCTTCTACCATCTCTTTCTGAAACTTGCCTAGTTGCTGTTTGTTGCTATGTAGCACCCACTTTGTGATTATGTCGGCCTAGGAGGTTACATAAGGCCTATGACAAATTTGACCAGACCTGCGGTCTTACACCCTATATGCTCGTCGCTCCATCTCTTTAACAGTTCAGTCTAGGTTGTCAAATGGACTCGTGGTAGGACCTCCGCTGCAAATACTTTAGTTTGACTAGCTTGTGCATCAACAATTTACATCATCGATCCGGTTAATGTGTGATTCTCATAAAACTCTCTTTTCTTCCGTTTTGTTTTATTAACATGTTTTATTTTTTCACTTCCAGGTCCATCTTCTACTTCGCCGAGTCCGTACAATCTGGTGGCTTCACCGGTCGCCGCTGTGCGTCGTTCATCACCGCTATGGCAGGCAACTGCGTCCTGTGGGGCAATCTTAACATGGGTGGCCTTGAACCTAAAACTGGGTAAGCAATTTGGTTATAGAAACTAATGGCGCTTTCAGTTTATGCGTTTTTAACCGATTTAAAAAAATGGAGGAGGTTATCAATTCGGTTGTACTTTTTTTTATCATCGTTTTTTTTTTAAGTTTCTTAACTCAGAACTCCGTCGCTTATGGATCGATTTGCAAATTTTTTTCCCCTAAAAGGGTATGTTACAAATAAGTAGGATACGAATTGTTTCTAACAATGAAAATAAGAAAGAAGTAGTTTTTAATTAAATTAAACAATATATATTTAGCTAATTTAGATTAAACAATAACGTTTTTACTTCAACTAGATGAAATTAAGACTCAGTAATAAAAAACAAAAAGAAACCGTTATTAATACGCAAATAAATTTTCTTTGCCAACCGTACTTTTTAATCAAAATTTGACAGATCGTGGTTATTGGCTTTCCTATTCTATTTTGGATAGTATGGCTTATGGTAGGGCTCGTGTATGACCACTATCTCACTTAATGGTCCACGACATATTCATTTGGGCTTGAGACAAAATGCAAACAAAGATAACATTTTATTTATAGGTCGCGGGTTCTTACCCAGCCAGGCGCATTACTTTATGTAATTTATTTCATCACCACTGCTCTCAAAACGGTGAAGGAAAACATCGTGAGGAAACCGGCATGTTCTTAGAACCAAAAATTCTAAGACATGCGACATTCACCAACCCATGCTGGGCCCACATGGTGGCGATTATGATCCATACCCTCTCCTGGAAACGAGGCCTGAGTTCCAGTAGTGGGAACATTAAAAGTCTGATTATGCTGTGCTATATTATGGCGGGAAAGTATAGTAGATTAAGGAAGTTTTCCAGGCCTTTCATGGACCCGATGCAGTACAATCAAAAGTTGATAGCCTGGTGGCGCTTCAGTGACTTCTTTAGTTTGCAAATGTTTGACTTTGACAATTAGGAATTATTAGCACTTCATCGTCAATATTAATAAATAGTATTTCTTTATCACCATTGCTCTCAAAACGGTGAAGGAAAACATCGTGAGGAAACCGGCATGTTCTTAGAACCAAAAATTCGAAGACATGTGACATTCACCAACCCGCACTGCCCGCGTTGCTTATTACGGCCCATTCCTTCTCCTAGAGACTCCTCTCTAGGAGAGGGAATGGGCAGTAATCTATCATATCGTATTAGAAGTCCCAGCAATGGGAACATTAAAAGGCTGATTATGCTATACTATGCTAAACCTTTCATTAAAAAAAAACAGTATCAGAGGACTGATAGCAAAAAATAAATATATTTTCTCTTCTCATATTTCAGTAAATCTGGTATTTACCACTTGGAAACCAACGCTGGCCCTCCGTTCTCCCGCGGATGAAGACATGGCAAACGAAATAAATAAATTAAATTGGATCAGCGAAACATTGTTTAATTTTGGAACCTGTTTAAAATTATAACTAACAACTTGCAAGATCAACAACAACTACAAACACATATCAACAAAAACCAACAACACACACAAACACAACTTGTTTGATGTTAAGTCATTGCAAAATTATTTTTTTATTTATTTACTAGCGACCCGCCCCGGCTTCCCTCCTTACTGATACTCGTACCACCGCAACCGCTATGTTCTTGCATTTTAAATCTGTAATATCTTCAAAAATATTCATTTAAATTACATGCTGTAAAGGGCCATATTGATCTATATTAAATGCAAAATGTATTTAAGGTACTTAATTGGATAAGGATTAATGCTGTATTGCTTAAAATCGCTACGTAAATAAGCCATTATTCCTCGTAAAAAGAAAAGGATAAAAAATTACTGTTGTGAGTTATCCCTAAGAAATAGACATATACCACCGCAGACTTTTTTGTAGACCTTTTAAAGGTTTTTTTTTAATTATTATTGATAGGCTCGCGTTTGACCACTATCTCACCTGATGGTAAGCGATGATGTGGCCGACGATGGAGCACGCTTGCCTAGAAGAAAAGGGTGTACAATACATTATTTTGATTTATCTCGTAGGGTTCAGCCAGCGTTTGCAATGTAAGCACAAAAAAAAATGTGTTTATTTACGACATCACATTAGTAACCTCTAAAATTATCAGTGTTTCTCAAATTTATTATGCATGTATTTTAAATAAACCTTCCTCTTAAATCACTCTATCTAATAAAAAAAAACACATTTAAATCAGTTGCGTAGTTTTAAAGATCAAAAAATAAGTCTACAATAGGCAGTCTTATTGCACAGGGCAATTTCTACTAGACAACCTTCTGGATGGACTGAACGAAAGGATAAGCATTGGGGCTGTCAGTGACTGGCCAATTGGTCTAGTGGTTAGTGACTGGCCACTTGATTTAGTGGTTAGTGACTAGCCAATTGGTC
Source organism: Mythimna pallens (assembly GCA_961205895.1). NCBI lineage: Eukaryota > Metazoa > Arthropoda > Insecta > Lepidoptera > Noctuidae > Mythimna > Mythimna pallens. Next base: position 10,576,336 of record OY540851.1, on the reverse strand, counting down.
TAGTGGTTAGTGACTGGCCACTTGATCTAGTGGTTAGTGACTAGCCAATTGGTCTAGTGGTTAGTGACTGGCCACTTGATCTAGTGGTTAGTGACTAGCCAATTGGTCTAGTGGTTAGTGACTGGCCAATTGGTTCAGAGGTTAGTGACTGGCCACTTGGTCTAGTGGTTAGTGACCGGCCAATTGGTCTAGTGGTTAGTGACTGGCCAATTGGTCTAGTGGTTAGTGACTGGCCACTTGGTCTAGTGGTTAGTGACTAGCCAATTGGTCTAGTGGTTAGTGACTGGCCAATTGGTTCAGTGGTTAGTGGCCCTGACTGCTATGCCGGAGGTCGTGGGTTCGATTCCCACAAAGGACAAATATTGATGTGATGAGCAAGATCATTTGTACTGTGTCTGGGTGTAATTTATCTACAATTTATTTAGAAATAGCAGCCCAGCAGGGTCTGGGCAAGCCACAATTATGGCGGTAAGTCCCCTCTTTGAGGAATGGCTGGAAAGACCACATGGCCTCCTTACCTACCGCATGACGCAGGTCCTCACCGGACATGGTAAGTTCGGGAGGTTCCTGCACCGAATTCGTGCGGAAGACACGCCCGGCTGTCGCCACTGGGTAGACCGCCCGGAGGAAACGGTGGAGCACACGGTGGAGGTGTGCCCCGCTTGGGCAGAGCAACGCTGTGTCCTTGTGGGGGTGATCGGCGGCAGTGATCTCTCGCGCCGGGCATTGGTACAGGCCATGGTCCGGAGTGAGGAGGAGTGGCAGGCGGTCGCCTCCTTCTGCGAAGCAGTAATGCTAGCAAAGGAGGCGGCCGATCGCGTAAGGCAACGATCCTCACGCCCTAACCGCAGCCGGGATTCCGATCCCGATTTCCGGCCACGGAGCAATGGGTGGTTTGCCGTCCGATCGTCCGGTAACCACCCAGACCGAGCTGAAGTTGTTGACGGCGCGTAGTGTTCCACGCGCGCCTCAAGGAGATGTCAGCAAAACCTAGGGGCCCAGCAGGGTCGAAGCCTATTGGGGCCACGGGTAGTGTGAAAGCGAAGCCCAGGGCCCCGGGATGAAGGCAAAGAAGGAACAGGAGTGGGTTTTTAGTCAGTAAAAGTCTGACACTATCTCTCGCTCCGCCCAAGAGCGGGGGATGTCATAAGATGATTTTCTCACCGAAAAAAAAGTCTTAGACGTCGCCTTAAGAAGATGTCAGCAACCATAGGGGCCCAGCAGGGTCGAAGCCTACATGGGTGACGCGAAAGAGTACCCCGGGGCCCTGGAACGAAAGGAAAGAAGGAATAGGTCTGGGTTTTAGTTACTAAAAGTCTGACACGTCCTCCCGCCCCGCCCAAGGGCGGGAGGTGCATGGGATGATTTCCTACCTAAAAAAAAGTATATCTCCTTAGTAACAACGGACAAAACGTCCCTGGCAAATAGCACACGAAAACTCTCGACGGAACGATCTTGCGCAAGCAGATAATGGGTAAATAAACTAGTGCGCCTCACCATCAACGATTGCATCACTGCTTATTATCAGGTGGGTTCGCAGTCAAGCACTAGTTTATAATAATAATAAAAAACCGGGCAAGTGCGAGTTGGACTCGCGCACTGAGGGTTCCGTACAAACTTACCTATTAAAACAAAATTCAACACAATCCACGAATCGAGTCTCAAAGATTTTTCCGAATCGCAAAAAATTTTTTTTTTTTTGTGACGTAACTACAAAATTACAGTTTTCAGATTTTTTCCTATACTTGTGCTATAAGACCTTATTTCATACCAAATTTCAGGATTCTAGGTCAACGGCAAGTACCCTATGAATTTTGATTCCCTTGAGAGTTTCGAAATGTAAGTTTTGTGCGACATAAACGGCCGTATCTTTTTTCCCCGTTAACTGAGAAGTTTGATTTTTTCACAGCTTTAAGGGACCGCAGACTTGACTATATGGTTTTGATTTCAACTCGGTACCTCCACGCGTTCCCGAGATAAATATGGTTATATATATATAAATATATATGTTAAATTGACTTGGCTGAAAGGTTCTGGAATGGCGACCGCATACCGGAAGACGCAGTGTTGGAAGGCAACGTGGTGTGTGTTACAAGGTGGACCGATGACCTGGTGAAGGTTGCGGGAATCCGATGGATGCGAGACGCACAGGATCGTTCATTGTGGCGACATTTGGGAGAGGCCTATGTCCAGCAGTGGACGTCTATCGGCTGAATTGATGATGATGATGATGAAATTGACTTAGTTGCGATATTATTGTATTATATACGGCTGTTTGTTATCCGTCTAAAATAAAGAGACACAGACAGACAGACGGACGAACAACAAAGTGATCCTATAAGGGTTCCGGTTTTTCCTTTAGAGGTACGGAACCGTAGTAAAACACAATTTCATGTTTTTTATTACGGTAATTTATAACACCATATTTTTCTGGCCCTTGCGCTTTAGTTTTGTTTGTTAGGCACACACAATACTCCATTATATTCGAAGACCTTTTATTTCAATAACAGAGCAATGTTAGTCAACAATTATATCATTATAAAACACGACAGCGATCTGTTTGTCCATCAGTGTGTTCTAGACTACAGAACTGCTTAACCAATTTCAGTGTTTTTTTTTTGCAATCATGCTTGACGTGGCCGCATTATTCAGTATTTTCGTAGCTATATTTTGTCACATTCTTTGAAAATCGAAATCTGTAACAATGATAGTTTACTAAAAAATTTTTGTAAAAAAAAATTAATAGGTATAACTATAGTTAGTTGCGTAACACAGTGAGTTCAAATGTGGGTGCAATCGGAAAATTTTATAAAATTATCGGATATTATCACAAAAATTATCGATTAATCTCTTTTTAAATAGTACTGCACCTTGAAATAAGTATGTAGTTTTTTTTTTAATGTGTAAGCGTTCAGAATGAAGATCATAACTGTGCTATTCCTTGGATTTGCTGCTGTCTCAGGTGAGTTTAGAAGTCTGTATCTATATCGGATCAGATCGTTTTAAACGTTAATCATCATCATCTTCCTGCCCTTGTCCCGTTTTATTTGGGGTCGGCGCAACATGTTTTTTTCTTCCATTCTGCCCTGGCATTCGTCATGCTATCACTACCTTCCTTTTCTTTCATATCAATCTTCACACAATCCATTCATCTTTTCTTTGGTCTCCCTCTCCCTCTCCATCCATCCACATTTAAACTCATAACTCTTTTAGTAACATGCGCTTCGTCCCTCCTCTTCACATGACCATACCAAGACAAACGATTCCCTTTCAATTTTTTAGTCATTGGCGCCACTTTCAAACTTCCCCTAATATACTCATTTCTCACTTTATCCATTCTCGTCACACCACACATCCATCTTAACATTCTCATCTCCGCTACGTGCAATCTTTCGTTTTAAACGTTAATATATAATAATAATATTTCAGTCCTCATTTGGCCTACTTTCTTTAGACCTTTTATTGTCATAGAAATCCTACATCAATTATAATGGCCAAAGGAGAATTGACGTATCATCAAATAATAATAATAATAATAATATTCCACAACGCCATCTAGTCTCAAACTAATCAGAGCTTGTGCTATGAGTACTAGACAACTGATAAACATACTTATATATTTCTAAATACATACATATTATAGATAAATTACACACAGACACAGAACAAATGATTGTGCTCATCACACAAACATTTGTCCTGGGTGGGGATCGAACTCACGACCTCCAGCATAGCAGTCAGGACCACTAACCACTAGACCAACAGGCCTGTCATGTAATGTTAACATTTAAACGATCTGCCCAAATTTAGTTGGCCATCATATCATGAAATAATCTATTCTAAAATCTAGCCACGACATTTAAAAAAGCAGAGACTAACGGACTGACATATTAACGCACAGCCGAAACTACTGGGACTAGGAGCGTGAAATTTTGCCAAGGTTTCCTTTTATGACGTAGGCGAGCATTAAGAGAGGATTTTCTAAAATTCGCCCCCTAAGGGTATGAAACGGGGGTCCAAAGTTTGTATGGAGAAACCTACTTTTTTGCAGGCGAAGCTGCTGGCAGAAGCTAGTAATAATTATAAGGGTGACTGGTAATTAGCGACCGATACTTAAACACATGATTGTACTCGTGATTACAAACAACTTTCTCAAAGAAACTTTTTTATATTCTCACTAGTTTTAACACAATAACAAAACAGCTGTTTCTTTACTCATGAACTGATCAATTTCTAAGATCTGGCCACGACATAATTATATCTTAACTAGCTTCTGCCTGCGGCTTCGCTCGCGTGAACGTAGGTTTCTCCATACAAGCTTTGGACCCCCATTTTATCCACTTAGGGGGTGAATTCTGAAAAATCCTCTCTTAGTGCTCGCCTACGTAATAAAAGGAAGCCTTATGCAAAATTTCACGCTCCTAGTCCCAGTAGTTTCGGCTGTGCGTTGATATGTCAGTCAGTCAGTTTCTCTTTTTATATATATTGATAATAATTAAAAATAATAAACATTACTTGCTATACTCTCAAATAAAAAATAAACAAATATCACTGTTGGACATAGGCCTCCCCCAAGTGTCGCCACAACGACCGATCCTGTGCGTCTCGCATCCACCGCATTCCCGCGACTCTCACCAGGTTGTTGTGCCTTCCAACGCTGCGTTTTCCGGTGCGCGGTCGCCACTCTAGAACCTTTCGTCCCCATCGACCATCCGTTCTACAAGCAATGTGCCCTGCCCACTGCCACTTTAGTTTGGCGATTCTTCGGGCTATGTCGGCGACCTTGGTTCTCCTGCGGATATCTTCATTCCTTATGTGATAACGCAAGGAAACTCCGAGCATAGCCCTTTCCATTGCTCTTTGGGTGACTGTAAGCCTTCTGATGAGGCCCATTGTAAGCGACCACGTTTCGGAGCCATATGTCATCACTGGCAACACGCACGCATGTTTCAACGGTATGAAGGATTCTTTTTTAAATGTCTCCTATAAAATTTGCTTACTGGGCCTCAAGTCTGCTATTACAATAGTGTCAGAATGGTCTATCATTGATTTCATAATTTTCGATTATGACAAATTTGGTAAACTACTAATATAATGGCGTCATTATGACTTTCCAATGGTCAACCACTGACACTCCATTGAAAGAATTGGCATAGAATGGTAATCTCGTACATATTGACAAATGAATGTCTGACGTATGCGGTAATCTGTTAAAATTTTGACAGTTCCTTTGATCAGTGACCTACCATTAGAACGTCATTGTGCAGTCATTGCTTTAAATAAGCTCGATATTGTCATTGTACCACAACTCAATTAGGAACAGGAGTGGGTTTTTAGTCAGTAAAAGTCTGACACTATCTCCCGCTCCGCCCAAGAGCGGAGGATGTCATTAGATGATTTTCCCACCGAAAAAAAAACCACAAGTCTATTACGAGACCATTATGAATTAGCAGATTACGAACTTTTAGCAAAATGACACTAGGATCGTGTTGGAATGACTAATTTATAAAAATAGCAGACTTGGGCCCCTGGTCTTTGGCCACTCAAGCACTAGGGCGGCGTTATGTGCTATGGACATGGTTTACCCTTGCACCAAAATTCAACAAAATCCGTCCAGCCGTTCAGGCGTGAGGAAGTAACAAACATACAGACACAATCTTTTCCCTTTATAATATTACTGTGATCTCCTGGGGCCCAAGTCTGTTATTTTTATAAATTCGTCATTCCAACACGATTTCATTGTCATTTTGCTAAAAGTTCGTAATATGCTAATTCATAATGATCGATCTTAGATCGAACAATGGTCTAGTAATAGAGTTGTGGTAGAATAACAATATTGAACTTATTAAAAGCAATGACTGCACAATATAGTTCTAATGGTAGGTCACTGATCAAAGGAACTATAAAAATTTTAACAGATTACCGCATACGTCAGACATTCATTTGTCAATATGTACGAGATTACCATTCTATTCCACTTCTTTCAATGGAGTGTCAGTGGTTGACCATTGGAAAGTCATAATGACGCCATTATATTAGTAGATTACCAAACTTGTCAAAATTAACAATTATGAAATCAATGATACACTATTTTGACACTATTGTAATAGCAGACTTGAGGCCCTGATAAGATATCATCGGACCACCCGCTTCTACAAAAGTAATGAATTGTTATCAGTATAAGTTAATGATCTTCTTAATGAGTAATGATAAACTTAATTCGAGGTAGCAACACACGAGAAAGATAGGGAATGGAGTCTTTTTAGGATTCCGTACCCGAAGGAAAGAGTAGGCGCGGGCTTGCGGACGGCGAGCCACCCATTGCTCGCCGTCCGACCGTCTGACAACCGTCCGAACCGTCGACGGCGCGTACTGTTCCACGCGCGCCTCAGGAAGATGTCAGCAAATCGTAGGGGCCCAGCAAGGTCGAAGCCTACTGGGGCCATGGGTAGTGTGAAAGCGAAACCCGGGCCCTGGGACGAAGGCAACGAGGGAACAGGAGTGGGTTTTTAGTCAGTAAAAGTCTGACACTATCTCTCGCTCCGCCCAAGAGCGGGATTTGTCATAAGATGATATTCCCACCTAAAAAACAAAAAAAAAAAAGCTCTCCACATTCTTTCTTTCTTTTTAAATAAAAAACCATTTTGATTTTTTTAATAAAAAAAATAAATCTCCCTTTACAGCAATATCTCAAAAAAACAATGAACTCCTGCCCAAAGTGGATGATGTCCTCACGTACCAGTACGTGACTGGAGGCGAAGGAAGGAACCTGGTGATAGACCTGTGGACGGAGGCCAAACACCTGGAAGAGTCTGCGAGATACCAGCCCGATCTTGTAAATGCTTACCATCTGTTCACCAGGTCAGTAACTACAGGTGTATAACTTAAAACCTTTTATTATTGATCTAACCTGTGCTTGACTGCGATCCCACCTGATGGTAAGCAGTGATGCAATCTTTGATGATGATGCGCACTAGTTTTTAGGGTTCCATACCTCAAAAGGAAAAAACGGAACCCTTATAGGATCACTTTGTCATCCGTCTGTCTGTCAAGACCTTTTATCTCGGGAACGCGTAAAGGTATCGGGTTGAAATTAAAACCATATACTCAGGTATGTGCTCGACGCTGTGAAAAAATCAAATATTTGAATTAAAGGAAAAAAAGATACGGCCGTTTATGTCGCATAAAACGTGTATTTCGGCACTCTGAAGGAAATAAAAAATTCATAGGGTACTTCCCGTTGATCTAGAATCCATACACAAGTATAGTAAAAAATCTGAAAACTTTAAATTTTTAGTTATGTCACAAAAAAACCTTCATAACTCATTTCGGAATTGAACTGTTTTCATAGGTAAGTTGGTACGGAACCCTCAGTACGCGAGCCCGACTCGCACTTGCCCAGTTTTTTTTTTTTAACTAATATAAACTAGTGCTTGACTGCGAACACACCTAACGGTAAGCAATGATGCAATCGTGAACCACACTAGTTTATTCACTCATTTGACATCACATAGACACCCGCTGCAGGCAAATAGTTCGAATCCTTCGATGTACACGGTATAAACGATGTGGTGAAACGCTTAATCTGGACCGTAGAGATGTTAACAATGTAAGGGAGGACACTCGCCGTACGTCGGGTTGTCCGATGGTAGAAAGATGATGGCGGAATCAAGTCATGTAATTTCTGCGCACACTTTTCAAAATGCATCCTGTAAAATACCGAAAGGCTGGCTACCCGACACCTAATCTCCACGCTTTGTAAAAAATTGTTAACCAAGTGTACCCAGTATTGTCTGATTGTAGGCAGTGATGCAATCGTTGATGGTGAGGCGCACTAGTTTATTAAGAGCATATTCACTCTAGCCTTGAAGACAGCTAAATTATAATCGGACGGGAACAGCAACGTAATTTTGAAAACGTTCCCCTAACTAGTAATGACTCCTCGTGGGGGCGATGGGCGACGGCGATCTCTCGCGCCGGTTCTTGGTACAGGCCATGGTCCGGAGCGAGGAGGAGTGGCAGGCGGTCGCCTCCTTCTGCGAAGCTGTAATGCTAACAAAGGAGGCGGCCGATCGCGTGAGGCAACGGTCCTCACGCCCCAACCGCCGCCGGAATTCCGATCCCGATTTTCGGCCACCGTGAGCGCGGGCTTGCGGATGGTGAACAATGGGTGGCTCGCAGTCCGACCGTCCGGTAACCGTCCGGACTGAGCCCAAGTCGTCGATGGCGCGTACTGTTTCACGTGCGCCTCAAGGCAATGTCAGCAACTGTAGGGGCCCATTAGGGTCGAAGCCTACTATGGCCAAGGGTCTGATTCTGAAAGGAAGAATCGGCCCTTGTACGAAAGGCAACGAAGGAACAGGAGTGGGTTTTTAGTCAATAAAAGTCTGACACTATCTCCCGCTCCACACAAGAGCGGGGGATGTCATAAAAAGATTTTCAAAAAAAAAAACCCTTAGTACCCTAGACTCGCATATCGTATACAAATATCGCATCAAGCGAGAGAAGCCGCTGCGAAAAGCTAGTATATCAGAAAGACATTATTTATTTATTTATTTTATTCAGGTTAACCAACAACTGTTTACACCAGTACACTAGCAACTTAATAATTATTGTTGGATACAATTGCGGGTGCAACAATTAATTACAGGTTAACACCTCTAGCACAAAAAACAGTGGTAAAATCAATTAAATTATTAGACTACAAATTATTCTTAATGCAAATGTGAATATAATTGACTATGCTGATGTGTGTTACTATGACCTGAATGCAGATCTCCTCAATAAACTGGACCGCCTTCTGAATAACTGCATTCGATTCGTCTTCAACCTTCGTAAGTATGATCATGTATTAACGCATCGATCACTTTTAAAATGGTTACCCATTCGCCAGCGTAGAGCGTTAAGGGCCTTGACAACTCTGTTTTCTTTTCTGAATAAACCCTCTTCTCCTTCTTATCTGACTTCAGAAATTCAGTTTCTTTGCTCTGCGCACAATAAAAATCTTCGATCCACAAATAATCGTCTTCTACGATGTCCGACACACCGCTCAGGGTTTGTCCATTCCTCTTTCTTTGTCCAGGCGATCTTCCTTTGGAATGCGCTCCCTCTGAACATCAGGATGGCAACCAGTCGGTTGTCCTTTAAAATGAAAGCACGAGATCACTTTCGCAAGAAGCTGGTGGATTCATCACACTCTTGATTTGTTGTATTTGTTTTTTTTCTCAATATCATTCTTTATTTGTATGTATGTATCTAAGTATATATTTATTATTGTCCTTGTTTCCTCTATGACAGTCTTTTATTAAGTTGCACCTGCCATGTTATGTCTCTGCACCACCCTAAGGTCGACTGGTAGAAAATGCCTAAGGCATTAAGTCCGCCTTTGTACAATGTTTAGTGCATAAAGTTTTAAATAAATAAATAAATATAATGCGACTGTGAAAATTAAAGTAAATTAATATTAAAATAAATTACTAAACAAGGAAGAAATTAAATAATAATTGATACGGAAATAAGATTACAAACAATAAAATTAAATAAGTTACACTAACAATTTAAAAAGAGACTAAAAACAACAACTATCTGAAAAATACTGAACTGTGGTAATAAACTTTAAAATATCTAAATCCAATAACAAACACAAGACATAATCATTAAAAAAAATACAAAATATATAACATTATACAATTCTTCTTAATTTCAGAGAGAATCCTACCGTCAGTCAGCCAATAGTAGCACACAATACTGATTGGTTGAGCACGACCCACTACAACAGCACACGAAGAACTATCATCCTTCTACACGGCTGGCTCGACGGCGTCACGTCTGGCATAAATACTGTACTGGTCCCTGGTAAGAAGACATTCATTATTTTTTATTAATTTATTTTTTTATTAATTGACCCGGCGAACTTCTTACCGGCCAACAGTCAATGAATGTAGTATATCTTTCGATATAATAATATTCCACAACTATCACACAACGCCGTCTAGTCCCAAGCTAAGCAGAGCTTGTGTTATGGGTACTAGACAACTGATAAATATACTTATATATTTCTAAATACATGCATATATAGATAAATAACACCCTGACACAGAACAAATGATCGTGCTCATCACACAAACATTTTTCCTGGGTGGGAATCGAACCCACGACCTCCGGTATAGCAGTCAGGGCCACTAACCACTAGACCAACAGGTCAGTCAATATAGTCAACCGATTGCGATGAAACAAAGCCTAAGTAATATATCCAAATTCAAATTCAAATTCAAATCATTTATTGTGGACCATAGGTTCATAAGATGTTGTTTTAGTTACAGGTTCTGCTATGTCCCGCCAATGAGGCATACAAAATTCTTATTATTAATTTGGTACATAGTTAGTAAATAAAATAATTAGATGAAATAGTCATGGAATACATTAAAATTAAATTAGCAAAATATTTAGGTCAAATTATAAATTAGTCATATTACAATATAATAGTTTATAAAAACAACAACATAGTGCTTCATAATGCTTTTGGTTTGTATTAATAAACCGGCTAATTCAGTGTCTTGTCATTTAAAAATTCTTTTATCGAGTAATAACATTTACTTATCAATAATTCGAGTAGGTTTTTTTTAAAGATATTCATGTCGCTCATATTTCTGAATGAAGGTGGAAGATTATTAAAGATACGAGGGCCCGTACAAAAGATGCTTTGGTGCAAAAACTTTGTTTTGCTGGCTACCGTGCGCAGCTTGTCTTTGTGTCTAGCCCTAGTGTAAAATTCAAATAGGTTTGGATTTGATTTTATAAATATTAAAGTTTCATAAATATACATACTAGGGAGAGTTAATATTTTTAAACTTATCAAGTTACACACAATTTTAATGTATAAAAGTTATCTATACTATACTAAACTTCTACAGTTTTATTATAAATAGTAAGTACCTAAATGTCCTGGCAGTCTTGCAGATGGAAAGTCCACAAAAAAAATGTATTTTTTTTTTGTTTTCTTGGAAACGACACTTCACAAATTCATCTTAAGATACGAAAATATGAAATATTATGTATTGTCTTCGTCGTGTGTGATAGTCCATTGAAATGTATAGCGAGCGATATTGTATCTTAAAATAAAATATTATAGTATCTTAGCCGTGTGCCTAGCCCTTTAGTGAACTCCAAGGCGGGTGATGTAACCTACGAGAAATTTATTATACAGACAGACAAACATTTTTTTAATCACATTTTTTGTGTTGGTCTAGTAACACCCGCTGCCATAAATTTTTTGATATTTTCAATGTACAGAATTTTCACTTCTACAGATTTATAATAAGTAAGTATATAGATGGCTATGGCGATATAAATGGCTTTTAGGACTTACTTATAATGATTCAGAAAACCTTCTTACGTCATTTAATTCACACTCGGAATCCCATCACAGACACTAACACCTACACACCACACATTACACCCTCACACTACACTCACACCTACTCACCACACTCACACAGCCACACCTTAGTTTTAACTTAATTTTTACTAAAACTTTGTAAGTTCTGTACAAGATTCAGCACAATTTTATTTCTATTTTTTATTTTTTCAAATTTTTAGGTTTTAGTTTTTAAGTTACTTTGATCTCCTTTTAACTTGTTTTAATCTTAGATTTTATTATTTTATATTATTTTTGTGGACCACCGTATACTTCACAATTAAAGCCCACAACTAGTTACAGACCTATTGATACATTAAGATTATTTAATTTAAGGTACCGTTTGTAACAATGATTCAATAAAAATTATTATTATATTATTATATAGATGTACAGACAATTTCAGATTAACACTTAAAAATTAAAAGAACAAACACAAACAGAAGAGCACAAAGGTACTGCTTATTTCAAACGAAATTTCTTCACCGACCCAAAAGTTTCAACCCCAAACGGCTCGAAAATATAACTGCCGACGAGGTTGTTATATTTCCACCGCTTGAGGTTCTCCGCAGCCACAGCGGCAGCACCAGCATAGCACGATGAGCTAGGGAGATGGGACGCCGCAACAGGGTCACCACAGGTCCCAGACTACACTCGACTACTATCTCGCCTGATGGAAAGCGACGATGAGGCCGACGTTGAAGCATGCTTACCTAGATTAAACTATTCAACATATTCACTCTTGACTTAAAGACCCCTAAGTTGTAGCTATCAGGAAACAGACACCGGCAGGGAATTCCACTCCTTAGCTGTACGCACAATGAATGTGTTCCCAAAACGTTTTGTGTGTATGAGAATCGGGATGTTATTTCTGACTTTGATTTCTTTTCTTAGCATTCCTGGAGGCTGAAGACGTGAACGTGATCGTAGTGGATTGGACCCACGGGGCGGGCACCATCGCGTACCCGGTTGCTGTCATCAATACTGTAATATCTGGTAAGATAATCATAATTTGCTAGGTTTTAAAAGACTGGGTAAGTGCGAGTCGGATTCGCGCACTGAGGGTTCCGTACAAACTTGAAAGGTAAATTGCGGCTTACGATTTATTGAATTTCAGTTCTAAGTATGGGAAACCCCCAAAATTTATTGTTTTTTTTTCTATTTTTGTGTGAAAATCTTAATGCGGTTCACAGAATACAACTACTTACCACGTTTCAACAGAATAGTTCTTATAGTTTCAGAAAAAAGTGACTGTGACATACGGACGGACAGACAGAGAATGAGAGAGAGACATGACGAATCTATAAGGGTTCAATTTTTGCCATTTGGCTACGGAACCCTAAAAACCGCTATTTCGATTGTCAACTGGCGACCAGTACTGTCTCAATTTTGACAAATTTATAGGATGAAGGAAACACACGTTTGAATCATTAATAAAGCATCATCAAATAAAGTATCAATAGTAGTTAGTTAGTAGTTAATAGTGCTAGTTCAATAGTAGTTGTGATAATGACATCTAAAACAAAACAAAAGACCTATGAAAAATACCTATTAACAATTTGAGCACTAAGTCAAAGTCATAGTCGAAGTCAAAGTCAAAGTCAAAGTCAAAGTCAAAGTCAAAGTCAAAGTCAAAGTCAAAGTCAAAGTCAAAGTCAAAGTCAAAGTCAGAGTCAAAGTCAAAGTCAAAAGCATTTATTTCAAATAGACCATTTACAGGTACTTTTGAATAGTCAAATGTAGGTCAGTCCAAAAAAAAGTGAAGCTGAATAAAAGTGTAAAAAAGTGCATTATGGAATGTTTTCACTATTTTAATAAATTAAATTGGTTATTACTGTTATATTTTTTTCACACTTGCAGTATATCCTTACTAAAACTAGTAAAAAAATAAGTGATAAACGAATCGAAAAAATAGGCGTTAGTGTTGCGAAAACCATATTTAACAGTGGAAAACTTAAAATAATTATCAGACATACAATGTTTTTATTTAAGAAAAAAACCCCTGTTAACAAACTATAGCATTATACTAAATAGTCTCTAACTTCGTTTGGTTACGGTTGGTAGACATAATTCTTTTTGCTATTGATTTATCTTACAGTCCTTTAAGATATGGCCTAGGTTTCACGTTTGGTGAAAAAAAAAACCATGGCAAAAGTTTAATTCCCCATTGAATGTGTTAGTATAATCTGTAATTGAGGATATCCGCAGAAGAACCAAGGTCACCGACATAGCACGAAGAATCGCCAAACTTAAGTGGCAATGGGCAGTGCACATTGCTCGCAGAACGGATAGCCGTTGGGGCCGAAAGGTTCTGGAATAGCCACCACGTACCGGAAGACGTAGCGTTAGAAGGCCTCCTACAAGGTGGATCGACGAATTGGTTACGTTGGAAACGGTTGCGGTAGTTCGATGGATGCGAGACGCACAGGACCGTTCATTGTGGCGAAACTTGGGGGAGGCCTATGTCCAGCAGTGGACGTCTTTCGGCTGAAATGATGATGATGATGATGATGATGAGTCTGTAATTACATACATATACATAATAGATCTATAATTTAACCTATGCCCACGATAAAGACATTCTGATTCTGATCTAAGTCATCCCACGATCTCCTTCATGGTCTTCTGATCCTGCACTAGATTTATCTAAACCATGCCATCTCTTTCTTTCCTCAGGTGAGTCCGTGGCCAGATTCGTAACCTGGCTCAAGGACGCCAGTGGGTCTACCCTCGATCAGTACCACATCGTTGGACACAACTTAGGGGCACACCAGGCTGGTATTATTGGCAGAAACCTGGGGGGTCAAGTCGCGTACATTACTGGTAAGTTAGTTTTCCCTTCTTTTGTGGTTTTTTTAGGTGGCCGCCCCGCACTCGCTCGTCCAGTCTGGCCGAACACTTAGTCTCAAAATTTGAAGCTTGTATTTATCGCCGACCATTCACAACATCATCTCTTATCATCAGGTGAGATAGCGTTGACCGCTATCTCATAAGTGATGAAGTATCTCTCTCGTAAGTAATGAAATACTTTTTTTTTTCCTTTTTTTAAAGCCACCACGGCCCCTTAATACCTCATAAAGCCTAAATGAATGAAACAATGTACCGACCTCAATTTAAATGATGCTACTATTTTTCATTCCAGGCTTAGACCCTGCCTTTGCCGGCTGGATCAACAACGACGAAAAGTTCAAATCGACTGACGGAGTGTACACTGAAGTCATCCATACGAATGCTGGTCTCCTGGGCTACCTGACTCCTTTAGCTGATGCTGACTTCTACCCCAACGGAGGCGTGGATATGCCAGGCTGTTTGAGCCAGGAGTGTGACTCTAACAGGTAAAGAAAGAAAAGTAAATGGATTGATTTCGTATGACACAAGGCACATAAACTTGCGCCGGACCCTGATTCAGGCTATGACCTGGAGCGAGGAAGAATGGCAGGCAGTCACCTCCTTCTGCGAAGCAATAATACTAGGGAAGAGGCCGCACGCGTATGGAAACAAACATCCTAACGTACCAGCCATCCACCAGCCAAGATAGACGCGGGCTTGCGGACGTCGAGCAGTACGTAGTCGACCGAACCGAACCCTAGTCGTCGACAGCGCGTAGTGGTCCTCGCGTTCCTCAAAGAGACGTCAGCAAACCGTAAGGGCCCGTTAGGGCTAATGCCCGCTAAGACCACGGGGAGAATTTCTGAAAAGGAAACCCGTAGTCCTAGAACGCAAAGGGCAACTGTAGGACATAAGTGTAGTTTTAGTCAGTATAAGTCTGACATGGCCTCTCGCTCCACCCAGAGCGGGAGAAGTCATTGGATGATTTGATGACTGGCTTGTTGATCTAGTGGTTAGTGGCCCTGACTGCTATGTCGGAGGTCGTGGGTTCGATTCCCACCCAGGACAAATGTTTGTGTGATGAGGACGATCATTTGTTCTGTGTCTGGGTGTAATTTATCTATAACTAGCTGTCCCGGTGAACTTCGTACCGCCAATAGTAAGGATAACGCCATCTAATGGCAGCATAAATAACCATTTTATAATGACATTTTAATTAGAGATGGCGTTGTATTCGATTTTTTTTTTCGTAAGTTTTCCATATTTTCTGACCGTTTAAACCTTCCCTGGACTATCACGAATATTTCAAGACCAAAATTAGCCAAATCGGTCCAGCCGTTCTCGAGTTTTAGCGAGACTAACGAACAGCTATTTATTTTTATATATGTATGTATTTAGAAATATAATTATAAGTACTCATAACACAAGCTCTGCTTAGCTTGAGACTAGACGGCGTTGTGTGATAGTTGTGTGAATATTATTATTATTATTTCCCACATAAAAACGGCACATAAACATAATAGTCCATTTTCGTTAAGAAAATATTGACGTCATCAGTGTTACTGCAAAGTAAATATGTATTCATATTGGGGTTAAAATTAAACCATTAATATATTAAATACTCCAATCTAACTGTGATTCTAGGTCTATACCTACTTATGTAATCGCCGTTTTTAGGGTTCCGTACCTCAAAAGGAAAAACCAGAACCCTTATAGGATTACTGGGGCCACGGGTAGTGTGAAAGTGAAAGCCGGGGCCCTGGGACGAAGGCAAAGAAGAAACAGGAGTGGGTTTTTAGTCAGTAAAAGTCTGACACTATCTCTCGCTCCGCCTAAGAGCGGGGGATGTCATTAGATGATTTTCCCACAGGAAAAAAATACCCTTATACGATTACTTTGTTATCCATCTGTCTGTTTGTCTGTCAAGACCCTTTATCTCGGGAACGCGTGGAGGTATCGATTTGAAATTAAAACTATGTTCTCAGGTCTGCGTCTTTTGAACTGACATTGGAAGTCGTTGGTGAGACACCTCCATGTCTTGGAAAGTACGTAATTAAAACTTTCAAGAACTCTTCAACTCTTCTATAATTTGCAGGTCTTTCCACTACTTCGGCGAGTCGATCAGGATTGGTGGTTTCACTGGTACCCGCTGTTTCACCTTCGCTGCTGCCATGGCGGGGCAGTGCTTCATGTCAGGACCCTTAAATATGGGAGGAATTAAGCCAAAGACCGGGTAAGTCATCCTTTATTGGCTTGCTTCATCTCCTATGCTGGCATTACTGCTTCGGACAAAGAGGCAACCGCATTCCATTCCCGGTTGCTCTGGACCA
This sequence comes from Mythimna pallens, assembly GCA_961205895.1. NCBI lineage: Eukaryota > Metazoa > Arthropoda > Insecta > Lepidoptera > Noctuidae > Mythimna > Mythimna pallens. The sequence goes on along the minus strand of OY540851.1, from coordinate 10,559,761 downwards.
TGACCTGAACTAGAGTCCGGCGCGAAAGGTCACCACCGTCGATCGCCTCCACAAGGACACACCGTATCCTCCAGGTGGTCTGCACAATGTGGCTGGAAAGACAACACGGCGTCCTTACTTCCGCATGACTCAGGTCTTCACCGGATATGGTAGTTCGGAAGGTTCCTGCTCCAGATTTGTGCGTAAGAAACGCCCGGGTGTCACCACTGCGTAGACCGCCCGGAGGACACGGTGGAGCATATGGTAGAGGTGTGCCCCGCCTGGGCAGAGCACCGCCGTATAGCATAAAATAGGTTGAAGTGTGAAAACTGTAAACTTTTACTTACGAGAAAAAAAATGCTGTTCGGAAAAAATTACGAGACTCAATTCAGGAATTCAGGACCACGTGACTGAGCGTTGCGATGACGTCAGAACAAAAGAATTGGAGGCGTGGCCAACTCGAGGCGTTCGGCGCGAACGATACGATTGTAACTTGGCTAGGGGGCTGATGTAAAACAACGATGCGGTCGACGATGGAGCGCGCTTTATCGCTTTATCGCTCTCATCTTTAAAGTGACTATAACTAACTTAATTTTTTTTTGTTTCAGACAATCTGGCATCTTCTATCTTCGTACAAACGCCTTTCCTCCATTCTCGCGCGGATAAATAATGGAGCCAGAAAGGAAATGAGAAAGAATAATTAAAAGATCTTTTGTTTTATATTATTGTTTTACTCGCTTCTGCCCGTGGCTTCACCCGCATGAAGGACTTCATCGAAGGATTGGAACAATTTGACTGCTGCGGTCTTCCTGTCCGATTATGATTTAGGTGTCATCAAGGCTAGAGTGAATAGGCTCTTAATAAACTAGTGCGCCTCACCATCAATGACTGCATCACTGCTTACCATCAGGTGGGATCGCAGTCAAGCTCTGGTATATATCAATTAAAAGAAAATGATTGCAGAATATTTTGTCATAGGAACTATTTAAAATTATTTTTAGGGTTCCGTACCTCAAAAAGAAAAAATGGAACCCTTATAGGGTTACTTTGTTGTCCGTCCGTCTGTCTGTTTGTCTGTCTTCTAAGTCAAAGATTCAAAAGAATTTATTTCAAATAAACCATTTACAGGCACTTTTGAAATGTTAAGAAGTCAGCCAGTCAGAAAAAAAAAAATGATGCTAATTGCCCATTCCAAAGCGTAGATCTCTATGGAGAAGAATGTGCAAGAAACTCCATGGACACTCTTTTCAATCATGTTTTGTAATTACAAATATCTCTGTTACATGTCTCTTGTCGTTATCATGTGAGAACAATGTAAATACAGTAAAAATAAAAACTAAATATAGATATTAAGTTACCTAAAAAAAAAGTTACAGCCATTAATGTCGCAAAAAAACGTATATTTCAACTCTCAAGTAAATCAAAATTCATAGGATACTTCCCGTTGATTCAGAATCCTGAAATTTGGTCTTATATCACAGGTATATGAATATATCTGAAAACAGTAATTTGTTGTTAAGTCACAAAAAAACATTTTTGCGATTCGGAAAAATCTTCGAGATTACATTCGTGAATTTAACTATTTACATATGTAAGTTTGTACGGAGCCCCCTGTGCGCGAGTCCGAATCGCACTTGCCCAGTTTTTTTAGTTTTTTCCACTCCAGGAATAAGTTCTGTATCGTAGGTGCGCTTAAAATCCAGACCCAGACCCGGAACCACTATCTGTAGGCTGTAAAAATATTTGTTCCGTTTGGGAATCGAATCTGCGACACGCAGCACAGCAGCCAATCGCTCCAGCACTGTGCCAAACGTGCCATCAAAATTATTGAAATCATCGATTAATACCCAACTGTCTTCTTGGATTAATTAATTTTAATAACTTAATGCATACAAGATAAATTACATTTCTAATTATAAATTGTCAATAAATCTAGGAGATAAGACAAGTTATAATCACTACGCCAACAAATAAATACTTGATTTCCGTCCACGTGCTACAAATAACGTAAAGATAAAGACTAATGCGCCTCACCATCAACGATTGCATCACTGCTTACCATCAGGTGGGATCGCAGCCAAGCACTAGTTTATATGAAAAAAAAAGCCTTAATTTTTGTAATGTCAGTGTGATAACAAAAGACAAGCACATGCAAAAGATAAACATACTTATATATTGCTAAATATATACCTACATATTATAGATAAATTACACCCAGACACAGAACACATAATCATGCTCATCACACAAACATTTGTCCTGGGTTTTTTTTTTTCGGTGGTAAAATCGTCTTGTGACATCCCCCGATCTTGGGCAGGGCGAGAGATAGTGTCAGACTTTTACTGACTAAAAACCCACTCCTGTTCCTTCGTTGCCTTTCGTACCAGTGCCGAGTCTTCCTTTCAGAATCAGACCCTTGGCCCCAGTAGGCTTCGACCCTGCTGGGCCCCTACAGTTGCTGACATCTCCTTCAGGCGCGCGTGAAACAGCACGCGCCGTTGACGACTTGGGCTCGGTCCGGACAGTTACCGGACGGTCAAGCCCGCGCCTACGGTGGCCGGAAATCGGAATCGGAATCCCGGCGGCGGTTGGGGCGTGAGGACCGCTGCCTCACGCCCCCGTGCCGCCTCCTTTGCAAGCATTACTGCTTCGCAGAAGGAGGCGACCGCTTGCCACTCCTCCTCGCTCCGGACCATGGCCTGTACCAAGGCCCGGCGCGAGAGAAACCGCCGCCGCCGATCGCCCCCACAAGGACACGGTGTTGCTCTGCCCAAGCGGGGCACACCTCCACCGTATGCTCCACCGTGTCCTCCGGGCGGTGCACACAGTGGCGACACCCGGGCGTCGCTTCCGCACGAATCCGGTGCAGGAACTTCCCGAACTTACCGTGTCCGGTGAGGACCTACGTCAAAACATTTGTCCTGGGTGGGAATCAAACCCACGACCTCCGGCATAGCAGTCAGGGTAACTAACCACTAGACCAACAGGCCAGTCATTTTGTTTATTTTTATTTTTTTTAGTCCCTAGGTGGCAGGCTGATAAGAAGAAAGGATGATTGATAATAAACCATGTGATCTTTACGCAGCAAATTCTTAAAAACAACTTTTGTTCGCTAATCCCACGATAATTAATCGTTGATAGGCGTTTATTATTGGATTAATAATTTAGACCGGCTACAGACGTGCCACGTACTGAACTTCCGATGGTCTAAAAACAAGGATTTTAGTTCCTAACTCTTTTTAAGAATTTAGAATTTTCAAAAATAAAAATGTAACATTATTTTTAGTACGTAGTATGCGAAAACCGAAACACGTGTCTAGTATTATTTATAAGTTTGTGATGTTACATAGTTGTCCGCACAAATACATGGTCACCGAGACATTGGGGTGACTGAGGGGTTTTTTTTTTACAAAATTTTCGATTTTTTTTTACAAAATAATGCGTTTTTCGTTTTAAGGTTTGTTATATTTCATACAAAAATATGTAGTTACTAGTACTGCGATATTACAGAAAATACAAAACACAAAGAATAAAAAAAAAAAAGAATATCGTACTTTTACTATAAAGCTTATTTGAACTTATAATTCCAAGTCATCATCATCATTTCAGCCGAAAGACGTCCACTGTTGGACATAGGCCTCCCCCAAGCGTCGCCACAATGAACGGTCCTGTGCGTCTCGCATCCATCGGACTCCCGCAACCGTTACCAAGTCATCGTTCCACCTTGTAAGAGGCCTTCCAACGCTACGTCTTCCGGTACGCGGTCGCCATCCCAGAACCTTTTTATGACCAGTGCGTGTTGCCAGTGATGACATATGGCTCTGAAACGTGGTCGCTTACAATGGACCTCATCAGAAGACTTAAAATCACCCAAAGGACAATGGAAAGGGCTATTCTCGGAGTTTCCTTGCGTGATCGAATCAGAAATGAAGATATCCGCAGGAGTACCAAGGTTGCCGACATAGCATGAAGAATAGCTAAACTTAAGTGGCGATGGGCAGGGCACATTGCTCGCAGAACGGCCGTTGGGGTGTTATTAGTATTTTGGCATTATTATTATTTTGACATTCTACTTAATAATTTTTGTCATTGTATAATTTTTTTTGACATTATTTAAACTGACATTTAATTGTTTTATTGACATTTTTATTAATATTTTGTGTGTGTACACCTACTGACTTGTATTTTTTTAACGATCTGGCCATATCATGAAGTGATAAATTTCTAAGATCTGACCACGCCATATATGTAGATTTAGGTAAGTATTTGTACCAAATTTTAACTAACTTAAGCCCAGGAATAAGGGTATTCCACACAATTTGTAACACCCCCAGAAAAAACTGGGCAAGTGCGAAAGGCAAACTTGAAAGGACTTTCCCCCAAACGACTGACAGACAGACGACTTTAGCAAAATTTAATACAATAGCACCGAATATCCAAATCACTGATAGAAATTCTCTTCACCTCCTGGGCGCCCCAATTTTCGATGAATCCTTTCCAAAATTCATTGAGCAAAAAATACAAAATTTTAATGACATCTCGGAAAGACTTTTCAAAATTAACATGCATTCGGCTTTCACACTCATTCGATACTGTTGTTTTGGGCCAAAATTTACATATAGTCTTCGCTTCTCCCATCTATGGAAACACCCACAATTTTTGGAAAAAGTCGATCAAATCATTAGAAACACACTTTTCTCAATCCTAAATGTGGCCTTGGACGACCGAGCGTGGCAGCAAGCCATGCTTCCCATCCGGCTGGGTGGCCTAGGCGTTTGCAAAATTTCAATTATAGTTTACCAGCTTTCCTCTCCTCGGTGCACAGTACTAATACATTAACCAGGAATATTTTATCTTCCTCACTGGTTGATGTTGAGGTACCGTGTTTATCCGATGCGTTGAACGCTTGGAAAATGGCTTGTCCCAACACGGATTTGCCCGACAATCTGTCCTCACAGAGACAGTGGGACGTGCCACTCTGCAGTATTATACGTTACAAACTAATTAACACGTCTTTAAGTACTGCTGAGCGTGCGCGTCTGCTGGCTGTGGGGGAATGGGAGTCGGGCTTATGGCTTCAGGCACTCCCGTCATCCACTATAGGCACTATGATGGATGACGCATCGTTTCGGCTAGCAACCTGTTTACGCTTAAGCGCACCTTGTGTTGCTTCACATCGGTGTCACAGTAGCGAAGCTGTCGACAGCCTCGGACACCAAGGCCTGTCCTGCTACAGGAGCGTAGGCCGTATAGCACGGCACGCTAGCATCAACGATATTATTCGTCGAGCTCTTGTCACCACCGGCGTACCTGCCGTATTAGAACCTAATGGCTTGGTACGTGACGACGGGAAGAGACCAGATGGTATGACGCTGGTGCCATGGAAGGTGGGTAGGCCTCTGGTGTGGGACGCAACCTGTGTCGACACCCTTGCGCCATCCCATGTTCCAAGTACGGCGGGCTGTGCTGGTGCTGCCGCTGCGGCTGCTGAGACCCTTAAACGGCGCAAATACTGTAACCTTATAGGTAATTACAGTTTTGAGCCGTTTGGGGTCGAAACGCTTGGGTCATGGGGTCCGAGTACGCGTCTCCTTTTTAAGGAAATATCACGCCGCCTGATCGACAATTTGCGTGACCAGAGGGCTGGCTCGTTCTTTGCCCAAAGAATTAGCATTGCCATTCAACGTGGCAATGCTGCCAGTCTTTTGGGCACATTTCCGGATGATAGCGATGTGGAGGAGTATTTCGAGTGTATTTTGTGTTTTTGTATTATATTTAGCGGGCGTGGGGGTGAAGCTGCTGCAAGAGCAATTATTGGAGGTTACGGTGGGAGTCGATAAGGCCAGACTACGGGCAGTGTCAACGCCCGAGTCAGGGGCGTGGTTACAAGCGATTCCTTCGCCTCATATGGGCACTCTACTCGACGATGACTCTTTGCGTGTGGCGGTGGCTCTCCGCCTGGGCTGTAAGGTCTGCGAACCTCATATATGCACCTGCGGTTCTTTGGTGGAGGCCGATGGCCATCACGCACTAAGCTGTCGGCGCTGCACAGGGAGGTTCCCACGTCACCACGCCCTGAATGACATAGTCCGTAGAGCCCTTATATCGACAAAAATCCCTTGCGTGCTTGAGCCTCCAGGTCTTAGCAGGTCTGATGGTAAGAGGCCGGCTGGGCTGACTCTGGTGCCATGGAAAAACGGGAAGTGCCTGATCTGGGACGCAACTTGCGTCAGCACTGTCGACGCCAGTCACTTGAGTCGCACCATGCACACTGCCTCTGCCGCCGCTGAAGACGCCTGCTCTAAAAAATGGCTGAAGTACGCTTCCTTGGGTCAGCTTTACCATTTTGTGCCGATTGCTGTAGAGACTCTGGGCAGTTGGAGTACGGAGGCAAAGTGTTTTGTGGGGGATTTGGGCCGTAGGCTCGGGGAGGCAACGGGTGATTCCCGGTCCGGGTCGTTCTTGGTGCAAAGGATGGCCATCGCTATTCAGCGAGGTAATGCGGCCAGTATTATGGGCACTTTTGCACCGGGAACGATCAGAGGCGGGTTATTTAATGACATTTTATATATTGTAAAGGTAATTAATAGGAGAAATATATTCATTTACGAAATTAAATTACATATATGTATTTGAACTGGAACTCCGCTCTCTAGTTTTGAAATAATACGCGATTTTACTTCGATATTAATTTGCTTTCTTTTTGTTTTCGACATGTTAGCAGTTTCACAATTAACTCAATAATATATTTTAGTGGGTCTTGAGTATGGGGAACCCCAAAATTTACTGTTTTTTTTTTCTATTTTTGGGTGAAAATATTAATGCGGTTCACAGAATACACATACTTACCAAGTTTCAACATTATAGTTCTTATAGTTTCGAAAAAAAGTGGCTGTGACATACGGACGGACAAGCAGACAGACTTGACGAATCTATAAGGGTTCCGTTTTTTGCCATTTGGCTACGGAACCCTAACAACCCGTTTTCCGTTGTAATTGCCCTTTACGTTTCAGGGCCAATGTGACTCTTTCCAATAATCTCGCAATTAATTGTGTAGTTAGCTTATACTATTAGATTGATACCAAATTAATCCTAGCGTAAGTTGTCCGTATAAAAACAAGTGCGTTTGATAATAGATCCACAGTCTAACTGTCAATCATAAAATGATTGGGTGTATCGTTTTACTAACTGCTGGATTAGCTGTTTCAACAGGTATGAAAATTTAGTTTTATTTTTAGGGCCTACGGAACCTCAAAAGGAAAAAACGGAACCCTTATAGGATCATTTTGTTGTCCGTATATCTGTGTCTGTCAAGACCCTTTATCTCAGGAACACGTAGAGGTAACGAGTTCAAATTAAAACCCTATACTCAAGTCTGCGGTCTCTTGAAGCTGTGAAAAAATTAAACGTTTAAAGTAACGAAAAAAAAAGATACGGCTGTTTATGTCGCAAGAAACGTATATTTCGACACTCTCAAGGGAAACAAAATTCATAAGGTACTTCCCGCTGACCTAGAATCCTGAAATTTTGCATGAAGCAAGGTCTCATAGCACAGGTACAGGCAAAAATCTAAAAACGGTCAATTTGTAGTTACGTTACCAAAAAAAAAAACTTTTTTTGCGATTCGGGAAAATCTTCATAACAATCTTTTTTCAATTCGGGATTTAAATGTTTTCATAGGTAAGTTTGTACAGAACCTTCAGTGCGCGAATCCGACTCGCACTTAACCGGTTTTTCTCCTTTTGAGGTACAGAACCCTAAAAAACGAGTTGCACTGAACTCAAATAACACAGGTGGAAGATGATCATTAGAACTAACTTTGCCAATTTCTCCTCAGCACTCCCAGCGGACCATGTCCTCTCGAAGCCTGTGCCGGGTCCTCGCTACCAGTACATGACCAGCCCCAACGGACCCGAGCTAGTGGACATGTGGGTGAAGACCAGCGACGTGCTAGCTGCTGCCAGGTTCAACCCTGACACTCAGAACAATTACCATCTTTTTACCAGGTAAGTTGCGTATTCTGACTTCTGTAAAGATAATCTAAATCTCTAATAAATCTAAATGAATTCGAATCAGTACTTGAATCGGTGGGTTCAGAGTATGCACATCACATTATAATGGGTGACTTTAACACAAATCTCCTTGCCCAAAACTCCCCTCGGTCCCGTAAGCTCCTCCATCTTGTAGAGTCAGCGAGTTTGCATGTTTTGCCGCTACAACCCACTCATCATAACATTGCGGGTGATGACACTTGGCTCGACTTGATCCTCACCTCAAATCCTTCCCTCGTCTCTTTCCACGGTCAACACGACGCTCCTGGTTTCTCTCATCACGACATGATTTTCCTTTCATATACCCTTAAACCTCCTAAACCTAAACCCAAGGTTCTGTACAGGCGTTGTTTTGCGGGAATGGACGTGGAAAAACTCAATAAGGATGCATCTATGGTTGATTGGGAGCGTATGACGGAGGCCTCTACAGTTGATGACAAGGTGTTGATTTTTAATGATATTGTGGTCAATCTTTACAACATCCACGCCCCTATCAAAAAGGTAAAATTGAAACGTCCTCCTGCACCGTGGATGACAAAGGAAATACAGATGGCTATGCGACGCAGGGACCGGGCATTTCGTAAACATAAAAGGGATCGTACTGACGAGAGCTGGATGCTATTTAAGTCTTCAAGGAATAAATGTAACCAGATGATACGCAATGCTAAACGCCGCCATATTCTCAAAAATATTTCTTCTTCCTCTTCTGCCGATGTCTGGAAATTCCTTGGAACACTAGGTATCGGCAAACCGCGACATTTAGACCTTCCAAATTCTATTGACTTAGATGATCTTAACCGTCACTTCTCCACTGTGCCTACCTTGGATCATCTGACTAAACTACAAACTCTGTCTCTAATCCGTGGTCTACCGCGTCCTCAAATTAAACCTTTTCGTTTTATTCCAGCTGAACCGGAAGAGATCAAAAAAATAATTCTTTCCATCAAATCCAAGGCGGTAGGATGTGATAACATCTCTCGTGTTATGATCGTTACGATCCTCGATCACCTCCTACCTGCCATCTCCCATATTGTAAATTTTTCCCTGTATTCCGGAGTATTTCCCTCCTTATGGCGTAGAGCCTATGTTCGTCCACTACCCAAAGTTTCCAATCCTACTCTTCCAACCCACTTCCGCCCAATTTCTATCCTTCCTTTCCTATCCAAAGTGCTTGAGGCCCATAAGACAAGCTCTGCTTAGTTTGGGACTAGACGGCGTTGTGTGATAGATGTGCTTTTTTTTTTTTGGCATTATAATATTCCACAATATAATATAATATAGTGCCGATAATGTAATATTAAGGTAAAATGAAGTACAATAAACTCCACTTTGGAAGGACGCGTATGAATTCATCATCATCATCATCATCATTTCATCATTTCAGCCGAAAAACGTCCACTGCTGGACATAGGCCTCCCCCAAGTGTCGCCACAATGAACGGTCCTGTGCATCTCGCATCCATCGGACTCCCGCAACCGTTACCAAGTCATCGGTCCACCTTGTAGGAGGCCTTCCAACGCTACGTCTTCCGGTACGTGGCCGCCATTCCAGAACCTTTCGGCCCCAACGGCCATCTGTTCTGCGAGCAATGTGCCCTGCCCATTGCCACTTTAGTTTGGCGATTCTTCGTGCTATGTCGGTAACCTTGGTTCTCTTACGGATATCCTCATTCCTGATTCGATCACGCAAGGAAACTCCGAGCATAGCCCTTTCCATTGCCCTTTGGGTGACTTTAAGTCTTCTCCATTGTAAGCGACCACGTTTCGGAGCCATATGTCATCACTGGCAACACGCACTGGTCATAGACTTTCGTCTTGAGACACTGTGGTATATTGGACGAGAAGATACCGCGCAGCCTCCCGAACGCTGCCCAGCCGAGTCGGATTCGACGATTGATCTCTTTCTCGAAGTTAGACCTTCCTAACTGGATGATATGAATTACATATATATATTTTTTTTTTTATTATTATAATTTCAGCCGAAAGACGTCCACTGTTGGACGTAGACCTCCACAAAGTAACGTCACAATGCCATGAATCAAATCATTTTTTGTTACAAGTTTTTATTTAGTTTCATCTGTCCCGATGTTTGCTTGTCTGTAATAAAATCTTGCAAATTAAATTTGATCCACTTCCCGGTTACCGATTGAGCTGAAATTTTGCATGCATTTGTAAATCAGTTCATCATCATCTTCCTGCCCTTGTCCCGTGTTATTTGGGGTCGGCGCAACACGTTTTTTTCTTCCATTCTGCCCTGTCACTCGTCATACTATCACTAACTTCCTTTTCTTTCATATCACTCCTCACACAATCCATCCATCTTTTCTTTAGCCTCCCTCTCCATCCATCCACATATAAACTCATAACTTTTTTAGTAACATGCGTTTCATCCCTCCTCTTCACATGACCATACCAAGACAAACGATTCCCCCTCAACTTTTCAGTCACTGGCGCCACTTTCAAACTTCCCCTAATATACTCATTTCTCACTTATTTGTAATCTTCACTTAGTTGTATTTCTCTCGCATTTGTAAATCAGTTGACAATGCAAAATTATTATGACATGGAGTTAATTTGATGATGGAACCTCCCGGTGGCCATAGGAGTACGGTAGTTAAACTTTCAAGTACCGTAATTAGAGACACAATAGAAAGACAATGAGAGAACGAACGCTTGGGGTTTAATGAAATAAACGACACAACTCCATCAAGTTTGGGCTCTTATGATTCGTCTTGACGAGTACTTGGTGCTAGATGGTAACCAGAGTCTGATGATGGAGCTGGAAGATAGCCATAGGAAATCTAATTACAGAGTTACACCTTATCGTGTTAGAACTTTAATAAGATATGGCGCAATAAGATAACCCTATCGTGTTGGAACAGACCGCGCTATAAAAGCTTTTTTCATTGAAAACTTGTTTTCAGTTAAACCAAGGCATTTTTTAACTAAGTCAGTCCGAAAAATAATGGTAATTGCATTCTAAAGCGTCTATGGAGAAGATATGCCAGAATGCGGTGTGTCAAACTTTATTGACTTCTTTGCCTTGCGTTCCAGGTCCCCGGGGTCCCTTTCGGAACCCAGCAGCTACATCCCCCTAATCTTCTCCTCTTGTGACTGTATAAATATTTAATTAACTCCTTTTACTTCTCTATAGGTCTAACCGCGTGGTCAGTCAGCCTATCCCCTTCAGGAACGACGCCGTGCTGAGGGCATCCAACTTCAACGCCAACAGGAAGACAGTGTTCTTAGTCCACGGCTGGAGGAACACTCCCACGTCTGACTTCAACGTCCATTTAGTTGCTGGTGAGTCAAGAAAAACCAGTACCACTCTTGACCCGAACTTATTAACCAATGGACAGAAGTTGCCATGGCCAACCTGGAAAATTATAAACAGACTCCGTACGGCCTCAAGTCTGCTATTACAATAGTGTCAGGTAATGGTCTATCATTGATTTCATAATTTTCGATTATGACAAGTTTGGTAATCTACTAATATAATGGCGTCATAATGACTTTCCAATGGTCAACCACTGACACTCCATTGAAAGAAGTGGCATAGAATGGTAATCTCGTACATATTGACAAATGAATATCTGACGTATGCGGTAATCTGCTAATATTCTGACAGTTCCTTTGATCAGTGACCTACCATAAGAACGTCATTGCTTTTAATAAGCTCGATATTGTCATTCTACCACAACTCTATTAAGAGATCATTGATCGATCAATGATCGATCATTATAAAATAGCAGATTACGAACTTTTAGCAAAATGACAATGGGATCGTATTGGAATGACGAATTTATAAAAATAGCAGACTTGGGCCGCTGGTTGGGCGCAGCAAAGACAATCTCCACAGATGGGGGTTCTCGGACGGTTTCAATATTCAGTGTTTGTTCGGCGTCTCTCCGCAGACCATGTCCAACCTTCCATCCTGCGTCACGTGTCCTGTTACCTGTTCACGTAGGGACCTAATGACAGCATCAGCGGACGGCAATGCCGTGGCTGAATACTGGGCCAGGCAAGGAATTTAACTAGTTTTGCCATTGACACGCTAAGAAGAAGATTAACCAATAAAAACACAGTAAACAGAGTTTCTCATGTTCCTATTGATACCCCTGGGCTAAAATTACCCCATTTTATTCGGTATTTAGACACCAAAACGCCGACACTATTTCCTTTACTTTACATACATTTAATATGGACTTGCCGCACACGATGACGCCAGTGGTCGCCAAATGCTTGCGGCAGGTACCGACCATTATATGCCAACGCATGCCACTCGAGCTAAACCCGACCCCTCTCTCCCATGCGTGGGCTTTCGGACGTCGAGTAATAGATATCTCGCCGCCCGGGCCGAACCCGAGTCGTCGACGGCAAAACCGTAGGCCTTCCCCTACGGTACGGCAGAAAGGCTAGAGGGGTCTACAATGGGTAGGTTCATCGAACTACTTTTATTACATGGAGCTTGAAACCATGCTGATTGTTTTTTTTTTAGATCGCCTGATTGTGTGTGTATGTCTTTGTGATGACCAGAGTTCGGAATTAGGTAGAGTTACCGCCAAAAGGAGTCCGTTCACCTTGGCTCCTGCTTTTCGGAATGTATCCCTGGAGTGCACCAACCGCCTTCAGCTCTTGGGTGTCGAAATTTCTTCTGACCTCAATTTCGGGCGGTTCATTGAGTCCAAAGCCAAGGTAGCTGCTAGAAAACTAGGCGTTCTTGCAAAGGTCCGGCGGTACTTCACACCGGGTCAGCTTCTAATGTTATACAAAGTACAGGTCCGATCGTGTGTGGAGTACTGCAGTCACATATGGGCTGGTGCTGCAAAATGCCATCTGGCAGCTTTGGACTCAGTAGAAAGGCGTGCGAAGAGGCTAATTGGGGATCCAGATTTGGTTAAATCCAATCTACAAAGCCTCGAGCACAGGCGCAGGGTAGCCAGCCTATCGGTATTTTACAGGTTGCCTTTTGGAGAGTGTGCGCGGGAATTGCATGACTTGATTCCGCCATCTCCTTTCTACCATCGGACAACCCGACGTACGGCGAGTATCCACCCTCACGTTGTTGAAACACCAACGGTCCGAACTAAGCGATTTGCTTCGTCGTTTATACCGCGTACATCGAGGGACTGGAACAATTTGCCTGCTGCGGTCTTCCCGTCCAACTATAATTTAGGTGCCTTCAAGGCTAGAGTAAATAGGCTCTTAATAAACTAGTGCGCCTCACCATCAACGATTGCATCACTGCTAAACCATCAGGTAGGATCGCAGTCAAGCACTGGTTTATACCGAATAAAAAAAAAAAAAAAGTTATTCATGTACTTGCATTGAAATGTTGATATTAATATGGATCTTCTCAGGATTTCTAATAAAAAATCCCGTGTGGCCAACAATATTACATATAAATAATAATAAAAACCTCAGAGATAGATAAGACAAATAAAACAAAGATAAACATACAATTTTTATTAGTATTTTTCATTGAAAAATATCTCTACGACAACTGAGGTGAGGTTAACAAATTTATACACTTCCTCCTCCTCGTCAAAATTTTTTCTGCTATATTTCAGTGTCATAAAAAATCTACTCTTTAAAATTAATCTCGGGGTTTGAGGCATATCCACTTTGTTCTTTCGCTGTATGACATCAGTGTAAGTACATGAATAACTCTACCTAACCGACCTCTGGTGATGACCCACGGGTAGTGTGAAAATGAATCCCGGGACCCTAGGGGGAACAGGAGTGGATTTTTATTCAGTAAAAGTCAGACACTATCTCCCGCACCGCCCAAGAGCGAGATTTGTCATCAGATGATTTTCCCACCTAAAAAAAAACTGGTGATGACCCACTAACATAGTTATTTAAGTAAATTTGTCTGTACTAACTCACTATGGGCCCTGATGCTTGAAAATAAATGAGGTTTTTTTACAGCTTACCTGAACGCTCAAGATGTGAACGTCATCATGGTGGATTGGAGCTTCGGCGCCAGTGGCGACTATTGGGTGGCACTCCCCAATACTGTGACCTCTGGTTAGTACCCATTTGTCTGCTTCTTGTCTCAAATTATAGCAGGGTCATCATCAGATTATAGCAGCGTCAAGACATACCCGATGCACTGGTCAATCTTATAACACATCGCGGCAAAAAGTCCCTTCTTTGGGGAGTGGTTAGAGAGGCACCACAGAGATCTCGGAGGATACGGTGGAGCATACGGTAGAGGCGGCCACCGCAGGCGCAGGCTTGCGGACGGCGAGCAATGGGTAGTTCGCCGTCCGACTGTCCGGTAACCGTCCGGACCGAGCCCAAGTCGTACACCGTGCGTATTGTTACACGCATGCCTCAAGGAGATGTCATCAAACCGTAGGGGCCTAGCAGGGTCAAAGCCTACTGGGGCCACGGGTAGTGTGAAAGTGAGCCGGCCTCATCTAGTTTAAAATGACGAAAAAAAAATTGACGTGTAAAAGTGTTTTTTTAAACCTATTTGAAAAATAAATATCATTAAAGATGGAACAGAAGTGATTTTTAGTCAGTAAAAGACAACCTCTCGCTCTGCCCAAGAGCGAGAGATTTCATTGGATGATTTTGCCACTAAGAAATCCACAGATCTCTCTATTCTAATGTATGTGGGAGTCCGCACTTAGTCCACGATGGACCATTGTGGGCCATAGCGGCCATCAATTAAGAGAGAGAGGGTTTTATTCTAGCTAGCCCATCTCTCTCCAGAAGCAGATCACGCCTGCAGGCTTATTCAGAGCATCTTTGACGAAATTCGATGAGCCTTGAGTTCTCGTGCGTAATTCCTTTACACCTGGGCACTCAAGAAATATATGCGCGTCTGTCTCCTTCGTCTTCATTCTGAGGAGAGCATGTATGGAGACGGAAGAACTGGATTGTCCGTGATACCTAATGTGCGGAAGTGTTTGTTTAGTGAGAAGTGTCCAGTGATGGTTCCCGACAAAATGCGCAGACTGCCTCTGTCCAGTCGCAGAATGCTCCTGATCTGATCTTGATTGGATACAGCATAGACTCTTAAGCCTGCATCCTAGTGTCGAGAACCAACAGCTTTGACCACGCAGCTGACCAAAGGGGATTATGACGATTGGTTCGGGTCCAAATACCATCGCACAAGATCCTCTTCTAGCCAGCTCATCAGCCCCGTCATTGCCCTGTGAGACGCTATTATCTTTAATCCACTGCAGCGTCAGTGTTTTGATTGAGGATGATGACGCACTGTAGAGCAGAATGGTATTCCAGTATGTTTCGAGGTAAAGTTTTTCTCTAGGGACTGAAAGACTGAGGTGCTGAGGAAGAATATACGAATGTGACTCTCCTAGATTCTAACCTAGAACTCTCTAGCTCTAACAGGAACCACTTGTGACTCACGGATGCCCCTCAAGTTGAAGGGTAAAATCTACAAGTATGAATCAGAATGTTGGGCTGTGAAAAAAACGGATGCAAAAAGAATGCACGTATCGGAGATGAGAATGTTAAGATGGATGTATGGTGTGACGAGAATGGATAATGTGAGAAATGAGTATATTAGGGGAAGTTTGAAAGTGGCGCCAGTGACTGAAAAGTTGAAGGGGAATCGTTTGTCTTGGTATGGTCATGTGAAGAGGAGGGATGAAACGCATGTTACTAAAAGAGTTATGAGTTTACATGTGTATGGATGGAGAGGAGAGGGAGGCCAAAGAAAAAATGGATGGATTGTGTGAAAAGTGATATGAAAGAAAAGGGAGTTAGTGATAGCGTGACGAACGACAGGATAGAATGGAAGAAAAAAACGTGTTGCGCCGACCAAATAAAACGGAACAAGGGCAGGAAGATGATGATGACGACTCTTCTAGCTTCTATAACATGGCCGCCAGAATGATGCCCACACATTCTGTCTGATAGATGGTGTTGAGTTTTTCTAATGGTCTAGATATTATTCATGAAGTCCGTGTTCTTTGGAATTAAGGGCCGAAACTGCGTTTACCGGGCGCCCGCGCGGTCCCATACATAAGTGCTCCGTTGCGGGGGCACCCATCGCAGTGAGCCGGGTCCCGCGCACGTTTTGCTACGTAATAATTCATTAGATTCTCCATCGATACGACTACATGCACACCGTTAAAGTTGAACTAGCGACAGTGAGCAGGTAATAATCCGGTTTCTGCGACGGGGAGCGTCGCACACGACACCTGCGCTTTGTCACGCGACGGGAGCCTATCACGGACGCTCGCTTAATGCAATTTCGGCTCTAATGACACAACTTTCTGACTTTCTTCGATATTAACTTTCATATTTCGACTGACCTGTTGGTCTAGTGGTTAGTGGCCCTGACTGCTATGCCGGAGGTTGTGGGTTCGATTCCCACCCAGGACAAATGTTTGTGGGATGAGCACGATCATTTGTTCTGTGTCTGGGTGTAATTTATCTATATATGTATGTATTTAGAAATATATAAGTATGTTTATCAGTTGTCTAGTACCCATAACACAAGCTCTGCTTAGCTTGGGACTAGACGACGTTGTGTGACAGTTGTGGAATATTATATTATATCATATATTATTCTTAACTTTGCTTGGCAGGTGAAAGTGTGGCTCGCTACATTACCTGGCTGAACTCTGTCACCGGTGCAAACCTAAACAATTACCACATCATTGGGCACAGCCTCGGCGGTCACCAAGTTGGAGTCATCGGAAGGAACCTTGGAGGAAGAGTCCCCTATATCACTTGTAAGTAAGGTGTGAAGGTTACCGACATAGCACTAAGAGTCGCCAAACTTAAGTGGCAATGAGCAGGGCACGTGCTCGCAGAACGGATGGCCGTTGAAGCCGAAAGGTTCTGGAATAGCGACCACGTACCGAAAGACGTAGCTTTGGAAGGCCTCCTACATGGTGGACCGATGACTTGGTTACGGTTGCGGAAGTCCGATGGATGCGAGACGCTCAGGACCGTTCATTGTCGCGACGCTTGGGGCAGGCCTTTTTCCAGCAGTGGACGTCTTTCGGCTGAAATGATGAAGGTGTGGAGATCGTCGCCGGTGTCTGTATTTCCAGATACAGATACCGCACGAATCTTGTGCGCTCGGCGAAAGGGCAGGGATCGCTTTGCGCATCGTACACATCGGCGAGCTAATCACTGTACAAGGATTGCACCCCTATACAGCAGACCCTACACAGGGTGTCTTTGACATCCACGCACAAACGAATACCATGGATCCAGTACATGATACTGGAATTTTTCGTCGGTTTTTCCCTATTTCTTTTTTTTATCTTAACGTTTTTTTTTTCATTTAAACTGTATAAAATCGTTATTCTAACATGTTTAGTGAAAAAAATTAATGAATTAATTTTAATACTTCAAAATGTCATCGGGATTAATTAGAATAACGATTTTAGCTACCCCAATGACTTTTTAATTAATTAATTAATCTATATTATATAAAAACTAGCTTCTGCCAGAGGCTTTGCCCGCTTGAAAATAAGTTTTTCTATACAAACTTTGGACCCCCGTTTCATCCACTTAGAGAGTGAATATTTGGAAAATCCTCTCTTAGTGCTCGCCTACGTCATAAAAGGAAGCCTTGTGCAGAATTTCATGTTCCTAGTCCCAGTATTTTCGGCTGTGCGTTGATATGTCAGTCAGTCAGTTTCTCCTTTTATATATATAGAATAATAGCTGTTTGTTAGTCTCACTAAAACTCAAAAACGGCGGAACCAATTTGGCTAATTTTGTCTTCAAATATTCGAGACAGTCCAGGGAAGGTATAAACGGTGAGAAAAATGATTGTAGTCATTTTTCTCACCGTCATCACCGCCATCTCTAATTAAAATGTCATCATAAAATGAATTAGGTATGCTGTTCTGGTAATGCCAGTAAATGGCGTTGTCGTTACTATTATGTGCTTACTTATTCTGTGCTATTAGGCCGTATTAAATTAGCTGGGTCAACTAGTTTTTAATAGATGACAATAAATGTCAAAATCGGTTGAACTGACAGTTAAAACGATTGTTAAAACGTCAAATCAGAGAGAGTCCCCACTCTATGAGCCCAAAGCCAAGATAAAATGAGCCTTACTGAGTAAATGCATTCCTTTGTCCCCAGCTCTAGACCCGGCTATGCCCGGCTGGCTGACACACTCCCAAGCCTTCAGACGCACCGACGGAATCTACACCGAGGTGATGCATACCGATGCTGGCTTTTATGGAATCACCAGTCCTGCCGGTGATGTAGATTTCTATCCGAATGGAGGCGCGCATATGCCTGGGTGTAACGACCGAGATTGTAGTCATCATCAGTAAGTACTAGTCATCTTCATCTTACATCATTACAGACGAAAGAAGTCCACTGCCAGCCTTCCCCATGTCGTCACAACGACAAATGATAAATGATGTTTATTTTTGAAGAAAGAACCATACAAATTTGAGTGGACCTGTCCAGTCAGTGCAAGCATTTGTCAGTATTCGTAAAGCTCAACTCAGGACTACTAAGGAGCTCAACGACTTGACGAACAATACCAAAGAAAGGACATTTGGGTAGGCCGCAGGTCCCTGGAAGTCTTTAAGTCTAGAGTGAATAGGTTACTTCTAGACAAGCGTGCTCCATCGTCGACCCCATCATCGCTTACCATCAGGTGAGATAGTAATCAAGGAAGGCCTGATTATCAGCTGTGAGGACCTTATAAGACTCATTCAGATTATAATTATAACCATCATCAGCTAGCAGTAAGAAGATACTGATTTAGATTCTTCATTTCAGATGTATCTTCTACATGGCCGAGTCTCTCACACGGGGCGGCTTCACGGGCCGTCGTTGTGACAACTTGAGCCAGGCCCAGAATGGAAATTGCAATGCTTCTGGCACTCTGAGGATGGGTGGCGTGAACCCTAAGACTGGGTATGTAGTTGATTACTTAGGTTAGGTGTCCTCCTTCTCCTTGCGTCGTTTATCCTTAATGCTGAGGGTTGTGACCTCCACGAATAACTTTCTTGTGGAATATATTTCGCCATGTTGTCCTATCGTCGGCGATGTGAATGACGTCGCAGACTGTGGTCTCCAGTGTAGCACGGATTTGGTCAGACCAACGTATTGGACTCCTGCCCCTGGGTCTTTTCCCATTTATTTTCCCTAAGGTTTGGTGTTGCTGGCTTAAAAAAGAGAACGTGAAGAATGGACAAGGTGAAATACGACGATGAGCAATAGGTAGCTCGCCGTCCGGACCGAGCCAGAGTCGTCAACGGCGCGTAGTGTTCCACGTGCACCTCAAAGAGACGTCAGCAAACCGTCGGGGTCCAATCGTCCATAACAATTGCTACTAGAAAATACTGCGCGCAGTGTTTTTCCATTTTGATAGTCATTTACAATGATATATTGTACAGGCTATTGATTATGAATGAATTCGTAATCAATAGCCTATACAATATTTATAATAGCCTATAAAATATTGTATAGACAATATTTCATTCATTTCATAACATTTTAAATATCGAATTTTATATTCGAATATCGAAAATTTTGTTAGAGTACATCGACACGAAAAGAATATGTCCATAAATTGAGTGACATTTTTGGGATATAAACAAACGCTAATAACTTTGCTGTTTATGAATATTATTTATTGAGACTTTACTTAAATAATAACAAGACCTTTTCTAATAAGCCCTTTGAGTATTTGTACTAATTAAAAAAATGTGGTGTATATTGTCCAGTTCTGCAGACACTTGAGATACAAATTACACCAATTTCATATCACAAAATTCACTAGGAATCAATTTGCAAAATAATTAAAACAGCCACTGCACTTCATTCGAAGAAAGCTGGCCAAAAACCACTTGCAAAATTTATTAACTCATCATTCACTAGCCTGTTGGTCTAGTGGTTAGTGGCCCTGACTGCTATGCCGGAGGTCGTGGGTTCGATTCCCACCCAGGACAAATGTTTGTGTGATGAGCACGATCATTTGTTCTGTGTCTGCGTGTAATTTATCTATAATATGTATGTATTTAGAAATGTATAAGTATGTTTATCAGTTGTCACACCCATAACACAAGCTCTGCTTAGCTTGGGACTAGACGGCTATGTGTGATAGTTGTGGAATATTATTATTATTCCATTTATTTATTATATTACATACTTATTATATTTTTAAATATTTCCTTAAAAAAAAAACTCAAAAAAAAACATTTAAAAATATAAAAATAGTAGCCCACCGGCATCGGGAACAGGGTCCAAGCTGCCGGCGGTCAGGGCTCCTGAGAGAGGAATCTCCTAACGATGCGCGCCGTGTCCAGGAGTACTGCTTTCTGGATCAGGCCCTTGATCCAGCTGCCTAACGAGAGCCTCCTTAGATGTTGTTCGAGGCTCTTCGCTATTAAGCCATTGGCCGTTACGACTATCGGCACAATGATTGCTCTATCCACTTCCCAAATGTCGACAACATCGCGAGCTAAGTCAAGATACTTAATTTGGTTATCTTTCTCAGCTTTCACGAGGTTCTCGTCATGAGGGACAGCTATATCAACAATCATTGTAAGACGCTCTAGTCGATCTATCACCACTATATCAGGTTTATTGGCAACAATAGTCCTGTCAGTGATGATAGATCGATCCCAATATAATGTGATATTGCCATTTTCGAGAACTGGGTCGGGCACATACCTATAATACGGTACTTCTGATTCCACAAGTTTGTATTTAAGAGCAAGTTGCTGGTGGATAATCCTGGCTACGAGGTTGTGTCTATGCAAATATTCTCCGTTAGCTAGATGAGAACACCCAGAAATAATGTGTCGGATTGATTTCCCGGGCCGGTGGCATGCCCGACAGATGTCAACCGTACCGTCCTTCACAATGTATTTCCGGTAGTTGTTCGTCATCATAACTTCGTCCATTATCGCAAAGACAAAACCTTCGGTTTCCCCGAAGAGGTCACCAAAACGCAGCCAGGATACAGACGCTAACAGGTCTACATCGGGCCCATGTAAGGCCCGGTAAAAGCGTCCGTGAAGCTCCTTGCTCTGCCATACTTCCCTGCGGTCATTAGTATCCAGTACTATAGGTTTGCGCCAGTTCTCGTTGGCCAAGGAGAGCGGAGTGAGGCCCTTGTCCACTGCCACTACATCTCGATGCATACCCACGTCGGCAGCTAGGAAATATTCCCTGAGACTGCATACCTCGCGGTTGTGCAGGGTCTTAGCATTTAAGAAGCCACGACCCCCGCACTTCCGCGGGATATACAGTCTCATCACCGATGATCGTGGGTGATGCATCCGATTTGCGGTAAGCAGTGTGCGGACCCTCCTATCCAGGGCGTCAAGTTCTGTCTGAGTCCATTTGAGTATGCCGAAAGAATACATCAATACCGGCATGACCCAACCGTTGAAAGCACGCACCTTGTTTCCGCCTGACAAAAGACTATTCAGTACTTTATTCAGGCGTCCAAAGAAGCGCTCTTTCAACGATTGTTTCACGTCATCAGTATTGATGCCTAACGATTCCAACATACCCAAATACTTGTAAGTTTCGGTTGAGCAGAGGGATCTAAGGTGTATGGAATCCGAGAGTTGAATTCCCACGGATTCCATAATCTCACCTCTCTTTACATGTATGACTGCACATTTGTCCACACCAAATTCCATCCTGATGGCACTACTGAAGTTTTTAGTTACCTTCAGTAGCTCCACCAGTTGCAAGTTGTTGGGGGCAAAGAGTTTCAGATCGTCCATGTAAAGAAGGTGAGATATGACCTGACCGCCTCTTTTCAACCGGTAACCTAAGCCAGAGCCCTCCAGCAGAGTGCTAAGAGGGTTCAAGGCTAGGCAAAACCACAGTGGACTCAGACTGTCGCCCTGGAATATGCCACGCTCAATCCTTATCGGCTCGCTGTTCTCCCGAACCAGTCGACATCCTGGATAGTGAAGGACTGTTCTCCACTGCCCCATACATGACATCAGGAAGGTGCGCAGTGTTGCATCAACTTTATACAGTTCTAGCACCCTCATGAGCCATGTATGAGGAACAGAGCCTTCTTATAATCTATCCAACATGCCGACAGATTCTTTCGAGAACGTCGAACCTGTTGGCTAATGGCCATATCGATGAGGAGCAGCTCCTTAGTACCGCGGGACCCGTTCCTACATCCATTCTGAGATGCAGACATGATAGAGTTGGTCTCAATATGACTATTGATTTTAGCTCTCGGAGTGGATGTAAGAACTTTATAGACCGTCGGCAAACACGTGATCGGTCTATAATTTTTGGGTTCCGCAGTACTACCAGATTTATGGAGCAGGTGGGTTATTCCTGTCGTTAGAAACTGGGGAAGCGACCCTGACTCTAAGGCAGACTGGAATTGAGATGCCAAGCGAGCGTGCGACCTTTGGAACCATTTAAGCCAGAAATTGTGCAGCCCGTCCGGCCCAGGAGATTTCCAGTTAGGCAACGGACGGACTGCACGGGCTACATCTTGGGGGCTGATGGTAATTGCCCCCATTTCTAGTAAAAGATCGCACGCGCGCTCGACCTCTCGAATCCAATAACCCTCAGTGTGA
Source organism: Mythimna pallens (assembly GCA_961205895.1). NCBI lineage: Eukaryota > Metazoa > Arthropoda > Insecta > Lepidoptera > Noctuidae > Mythimna > Mythimna pallens. Next base: position 10,537,198 of record OY540851.1, on the reverse strand, counting down.
CTGACAGGCGCCGACCAAATGCTGCGCCAAAATGAACACATGGCGTCATCATCCGGCAGGCACGTATCAGTTACACCTTGGTCCGGTCGCTCCCAATCCCTGTAAACCCACCTTTCGTTGCCTTGGAATGTACGATTCTGAGTGTACCGCTCCACTCGCCGCTTGTAACGACGAATACGGTTTGCCCATGCATAGATCTTCTGCTTCAGGAAGTCGATACGCTCTGTGACGCAGGGCAGATAATCTCGAGGGCTAATATCAGTCCCCGAGAATGCCCGCCTCACAAAGCGCATGACCCTGGGGCGAGTGTTGCCCGCCCTGAAGCAGATAAGCTTACCGATGAGTGCTCTAGCCTCACCGATACGGCGCTCTATCCTGCACTGCCAAGCTGGTACAGCTGGTCGTGTAGCTCTGTCACAATTGGGAAATTTAACATGAGCTACACGACATGCAGCTACAGCCGCACAGTACAAGATCGAGTGGGTATCAGTGAGGTCTATGCTGCTATCAAAACAATTTGATAGCTGCGAATCTAGAGCACACACCAGCGCCCTATTTCTCTTGTGCATGGGCAAACGAGGTAGACGAGGTCTAAGCTCCGGCGGTGTGGTACGGTACTCCCGAAATGCGTTCTCCAAAGCGCCCCTCAATCGATCATTACATTGGGTAGGTACTCACAGATATAGCCGCGTCATCATCGGCGTCACCAACGTGGTCGGGTCGCGGTGAAGCAGTGGGTTGACGTTGCACCGCGGCCGGTGGTGTAGCAGGTGAAACACGGCCACTCTGTGATTCCAGGCGCAGTCTATCAAGTACGGCGTCATCCAACATACGATTACGCTGAATGACCCGCACCTGATCCGATAGTCGTTGGACCGAAACGTTGACAGCTGGCTCAAGCATCTGAAACAGAGAGAGCATCCGACCACGATACGCAGTCAGGTTAATTCCCCCCTCTGTAGCCCCAAAGTATGAGCGCATAACGTTTTCATTAATGGATGATGTCCATCGCATGCGCTGCACACTTCCACCGGCAGCGGGGACCCTATCAGAGGCCGGCAGGCCTCGAGGTCCCAAGCTGGCCGGAGGTCGGCCTCTTCCCCGTCGACGCGCTGGTGGTGGTGTCGTCGGCGGCGAGAAGTATTCGTCGCTCGAGCTCGACGCAACTGCAGCGACCGGAATCTCTGGACTCACGGTTGGTGCTAGTCCCGGCGGCTGCGAGGCGGAGCTGAGCGACGAACCCGAAGATGATGGGTGTGTGTGGAGTTTTTGTGCTCGGCTTCTTGTCAGCATTCTTCCTTTTTAATTCATCGCCATGTCATTCAGGTTTGGTTTGGTTTGGTTTGTTATTTTCAGGATACGTATTATGGATGGTGATGCGATGTTTTTTTTTATTTTTTCCTGCGTGTTTTTCGGTGATTGTACATAATTATTGTGTATTGATGAATAAAATTGAATTAAATTTTGGCGAGAAAATATTTGCTGTCAGTCAGTTTGACAGCCGAGCCACAGATTATTATTATTATTCAATTTCTTTTTTTTACAGAAATTCAGGCTTGTTCTGGCTAAGAACCAACGCTTGGTCGCCATACTCTCAAGGATAAAGAACTACGTATAATATAAAGAAGCTGGATAAATCATTAAAATTATTAAATTATTATTAAACAAAATCCTGCATTTTTAATCTATATATATAAAAGCGAAATACCACTCACTGATTAATCACGAAATCTCAGAAACTGCAACATCTACAAACTTGAAATTTGGCAGTTAGGTTCCTTATAGGGTGTCGATAACCGCTAAGAACGGATTTTCCGAAATTTACCCCCTAAGGGGATGAAACGGGGGTCCAAATTTTGTATGGAGATACCGACTTTCAAGCGGGTGAAGCCGCTGATAGAAGCTAGTTTTGTGTAAGTACCTACAAAGCATAAAAGTGTAATCAACCTTGATAATGTTCTCACTGCTGGGACTCAGGTCTCCTGTCTACGAGATTGAATGGGCCGTAACCACGCGGGCCCAATGAAGGTTGGTGGATGTGATGTCTTCGAATTTTTGGTTCTAGGACATGCCGGTTTCCTCATCATATTTTTCTTCATCGTTTTGAGAGTAGTAGCACACTATAGATAGGTACAGAAGTCAATCTACATACAAAGCGCGCTCGAGCAACGCACACATAGACACCGCTCACGGACACGATATCTCGGCTCAATTCAGCTCAATGCGAGCTCGAGTGCTATCCGTTTGAGACACGCGTCTGTGAACTTTTTTGTGGAAAAATGGACCAACAAAAAAAACCTTATTCTAACTGTTCAGTGGACGGTTGTTTAAATTCAACATTAAACAGTGAATTGACGTTTTTTAGGCTACCAGTTGTTTCAGAGAGGTAAGTAGATATTTGCTTGTATTTTGATAGTTTGTTTTAACGTAACACAGAACAGGCCCCGAGCCGAGATATAGAAGATGATTTTGTGACCATGTGATATTTTTACAATTCAGATGTAGATAAATTCACCTTGCCCGGTCGCACTCGAACAGTTCGGCGCCACGCGCTGACCCTAACGCGATCGCCGAGCTTAAGTATGACAGTGAAGTAGATATTACATGAGATTGACTTCTGTACCTAACTATAGGTTATAAATTTAAACCTTTAAATCAAAATACGGGGAAGTTTGAAAGTGACGCCAGTGACTGAAAAGTTGAAAGGAAATCGTTTGTCTTGGTATGGTCATGTGAAGAGGGATGAAACGCATGTTACTAAAAGAGTTATGAGTTTACATGTGCACTAGCTTCTGACGTTTTATAAGTGCCCATGTAGGCCTATGTGAAATAAAATTTTTTGACTTTGACTTTGACTTTGATGGATGGAGAGGGAGAGGGAGGCTAAAGAAAAGATGGATGAATTGTGTGAATAGTGATATGAAAGAAAAGGAAGTTAGTGATAGTATGACGAATGACAAGGCAGAATGGAAGAAGAAAACGTGTTGCGCCGACCCCAAATAACACGGGACAAGGGCAGGAAGATGATGATGATGAAATCAAAATAAAATATTTTCAAAATAGGTCCACAATTGACCGAAATATCGGTGAACAAACATAAAAAAAAAATACATTCAGCCAAACATAAAACCTCCTTCTTTTTAAAGTCAGTTAAAAATGTTTAAAGGTAAGCGGAACAGAGAGTAAAGTCCCGCAAACCTCCGTTGAAAATGGAGGATCTTCCAGCCAAACGGGATGTTATGTCTGGTGGGCAGCTGCCCGATAGATGATTTCGGGCTGTTCTATATGTTCCAATCGCGCGGAGAACTTTGATTGCGCGATGCAGGATTAGTTCTTATGTGACGCTATAGATGTCGCTACAAATGCAAACAAAATAAGAAAATTTGAATTTTGCAGACTACTTCTAAGCATCCCCTTGTTATTACTTTAGATTAACCCTTTAACCGTCGGATTTGTCCGACGAATAATTTCGTGTCCTATTCGCCAGGGTCGCGTGTTAGCGACTGGGTACTCCATCTCGTTTAGCTCTTCAATCCCCATAGGTGACAGAAGAGCTGACGTGATGGAGTATTTGGTCGTGGATGTGCGACCCTGGTGCAATAAATGTGAGTGTTTATCGGAAATTGCCGAGACATAGGCGGTAAAACGTTAAGGTAGCAAGCAGTATTTATTGCTAGTTTTTTTTTAATTGTTGATAGGTTCGCGCTTGACCGCTATCTCACCTGATGGAAAGCAACGATGCGATCGACAATGGAGCGCCCTTACCTAGAAGTAACCTATTCACTCTTGAATTCCACTCCTTAGCTGTACGCACAATGAATGTGTTCCCAAAACGTTTTCTGCGTACAGGTGGGATGTCCACCATGTACCGGTGGCGCATTGCCGTACGCCTGGTGGTCCGATGATGGAACGGGCGCGGGCGGAATTAGGTTATGCAATTCCGAAGCACACACTCCGAAATGCAACCGAAAGTGTGTGTGACATACAAGGAAATAAGAATAAAACAAATATTTCAAGTTTAATATTATATTGAGTGCAGCATACAAAGTTTTGTGTGATAGAAATATTATAAAAATCACAATTAACAGTTAAACTTCGTTCCACATTTTCTGAAATTTTCATCTGTCAAACAGCTGTCAAATGTCACGTCAGTTGCTAATACAAAATATACTCTATTTTTATCAAGTTAAAGTTCATTTCGTGTTAACGAAATACTCTTAGGCTGCGTAGTCATAACTGTCGTCGTTTATATATTTCAATGGAGGTTTTCACATATAGTACGACACAATTATCTGTCGTCTACGACATTTTTTGTGCTGTCAATAGATTGTCATGATAGTGGAAACGACTAGCACGGGAATCGAAAACGATACAATTTGCCAAGACTAAACTGCGACGGTGAATCGTGTGTCGTTGTTGCGACTAACTGTCGTGGTCACGACATACAGTTGTTGAGACTAGAGACGATAGTCGTCCGACGTTAAATTGACCATTACGACATAGTAGGAGAGCAGCCTTTTTTTTTCCTGTACGAAAATCATCTAATGACAACCCCCGCTCTTGGGCGGAGCGGGAGATAGTGTCAGACTTTTACTGACAAAAAACCCCACTCCTGTTCCTTCTTTGCCATTTTTCCAGGGCGCCGGGAGTCACTTTCGCATCACCCATGGCCCCAGTAGGCCTCGACCCTGCTGGGCCCCTACGGTTGCTGACATCTCCTTGAGGCGCGCGTGGAACACTACACGCCGTCGACGACTTGGGCTCGGTCCGGACAGTTACCGGACGATCGACCGTGCAGAAGAGACGCCCGGGTGCCACCATTGTGTGGACCGCCCAGAGGAGGAAAGCAGCCTTAGAGTGAAATTTAATCGGTAATTTCAAATAACACATCCACGTCTGTGTGTCTGTATGAAAGCGAAAAACACAAAATTTACTGAACGGATTTAGATGCAGTTTTCACTAATAGACAGGGTGATTCGTAAGGAAGGATTGGGTGTATAACACATGCCTAACATAGTAGGGAAAAGCTGAGAATTCCAAATAAGTACGCCACTAATTTATTATGAATAAACTATTAAGAATTATAAACGTTTTTAATCTTTTTAATTGAAATAATATAATGTATAAGTCGTGATCAGATTTTAGAATTGATCATTTCTTGATATGGCCAACTAAAACTGGCCAGATCGTTTAAACGTCAACATTTGATGATATGTCAAGCCTCGTTTGTCCATATCATTGATGTAGGATTTCTATTATAATAAAGAAAGTAGGTCAAACAAAGATTGAAATATCATCAAACTACAGCCCGAAAACGTTCCATGGGTAGTCCGAAAGGGAACCCCGGGGGTTCTGGAACGCAAGGCAAGGAAGGAAAATAAGAGTAGGTTTTTCTGGAAAATAATCACGTTATGTAATCACATCTATAAAGTTGCACTAAATATTTTCATTCACACCTTTTTTTTTTTAAGGTGGGAAATCATCCAAATGACTTCTCGAGCTCTGGGTGGAGCGCGAGGGCGTGTCAGACTTTTACTGACTAAAACCACACCTGTATCCTTCAATTACCCTTTGCGTACTAGGACTACGGGTTGCCCTTTCGGAAATTCTCCGCGGTCCTAGCTAGCGGACATCGGCCCCACTGGGCCCCTACGGTTTGCTGACTTCATTCACACTTTAGAAGTTGACGTGATATTTCACAACTTATAAACTAAATAATCTTTCAGAAACTGTGGTTGGAATTTTAGAAATATTAAACAGTAGTTTTTCGATGTTTTTTCAACAATTATTAGGTTAGATTAGATTATTACACTATTCGTCATTCGAATAATCGATAAATTTAAAATAATATTCACTATTTGTAAATCACAAAAAGTTAATTGTTTCGTCAAAACAAGTTTATCTAAGAATTCAAAGAAGTTTTTTGAGTTTTTCCAACGCCATAAATATCTTAAGTTAAATCGCCACGGAATCAAAATTTTCCTTGTTTTTTTTTTGCATTTTGCTATTGTCAAGTTGTATATGGTTTTTTAAAAACTAATATTAACTACTGCTCGACTGCGATTCCACCTGATGGTAAGCAGTGATGCAATCGTTGATGGAGAAGCACTGTTTATTAAGAGCCTATTCACTATAGAACGAATTCTTATATTAAGTACTTCCTATTACGACTCACTTTTTTTTCTTAAGATTTGGGTACAATATTGACTGGTCTACACTGTTCTTACATCATATCTATTAATACTGTAATATGAAAATATTGTAAACAACCACTTTTTTTAAAAGAGTTACCATGGAGTTTCTTGCCGGTTCTTCACCATAGGAAACGACCAATTTGGAACCGTGCACTAGCTTCTGACGTTTTATAAGTGCCAATGCCTACATGGGCAATAAATATATTTTTGATTCGATTTTGATTTGAACGACGAGCCGGAACGCTAGTCCGGACCGTAGAAGGTAAGGTTAACAACGTAAACGTAATTTACGACCGTAACACGTATTTAATTTATTTATGGAATAATAATCATTTAAATAATCTAATAACCCTTTCAGTTCGTGTAACATTAATCATAATATCCTGAGGATAGTATCATTGAGCTGCAAAATGCAAAAGAAAATTTAAGAAAACTTGAATTTCATTTTCTATTTCTTCCTTTTCCGCTTGGAGAATTAACCCATTAACCACCCGCGTCGGATTAATCAGACGAGTGTAAGCACTAGTTTATAACAATTAAAAAAAAAAGTTTTCGTGTCCTATTCGCCAGGGTCGTCTGTTAGCGACTGGATACTCTATCTCTTTTAGCTCTTCGATCCAGTGACAGAAGAGCTGACCTGATGGAGTATTTGGTCGTGGATGTGCGACCGTGGCGAAATAAACGCGAGTGTTTGTCGGACGTAAGCGGTTAAGAAAAAATTACAAAAACATTTTTTTTTTCTCTGTTTTCAAATGAGTACAGACAATAAAAGTAATAATTGTTAAGACAGCTATCTATAATCACTTTTGAACCCATATTAAGTTATGAAGATGCAACAAAATAACCTTCACAAATGGTTATAATTATGTGCTTATGTATAGTCAAACAAACTATTTAGTATACAAGCAAAAATAAAATCTCTTTTAATGTACTAAGAGAGTAAAAACACAGTAAAGAAAGGAACAGGCCATGTCATGAAGGCTTAAAGTCACCCAAAGGGCAATGGAAAGGGTTATGGCTCGGAGTTTCCTTACGTGATCACATCAGAAATGAAGATATCCGCTGGAGATCGAAAGTTAACCGACATAGCCCAAAGAATTGCCAAACTTAACTGGCAGTGGGCAGAGCACATTACTCGCAGAACAGATGGTCGATAGGGACGAAAGGTTCTGAAGTGGCGACGACTGTAAGACGCAGCTTTGGAAGGCCTCCTACAAGGTGCACCGATAACCTGGTGAGGGTCGCGGGAATCCGATGGATGCGAGACGCACCGGACTGTTCGTTGTAGCGATACTTGGGGGAGGCCTATGTCCAACAGTGGACCTCTATCGAGCTGTAATAATGATGGTGATGATTTACTTTAGGCCTATTTGAAATAAAATATTTTAAATTGAATAGAATTAAGATGCTTGTACACTAAATATATTGTTCGACTGTACAATACATAATTTTTGGATCTAATTTTCTCAAATAAAAAAATGACATTCAATAAACACAACTATCAAACTATTAAAGCATTAATTATTGTACTTATATTTATTATTATTACTTTTGCCTGTGATTTTTAATTTTAACTTTTTTTTTTGTTAATATTATTGGCCTGGATACTAAGTCCTTTAAGCCATGTCTTCATATGAATAGTTAATTTGTTTACCATTAGAATATGGATGTACATATTCTAATTTTTTTGTAGCATTTGGCAGCAAATGTATCGAGTCAACCTTCTCGGCAAACTTCGCTGAGGTAGTCAACACTATAATAAAATTCTCAGCTCCATTTTACAGAGATCGCGCCTGTTTCAATGATTCCACATGTTGTCCAGTTGCGCAGACACTTGAGATACAAAACTACAACGATGAAATCTAAAGCAGTTTGCAAATGAACAAATGACATTACATATTTACGCTTTGATATTTCACGTAAGGGTGTTTCACATAAATCATCGTGAATTTATCGAATTATTTTGTATGCCAGAAAAATAATTCATATGCCAGTTGAATCTTTGACATGGTCTCATTCCCTCATACCCTAGAGTTATAGGACAAAAAACACGTTGTTTATACAGAAGAAAAAAATCGCAAGCAAAAGTTGACAAAACAATAAATAGATTCTAAAATCTATAACAGCAGATGCTTTAATGAGATCCCATCAAAATAGTTACAACCGTTTTCGATTAGGTACAGACCACACATACAGTTATAAATAATTCACGTTGGAAGCATCAGATAGATACACGAAGGGACAAAATGTCCCCCCAACAAAACGCGAAACGCTGTCATATTTTCAAACATGTTACACGTCACGTGAATGTGTCGTAATATATTGGGGGGATTATTTTGTTCCCTAATTTATGAAGCCTCAGACATATTAGGGGACAAAGTGTCTCCCAACACGCAACGCTCAATTTACGTGACAACATTATATATTATTGGACAATTTGACAGCGTTGCGCGTCATGTTACGAAGCTTGAAATACACAATCACATTCAAAATATTTCTTGCTGGGCTCGGGTGTAAAGCTGTTGAGTTTGACACCCGAGCTCAGCGACGTTGCTTAGCGGCAAAAATTTGTATATTTATATATTGTTTATATATATTCAAGCGAATATTTGTCTAAGTAACAACAAAATTTTACTAATTGTCACTACATAAGGATATGAATAATTTGTACATAATATTTTTTTTTAGTGTTTTAGAAAATCCTAGCCGTGCACTCGGAATAACTTCTATATCGTGGGTGCGTTCACAAACATACAAACCCTAAGACATCCAGACCAGGAACATCTATCCGTAGGTCATACATTATATTTGTTCCAAGTCAGTGTTTCTTATCGAAATCTCCAAAACGGCTTGACCGATTTCTATGAATTTTTTTGTGTACACTTGGTAGATCTGAGAATATGTTGTAGACTATTTTTTACTCTCCCACCCATCCCCCCATAGTTTTCTTTGATAATTTACAAGGCAGAGCAACGTTTGCCGGGTCGGCTAGACTATTATACACCACAAATTTTTAATTAGTACAAATACTTAAAGGGCTTATTACAAAAGGTCTTGTTAATATTTAAGTAAAGTCTCAATAAATAATATTCATAAACAGCAAAGTTATTAGCGTTTGTTTATATCCCAAAATGTCACTCAATTTATGGAAATATTAATGTTGATTATGAATGATTCATTCAATTATGAGTTTACCAATTATGACAAATTTTCGTGGACAATTTTGGGATTTAATTTTTTTTTTTTACTTTTGACTACAAAAATATGATCAGTAACGAGTACGGATAGATAGAATCACATTTTTTTTTTTTTGTAATAATTAGAAGAAAATAGGGGCGTATAAAAATCTTATTTCACAGTGTCTGTTTTCGCACTCCACCGAATTTTTTTGTTTTATATATATATATATACTAGCTGTCCCGGCGAACTTCGTACCGCCAATAATAAGGACAACGCCATCTAATGGCAGCATAAATAACCATTTTATAATGACATTTTAATTAGAGATGGCGTTGTATTCGATTTTTGTTTTCGTAAGTTTTTCCATATTTTCTGACCGTTTAAACCTTCCCTGGACTATCACGAATATTTCAAGACCAAAATTAGCCAAATCGGTCCAGCCGTTCTCGAGTTTTAGCGAGACTAACGAACAGCTATTTATTTTTATATATATAGATATATATATATTTGGTAGGTCAGAGAAAAGGTCGTAAGCCACGTTTGACCCTCCCTCCCTCCCCATATTTTTCGTTGATAATTTACATGGCAAAACAATATTTGCCGAGTCAGCTAAATTCACTCTAATTCTCCATTAAAAACGTGCATTGTCATAAATTGAAAAATTACTAATTTCTATTCGACATTTATTTTTAAAAACTATCTAAAAACCATTTAATCGCCTACGTCGGATATGTCCGACGACTGTTTTCGTGTCCTATTCGCCAGGGTCGTGTGTTAGCGACTGGGTACTCCATCTCGTTTAGCTCATCAATCCCCATAGGTGACAGAAGAGCTGACGTGATGGTGTATTTGGTCGTGGATGTGCGACCCTGGTGGAATAAACGCGAGTGTTTGTCGAATATATCCGACGTAAGCGATTAGAAGGTTAAACTTTTGATGAAGCAAAACTGTGCTCTCAGCGCCAAGTTACGATTTGTCGTGTATTCGCGACCATGGCGCGTTGGACACATAAAAATGTTATACGTGTTTCCGTCTCATACGATACAGTGTAGACAGAGATCGTCAATTAATAGTGACTTATAAATATTGATTGTTTTGTTCAGGGTATGTAGGGAAAGACTTGAGTTATGCGCCCGATGCCTCTGTAACAGAAGAAAATATAATTCAGTAAGAATCAAGAGTTATGCACTTTTATTTCCGTAGATAAAACACCTCACCTTAGAAGCGACAAGAAATATGTAACCAAGATTTATGTAACTCATAATATGATTTAAAAGAGTGTCCATGGAGTTTCTTGCTCGTTCTTCTCCATAGAGATCTACGCTTTGGAACGTGCAATTTAGCTTCACTTGTATTTTTTTTTTTTTGACTGACCGACATTCTGACAATTCAAAAGTGCCTGTAATTGGTCTATTTGAAATAAACGTTTCTGATTTCTGATTTCTGATTTCCTCACACTCACTACTCTCAGACACTCACCACACTCATATTTCCACTCATTTTTTTTCTTCTAAATATAATTATATGCTTTATATAGTAAAAAATCAGATAATAATTAGGTAGCACAGTCTGCAATTGTAATAATCCTTTTTTATGTAACCTCACAGCTGAACACTGTCTCTAAATACAGGTTATCCTAGTTTGAGAGGCAGGGCTCACATTATCTGTATATATCTTCAGCAGTGTAGTTAGCATTTTGTTAATCAGTCTATACTAATATATGTATGTTTCTTTGTGACAATAAACTTTATTATATTATATATAATCAAAGCATTTATTTCAAACTAGCTTCTCCATATAAACTTTGGACCCCCGTTTCATCCCTTTATGGGGGTGAATTTTGGAAAATTCTCTCTTAGTGCTCGCCTACGTCATAAAAGGGAACCTTGTGCAAAATTTCACGCTCCTAGTCCCAGTAGTTTCGGCTGTGCGTTGACATGTCAGTCAGTCAGTTTCTCCTTTTTTATATAGAATAAACCATTCACAGGCACTTTTGAATTGTCAAGAAATCAGTCAGTCAAAAAAAAATGTATGCTAATTGCACATTCCAAAGCGTAGATCTCTATGGAGAAGAATGTGCAAGATACTCCATGGACGGCGAGCTATCTTTTGCGCGTCGTCAGCAAGCCCACGCCTGCGGTGGCCGGTGTAATACATGCGTAGTAACTGACCTGGTGCCAAGTCCGGCTGTGAACAGCAGTCGCCTGCCCCTGACGAGGTACTCGGGGCAGCGCACGAAGCGGAACAGAACGGAAGCCGTCTCGTCTGCGCGCAGCACGTTGTGCAGGGACATTATACCCTAAAACAATAGCAATTTACACTACAACTGCTATATAGCTTTCGGATTCAGGGTGACAGCTGTCGGATTCATACGCATAGAATAAGCAAGCTTTCAATGTTCCCACTGCTGGGACTCAGGCACGTCACGACACGGACGTGACCTTCATTATATTTGCCTACAGGGACTAAATCGCATAGCATAAGCATATAGGATAATTAGCCTTATAATGTTCCCACTGTTGGGACTCAGGCCTCCTCTCTAGGAGAGGGAATGGGCCGTAATCCACCACGCGGGCCCAGTGCTGATTGGTGACTGACACGTGTTTCCGATTTTTTGGTTCTAGGACACACCGGTTTCCTTCACCGTTGTGAGAGCAGTGGTGATGAAATAAATTTCACAAAGTAAAGTAACGCCACAAAGTAAATTTTTAGAGGCCAATACGAGGAATCAATAGCAAAAAGAACCAGGTCTTTAAACCGTAACCGAACGAAGATACGTATAGAAGCATTACTAGTATATTTTTGTTAGGCATTACCTATTTTCGTTACAATGGAATAGAAATATAATACGAATATTTTGAGGTTTCAAGAGCGGCCTGTTCAAAGGTGCACAACGGACATAATAAAAGAGACTCTCGCTACGTGGACTTAAGGTCGATTTAGTCCCTGTAGGCAAATATAAAGAAGGTCACGTCCGTGCCGTGCAATGTATTATCAACATTAGTAACGTTGTTAGTAGGTTTGTATTAGCATATTTCCTTTCGAAGAGTGAAATTTCTGTACTTGTACTATTATTACTTATTCTGTGCCTTGGGGTAATTTTCTACTTTTATTTTACACAGGCGAATCCGCTGGCAGAAAGTAGTAAAAAAGATATTTTACCTCAATAATCGCCGTCTGTCTGACGTTTCCGACGTGCACCGTGCACTGGAAGCCGGGGTAGATCACTGTCGAATGGCGTAAGACTTGTACCGATGCCTGTGAACAACAACTTAATTTATTAATAATGGATACAATAATAATAATAATTATTATTCCATTTATTAAATTTTATGTACATATTAAATACATTTTTAAATATTTCTTAAAAAATAAAATAAAAAAACATTTAAAAATAGTAGCCCACCGGCATCGGGAGCAGGGTCCAAGCTACCGGTGGTCAGGGCTCCTGAGAGAGGAATCTCCTAACAATGCGCGCCGTGTCCAGGAGTACTGCTTTCTGGATCAGGCCCTTGATCCAGCTGCCTAACGAGAGCCTCCTTAGATGTTGTTCCAGGCTCTTGGCTATTAAGCCATTGGCTGACACGACTATCGGTACAATGATCGCCGAGTCCACATCCCACATGTCGACAACCTCGCGAGCCAAGTCAATATACTTGATTTGTTTATCTTTCTCGGCTTTCACGAGGTTCTCGTCATGCGGAACGGATATGTCAACAATCATTGCACGCCGCTCGCTTATTATTATTATTATAATACACAACTTGTGGATAACGCATAATCACCATGTGGATAGAGGGTGCAACCCGCCTGGAGAACGCGTGGACATCCCGTGGACACCGCATGGACAACGCCTGGTCACCGCATGATACCGTGTGGACACCGCCTGGATTCTGGTCACCGCGTGGACAAAAGCGGTTTCCACGCGGTGTCCGTGCGGTATCCAAGCGGACACAGCCAGACCGCAAAAAAAACCGTATACGAAAGCTAGTTTTTTAAGTATAATATCATAAGCTAGTTTTTTAACCATAAGTACAATACCAACTGGCCAGCATCACTCGGTCGGCACACCCGCACTCATCACGCTTCACGTCCGACTCGTCATCGTCATACGCGTTCCCGTTAATGTCGTCAAACGTGTTCCCATCAATATCTTTCGTCAGACATTACTCACCCGTCTCTATGTCCCGAAGTAATTCTTGTTTTTCCTGCGGACGATCTTTCGATATTTCGTCTTCTGACCACACGTGGTCACCGCGTGAACACCGCGTGTACGCCACATAAATACCGCGTGACCGCAAGAAACTTATGCGAAATTTAATTTTATTTATTTAATTTTATTTATTTTTCTGTTTGACATTTTATTTGGTAATTATTAATGACATTGTTTTTTTTTTTGACATAGTAGTTTTAACTTACTAATGAAATAAATAATTTTTTGACATATTATTGCATACTTATTAATGACATCAAATTGTATTTTTATTATTTTTGACATTTTATTTTTAATTATTAATGTGAACAAATTGTACAATTATATATTTTTTTCTTTTCTGACATTTTAAAACGTAGGAATACAATTATTAAGTATTAATTTAAATATGGAACTATAGTTTATACTCATAGTAATGATAAGTAATTAGTTGAAATGAATTAAACGAAATAATAAACACTTAGATATGAAAATTAAATAGGTACTTATATTAGCGCTCTTCCTCTCTCCTACCATTTATAATGTTGCTGTGCCCGACAGGGTCCATAATTGTTTCTATTTTTTATTATTTATCACCTGACATGTACATTATGGATTGCAATAAAGATTTGAGATTTGAAATTACTCTTAAGCATAGCTATACATACTAACCTGAAAGTAAACACAGCCCCGTGGATCATCAGGGTCCTCCAGCATCACCCTGTCGGCACAGCCGCACTCTTCGTGCTTCCCGTCCGTCACGTCATCGTCATACGCGTTCCCGTTAATGTCGTCAAACGTGTTCCCGACAATATCGTCAGAGATATCCTTCGTCAGACACTCCTCAGCTGTCTCTATGTCCCGGAGTAGGTTCTTGTTTTTCCTGCGGACGTTTTTACGGTTTTTCGTCTTCTCCGCTAGGTTTTGTTCGATTAGTTGTTTTAGCTGTAGAGAAGAAAGATTTTTTTGGTTAGAAAATATATTTGATAAAGAAATTAGTATGTTCTCGTATTTATTGAAGTTTTTGGTAATAAAAATCTTTTTACAAAAAAAAATACAACCGACTTCAACGTAAAAAAAAAACACTGAAAAGTGCAAAATAACTTTAATTTCGGAAGTCGGTGTTTCTATAATAGTTTTGTCTCTTCGTTATACGTTGAAGTCGGTTGTAATTTTTTTTTTAAGATTTTATTTTACACTTTTTAGTTATGGTAACACCACTAAAAAGTACCCCTCAGCCAAACTTAAATACCTTATAGCCAGAGTGCTGCATCTCATGACAATTTTAATAATCCCCAACACGGTTAGATTACATTAATTTATTACAGAGTTCCGGTGCCTAACTTCAAGCTTCATCATCAGATCAGTTCGATATATTCCCCCTCTTCTTTCAGTCAGTCATCGATTACACGTATAAACAAAGCAATTTTACTTCATACGACAGTTCTGCTGTGATCCTATGTGGAGTTCTGTTCCATATCTTCGAGGTTCATGATCAGATGGTGTTATGAGCATAACCATTCAAACAAAAAAAAATATTTCAAAACCGGTCCACAATTGACCAAGAAATCGGTGAACATACATAAAAAAAAAATATACATTTAGCCGAACATAGAACCTCCTCCTTTTTGAAGTCGGTTAAAAACGTATAGTTATTAACGCTATTTTTCACTACCCTTTGCTGTCCCAAACTATCCTACGCTGCACTACGCTGAGTTGCGCTGCGCTACACTGGATAACTTAAATTTTTCGTTTTCTGCTGGCAATCACAGAACACAGGCCTCCGAGGCGTGCAGAATGGATACGTTAACAGCACCATAACAAATCTTGGGTCTCCTCCACTCTAAAGATCTATGCTGTGCTATGCTACGCTGTTCTACGCTGTCCCACGCTATTTTGCGCTATCCTACACAAAATTACTTACATCTTGCGTCTTCTGCTGGCAATCACAGAACACAGGCCTCCGTGGCGGGCGGGGCGGAGGCGCCAACAGTACCATGCCAGGTCTTGGAGACCCGCTCTGGAGCCCTACGCTGGCGCACTGTCCGGCTCGGACTCCGCCGCAGGGCGCTCGGTTACGGTATATGCTGCGGACTCGGCTGCGGGTGAATGATCCGTCTTCTAGGGGGCCTGTTGGGAAAGTGTGCGGGTTAACCTAAGGGTAACTAACCTACATTAAAATTATAAAGAGGTAAAGTTCGTTTTTTTGTTTGCAGGAGGTAATCTCTAAAAGCTCTAGCCAAGTTACAACCGTTTCGTTTCGATTCTCGTCGTCCACGCCTGTCGCCCTTCGTCAAGTCGGCTACGCCTCCAATTCCTTTATTCCGACGTCATCGCAACGCTCAGTTACGTGGTCAAAACAAAGAAATAGGAGGCGTGGCCGACTCGAGGCGATCAACGAAAAGAGAATGGAAACCAAACGGTTGTAACTTGGCTAGGGGCTGGTCCGATTGCTAATTTTTTTTTTTTTTTGCGTTTACTCAACAAACTACAGACATGAGTACATGGTTTTGATTTCAACTCGATACCTCCACACGTTCCCAAGATAAAGGGTCTTAACAGACAGACAGGCGGACAACAAAGTGATCCTATAAGGGTCCCGTTTTTTTACTTTTGAGGTACGGAACCCTAAAAACTAACTTACCAATGATAACGCTGTCTCCTTCGTACAGTTGTCCCCTCGCTAGCAGTCCTCCGACCACGGGGCCAGTGTTATCACCCACGTGGAATATCTCGTCTATTTGAAATTCACAGGTTTCCTGAAACAAATGGTTAAGTTTTAGTACAGTGAACCCATAACACAAGCTCTGCTTAGCTTGGGACTAGACGGCGTTGTGTGATAGTTGTGGAATATTATATTATATTATTATTATTATATCAGGTGACTTAACCACTGACACAAAAGTCACTCAAAGGGCAATGGAAAGGGCTGTGCTCGGAGTTTCCCTGCGTGATCGAATCAGAAATGAAGATATCCGCAGGAGAAGCAAGGTTACAGACAGAGCCCGAAGAATCGCCGAACTTAAGTGGCAGTGGGCAGGGGACATTACTCGCAGAACAGATGGTCGATGGGGACGAAAAGTTCTGGAATGACGACTACGTAACGGAAGACGCAGCGTTGGAAGGCCTCCCACAAGGTGGACCGATGTGACCCGCTGAGGGTCGCAAGAATCCGATGGATGCGAGACGCACAGGACCGGTCATTATGGCGACATTTAGGGAAGGCCTATGTCCAACAGTGGACGTCTTTCGGTTGATGATGATAACCTACTTGTACCACAGTGCGCTCTTGTTCAAGTTTAATCCAAATGTTGACTGGTAGAGAAGAGACTGTCATGCATTAAGTCCGCCTATGTACCACTACTGTACAAGAAGTTTAAATAAATAAATACATATATGCAAATAAATAAATCATCATCATCATCATTTCAGCCGAAAGACGTCCACTGCTGGACATAGGCCTCCCCCAAGTGTCGCCACAATGAACGGTCCTGTGCATCTCGCATCCATCGCTCTCCCTCAGCCGTTACCAAGTCATCGGTCCACCTTAAATAAATAATTTATCAAATAAATAAAATTTTCTTCACTTACATCATCAGCCCGCAGCGTGGCTACCGGCTGTGGTGGCCTCAAAGCTAACAGGTACGCATGAAGAGCACTAAGGCCGTTTCCACGGACACAACTGACTGGAAACACTGGTATTACTTCAGACTCCACACTGCAACAAAATATAGTACATTATGACAAAGTATGTATGTAATGTTGTCCTTTCATTATTGTGAACGTGAGGACTATGTTGATTGCTTTTTTTTTCATTTTCAGTAATTTTAACGTATGTCTGGCAATTTGAGTATTTTCTGCGGCCTACCCAAATGTCCTTTCCTTGGCATTGTTCGTCAAGTCGTTGAGCTCCTTAGTAGTCCTCAGTTGAGTTTTGCGAATACTGACAAATGCTTGCACTGACTGGACAGGTCCACTCAAATCTGTATGGTTCTTTTTTCAAAAGACCATTTCAGACAAACCTGCATGGTTCTCATTCGATTTGACCATTACATATTTACTGTATGGACTTTAAAAGAGACTTTGACCCCTGAGTTTGTTTCGGTGTTTCTTCTCAGGGTAGTCAGCTAGGAAACACCGGCCTCATCTAGTTTAAAAATAACGAAAAAACAATTTTGACGTGTAAAAGTGTTTTTTTAAACCTATTTACAAAATAAATACCATTTATCATTACAGCTGAGGCAGTATTTAGAGAGCCAAAGAAGATAATAATCTATACTCACATGGTAACATACGACGTTTTTCAATACCTTTTTGAAGACATAGTACATTATAATACAAGTGCGTAATGTTGATGACTACAGCTGAGACGGTATTTAGATCCGAGCCGAGGCTAGGATCTTAAGAGAGCCGAGGACGATAATCATCAATATTCAGTGGAGAAAAACATTGTGTAGCATACAATGTTTTTCAATACACTTGTGAATAAAAACAATTTTAACTAACTATTGCTATAACAGCAAAACTAGTAGATGTGAATTATTTTTGAGACATGTTCACCATGTCCATGTACTAGCTGCTCCGGGCCTTGGTACAGGCCATAGTCCGGAGTGAGGGGGAGTGGCAGGCAACCGCCTACTTCTGCGAAGCAGTAATTCTAGCAAAAGAGGCGGCCGCACGCGCGAGGGAGGGGCCCTCACGCCGCAGGCGCGGGCTTGCGGACGGCGAGCATGTGGTAGCTCGCCGTCCGACCGTCTGGTAAACGTCTGGACCGAGCCCAAGTCAGCGACGGCGCGTAGTGTTCTACGCGCGCCTCAAGAAGATGTCAGCAAAATCATAAGGATCTCAGCAGGGTCGAAGCCTCCTGGGGCCATGAGTTGTGCGAAAGAGAACCCCGAAGCCCTGGAGCGAAGGAAAGAAGGAACAGGAGTGGGTTTTAGTCAGTAAAAGTCTGACACGCCCTCCCGCCCCGCCTATGGGCGGGTGATGTCATTGAATGATTTCCCACCTAAAAAAAATGTACTAGCTGCTGCTCCGTTAAAAATCTGTTCAGCCGTTCGACTGTGAAGGAGTAACAAACATACATACACACACACACAAGTCGTCATAAACGTTGCCTTTACTAAATTAGTGTGATGTAATGGTATACTTACTGTTGTATCCACGTAATTTTGTATGTCACAAAACACAAGTCTCAGTAAGTTTCAACAACGCGGGTAGACATCTGTTTCGCTCAGGCGGTGCCATAAGAATGAATCGCACGCCATATTTAATATTTATAAAAGCGAAATATCACTCACTGATTAATCACGAAATCTTAGAAACTATAACATCTACAAACATAAAATTTGACAGCTAGGTTCCTTACAGGGTTTAGACATCCGCTAAGAACGGATTTTACGAAACTCCACCCCTAAGGGGTAGAACGGGGGTTGGAAGTTTGTATGGTGAAACCTACTTTTACGCGGGTGAAACCGCTGGCAGAAGCTAGTTCAATATATAATTATGTATTATGCAACACTCACATGACATCTTCCTCTTTAGGATCCAGTGCATCTATAATCAGCTTCTGAGGAGCCACGCAGTTCCTCGCAAGGTTTTCGTCAGTTATCAGTAGAGGTTTCTGAAACAAACAATAGTACATTTTAATACCAAGTGGAGAAAGTTTGTCATCACAACCGAGGGGAAATTCGCCCGAGCCGCAGGCGAGGGTGTTGTGGAGTCGAGTTTTTTTTTTTAATGATAATAAACTAGTGCTTGAATGCGATCCCACCTGATGGTTAGCAGTGATTCTATCGTTGATGGTGAAGCGCACCAGTTTATTAAGAGCTTATTCACTCTTGCTTTAAGACACCTAAGTTACTCGTATAATCGGACGGGAAGACCGTTGCAGGTAAATTGTTCCAGTCCTTCGAAATACGCGACATAGACGACAAGGCGAAACGCTCAGTCGAGTACGGCAGTGACAAATTCCCACGTGTATCAAACGACGATTTTTCAAGACACTTTCGAAGAAATAACGACACGCTCTCCCACACCGCCCTAGGACGAGAAAATTCTTTAGATGATATCCCAACTAAAAAAAGAACGAAAGCGCGAAAAGTCATTTCATGATTTTCTGATTTTCTCCCCTCAAAAAAAAACCGTTGGGTGCTAGGCAAATTGATTGAGCATTAAATAAATGTTTTCATTTAATACTACATCCAGTGGCGTAGCGAGTCCCAAAGGGGCTCTGTATAATAAACAAAAGCGAGTCGGACTCGCGCACTGAGGGTTCCGTACAGACCTATGTAAACAGTTCAATTCCTGAATGGAGTTTCGAAGATTTTTCCGAATCGCAATTTTTTTATTTATTATTAGTTAAGAACAAATTTAATATTTGATATTTATTCCTATATCTGTACTATAAAACCATGCTCTATGAATTTTGATTTCCTTGAGAGTGTCGAAATATACGTTATTTTGCGAGATAAACGACCGTATCTTTTATTTTTCGTTAACTTAGAAGTTTGATTTTTTCACAGCATCAGGGGACCACAGACTTGACTAGTTGGTTTTAATTTTAACTCGATACCTCCACGCGTTCCCGAGATAAAGAATCTTGACAGACAGATAGACAGCCGAACGGACAACAAAGTGATCCTATAAGGGTTCCGTTTTTTCCTTTTGAGGTATGGAACCCTAAAAATGGGGGCCTGTTTTTCTCTTAAAAGATTTTGACCCCTGAGTTTGATCCGGCATTTCTTCTTAGAGTGGTCAGTAAGGAAACACCGGCCTCATCTAATTTATAATTACGAAAACATCGACGTGTATTGTATTTACAACCCATTTTGACTGGCCTGTTGGTCTAGTAGTTAGTGACCCTGACTGCTATGCCAGAGGTCGTGGGTTCGATTCCCACCCAGGACAAATGTTTGTGTGATGAGCACGATCATTTGTTCTGTGTCTGGGTGTAATTTATCTATAATATGTATGTATTTAGAAATATATAAGTATGTTTATCAGTTGTCTAGTACTCATAACACAAGCTCTGCTTAGCTTGGGTCTAGACGGCGTTGTGTGAAAGTTGTGGAATATTATTATTATTACTATTTGCAAACTAAACATAATTTATTATTTTACAAAACTGTGGCAAAGCCCAAAAAGGTTACTGTTTACACTTCCACTAGCAGTCCCGGTAGATATTGTCCCACCCGAATTGACCGAAAAAAAAATTAAAAACCCGATTGCAACGCCACCTACCGGGTCCATGGGCACGCCATAATTATGGCGATAAGTCCCCTCTTTGAGGAGTGGCTGGAAAGGCAACACGGCGTCCTTACCTTCCGCATGACGCAGGTCCTCACCGGACATGGTAAGTTCGGGAGGTTCCTGCACCGGATTCGTGCGGAAGAAACGCCCGGGTGCCACCATTGTGTGGACCGCCCGGAGGACACGGTGGAGCACACGGTGGAGGTGTGCCCCGCTTGGGCAGAGCAACACCGTGTCCTCGTGGGGGCGATTGGCGGCGGCGATCTCTCGCGCCGGGCCTTGGTACAGGCCATGGTCCGAAGCGAGGAGGAGTGGCAAGCGGCCGCCTCCTTCTGCGAAGCAGTAATGCTAGCATAGGAGGCGGCCGATCGCGTGAGGCAACGGTCCTCACGCCCCAATCGCCGCCGGGATTCCGATCCCGATTTCCGGCCATCGTAGGCGCAGGCTTGCGGACGGCGAGCAATGGGTGGCTCGCCGTCCGACCGTCCGGTAACCGTCCAGACCGAGCCCAAGTCGTCGACGGCGCGTGCTGTTCCACGCGCGCCTCAAGGAGATGTCAGCAACTGTAGGGGCCTAGCAGGGTCGATGTCTACTGGGGCCAAGGGTCTGATTCTGAAAGGAAGACTCGGCCCTGGTACGAAAGGCAACGAAGGAACAGGAGTGGGTTTTTAGTCAGTAAAAGTCTGACACTATCTCCCGCCCCGCCCTAGGGCGGGGGATGTCATAAGATGATTTTCCCACCGAAAAAAAAAAAAAAACCTACCGGGTCCAATTGTATTTTAAAACCATCCAGGGACCCACTAAATACATACACAAAATTACTATCAAATCGGTCAAGTCGTTTAGGAGTTAGATAACAAACACACGTACAGAAGATTTATATACAACCCTATTTTTTAATTAGTGCAAAAAAAAATTGGGCTATACCTATGTAATCAAAATTAAAAAAAAAAAACAAAATTTTCCTAATTGGTAAATTCATAATTGAATCAATTATTCATAACAATCGCTACTAGAAAATAATACGCGCAGTGTTTTTTTTATTCATAATCAATAGCCTGTACAATATTTCCATAAATTGAGATTTCCATTTTGGGATATCAACAAACGCTATTAGCGTCTTTGCTGTTTATGAATATTATTTATTGAGACTTTACTTAAATAATAACAAGACCTTTTCTAATAAGCCCTTTAAGTATTTGTACTAATTAAAAATTTGTGGTGTATAATAAAGATAAGTCGGGGCCCCCGAAACGTGGGGACCCTGTACCGTTAACACCCGGCTGATACAGCGGTAGCTACGCCTCTGAATGATTCCAATTTTGTTTTGTTCAAAACAGTTCACAAAACCCTCCCTTATTAATATTTATTTTCCAATAAATAATAATTGCGCTATTAAAGAATTAGCATTTATATGATTTTGAGAGTCTATATAACTCGCAGGGTAGATTATTTCAGGCACAATGTGATTTTAACTACCAGTTTGAGAGCAATTCGAAAATATGGAGTATCGTAACGTTGTAGTAAATCTGTTTATTATCTTCGCTTTGATGTTTATGTGAGTATTTTTTCTTAATTAACCAAATATATATAAATGGGGAAACTGACTGACTGACATATCAACGCACAGCCGAAACTACAAGGTCTAAGAGCTTGAAACTTTGCGCAAGGTTTCCTTTTATGACGTAGGCGAGTACTAAGAGAGGGTTTTCCAAAATTCACTCCCTATGGGGATGAAACGGGTGTTCAAAGTTTGCATGGAGAAACCTACATTTATTTATTTTATTTATTTATTTAATACTTCATGCACATAAAGGTACAGAGGCGGAATTGATGCCTTAGGCATTTTCTACCAGTCAACCTTTGGGTGATGCAGAGAAGAATAGTGGTAGGTGCGACAAAAGAAAGAAAAAGAGAGGATAATATAAGAAAGATATACAAATGAATCATAGATACAATACAATATAGGTAAATATTATGTAAATTTAATGAACTAAATATATATACCAAAAACAAAAAAATAAATAAAACATGGTCCAAATCGACAAACAGAGAAATATTAACGTTGTGATGATACTACTGCCAACTTCTTACGAATATGCTCGCGAACATCAATCTTGAATCTTAATCGGCTTGTAACCATCCTGACCACTTGGGGGAGCGCATTCCACAGAGAAATAGCCTGAACAACGAAAGAACAGTGAAGAAAGTCAGTGCGATGAGTAGGACATAGTAGAAGACGGTTATGAGATGAGCGTAGATTTTTATTGTGGTTGGCGCAAATGTATTGAAAGTTAGGGGCTAAATAACTAGGGGAATTGGGAGAATTGAGAAATGAAAACAAGGTAGTGAGCGCCCGTTGTTCTCTGCGCTGACGTATGGGCGTATTCACGCGGGAGAAGCCGCTGACAGAAATTAGTTTATATACATAATTTATTGTACATATCATAATGTGGACAGGATAAACATATACAAAAACCAAGTGTACATAGGGCGGACTTATCGCAGGGTCTTATTACTGTTGATAAGTTCGCGTTTAGCACTATCAATCAATCAATCAATCAATCAATCAAACTTTATTTGTAAACATAGGTATTACAATAAAGGTCTTATATAAACATTTTAGTCGTGCTCTATGTCCTACCAATGAAATTGGTGTACAAATATAAAAGTCTTTTAATGAGTAATAAGTCTGAATCCATACAATGCAATGTCAAATCATAGTAGTTAATGTCAAATAAATGTAATATTAAGAACAAATAAATTATAATTAATTTCAAATACATGTCAATAGTAATATAGTAAATAATGTCAAATAAATGTTATATTAAAAACAAATAAATTAATAAATTATAATCAATTTCAAATACATGTCAATGGTAATAGTAAATAGTAAAGGGCTAGTAATGTCACAGTTTATCATTTAAAAATTCTTCAATAGAGTAATAAGTCTTATCTATTAGAAACAAAAACAATTTACTTTTGAATTTGCGGACATTATCTTCAGTTCTTATACATTTTGGTAATTTACTATCTTACAAATGATTGTGGTCTACGATGGAGCACGCTTGCCTAGAAGTAACCTATTCACTATTGTCTTAAAGACCACCCCTAGGTTATAGCTACTAAATGCTAGGCAGTGAATTTCAGTCCTTAGCTGTAAGCACAATAAACGTGTTCCCAAAACGCTTTGTACGCTTTGTGTGTGGCGCACACTAGTACCAAAGTTACCAACATAGCCCGAAAAATCGCCAAGCCAGGCAATATCTCGCAGAACAGAATGTCGATGGGGTCGAAAGGTTCTGCCCCCCTAGCCAAGTTACAATCTATTCGATTCTCGTTTCGTTGATCGCCTCGAGTACGCCACGCCCCCTATTCCTTTGTTCTCACCACGTGACTGAGCGTTGAGATGACGTCAAGATAAAGGAATCGGAAGCGTGGCCTACTCGAGGCGATCAACGAAAAGAGAATCGAAACGAAACGGTTGTACGAGTAACTTGGCTAGGGGGGGCTGGAGTGGCGACCGCTCCGGAAGACGCTGTGTTGGCGTGGCCTTCACAAGATGGACCGGTGACCTGTGAACCCGATGGATACGAGATGCACAGGACTGGTCTTTGTGGCGACACTAGGAAGAGGCCTATGTCCAGCAGTGGAAGTCTTTCGGCTGACATGATGATAATGACGACAAGCAATACAGCAACATTACCACTAATGCTAGGCTTGCGTTTGACCACTATCTCACCTGATGGTCAGCGATGATGTGGCCGACGATGGAGCACGCTTGCCAGGATTAACCTATTCACTCTTGACTTAAAGACCCCTAGGTTGTAGCTATCAGAAAACACAGACTCCGGCAGGGAATTGCACTCCTTAGCTTTAAGCATTATGAATGTGTTCCCAAAACGCTTTGTACGTATGGGTGGGATGTCCACCATGTACCGATGGCGCAACGTTTAAATTAATTAAGTTGATTCAAGAATTTCTTTGCAGTGGAACCCCCAGCGAGGCTGGTGGCTACAAAATGCTGCACTATGATGGAGAGTTCCCTGCGTATCCATGGCAACGCTTTGTCTACCGCGAGAGAGTAGCGCGTGCTCCGAAGAGAAATAACTCGGACAGCACCGGAAAGGACATGTACGGTTAAATAAAAACTGTTCATTTTTGAAAACCAATTTTAACTTGGTTTTTTGATACGTAGTTTTATTTTAATGATGTAATCTAGTAATCTATAACACAATGGGCCTCATCAGAAGACTTAAAGTCACCCAAAGGGCAATGGAAAGGGCTATGCTCGGAGTTTCCTTGCGTGATCGAATCAGGAATGAGGATATCCGCAAGAGAACCAAGGTTACCGACATAGCACGAAGAATCGCCAAACTTAAGTGGCAATGGGCAGGGCACATTGCTCGCAGAGCAGATGGCCGTTGGGGCCGAAAGGTTCTGGAATGGCGGCCACGTACCGTAGTGTTGGAAGGCCTCCTACAAGGTGGACCGATGACTTGGTAACGGTTGCGGGAGTCCGATGGATGCGAGACGCACAGGACCGTTAATTGTGGCGACACTTGGGGGAGGCCTATGTCCAGCAGTGGACGTCTTTCGGCTGAAATGATGATGATCTAGTAATCTAGTGCTTGACTGCGATCCCACCTGATGGTAACCAGTGATACAAACGTTGATGGTGAGGCGCAATAGTTTATTAAGAGCCTGTTCACTCTAGCCTTGAAGACATCTAAATTATAATCGGACAGGAAGACCGAATCATTTTTTTTTTTTGCTTTTCTTCTATTTCAATTTTTTATTTTTGGGACCTGGGTTTTTTTTAATATTTAAAATGCTTTACATATTTTTTTTCTATTTTTGTGAAATAAATTAGTATGATAATGTTCTAGATTTGTGTACTTTTTTTAGGGTTCCGTACCTTAAAAGGAAAATAACGGAACCCTTATAGGATCACTTTGTTGTCCGTCCGTCTGTCTCCGTCTGTCTGTCAAGACTCTTTATCTCGGGAACGCGTAGAGGTATTGAGTTGAAATTAAAACCATATACTAAGGTCTGCGGTCCCTTAAAGCTGTAAAAAAATCAAACAACTGAGTTAACGAAAAAAAATAATACGGCCGTTTATGTCGCCAAAAAACGTGTGTTTCGACACTCTCAAAGAGAATCAAAATTCATAGGGTCAATGGGAAGTCATTGACCTAGAGTCATGAAATTTGGCATGAAGCAAGGTCTAACAGCACAAGTAAAAGAAAAAATCGGAAAACAATAAATTTGTAGTTACGTCACAAAAAAAAAACTTTTTTTGAGATTCGGAAAAATCTTCGCAACTCGATTCGGGAATTGAACTGTTTTCAAAGGTAAGTTTGTACGGAACCCTCAGTGCGCGAGTCAATCTCGCACTTGCAGTGTTTTTTTATACTAAATGTCTATTTAGTATAAAAAAAAAACACATTGAGCTGAGTGGTGCTAATATTCGCGTCGGGTCCGTGAACGGGCGCTGTCAGTTGAGACTGGTCATCTCTTAGTTGCCAGTTGCTATTTTAATATCTATATTTAGTTTTTATTTTTACTTTATTGACATTGTTCTCACATGATAGCGACAAGAAACATGTAACAGAGAAATTTGTAATTGCAAAACATATTGAAAAGAGTGTCCATGGAGTTTCTTGCACATTCTTCTCCATAAAGATCTACGCTTTGGAATGTGCAATTAGCATCATTTTTTCTGACTGACTGACTTCTTGACATTTCAAAAGTGCCTGTAAATGGTTTAAATTTGAATTTGAATTTGAATTCTATCAGTATCAATATGATACCGATGATGGAGTCTCAAAGTAGCCATAGGAACTAATGTGCGCGACAAGATAACCCCATCGTTTTTGAGCTCTTTAGTCAAGCTTGAAAAGCTTATTATAGAAAAATTTATTTTTTATTAAATACTTTTTTTTTGTTTTAGGGGAGATTTTCGGAAAGACGCCAATCTAATTCCTGATACAAAGATGTTCATTTCTGATGATATCAAGGCACAACTTAAAAGTATTGGAAAGGTGAGTACTGTGGCGTCCTTAGAGACCACATATATTATATTGTTTACTTGCGTACTGGCAGGAAAGTTATATTTTTAAGGTTTAGAGTAAAAAAAAAGCTTAGGTATTCAAAAAATATTGTAAAGGTGAGTACTGTGGCGTCCTTAGAGACCACATATATTATATTGTTTACTTGCGTACTGGCAGGAAAGTTATATTTTTAAGGTTTAGAGTAAAAAAAAAGCTTAGGTATTCAAAAAATATTGTAAAGGTGAGTACTGTGGCGTCCTTAGAGACCACACATATTATATTGTTTACTTGCGTACTGGCAGGAAAGTTATATTTTTAAGGTTTATAGTAAAAAAAAAGCTTAGGTATTCAAAAAATATTGTAAAGGTGAGTACTGTGGCGTCCTTAGAGACCACACATACTATATTGCTGACTTGCGTACTGGCAGGAAAGTTATATTTTTAAGGTTTAAAGTAAAAAAAAAGCTTAGGTATTCAAAAAATATTGTAAAGGTGAGTACTGTGGCGTCCTTAGAGACCACACATACTATATTGCTGACTTGCGTACTGGCAGGAAAGTTATATTTTTAAGGTTTAAAGTAAAAAAAAAGCTTAGGTATTCAAAAAATATTGTAAAGGTGAGTACTGTGGCGTCCTTAGAGACCACACATACTATATTGCTGACTTGCGTACTGGCAGGAAAGTTATATTTTTAAGGTTTATAGTAAAAAAAAAGCTTAGGTATTCATATTTTGATGGAAGATGTTTCTGATTGTCAAAAAAGTTAAAATATAGGCGGACGTAATCTATACTTATAATAAATCTGTAAAAGTGAAAATTCTGTGCATTGAAAATATCAAAAAAATAATGAGGTGTTACTAGGCCGACACCGAACCCAAAAATGTGATTAAATTTTTTTTTGTCTGTCAGTTTGTTCAGGCATCACGCAAAAACTACCGGTTCGATTACAATGAGACTTGCTATAATTATTCTTTAATATCCTAGGCACCACACTGGGTACTTTTTAACCCGGAAAAGTATATACAATTAAAAACCAAACTTAATATTGCGGTTCGATCCCTAGACCCAATTACTGTACCAACCGCAAATAATAAGTTTGTCGTAGGTTACGTCACCCGCAGTGGAGTTCACTAAGGGGCACTGCACACGGCTCAGATACTATAATTCGGTCAATAAATTTAGTTAAAAGTTAATCAATTCATTCATTGACTGTTAGGCGGTACGAAGTTCGCCGGGTCAGTTGACTGGCCTGTTGGTCTAGTGGTTAGTGGCCCTGACTGCTATGCCGGAGGTCGTGGGTTCGATTCCCACACAGGACAAATGTTTGTGTGATGAGCACGATCATTTGTTCTGTGTCTGGGTGTAATTTATCTATATATGTATGTATTTAGAAATATATAAGTATGTTTATCAGTTGCCTAGTACCCATAACACAAGCTCTGCTTAGCTTGGGACTAGACGGCGTTGTGTGACTCTGCTTAGTTGTGGAATATTAGTTAGTCTATCTTCTATAATATAAAAATGAATCGCAAAATGTGTTGGTAAGCGCATAACTCAACAACGCCTGGACCAATTTGACCAATTCTTTTTTTAAAATGTTCGTTGAAGTTCAAGGATGGTTTTTACGGCAAGAAAAAATCGAATAGAGTAGGGTAGAGTAGGTTAGAGTAGGGTAGAGTAGGTTAGAGTAGGATAGAGTAGGGTAGAGTAGGGTAGAGTAGGGTAGAGTAGGGTAGAATAGGGTAGAGTAGGGTAGAGTAGGGTAGAGTAGGGTAGAGTAGGGTAGAGTAGGATAGAGTAGGGTAGAGTAAGGTAGAGTAGGGTAGAGTAGGGTAGAGTAGGGTAGAGTAGAGTAGAGTAGGGTAGAGTAAGGTAGAGTAGGGTAGAGTAGGGTAGAGTAGGGTAGAGTAGAGTAGAGTAGTCAGATGACGGGAGCGAAGCCGCGGGCAAAAGCTAGTAGGTATATAAAAATGAATAGCTGTTCGTTAGTCTCGCTAAAACTCGAGAATGGGCTAAAAAAGTTTCTTTGGGACAGTTGTTTGTAATCATGAGGACAATCACGTGTTTAAGTATCGGTCACTAATTACCAGTCACCCTATATAATTATTAGGTCACCAAGATACAGGCTTTGCCTAGTCTGGGACCCACGACGTCATTCTTAGTGTAATTTCTAAAGATTTGTATGTAATTGAATAAATAAAATAATTCTTAGGGATAACTCACAATAAAAAAAGGTTAAGTAACAAAATATTTTTTTCTGTTTTTCAGGATTCAAGAGTGAGGGTCATCTACGGTCATGTTCCAGCGCCTACAGTTTTGGTGTCATATTATTCCTCACCTTATGAATATTGAATGTTTTCTCGATACGTCCCCATTGATTTTTAAATCAATTGCATTGCTGGATAATCGCAGCAAGAAAACTTTAAGTACTGTCAGAGGGTACATGAGAGGGATTCTTCGCCCATCAAACACTAAACATTTTTTTTTCTGTTTCCCGACTATTTTTAAACGCTTGAAAGGCAAAAATTACTGTGTGGCATTGAGTAAACTTTACAGGAGAGGGAAATAAAGTTAAAAATTTTAGAAAAAAAATTACAATGATGTTAATAATATCTAAATCCAACTATATCGTCCTTTTGCATCTTTTTCGTCATTATTAACTAAAAATTTTAACTGTAAATCACTCTCCTGTGAAATTAACTCAATGTCGCTTGGTACTTTTTGCCTTTCAAGCGTCGATGTGTATAGTTAAAGATATATAGAAGAAACTAACTTCTGCCGGCGGCCTCACCCGCGTTAAAGTAGGTTTCTCCATACGAACCATGGACCCCATTGATTGCATTTCTTTATGGGGCAATGAATTTTGCAAAATTCTCTCTAGTGCTCACCTATGTCATAAAAGGAAACCATGTGCAAAATTACACACTCCATGACAGTCAGTGTCTCCTTTTATACAACATCAGTTTTAGGAAATGCGAAACCAAAAATCTATGTACAAAATTTCTCTCTCCAGCTTGTTATGGCTGAGGGGTTGTTTTGCACTTGCACCCAGCAGTTTGCTGGTGCCTAATGCCCACTATGACCTGCCGTGAACTTAATGTCGGTGGTGTCCAACTTGTGACCTTTTTAAATATTTTTGGGAAAAAATATAACATGGTGTAAAAACTATTGGAATCCATTCCGTTACTGATTCTCAACAAACGATATTCAGGTTTCGTATAAAATAAAAATTATGTTGAATATATAGACTAGCTTCTGCCAGCGGCTTCACCCGCGTAAAAGTAGGTTTCTCCATACAAACTTCCAACCCCCGTTTTACCCCCTTAGGGGTTTTTTTTTTAGGTGGGAAAATCATCTTATGACAAATCCCGCTCTTGGGCGGAGCGGGAAATAGTGTCAGACTTTTACTGACTAAAAACCCACTCCCGTTCCTTCTTTGCCTTCGTCCCCGGGGCCCCAGGTTTCACTTTCGCACTAACCTTTTTTTTTTTTTCGGTGGGAAAATCATCTTATGACATCCCCCGCCCTTGGGCGGGGCGGGAGATAGTGTCAGACTTTTGCTGACTAAAAACCCACTCCTGTTCCTTACCGCCATAATTGTGGCGTGCCCATCACACTACCCGTGGACTAAGGGGGTGGAGTTTCGTAGAATCCGTTCTTAGCGGATGTCTACACCCTATAAGGAACCTAGCTGCCAAATATTAAGTTTATAGGTGTTGTAGTTTTTGAAATTTCGTGATTAATCAGTGAGTGGTATTTCGCTTTTATATATAGATAACTAAAACATTGAAAAAACGCCAAAATTTTACAAAAAGGGCGAAACATTCAACATCTCTATTTGGGCAATAATTGCTTTGACTTTGTATATCACGAAAACGTCACTGAATAAAAAAATATACAATATCTGTAACTACATATCGACGGTTGAAAGGCTAATTGATGTAAACGACATTTTTTCCAATATTGAGTTATATACATATTCGGAATCAGCAAATTTTTCTCTGTCGTTTGAGTCAGGTTTAATTTTTTTTTCTTTCAAATGTCGCTTAGATCAATTAGCCTTTCAACCGTCGATATACAAACGCATTAAAATAGTCGGCAACAGAAAAGTTTTTTTTTTTATTGTGTGATGGGCGAAAAATGCCTCTTATCAAGCCTCCTCTTTTTAATCGAATCCATTTGTATAATTAGACTAAAATTTTGCTTCATTCAATGTACAATGTTCATGTAAACGATTTATTACACAATACAAGAATAGTTGTTAGGATTCAAAAGTAGAATTGTCATTCATTTTGTTTTATGCATTTTAGTTTACATCAACTCGATAGATGGTGTTGTACATTTTGGACCGTCCGCTGAATGGCGGTGTTAAGATTTTCAGCGGTTTCATGACCTACCTTGCATATTGTAAATAAAATTACTCGTTCTGAACTTAGCGTTTGATTCACAAAGTCTTGAAGTCTCCTCAGATTTTTAGGGAAATTGTACAATAGTAATAACAAAAAAATATTTGTATTACTAAGTAGCGTATCATACCATCACAATCTCCTAAGAGCGGATTCTTTTATTTAATATAGCATAGTCGGCCTTATAATGTTCCCACTACTGGGACTCAGGCCTCTTCTCTAGGAGAGGGGATGGGCCATAATCCACCACGCGGGCCCAGTGCGGGTTGGTGGATGTCACATGTCTTCGAATTTTTGGTTCTAGGACATGCCGGTTTCCTCACGATGTTTTCCTTCACCGTTTTGAGAGCAGTGGTGATGAAATAAATTACACAAAGTAATGCGCCTGGTTGGGTTTGAACCTGCGACCTACAACTCGTAAGTCTGGGCCGTTACCACTCGGCCACCACTGCACTCTTGCTTATTTAATATACTTGTCCTAAACTGGTTGCGGTCACCTTAAAGAGATGAAAATATTCTGAAAATTATTATTTTCAAGCTTGGACCTAGAAACATTGGACAACTCTATTTACCTGGCCTTCAATATCAGTGAAGATGGTTCGTGCGAGAAGGAAGTTCGCAGGAGAATTGGCACGACTAAAAGCCTGTGGGTGATTCACACCCGAAAAGCATACGAAGCCCTCCGTGTCCAATATAATAACGCATTCAGGGCACTGATGGGGCTGCCGCGACACTGTAGTGCCTCGGGCATGTTTGCCGCCGCTAGCGTTGACTGCTTTTATGCGACGATGCGTAAGCGGAGCACATCTCTGGTGCGCAGGGTGCGCGGCAGCCCTAACAGTGTGCTGATGATGATAGCCGACCGGCTCGACTGTCCTTTTATAAGGCGCTGCAGTGACTTGCATGTTACCTGCAGTTATCGATAACTGTGTGTGAAATATGTAAATGTTGTTTATTTGTTGGTGTTATGTGTTATTATGAGTCCTTAGTTACTTGAATAAATGAAATTATATATATATATATATAAAGCACCTTGTCTTAGCTTGATAAGTCTGGAGGGATCGCAACATCTCCGTAAAGACCAAAACCAAACTGGTACGGACTCTAGTCTTCTCGATCTTTTCGTATGACGCTGAGACTTGGTCGCTGAAAGCTGCAGACCGCAAACGCATTGACGCCTTTGAGATAAGGTGCTGGAGAAGGATGCACCGTATCCCTTGCGAGAACTCAAAATCTCCTCGCGGTTGTCGTCCGAGTGTCTCCGCAAGGTTCTGCAATATTTTGGTCACATTGCGAGGAAAGACGGTGGCAACCTTGAAAGGCTTATTGTGACCGGGAAAGTGGACGGGAGAAGGCCACGTGGGCGCAGCCCAATTCATTGTTTCGATAGCAGTAAAGATGAAATACCACTGGGCAACAACGCCACTGGGCCACAACACCATTGGGCCACAACGCCACTGGTCCACGACACCACTGGGCCACAACAACACTGGGCCATAAGAACACTGGGCCACAACACCACTGGGCCACAACACTACTGGGCCACAACACCATTGGGCCACAACGCCACTGGGCCACGACACCACTGGGCCACAACAACACTGGGCCACGACAACACTGGGCCATAAGAACACTGGGCCACAACACCACTGGGCCACAACAACACTGGGCCACAACAACACTGGGCCACAACAACACTGGGCCACAACACCACTGGCCCACAACAACACTGGCGCACAACAACACTGGGCCACAACAACACTGGGCCACAACAACACTGGGCCACAACAACACTGGGCCACAACAACACTGGGCCACAACACCACTGGCCCACAACACCACTGGCCCACAACAACACTGGCCCACAACAACACTGGCCCACAACAACACTGGGCCACAACAACACTGGGCCACAACAACACTGGGCCATAAGAACACTCGAGTCACGACACCACTGGGCCACAACACCACTGAATAGAATAGAAATACTTTTATTCGGGACAGACACAGTACAACGGTTATAACCACAAAGTAAAAAAGAACAAAAGTACAAAGTGCGGGTCGCGTGCCTGCACCGAAAGGATGACCACCTCAGCATTTGCTGGGCGGTAATAGACACAAAACGCTGGTTTTCAGTTGGCACCCCGCAGTGACGCACGGACTAGGGTAAACATATATATAATACTCTGGGCCACAACACCACTGGGCCACAACTCTACTGGGCCACAACACCACTGGGCCACAACTTTACTGGGCCACGACTCCACTGGGCCACAACACCACTGGGCCACAACACCACTGGGCCATAGAGATCTACGCTTTGGAATAGGCAATTAGCATTATTTTTTCTGACTTTCACACTTTGACTTCTTGACATTTCAAAAGTGCCTGTAAATGGTTAATTTAAAATAAAATGCTTTGAATCTTTTGAATCTTACCTTATTAGCTGCAGCCAGTAGCTCCGTGAGCCTGGTAGTAAGGGACTTGACTGCTGTGGCCGCAAGCTCACACTTGCTGATGACAGTGAAGAACGGCAGGTCCAGGGCAGTCAGAAGACTTATGTGTTCCTCTGTTATCGGTGTTATGCCGGCTGTGGCCGATATCTAAGAAAATAATAAATTATATTTATTTTATAAATAGTTTAAAAAAAAAACACTTTTACACGTCAATTTTTTTGCTTTGCCCGGCTAAGTCTAACTGCGTCATCGCACTCACCACCAACATAGCGTAGTGCGGAGAGTAGCCAGTCAATCCGTGCAGCGTCGTGCGCTGGTACTTGCTGTGCCCGGCTAAGTCTAACTACGTCATCGCACTCACCACCAACATAGCGTAGTGCGGAGAGTAGCCAGTCAGTCCGTGCAGCGTCGTGCGCTGGTACTTGCTGTGCCCGGCTAAGTCTAACTAAGTCATCGCACTCACCACCAACATAGCGTAGTGCGGAGAGTAGCCAGTCAGTCCGTGCAGCGTCGTGCGCTGGTACTTGCTGTGACCGGCTAAGTCTAACTACGTCATCGCACTCACCACCAACATAGCGTAGTGCGAAGAGTAGCCAGTCAGTCCGTGCAGCGTCGTGCGCTGGTACTTGCTGTGCCCGGCTAAGTCTAACTACGTCATCGCACTCACCACCAACATAGCGTAGTGCGGAGAGTAGCCAGTCAGTCCGTGCAGCGTCGTGCGCTGGTACTTGCTGTGACCGGCTAAGTCTAACTACGTCATCGCACTCACCACCAACATAGCGTAGTGCGAAGAGTAGCCAGTCAGTCCGTGCAGCGTCGTGCGCTGGTACTTGCTGTGCCCGGCTAAGTCTAAGTACGTCATCGCACTCACCACCAACATAGCGTAGTGCGGAGAGTAGCCGGTCAGTCCGTGCAGCGTCGTGCGCTGGTACTTGCTGTGCCCGGCTAAGTCTAAGAACGACACTAGCTTGGCGCTTCTTTCTCCGATGCGTTCTGCTGTCATTAGTTCCGAACAGCCGTAGTTTACGACGTTACCCTGTAAAGAAAAGTATTAGAAAAACATATTTGCATGTGTAAAATTCGAATAAAAGTAGGGTAAACCGGGCGTACACGCCCCAGTCGGTAACGTGCCCCACTTGGAAAACTAAAACACGCGTTTCCGAGATAAAGGTCTTGAAAGACAGACGGACACCAAAGTGATCCTATACATGGGTTCTGTTTTTTTCCTTTTAATCTACGAAACCCTAAAAAACGTGTTGTGCCGACCCCAAATAACACGAGACAAGGGCAGGAAGATGAGATGATGATGATGAATAGCAAATATAAACAGAAACTTACCTGAGCATCGAACCCAAGTATCTCGTGGCTGAGAGACGATGTCCTGCCGCTTTTAACTTCATGCAGGTGACGGAACATGTTCAGGCGAGCGCTCCCTCTGCCGTTATCCAGTTCACCTGTTAACATTAAAAGATTACTTATTTAGAAGCTGTGGCTTTTTTTTAACAACTCCTGGTTCAGGCCATGGTCCGGAGCGAAAGGGAATGGGATGCGGTCGCATCCTTCTGCGAAGTAGTAATGGTAGAGAAGGAGGCCGCCGCTCGCGTAAGGTAATGGAGGTCCTCACACCCCAGTCGTCGGGAATCACAGAGCGATCTCCGACCACCGTAAGCACTTACTTGCGGACACCGAGCAATGGGTAGCTTGCCGTCCGCTCGGCCCGAGCCCGAGTCGTCAATGGCGCATAGTATTGTCAGCAAATCACAGGGGCCTAGTACGGCCGATGCCTACTAGAGCTGGTCTTAGAACGCAAAAGGCAACTGAAGGAACATAGGTTTTTTTTTATTGGGTGGGAAAATCTTCTTATGACAAACCCCGCTCTTGGGCGGAACGGGAGATAGTGTCAGACTTTTACTGACTAAAAACCCACTCCTGTTCCTTCGTTGCCTTCGTCCCAGGGCCCCGGGTTTCGTTTTCACCATCACCCATGACCCCAGTAGGCTTCGACCCTGCTGGGCCCCTACGATTTGCTGACATCTCCCTGAGGCGCGCGTGTAACAATACGCGCCGTCGACGACTTGGACTCGGTCCGTACGGTTACCGGACGGTCGGACGGCAGGCTACCCATTGCTCGCCGTCCGCAAGCCCGCGCCTACGGTGGCCGGAAATCGGGATCAGAATCCCGGCGGCGGTTGGGGCGTGAGGACCGTTGCCTCACGCGATTGGCCGCCTCCTTTGCTAGCATTACTGCTTCACATAAGGAAGCGACCGCTTGCCACTCCTCTTCGCTCCGGACCATGGCCTGTACCAAGGCCCAACGCGAGAGATCGCCGCCGCCGATTGCCCCCACGAGGACACGGCGTTGCTCTGCCCAAGCGGGGCACACCTCCACCGTATGCTCCACCGTGTCCTCCGGGCGGTCCACACATTGGCGACACCCGAGTGTCGCTTCCGCACGAATCCGGTGCAGGAACTTCCCGAACTTCCCGTGTTCGGTGAGAACTTGCGTCATGCGGAAGGTGAGGACGCCGTAAGGTCTTTCCAACCACGCCTCAAAGAGGGGACTTACCGCCATTGCGTTTTAGGGCTGCGGCGATTCTTTCGAATAATGTACGTCATGCAT
This sequence comes from Mythimna pallens, assembly GCA_961205895.1. Lineage (NCBI taxonomy): Eukaryota > Metazoa > Arthropoda > Insecta > Lepidoptera > Noctuidae > Mythimna > Mythimna pallens. The sequence continues at coordinate 10,500,847 of OY540851.1, read as the reverse complement.
GAAGATCAATCGTCGAATCCAACTCGGCTGGGCAGCATTTCGGAAGCTTTGCGGTATCTTCTCATCCAATATACCACAGTGTCTCAAGACGAAAGTCTATGACCAGTGCGTGTTGCCAGTGATGACACATGGCTCCAAAACGTGGTCGCTCACAATGGGCCTCATCAGATGACTTAAAGTCACCCAAAGGGCTTGGTTCTCTTGCGGATATCCTCATTCCTGATTCGATCACGCAAGGAAACTCCGAGCATAGCCCTTTCCATTGCCTTTTGGGTGACTTTAAGTCTTCTGATGAGGCCCATTGTAAGCGAACACGTTTCGGAGCCATATGTCATCACTGGCAACATGCACTGGTCATAGAAAGGTTCTGAAATGGTGACCACGTACCGGAAGACGTAGCGTTGGAAGCCCTCTCACAAGGTGGACCGAAGACCTGGTAAGGGTTGCGGGAATCTGATGGATGCGAGACGCACAGGACCGTTCATTGTGGCGACACTTAGGGAGGCCTATGTCCAATAGTGGGCGTCTTTCGACTGAAATGATGATGATGATGAATGTACGTCAAAAAAAAGGACATTTTCCACTCACCTTGAGTCAATACTCCGATTAAAGTAGACTTTCCAGCTTCGTTTGCACCCATAACCGCTACCCTCAATTCCACACTCTGCTTCGGATCTGGTAACTGAAACAAAATTATATAATTAAGCTTTGCAATCTATACTAATACTAGTGTAGGGGCGCTGACGCTGGTGTTGCATATATTTTACGAAAAGTATGGACGTAAGTTTCACGCGAGAAGTTGAGTTGCCCGTTCTCAATCGACGTTCACACTTCGAAATTGAGTCACTTTTATTTATTTTTATTATACTTTTCAGTTCACGTCGGGGTCACCAATTTTGTGTGCGTGTGTATACTGTTTATTGGAAGTGTGTACGGAGAGAAATTAAATGACTATTTGTCTTGGATGAATAGGTGATAGTTGCTACGGGCAGACTGAAGCCCGCCCAGCGTCAGCGCCCCTACACTAGCTGAGCCGGCAAACATTGTTCGGTTATATAAATAATATATGTCGATGAAGTCAATAGTACGGAAGCTTGAGAACGAATGACTGAGCTAAGTGAAAAGTGACACATGTCACTTTGACAGAATCCGCGCTGACGTTTGCACGGAACCGAGCAGATAAAAGCATGCGCTGGGTGTCTAACACCCAGCAAATGCTGAGGTGGTCACCTTTTCGGTACGGACACGCGACGCACACTTTGTACTTTTGTTCTTTTTTACTTTGTGTTTATAACCGTTGTGCTGTATCTGTCCCGAATAAAAATATTTCTATTCTATTCTATAAAAGTGCCGACCGCAGAGGTCCGGTGCTCTCTTCTCTGTCGGCAGCCGTGCGAACAACGTCGAGTCTCGGGGACTGTTTCACGGCTCGTTGTGTGAAGTGAATACCTAAAGCTTGCATCATCAGTTATGTGATCTGGAATAGTTCGTTTATTGCTCGACTCTACTGTTAAACACGAAAGGTACAAATTCTGTTATCAACCACCTGCTAAGCTAACCCTATTTAATAATAATAGCGGTAGGTACATTATGCAAGGCATAATGCCTTGCATACACTTGCCAGGCCTGGATACGTACTTCCATTCTAGAAGTTTCGCCTAGCAATGCGATTTCATCGAAAATATGGCGTGTTGAAGTTTCACGGCGTAACACTATTTTACTATAGCCAAATTTAACCAAATTTCCAGTTATGCCTCTTTATTATATTATCTTACAAATAAGGCTGGTTTGATTGAGTTAACACCTGGGTCCAGAAAACTATAGTCTTTCCCTTCCCCTTTTAGACTCACCTTCCTAACATAGACCTCAGCCACAGCGCGATGCGGCGCGACCCTCCTAGCCGTGACATGCGTGAGTGTAGCCCCCAGCGCCTGCGCCATCCGCCGCAGCGCCACGAGGGAGCTGCGCAGGGCTCGCGCGCGCAGCCCCACGAGGGCGCCGCAGTCGCGCACGCCCAGCACGTACACTGCGCTGCCGCCGCCTGAACGAAGGCGCCATTTAAGCTGCAAAACAAATGAAAATCATTAATCAATTATCAAGGCGAAAGTTGCCCTATGCCAGAAGACCGCTTTTAGTTGCCGATTGTCGTTACCGCCAACGGCCTGATGGCCAAAAGTCTCGACGACCACCTTTCGATTGGATCAAGGGCCTGATACAAAAGGCTCTTCTATACGGCTTATATTGTGAGAAGGTTCCAGTCTCTGGAGCTCAACCACCGGTAGTTTGGATCCTACTCTCGACACTGGTGGACTATTTTTTTTTTTATAAGTGTTGTTTTTTTAAAGATAAACAAACCGAATAATAACATATCCTTCTCAATTGACGAGAATCTCGTGAAAGCCGAAAAAGATAAACAAATCAAGTATATTGACTTGGTTCGCAAGGTTGTCGACATGTGGGATGTGGACTCCGCGATCATTGTACCGATAGTTGTGTCAGCCAATGGCTTAATGTTCAAGAGCCTCGACTAACATCTTAGGAGGCTCGCGTTAGGCGACTGGATCAAGGGCTTGATTCAGAAGGTGGTACTCCTGGACACGGCTTGTATAGTTGGTTCCTTTCTCTGCCTGACCACCGGTAACTTGTTTCGGTGGGATACTATTTTTTTTATTTTTTAAATATTTTTTTTTTATTTAAAAATATGTCACAGAAGTCATTAGTACGGAAACATGAGAATGAATGAACGAGCTAAGTGAAAAGTGATACATGTCACTTTGACAGAATCTGCGCTGACGTTTGCACGAACCGAGCAGATAGATGTCCGGGGCTCTTTCCTCTGTCGGCAGCCGTGCGAAGGACGTCTAGTCTCGGGGAATGTCTCACGGCTCGTTGTGTGAAGTGAATACCTAAAGCTTGTACCATAATAAATCAGTTATGTGATCTGGAATAGTTTGTTTATTGCTCATTACCCAGTCATCGCTCACAAAACAGAGTACCTGGACAGAACTTCGATGGTGATCAGCAACCACAGCTGACAAATATAATTTATACATGTAGGTATTCATTGAATAAACATAGCAAACGGATCAATTGATTGTCCTGAACTACTTGGCAAAATTTTTCTTCGCACTAATCAGAACAACCTACGTAAGCGGCCTCTATTACAGGCACCGTGCACATCGACAAAATACAGGCGCAACGCCTTCTCCATACGTAGTGTTCTAGCCTTCAATAATTTACCATCGCACCTAGAAATCGATCTGTTTTGCACCAGTGTACAAAATATAAAAAAAGATCCTAACCAAGGAATTTTTTGGAGACAATCATAGATAACTTAATTAGTTTAAATTTGAGATAACGCTATGTAGTCCTTTTCTTCATCTTTGATATCACTTGATTCGATTCAATTCTTATTATACCTACTTAAATTAATTTTTAACTTTATCTTAAAACTAAAATATGTCAACGCAATCTGTAGCTAGCTAGCTATATGTGGAAGCTTGTTATTAGAAATTTTCATTACTTATGTAAAAAATTATAATTGTTATTAGCCTGTAAGCTTTCTTAAAAAATAAATAAATAAATATAAAGTTTAAGAGTGTGTGACAGAACGACTTCGCAGCATTGCTTAACCTTGAAGAATGACCTCACAAACCTGTGTGACTAGATGCTGGAACCTCCTCTCGCATAAAGAAACGAGCTGCAGCTTATACTCCACGTTCCCAAACCTCGGCTCTGGTGGTAGACTACCGTATACTTCGTCACCTGAATCTTCGGGTTCTGATGTTCTGTTAAAGAAATCAAGTAAAGGAGAGGTCAAAAATGGGCCCAGAGGTCAAGGTCAAAAATGGAAATTTGAAACCAATGTGATATCTTTATAAGAAAGCTTATTTATTACGCTAATCGATTTTTCAGGCCAAATGTTTCAGTAATATTTTTTTTATTTATACGTTCCTACGTAACAGAATTATTTAAAACTAGATGACCCGACGAACTTCGTACCGCCTAAGGGCCTGTGCACACCACGTTTTTTAAACTCGCCGATGACGCGCGTTTTAGAAACGTGCGTCGACGGCGCGCTTTTATCCTATTAAAGGTCTACAGGCTGCGACTGACTCGCGTGCGTATCGCTACAAACGCGCGTCAACGCCGCGTTTAACAAACGTGGTGTGCACAGGCCCTAACAGTCAATGAATGTAGTTTATCTTTCGATATAGTCAACCGATTGCGATGAAACAAAGCCTAAGTAATATATCAAGTTATACACAATTTTAATGTATAAAAGTTATCTACATAGATTTCGTACATTATACGTGATGCGCGCACAACTAAAAACTTCTACAGATTTATTATATGTTTAGGTAAAGCTTAAATTAGCGTATCTATTAAATACCTTCAGTTTTTTTTTTTTTATTATTGATAGGCTCGCGTTTGACCACTATCTCACCTGATGGTAAGCGATGATGTGGCCGACGATGGAGCACGCTTGGCTAGAAGTAACCTATTCACTCTTGACTTAAACACCCCTAGGTTGTAGCTATCAGGGAACACAGACTCCGGCAGGGAATTCCACTCCTTAGCTGTAGGCATTATGAATGTGTTCCCAAAACGCTTTGTACGTATGGGTGGGATGTCCACCATGTACCGGTGGCGCAACGCCGTACGTCTAGTGGTCCGATAATGGAACGGACTTTGTGGAATTAAATTGTGCAATTCCAACGCACACTCCCCGAAATGTAATCGACTTAAATATGCAAATGCGTAATGCAATTAATCCGGTCCCTAATCATGACAATAGATGTTTTGTCTCTATTGCAAAAAGCGGCAGTTGAAGTGCATCGACGCCAGCATATTTTACCTAACATCTAGTTATAATGCATATTATCGGTAAATTAACAATATTTTTCCGGGTGCAGTGCAGTGCAGTCCGAATGCTTGCGTTCCGAAATGCGATAAAATCTCCGAAGACACCATATCACCACTGAGATGTCAGCAAACCGTAGGGGCCCAGCAGGGCCGGTGCCCGCTAGCTAGAACCGCGGGGAATTTCTGAAAAGGAAACCCGTAGTCCTAGAACGCAAAGGGCAACTGAAGGACACAGATGTGGTTTTAGACAGTAAAAGTCTGACACGACCTCTCGCCCACCCAGAGCGGGAGAAATCTTTGGATAATTTCCCAACTTAAAAGAAAGGGGATAAATTTTAGACAGACCTTATTCTTTGTATACATCATAAAAAAATCATCATCATCATTATTGGAGCGTTGTCAGAAAACCACACCTATGTTCCCTCTTTGCCTTGCGTTCCAGGCCACCGGGGTTCCCTTTCGAACACCCACTAAGAGGATAAAACGGGGTCCAAAGTTTGTATTGAAGTTAATTTATGAAATTATGTAGAGTTTTAAATACTCACGAATCGTCAATATATTCTTCCATATCGTCCGAGCTATAGAAGAAATCATTTTCCAGGTCATTTTTGTCAAAATCTCCAGCCAAATACATATCATCCTTTAGTATAACCTTTTCTAGTTTGTCTATGACATTGTAGACGTCTCTGTCTCTGAATTTGTCTATGCCACCTTCATTTAGTCTATTCTTATTTATGTTTTTTAGATCGTTGACATTTTTACCAATGTTTTCGTCACATATTTTTTGTACTGACAGTTGATTGTTCCAGTTTCTGGTTTCTATGTCATTGCTGGAAGGGTCCGAAATCCATGCGGAATTAGTGATGTCTTTTGCGGGCGATATTTTGTTCTTTTTCCGTCTGCATTTTCTTCCTGAGTTCCTGCGTTTTGGTTTCTTGTCGTCTAATCTGTCTGTGAAGTTATAACACATTTTTATGTTGAGAATCGAAAGAGCAACGCATAAAAGGGATTTTTTTTTCGACTACTAATTTTAAATTATTAATCATCCATTTGAAATTATATTAATCACAAATTTTAAATTACTATCCATAAATTTTAATAATTGGATAATAGATGTATGTTCATCATCATCATCGTCATTTCAGCCGAAAGACGTCCACTGTTGGACATAGGCCTCCCCAAGTATCGCCACAATGAACGGTCCCGTGCGTCTTGCATCCATCGGATTCACGCAACCCTCACCAGGGTCATAAATCCACATTGTAAAGCCCAGAATTTCAAAGATTTAAAACACCAGTGCGATACTGGGGCAGGTCGCTAGTGGAAAAATATATACGGCTTACCATCTTCCTTTTTGTTAATCTCGATGAAGTTTTCTATATAGCTAACGTCTTTAACCAGGAGATCAGTACTGAGATCAGGTTCGCAGAGGAAAGAGGACTCTTCAGGTAATGTCTCGTTCTTGACATTCGATTTTCGGCCTCTTCTACGTCCTGGGAACAAAAAAAGTCATTTTATAATACACTTAAGCGAAAAACCGCTTTTAGGCACGCGATTTACTGTTTTTCGCACAAGTGCAGAAAAGTGTGCGACCTCACCCCCGCCTCAATTTATTGTATTTATCGTATCAGGCTGGGCGCTAAGCAACCCTCACGAGTTCCACGTCAACTCCGTTTGGGTCTCCGTTTGGCCTCGTGGGGGTCGTATTTATATCTTTGTAACACAGACTCCGGAATTTAACTCCTTAGCTATACGCACAATGAATGTGTTCCCAAAACACTTTGTGCATATGGGTGGGATGTCCACCATGTACCGATGGCGCAACGCCGTACGTCTAGTGGTCCGATAATGGAACTGACTTTTTTTTTAGGTGGTAAATCATCCAATGACATCTTCCGCCCTTCGGCCGCGGGAGTGTGTTAGACTTTTACTGACTAAAACCCATCCGATGTTCCTTCGTTGCCTTGCATTCCAGGGCGCCAGATTTTCTTTTCAGAAGCGAAACCATGGCCCCAGTAGGCTTCGACCCTCCTGGACCCCTACGGTTTTGCTGACATCTCCTTGAGGCGCGCGTAGAACTCGTGCTCGGTCCGGAAAGTAACCGGACGGTCAGACGACGTATGATGGTACGGGCTTGGCGGAGACTTACCCTTAGGAGCATCAGGTTTCTTCTTGACTGTGTCCTGTTCAGGTTTGTGCCTCTTTTTATTTTTCTGCTTGTTCTGGTTTCCCTCTGAAGGGTCAAATAAACTAAAGAATGAATCCATGGCTCTGTAACAATCAAAAAAATTTTTTTTTTTAATTTTTCAATACACTTAGATCTACTGTTCACGGACGACACGACAGCACGTCGTTGCCGATTCGTAGACAGAGTTTAATACTCAATATTGCATTCCACAATGTACGGTCAGGGGTCCAAATTGCAGTTGCACTCTGCCATTACTAAAGTGCCTAAAATTTATATATAGAAGAAGTTAAATGGTTCAGGACTAATTCAATTCGTAGCATAGGATCTAAGTATTAAATAAACTAGTTGTGGAACATTGAACATCTACTACAAAGAAATGGTAGACACTTTAGAATTGTTAGACTGCAACTGCACATTTGTCCCCTAACTGTACATGATTAGGTGGTAGGTGAAAACTTACTAAAATACTTATTCTACTTACAAACTAACTTATTATAAGAATAATTTCATTAAACATTTAACATTAGTTTCATAATTTTGTATTCAAGCTTAAAGCAGGCGTACATCAAGCGTATAATGATGAAAACGCGTCTATGAAGCTACGCGTCTGTGGACAGTAGGCTATAGTATTGTATGTAAGCTTCACGCAGGCGTACACCAAGCGTATAGTGACGATAACGCGTCTATGAAGCTACGCGTCCGTGGACAGTAGGCCATAGTTTTGTATGTAAGCTTCACGCAGGCGTACACCAAGCGTATAATGATGAATACGCGTCTATGAAGCTACGCGTCCGTGGAAAGTAGGCCATAGTTTTGTACGTAAGCTTCACGCAGGCGTACACCAAGCGTATAATGACGAATACAGGTTTATACTCGAAAACCCACCCTTATCCTAAAATCTGGCAAATAAAGCCAAGTCTCATAGCACAAGTACAATAAAAAATTAAAAACCCGTTAAATAGTTATATCGGATCACAAAATATTTACTTTTTGCGATTTGGATAAATCGTCAAAACTCGATTCGGGAATGTACTATTTACATACATAAGTTTTTAATATTATTATTTTTTAAGTTATAGAATAGAATAGAACAGAACAGAATTAAAAAAAAAACAGTTCGTAGTTCAGTAACAATAGTAGTAGTAATAGATTAGTTACTTTTTATTTTATTGTTGTTTGCCCTGTGCGAGTCATAAATAAATGTAAAATAAGACTTGACTTAAAGGTTCAAGTGACCAGGTCATTAAAATCCAAAAAAAAAAATTGTCTCTTTCTTTCTTTCTTTTCTAAGTAAGTTTGTACGGAACCTTCCGGTTCCTGACCGGTTCTTTTATTTTTCATCTTTTCATTAAAGTTACTTGTTATTCCGATGATATCATGTGTGGTTATGTTTATTTCTTGTTAAGTTACTTAATTCTTTATCAGTTAGGCTAGGCTAAGCCCGACTAGCAGAAATGGACGTAAGATAACAACTTTGGCAAATATTTTGTCACTGTTTACGATCGAATTACGTATAAGAGCGTTTGTGTTTAAAGATTTCCAGAACAAAATAAACTAGGTACCTACTACTCAGTTGACATAAAAAATTAACATGACATAGAAACTAAATAACCTCAAAGTTTTGCTAGGACTACACTGCGCACACGTGTGCAACACACGCCGATCTGGGCGCGTCGAACTCCAAACATTTTATATGGAAACTAGACTTATAGAGCTACACTTGATCCACGCCACGCGACGCCACGCAACGTCGTTCTACGAACAAATCAGCCCACCTAGTCAAGTTACAACTGTTTCGTTTCTATTCTCTATTCGCCGGCCGCCTCGAGTCGGCCACGCCTCCGATTCCTTTGTTCTGACGTCATCTCAACGCTAAGTCACGTGGTCAGAACAAAGGAATAGGAGGCGTAAACGACTCAAGGCGATCAACGAAAAGCGAAACGAAACGGTTGTAACTTGGCTAAGGGGGCAGGCGTGTTATACGTGTGCGTCGGTCTAAAGTAATTCTAGCTTTATCCTTTAAGTCTTTCTTTGAGGTAGGAAAAGTGATTTCAAAAACTTCTCCCGCTCCTCTTCCATGGTGACTAACCAACCTTGACAATCTTTACAGGGAATTCTAGTATGGAGGATAGTGTAATTTTTAACCGACTTCAAAAAAGGAGGAGCTTATCAATTCGGTTTTGTTTTTTTTTATGTGTGTTACCTCCATCATCAGATCAGTTCGATAGTACCTTATAACCAAAGTAGGCTAGGTTATATTGATTAATTACGGAGTTCCAGTGCCTACCTTCCGGCTCCATCATCATCATCAGATCACTTCGATAATACTATTTTCAACATAACTATTCAATACCATTTATTTGTATTGTCATAGTTATTTAAATATCTTCATTGTGATATCTATGTGAGGGTGAAGTTCCGTTAGCCTTTTCTGGTCTTTTTCATAATTCCGACTTCATCAAATGTTACTTTTTGACTGTAAATGCTAAATTTTTCGATGAAAATACCAAAATCACTTGTATAGTTTCCTAGGATATTTGATCCCTCGATTCCTTATGATAAATGGGACCAATCTGGAAGCATATCCTTTTAGGAAAAAAAAAATTGCAAATTGGCCCATAAACGACGGAGTTCTGAGGTAACAAACATAAAAAAAATATGATAAAAAAATACAACCTTTTTACCAACCTACATATTGTCTCGAATATGACCGAAGCGAAGATAACAAAGACAGCCGCAACACACTAGGTGGTAAATATATCTACGGACGGAAAGATATTGTGCCAAAATACATACAATGTATTATCTAACTAAGAATATCTGCTTAGCCTATGTTAAAATTATTGCAGAAGGCTAATTCAAAAAGGTACGTTAAGGTAGCACATTATATCAACTCTGAAAGGGATTGTCGCCGCATCGCATTTAAGAAAGAAAGAAAGAAAGAAAACACGTTTATTTGGCACACAGGTACACACAATGAGATTTACTTTTTAATTCACCCTTACGTTGTTGAAACCTCTACAGTTACAGACTAAGCGTTTCACCTCATCCTTTATACCGCGTACATCGAAGGACTGGAACAATTTGCCTGTTGCGGTCTTTCCATCCAATTATAATTTGGGTGTCTTCAAGGCTAGAGTGAATAGGCCCCTAATAAACTAGTGCGCCTCACGATCAACGATTGCATCACTGCTTACCATTAGGTCGAATCGCTGTCAAGCACGTAACCAAAACGGGATAGCAGCTCCGATACGTCGACGATATAATACGGCCGTTATATCTTGGCGACCCTGAACTTTTCGCAGAAGGCTGCACACGAACGTTTTTTAGGAACAAAATGGTGGCATGAGGCGACGTGCGCGGGGCGGGGGTCTTTTTTTTTGTTTTTTTGTATTTGGGGGGCAACTTTCAACCTTGCAGATTTGTCCTAGTTTGAAGGGCGTCCGGGGGCCGTCCGGTAGAGGTTTTAAAAAGTGTGCGGGTTAACCCGGACACTTAGACACGGCAAAATAGTCGACGATCGAACGCCCCACCTTCTTTAAAAAAAAAAAATTATTGTTACGGTTACATACGTACCTAATTTGATTTTAATAACAAGTTGTACGAATGAATAAAAAATTATAACGATGTTTTTATTTTTGTTGCAACAAAAAATATTCTTTCGGAGGTGTCCGGGGCAAAAACCATATTTCGTCCAAATGTCCGGAATTTTTGCTGTGTTTATCCGGTGTCGGCAATTTAGGTGATGGCAGCCCTAGTAATACCTGTGTTAGGCCCAGAGAGCGAGCTATTTAAGACAACTTTCCACTTTAAAAAAAAAGACACGTCTCCACGGCTCGGATATCTTAATTGTTTTTCTAATCTTATCTGCATTATGACAAGATTTATAAATTCGCTTTTCAGACGCAGGTCGTTGACTCTTTTTTATTATCAAATGACCTCGAATTAGACTCTAATATTATGTAAATATGCTATCATTTAAATATAGCTGCTACTCGTGTGCCTACAGCTTTCATATAATATTTAAATTATTTTTAATTGTTTTTTTTTTTTCAAAAATATAATAATTTTAAAAATTAAATAAATAAACTAAAAAATAATAAATTATATGCTACCTACTCTAGTGCCTACAGTTTTCGTAATTGCAAATGTCTGTTTGATTTTGATTACTTATAATCAGTGCCGGTAACCATTTAACAAGAGTTCCGCTTTGAGGTACAAAAGATACCTGCTGTACAATATGATTTTTTATCCACTTTCGGATTTTCTCTATAGACAACCTAGGTAGGCGGTAGGGTTATGGATTCATCGCTACACCCCGTGGTCACTTTGAAAAATAAATTAAAGAAGTTTATTTCTTTATGTACACTAATATTATAAAGAGGTAAACGAGAATGAAACTTTTGCTACACATAGCTGGCATTTAATCTCTCATACAGTCCTTTAAAAGATATGCCAGCCATAGATTGTAAGAGAAATCAATAGCAAAAAGAATCATGTCTACCAACCGTAACCACGCGAAGTTAGAGACTATTAAGTAGATTACTATTGTTTTTTTTTTACCAATCGTTATATTTTTTAATTTATTAAACCCCAATTCATTGTCTTTCTATTGTGTCTCTAAGACATTAGGTAATGTCTTTATTATACCAAAATCTCACAAACCTAGATGAAAGAACTTATAATTATAGATACGTTAAATAAACAGCTGATTTCTTATTTTAGTTTATTCCCCAGATATGTGGGAGCAATAACAAGAATAACATTCTATCTGTGGCATATTTTTTTTAAAGTTGGCAATGGATTCACGTAAAATTGGCGGGAATTTTGGCAATCTATGTTGTTGTTGACTTGCCGTACGTTTTATTTTCTTTGATGAGTGCCAATTTGAATTATAAAAAACGATTATGGCTACGTTTACTATTGTAAAAATAGCAACTGCGGTGTTGTCGTAAACAATTTAATTTGGATTTTCAGATTCGCTATGCATTTAGCGCGCGTTATTCAAAAGTAATACACAAGTATTGAAATTTTATTAATTAATTGGAATGCAGTGACTCTCGGCAACTTGATATAGCGAGAGCAGTGGAGGCCGAGTGGTAACGGCCCCCGACTTACGAGTTGTAGGTCGCGGGTTCAAACCCAGCCAGGCGCATTACATTGTGTAATTTATTTCATCACCACTGCTCTCAAAACGGTGAAGGAAAACATCGTGAGGAAACCGGCATGTCCTAGAACCAAAAATTCAAAGACATGTGACATCCACCAACCTGCACTGGGCCCGCGTGGTGGATTACGGCCCATTCCCTCTCCTAGAGAGGAGGCCTGAGTCCCAACAGTGGGAACATTAAAAGGCCGACTATGCTATGCTATGCTATGGATATATTTGAATTTTCGAAATCTAAAATTAAGACTATTACTAAAAATAGCGGTTTATTTAATGGCAAAACTATTCAAAAAGGAAGTCATTCTAAAACTAACCTAATTTGCACCATAGTTAAGGTGATATTTGAATAGCATAGCATAGTCGGCCTTATAATGTTCCAACTGTTGGGACTCAGGCCTCCTCTCTAAGAGAGGGTATGGGCCGTATTCCACCACGCGGGCCCAGTGCGGATTTGTGAATGTAACATGTCTTCGAATTTTTGGTTCTAGGACATGCCGGTTTTCTCACGATGTTTTCCTTCACAGTTTTGAGAGCAGTAGTGATGAAATAAATTACACAAAGTAATGCGCCTGGCTGGGTTTGAACCCGCGACCTACAACTCTTAAGTCGGGGCCGTTACCACTCGGCCACCACTGCTCTAATTATTGAAATTTGAATAGTGTCAATTAAAACACGAAATCAAATAAAGAAGTACATTATATCTAAACAATAACAATGGAATAGTCATACAAAGAAGTAAAACTTATAAATATAAAGATTTTTATTTTCCTTATATCATAGATTGTTTGCCAGTTATTTCACCCATTTAAAAATGTCAACTTTTTAAATGGGTGAAATAATTGGGCAGTCAACTCATTTTAATTCTATTAAAAAGAATTTCTCAAATAAAATTAAAAATGAGACAAGTTGGGAAAGCATTCAAATGTGGTGGAAGGGGAAACTGTCAAGTAACAGAAAAAAGTGCACAAACTGAAATGTGACGTCATCTCCATTAGGTTACGCGTGTAAAAAAGAGATAGCGATGAGTTCCCACCACCCCCCTACTCTTTATCATACTAATATTTGAATTAAAATTCTGATTTCTGCTTCATTTAATAACCAATTTCGATGCTGTTCAAGAAAAAAATCTTTTTAGTGTAATTTTTAACAAAAATAAAAATAGAAAAAATATTTTTTTTGAGAATGTACTACTCAGAGACGTAGCGTGGATTAATTTAGACGTGGGCGAAGGCACAGCGAGGCCTTTTTCTTTTATAAATTCGAAAACGAGACAGTGACTATTGCAACCCAGTGTTCGATCACATCGTCACTTACCATCAGGTGAAATAGTGATCAAACGTGAACCTAGCAATTATAAAAAAACCCTCGTCCTTAAAGAGCCCTCGCTTGTGCGAGGCCCCTTTGAGTGCGAGGCCGTGGGGCGAGGGCCCACTTCGCCCACGCCTAGCTACGCTACTGACTATCCAGATTGATTAAATAAATATTCTATTTCTAGCCCCGCAATATTCAAAAGAGTTACCGCAGTCCTGGAATGCAACAGACAGCTGTAGGAACACAGATGGGTTTGGGTTTTAGTCAGTAAGTCTGATTCAAAACCCACTTGTGTTCCTTCTCTACACCCAGAACGGGAGAACGGGTGATGATATCTTAACTCAAAAAAATAAAAAAATGCTACATCCGAATTTGACATAGTCTGTTTTGTAGCAAAAAGAAAAAAAAAACTCACAACACCGTCTAGTCCCAAGCTAAGCAGAGCTTGTGTTATGAGTACTTACTAGACAACTGATAAACATACTAATATATTTCTAAATACATACTTAATATAGATAAATTACACCCAGACGCAGAACAAATGATTGTGCTGCAGACACAAACATTTGTCCTGGGTGAGAATTGAACCCACAACCTCCGGCATAGCAGTCAGGGGCACTAACCTCTAGACCAACAGGCCAGTCAAAATTAAATTATCAGCATATTCAAAACAGTCTATATAATAATTTTATTTCCTACCATACAGTATGTGTTGTTTATCAGTTCGGATATGAATGCTTTTATTATCAGATATTGTTCAGTGTGTACATTGTATGGAAGTGTAATGAGTTAACAGGGCACAATGCCACTAACAAACAGCTCCACAACATGGGACTAGCAAGCAACCAAGATGCAATACAGAATATGCTACACTTGCTGTGCGACCGTGCAGCACTAGGCTCCAAAAGACTAAAGTAGCTGGGCCAACCATTTCCTAGACCAGAGGACTATAGGCTCAGCCCCATTAAGGCCATACTGAGACTCATGACGAAGGTGCACGGAGGGCTGGGGTTTGAGTAGAAGGGAGGGGGACTAGCACAAAAGATCCAGAAGGGTTGAAGTGCTCTGGTTTTAAGGCCAGCCCCACATCAAGATAAGATAAGATAAGTAATGAGTTAAAATATAAAGTGACCAAGAATCTGCTGTCTTAAAAAAAAGAGGCATAACTGAACTTTTAGGAAAAAATATTTGGAGTCAGGAAAATGAGGCACACCAAATTTTTTTTTTCAGTGAAATCCCATGAAATTTCTCCTCCCAGTCTTGGTTGAGCGAGGGGGAATGTCAGACTAGACCCCATCTGTGTTGTCAATGTCACGTTCAGGAATAACACACACAAGCACAATCAGCCTTTTAATGTTCCCACTGCTGGGACTCAGGCCTTCTCTCTAGGAGAAGGAATGGGCCGTAATCCACCACGCAAGCCCAGTGCGGGTTGGTGAATGTCACATATCTCCGAAATTTTTGGTTCTAGGACATGTCGGTTTCCTCACGATGTTTTCCTT
The DNA here is from genome assembly GCA_961205895.1 of Mythimna pallens. Lineage (NCBI taxonomy): Eukaryota > Metazoa > Arthropoda > Insecta > Lepidoptera > Noctuidae > Mythimna > Mythimna pallens. Next base: position 10,485,813 of record OY540851.1, on the reverse strand, counting down.
CACCATTTTGAGAGCAGTGGTGATGAAATAAATTATAGAAAGTAATGCGCCTGGCTGGGTTTGAACCCGCGACCTACAACCCGTAAGTCGGGGCCGTTACCACTCTGCCACCACTACTCAGGAATAACAGTTAACTAAACTAAATAAAATTTAAACAATGGAAATAGCTAAGTCATTAAGAGTCGCCTTTGTTCCCTTGTGTCACACAAAGTTTAAAAAAAAATAAACTGTCACTACCTTGTCATGTATAAAATAATACGTAAGGTAAATTTTGTTACTTCCATAATATGAGTAATATGTTTTATCAAGGTAATAAAACCACAATTTCACAATAACAACCACAGAGCAAATATATTTAGATATGACTCATTAAAGAATTTGTTTTATAATTAAAATTGTGCAATACTACTTTTTTTTGTGCAATAATCAGAAAATAATGTTATCTGATATAAAACTTCATTATGTACTTAAACTATTGAATAGCGTAATTTGAGACACAATAATAAGACAATGAACGAGCGAACTATAATTAAATAAATACTAATAGGTTAATGAATTAAAATTAAAATGTTTAATTTTAGCATGTCATACTTTCAACCTTCCCTCCTACCCTCATGAGAAAAACTGTGAATTTATGGATTTAAATAGAAATCTTTAATTTCTTCACTGACAAGAATAAACCACCAAAAACATTCTCAAGATTCCTAGGATTAAAAACATTAAAGATAAAGAAAAATCCTAAAAGAACTAAATAAACAATGACTCTGCATGGAACTCCATCATTTTTGTCTATGAATATCCCATCTCAAACAAAAAGTATATTTAAGTATACCCACATGCAATTAATTTTAATATCATTTAATATCATTTTATAAAAAATCTCATAGAGTAGGTAGATCATTGTAAATTATGATCTTCAAACTGACACAGAAAGTAAGAAAATGCAGCTAAATTTCTATAGCATAAAAATTCACTTCTCACTGTTAAAAGTAGAACAATAATTGCCTTTCTTTTATGCAATAATACATCCTCATTCACCTCTCAATAATAATCTCAAGGTCTTTTCAAAGATAACCAAAATAGCGCGCGAAATAAAATATAAATAAACAGCAAACATGGAAGATTGGACCAGGAAATGATTTTTTAAAATATTTTTTTAATTATAGTTACTTTTATAATGAATTAAAATAATTATGGTGCAAAGGTACTCACACAAACAGCTGTTCTGATACCCAAGGTCACTGGTTCACTAGCTTGTTGCCAACGCAAGTTCTGAGACTCTTGTGAGTCAACAAACACAAACAGAGGAACACAGCCAAATTATTTACAGTGACGTAAAATTACGATTTGTTACAACTGAATAAATATTATTGTATAATACATAGGTCGCCATTCGCGACGGACTGTAAGCGATTAAACGTAACGTCACACGATAAGGAACTAATGCTATTCAAGAGAAATGTATAAGGCTTTTGTTTTAATTCCGATAAGAATTTCGTTATGGTTGCGAAAATTTCGTCATGAATTGCATTTCACTGGACATTTTGACATTTAACGACCATAACATCATTTGTTTTTGATATGGCAAGGATACAGAGATGTTCATAAACGTAATTCTTAAGTAAATAGCAAAAATGAATTACAAATAGGTAATTTCGTCAATTGCAGGTGTAGAATTGATACCTTAAATAGATGATAACAGACATAATTACAGTAACCTGTTTCAACAGAACAAACTAAAAACTTAAGAATTGGAAACAATACTATCAATATAGCATTTACTAAACTTAGTTTTAGAACGCACCTTACCAAGTTTGCCATTTCTCAAAAATATTTTTAAATATATAAAGCTGGTATTTAAAAGACGTAAATTCAGCATTAGAACAGAGTTATAACTATATTATGCAAAGAATTCGGAGTAGAAACAAACTTTGCTAGGATAGGCAATATTATTGTAGTCATAGCAGAAAGTTTCCAGTTCCAGTAGGAAAATAAATGTCATACTCTATATTTAGCTCTAACATCTTTACTCTGTGGAAATTCACTGTCAAATGAGTGTCAATGTCATTGTCATATTCAAATACTTTTGGCCGTAGTCAGTGTTTTTGGCGGAGAATCGTAAAAACTAAATGACACAATGTCTATACAAGTGGAAAACAACTTAAAAAAAGATGAGAACACAGAGGAGTTTGAACAAAAAGCTCACTATATGGCTTGCACAATTGCAGCCGACGGCCCTGCGAACATAAACAAATATTTTGAGCCGTATGTTGCTGATGATAATGGAGGTAAACAAAACAATTGAAACTTATTTATAAGCGAGAAAGGAATGTTATCATCTCACTTTTGACTCTCCTAAGCGTTAGGCAAAGGTATAAAATACTCACACTGTGTCATTTTTACAAAGGACCTATTACATGAATGTAACTAACACCCACTATTATTCGGAATTTAACCTTGTAAAGCAATTTATGCATAATTGTGGTGTGTTTCCTGATGGCTCCAACCTGGGAATCTTTAAGTCAAGAGTGAATAGGTTACTTCTAAGTAAGCGCGCTCCGTCGTCGACGGCATCGTCGCTTTCCATCAGCGGAGATAGTGGTCAAGCGCGAACCTATCAAGAATAAAAAATAAAAAGTTATGTGGGACATTCTTAATTTTTTGTTTTTTAACAATAACCGATCATAACAAAAAGAGTGAAGCTTATTTTAACCACTCTGTAATGCAAATAAAAAAAAAACAAGATAATACCCAATTTAAGGCCCTTGAATATTATAGTGTACTAGCACCAATAGAAGTTATCCTGATGAATTTTTAGCAGGAAAAAATTGAGAACCCGATCGCAGTGCCACCTTATCTTATCTTGTTGTGGGGCTGGCCCTAAGCCAGAGCACTTTGACTCTTCTGGACCTTTTGTACTATGCTCCTCCTGTCTACTCAACCCTTAGCCCTCCGTGCACCTTCTTTATGAGTCCCAGCATGGTAGCCTTAATGGGGCTGGGCCTATAGTCCTCTGGTCTTGGAAACGGTTGGCCCAGATACTCTAGTCTTTTGGAGCCTAGTGCTGCACAGTCGCACAGCAAGTGTAGCATATTCTGTACTGCATCTTGGTTGCTTGCTAGTCCCATGTTGTGGAGCTGTTAGTGGCACAGTGCCCCGTGAATACTCCTGTAATTGTCGGAGCTGTGATGTGCAAATATGATTGGAAAAAAATTGAGAACCCGATTGCAGTGCCACCTAATGGGTCAGATTGTATTTACAAACCATCCAGGGACACACAATGTTGCAACCAAATCGGTCAAGTCGTTTAGGTGTTAGGTGACAAACATACGGAAGAACTATATACAAAAAGATATGTCAGTAATAATCTTAAAATAAAGAAAATTGACAAAAATCAAATGATGCAGTTTTAGTTTTCATAGTAATCAAACCCGAGGATGCTTTAAGTATTCTTCACTATTATTTATACATTGTTTTTTTTATTAATTTTGCAGAACTGTCAGCATCATTCCGAGGATATCCGCTGACTGGTAAGAAGATGAGTCTTCCAGAAGGTTACACAGCTATTGTAGTCACAGAAGCAAAGAGACCTCTCGCTGAAGATGCTGACAGGAAGTTTCAGGTGATTATTTACTTTAACATATTTAATTAAACACCTGGTCCCTCCCCTCGCAGTCGTTCTTCTCCCATAACACAGAGCTACACAGACTCGACCATGATCTTGTTGTTTCAGGTAACGGGCGGTTTTAAAGAGTTCACAAATTGGAACTGGGACAAGAAACCATCGGAGAATGATAAAATTGTTGGAGCACTAGACTGGATTCATATAGCTGAAGCTGTAAGTTTTGATGCAAGTTTTTTTTTCAGACCATTTACCGTGGAGATTCCTGCCGGTTCTTCTCCATAGGAAACGACCAATTTGGAACCGTGCACTAGCTTCTGACGTTTTATAAGTGCCCATGTAGGTCTATGTGAAATAAAAACTTTTGACTTTGACTTTGACATACTACAGGCAGCGGCACGGATCTTGAGCGCTGACTTTTACTTGCGCAAAAGTAAATTATCAGGTCTCTTTGGTGGTATGAAGTGAGACGCGGGGGCGGGGAGTGTCAGTGATTGGCTCGCCGCGCATCGCATCATAGACGTCACTCGTGATTGTTTCCCCGCGCTTGCTGTACCTAATGACGACGAGTACACTCCGTGCCAATAAATTGGCTCGTGATTTTTAATCCATCGATCATTTTTATTATTGATTATTTTATTAGTGGTTATTATGTCACCAAAAATGGTTTAGCCGAGAACGCATAACAGGCACACAGACACACAAAGTTCCTTTCAAAAGTAGGTAAAATGTTTGGAATTTCTTCGTAGGGGTGTTACAAATCTGAAATTTTCGTCTTTGCTACAATATACATATCTTCCGGTAGAAATTCTCTAAAAGATAATGAAAACCGTATGAAAATCTGTTGCATGGTTAATAAGTAAATGGAAAAACAGACAGCGAAACACAGCGAACTTTTACCTTCAACCAGAATTAAGAAGATAGCAGGTAAAAGAAAAAATAAAATAGGTGTATATTTTTTTTGCCTAAAATAAGTGTACGATACGCAAAGCGATCCCCACTCTTTCGCCGAGCGCTCAAGATCCGTGCCGATACCTGTACCATCGTATCGTATTGTATCTCGGGACTAGTGTCCGTAACTTCATCTTAAGCGCGAATATTGCTTATGCTTAGGGCAAATAATATCTTTATTTCAGACCTTTTTGATCTTTAAGATACAGATCCATACTTACGTTAAGGAAAAGATAAACTTGGAATAACAGTCATTGACCCCCCTACATTTGACATTTGACATTCTTAATTTCAAAAATGGAAATCTATATATAGGGTGACTGGTAATTAGTGACCGATACTTTAACACGTGATTGTACTCATGATTACAAACAACTGTCCCAAAGAAACTTTTTTATATACCCATTAGTTTTATGACAATAACAAAACAGCTGTTTGTAATTCGCGTGCGCGCGAGTTACTCAGATGTTAGCCGCTTAAGGCCGTTGTCTCATGTACATTTTGTACCTTACCTAGTTTGTGATCATGAGTACAATCACGTGTTTAAGTATCGGTCACTAATTACCAGTCACCTTATATGTAAAATGAGAAACTGACTGACTGACAACGCACAGTCGAAACTACTGGGTCTAGGAGCATGAAATTCTGCACAAGGCTTCGTTTTATGACGTAGACGACCATTAAGAGAGGATTTTCCAAAACTTACCCCCTAAGGGGATGAAACGGGGGTCCAAAGTTTGTATAGAAATATCTATTGTAAAGCAGTATAGACAAAGCTGTCTTGAATTGACATCTATCGCGATTCTTTACATTTTCTAGTACCTAATAAAAAAAAAAATATTTCAGACTAATTCCAATGTCCATATTATGTTAGTAACTGAAACTTATAACTACGTTAGTATAATATTCAAATGCATTAAAATATTAATTAGTCACAAATTAAATTAAATTAAAATAAGTCACTTCAAAAACACAATGATCATAATAATTGTCAAAACAAAACACACAACAAATAAATAGTTTAAAAAACATGCAGTTTTATAAACCTATCCCGCACTGGTCACTCTGGGCTTTCAGCGATCATCTTTAGGATCCCGTTACCACTGCCCCTAATTCGACGCATAAGTGAGGCTGACTTTTACGCATTATCGCATAAAAGTCATCCACACCCGCGTCCGCAAACATGCCTGAGGCACTGCAGGATCGAGGAAGTCGCACCAGAACCCTAAAGGCGTTGTTGAACTGGACTCTAAGAGCACTATAGGCCCGCTTCGTGTAATTGGTCCACAGAGCACTGGTGTAAAAACTTTGACAGTAGGCTCTGAATAAAGTTATCTTTACTTGTACTAATGAAAAACAGTTAATTGCTTGTTTTACGGGTATCTAAAAATTATGAAAAGGTCGCCTTGTGTAAGGGCCAAAAAAAAAAATTATAACCAGCAATCAATCATTTTGCCACGTGGAGCGCAATCCAGTCTCAGCAACGGACCGTCTAGTCTGTCCGCTATTACTTTTAATGTCGTCGCACATGGGCCACATGCCACAGCCACAAACGCCGCCACGAGAAGCTAGAAGCGGCCATAAAGGAAGCTGAAGCGTGCGACAGCGACTTGTCGCCGGTGGCTGTAACTTTTTATAAAATATACGCGCAGTATAATAATGAACTGCGATGGAGAAGGCATAAATACGCGAGTGGCGTGTGACGGCGTTTTGTATCGGCGTTCAGTGGCTAGTGCGTGCCCCAAGAAGCGAGCAGTCAGTGCTCATTTTGCGCGGATGTGACGCATATATTACTACATATCATATAGTCGTTGTTTTTATTTTTAAGGTATGCCCCATGTTTGTCGTGGATAATTTAACTTTTTCCAATCCATATAAGATGTATGAATATGAAACCTGCAGGAAATATGCCGGTGGCGGCGTTTTGTGTTTGTGGCCGGTGGCCCGTGTGCGGCGACCCTTAGTGCTATATTTCACCGGGACATCATAGCGACCAGTTGCGCTGTCATGGTGTCCGTAAGCTACCAAACTAGACACCATACAGATACCAGAGTCGCTACACCACACTGAGTATCAAAATGGACCTTAAGTGCACGCGTCCGACCTGGTAGCGGTGGTATGTATTGGTAGCGGCGACTGGTCGCGCCGCCATGGTGTTTCGGTTAATTATAGCCCTTAGGATGCTATTGGAGGTTGCTCGTACACGATGCAACAATGAGGCTGCGCTCTGCATATTGCAGTGCATAGTGCTGCACTAACTTTGTAGTCCCAACAATATCTTAAGATCATTATTATATCGAACACGTAGAGCATTACAGTATGTGGTATCTCACTATCCTCTCTGACCAACCCGTTTTTTCGCATTTAACTTAGTTTTTCAATGGATTGCATCTACCCTTCATCTCCATTATTTTCACGAATTCTTTTTTTTTTTCAGTTGCATGAAGACGAAGCTCAATAAAATTAGAAAAAGGAGTTAATACTATGAATTAAGAGGGTCCTTTTACAATCGCCTATCGTCAACATCGAGCATGTTTTAAAAGCTTGTTACTTCATCTAACGCAATGTTCGACGAAAAGGCAACGCGAAAAAAGAGAGATAACGCCTGAAAACTCTGTTAGCATTCGGTAATTCCGTGAATTACTCAAATATTTTACAAAACTAGGAAATAAGTGTCATCATTTAGAATTTTGATTAAATTTGCAAGGCTTCTATTGTTATATTTTTTTTTACTTTTTAAATTTTTGAGTAAATTTTAGTGTCAAAGTTCATGCAAAATAGCAGATTTTCAGAGGTCTTTACTGGATTAGTTTTACACAAATTTCTGAATTGATTTCAATAGAAGCCTAGATAATATCCACAGGATACTGAGTTTTCAAAATATCTAATGAAAAATGTGTAATAACGTCATAATCGCGTAAGAGCGGTTGTGTGAAAAACAGTAAAAATGTATGTCGAGTTGGAGCCCTTAAGAATAAAAAAATAAAACACTTAATATTCAACAAAAATGTATTTTATTTTAGGAACAACATAATAAGTCCTATTTGAAGGTAGATATCTCATATTCGTCCAGTATATAAAAAAATATTGCAAATTCTAGACAAGTATGAAACTTTGAACACTAGTGAGGAAAAATATAAATAAAAAAGCAGATTTCAGCATTGCTTGAAAGAAAAGAAAATTCTTAAAACTAAAGAAATACTTTCGTACAAGATTTCATATTTCGTGACTGTGGCGTGCTGGACACATTTTCCTTTGTCACTTATACGTGACTGTGGCGGTCACAAGAAAACTTACTAATAAGAAATTAATTTTCTTTTTTTTAAACAAATTAACAAAATGTACTTATTACCTATTTCTTTTATTAGCCTAGTAGCACACCGGTATCCGCTAGTACCTCGCATAAATCAAGGACTGTAGGCCTACTATGTCGTCTTAAAATCCCCATAAATCCAGTGTAGGTGAATCCGGTATGAGAAAGGAATAGCGCTATCCCGTCTATATATCTTCGCCTGTCTCTCACATCGTAATGGCATGAGAAACAGATAGCGCTATCCGGTCTGTATGTCTTCGTCTGTCTCTCACATCGTAATGGCAGGAGAAACAGATAGCGCTATCCGGTCTGTATGTCTTCGTCTGTCTCTCACGTCGTAATGGCAGGAGAAACAGATAGCGCTATCCGGTGTGTATGTCTTCGTCTGTCTCTCACGTCGTAATGGCAGGAGAAACAGATAGCGCTATCCGGTGTGTATGTCTTCGTCTGTCTCTCACATCGTAATGGCAGGAGAAACAGATAGCGCTATCCGGTGTGTATGTCTTCGTCTGTCTCTCACGTCGTAATGGCAGGAGAAACAGATAGCGCTATCCGGTCTGTATGTCTTCGTCTGTCTCTCACATCGTAATGGCAGGAGAAACAGATAGCGCTATCCGGTCTGTATATCTTCGTCTGTCTCTCACGTCGTAATGGCAGGAGAAACAGATAGCGCTATCCGGTCTGTATGTCTTCGTCTGTCTCTCACATCGTAATGGCATGAGAAACAGATAGCGCTATCCGGTCTGTATGTCTTCGTCTGTCTCTCACATCGCAATGGCAGGAGAAAGCGATAGCGCTATCCGGTCTGTATATCTTCGTCTGTCTCTCACATCGTAATGGCAGGAGAAAGCGATAGCGCTATCCGGTCTGTATGTCTTCGTCTGTCTCTCACATCGTAATGGCATGAGAAACAGATAGCGCTATCCGGTCTGTATATCTTCGTCTGTCTCTCACATCGTAATGGCAGGAGAAAGCGATAGCGCTATCCGGTCTGTAGTTCTTCGTCTGTCTCTCACATCGTAATGGCATGAGAAAGGAATAGCGCTATCCGGTCTGTATGTCTTCGTCTGTCTCTCACATCGTAATGGCATGAGAAAGGGATAGCGCTATCCGGTCTGTATGTCTTCGTCTGTCTCTCACATCGTAATGGCATGAGAAAGGGATAGCGCTATCCGGTCTGTATATCTGTCTGTCTCTCACATCGTAATGGCATGAGAAAGCGATAGCGCTATCCGGTCTGTATGTCTTCGTCTGTCTCTCACATCGTAATGGCATAAGAAACAGATAGCGCTATCCGGTCTGTATATCTTCGTCTGTCTCTCACATCGTAATGGCATGAGAAAGGGATAGCGCTATCCGGTCTGTATATCTTCTCTCACAACGGAATGGCATGAGAAAGGCATAGCGCTATCCGGTCTATATATCTTCGATTCTCTTTCATATCGGAATTAAGACGATTTTAAGTTTGTCATAGTAAGACTAGGCGCACGACGAATTGAACGATGCCATTGTTGTCATCCGAAAGTTATTATGCTATTAGGAGGCGTCCATAACTACGCCAGGTGATTTGGCGATTTTTCTTTTTTACTCCCCGTTGTGAGATATCGAGTCGACCCCTTCCCTCTCACGTTAGATTAAAATTGAACTTATATAACTATGATCATTAATTTCTTCTCCTAATTATTGCAAAGAATGACATCTATATCTACTAATATTATAAAGCTGAAGAGTTTCTCTATTTGTATGAACGCGCGAATCTGAACTGGTGTATTCGAATTTAAAATTCTTTTGGTTTTTTTTATTGATATAAACTAGTGCTTGACTGCGATCCCACCTGATGGTAAGCAGTGATGCAATCGTTGATGGTGAGGCGCACTAATTTATTTAGAGCCTATTCACTGTAGCCTTGAAGACGCCTAAATTATTATTCCAGTTCCTCGATGTACGCGGTATAAACGACGAGGCGAAACGCTTGGTCCGGAGCGTAGAGGTTTCAACAACGTAAGGGTGGATACTCGCCGTTCGTTGGCTTGTCCGACGGTAGAAATTAGATGGTGGAGTCAAGTCATGCAATTCCTTTTGTTGTTGAACAACCCATTTATTGATGAAGACTACAGGCTTTCACCTATATGGATATCTCCACGCGTTCCCGAGTTAAAGGGTCTTGAAAGACAGACGGACGACCCTAAAAATAGGATAGCTCATACCGAGACACGCTGCGAGCACTTTACAAGATGAACTTTATTAATTACAAGAAAAGGTACAGATCTCAATAAGAGAATTCGAATACACCCCATGAAATTCAGATTCAAATTTATTTGAATCTTCGAGATGTTTCTTTTAGGCCGCTATCCCACTGGCGTTTCTCTAACGTCGGCGCAGCGCCAACGTTGAGCAGACGCGACGTTAACGTCTTGGTTAGAGATGTAAGCAAGAAACTTGCAACGGCGCAGACGTTGGAGAAGCGCCAACACTCGTAAAACGCCAGTGGGATAGCGGCCTTAATGTTATTCTAAAGCCTTACATACATTAAAGGACAAAACGTCCCCCAACATGACGCGCAACGCTCAATTTACGTGACGATGCAACGTTGCCTAGTGCCCGAAGAAAAATGCCGGACATTTTACAGCGTTGGGCGTCATGTAGGAGGACATTCTGTCCCCTATAAATCTGAGGTTTTTTTTATGAATTATAATTATTTTACTACGTATTTATACACGGTTGAATAAATTACTATCTAGAAATACTAATTGAATTCAGAACCTTATTTTATTATGTCATTAAGTTCAAACCTTTGCAAAAATGGTTGATTTAGGACTATTTTGCTAGATATGATTAACATAAATGAACATATCTGACACATAAAATAAACCATTATTTATTTGAATTTATCTTGTTAAATAAATGTTGTGCACAACACACCTGCTTCTATGAATCTCTTTTGTCGTATGCAGAAGTGAAGGTAGTATAGATCAGACAACCAAATCTAAAGATTCTGAATTCAAGTTTAACAATATCACTAAATCAATTCTAAGTTTACGATCCCTTTAATTTCTCTCTCATTTGGTTTTTAATCTCCATTCGTCTCAAATGCTCCTTTTTACTAATCATAATTGCTCTTGTAAACGCTTTTTTCTGCCTACTCTTCTTGATTTTTTTAGTTTTCTTCTGCACTCTCTCCATAGCATCTTCTTCAGTAGATTCTTTTGTATTTTCCGCGGTAGAATTATCCTTATTTTTGATATTATGCATACCAAAATCGTACCGACTTTCCAAGTCTTGAAAATCATTGATTTTTTCACGACTCATTTTATTGAAGATCTTTAAAAACTGCCAGAATTCTATATCACCACCTTTAATGTTCTTGTGATAGAACTCTATGAGTTTTCTATCACATTTATGGTTATTTTTGACAGGATTAGGATCCGCAAAACGATTGGCTATGGTTTCAGGAGCGCTATCTACTTTCTTCCCAACTCTTTCTAGTCTATGGCTTCTTTTATTACTTTTTTTATCAGTTATTGGAATATTGGTCTTTTGGCTGGTATCACCATACTTCTTTTTCTTTTTGTTATTTATTTTATTGACTTGGCTATACCGACCATTTAAGCCGTTTAGGATTTTGTTCTTCCAAACTTTAGGTTTATATTGTTTGGGGTTAGTCTCATGTTTTCTATTATGGAGCTTTAGGGCGCTCATAGTAAGACATATTTTATCGCACCCTTCGCAAGGATACAATATTTTCAAACCCTTTTTCTTGGCTAATATACTCAAATTCCTAATTCTCTCTAAATAATTTTCACCAATACATTTCAACGACAGATATTCTTGCTTAGTAAACTCTGGTAGCAAAAATTCGCTGTTAACATCAACTTTTTGCTTCTGAACCATCCAATCGTCCCCCTTTTTAACTAACTTAGTCGTTCCTAAAAATAGATTATTTGATACGCGTTTCTTTTCATCGATTTTCATGGACGCGATTTTATTTAAATTACTAATGCTAGGTATGATATCTAGATCGCAGTCTTTGTCAATTTGAAACACGTACTTCGAGCCGGATGCCGTTTCCTTCTCTTTAATTCTACCGTTCTTTCGTATGTCGTATGATAGGTTGTGAACTAACTTGATGTGTCTAGTGATAGTTTTATTTGTGACGTAACCACAGAAGGGACACTTTTTTAGCATTTTCTCGTTGCATAAATCGAAATGGTGCTTGCAGTGGAGCTTTAAGTCGGTTTTCGTTTTGAATAGCTGTAAAAGAAATTCATAATAACACATAAAAGCTTTTTATAATTTATGTCGGTGAAGTCGGAAGCTTGAGAACGAGCTAAGTGAAAAGTGACACATGTCACTTAGACAGAATCCGCGCTGACGTTTGCACGAACCGAGCAGATAAAAGTGCCGACCGCAGAGGTGCGGTGCTCTTTTCTCTGTCTACCTAAAGCTTGCATCATAATAAATCAGCTGTGTGATCTCGAATAGTTTGTTTATTGCTCGAACCCAACCGTTGCCCACAAAACCGAGTACCTGGACAGAGCTTCAATGATGATCGGCATCCTGCGCCGACATATAATATGTAAGTATTATAACTCTCTATTATAACTATCTCTTGGTGAAAACAGACAGACAGACGAGCTGGGGGACTCTGCTTTATAATGTAATGATGTAGATTTGGGCTGCGGGATTTTTTTTCCATAACTTGCACACAACGCCATCTAGTCCCAAGCTAAGCAAAGCTTGTGCGAGTACTAGACAACTGATAAACATACTTTTATATTTCTAAATACATACATATTAAAATAGATAAATTACAGCCAGACACAGAACAAATGATCGTGCTCATCACACAAACATTTGTCCTGGGTGGAAATCGAACCCACGACCTCCGGCATAGCTGTCAGGGTCACTGACAACTAGATCAACGGGACAGTCAGGAAAAGTCTAGCATTCCCTCAAGTTATTTCACGACTACCGTCATACAAAAAAGTATATTTTACATACCTTAAAACAAATATAGCACTGATGTGTATGAAATGTTAACTTTCCATTATGGTTAGTTTCTTCATCACTGTTGCTTTCAAAATTGTAATCAGGATCTTTATCATCATCATTTTCCTCTGAATCATCATTTTCCTCAGCATTTTCTTCACCTATTTTATCACCATTAGGACCAGCCATTTCACTATTTGCTTCACCATTTTTGCTATCTTGACTATTATCATTATTATTTTTAATATTTTCAGAATCATTATTCTGCATGTTTATATTATCATCATTGGTTGTTCTGTCTTGGTCTTCAGTTTTATCATCATCATTATCAATATGGGTTTTATTTCCATTAGTATCATTTGCCGATTGATCAGTCGTATTACTTTTTGGGTTTTTGAAATATCTAATGTTTTGTTTTTGCTCTGAAAATATAAAAATAATGTTTATTAAAAATGCTAAACTTAAATGGCAGTGGGCAGGGCACATTGTTCACAGAACTCATGGTCGATGGGGACGAAAGGTTCTGGAGTGACGACACAGTACAGGAACACGCAAAGGTGGAATAATAAGTTAAAATGGCACATTTTAGCTCTTCTCGAAGTAAGAGAGCGTTGAGAGTAGTGGTGGCCGAGTGGTAACGGTCCCCACTTTCGAGTTGAAGGTCGCGGGTTCAAACCCAGCCAGGCGCATTACTTTGTGTAATTTATTTCATCACCACTGCTCTCAAAACGGTGAAGGAAAACATCGTGAGGAAACCGGCATGTCCTAGAACTAAAATTTCGAAGACATGTGACATCCACCAACCCGCACTGAGCCCGCGTGGTGGATTACGGCCCTTTCCCTCTCCTAGAGAGGAGGCCTGAGTCCCAGCAGTGGGAACGTTATAAGGCCTTAACCATTATATGCTAAGTAAGAGAGTTCTGATGATAGATTTAATAAGATTAGTTTTAATTATATTATTATTATTTCAATTTTAATTATTTTAATTTTAATTATGTTATTATTATTTCAATTTTAATTATGTTATTATTATTTCAATGTTAATTATTTTAATTTTTAATTATTATTTTCAAATACCTTTTTTTTTTAAAAGTTATTTTAACCTTTAAAAAATTGTTTACAATAAATTTGCGAGGGCGCTGACTCCTGACATACAGGCCCGCCTAGTTCGGGAGTCAGAGGCTTCATAAATTATCCCATCATTATTATGTCAATAAAGAATTATTATTATTATTCCATTTATTTATTTTTTATCCATATCGTTTACATTTTTAAATATTTCTTTAAAAAACATATTAAAAACAAACATTTAAAAATATAAAAAATAGTTGTCCGCCGGTGTCGGGAACAGGGTCCAAGCTACCGGTGGTTAGGGCTCCAGAGACAGGAACCTCCTCACAACTTTGGCAGATCACACCTTCAACTCCGTCTACTTGCCCAACTTTGGCAAAGGCCTCCTCCATTTATTTCCCCTCTGTTCTACTCGTATTCATCAATTTCCTAGATCATGTTTTTCCCGCTACTGCCTTCATTTCGTCTTTCAACCTTCGAAACTATCTGCCACGCTTTCATTTTCTATAACTTAGATACGAGCACCCTATGCTTTATAAACCCCTATTAAAATAGTACAAAAAAAAAATTGAGCTCTATCCGTACTCGTTGATACGAAGGCCGAGTGCCAAAAATATCGTCCCCAGGACTCGACGGCTTGCCTAGAAAAGCCTGGGTCCTGGCCATGGAGGCTTCCGGGTCTCGATTAAAAACGCTCCTCAGCGCATGCATGGAGAGGGGCCAGTTTCCACTTCGCCGGAAGACGGGGAAACTGGTCAGCATCGCGATGCCCTGCGGACTCAAATTAAATTCTTACCTTTCTTATCTCCACCACCGGTCGCCATTTTGATCCGCCTGTTGTACTGTTTCCTGAGTTTCTCCAACACGGCCCACTGGTTGCGTACCCTCACTTTGGTTAGCAGTTCTTCTAGACGTTTCTCTACGCACTCCTTCTTTTTCTCGTCTACTATGTGTTTAGGTGTAACTGTTAGGAGAAAAGTAAATATTTAATTGGTTTGTCAGTGTTCTTGGCTTGGATACTAAGTCCTTTGAGCCATGTTTTCGTATGAATAGTTGATTATTTATTTATCCATTACTAATTGACATTTATGCCAACAAACCAACATCTAATCATTTCTTTATTGCTATAAAAAAATTGGGCAAGTGCGAATCGGAATCTCGCACTGAGGGTTCCGTACAAACTTAATAATGTAAATAGTTCAATTCTCGAATGAAGTCTAGAAGCATGAATTTACCGAATGTCGAAAAAGTTTTTTTTTTTGTGACTTAACAACAAATTTATTTTTTTCTGATTTATTCCTATTTTTGTGCTATACGACCTTGCTTTATGCCAAATTTTAGGATTCTAGATCAACGGGAAGTACCTTACGAATTTTGTTTTCCTTGATAGTGTCGAAATATACGTTTTTTGCGACATAAACGGCCGTATCTTTGTTTTTAGTTGACTAAGAAGTTTGATTTTTTCACAGCTTCAAGGGACCGCAGACTTGAGTATATGGTTTTAATTTCAACCCGATACCTCCACGCGTTCCCGAGATAAAGGGTCTTGTCAGACAGACAGACGTTTTTTCCTTTTTGAGGTACGGAACCCTAAAAATATGTCGAATTTAGGTTCCTGAGCAATCAGGGCGTTCAGCAGATTGAGCGTCTGGGCTGTAAGGGCATATCGAGCCGTTAGAGTACGTGATGGGCAACTAATAGGCACCGTATGGCGCGACACCCGCAATATTTCTTTATATTTCTTTTACTATTATAATATGGATGTACAAATTCTAATATTTTTGTAGCATTTGGCAGCAAATGTATCAAGTCAACCTTCTCGGCAAACTTGGCTGAGGCAGTCAACACTACAATAAAATTCTCAGCTCCATTTTTATCGAGGTCGCGCCTGTTTTCATTATTCCACATATCAGTTGAGGGTGAGTTCAGTTGTGTTCAGTTACGCAGACACTTGAGATACAAAACTATACCAATTTTAACATCACAATATTCACTAGGAATCAATTTGCGAATAATTAATCAACACTAATATTATAAAGAGGTAAAGTTTGTTTTTTTTTTGTTTGTAGGAGGTAATCTGAAGTCGAAGGAAAAGTCTGGAAGTACTGGTCCGATTGCTAAAATTTTTTCACCGATAGAAAGCAGCTTTATTCCTGAGTGATGAGTTTGTGTGATGAGCACAATCATTTGTTCTGTGTCTGAGTGTAATTTTATCTATAATATGTATGTATTTTGATATATTTAAGTATGTTCATCAGTTGTCTAGTACTCATAACACAAGCTCTGCTTAGCTTGGGACTAGACGGTGTTGTGTGATAGGTGTGGAATATTATTATTATTATTAATTATATATGATCTAAGATTTGACGTTGTTATTGTGTTTTAGTTAGGCAAAATCTTGTGTCGATGATTATGATGCACGGTAAAACTCTAATGGGTTTATGATTTGCATCATCTGTATTGTACTGTAGCGACGTCTATGGCGTCACATAAGAACTAATCCTGCATCGCGCAATCAAAGTTCTCCGCGCGTTTAGAACATATAGAACAGCCCGAAATCATCTGTCGGGCAGTAGTAGCCCACCAGACATAACACCCGTCTGGTCGGAGGATCCTCCCTTTTCAACGGAGGTTTGCGGGACTTTACTGTTCCGTTTACCTCTAAAGTACCTATTATTTGTATAAATATCTAAACAAATAAATGAAAAAAAAAAACTCTCAAGCTAGCATAGATGTCGCCACTTACCAACAGACTCGGTCTTCTGCAGCACATGCCCTATAAAGAAATCGTCGAACACATCTGTCGTGCTCTCTCGCTCTATGAGGCAGTGAGAGATGTCTTCAGATAGCACCTTCTTGGAGTACGTGATGGTGTCTGTGTCGATCGTGAAGTGTTCAGGGCTGGTCGGCTCCAGGACCGGTTCTGGTGGAGGATCTGAAATTTTATTAATTAGGAACATTGCCGAGTAAGAACAGTTGTGGCCGAGTAAGAGCAGTGGTGGCCGAGTGGTAACCGCCCCGACCAGGGGCGCCGACTCCCTGGGTGCTCGGGGGCTCGAGCAAATCGAATCGAATAAACAGATCAATAATCGACTTTTATAATATTTCTTGATAATAAAAACTAGTTTCATTTTTTGATAATGGTTTAATTTTATATTTTTATCAATCATAATTAGTAATTAAGTACGCAGTATGTAAGTAGGACATTTATTTATTTGTCGGTCGATCACTGTGCATTTCTCTTCTCACACTTCGCCACTTTTTCAAGTCATCAAATGAGCATGAGCACCCATGAGGTTTTCTAAAAGCCGGCGCCCCTGGCCCCGACTTACGAGTTGTAGGTCGCGGGTTCAAACCCAGCCAGGCGCATTACTTTGTGTAATTTATTTCATCACCACTGCTCTCAAAACGGTGAAGGAAAACATCGTGAGGAAACCGGCATGTCCTAGAACCAAAAATTCGAAGACATGTGACATCCACCAACCCGCACTGGCCCCGCGTGGTGGATCACGGCCCATTCCGTTTCCTAGAGAAGAGGCCTGAGTCCCAGCAGTGGAAACATTAAAAGGCTGACTATGCTATGCTATTAGGCTTGGTACATTGACTGGTATTTGATTGACTGGTAAAGTTAATTAAAAAGCTTCTTTTGGGAAAGTTGTTTGTAATCACGAGTACAATCACGTGTTTAAGTATCGGTCACTAATTACCAGTCACACTATATTAAATCATACTACGACCAACTGGAACGGAGCAGAAATAAAGCTAAATATTCCCTTACCGTTAACTATTTCCTGTTTCTGTATTTCAACTTCATACATGAAGTCTGGAGGGTCACCCATCTCTTCGTCCACCTCCACAGGTTCTTCTTTTACTACAACTATTTCGTCTTTTCTGAAACACAATATTTTGAGGTCGGAATTAGGTAGAGTTATTTAAGTACTTATACTGATTTCATACAGCGAAAGAATATAGTGGATATGCCACATATTCCCAGATTAATTCTAAAGAGCTGATTTTTTTTATGACACTATCAGAAATATAGCAGAAAAATTTGCGAACTATCCATGCTCACGGTCTAACCATACTCCCAGGCGGTCTACCCATGCCCACAGGCGGTCTACCCTTGCTCCCAAGCGGTCTACCCATGCTCCCAGGCGGTCTACCCATGCTCCCAGACGGTCTACCCTTGCTCCCAGACGGTCTACCCTTGCTCCCAGACGGTCTAGTCTACCCTTGCTCCCAGGCGGTCTACCCTTGCTCCCAGGCGGTCTACCCTTGCTCCCAGGCGGTCTACCCATGCTCCCAAGCGGTCTACCCATGCTCCCAGGCGGTCTACCCATGCTCCCAGACGGTCTACCCTTGCTCCCAGACGGTCTACCCTTGCTCCCAGACGGTCTAGTCTACCCTTGCTCCCAGGCGGTCTACCCTTGCTCCCAGGCGGTCTACCCTTGCTCCCAGGCGGTCTACCCATGCTCCCAAGCGGTCTACCCATGCTCCCAGGCGGTCTACCCATGCTCCCAGACGGTCTACCCTTGCTCCCAGACGGTCTACCCTTGCTCCCAGACGGTCTAGTCTACCCTTGCTCCCAGGCGGTCTACCCTTGCTCCCAGGCGGTCTACCCTTGCTCCCAGGCGGTCTACCCATGCTCCCAAGCGGTCTACCCATGCTCCCAGGCGGTCTACCCATGCTCCCAGACGGTCTACCCTTGCTCCCAGACGGTCTACCCTTGCTCCCAGACGGTCTAGTCTACCCTTGCTCCCAGGCGGTCTACCCTTGCTCCCAGGCGGTCTACCCTTGCTCCCAGGCGGTCTACCCATGCTCCCAAGCGGTCTACCCATGCTCCCAGGCGGTCTACCCATGCTCCCAGACGGTCTACCCTTGCTCCCAGACGGTCTACCCTTGCTCCCAGACGGTCTAGTCTACCCTTGCTCCCAGGCGGTCTACCCTTGCTCCCAGGCGGTCTACCCTTGCTCTCAGGCGGTCTACCCTTGCTCCCAGGCGGTCTAGTCTACCCTTGCTCCCAGGCGGTCTACCCATGCTCCCAGACGGTCTACCCTTGCTCCCAGACGGTCTAGTCTACCCTTGCTCCCAGGCGGTCTACCCTTGCTCTCAGGCGGTCTACCCTTGCTCCCAGGCGGTCTACCCTTGCTCCCAGGCGGTCTACCCATGCTCCCAAGCGGTCTACCCATGCTCCCAGGCGGTCTACCCATGCTCCCAGACGGTCTACCCTTGCTCCCAGACGGTCTACCCTTGCTCCCAGACGGTCTAGTCTACCCTTGCTCCCAGGCGGTCTACCCTTGCTCCCAGGCGGTCTACCCTTGCTCTCAGGCGGTCTACCCTTGCTCCCAGGCGGTCTACCCTTGCTCTCAGGCGGTCTACCCTTGCTCCCAGGCGGTCTACCCATGCTCCCAGGCGGTCTACCCATGCTCCCAGACGGTCTACCCTTGCTCCCAGACGGTCTAGTCTACCCTTGCTCCCAGGCGGTCTACCCTTGCTCTCAGGCGGTCTACCCTTGCTCCCAGGCGGTCTACCCTTGCTCCCAGGCGGTCTACCCATGCTCCCAGGCGGTCTAGTCTACCCTTGCTCCCAGGCGGTCTACCCTTGCTCCCAGGCGGTCTACCCTTGCTCCCAGACGGTCTAGTCTACCCTTGCTCCCAGGCGGTCTACCCTTGCTCCCAGACGGTCTACCCTTGCTCCCAGACGGTCTACCCTTGCTCCCAGACGGTCTAGTCTACCCTTGCTCTCAGGCGGTCTACCCTTGCTCCCAGGCGGTCTACCCTTGCTCCCAGGCGGTCTACCCTTGCTCCCAGGCGGTCTACCCTTGCTCCCAGGCGGTCTACCCTTGCTCCCAGGCGGTCTACCCTTGCTCCCAGGCGGTCTACCCTTGCTCCCAGGCGGTCTACCCTTGCTCTCAGGCGGTCTACCCTTGCTCCCAGGCGGTCTACCCTTGCTCCCAGGCGGTCTACCCTTGCTCCCAGGCGGTCTACCCTTGCTCCCAGGCGGTCTACCCTTGCTCCCAGGCGGTCTACCCTTGCTCCCAGGCGGTCTACCCTTGCTCCCAGGCGGTCTACCCATGCTCCCAGGCGGTCTACCCATGCTCCCAGACGGTCTACCCTTGCTCCCAGACGGTCTAGTCTACCCATGCTCCCAGGCGGTCTACCCATGCTCCCAGACGGTCTACCCTTGCTCCCAGACGGTCTAGTCTACCCATGCTCCCAGGCGGTCTACCCATGCTCCCAGACGGTCTACCCTTGCTCCCAGACGGTCTACCCTTGCTCCCAGACGGTCTAGTCTACCCATGCTCCCAGGCGGTCTACCCATGCTCCCAGGCGGTCTACCCTTGCTCCCAGGCGGTCTACCCTTGCTCCCAGACGGTCTAGTCTACCCTTGCTCCCAGGCGGTCTACCCTTGCTCCCAGACGGTCTACCCTTGCTCCCAGACGGTCTAGTCTACCCTTGCTCCCAGGCGGTCTACCCTTGCTCTCAGGCGGTCTACCCTTGCTCCCAGGCGGTCTACCCTTGCTCCCAGGCGGTCTACCCATGCTCCCAGGCGGTCTACCCTTGCTCCCAGGCGGTCTACCCTTGCTCCCAGGCGGTCTACCCATGCTCCCAGGCGGTCTACCCATGCTCCCAGACGGTCTACCCTTGCTCCCAGACGGTCTAGTCTACCCATGCTCCCAGGCGGTCTACCCATGCTCCCAGGCGGTCTACCCATGCTCCCAGACGGTCTACCCTTGCTCCCAGACGGTCTACCCTTGCTCCCAGACGGTCTAGTCTACCCATGCTCCCAGGCGGTCTACCCATGCTCCCAGGCGGTCTACCCTTGCTCCCAGGCGGTCTACCCATGCTCCCAGGCGGTCTACCCTTGCTCCCAGGCGGTCTACCCTTGCTCCCAGGCGGTCTACCCTTGCTCCCAGGCGGTCTACCCTTGCTCCCAGGCGGTCTACCCATGCTCCCAGGCGGTCTACCCATGCTCCCAGACGGTCTACCCTTGCTCCCAGACGGTCTAGTCTACCCTTGCTCCCAGGCGGTCTACCCTTGCTCTCAGGCGGTCTACCCTTGCTCCCAGGCGGTCTACCCTTGCTCCCAGGCGGTCTACCCTTGCTCCCAGGCGGTCTACCCTTGCTCCCAGGCGGTCTACCCTTGCTCCCAGGCGGTCTACCCTTGCTCCCAGGCGGTCTACCCTTGCTCCCAGGCGGTCTACCCTTGCTCTCAGGCGGTCTACCCTTGCTCCCAGGCGGTCTACCCTTGCTCCCAGGCGGTCTACCCTTGCTCCCAGGCGGTCTACCCTTGCTCCCAGGCGGTCTACCCTTGCTCCCAGGCGGTCTACCCTTGCTCCCAGGCGGTCTACCCTTGCTCCCAGGCGGTCTACCCTTGCTCCCAGGCGGTCTACCCTTGCTCCCAGGCGGTCTACCCTTGCTCCCAGGCGGTCTACCCTTGCTCCCAGGCGGTCTACCCTTGCTCCCAGGCGGTCTACCCTTGCTCCCAGGCGGTCTACCCTTGCTCCCAGGCGGTCTACCCTTGCTCCCAGGCGGTCTACCCTTGCTCCCAGGCGGTCTACCCTTGCTCCCAGGCGGTCTACCCTTGCTCCCAGGCGGTCTATCCATGCTCTCAGGCGGTCTACCCTTGCTCCCAGGCGGTCTACCCTTGCTCCCAGACGGTCTACCCTTGCTCCCAGGCGGTCTACCCTTGCTCCCAGGCGGTCTACCCTTGCTCCCAGGTGGTCTATCCATGCTCTCAGGCGGTCTACCCTTGCTCCCAGGCGGTCTACCCTTGCTCCCAGACGGTCTACCCTTGCTCCCAGGCGGTCTACCCTTGCTCCCAGACGGTCTACCCTTGCTCCCAGGCGGTCTACCCTTGCTCACAGGCGGTCTACCCTTGCTCCCAGGCGGTCTATCCATGCTCTCAGGCGGTCTACCCTTGCTCCCAGGCGGCCTACCCTTGCTCCCAGACGGTCTACCCTTGCTCCCAGGCGGTCTACCCTTGCTCCCAGGCGGTCTACCCTTGCTCCCAGGCGGTCTACCCTTGCTCCCAGGCAGTCTATCCATGCTCTCAGGCGGTCTACCCTTGCTCCCAGGCGGTCTACCCTTGCTCCCAGGCGGTCTACCCTTGCTCCCAGGCGGTCTACCCTTGCTCCCAGGCGGTCTATCCATGCTCTCAGGCCGTCTACCCTTGCTCCCAGGCGGTCTACCCTTGCTCCCAGACGGTCTACCCATCCTCCCAGGCGGTCTACCCTTGCTCCCAGACGGTCTACCCATCCTCCCAGACGGTCTACCCTTGCTCCCAGGCGGTCTATCCATGCTCTCAGGCGGTCTACCCTTGCTCCCAGGCGGTCTACCCATGCTCCCAGGCGGTCTACCCTTGCTCCCAGGCGGTCTACCCTTGCTCCCAGGCGGTCTACCCTTGCTCCCAGGCGGTCTACCCTTGCTCCCAGGCGGTCTATCCATGCTCTCAGGCGGTCTACCCTTGCTCCCAGGCGGTCTACCCTTGCTCCCAGGCGGTCTACCCTTGCTCCCAGGCGGTCTACCCTTGCTCCCAGGCGGTCTACCCTTGCTCCCAGGCGGTCTATCCATGCTCTCAGGCGGTCTACCCTTGCTCCCAGGCGGTCTACCCTTGCTCCCAGGCGGTCTACCCTTGCTCCCAGGCGGTCTACCCTTGCTCCCAGGCGGTCTACCCATCCTCCCAGGCGGTCTACCCTTGCTCCCAGACGGTCTACCCTTGCTCCCAGGCGGTCTACCCTTGCTCCCAGGCGGTCTACCCTTGCTCCCAGACGGTCTACCCTTGCTCCCAGGCGGTCTACCCTTGCTCCCAGGCGGTCTACCCTTGCTCCCAGGCGGTCTACCCTTGCTCCCAGGCGGTCTACCCTTGCTCCCAGGCGGTCTACCCTTGCTCCCAGACGGTCTACCCTTGCTCCCAGGCGGTCTACCCTTGCTCCCAGGCGGTCTACCCTTGCTCCCAGGCGGTCTACCCTTGCTCCCAGACGGTCTACCCTTGCTCCCAGGCGGTCTACCCATCCTCCCAGGCGGTCTACCCTTGCTCCCAGGCGGTCTACCCATGCTCCCAGGCGGTCTACCCATGCTTCCAGGCGGTCTACGTAGGCTCCCAGTCTCTACCCTGGAACATTCACTTTGAGAAAGTATTTTCACTTACTTCTGGTCCAATAAACTATATTTGAGATTGTGATGACTCAAATAATGTTCCTTCAAAGTTTCATATTTGAAATAATCCTTTTTGCATATTTGGCATTTTGTGTCCTGTGAAACAAAAGAATATAATTTAAAAAAACTGGGCAAGTGCGAGTCAGACACGCGCACTGAGGGTTCCGTACAAATTTACCTACAAATGTGAACAGTTCAATTCCCGAATAAAGTCTCGAATACTTTTCGAATAGTGACGTAACAACAAATTTTCTGTTTTCAGATTTTTTCCTATACTTGTGTTATGAGACCTTGCTTCATGCCAAATTTCAGGATTCTAGGTCAACGGGAAGTACCCTATGAATTTTGATTTCCTTGAGAGTGTCGAAATACACGTTTTTTGCGACATATACGACCCTTTTTTTTTCGTTAACTCAAAAGTTTGATTTTTTCACAGTTTCAAGCTACCGCAGACGTTAGCATATGGTTTGAATTTCAACTCTATACCGCCACACGTTTCCGAGATAAAGGGTCTTGACAGACAGACAGACAGACAAACAGACGGACGGACAACAAAGTGATCCTATAAAGGTTCCATTTTTTTCCTTTTGAGGTACGGAGCCCTAAAAATACAGAGTTCAGAAGGATTTTGAGTATGGGCATTATTTATATCATCACCATTTGAGCTGAAAAATGTCCACGGCTGGACACAGTAAAAACACACTTTCGGCCCCATCGACCATCTGAACTGTGAGGGCCCAGACAACACCCAGTTTAATTTGTTTGATCAGTTTTAGTTAAGTTTTAATAGCCCAGTCATTTTAGGCATTTTAAACCCCAATATGCGGGAAAAATCCTAGTGAGCTGAATTTTTATATACACCTTTATTACGACGTTATAACGAAGTGTAAAATCGACATTAAAAGCCTAAAAAAGTTATAAAGGTCAAAAGGTCACGAAAATCAATTTTTCGCAAATATCTCGTGACTTATTGCTCGGTCGGTCGATAGAGGTCATTGCAAAATTGATCGTCGTGAAATTATCTACAAAAATACATCTTGCATTTTCCTGTAAAATTAACCGTTTTCGGAGTAGAGCGCTGAGAAAGCGTCTATATATTACTAAGGTCAGAGTTAGTTCTGTGTTTGTATGATGTTGTTTCTCGTCCAACATACCACAGTGTCTCAAGACGAAAGTCTATGACCAGTGCGTGTTGCCAGTGATGACATATGGCTCTGAAACATGGTCGCTTACAATGGGCCTCATCAGAAGGCTTACAGTCACCCAAAGGGCAATGGAAAGGGCTATGCTCGGAGTTTCCTTGCGTGATCGCATAAAGAATGAAGATATCCGCAGAAGAACCAAGGTCGCCGACATAGCCCGAAGAATCGCCAAACTAAAGCGGCAGTGGGCAGGGCACATTGCTCGTAGAACGGATGGTCGATGGGGAAGAAAGGTTCTAGAGTGGCGACCGCGCACCGGAAGACGCAGCGTTGGAAGCCCTCCGCAAGGTGGACCGACGACCTGGTGAGGGTCGCGGGAGTGCGATGGATGCGAGAAGCACAGGATCGGTCGATGTGGCGACGCTTGGGGGAGGCCTATGTCCAACAGTGGACGTCTTTCGGCTGAACTGATGATGATGATAATTTTGGCCTGCTGAAAAATCTTTAAAAAACTCACATTAATAGTGCCATGTCCATACTTGAGATGTTGTATGATACATCGCCTGTTGTATGTCACAATGTCACAGATATCGCAGAGATACTCCCTCAACTTAGGGTAGGGGCCGTGAGCGTTCTTGATATGCTGGGCTAGGAAGAATTTGGTGGAGAACCTATAACAAAAAAGAAATGTTACAAAACACAGACTCCGACAGGGGAACACAGATTTCGGCGGGTCTGTAAGGGCCCAGCAGGGTCGAAGCCTACTGGGGCCAAGGGTCTGATTCTGAAAGGAAGACTAGGCTCTGGTACGAAAGGCAACGAAGGAACAGGAGTGGGTTTTTAGTCAGTAAAAGTCTGACACTATCTTCCGCCCCGCCCAAGAGCGTCATCGTCATAAGCTGATTTTCTCACCGGTAAAAAAAAGACTACGGCGGGGAATTGGGTACTTGACTCATTTTTTTTTAAATTATTATATATTAAAGTAACTTTATCAATAATCGCCAATAGAAAGAATTGTTCAAATCCGTTCAAAATTAAGTAAGTTAGAATCCTTACAAATCTGGTGGAGGGGTAAACTGTCAAGTTACAGAATAAGGATGCACAGACTACAATGTGACGTCAACGCCATTAGGTTACGCGCGTAGAAAAGAGATAGCGAGAGATCCCCACTACTCGCCTACGCTTTCTCATACAAATATTTGAAATTAGTGATGTGCCGAGTCGCTGTTTTTGTGGATCGAGTCAACTCGAGTCAGGTTATACGGTATTCGAATCATGACTCGATTCCACAATTCGATCCCAGTACTCGTGTTCTATGTGTGGAATTCGAATGTTGACTCGAGTCCAGCATTCGAGTCCAGGATTCGAGTCCAGGACCCGAGTCCATAACTCGGGTCTAGAAATTCGAGTCCAGAAGTGTGTGTGAAGTGTTCAGAATCGATTCTTTCTGACTCGAGTCCTGGAATCGAGTCTTGCACTCGAGTGCTGGAATCGAGTAAACAAGACATCATCATTATCCTAAACCTAAACTACATGCTGACTGAAGTTTTCCTTTTTGTTCTAAAAAGTATCAATAACGGACTCTTTTGGTTTTGAACTTCTAGACTACACTTCTGGATTCGAATCTTGGACTCGAGTCTTGGACTTGAATCCTGGACTCGAATCCTGGACTCGAGTACTGGGATCGAGTCTAGCGTACTCGAGTCCTGGAATCGAGTCTTGCGTACTCGAATCAAAATAAATTTGTACTCGAGTCAGCGAGTCCACAGCAGGAATCTAGTCTGACTCGAGTCAAGCCGTACCCGGCACATCACTATTTGAAATGCTAATTGCTGCTTCAATTTGTAACCAATTTTGATGCGGTTTTCAGAAAAAAACATTTATTTTTAGTTATATTTGTTGTTTAGTACAAAATATTGTACAAAAATAATCACAGGCAAGTACCCAATTTCACAAGCCCGCCACGACAACGTAGAGTTACTGCGATGCGGTTATTATTATTTATTTATTGGTCTTTTAACATTATTAAACACATTTTTATATTTGTCTATGACCAGGGCGTGTTGCCAGTGATGACATATGGCTCCGAAACGTGGTCGCTTACAATGGGCCTCATCAAAGGCTTAAAGTCACACAATCGTTGCACTGCGTTCGACGACACCCGATCCTCATGTGCTTGGCGAGGCGGAACCTGCGGGAGAACCGTCGATTGCCGACGGAACACACCTGTTGCAGACGGGACACATCTGTTGCAGACGGAACACATGACACTCACAGCTGTCCACAATCGTTGCACTGCGCTCGACGACACCCGTTCCTCATGTGCTTGGCGAGGCGGAACCTGCGGGAGAACCGTCTGTTGCAGACGGGACACGTCTGTTGCAGACGGAAAACATGACACTCACAGCTGTCCACAATCGTTGCACTGCGCTCGACGACACCCGTTCCTCATGTGCTTGGCGAGGCGGAACCTGCGGGAGAACCGTCTGTTGCAGACGGGACACGTCTGTTGCAGACGGGACACGTCTGTTGCAGACGGAACACATGACACTTACAGCTGTCCACAATCGTTGCACTGAGCTCGACGACACCCGTTCCTCATGTGCTTGGCGAGGCGGAACCTGCGGGAGAACCGTCTGTTGCAGACGGGACACATGTGCTGGTTGTCTGGGAAGTGGATGTTGAGGTGCCGTTTCAAGTCGCCCTGGAAGAGAAGTTTCATTTTAGTGTCTGAAGTTAAAGAGTGAGGCGCACGTGCTAACACACTGAACGCGTCACCGCGACCGCCACCCATATTTATAGATTTGGAACTGAATGCCTCGAAACTAAAAAATACACTGTATTAGCTTCGGACCGATGACCTGTTGAGGGTCGGGGAAACCCGATGTGGATGAGAGACACACAGGACCGGTCGTTTTGGCGACGTTTGGGCGTGCGCAAGTCCGACTCGCACTTGACCGTAGGCGCGTATAATTCTTTACTGAACCGACTCACTGTTCCGAAACATTTTAGTGTTGCGAAAGATGATAGATAGATCTTGTGAGCCCATTGATATATATGTACTACGCACTAGATTACGCGTGCCGAACACTCACTTCAATCGACTCAGGTTTAATGTAATCCATACACCTTGAACATTATTCAAATTATTGGTAAAGCGAAAACTTTTCCAAAAGGCTTTTTGCACTGTAAAGGACTATGTTGAGGACCAAAAGGCTTGGGATTGACCTGCTCCGGTACGCACTACAATACTGTTGTCTAATTATTATTATTATTATTATTTTCTTTTGTTTTAGTTTTCAAGTGTGCTTTTTATTATTATTATTTATTACAATTTGATATTGTAGATTATTTTTATTTTGCAATTTGACTTTTTTTTTGCTCTATTAAATTTTGTCAATTTTTGTGAACGTGAGGACTATGTTGATTGCTTTTTGTTTCCTTTTCAGTAATTTTAAAGTATGTCTGGCAATTTGAGTATTTTCTGCGGCCTACCCAAATGTCCTTTCTTTGGTATTGTTCGTCAAGTCGTTGAGCTCCTTAGTAGTCCTGAATTGAGCTTTACGAATACTGACAAATGCTTGCACTAACTGGACAGGTCCACTCAAATTTGTATGGTTCTTTCTTCAAAAGACCATTTCAGACAAATCTGCATGGTTCTCCTGTGATTTGACCAATACATATTTACTGTATGGACTTTAAAAGAGACTTTGACCCCTGAGTTTGTTTCGGTGTTTCTTCTCAGGGTAGTCAGCTAGGAAACACCGGCCTCATCTAGTTTAAAAATGACGAAAAAAAAATTGACGTGTAAAAGTGTTTTTTAAACCTATTTACAAAATAAATATCATTTATCATATCATCATTTATCATTTATCATTACACTATGTTGAACGAAACGCGTAAGTGCCACGAAATTCATGGCGCTTAAGACATTTTGGTCGCGAAAAAAGTATCTTTTAAAAGCTATCTTAGCGCTGTATGTTTTAATAGTTCTGTGAAACAGCATAATGCCAATCTAGCGCTGCAGCGAACTTTTAACTTTTCAGTATTTTGACAAATATTTTCCATGAACGTGCTTGTCTATCTCGAGAATATAAGTCGATGTGTGAGCCGATATTTCAAATGTTCCGTTTGTATCTTTTGGGCCAGATGTACCAAAAATTCCGTTTGTATCTTTTGGGTCGATATTCCAAATGCTCCAAATGATAAATAACACTGTTCCGGAACATTTCAATGATTCAGATGCAAATTCTCCAATCGCCCACACCTACATGATTTTATTTTCTGAGTAGCGATATGTGCTTACCTTATCGCCGAATCTCTTCCCGCATGGCTTGTAACTACATTTGTAAGGTTTCACGTCTACATGACGTCTCATGTGTGCCAACAAGTTGTTCTTAGTTGTGACGCGCCCGCAAATCTCGCATTTTACGCGATTGGACTTCTTGTGGACCGTGCTCTGTAAAGAAAATTTATATTAATACCAGCTTTTGCCTGCGGCTTCGCTCGCGTACTTAAAATATAACCTATGTCACTTAGAAATAAAGCAGCTTTCTACTGGTAAAATTTTAGCAATCGGACCAGTATTTTCAGAGATTACCTCCTACAAACAAACAAAAAACGGGCAAGTGCGAATCGGACTCGCGCCCTAAGGATTCCGTACAAACTTACCTATGAAAACAGTTCAATTCCCGAATGTTACGAATATTTTGCCGAATCGCAAAAAAGTTTTTATTTCTGACGTAACAACAAATTTACAATTTTCAGATTTTTTCGTATACTTGTGTTATGAGACCTTACTTCATGCCAAATTTCAGGGTTCTAGGTCAACGGGAAGTACCCTATGGATTTTGATTCCCTCGATATAAACGGTTCTATAGGAAGGTTTATAAGGAAGCGGAGCGCTTCACTATTAAGTCGCCTACGAAGCAGCTCGAACAGTCTCCTGAGGGTGTTGTCCGAGCGGTGGGACCTGTCCCTGACACAGAGGTGGATGCAGCTTCATGTTAGCGGCTCCCCTCGTATAATTTGACTTTGTGACATTGTGTGTGTGAAATTTATTGTAATTATTGTTGACATACGTAATGTGTTATTTTATTTGTATTTTAATTTTATTTTATTTTGATTTGAATTTAATTTTATGTGTATAATGACATTTCATGTATGTGTATGTGTATTTGATTTGATTATTTTAATGTTTTATTTGATATTAATTTTGTGAGTAATGTATGGACTATGTCTGAAAATAAAATGATTATTATTATTATAGACTATGTCTGTTTTTTTTCGTTTAACTTAGAAGTTTAATTTTTTCACAACTTCAAGGGACCGCAGACCTGAGTATATGGTTTTGATTGCTACTCGATACCTTCACGCGTTCTCGAGATAAAGGGTCTTGACAGACAGACGGCCGTGATCATATAAGGGTTCCGTTTTTTCCTTTTGAGGTACGGAAACCTAAAAATGGTTAGTGGCTAAATAACAGCAGTCAAACTGGTCAGGTAAAGGTTAAGCTACGCTTCTATGTCTTCACCGGTATGAAAGCAGAGGTGATGAAATAAATTACACAAAGTAATGCGCCTGTCTGTGTTTGAACCAGGGACTCGTAAGTTGGGTCCGTCACCACCACCGGGAAACTACTGATCCCCAGCTCCTTTAGGCGTTCAGTGAGTGACAATGTTCGCCCAGCTGTCTGTGTGCATTCCTGCGACGTGGACAGCCCACTCCCACTTTAGCTTTCCCGACATCATCATTATCTTTCTGCCCTTGTCCCATATTACTCGGGGTCGATGCAACACGTTTTTTCTCCCTTTCTATCCTGTCACTCGTCACGCTATCATCAACTCCCTTTGCTTTCATATCACTTAACAAACAATCCATCCACCTTTCCTTTGGCCTCCCTCTCCCTCTCCATCCATCCACATGTTAACTCATAACTCTTTTAGTAACATGCGTTTCATCCCTCCTCTTCACAGGACCATACCAAGACAAACGATTCCCTTTCAACTTTTCAGTCACTGGCGCCATTTTCAAACTTCATCTAATATACTCATTTCTCACTATATCCATTCTCGTCACACCACACATCCATCTCAACATTCTCATCTACGCTATATGCAATCTTTTTTCCATCCATCTTTCTCCCAGCCCACAGCATCACAGGTACTTGAACTTGTAGATGGCATCCATGGATCGCAAGTTGTTCCAGTGAGCTGTTTTTTTTTAGGTGGGAAAATCATCTAATCACATATCCCACTCTTGGGCGGTGCGAGAGATAGTTTCAGACTTTTATTGACTAAAACCCCACCCCTGTTCCTTCGTTGCCTTAGTCCTAGGGCCCCGGGTTTCGTTTTCACACTACCCATGACCCCAGTAGGCTTTGACCCTGCTGGGCCCCTACGATTTGCTGACATCTCCCTGAGGCGCGCGTGGAACAGTACGCGCCGTCGACGACTTGGGCTCGGTCCGGACGGTTACGGTTACCGGATTGCTCGCCGTCCGCAAGCCCGCGCCTACGGTGGCCGGAAATCGGGATCGGAATCTTGGTGGTTCCCGAAATCAAACAAAATAAATGACTTACCACATGAAAAGTAAGCGTCCCTTTAGTCTTGAAAACCTTGTCACACTGCTCACATGGATACTTTCTCGTGTCCAGGTCGAAATGGACCTCGTCGACGTGTATCTGTAGCGTCTGCTTCTTTTTGAAGCTGAAATGATGATGACGACTCTTTAAAACCAATAACGTACGGCGAGTATCCGCCCTTACGCTGTTAACACTTCTACGGTCCGGACTAAGCGTTTCGCCTCGTCGTTTATACCGCGAACATCGAAGGATTGGAACAATTTGCCTGCTGCGGTCTTCCCGTCCGATTATAATTTAGGTGTCGTCAAGGCTAGAGTGGAGTGGCTCTTAATAAACTAGTGTGCCTCACCATCAACGATTGCATCACTGCTTACCATCAGGTACAATCGCAGTCAAAAAACTAGTTTATGTTCTTTAAAAAAAAAAGTTAATCCGTAACACACCTTCTCGGTCCACCCAGAGTGGAAATAGTAGGTACATTTTGATACAAGTGCAGAAAGTTTGTCATTGCGACCGAGGCGAAATTCGCACGAGCCGTAGGCGAGTGTGTTATGGGGCCGAGGGCTACAGTGACAAATTTGCACGTGTATCAAACGATATTTTTCAATACACTTACGAAGAATTGAATAAACGGGGGTCCACGCGCGAGTCGTAGGGGTCGACACGCGCCCAGCCTGATACGATACATGTAATAACAATAAATTTGAAAAGAACGGCATCCTTGATGCATAGGATACGTAGACGTTCCAATAGCATCCTGAAGGTAATTGCTGAGAAACCAAATTGTCCTTTCCTGAGGCACTGGTCCCGCAGGCATGCCTGCGGGCCTGGTGCTGAGGAAAAATATATGAATCAAGAGGGGATGACATTTTAAAGTTAATTTATTTTTAATTCATTTTGTTACTAACACAGTTGTTTAAGTATTTCTGTTACTAACACATTATGGATTTTCTGTATCTGAATTAAAGTATATTATTATTATTATTGTGGCGGGGAGAGCTCGCGCACTTTTCTGCACTAGTGCGTTTAACAGCCTATTGCGCCCCTAAAAGCGGTGGAATAAGAGCGGGTTTTCAAGTAAGTGTATTACATCAGAATTTTAATGTAATATTTTTTTTTAATAGCCTATGCTCTCCCATTGCTGGGCAAAGGCCTCCCCAACGTCTTCCAGGTAATCTTTTCTTAAGCCACCTCGTACCAGTACCACCTCGCGGTAAGCATTTAATTACCACATTTTTTATTATTATTTTTTTGCAATATTATTAATATTTAGACTTTTATTTAACCTCCTTAACTTCATTAGTGATCGGTTTATTTTTATGTAGCATCTATTTTATAGTGTAAATATGAGAACACTGTAGAGTCCACGGATTTATATATTACTTTCTATTTAGAAGGGAAATGTGTTTATTAATTTACTAGCTGACCCGGCGAACTCCGTACCGCCTTAGCGTAGCAATGATGCACTACTTTATTTTGGAACAAATGATGCTCGAATTTAATTAAGTAACCACGTTTCCGAACAAACAATGCTCTTTCAATATAGTCTATGGCTGTGAATGACATTGACATTCGTTAAGCGCGTTTTTTAAGATATGCAAAATGAAATGTATATTTTTCAATATTTCTGAGAGATTTTCTTAATATTTTTTTCCGTAAGAACCTTCTCCTAATAATAACAAATACAACAAAAAAAAGAATTAGTGAAATCGGTCCAGCCATTCACGCGTGATGCCGTGACCAAGGAAAACGGGTTTCATTTTTATATATATAGATAGATTAAATCTAATAATAACGTAATTAAAACTAACTTATAAAATAAAAATAAAAGCGCTAAAGTACTAAAAAAAAGCAATCTAAAGTACGGCGTCGAAAAACTCCTCCACATCGCTATCGACTGGTAATGTACCCAAAAGACTGGCGGCATTGCCACGCTGAATGCTTATCCTTTGTCCGAAGTAAAAGCCAGCCCTTGGGTCAGGCGAAGTGTCAACAAGGCGTTTTGAAAGTTCTTTAAATAGTTTGTGAGCAGTCCTATTTTGACTAACTTAATTTTTGGTACAATAATGACTGGTCTACACTGACCCAATATTACGCTTTTTTTTAGGTGGGAAAATCATCTAATGACAAATCTCGCTCTTAGACGGAGCGGGAGATAGTGTCAATGACAAATCGCGCTCTTGGGCGGAGCGGGAGATAGTGTCAGACTTTTACTGACTAAAAACCTACTACTGTTCCTTCGTTGGCTTCGTCCCAGGGCCCCGGGTTTCGTTTTCACACTACGCATGGCCCCAGTAGGCTTCGACCCTGCTGGGCCCCTACGATTTCCTCATAATACCTATTAATACTGTAATATGGAAGTAAGTACTGTAAAAACAATGTCTTTTTTTTTAAAGAGTAACCATGGAGTTTCTTGCCGTTTCTTCTCCATAGGAAACGACCAATTGGAACCGTGCACTAGCTTCTGACGTTTTATAAGTGCTCATGTAGGCCTATCTATGTATATAAAAATGAATTCCTATTTCCCTTGGTCACGCCATCACGCGTGAATGGCTGGACCGATTTCACATTTTCATTTTTTTTTTGTTGTATTTTCTATTGTCAGGAGAAGAATCTTATGAAAAAAATAATTTAAAAATGGTAGTAGGGTAGAGTAGAGTAGAGTAGGGTAGACTAGAGTAGAGTAGAGTAGGGTAGAGAAGGGTAGAGTAGGGTAGAGTAGACGGGAGCGAAGCCGCGGGCAAAAGCTAGTGTGAATTAAAAAGATTATGAATTTGAATAGAATTTTTTGCGTTGAACTGAACAGAAAACATAGACTTTTACTTACTTCTTATTGCATATAGAACAAGTGTAATTCTTGCTGATTCCCATATGCCTCTCCATGTGCTTTCTGATCGTGGAACTGTCCCGACAGGCGTAGTCGCAGTATTGGCATTGATAGGGTTTCTCTCCTGAAACAAAAACACATTTCTTAATACACTAATAAAGGTGGTAGTTTTTGTGTAAGTGTGTGTTTGTTTTGGTACATCTTCACTCTGAAACGGCTGGACAGATTTGAGTGAAATGTGGTACACGGGTCACGGTAGTGGTGCCATGTCTAGGCAGAGCACATCTAGACTTTATCATGCGCGTATGATCGCTTAGAACCATTTTCTAGATTAACGCGGTCACACTAGTATTATAAAGGTGAATGTTTGTGAATAGGTAACTGTGTATTTTGTAACTTCGTCACGCTCGAACGGCTGGACAGATTTTGAAAGAAAAAAGACAGGGCAAGTGCGAATCGGACTCGCGCACAGAGAGTTCCGTACAAACTTACCTAATGTAAATAGTTCAATTCCCGAATCAAGTCTCGAAGATTTTTCCGAATAGCAAAAATTTTTTTTTGTGACGTAATAAAACATTTACTATTTTCAGATTTATTCCTATATCTGTGCTATAAGACCTTGCTTTACGCCAAATTTTAGGATTCAGAGTCAACTTGAAGTACCCTATGATTTTTGATTCCCTTGCGAGTGTCGAAATATACGTTTTTTTTGCGACATAAACAGCCGTATTTATTTTTTTATTAACTTTGAAGTTTAATTTTTTCACAGATTCAAGGGACCGAAAACCTGAGTATATGGTTTTAATTTCAACTCGATACCTCTACGCGTTCCCGAGATAAGAGTTCTTTACACACAGACAGACAGACAGACGGACGGACAACAAAGTGATCCTATAAGGGTTCCGTTTTTTTTCTTTTGAGGTATGTAAAGATTCTGAATTCAAAATTAAGTACTAGGTAATTACCTTCATTATGATTGACTATTAGCAGATGAAATTAACTTTTAATAACTATGACATTATGATTGCCGCAAGAATTAGCTTTATAGGTCGACTGAACCTACAGAAAATGTTTTTCATTCTCGTTTTGACGTTCAAAATTTTATTTACAGGTAAGGTACAATGATTACTTATTATACGAGTATTTACGAAGTGATTTTAAGCAATACAGCATTAATCCTTATCGAATAAAGTACCTTAAATACATTGTGCATTTAATATAGATTAATATGGCCCTCTGTTGGACGTCCACTGTTGGACATAGGCCTCCCCCAAGCGTCGCCACAACGACCGATCCTGGCCTTCTCGCATCCACCGCACTCCCGCGACCCTCACCAGGTTGTCGGTCCACCTTGTGGGAGGCCTTCCAACGCTGCGTCTTCCGGTGCGCGGTCGCCACGCTAGATCCTTTCGGCCCCATCGACCATCCGTTCTACGAGCAATGTGCCCACTGCCACTTTAGTTTGGCGATTCTTCGGGCTATGTCGATTATGGCCCTTTACAGCATGTAATTTAAATGAATATTTTCGAAGATATTACAGATTTAAAATGCAGGGACATAGGGGTTTTTACCCGACTACGGCAAAGCCAAAGGAGGGTTATGATTTTAGCAGGCTTTGTTTGTATGTAAGTGAGTATGTTCATATGTTCCCTCATAGCTCCTAATCTACTTATCGGAACTCGACATATGAGGTATCGTTAGAATCGTCTTAATTGTCCGCTGAACATAGGCTACGTGATGTGTCACAAAACTCGATATAGCGCCCTCTAGCGGACAAAAAGTAGTGCGTTAAAAATAAAAATGGAGATAAATACGCCGTGTTTGGTTTCATTTGAAAGGGTTTTTCTTGTACATTTCCAAAATACTGCTCAAATTTAAAGTGACGCCCTCTAGCGGACTAAAAGTCATTTGTTTAAATTAATACCAAAATTATTTTTAAAAAAAGAAGTAAAAAACTAAAACCCGACTACGACAAAAACACACATTACACACGTTAGAGGTACCAACCGCAAACACATTAATAACTGTGTGACTGCGGCTTTTCTTGTTTTTCCAGTTACCTTGTTTATTTCAGTATCCTGAAAATCTTGTTTCTTACTTTTTCAGCGTTGTTTTTACATAAAGACATTCTGTCTGATTCTGTAGTATGTTTAGTATCAGCATTGCACCCGTGCGAAGCCGGGGCGGGTCGCTAGTTTTTTTATAAAGAAACTTTGCATCAAAATGCACAGTTGTTTGCGACACGTAACTGGCTTGTTATGTAATAAGCAATTATGGTTTTAATTAAATTTTGATTTTATTGATTGTATATAGGGTGACTGGTAATTAGTGACCGATACTTAAACACGTGATTGTACTCATGATTACAAACAACTTTCCCAAAGAAACTTTTTTTTAGACTAAAATTCGCGTGCGCGCGCTTGCGACCGCTCAGCTATTAGCCGCATAACGCCGTTGTCTCATGTACTTTTATACGTGACTCGTGATGCGCTTTTCTACTTAGTACATTGCCCTTTCCCGAGCTCGCGCGAATTTCAAACAGCTGATTTGTTATGGTCATAAAATTAATGATAATCATGAGGACAATCACGTGTTTAAGTATCGGTCGGTAATTACCAGTCACCCTTTATAAATAATTTCAACTTAATTTAATGAATTGTACTTTATATAATTTGGCTTAATTAATTTTAATTTGACATATTGTGATTTTAATTGTGACTCACTGTTTTGATTATTATTATTTTTTATATGAGTCAATGGTACTTGCAATAAATTATTATTATTATTTAGGGCAGTGGTGGCCGAGTGGTAACGGCCCCGACTTACGAGTTTGTAGTTCGCGGGTTCAAACCCAGCCAGGCGCATTACTTTGTGTAATTTAATTTCATCACCACTGCTCTCAAAACGGTGAAGGAAAACATCGTGAAGGAAA
This sequence comes from Mythimna pallens, assembly GCA_961205895.1. Classification (NCBI taxonomy): domain Eukaryota; kingdom Metazoa; phylum Arthropoda; class Insecta; order Lepidoptera; family Noctuidae; genus Mythimna; species Mythimna pallens. The sequence goes on along the minus strand of OY540851.1, from coordinate 10,449,226 downwards.
CCGGCATGTCCTAGCACCAAAAATTTGAAGACATGTGACATTCACCAACGCGCACTGGGCCCGCGTGGATTACGGCCCATTCCCTCTCCTAGAGAGGAGGCCTGAGTCCCAGCAGTGGGAACATTAAAAAGGCTGATTATGCTATTATGATCCTATCTTCAGCAACAATTCATTATTTGTTTGATTTACAGAAGCACGCGTCTTCTGTCAAGACAGTAACGCATTAACTTGGAAGCCTTTAGGATTCGCTTGCACAATCACATGCAGCACTATTATCACAGTGGTTGATAGGTATGTAACATTTGTTTGTACTTCTTAAGAGAACCTTTCCCGAGCCGTCTATTGTCAACGTGAGCAATGTTTAAAAGCTTGTTGTAACACAACAACCGCTTCGCTTTAATTATCGCCGCACCGCACCTACGTGCTGATGGTCACGTAAGCCACTGCAACATATTTCCATTCTACACAAGGCCTGAACGCAGCCTTAGGAAACTGCTCGCGTATACTTTGTAATGCTATTTTTAAATCTGCAATTACAATGTATACACGAATTCTGCGTACTGGTCTTGAATAGTTTGTAACGTGTGTGCGCGCGCATGGGCGTACCCAGCTTCTGGCGTAGGAGGGGGGCAAGTCCGATTTTTTAGGTCGGACAGTATGATGTTTTGTCATACACACTACACAAACACACCAACATGAAACATTAGGTATGTAGTGTAGAGTAGTGTAAAGGGCAAAAAGCCGCAAATAATCCTGCTTTATAGGTAGTTAAATAAATAAAAGTAAATTTGACTATGTCAAATAAAATAAATGCTAGTCGCTCGCAACTCCATATCGAAGATTACCGAATACAGCCGAGCGTTCGAACGCTCGACGCTCAGCTAGATTCGGTAATGTACGTCCACCATCGTCGCGCGCGGTTTTTTACCAATTGCATCGTGCATTTTACCAGTGTCTACTGCGCGGTTTATTTATAAGTTAGAGCATAAGGCCCCGTTTGCACTTTAATTAGTAATTAGGCGAGTTCATACATGTTCTGCAAGATTTTCAAGGGGGGGCAGCTGCCCTCCCCTGCCCCCCCCTGGGTACGCCCATGTGCGCGCGTCCTGGTTGCAAACTATACTACAGTTGACATCACTAACGCCTGACAAAAGCCGAGATATAGTTTAATAAAATCATTTATTCATATAATGGAATAATATTTAAACATTATTAATGTAGAATTAGATAAAAAAATAATTTCTTTTAACTAAACTTAACCCAAATGATTCACTAAAATTAGAAGGGAATCTGGCAGTCGGCGGCCGCTGCCGCGGTACGCTCGCTTCGGTTGCTGACCTTCTCGCTTAATGGTCACGTTCTAACCTAACCCACATGATCGCTTTGATCGCGTTATTGTCGTTCACACACTATTCTAAGTGTTCGGCCAGACTGGAAGCGCGGGTGCGGGGCTTGCGCGGCGCGGCTATCTCAAAAATAAGTACTTCATTTGAGTGTCCATAGAGGGCGGCGCGGGGTGCTCAACGCAGAACGCGCGTGGGGAACTCACGTCATAGCTTGTTCATACAAGTGGCCACAGTGAGTGCACGGGCAATGAGCGACAACCCGCGCGGGATCGCGGGAACGGGATCTCAAACTAGTTCGAGCAATGCTATGGCACCTAGGAGTAATATTATTGCACAACATCTTGACTTACAAAAATTAACCATAGATTATAACAGATATTGAAATTTAAAGTGATGATGGCTGTCCGCTTGACTACGGACAGTCTACTACAGTGGTACTAACTAAAGTCGGTACAAAAAAAATAACAATTTAGTTTATTTTTGTCTATCAAGATGTGATCTCGCTCCACCTAGAGCTGGAATTTTTGTTTTAAAATGGTTATTTCTAGACATAATGATTACTAAAATCATTAGACAGCAAGTTAGTTGTAGTCACAGAAGACATTGCTGACCACAAACAAGCTTGGTTCCTATTTGATAGATCACGACAGCGAAGCCAAAAGAAAAATCAAACAGAAACATACTATTTTAATTTTCAGATTAAAGCTCAAAGACTACCAATATCTCATCAACGATGAAGACCGATCAAAAATAAACATGTCCGAGGCAGATCTTTACACGTTAGGCCAGAAACTACAAGACAACGTCCTCTATGGCCGAAAGTCAAACTCCTTGCACCCCGACATAAGAAAACACATCAAACTCTACCACACATACCATAGACTATTAACCAACGAGCATTTCGAACAAGCTTTAAAAAAAGAAGCGGGTAAACTGACAGTTGAGTTAAATAAGGCATGTCACAATTTCAATATGGCGTCGAAAGATTCGTACAAAAAAGTTTTAAATATAAAGTGTACGAGAAGGTTTAATAAAAGGCCGGAGATTTTAGAGATATTTACGAAGTTTTTAAATATGTTCGCTGATCCTAGATATCCTTTTGATGAAGAAATGTCTGGGGTGAGTCGAAACCACTCATCATTTTAACCGCTAATGCGGTGTCCTCACTTCAACGCGATCTAGAAGCGACGCGGCACGATTGGAACAAACATCTTCTTGATAATTAATATAATATTTATTATCAAGAAGATGTTTGTTGTTTGTATTCCACAACTTTCACACAACGCTATCTAGTCCCAAACTTAGCAGAGCTTGTGCTATGATTACTAGACAACTGATAAAAATACATATAAGTTCTAAATACATAAAATACATACACATTTAGATAAATTACACCCATACACTGAAGAAATAATCGTGCTGCATGGTGGGAATCGAAACCACGATCTCTGCCCTGCGTTCAAAAACAACCAGAGAAGTGGCGCATACTCGCGTCGCGTGCGTCGCGTCAAGAATGCTTCGAGAGAGCAACCCAGGGTCGTTCTTTTATAACTCGAGTAGCTACCCTAGAGTTAACCCAACTAACTCTAACTCCGAGCAGGGTAGCGGCCATAAATGACACTTGTTTGGCATTGACAGTTGAACTCTACGTTCGCGTTCAAAAATGCCAGCGTAGAGTATCTACTCTCATGACGTCATTAGAGTTAACTTTAACCTTATTTTTGAACGCAGGGCCACTTACGACTAGACCAACAGGCCTCGACAACTTCTTGATCTTGGTGTTACGTTGATATCGACTCTCAACTTTGGGCGGTACATCGAGGCAAAGGCTCAACTGGCAGCAAAAAAGTTGGGAATCCTCGCAAAGGTCAAACAGAACTTCACGCCGGAACAGCTGGTCAAACTTTATCAAGTGTAAGTTCGATCGCGTATGAAGTACTGCTCTCATCTTTGGGACGGATCTGCCAGATATTAGCTTGATGCACTTGAGAAAATTTAGAGGCGAGCCAATAGGATCATTGACAATGATGTACTCGAAAAGTCGAGGCTTCAAAGCCTTGAGCACCGACGCCGAGTTGCTAGCCTCTCGGTTTTCTACCGGTAGCATTTCGGAGAGTGTGCGTCGGAATTGCATAGCTTAATTCCGCCAAGTCCGTTGCAACATCGGACCACCAGGCGTACGGCAATGCGCCACCGACACATGGTGGATATCCGACCTATACGCACAAAACTGGCCTGTTGGTCTAGTGGTTAGTGGCCCTGACCTCCGGCATAGCATGCCGGAGGTCGTGGGTTCGATTCCCACCCAGGACAAATGTTTGTGTGATGAGCACGATCATAAGTTCTGTTTCTGGGTGTAATTTATCTATAATATGTATGTATTTAGAAATATATAAGTATGTTTATCAGTTGTCTAGTACTCATAACACAAGCTCTGCTTAGCTTGGGACTAGACGGCGTTGTGTGATAGGTGTGCAATATTATTATTATTGGGAACACATTCAGTATGCTTACAGCTAAGGAGTTGAATTCTTTGCCGGAATCTGTATTTCCTGGTAGCTCATTCCCTCTTTAGGGTTTCGTACCTCCAAAAGGAAAAAAAAACGGAACCCTTTCAGGATCACTTTGTTGTCCATCTAATTTCTAAATTAACAAAAAAAAAATACGGCCGTTTATGTCGCAAAAAACGTATATTTCGACACTCTCAAGGGAAACAAAATTCATAGGGTACCTACTTCCTGTTGACCCAGAATCCTGAAATTTGGCATAAAGCAAGGTCTTATAGCACAGATACAGGAACAAAACTGAAAACAGTAAATTTGCTGTTAAGTCACAAAATTTCGATTCGGAAAAATCTTCGAGGCTCCATTCGGGAATTGAACTATTTGCATAGGTAAGTTTGTACGAAACGATTTGCACTTGCCCAGTTTTTTTTTCGTTGAAATAAAACTAAATAAACAGCATTAAATCAACTTCCAGGTAGTTCTCCAGAAGCTCGAAGGGAATCTACACCTGCGTTACGGCATAGTAGACTACAAGAGAATTCTAGCTTATTTACGAAAAGCCTTGAAATACCACCAGTCACTGAGCAAGGATCAGATGGTCAGGCTACAGTCTAAGCATTGCGTTACTATTCACTTGCCAGGCTGTTTCTGCAATATCGGGTACGTAATTTCATCATCATCATCATCATCATCATTTCAGCCGAAAGACGTCCACTATTGGACATAGGCCTCCCTCAAAAGTCGGCATAATGACCGGTCCTGTGCGTCTCGCATCCATCGGATTCTCGCGACCCTCACCAGGTCATCGGTCCACCTTGTGGGAGGCCTTACAACACTGCGTCTTCCGGTACGTGGTCGCCATTCCAGAACCTTTCGTCCCCATCGACCATCTGTTCTGCGAGCAATGTGCCCTGCCCACTGCCTACGTCTTGCTCATCGTTTGCACGGGGTTCGCTCTGTTACTCCCGACGCCCGGGGCGTCTAATGGCAGCGGTTGGGGCGTGAGGATATCCGCCCTCTCCCGTTTGCTGCACGACGCGTCGTGTCTGGTCGGATCTTCTCACTTTTTTTTTATTTCCAGATTTGTTGAGAACAAAGGCCAGTGTGTGAAGCCTGAAGACTGTATCGCTAATTCCGTGTTCACAGAATATTTAGAAAGAATTATATTATATTAGCTACTATTGCTTTTTTTTTAATCAAAAGTATATTTATATACACTTAGGCTTTTACCGATAAAACCACACCTATGTTCCTTCTTAGCCTGATGCTCCAGGAGCCCAAGTGTATTAGACTTGGGTTTTTATAAATTCGTCATTCCAGCACGATCCCATTGTCATTTTGCTAAAAGTTCGTAATCTGCTAATTCATAATGATTGATCATTGATCGGTCAATGGTATCGTAATAGAGTTGTAGTAGAATGACAATATCGAGCTTATTAAAAGCAATGACTGCACAAAGACTTTCTAATGGTAGGTCACTGATCATAGGAACTGTCATAATTTTAGCAGATTACCGCATACGTCAGATATTCATTTGTTCTATGTCTGGGTGTTATTTATCTATAATATGTATGTATATCAGTTGTCTAGTACTCATAACACAAGCTCTGCTTAGCTTGGACTAGACGGCGTTGTGTGATAGTTGTGGAGTATTATCATTATTATTCATTTGTCAATATGTACGAGATTACCACTTCTTTCAATAGAGTGTCAATGTTTGACCATTGGAAAGTCATAATGACGCCATTATTTGTATATTAGTTAAATTACCAAACTTGTCAAAATCAACAATTATGAAATCAATGGTAGACCATTCTGACACTATTGTAATAGCAGACTTGAGGTCCAGCCCCAGGGGCTCCAAGTCTACTATTTTTATAAAGTCGTCATCCAACACGATCTCATTGTCATTTTGCTAAAAGTTCGTAATCTGCTAATTTATAATGATCGATTATTTATCGGTCAATGGTCTCGTAATATAGTTGTGGTAGAATGACAATATCGAGCTTATTAAAAGCAATGACTGCACAATGACGTTCTAATGGTAGGTCACTGATCAAAGGAACTGTCAATATTTTAGCAGATTACCGCATACGTCAGACATTCATTTGTCAATATGTACAAGATTACCATTCTATGCCACTTCTTTCAATGGATTGTCAGTGGTTGACCATTGGAAAGTCATAATGACGCCATTATATTAGTAGATTACCAAACTTGTCAAAATCAACAATTATGAAATTAATTATAGATCATTCTGACACTATTGTAATAGCAGACTTGAGGCCCTGGACCCCAGATTGCCCATTCGGAAGTCAAACCATGGCCCCAGTATACTTCGGCTCTGCTGGGCTCCTACGGTTATGTTGACATCTCTTTGAGGCGCGCGTGGAACACTACGCGCCGTTGACGAGACGGGCTAGGTCCGAACGGTGAGCTACCCATTTCTCGTCGTCCGCAAACCCACGCCTAAATCATGGGTCAAATTCAGAAGAGATATAAAAATAGACTTACCAGTGTGTATCAATCTGTGTCCTGACAAAGTGTATGATGAGCTAAACGCCTTGTCACAATATTCGCATTTGTATGGTTTTTCACCTGAAACCAAAAATAATAACAACTTTATATAAAACTCAATAAGCTTTTGTCTAAGCTGCGTATCCTTTCTTGTAGTTCATCAATTGACTTTTTCGCGAGAGGGACAGCCTTGAGACCCATAATCAAAGGCCAACTAGCGAGTGAGCGGGATACATAATTATACCCAGAGGTCGGAATTACGTAGAGTTATTCATGTACTTGCATCGAAATGTTTTTTTTTTTTAATTGATATAAACCAGTGCTTGACTGCGATCCCACCTGTTGGTAAGCAGTGATGCAATCGTTGATGGTGAGGCGGAATAAACTAGTTTATTAAGAGCATATTCACTCTAGCCTTAAAGGCACCTAAATTATAGTTGGACGGGAAGACCACAGCAGGCAAATTGTTCCAATCCATCGATGTACGTGGTATAAACGACGAGCCTAAACGCTCAGTCCGCACCGTAGAGGTTTCAACAACGTAAGTGTTGATACTCGCCGTACGTTGGGTTCTCCGAGGGTAGAAATGAGATGGCGGAATCAAGTCATACAATTTTCGCGCACACTCTCCAAAATGTATCCTTGAAAATACCGAAAGGTTGGCGACCCTACGCCTGTGCTCAAGGCTTTATAGATTGGACTTAACCAAATCTGGATGGTAATGGCCCCGACTTACGAGTTGTAGGTTGTGGGTTCAAACCCAGCCAGGCCCATTACTTAGTGTAATTTATTTCATCACCACTGCTCTCAAAACGGTGAAGGAAAACATCGTGAGGAAACAAGCATGTCCTAGAACCAAACATTCGAAGACATGTAACATCCACAAACCCGCACTGGGCCCGCGTGGTGGATAACGGCCCATACCCTCTCCTCGAGAGAGGAGGCATGAGTCCCAACAGTGGGACCATTATAAGGCCGACTATGCTATGCTATGCTAAATCTGGATGCAGGATCAGTCAATGTCTATACTTGGGAGAGGCCTACGTCCAGCAGAAGACATGAATTTAGATCCTGAAAGGGTATACTCACGTGTATGCACTCTCATATGATTCCGCAGTCCACAGTCGAAGTGGAAGCATTTCCCGCAGACAGGACACTGATGTCCAGTAGGTTTCGTGTGTGTCTTCTTCACATGACGACTTAAATACTTCTTGACCTTACACTTATAGTCGCAGAGGTCACAGTGGTATGGCTCCTCAGTGGAGTGAAGTTTCACGTGGCTACCCCAGTTTGAGGAGTTGTCAAATTGCTGGAAAAAAGAGACCTCGTTAGGAGCTGAAAAAGAAGAGATCTGGGCCTCAAGTCTGATACTACCATAGTGCCAGAATGGTCTATCATTGACTTCATAATTGTTGATTTTGACAAGTTTGGTAATCTACTATTAAATGGCGTCATCATGACTTTCCAATGGTCAACCACTGACACTCCATTGAAAGAAATGGCATAGAATGGTAATCTCGTACATAATGACAAATGAATGTTTAACGTACTTATGCGGGAATCTGCTGAAATTTTGACAGTTCCTCACGACATCAGTGACCTACCATAAAGACGTCATTGTGCAGTCATTGCTTTTAATTTGTTACGAGACAGCTCGATATTGTCATCTATATATATAAAAGGATAAACTGACTGACTGACATATTAACGCACAGCCAAAACTACTGGAACTAGAAGCGTGAAATTTTGCACGAAGTTTCCTTTTATGTTGTAGGCGAGCACTAAGAAAGGATTTTCCAAAATTCACTCCCTAAGGTGATGAAACGGGGATCCAAAGTTTGTATAGAGAAATATATTTTCACGCGAGCGAAGCCGCTGGCGGAAGCTAGTTCTACCATAAGACCATTGACCGATCAATGATCGACCATTATGAATTAGCAGATTAGGAACTTTTAGCAACATGACAATAGGATCGTGTTGGAATGACGAATTTATAAAAATAGCAGACTTGGGCCCCTGGGGACTTACACTATGATGCGTTTAAATGTCAGTCGTGTGAGCGAGAAAGAGGGGGAGCTATATTTATTATTATTATTTTTAGTATATGCGAAACCTGAATATAGTTTGTTCAGAATCAGTAACTGAATCCATTCCAATCATTTTTACACCATATTATATATAAATGTGATGATCGCGTGAGGCAACGGTCCTGTCGCCCCAACCGCCGCCGGGATTCCGATCCCGATTTCCGGCCACCATAGGCGCGGGCTTGCGGACGGAAAGCAATGGGTGGCTCGCCGTCTGACCGTCCGGTAACCGTCCGGACCGAGCCCAAGTCGTCGACGGCGCGTACTGTTCCACGCGCGCCTCAGGGAGATGTCAGCAAATTGTAGGGGCTCAGCAGGGTCGAAGCCTACTGGGGCCAAAGGTAGTGTGAAAGTGAAACCCGGGGCCCAGGTCATAGCGGGCATTAGACACTAGCGCACAGCTGGATACGGTAGTAAAAGAACCCCTCACTCAGTCGCCCTGGTGGCCCGGTGATCATGTATTCGTGCGGCCAACCCGGTAACATAACAAACTTATAACTTCGTGAGTTTTCATCGTACAGTTATGAAATTTTGTACATAGATTCTTTACATAAAAATACTGGACACGTGTTTCGGGTTTCGCGTATATTATAACTAATGTTGTGTAGCTCTATCCCTTTAACAGTTCAGTTTGGGTCGACAATTGGATCGCGTCAAGAGCTAGTGGAAGGACCTCAGGTAAAAAAAAGGGCCTCAGGTCAATGGTGGGCGACCTCTGCCTTTCTTCTGTCAATGGCAGAAGTTAGTTTCATATAATTAACTGGCCCGTTAGTCTAGTGGTCAGTGGCCCTGACTGCTATGCTGGAGGTCATGGGTTCCATTCCCAGCCAGGAAAAATGTTTGTATGATGAGCATGATAATTTGTTCTGTGTCTGGGTGTAATCTTCTATATATATATATATATATAAAAGGAGAAACTGACTGACATATCAACGCACAGCCAAAACTACTGGGAGTAGGAGCGTGAAATTTTGCACAAGACTTCCTCTTATGACGTAGGCGAGCACTAAGAGAGGATTTTTCAAAATTCATCCCCTAAAGTGATGAAAAGGGGGTAAGTTTGGCGAAGCCGCTAGCTGAAACTAGTTTATCTATAATATGTATGTATTTAGAAATACCCTCAATTTCCCTCTCTTAGAGTGAGGAGGCCTGAGTCCCAGCAGTGGGAACATTAAAAGGCTGATTATGCTTTATGCTTTTATTTAGAAATATATAAGTTTATCAGTTGTCTAGTACTCATAACACAAGCTCTGCTTAGTTTGGGAGTAGACGGCATTGTGTAAAACAACACTAATATTATAAAGAGGTAAAGTTCGTTTTTGTTTTTTTGTTTGTAGGAGACAATCTCTGAAAGTACTGGTCTGATTGCGAAATTTTGGTAACGATAGAACGCTGCTTTATTAACTTCAGTTGCGAAAAGTGAAAAAAGCCGTAACACATGGTCACGGGACCTTTAACCTATTGAGTAGTGTGATTAGAGACACAATAGAAAGACAATGACCGAGCGAACGCCGGCGTTCGCTCGGGGTTTAATGAATAAGCACCTCCTCTCTGTCATAGGAGTTACAGACAGCCCACTGCGCAGAGGCTGCATAGAGAGCAGCACATCTGCTTCTGAGCTGCCCAGTTATCGCTGGATATAGGGCAAAATACTTCATAAACCCAGGTAATCTCCGCGAAATGGTCAATAATACCAAAGAGCTTCTGGCCTTCCTGGAGGAGCTGGGGTGGATCGAATGAAGCATTTGTCCCACCCGTATGCAAAAAACGCGCTTAGTCGTGGAGTTGCAGACACCAGCCCAAAATACAAATACAAAAAAAAAGCTGCTTTATTCCTGACTGACATAGGCTATCTTTTACGTATGCGGGCGAAGCCGCGGGTAAAACCTAGTTATTATTAATTATGATAGATGGTACAGTTGAACACAAACAAACTTACCTTATGGCAATGTGGACAAACGTAAGAATTTTTATCTTTTGTTTGTTTCGACTTCCCAGCTTTCTTCTTGGCTCTCTCCTTCATCTTTAAGAATGTGACAACTTGTGTTTAGAAGTAATTGTATCTGTAAAAAAATAATATTACATCAGACTAATATTGTAATGGTAATGTATGTATAGGGAAAGCAGTGGTGGCGGCCCCAGCTTACGAGTTATAGGATGCAGGTTCAAAACCAGTCAGGTGCATTACTTTGTGTAATTTATTTCATCACCACTACTCTCAAAACGGTGAAGAAAAAAATCATAAAGAAATCGGCATGTCTTAGTACCAAAAACTGGGCCCACATGGTGGATTATGGCTCATTCCCTCTCCTAGAGAGAGAGCCTGAATCCCAGCAGTGGGAACATTATAAGGCCTATGCTATGCTAATGTATGTACGGCGAGTGTCCACCCTTACGTGGTGGATACCTCTACGGACTACCGGACTAAGCATTTCCCCTCGTCATTTATACCGCATACATCTAAGGACTTAAACAATTTGTCTGCTGCGGTCTTCCTGTCCGATTATAATTTACGTGTCTTCAAGGCTAGAATATTATCAATAAAAACATCTCAGTTCAACTTTCTGTAAACTAATGCTTGACTGTGATTCCACCTGATGGTAAGCAGGGATACAATTGTTGATGGTGACGCACTAGTTTATTAACTATCGCCATTTGTTAGGGTTAGACAAACTGAGAACTAAAGTAAAAATTACATGGGCTACCCTGGTGCTCACCTTCATAGGGTTGGATTTAAGTTTGGCATTTGGGTAAACATGCATATTTGTCTTGACTGGGAGAATATTCATATTGGATATTTTGAAACATGTAATCTCTATTATTCCGACTAAAGGACTTTGTACCCATGGCCAAAAATTAATTTAAAAAAAAATGTCTCTAAATCTATGCATATGAGGAAAATATTGGAATTTAGGTAGTGTGTAAAAAAACAGTGATTCCCAAAAGTACTTACAATCCTTAATATAGCAATGGATAGGCCAATGGACCATCTATATTCCCAAAGGGAACACGAAGTCAACCTACTTTTCCATATAGAAATATGATCCCTATTTCCACATAGGTAAAAGTCAAATTTGCGTAACTACATGTAAGAAAATATTTTATAAGAATATGTACTTTATGTATTAGCACACAGAGTTCATACTTTCATGCGTTACTTGCTTTTCTAAAAGTGCTGTCTATGCAACTTGTACTTAGCCCAACTTTGATTGTATATTGTGTAACAAGCAAGGATGACAAAATTTGCCGATTATTATGACGTTGACAAACAGAAAAAAAATATATTAAACTGGATTTTGGTCTCTCAAAATAGCAGTAGACTCTTCAACGTTCGTATTAAAAGATGTAAAACTCATATTCTGTTGCATATTTATCATAGCTTGAGACCAAAATCCCCGGGTATCGAAGCCGGTAAAAGTATAATCCAAATCCAAATAAAAAAAATAACACACCCTCATAATTAAATTACAAACTTACCGTTGTTTACCCGGGTTTCTCATTTATTTAAGTTTTAATAACACAGGCGTAAGTAACTATTACACCATCGGAACAGGCTAAGTTAGATACAACATTATTTTAACTGATAAAACGAAAGAAAATCACAAATTTCCTGACTGGGTGCGAAAATGACCTAAATCGGTTTTTTTTTTATAACAATAATGACGTTGACGTGGATTGCTTCGTTCGGAAAAGAGTTTTCTGTTATGTTTCATCATAATTCTAAGTGGCCTCTAACTTTCACAAGCTTGTAAAACTAAAAAGAAATTATATTCGTAGTATTTGAGTATTTGTGAATAGAACATTAATATATTTATGAGCACTCACTAAAGATTACCCCAAAATGCAACAGATCAGACTTGAGCAGAGTGGTTTTTGGAGTTTATTTATCAATTATGCGTGTTAAATACGAATTTATATTTAATTATTCCGTATCACACAAAATTAAAGCACCAAGTAAAGACGAATTACGCAAGATATTATGAAATGACCCAGTTCTTCGTTAACAACGCGTCAGCTAGGCGAACGACTGGGGAATGCTGAGTAAACTAAACATAACGTTGATACACTATGTTCTACAACGTGGCGACGGAGTGACTTTTAGACTGCTATGATTCCTCTTAATTCTAAAATTTGATATAAATAAACTGAATTATCCTACTCTGCTCATTTACCTAGCCTCAAGGAATTTTCTCCTCTTTATTTCTCCCTTCTGGGATCTCCCATTTTTCTCGACGGAATGCCGGAAGCCATTTCCTCCCGTGAACAGCTTCTCCTCAATGCTCGGGAACGTCTCAAGGATCTCTCCGCGCACGTTGCGATTTTGTTATTGCGCAAGTGTTTTGCCTTACCCAAGATTACGTATCTCTTGCGGACCGCCCCTACCTGGCTTTGTCCTGAGGAAGTATGTTCCTTTGACTGTGCTCTAAAATCAACGGTTGAGTCGATCCTGAATGTGTCTTTTAATGATGCGCAGTTGAGGCAGGCGGCTCTTCCTATCTGGTACGAGAGTCTTGGGGTGCGGTGCGTGCATGATGTGGTTCTGCCGGCTTTCCTGGCGTCGACACATGGAGTGGCTGACCTCGTTACTGTAATTCTAGATACCAATAGTGACGGGGCAAACATCTCATTTATGTTGGATGCCGGGTCAGCTTGGTCTGTCCTCAGCATGGGGGCAGCAAGCCCTGACGCAACACATGTTCAGCGCGCTTGGGACGACGTCACGTCCAAGCTGATCCAGGAACAAATGTTCTTCCTCGGGGGTTGATTTAGCCAGACTCAGGGCTGTATCGCAGCTGGAATCGGGGGCATGGTTGCACGCGCTTCCTTCGCCTTACCTGGGCACGTTGCTTGATGACGACTCTTTGCGTGTGGCGGTGGCCCTCTGGCTGGGCTGCAACGTGTGTGAACCTCACAGATGCACCTGAGGTACCATGGTGGAGGCCGATGGCCATCACGCTTTGAGTTGTCGTCGTTGCTCGGGGAGGTTCCCGCGTCACCATGCGCTCAATGACATTGTTCGGAGGGCTTTTGTGTCGGCTGATGTCCCCTGCGTGTTAGAGCCTCCGGGTCTGTGCAGGATTGACGGCAAGAGGCCGGACGGGCTGACCCTGGTGCCTTGGAGGAACGGCAAGTGCCTTATTTGGGACGCAACTTGCGTCAGCACTGTTGCTGCTAGCCACCTTTGTCGCACTGTCCACTCACCGTCAGCAGCAGCGGAAGACGCCGCTGAGAGGAAGAGGGTGAAGTACGCACCGCTGGTGGACCGTTACCTCTTTGTACCCATTGCCGTGGAGACCATGGGTGCCTGGGGCACTGAGGCCAGGAAGCTCATTAGTGAGATAGGGCATAAGCTCCGTGTTAAAACGGGTGACTCTCGCTCCGGCTCGTTCTTGGTGCAAAGGTTAGCCATTGCTATTGTAATGTAGGTAGATGAATAATAATCTGTACGTTAGGTAGGTTAGGCACCGGCCGCAGCCGGCAGTCCGCATTATACGATTTAGCGAATGCCCGTGTTTCATTGCGTCTCCCAAGTACTCACCAACATCACAGTGGCGACGAGGGTTAATTACCTTAGTGAATACCGCGTGCTTACCAATACGAACAATAGTCGAAATGTCGATTGGGAAGTTGAGTGAGTTTGAGGTGAAAACGGGACAGTGGTCATCATATGTGGATAGATTGGACATGTATTTTCTCGTAAATAAAGTGGCGGACGAATTGAAGTTGCCTACCTTGATTTCTACAATGGGAGATGAAGCGTACGAGCTACTCGTCAACCTATCGAGTCCAAAGAAACCGTCGTCGTTGATGTCACTCATACTTTTACATGAAAATGTAGGTATTTTTATTTGTAACTCCGCTAGCCATTGCCTACCTATCAAAGATGTAGTACCATTTTTTATCACAAATAATTCAAGTTGTTTCTCCTGCCCCTGGTATCGAACCCGTGGGCGAATAATACCTAATGGTTTTATTTTAGTACCATCATAAAATTTTAAGATTGTATCATCCTTCTTAAGACACAGATGTGAAAAGTAACGTTTGTACGTGTTATTATTTATACATGAAATCGCAGTTCCTGTATCCATTTCCATATTTAATACGGTATCCTCTACGAAAATAGGTAAACTCACTGGCTTATAATTGTTGAGTCCAATAAGGTTCAAACTCTCTTCGATATCCTCCATGTCGGCCTCGCTTACGGCCTCCGCGGAAAACATATTCCCACTTCGCCGATCGCGACGATATGAAGTTCTTCCTCGTAACGACTGACCAACATTCTCCGGACACACCCGACGTAAGTGCCCCATTTGTTGGCATTTGCTGCACACGAACTCCCTATAGCGACAGCTTGCCACACTATGGTTAGTGGCTCCGCAAGCTGTGCAGTTGTTACTGCGTCCCGCTCCCGCTGCGCGGTTCGCGGCTGCCCCGCCGCCACCGCCTGCGCCGCTCGGCCCGCGGCGCCCGCGCGGCCGCATGCTGCCCTCGCCGCTTCCACCGCGACTCGCACCGCTGCTGGTCCGTTTGTTCGATGTAATCGAATGCACCGCTTCCGCCTGAGGACTTGATGTAGACTCCACATCCACTACCGCCGGTGTTCCAGCGCGCGCGGCCCGTACCTTACGCGCTGCGCGAGCGCATCGACGCTGAGCTGGATGCCATGCTGCGCGACGGCGTCATCGAGCCCGTCGACTGCTCCGACTGGGCCTCGCCTTTGGTGCCGGTGACTAAGGCAGACGGTACGTTGCGAATTTGTGCGGACTATAAAGCGACTCTGAATCCCGCCTTGCTGATCGATCGATACCCAACTCCTAAGATTGAAGATGTGCTCGTAGGCCTGAACGGGGCACAGTTTTTCAGTAAAATTGACCTATCCCGTGCATACAATCAGGTAGAATTAGATGATTCAAAAAGATATACAGTTATCAACACACATCGAGGTCTATTTCAGTATAACAGGTTAGTTTACGGATTGTCGTCAAGCGTGGGTATTTTCCAACGCATAATGTCAAATTTATTAGGTAATATACCGAATGTGCAAGTGTTCCTCGACGACGTAATTATTGGCGGAAAAAATAAAAGCGAGCATTTATATGCACTCGAACAAGTCTTACAGCGGCTATCTGAGAGTGGGTTGAAACTAAAGCGGGAAAAATGTGTTTTTTTGGCGGATGAAGTGACATATTTAGGTTATGTTGTTTCAAAAGAAGGGGTCAAGGCGGACAAATCAAAAATTAAAGCTATTAGCAAACTAGAAGCTCCAAATAATATTAGTGAATTACGTTCCTTTATAGGTATGGTAAATTTTTTTTCAAAGTTTGTCCATAATTTTAGTTCCATGTTAGTACCTTTACACAGATTATTACGAAAAGACGTAGACTGGTACTGGGATGAACAGTGTGAGCGTGCATTTGCGCAGATAAAACAAGCTTTAATGAGTACCGAGGTATTAGCGCACTACGACCCAAACAAACCTCTTATCGTGACGTGTGACGCGAGCGCGCGGGGCGTGGGGGGTGTGCTAGCGCAGCCGGGGCCGACGGGCGAGCGCCCGATCGCTTATGCGTCACGTTCGCTCACCATCGCGGAGAAAAATTACTCGCAAATACATCGCGAAGCACTTGCGATTATATTCTGTGTACGGAAATTTCATCAGTATATTTACGGAAGGAAGTTCATTTTACGCACTGACCATAAACCCTTAGTATCGATGTTAGGCCCGCAAGCGGGGATACCTACAATGACGGCTAGTAGGATGCAGCGATGGGCAGTGATATTATCGGCTTACAATTACGACATAGAATATATACGTACCAATGAAAATTGCGCTGACGGCTTATCGCGTCTACCGGAAAATAATAGTGTTAAAGATGTTAAGGAAGAATCTATTCCTGAGCAAACATACTTACACTTCGCACAGGACGGGTTGTTGCTTGACTATACCGAAATTAAAAAACGAACGGCGAGAGATCCGATATTAAGTAGAATTGTAACCTACATAAGAGACGGTTGGCCCGATAGGTGTGAAATCGTGAATTTACAACCGTATTTTAATAGGAAAGCAGAATTGTACGAAGAGTTAGGTTGTGTTATGTGGGGTCATCGGGTAGTGATACCAGAAAAATGCCGGGATAAGATTTTAAAAATCATCCATGAGCCTCACATGGGTATCGTAAAGTCGAAGGCGTTGGCACGCAGTTATGTATGGTGGCCGGGCATCGACGAGGCGGTGGAGCGCGAGTGCCGCTCGTGCACTGTGTGCGCCGCGTACGCGGACAACCCACCGCGTGTGGTTCCTCGCCCCTGGCCCTGGCCTGCCAAGCCGTGGTCCCGGCTACACCTGGACTTTATGGGGCCTATATGCGGGAAAACTTATTTAGTGGTAGTTGATGCAACATCCAAGTGGCTGGAGGTATTTCAAGTTCCCAGTACTGCGGCGAGTCATACGATGGTCAGATTGCGCGAGCTGTGGAGTAGGTGGGGAGTCCCAAGGCAGGTGGTCACGGACAATGGACCGCCGTTCACTAGCAGTGAATTTGCACAATTCCTCCAAAGTGACGGTATCCAGCATATATTCACAGCACCCTATCATCCATCATCAAATGGGGCCGCGGAAAATGCGGTTAAGACCTTAAAAAGAGTAATCAAAAAAGCATATATAGAAAAAAAAAATGTAGAACAGGCTTTAAACACATTTTTAATGTATTATAGAAATACGGAACACTGCACTACTGGAATAAGCCCAGCAGTCGCACTTATAGGGAGACGGTTGCGAACAAAGTTAGACGTGCTTAAGCCCAATATGGAAGTAAGAGTACTTAAAGCGCAGCAGGGGCAGGTAGAAAGGGCGGGAGGGACGATAAGAACAGTGGAGGTAGGAGACGATATTTGGTATCGACAATATTTAAAGGGGGAAAAATGGTTGCCCGGTACTATAGTTAATTCATCAGGGCCTAGCAACTATAAGGTGCTAGACAAGGACGGCAAACAGGTGCACAGACATATCGATCAGCTTAGGCGTAGGACGAGGAGTTCTTTGGTGGTCCCCACAGAGTTGTCACGTTTGCCGGAAGCTCCGGCTTCTGAGGCAGCACCAGTATCGCCACTCAAGGGAGGGTCGGAGCGGCCGGAGGCCTCGGTGGCGTCGCCGTCTCCTGCACGGGAGGCTACGTTGTCACCGCTTCAGAAAAACGATCAAACCCACCGAGAGGAAATGGCAGAAGAGTTCTCAACACCACCGTCGATGCTTGTACCGCCCCAGTCTCGCCCCGTTAGAAAATGTAAATTGAATGTTAATTATAAGATTTAGTTAAGTGGTTTAGTTATATTGTAATTATGTTAATTATAAGTTTTAGTTAAGTAATATAGTGATATCGTAATTAAGATTGGTCAGCTTGTTGTTAATTAGTGGTGGAGGGATGTAATGTAGGTAGATGAATAATAATCTGTACGTTAGGTAGGTTAGGCACCGGCCGCAGCCGGCAGTCCGCATTATACGATTTAGCGAATGCCCGTGTTTCATTGCGTCTCCCAAGTACTTACCAACATCACAGCTATCCAGCGTGGCAATGCAGCAAGCGTTTTGGGCACCTTTGCGCCGGGAACAGTTAGGGGCGGGTTATTTGACTAGCTTGTCATGTTTTAACTGTAATTATTATTATTGTAGTATATTTTGACGATATGAAATAAATTAAGACGTTTAGTAGGATTCACATAATTAAATCATTAGTTAATTATCATATCATCAGTACCTATTTCGGTTTTCTTATTATGAATCGAAAAGGGAACCTCATATTTTTTAGGAGGAAAGGGGTTACATGAATAAATTAGCTACTTTGTAGTTATTTCACTGTCGTGAGCGGCACTTGGTACCCCTAACCTAAGACCGTGCACCCGTGTGCACCGCACACCCTGCACAACAGTACAGTGCAGTGCTTTACCAACAGGTAAAGCCAGCCCTGGTTAGCCTTATGATCAATTATTGCACGCAGATATAAAATGCAACCTGTCCAATAGAAAAGTGCACAGTCGCGCCCCGAACCCGTTTTGCTACGTAATAATACATTAAACTTCTCCATCGACACGACCACATGCACACCGATAAAGTTAAACTAGCGCCATTGCCCTAGTAATAATCCGACGGGTGCCCGCGCGGACGCTTAATGCAGCGTTAGCCTTAAAATAAGATGTGACGTGGCTGGTAGTCGGGGTCAGGGTTACAGTAGCTGGGGCGTGAGGATCTTCGTTCCCTCACACGTCCGGCCTCCTCCTTCACTAGCATTACTGCTTCGCGGAAGCAGGCATCCGCCTGCCTTTTCTCCTCGTTCCGGACCATAGCCTAAACCAAGACCTGACGCGAGCGGTCGCTGCCACTGATTGCCTCCACGTACAGTACAGGATAAAGGAACCTCCCGAACTTACCACGTCCCATGAGGACCTGCGTCAAGCGAAAGGTGAGGACGCCGCTTCTCAGCCACTCATCAAAGAGGGGATTTACCGCCATGATTATGGCGTGCCCAGCACTTGGTCGCGACAGTCGTTGTCGCCATTTCACCATGAGATCTCGCCGGAACTCTGTCCGCCATGCTGCGATTTGTCGTGGCATAGGAATTTCGCCCCATGCATTTGATTTGTGTTTACAGTAAGAAATAATAAAAACATAGAAAGTACTCGGATAATTTCCAACAGTTTGAGTATTATAATTATCATCACAGTCTCAATCAATGTCAACTTCTTGGCTAAATATATGGAAATTAGAGGAGTTCGACAAATTGAGACAGTGGTAGACGCGAGCGCATTTTTATTTGATTCAACCGACAATTTCTAAACGAACTGTGCTCAATAATATTTTTTTCCATGGCAAGGTAAAGGATTGAATGTCATTGTCAATCAACTGTCAACTCTAGCTGTCAAGTGTCAATGTGAAGGAACTGAAGGAAGTGCGGCACATTGAATTATTTCTTGATTTTTTTGTTGCTGTTAAGGCTGAGGATATAAATATTTTTAGTTTTTACATTGCTCACCCACAGCTTAATGACCTTAATACAATAAAAAATTTGCTGAGTAATGTTCAAGGCCCGCTACTGGTTATGGGTGATTTTAATGGCCATCACTATAGGTGGGGATCAGATACCTGTGACAACTTTGGTTTGGGTCTGGTGGATTTATTGGATGAACTTGACTTATGTGTGATCAACAATGGCTGTGCCACACGTCGGGGATCGCCAGGACAGAACAACAGTTGTGTTGATCTAACATTTTGTTCGTCTAATATAGCCAGCCTTTTCTATTGGAAGTGCTTGGATATGACTTATGGAAGTGATCACTATCCCATCATGGTCGAAATCCCATCCAAAACCATTCCCAACAACAACTCCTCTCCCCTATTAAAGTTCCAACTGAACTCAGTTGACTGGGATCTGTACTCAAAAATTTTAGATTTACGGGTCACCTCTCTGCCTCCCATCAATGACGCAAATTATCAGGAATGCTTTGCGGCATTCTCAAATATTATAACCGTTACAGCGGACGACTGCCTCCCATCCAAAAAACCGTCAACCGGCAAAATTCCCTCTCCGCCATGGTGGGATAGGGAATGCACTGCTTCAATCAGAGCCAGGAATGAGGCCGAAAGAAAGCTCAACGGAAATATGAACCTGGAGAACATCATCAATTTTCAGCATGTTTTGGCTAAATCCAGGAAATTACTCAAGAAGAAGAAAAGAGAGGGTTGGAGGAAGTATTGTAATTCTCTGAGTCCATCCACTCCACCTTCAGTGGTGTGGCGTAAATTAAAATCTTTTAGAAGCAGCATGCGACCACCCTCTGGGAGTATGACATCTAAAGAACTGGGTCACCAGTTCTTCTCCAAACTGGCTCCAGCCTACGCCCCGGACAGAAATGAATGTGTTTCTTCGGATCCCCAGATGGCATCAGATGATCCTCTGGATAAACCGTTCACGTTGGAGGAGCTGAAGTCGGTACTCGCCCACGTAAAGGATTCTGCTCCTGGAGTGGATGGATTCCCATACTCCTTCATATCTAAAGCTGGGAATAAGACCCACCAGTATTACCTGGATTTGGCCAATTATTGTTTTTCTTCCGGATATATTCCTCCTGATTGGAAGGTTCAAGTTATTATCCCCATATTAAAACCTGGGAAAAATCCCAGTGATCATTCTTCCTACAGACCTATTGCTCTATCGTCCATTCTTATAAAGCTCTTGGAAAATCTTGTTAAAAACCGTCTGGAATGGTTCGTGGAGAGCAGGAAACTACTGCCAACGACTCAATTTGGCTTTAGGAAAGGGTTGGGTACATCTGACAGTGTGGCAACCCTCACTTCAGAAATCCGACTGACCCTTAGTAGAAATGAGTCTGTGGTAGCCGTTTTCTTAGATATTTCTGCTGCCTATGACTCTGTTCTCCTCCCAGTTCTCAGGCAGAAGATGCAACAGCTGAGAATCCCGGCTAGGATACGTCAGATCATATCCAGTATCTTCTTAGACCGTAGCATTAAACTAAGGATTCCTGGTGAAGAATCTGAAACAAGGTTAGCTTGGAGAGGTCTACCCCAGGGATCCGTTCTTAGCCCCCCCCTATATAATATTTATACCTCAGATCTTCCCTCTTGTCTAAATTTCAACTGTAAAATTTTTCAGTATGCTGATGATATTGCATTATTGGTCTGTGGCAAATCCATTGAGGATGCAGCCCAATCCATGAATGTATCTTTGACCTCATTAAACCAATGGCTACTAGATCATGGGTTATCTCTGAGCGCTCCAAAGAGTGCAGCAGTGGTCTTCACTCGCAGACGACATGTACCTCAGGTGGACATCAATATTGACGGCCAAGCTATCCCAGTTAAAGAGAGTGCCAGGTTTCTGGGTGTTACCCTGGATTCCAAATTATCGGGAGTGGATCACATCACTAACACAGTGAAAAAATGTGAACGCTCGATTTCAGTTCTTAGAGCTTTGGCAGGTGTTTGGTGGGGTGCTCACCCATACACCTTAAAGCTGGTATATAATGCGATAGTCAGAAGCGTATTAGATTATTGCAGCTATCTAATCGAGCCATGCAACAAAGAAGCTCTGCGCAGACTAGATTCTATCCAGTCGAAATGCCTAAGAATTGTAATTGGTGCCATGAAATCCTCCCCCATAAATGCTCTCCAGGTTGAATGTGCAGACCCACCCCTTGCCCTCCGCAGACAATACTTAGCAGATCGTTTTTTGTCAAAAGTCTTCTCGCTTTCATCCCATCCTTTGATTCCCATTTTGGAGCAAATCTCTCTATCTCTCAATGCCTCTCCCTATTGGAACAATAAAAATATTCCATTGATGAATAGGTACAGAGAGCTTAAACACCTCCCTTCACCTGTTTGTCAATCTCCCACTCTCCCCGTCTTTGCCTCCGCATATGAGGTAGTCCATTTTAAACCAAACATCGTTCTGGGGCTTGGTATCTCCAAAAACTCGCAGGACGTAAAAGGCGACTTCGATCGGGCTATCATGAGATACTGGCAGGGTTGGAACCTGTTTTACACGGACGCATCTAAATTATCGTCAACTGGTTGTACAGGTGTCTCAACATATTTCCAGAACTCCAGAATAGCCCTTTTATTCCAATGCCCTCCAGAAGCCTCTGTATTTACAGGGGAATGCATCGGTATCCTAGAAGCCATTAAGTTCATCTTAGCACACAATATTAAGAACTCAGTCATTTTTTCAGATTCCCGTAGTAGCATTCAGGCTCTAGGTCAAAACCAATTAAAATCTAAACTTCACAGCAAAATTATCATGGATATACTCAACTTACTTTTCATTTGCCATACAAACAGTTTAAATATTGAGATAGCTTGGGTTCCCAGTCACTCGGGCATATGTGGCAATGAATGCGCCGACTCACTGGCAAAATATGCCACATCCAACCCGGTGGACCGAAGTCACTACATGCTGCATGGTTACGACTTACGCTCGGACACCAAGCTTAAGCTGTCCAACTCGTGGTCAGCGGCATGGCAGGTAAGTTCTAAGCTCAAGGGAGCATACTACGCCAGCATCCAGCCTGACATCCAGCGGAAACCTTGGTTCTTCAAATGTCCTAAACTGTCCAAGAAAACGGTCTCATCCTTGTGCAGACTGAGACTCGGCCACTGCTGTAGTCCAGTGTTCCTTCACAAAATCCGCGTTCGCGACAGCTCTTTGTGCGAGTGCGGCCTTGATGATGGCACATTGGACCATATCTTTTTTTCATGTCCTTCAAACTCCCACTCTTTCGATTTGTACCAAATACTCCCCAAAATTAAAATTCCCCTTCCTACTAACTTCCATTCCCTATTGACTAACTTTTCCCCTAAAGCTATCCAACTTCTTTCCAAATTCCTTAATGACAACCATATTAATCTGTAGCCCGGTGTGTAGTGTTTTTTAATCTGTAAATATCAAAGTATTGTGTGTTGTCATATTGTATATTTTAAGTCTGTGTTAATTAACAAAAAATGTGTTGTCCTTACAGCCACTAACAAATTAGATCTACCACAAAGTGCAAAGTTCGACGGCTCACCTTACGGCGTTGTCGTCACCACATGACACTGGCAGAATAGTCGTCACCGGCTCAGTTGCCAAAAAGGGAAAAAAAAAAAAAAAAAATTTCTTGATTTTTATTTAATTATTTAAATGTTATTTCAAATAGTATGAAAACATCTACATAACGTAGCGCACAAACTATATTTAAATATAGGTTTCTATATCGTAACCAAACATAGTTATATGTCCTTGAATTTGACATTAACCTTTAAATTAAAAATAATGATTCGTTATGGTAATAAATATGTATCTTTAAACTGTGAATTGTTTTAAAATTACGACTCTTTTGTTGTTTTTTCACAACAAATAACGAGACGGAGGTGAGTAATGTATCTGTCGCTTTATATTATTATTTAAGAAAGAGGTTATGCTCCTTACGAAGTTTAAATAAAAACTAAAGTTGTTTTTATGAGGTTCTCGCGAAGGCGTTTCATTGAGTGGCTTAAAAAAATAATCTTACGTAATATATTTAATCGCCGGTGCGTAGGTAAGTGATACATTTTAATTAACCAGTTCCACAATTTTCCTTATGGGTATAGTATTGTTCGAGATAAAAATAGCCTTATATTCATAACGTTAAGTAATAAAACAGTGATTGAATTAACTCATTTTTCTTTGAAGATTCTTCAAAATATTTGTGTTTAGTAGTATAAATTTCTAAACTTATATTATAGTGAGACTAGCTGATTTGGCTAACATTGTTCTGCCATTTAAATTATCCAAGAAAAAAATGGGGCTAAACTTTCCTTTATGGACCGTCGATTTGGAAGTTCATTTTTTTATTGTAGATAGTACTCATAAATAGAAAGCTCTTTGCAAAATATTAAGTTGCACGAACTTACCGTTTACAAGATATAATTCTCCAAAGTTCCATAAAAATTGTAAATTAATACGCCATTTAGGTTAGATAAATTGTCATTGTAGATGTCAAACTTGACGTTTCACGTTTCGTTAAGCGTCCACGCTTGTTTGTGGTTTGTTTCATTCAATTTTGTCATATATTTTTTCAAATATAATTTTATTTTTACGTAGTTAATTAAGTATGTAATTAATGTGCACAAAAACCATGCAGTAACAAGCAATTACATTGACTATTTACATAAAAAATGCGAAATATTTGTTTTCACTGAGTAACGGAACGGAACATGAAGCGAGACCATTTTGTTTTATATTTGTCATGACGTCATGTCAGTCATCGTCTGTTTGGTTTTGTTGCCCTTGCAAGTTGCGTTGGCATGACTGTGTTAGTGAATCGTTTGGGTTAGGTTAGAACTGTGACCAGATCCCCATCTAATGTTAGTGAATCATTTGGGTTAGGTATTTATTTATGACTTGAATCTACATCTACAATTAATTGATAAAAAACACTTAACTAATTAAAACTATATATACAATAAAGACAAAAACTACTAGCTAAAATATGGCGTCATAAAATTCCTCCGCATCGCTGTCGACTGGAAGTGTGCCCAAAAGGCTGGCGGCATTGCCCCGTTGTATGGCAATGCTTAATCTCTGACCGAGGTAAAAGCCAGCCCTTGGGTCACGCGAAGTGTCAACTAAGCGTCTGGATAGTTCTTTGAAAAGCTTATGAGCACTCGGACCCCACGACCCAAGAGTTTCAACCCCAAACGGCTCAAAAATATAACTTCCGACGAGGTTGTTATATTTCCGCCGCTTGAGGTTCTCCGCAGCCGCAGCGGCAGCACCAGCACATTGGGTTAGGTTAGGTTAGAACTGTGACCATCTACGCCAAATCCCCTTCTAATGTTAAAAACCATTATGATTTAGGCCCAAACCGCCCTATAAATCAATGGAAATTAGTGTTCTAACTTAACCTAACATCAACCTTCAAACATGGATATCTCCATAACCATGGGATTTTGCGGGGTGGGAATAATACAGGGATGTAGCCCTCCCTCCCCGCCTCCCTCCCCACTACTCCCCGACCCTTAAATCGATGTAAATTATTGTTTTAACCTAACCTAACCTCAAACTTTAAACATGAATATCTTCGTAACCATGGGTTTGCGCGGGTTGGGAATGGTACAGGGGGGTAGCCCTCCCTCCCCCCCTCCCCTCCCCCTCCACCCCGACCCTTAAATCGACGGTCCATAAAGGAAAGTTTAACCGTGAATGGGTATGTGTGAGGTACGAATAAATGTTTTTTCTTTCTTTTCTTTTTTTTAAAAAAATAGCCTACATCCTATTCTCAGACCTACAAAGTATACACCAAAATTTCATTTAAATTGGTCAAGTTGTTTCGGAAGAGTTCAATGACAAACACTGTGAGACAAGATTATTATATATTGGATAAAAGTTGGGAATTTACCATTCCATAACATAAACAACCAACCTTGTTATGTTCCCACTGTTGGGACTCAGGCCTTCTCTCTATAAAAAAAAGAATGGGCCGTTACCCACCATATGGTCCCAGTTCAGCTTGGTAGATGTCATATTTGCATACATTTGTTTTGGCATAAAGATATGCCGGTTTTCTCAGAATGTCTACCTTCATGATTCGTGGCTGGGTGTAAACCCGCAATGGTGATTTGTAATTATGTTTGAAAAAATAATCCTGTAAAAATACTTATTGTAAACTGAAATAAAAAAATTACAATTAAAAAGTTTCATTATTGCTTTGTATTTTTTGTTATAGAATCGTGAATATCAAAAAAGTATAATACACATACAACTAAATTGTGAACTTTTTGAAGTCAGCTAAAAATGGTTAACTCTGCAGCACCTAAGATACGAGAGAAATGCCTTTTTGAACCGGGGTTTTATCATGACTGGCTGTGCCAGAGCACTTTGGCCCTTCTGGATCTTTTGTGCTATGTCCCTCCAGTCTACTCGACCCCTAGTCCACCGTGCACCTCCTGCACGAGTCCCAGTAAGGCCTTGATCAGGCAGAGCCTGTAGTCCTGTGGTCTTGGAAATGGTTGGCCCAGTTACCTTAGTTTTTTGGTGCCTGGTGCTGCACAGTCGCACAGCAAGGGTAACATAGTCTCTTCTGCATCTCCACAGATCCTGCAAGTCGAACCGCTTGGTAGTCCCATGTTGTGGAGCTGTTTGTTGGTGACATAGTTGGATGGATATACACCTTATACAAGTTCCGTCCCTTTAACAGTTCAGCTTAGGTTGCGTTAAGACCTCATCTTCATACTAGTATCTATGTCATGATCCTAATATCTTTTGTTTTTAATGTTTCAGGAACCTAGAGCTGTGACATCCCACCAAAAATGTTAAACAATAGTTTTAAAATGTACAAACTTACACAAATAAGTACCTTGCTACAAAAAACGATAGCCCTCAATGCGAAATGGAAAATATATAACCTACCAAGAACATACTCTTGCATATGCAGCCAGATCTATTTAAAAAAAGAAAATAACCATAGATATGAAACATTTCGAATCTACTCTACACAGAGCGACCAGCATAGACAAAAAGTTGTTATTGAAACGCAAACACCAAAGATTGTCTATGACAAGTTGGGAGGGAAAGTGTTGCCAGATCCAGATGAAATTGCAGTGAAAGCAGGGTTTTGGAAAGAAAAGATTGATCCATATGTTAAGTTGGCAAGATGGGATAGACCTATCGGTATGTGTGATTTGATTTATGAGCAATTTTTTTTTTTTCGTAGCCTTGTGACCGCCACATCAAAAAAATAAAATCCTGCTCTCAATCGCAAACTACTATTTCATAGTGTTAATTTTTAGGGTTCCGTACCCAAAGGATAAAAATGGGAGCCTATTATGAAGACTCCACTGTCCGTCTGTCAGTCACTAGGCTGTATCTCATAAACCGTTATAGTTAGACAGTTGAAATTTTCACAGATGATGTATTTCTGTTGCCGCTATAATAACAAATACTAAAACTAAAAAAAAAGTTATAATATTGTGTCTAATTTTAAATAGATAATGGGCTCGCTCTTGGCTAATTTTCTGATCTTATGTTAATATCGAACATATCAATGAAATGAATTATAGTAAGCAGTTCATAATCCATTATCATCGTCGCTAAACCAAAAGGAGTCCACTGTTGGACATAAGCTTCCCCCAAGTGTCATCACAACGAACACTGGAGAGGGACTCTCCAGGTCATCGGTCCACTTTGTGGGAGGCCTTCCAACGCTACGCCTTATTCATCGCCACATCAGTAGCTTTCGGCCCCATCGACCATCTGTTCTGCGAGCTATGTGCCCTACCCACTGCCACTTAACTTTGGCGATAATTCGGGCTATGTCTGCAACCTTGGTTCTCCAGCGGATGTCTTCATTTCCATGAAACTTCGAGCATAGCCATGGCCATGGGAATTTGCGAAATTTGTCCAGTCGTTCACGCTTGACGACCAAGGGAAATAAGGATTCATTTCTAGATAATAACTAGTTTTTGCCCGCGGCTTCGCTCCCGTCAACTAACTACTCTATTCTACTCTACCCAACTCTGCCCTACCCTACCATACTCAACCCTACTCTACTCTCTGATCTAGCTACCATACCTACCTACCTACCCTACCCTAATTACAATCTTCCCTGTAAGCTGATAAACAAAACAAATAACAATTATTAAAATTGGCCCAGCCGTTCCTAAGTTGGTAGTAGTAAATTGGGGAAAAATATTTTTATTTGGCGCGCATACATAAATACACAGTGTAAAAAAAAACATAGCATATCATAGTCGGCCTTTTAATGTTCCCACTGTTGGGACTCAGGCCTCCTCTCTAGGAGAGGGAATGGGCCGTAATCTACCACGCGGGCCCAGTGCGGGTTGGTGGATGTCACATGTCTTTGAATTTTTGGTTCTAGGACATGCCGGTTTCCTCACGATGTTTTCCTTCACCGTTTTGAGAGCAGTGGTGACGAAATAAATTACACAAAATAATGCGCCTGGCTGGGTTTCAACCCGCGACCTACAACTCGTAAGTCGGGGCCGTTACCACTCGGCCACCACTGCTCTCAAAAAACATATTGAAACTTATATATACATATAGATAGATTAATTTATATTTTTCAGGAGTTTACCTCCTCTACTGGCCCTGCGCCTGGTCGATAGCCATCGCCTCGGTCGCAGGTACGGTGCCCCTCCAGTCTTCACTCCAGACGGCTGGCCTGTTCCTCGTGGGGGCTGGTCTGATGCGAGGAGCGGGGTGCACCATCAACGATCTGTGGGACCGTGACGTTGATGCTAAGGTAATGCTGAAGATAACACCCAGACACCGAAGAAATTATCATGCTTATCACAAAAACATTTGTCTTGGGTGGGAATCGATCCCATGACCTCCGGCATAGCAGTCAGGGCCACTAACCACTAGACCAACAGGCCAGTCAATTCTTTAATGAGATTTGAATTCGGAACGTTGAAACCATTATAATTATTTTTTTTAATGAATTAAAATGTATGTGCATCAAACGAGTTCATTCAAAAATCACACTGGCCGCTAACAAAAAATGAAGAATGAAATGCTTGAATTCCTCACTTCACTCGGGTTTCTTTATTATCTCCCTCGCAGTGTTCGGGAGTTAACTATATAATTCCATCACAGCATTCGGTAAAACTTAGCAACCTTCATTTATTTTGGAATTCAACATGCCGCCCGCGACTTTAAGACACTGGTTTATTCCTTAGTCACGTAATCTACTATTTGTAACCACACATCTTTCTCATCTCCAGGTAGAACGCACAAAAACCCGACCTCTAGTGACGGGTGCCGTCACGGAGACGCAAGCCGTGGTGTTCCTAGCCGCGCAGTTGAGCCTAGCTCTGGCGGTGCTCTTGCAGCTCAACTGTTACAGTATCGTGCTAGGAGCTAGCAGTATGCGTGAGTATTTAACATATTGTCACACCGTGAAACTTGAACACGCCATATTTTCGGTGAAATCAAGAGTAGCATCAAATAATTAAAACGCATTGCTGTGCGAAACTTCTAGAATGGAAGTACGTACCCAGGCCTGGCAAGTTCTAGAAAAGTCCACCATAAAGTAGCTACCACTATTATTATTAAATAGGGTTAGTAGGTGATTGATAAGAGAATTTGTACCGGCTGTTTTTAACAATAGAGTCGAAATTCGCGGGAAAGGAGGGAGTTACTACATCTTTGCAATAAAATTGATTTATGGCCCCGCGACGCGACTGTATTGTTCTAGAATGGCCTTGAAACGACTTTGTAGAACTTTCCTGGCTTCGCATATAAATACGAGCTCCCGACCAGAAGTGAGTGTGACGTGTGTGTGTGTGTGTGTGAGTGTGTTTGCGACTGCGAAACGAGAGCGATACCTAATTGTGTGAAGTGATAATTCCTGACGACCTAAGCGATACTAAAACGGAACTCACAATGTCGAATCACAATGTGCACTAGTGCATTGTGATTTGAGTTATTCGTTGATTGGACAAATTTGTTATTGTTTGTAGTGAATAAAGTTGTCTGCTAGTAAACCGGCATTTAATTACTCACGTTTGTAACAATATTTTCATTCATAAGCATCTTATCTTGTTGTAGGGCTGGCTCTAGGCCAAAGCACTTCGACCCAGAAGGGTCTTTTGTACTATTCCTCTCACTTCTACTTAACCCCTAGCCATCCGTGCACCTTCTTCATGAGTCCCAGTATGGCCTTTATGGGGCTGGGCCTGTAGTCCTCTGGTCTTGGAAATGGTTGGCCCAGTTACCCTAGTCTTTTGGAGTCTAGGGCTGCACAGTCGCACAGCAAGTGTAGCATATTCTCCTCTGCCTCTCCACAGATCCTGCAAGTCGGGTCACTTGCTAGTCCCATGTTGTGGAGCTGTTTGTTAGTGGCATAGTACCCAGTGAAGACTCCTGTGATTATTCGGAGCTGTGATCTGCTTTATAATCTATGGAGGTACACTCCATAGTTTATAAAGCATAAACCTAATTAGCCTTTTAACATCCCCACTGCTGGGACTCAGACCTTCTCTCTAGGGGAGGGAATGCGCCGTAATCCACCACGCGGGCCCAGTGTGGGTTAGTGGATGTCATATGTCTTCGAATTTTTGGTTCTAGGAATGCCGGTTTCCAACCTTCTAGGGTAGGGTAGGTAGCGTAGAGTAGAGTGGGAAAGACTAGGGCTAGGGTAGAGTTGGGTAGAGTAGAATAGAGTAGTCAGTTGACAGGAGCAAGGCGCGGGCAAAAGCTAGTCATCATCATCATCATTTCAGCCGAAAGTCGTCCACTTTTTGACATAGGCCTCCACCAAATGACCGGTCCTGTGCGTCTCGCATCCATCGGATTCCTGCGACCCTCACCAGGTCATCGGTCCACCTTGTGGGAGGCCTTCCAGAACCTTTCGTCCCCATCTACAATCTGTTCTGCGGGCACATTGCTAAAAAGCTATTAGATAAATAAAATACAAAATATATTTTTTTTACAGTTCTGGTAGTAACTTATCCCCTAGCGAAGAGATTTACGAACTACCCACAAATCTTCCTCGGCGCAACGTTCAACTGGGGGGCTTTATTGGGCTACAGTGCCATTCAGGGCACCATAGACTTGGCGATCTGTGCGCCGCTCTACATCGGAGCGCTGGCGTGGACAGTTGTCTATGATACTATCTATGCTCATCAGGTGAGTTCTTCATTTATTTATTTATTAAAACTTCATGCATGCTTTATGTTAAAGGTAGTATCCACCCTTACGTTGTTGAAACACCAACGGTCCGAACTAAGCGATTTGCTTCGTCGTTTATACCACGTACATCGAGGGACTGGAACAATTTGCCTGCTGCTATCTTCCCGTCCAACTATAATTTAGGTGCCTTCAAGGCTAGAGTGAATAGGCTCTTAATAAACTAGTGCGCTTCACCATCAATGATTGCATCACTGCTTACCATCAGGTGGGATCGCAGTCAAGCACTGGTTTATAGCGAATAAAAAAAAAAAAAAGGTACAAAGGCGGATTTAATGCCTTAGGCATTCTCTACCAGTCAACCAAGGGTAGTGAAGAGAAAACATGGCAGGTGCATAAAAAAAAGGAAAGAATAATAAAAAAACAAGGGATCAAATGTTTATATACATAAAATAAACATACATACATATTTAATATAATATAAACCTACATATATATATATTATTTATATAAGGGAAAATGAAAGGATTTTTGAGACTACTCCACTATTTGCGTAGAAAATGAAGCCGCAACTTCCGCTTAAATGCATATTGACTGGTGGCCGTCCTGATGTCAAGAGGAAGCGCATTCCACAGAAGTATAGACTGTATATGAAAGGAAGAATGAACAAAGTCAGAAGTATGAGAAGGACAAAGCAGTAGAAGATTGTTAGAAGAACGCAGATTCTTAGCATGAGAAGAAGATAGATATTGAAAGTGTGATATAAGATAAGAAGGAGGGCTCATTAGCTGCTTTATTAGTTTATTTATTTGTTAGGCCGGGTTCCCACTATGCCGGACCGGTAAAACTGCCGGAAGGGCTAGTGGCTGTACAATTTATATGAAGCTATTCACATTACCCCGGATCCGGAATTTTTACCGAGCGCTTTGCCACTGGTGCCGGTAGAAATACCGGACCGGAGTAATGTGAACGAGTTGGTGCCGGATCACTCGCCCCGCCCGTGCTCCCCTCACGTCAATCGGCTCGCCTTTTCGATATAAGTAGACGTGTCATGGACCACATGGATATTCAAGTAGAAACTTTAATTACGCTTGTCTAAGAGATACATGTTCTGTGGAATAAGACCATTGTGCGCACAGGTCCAAATTCAACTGAGGTGAGTACTTGACTGTCCGGGATCCGGTGTAATGTGAACACTCTGTTCCGGCATCCGGCTTCCGGTAGATTTGCCGGTCCGGCCGGGGCATGCGGCATAGTGGGAACCCGGCCTTACATCTACTCGTATAGAAAAAAAAACTGGGCAGGTGCGAGTCGGACACGAGCACTGAGGGTTCCGAACAGACTTATGTAAATAGTTCAATTCCCAAATGGAGTCTCAGATTTTTCCGAATCGCAAAAAAGTTTTTGTTTTTGTGACGTTTCAACAAATTTACTGTTTTTAGATTTATTCCTATATCTGTGCTATAAGATCTTGCTTTGTACCAAATTTCAGGATTCTAGGTCAATGGGGAGTACCCTATGAATTTTGATTCCCTTGAGTGTGGAATTGTACTTTTTTTTGCGACATCTTACATCGACATCGTATCTTTTTTATTGGTTAACTCAGAAGTTTGATTTTTTTCTCAGCTTCAAGGGACCGCAGACCTGAGTATATGGTTTTAATTTCAACTCGATACCTCCTCTCCTCTTTTTTTTTCGGTGAGAAAATCATCCAATGAAATCCCCCGTTCTTGGGCGGAGCGGAAGATAGTGTCAGACTTTTACTGACTAAAAATCCACTCCTGTTCCTTCGTTGCCTTTCGTACCAGGGCCGAGTCTTCCTTTCCGAAGCAGGCCCTTGGCCCCCAGTAGGCTCCGACCCTGCTAGGGCCCTAAGAATTGCTGACATCTACTTGAGGCGCGTGTGGACATTACACGCCGTGGACGATTTGGGCTCGCTCCGGACAGTTACCGGACGACTGCAAGCGTACGCCTACGGTGGCTGGAGGTCGGGATTCCGGCAGCTGGGGCATGAAGGCCGTTCGCTCGCGCACGTGGGGATCGGGATTCCGGTTGCTGGGGCGTGTGGCCGCCTCCTTTGCTAGCATTAATTGACATTGACGGCCTGCCATTGCTCCTCGCTCCAGACCATGGCCTGTACCAGGTCCTGGTGTTCTTTCACAATGCTAAGCTCTTTCCTCTCCAACAGGACAAAGAAGATGATATGAAGGTGGGCATAAAGTCCACCGCGCTGACATTCGGCGCGCACACGCGGCCCGCCCTCACGTTGTGCCTGGGCGTGAGCGCGGCGTGCCTGGCGGCGGCCGGGCACGCGGCGGCGCTGGGGCTGCCCTACCAGCTCGCCGTGCTAGCTTACACTGCACATGCCGCGCAGCAGGTGATGGAAACAATTTAATTTATTTTGTAAAAAAAAACAGTTTTCTAGTACTCATAGCACAAGCTCTGCTTAGTTTGGGACTAGATGGCGTTGTGTGAAAGTTATGGAATATTATTATTATTATATTTGAACCATTTTTTTCGTTGCATTACAGATATACACACTGGACACAGAAAATCCCGAAGACTGCGCATCAAAATTCAAATCTAACTCTCAAGTAGGTGCTATAATTCTTATGGGTATCCTAGCCGGCGGATACAAACAGTACTTGGATAACAGAGCAGATAATGTTAACCGTGAGGATACGACCAAAGGCTGTTTATTTAGCTAAGTAGCCTGAGTGGTACTTTTTGGTACCGAGTGAGTTTTTTGCGCGTAATAATGAAGAATCTTGAGGATTCTGTGTAGAGATGTTTGTGTAGTTAATTTGAGTTGGTCACCTCAAGTGGTACTTTTAGTACCAGTTGAGTTTTCGCCCAAATAATATAGAGAATATTCTGAGGATGATGCATTTGCGTAAATGTATGTGGAAATAGATTTCTATTAGTTATTTTTTTATGTAGAGAATTAGTACCAAATATGCTTGAGTTCAAAACAGTCTTTGTAACAGTCATAAACTAGTTATGTGGTGCTTTGTACAAATAAGGTTTTAATTGTCAAAACTTGCAAACTGTAACTAGTAGTTGTACTATATCTTTCTTTAGAAGTGTGACTTCATTTGGTACTTGTAGTACCACGATTAAATTGACTGTCAATCCAAACAAAAATATGTAACAATGACGGCACGGTTGGCGATAGCAGATATTTGAAGCCTACAGATAGTTGTTCTGAGTCTAGGTGTGTTATAGCAGGTATAAACCCGGGATATTCGGGATCGAAATGTTCTAGAATCCCGGGATTTTATTCTCTAGTATGTTTTGCATGTGAGCTAAAATATTTGCGACCACACCTACGATACAGAAGCTATTCTTCGTATGGGGAAACATATGAAGAAAACGTTGCACCCGTTTTTAATACCTAAGAAAGTCTCTGAGTGGTACTTTTAAGTACCGACCGCCATTATAACTTATATGCCTCATGATATTTGTAGACACTGTTACCAGTTCTAGCCACTATAGTAGCATTTATTTAGTTCTCTTTCGCAAACATCGAATGCATAGAGTAGGCAGCCACAAGGGATATTCACTATTTTCAGCCGAGACTTGCGACTGTCATTGCTTTGGAAGCTGATGGATGCGAGACGTACAAGACCGACTTGGACATAGGCCTCCCCCAAGTGTGGCAACACTTAGGGGAGGCCGAAATGGTGGTGATACCTTCTAAATGTCGATGGCGGCATTTTTAGTGTTCCAAGCCAAAATGGGCTTTAAAGGTTCATTTAATTCTTATTATTTAATTTAATGATAAATTGTTGTGTGCTGTGACTAGTCTTAGAAATGGGATATTTATGGCTTCCTCTGCTGTCCACCAACTAAATCACGAATATTTCTATCACATATCGGTGTGCGATACAACGAGATTGCGAAGCGAAGCGGCGCGAATACAACAAACAATTGATAACCCTATTGCGGTGGCCTACGTGACCACACGTGAGTGCGTTGTGGCGACGAACGAAGCGAAACGGACGCGCACATATAATTGTTTGTTCCATTCGCGCATGATCATTTTGCAGATCTTTTATTTCCGTCTTATTGTTGCAAGAAAGATATGGTTTAGTTGGTGTATTGCAGAATCGTCGCCTGTGTTTTATTTGTAAATAAAGTACAATGCGATAATATAGATATAAAATATATAAGAATAGGATCGACTGCCAAGTTGTGACGTCACATCATATTGTCAAATCGAAGAATTATGGTGAGCAAAACAAGAAATTTTAAAAAGTTACATTATTTTTTTACGAACAGTGAACGAAATAACTTTAATCAGAATTCAGTTCAATTTTGCTTATCTCTGAGTTATTCAATTTTGCCCAATTTCTTGCGATTTGACAGTATGACGTGACGTCACAACATGGCAATCGATCCCATTCTTATTTGGAACGCATTGTACATAGTTGATTACCTCGCCTAATTGTTAACAGAGACCGAACAGACGAACTAGGAAACTGCGTCAAGTATAGAGTTTTATGAGGTGATAACCAATTACCCCTCCATTTCTGGGCCCCACCCAGAGAGAGAGTAAAG
The DNA here is from genome assembly GCA_961205895.1 of Mythimna pallens. Classification (NCBI taxonomy): domain Eukaryota; kingdom Metazoa; phylum Arthropoda; class Insecta; order Lepidoptera; family Noctuidae; genus Mythimna; species Mythimna pallens. The sequence continues at coordinate 10,414,037 of OY540851.1, read as the reverse complement.
TCAGATTTTTACTGACTAAAACCTACGATATTCCTTCAGGGCTGAAACTGTGTAAAGCGAATGCTCGCGACAGGTACCCGACCCGAGAAGTCGCGCGTGTGTTCACGCACGTCCCCGTCGCGAAAACTGGAATATTACCAGTGTTGCTAGTTCAATTTTAAGAGCGTCCTTTTTCAGTCACCTATCATCAACATTGAGCATGGTTTAAAAGCTTGTTACTTTATCTAATGCAATCCAACGTGATGTTTGATGAAGAGGCAATGCAAAAAAGAGAGATAACGCTTGAAAACTCTGTAAGCATTCATGCAAAATAGCAGACTTTCAGAGGTCTTTACTGGATTCATTTTACACAAATTTATTTCAATAGAAGCCTAGATAATATCCACAAGATACTGTGTTTCCAAAATATCTAATGAAAAATGTGTAATAGCGTCATAATCGCGTAAGAGCGGGTGTATGAAAAACAGTGAAAATGTATGTCGAGTTGCTTAAATTCTCCATCGACACGTCTACATGCACACCGGGCCCTAACAACCTAGAATAAAATAGAATAAACTTTATTGTACACCAAAAAAGTAACTTATACATAAACTTAAATCTATGGGTACAATGGCGGTCTTATCGCTAACAGCGATATCTACCAGACAACCTTAGTGTTACGGAGTAGTGCTATAAAACAGTAACATTCTGAAGCCTACTAGGCGGTACAGGCGCGGTTCGTGTGAGCCGCGATGGCTGCCAACGCGCCAAGCCGCTACGGAGTACTTTTGTATGGGAACATGCGGACGTGTGCTTTACGCAGTTTCGGCCCTTAGTTGCCCTTTACGTTGCAGGGTCGCGATGAATCTTTCGAACAATCCAATAAAACCTGAGGGTAGTTTTAGAAAATAAATCAATTTACGATTTAAAGTTGTCAAAAAATAAAAGGCCCGTTTTGACATCTGTCAAAAAGTACTTGAATACGCAAAAAGAATACTCGCAATATATTCCATCATATTATTTAACGCGCCAAAAAAAGTATGTATTTTTTTAAAACACTGTGTTTATTATTTTATTGTTTCTTTCAGTTTCGTTCCAAGTTACATTCTAGGGTATTTCTCAAATGTCAAAATGGACCTTTTATTTTTCAACGAGTTTAAATGTAAATCGCTAAGTGTACCAAATTGTATTGATGTTTTGTTTATGTATATATTATATACTATGTAAAGTTTGTTTTCTATGTTAATAAAATGATCTTGCCATTTATAATAGTTTTATTTTTAGCACTTTCATTGTGTGTACAGCTACTGCGGCGTGTGCTAGATTCGATGCGAATGTGCGTTAACGATATTTCAACGCTGTCGCCACCTCACACACATGACTTTGAATAGTATATTATGTAGGATAGGGGATGAACGATATATCCGTGTGTAGGCGACGACAATGACGGTAGTAGGAATTGCGTCACATACCTGTGGAGTTGAGCTGCTAGTTCTTCGTAGTATATTTCTTTCCCTTATATAATTGACTGCTTCGCATTAATCTGTACTTCTACCACCTGTAAAAGTTATTGCTCCCTGAACATGAATATATCGACGCAATTAACCCTATACTTCACATTATAAACAACATATTAATAATTTCATGTAAAGGACATCATTTCACCATTATATAATAATCACCAATAGCCACGCCAGGATGAATATGACATAATAACATCTTCATCCTGTACCATTAAACTTGAGGTTGGATAAGGTCAGGAGGTACTACCAGGACCCTCAAATAGGCGTCCAGCACCCCGTGCTCGCACAACACCGCGAGACTCTAGATTGCCCAGTTTATAATACCGGAGCGAAAAGCTCGTTATCTAAAACAACGATCTACAGTTAACTGTGCCATCACTCGGGCAACAACGCGCCCGAGCCAGACCTCAAGTCCCACCTTGAGTCATAAAAGCCGGAATCCAAGAGGAACATACATCTCAAGGTCTCAGCGAACCCCTATCACTAGAGGCTGCCTACTCCGTAATATAACAAGTCGGATTCCCGGAGACACACTACTCCAGGCCTCGGCACAAACCCCTATAAAGGCTGCCTACTCCTTCCTGCAGAGGGTTGGAATCCGGGGGATGGCTACCCGGCCTCAGCATCCCACCTAGAAAGCCTGGGACTGCCTACTCCGTCCCCCCTACCTGTCCAGGTCCACGACAAGGACTAGGCCTAACTTTATCAGGCCTCATACAGTTTGGCTTTTACCATTACCATTACCATCTATAGGAATCAATTGCGCCGAAACAACCAATAACCACATGGAGCTTGACTAAGATATTTACATAAGTAATACTTAGCTTTCATGCCGTCGAATTCTGGATACGTCTCTTTCCTCCAGACACGGCACGAAAAGTCTTTCACTAACATAATTCACGCTCTGTACACAAGTGATCACACAACACGTTAACTATAGTTTGCGACTTTTAGAAATGGCGGCTATTAGTTACCAGCTCAGTTAGCGCCAATTAATCTCACGCTATTGCAAAGTCTATAATATCTATGCTTACCATAGTTATTCAAGATGGCGCCTCTAGATGTTGCTAGAGTTGAATTTATATATTTGGTCTATGGCTTCGCGTTCTTCGCGACAAACGCGACGCGATTTAGTGTCACTTTTTCTTCACCACATTTTAACAATTCAAATATGCCTGTAATGGTTTATATATAAAAGGAGAAACCGACTGACTGACATATCAACGCACAGCCGAAACTACTAGAACTAGGAGCGTGAAATTTTGCACAATGTTTCCTTTTATGACGTAGGCGAGCACTAAGAGAGGATTTCCCAAAATTCACCCTCTAAAGGAACGAAACAGGGGTTCAGATTGTATGGAGAAACCTACTTTTACGCGGGCGAAGCCAGAAGCTAGTTTGAAATAAACGTTTCTGATTTTTGTCCTAAGTGAAGCCTTCGCTTCAGCCGTAGTTTCTTTAAAACAAGCCACCGCAATGCAAGAGATAGCGTGAAAACAATCAAACCAACTGGTTACGACCGCTTCGCTTCGCTCATCGCCGCATCGCACCCACGTGCACGTACAATATCAATTGACTGACTGGCATAGTACAAAATGTATGACAATGGCATTACCTATCATACCACTTGTCACGTGACTTAACCACAGGTAATGTCACTAAGCCTCCAAAATGAAAGAAATCAACAAATCCTTTAATCTACAAAGCTTAAAGCACAGGCGTAGGGTAGCCAGCCTTTTTGTGTTATACAGGATGCATCTTGATTCCGCCATCTCATTTTTACCATCGGACAACCCGACGAACGGCGCCTCACCATCAACGATTGCATTCCCAACTTACCCAAAGAGTATGCTTATGAGTAAGCTTACCATCAGGTGGGATCACAGTCAAGCACTATATCAAGTTTATATCAATTAAAAAAAAAGAAACATTAGATGATTTACCAAGGACAAAAAAAAAATATTAAAAAACCCCCGACGCAAAAAAAAACCTAAAAAATAAGTTCTGTTTTAACTTCATTAAAAGAACAAAAATATTTCAAAGATGAGCGTCGCTGAGTCGGGGATCATCTCGATTACGTCACACAAACAAAAACCGTATCAAAATCAGTCCATTCATTTAAGAGCTACGATGCCACGGACAAACAGACACGCCATACTTATAACACCTCTCTTTGCCGTCGGGGGTTAAAAAAAACGTGTTGCGCAGACCCCAAGAAACATGAGACATAGGCAAAAAGATTATGAAGTAATGAACAGTAGAATAAAACAACAAAAATACAGCTTAACCAACTTAAATTTAATTTCAATAATATTACAAAAGGTCCTAAAATACAGCCAAGGTCTATTTTTTATTCTTATTCTGCTGCGGGTTCCGTCCCTGGTTGCCGCCTCCTCGGGCGAGAGGTGCTGGTCGTCCGCGGTTACCGAAAGCTCCTCGGTTTCCACCACGGCCTTGTCGCATGTTCTGACCACCACCACGGCCTTTGGATACCTCGCTTCGGCTTCTGGATTTGACCTGGTAATGAGGATCAGTCATGATTTTAGTGGATTATGCAAACTTATAGCGTCAAAAAAAAGCAAAAACTGTGGAAAGTTATTTAAATCGAACCAAAAATGACGAAGATACAGTAATTTCAGTGTATTAGTTCCAGAAACGTGCCCGAGAATGAAGCGACTCGCTGTGACGTCATCTGTCATGATCGGTCTCCACCGGCGAATGAATACGATCAAGCTGTTCGTCGCACAGATGACGTCATCGTAAACAGTACAGCGAGAGCGCGCAAGTTCCAAGTAACCGTTTAGAAAAACTTTAATAAATCCACCAATTCTTGACGGATTTTAATAATTTAAAAAATTAAATGCTCAGTGAATTTATTACACATACGATGTACTTAGTAAAATTCAGTCAAAATAATTTCAATAGTTAATATAAAAAACAAAAAACAAAAGTTGTTTAGAGTATACAATGCGTTCCAAACAAGAATAGGTTCGTTTGCCATTTGTGACGTCACGTCATACTGTCAAATCGCAAGAAATTGGGCAAAACTGAAGAACTCAGAGATGAGCAAAATTTTAGAACTGGATTCTGATTAAACTTTTTTCGTTTACATTTCGTAAATAAATAGAATTTTAAAAATTTCTTGTTTTGCTCACCCTATTAATTCTTCGGTTTGACAGTATGACGTGACGTCACAACTTGGTAATCGATCCTATTCTTATTTGGAACGCATTGTAGTGAGAACACAAACATCTTTCATCATCAACATCATTTCAGCCGAAAGACGTCCACTGTTGGACATAGGCCTCCCAGTAACCCTGCAACGACCAGTCCTATGCGTCTCGCATGCATCGGATTTCCGCGACCCACAACTAAGTCTACCAACAGTGCGTCTTCCAGTACGTGGTAGCCTCTCCAGAACCTTTCGGCGCCATCGACCGTCTGTTCTGCGAGCAATGTGCCCTGCAAAGATGATGTCTAACAACAGCCTATGATAGTACCACCTAGTAGCAAAACTCCTTACAAAATCACTACAAGTACTTGTTATTTAATTGTTTTCAATAATCTAGTAAATGTGCTACATTATTGTCATTTGAAGAATAGCAAGTTACAATCTTTGGGCCCAGTAGTTGGCTATGTTCAATGCAGTATTGGTAGCAACAGGCAGTGCCGGACCAGAAGCTAGCGTGGGGCCTGTAGCAAATTGTACTAAGGGGCCCTCTGAATCAGTCATTGTCTTTCTATTGTGTCTCTAATTAAAAAAAGGACTTAATTTGATGTTGTTCATAGAGATTTAGGGTGTTTAATGAACTAACTTATTATCAACCAGGCCCGAAGCTCTTAGGTAGCGATGGATCCATAGGTATTGTCTTTATTTAAAATCTGGCAACTGGTTAGAATCCATATGACACAGTGTAATATATAGAGGCACAAATTAGCGGCTATGGGAGTCGATTAAAAAAATAATTTGGCAGAAACAAAAAATAGCTCTAACATCGTCAGGTCAGAAAGTGAAAAAAAAATGTGACAGCTCACTTTTTAAAAACGATTTCCTTACTTGGCTACACGACCTTTTAGGAACGCCTTCACATTATCGGTTCGGAAATCGCCTAAAAGCGAATCATGTGGCAAGACGATTTCGATTCGTTACAACAGGTATCTTGACATGTTTTAATAATAATAATAATTTATTATTTTTATTATTTTAACATCCATGCGGGGCCCTGTAGCATTTGCTACTCTTGCCACATGGCTAATCCGCCATTGCTCATTGGCTATGTTAACTGCTGCATCAGTGGCACTGATTAAGTTCTCCAAAGTCCAGGTGTGAGGGCACTTGGATCACTCCAACATATGGTTATTGTTCTGAACAGGGGCACCACAGACACACAGCTAATACCTGCTAGCCAAGCCCTTATTTTATCTTGTTGCGGGGCTGGCCCTAGGCCAGAGCACTTCAACCCTTCTGGATCTTTTGTGCTATGCCCGTCCTGTCTACTCAACCCCTAGCCCTCCATGCACCTTCTTCATGAGTCCCAGTATGGCCTTGATGGGGCTGACCCCTTTTGGAGCCTAGTGCTGCACAGTCACAGAGCAAGTGTAACATATTCTCCTCTGCATCTCCACAGATCCTGCAAGTAGGGTCGCTTGCTAGTCCCATGTTGTGGAGCTGTTTGTTGGTGGCATAGTGCCCCGTGAAGACTCCTGTGATTGTTTGGAGCTGTGATCTACTGTACCTCCATAGCTTTTGGGTCCAGGCCTTATCTACATCGTGCCAAGCCATCATAAAACCCATCTGTACCTATGGAATAGAATGGTGGGATTCTGCAAGCAACTCTAACATAGAGAATCCAAAAAATCTCCCAGAGAATCTAAAACATTGTCTTTAGAACTATTTCAAGTGTGTACCGGTATGGAACATCTTCCATTTTTGAGGATCAATGCCAATTGAAACCCTGTCTCTGTTACCTGGAAATTATTTTGGAGAAGTGAATTAGTTCTATAGCTTCAAGAGAATAGAAAGCTGATAAGTCCTGTATGAAACTATATTACAACATATTTGTCAACTTATGTTTGCCAGACAAGGCCAATTTTCTAAACTATGTGCTTATTAGAGATTCTAAACAAAGTACTGTACCCCATACAGCAAAAATAAATGAACAAATAAAAAGGCTGCATTTAAGATATCCGCAGGAGAACCAAGGTTACTGGCATAGCCTAAAGAATTGCCAAACTTAAGTGGCAGTGGGCAGGGTACATTGCTTGCAGAACAGATGGTTGAAGAGCCCGAAAGGTTCTGGAGTGAGAACCGGAAAGCGGTCGTTGTAGTGAACATGGTTAGGGGTGACTTATGTCCACCAGTGGGTGTCTTTTGGCTGAAATGACGATGAAAAAGCGGCAAAGCATACCTGTGTTTCTTCTTTCACCATATCAATAACTTCGTCAGGAATACGTAAGTATTTGATAGTGCTGCCTCGTATATAACATTCAGGCATCCTCCAGAACTTATCACCGTCTCTAGACGTGCAAATAACCTCACGAAGATTTATATTCATCCAATTATCACAACTAACGAGATGACCGTTGTATGTTTCGCCATTTTTTAACTCAACCAGCATCGGGTGGTTCTGAGCAGTACGAAGCAGTGATAAAGGCAACATATTTGCTATTTAACGTTATTTAGATTCTGTTTAATAAATAAATTTATAGCTTTCGCTTCTGTTTGTTTGACGCGATTTATAGGTTAGGGCATTGGGTTGTTTATGGTTGACTTGACATTGACACATAGAATATTCTCACTCTATTTTCGACTACAGATTTTATACCTACTGCTATACAAGAATTTCTACAGAATTCATTTGAAACGTTGATTCTTTAAAAATGTTACACTGTCTGCGTATCAGTTTCGATACTTTGAAATGATGATCAATTTATAGAAAAAATATAAAGAAAGAGCTAAAATAACGCCCTTTAAAAAGCCTTTTTATTTTTTTTGACTTTGACAGTTAGTTGAAAAAGTTGGAAAATTCTTTTCAGGTCCAATTTACCAAATTAACCAATTACCAATTTATTTTATTTACCAATTTTTTGTAAAATAAAATATGGAAGTATATAAACAAGTTTTCTGGGAACTCTTTAGATGTATTTAAATAAAAAAAGTAACGAACTAAAAGAGTTCAATACAAATGTAGCCCTGAAATACCTTTTACATTTACCCTTGAATAAATTAATAATTTTGACGATGAATAGAATGCGCTCACGTGAACTGTCATTTAGCACGTTCCAAGACTATTAGTAAAATATTAGTTTTGAAGCATAAATTTTTTTATCTCTTTTATACAAACGGTAAAAGGCATCAGAGAGATAGAGAATACCGAATAATTAACACCGAACCGGATCCGGAACATTCATTCAATCAATAAAATATCTTGTTGATTGAACGGCTGATTTCAGTTTTGTCTTGAAAATTCTGAAATTATTCCGTATTAACTTTACTGAAGCTCGTTAAATATTACGTCTGTTTCATCAGCGGCTTTCAGGTATTTTTTTTTGTATATATTTCATGTAATTTCTACAGATGTCATGATTTCGGAGACCGCATGTCGCAAAAATAAATAGATGAAGTATATTTCTCTATAACTCGTGTAATTATCGCAATTACCACATTTTTCTGCTATATTTGTACTCAAAATTATCTTATAAGAATATCTTTGCAGGTTTTCTAATAGCACGTCTATTGAAAATCACCGTTACTTTTCGGTGTTTTCATATTCGCCGGTTTTCTGTGTTTTACATTAACAATATCGATATTATTTGTTTAATAATTAAGTTATTTTACTGAATGACCAAAAAAACGACAAGTCTGGTCCGAATCGAAGTTAAAAACCGGTTACTCCTTGGTTAAAACTTGTTTTCAGGTTCTTTTTTTTGCAGTTTTGTTATTTGTTTCGTTTGTATGGATCTTTGGATCGATAGGTTACTTCTAGGTAAGTGCGCTCCATCGTCGACCGCATCGTCTCTTTCCATCAGGTGAGATAGCGGTCAAGCGCGAACCTATAAAGAATAAAAAATAAATAAAAATCAAAGTTTGCTACACAAACCATACCCTTTCAGGATTTCTTACTGAATAAAACCTGTTACAGATGTTACATTACAGTAACTCTTTCGAAAAATCTCGCAGCCCTAGCAGTTGTCGACCCTATTGGGTCCCATCCATTTTAAAACTCATTTACATGCCCTTTCAATTCTATTTCTAGCCCGAAAGAGATCCTGGGGCCCTGGAACGCAAGGCAAAGACAGAACTTAGCTGTGGTTAAATCAGTAAAAGCTTGACACAGCCTCTCACCACCTTAAAGCGAAAGAAGTCATTGGATGACTTAGTACCTAAAAAAAATGCCGTTTTAATTACTTTTGTTTTTCAATATGATTATTTATGTGTATTTTGGTCTTCTAGCATTAATACAAGATGCCACAAGCTCGGCGCAAGACCCCGTTCAGCGGGAAGGCTAAGAAGCAGCAGTTGCAGGGCAAGAAGCAGAATAAGACCCTGTTGATGTCCAGTAAGTGAATATTTCCAGCGTCTACCTGTTGCTGTTATTAATATCTTGATATTGCTTGTAAAAAACGGCAAAAAAATCAAGTTTGTTGTATGGGAGCTGCCTTAATCTATATGTATAAAAATCAATGCCACTTTTTGTTGTAATTTTATAACTCAAGAACGGGCTCACCTATTCAAACAAAATGTTTAGGCTTTGTTCGGATTATTTAGAAGATGGTTTATGTGAAGTTTGCACAAAATCGGTCAAGCGGTTCTTCATTTGTCACATTTTTTGTAACAAATGAATTCAATAGGGCCTACTCTACCCTACTCTAGGGTAGAGTAGGATAGAGTAGGTTAGAGTGGGGTAGAATAGTGAAGAGTGGGGTAGATTAGGGCAGGGTAGAGTTGGGTAGAGTAGGTAGACAGTTGACAGTTTGACTGGCCTGTTGGTCTAGTGGTTAGTGGCCCTGACTGCTATGCCGGAGGTTGTGGGTTCCATTCCCACCCAGGACAAATGTTTGTGTGATGAGCACGATCATTTGTTCTGTGTCTGGGTGTAATTTATCTATATATGTATGTATTTGTAATATATAAGTATGTTTATCAGTTGTCTAGTACCCATAACACAAGCTCTGCTTAGCTTGGGACTAGACGGCGTTGTGTGATAGTTGTGGAATATTATTATTAGTTGACCAGAGCGAAGCCGCGGGCAAAATCTTATCTTATCTTATCTTGATGTGGGGCTGGCCTTAAAACCAGAGCACTTCGACCCTTCTGGATCTTTTGTGCTAGTCCCCCTCCCTTCTACTCAAACCCCAGCCTTCCGTGCACCTTCGTCATGAGTCCCAGTATGGCCTTGATGGGGCTGAGCCTATAGTCCTCTGGTCTAGGAAAAAGCTAGTTATTTATATTATTCTGTTTTTAATATTTGTTATTATAGCGACAACAGAAATACATCATCTGTGAAAATTTCAAATATCTAGCTATCACGGTTCATAAGTTACAGCCTGGTGACAGACAGACTGACAGTGAATTCTTAGCAATAGGGTTCCGTTTTTACTTTGTTTTCATTAACAAAGTTTGTTCTTACTAACTTGTCTTTCTAAGGCAGAAATGACGAATTTATGGCACTCGCCACTCGCACTGCCAGTGGTGGCACGTGATGTAATAGTTCGGGTACACTAAAGTATTGTTTATTAGACTGTTATCTGCAATCTGCAACTCCACGATTAAAGCGCGTATTTTGTGTACGGGTGGGACAAATGTGTCATTCGATCCACCCCAGCTCCTCAAGGAAGGCCAGCAGTGCCATGGTGTTACTAACCGTTTCAAGGAGTGTACCTGGGTTTCCGAGTATTTTGCCCTGTATCCAGCGACCACAAGGCAGCTTAGAAGCAGATGAGCTGCTGTCTCGTCCTCCTCCATGCAGGCTCTACACAGTGGACTGTCTGTAACTCCTATGATAGAGAGGTGCTTATTAAATGTCCCGTGGCCAGTTGTAACGGCTGTCACTTTGAGTAACTGAGGTTTAGTCAGTTGTAGGGCTTGGTTTGTGAAGCGCCCATCAATGGTGGGACGTGCCTCCTTGGCCAGCCTGCACGTTAAAGTAAGATAATTAAAAATTATTTACAACAACAGAAATCACATTTAAGTTTTATTTGAATTAACAGAACTACTGTTACGATTGCAGTATGAATATAGGGTTACAAATAAAGAGTTCAGTTCATAAACAGTTATCTATCCACTAATTTGCCAGTCAATGCAAATGGGCCTCATCAGAAGGCTTAAAGTCACCCAAAGGGCAATGGAAAGGGCTATGCTCGGAGTTTCCTTGCGTGATCGCGTCAGAAATGAAGATATCCGCAGGAGAACCAAGGTTACAGACATAGCCCGAAGAATCGCCAAACTTAAGTGGCAGTGGGCAGGGCACATTGCTCGCAGAACATATGGTCGATGGGGACGAAAGGTTCTGGAATGGCGACCACGTACCGAAAGACGCAGCTTTGGAAGGCCCCACAAGGTGGACCGATGACCTGGTGAGGGTCGCGGAAATCCGATGGATGCGAGACCCACAGGACCGGTCATTGTGGCGACATTTGGGAGAGGCCTATGTCCAACAGGGGACGACTTTCGGCTGAAATGATGATGATGATGATGATGATTTGCCAATCAAGATTTTTCGGTGACACGCCATGACCGCTTTATTACATTGTTTTATGTTTAATAGCCGAAGGGTCGCCGCACACTGGCCACAACCACAAAACGCCGCCACCGGCATAGGTATTTCCTGTAGTTTTCATACATTTTATATGGATTCGCCGCACACGGTTGACGTCGGTGGCCGCCACACGCTTCAAATCGCCGCTGCTCGCTTCTTGTGGCCCGCACTGGCCACTAAACGCCGATACGAAACGCTGTCACACGCCACTCGCGCATTTAAACCTTCTTTGTCAGAGTCCAGATACTGCGCGTATGGCTTAAAAAAAAAGTAGCAGCCACTGGACACAAGTGTCTTGTGGCCGCTTCTAGCTTTTCGTGGCGGCGTTTGTGGTTGTGACGTGTAGCCCCTACACTAAAGGTTCGCCAGTACCGATCTAAGGTAATATAATTTCCTTCAGAATAAATGAGTAATGTAATGTTATGAATTGCAGCGGGAGGCGGCACAACAGCTTACGACGTGGTATCAGTAAACTACCAGCCTGCCCGCGGCAGGGGCGGAGGCAGAGACACCAACCGATACGCTCTCAAGTTCTACCGGGAGACCGAAGATGAGCTGCGAATGAAGAAGGAAGATGCTCTGTAAGTTGTACCATCTGTGTAGTCCTTTATTTCCTGAGCATCAACACAGAGTTGCTAGCCTGTAAGTTTTCTATCGTTAAAGCCTCCTCTACACGTCTACAGTTGGGGAGTAGTGGTGGCCGTGTGATAACGGCTCCGACTTACGAGTTGTAGGTTGCGGGTTCAAACCCAGTCAGGCGCATTACTTTGTGTAATTTATTTCATCACCACTGCTCTCAAAAAGGTGAAGGAAAACATCGTGTGGAAACCGGCATGTCCTAGAACCAAAAATTCGAAGACATTTGACATCCACCAACCCGCACTGGACCCGCGTGGTGGATTACGGCCCATTCCGTCTCCTAGAGAGGAGGCCTGAGTCCCAACAGTGGGGACGTTTAAGGCCGACTATGCTATGCTATGCTACACGTCTACAGACGCTTCCAGATGCATCAGCAGATGGTTCACTACGAGCCGTCCACACGTCTATAGGTCGATTAGTGTTCATTTTCGACAGACACAACTTGCACATAATGTATTTTTAAAAAAGGCTATTGAGACCATAGCTGCAGCTATTTATTTATTTATTTACTACTTTTATAAATGTTATATATTTTACTAGCTTCTGTAGCGTCTGTCTGTAGCTTCTTTGTGTCTTCGCCCGCGTAAAAATAGGTTTCTCCATACAAATTTCCAACCCCCGTTTTACCCCCTTAGGGTTTTTTTTTTGTAGGTGGGAAAATCCCCTAATGACGAATCCCGCTCTTGGGTGGAACGCGAGATAGTGTCAGACTTTTACTGACTAAAAATCCACTCCTGTTCCTTCGTTGCCTTCGTCCCAGGGCTCCGGGTTTCGTTTTCACACTACCCATGGCTCCAGTAGGCTTCGACCCTGCTGGGCCCCTACGATTTGCTGACATATCCCTGGGGCGCGCGTGGAACAATACGCGCCGTCGACGACTTGGGCTCGGTCCGGACGGACGGACGATGGGCTCGCCGTCCGCAAGCCCGCGCCTACGGTGGCCAGACATCGCGATTGGAATCCCGGCGGCACCCCCTTAGGGGTGGAGTTTCGTAAAATCCGTTTCATTATCCACTTTATCCGACTTAGGCGGTCTACGTCGGCAATATCCGACAAACACTCGCGTTTATTCCGCCAGGGTCGCACATCCACGACCAAATACTCCATCTCCATATTTCGGTAAGTCCCCTCTTTGAGGCGTGGTTGGAAAGACCTCACGGCGTCCTCACCTTCCGCATGACGCAGGTTCTCACCGAACACGGGAAGTTCGGGAAGTTCCTGCACCGGATTCGTGCGGATGCGACGCCCGGGTGTCGCCACTGTGTGGACCGCCCGGAGGACACGGTGGAGGTGTGCCCCGCTTGGGCAGAGCAACGCCGTGTCCTCGTGGGGGCGATCGGCGGCGGCGATCTCTCGCGTCGGGCCTTGGCACAGGCCATGGTCCGGAGCGAGGAGGAGTGGCAAGCGGTCGCTTCCTTCTGCGAAGCAGTAATGCTAGCAAAGGAGGCGGCCAATCGCGTGAGGCAACGGTCCTCACGCCCCAACTGCCGCCGGGATTCTGATCCCAATTTTCCGGCCACCGTAGGCGCGGGCTTGCAGACGGCGAGCAATGGGTAGCCCGCCGTCCGACCGTCCGGTAACCGTCCGGACCGAGTCCAAGTCGTCGACTGCGCGTATTGTTCCACGCGCGCCTCAGGGAGATGTCAGCAAATCGTAGGGGCCCAGCAGGGTCGAAGCCTACTGGGGTCATGGGTAGTATGAAAACGAAACCCGGGGCCCTGGGACGAAGGCAACGAAGGAAGAGAAGTGGGTTTTTAGTCAGTAAAACCATTTCTTTATTTACTTACTTTTTTATTTTTAACATTTGTAATGGTATTCTCATTAGTTTTAATGACAAGACTTAGTTGTGTAATTTATTAACGTGACATTTTTATTTTGGAATTTAAAATCGCTGTTTCTTTATTGACACGTATTTATACTTTTGACATTTCTGTAATCACTATTTTACTATTGACATTCATACTTTTGACATTTGTAATGGTGGAATTTATCTTTGTTTTGCTTTGGTAGTAGGTATTAGATTAATGGACGTTAGATTCAAATATTATTATCATAAATTTTCGATACAATGTAAAAATTGTTTATGAAATAAAAAATCAATCAATCAATCTCGTCAGCTCTTCTGTCACCTATGTGGATTGAAGAGCTAAACGAGATGGAGTACCCAGTCGCTAACACACGACCCTGGCGAATAGGACACAGAACAGGACGCAAGCGGTTAAACCAACCTTTGTCCACAGAAAAGAACTAAGGCCCGTCCCAGAGAAGGATCTAGAAGTCAATCCAGAAGATTACTTCCCGACTGATCTGTCGTTTCCAAAAAGGCCGCCGTGGGACTTCAATATGACTCCCGCACAGCTAGATGCGCAGGAACAGAGGTATTTTAAGGTAAGGCTAACCGGTTCATATTTTTTTATATCTATATATATATATACTTCAACGGTCCGAACTAAGCGATTTGCTTCGTCGTTTATACCGCGTACATCGAGGGACTGGAACAATTTGCCTGCTGCGGTCTTCCCGTTCAACTATAATTTAGGTGCCTTTAAGGCTAGAGTGAATAGGCTCTTAATAAACTAGTGCGCCTCACCATCAATGATTGCATCACTGCTTACCATCAGGTGGGATCGCAGTCAAGCACTGGTCTATATAGCAAAAAAAAATAAAAATATACACGGTGTCTTTGACATCGACGCACAAACGAATACCACGGGTCAAGTACATGATTCTGGACACCCCAGTGGTGGAATTTTTCGTCGGTTTTTTTCATCAACAAATCTATACGTTGTAAGTCTTTCTTTCAGTCAGTCATCGACTACACGTATAAACAAAGCCATTTTACTTGTTATGACAGTTCTGCTATGATCCTATGAGGAGTTCCGTTCCATATCTTCGAAGATCCTCATCAGATCATTACAATATTACTATGAGACCAACTCGGGAGCATAACTTATCACTAAAAAAAATAAAAATAATAATCGGTCCAGAATTGACAGAGAGATCGGTGAAAATACATTCAGCCGAACATAGAACCTCCTTCTTTTTGTAGTCGGTTAAAAACGAACTAATTTCACTTTCTCTTTGTCCGCTACAGAATTATGTAGACACCCTACAAGCGTCAGAACACTGGAAGCAGATGTCGTACTTCGAACTGAACTTGGAGACGTGGCGACAACTGTGGCGAGTGTTGGAAATGTGTGATGTTCTACTGCTGATCGTGGATGTTCGATATGCTGTGAGTATAGTGCCCGTTCTTGCTTATATTAGGCGACCCCAAATAGAGTGTGCCCATATTAGGCACCTGCTGATATTAGACACTAGCCGGTATTAGGCACAACACGATAGTAGGCACTAGCTTTTTAACTCTTTGAAACACCAAGCACAGTAGAAGTATGCTCGCTACGCCAAGCCACAAAAAAGATAGGTACAGAAGTCATTCTCATGTATGTACTTCACTTTTCATACTTACGCTCGACGTCGCGCTAGAGTCAGCGCGTGGCGCCGAACTGTCCGTGTGCGACCGGGCAAGGTGATATGTGCCTACCTAATCTGAATTGTAAAAATATTACATGACCTCATACATTGATCCACTAAAATAATGTACGCACTGGTAATAAACTTTTCCTGTATGTAGTACCCGTATTAGGCACATGCTGATATTAGCACTAGACGATATTCGGCACAACCCTCGTGTAAGGTACTTCTTCATACAAGACATCTACCGTTATTATACTCGTACATTTACCCATATTAGGCATTAGCCGATATAAGGCAGCTGCCGAAATTAGACACTTGTATATGAAAGTTATTCTAAACTAGTTGATGTATTTTTAAAGAAAGTTGTCACTTAAATATATCTCTTCCCCAAGGCATGATACTCCCACCCCTGTGTACAATTAATTTCGAACAAAGAAAGGACACGATGGTCTTCATATGCCGATCTTAGACAGCTCCCGGTAAAAGCCACTGGCCAAAATAAGCGACGGGTCCAAATTATATACCAGCCGAAATTAGCCACTCGCTGAACTTAGCCACCTGCCGAAATTAGCCTCCTGCTAAAATAGAACGCCAAAATTCGACACCTTTTGATTAATGTCATAGTATACTAACACCATCTCCTCTCCCCAGGGCATGATGTTCCCCCCCTCCCTGTACAGCTACATCCGCGAGCAAAACAAGGACATGATACTAGTGCTGAATAAAATCGACCTAGTTAGTGCATCAGTGGTGGCTGCGTGGAAGGAATATCTTACTACAGCATATCCTGAACTCAGGGTGCTGTACTTCACGTCGTGTCCAGCTTATAATTTGAGGGGGGCTACAAGTGATAAAGCTGGTGAGTTGTTTTTATCACTTTCTAATACAAAAATTGCATATAGCGGAGATGAGAATGTTGACATGGATGTGTGGTGTGACGAGAATGGATAAAGTGAGAAATGAGTATATTAGAGGAAGTTTGAAAATGGCGCCAGTGACTGAAAAGTTGAAGGGGAATCGTTTGTCTTGGTATGGTCATGTGAAGAGGAGGGATGAAACGCATGTTACTAAAAGAGTGAGTATACATGTGGATGGATGAAGAGGGAGGCCAAAGAAAAAATGGATGGATTGTGTGAAGAGTAATATGAAAGAAAAGGAAGTTAGTGATAGCATGTCTAGTGACAGGGCAGAATGGAAGAAAAAAACGTGTTGCGCCGACCCCAAATAACACGGGACAAGGGCAGTAAGATGATGATAATTTCTAATTCTACATCCAAACCTAAGTTACAAAAAATATCTCGAAAGTTACTTCAGAGTTTTATGCGTTTGTAAAATTTCAGGGTTACAAGTTAGACGTCGTAAAGGGAAGCAAAGGATGTGCGCAGAAGGAGCCACGAAGTTACTAGAAGCTTGCAAAGAGATCGTGAAGGGAGAAGTAGATCTCTCGTCTTGGGAGAAGAAGATCAAAGATGAAACTAACGTCGAGTTTGATTATGATGAAGGGGCTGAAGTTGGTGAGTGTTTTTTTTTTAATACTAGTCGCTGCCTGTGGCTTTGCCCGCACGAATGTAGAAAATTGTCCCAAGGGAACACAGTCCCGAGATAAATAGTATCGTATTGATTTGACTGGCCTGTTGGTCTAGGGGTTAGTAGCCCTGGCCATGTTTTTTTTTCTGATATAATAAGTAATACTCGTCCCCAGGCGAAACAATCTTGGAAAAGGCCGACACGACCTTCTACACACACGAACGCTACAAGTCAGGCGTGCTCACCATCGGCTGCGTGGGGCAGCCCAACGTGGGCAAGTCGTCGCTACTGAACGCGCTCATGGGGCGCTGCGTCGTGTCCGTGTCGCGCACTCCAGGACACACCAAGCACTTCCAGACGATCTACTTGACGCCACAGGTAACTGCTGCTGGTGTTAGACGCCTGCCGGAATTAACAAGTGTCGGTATTAGACACAAGCCGGTATTAACAAACTGCCGATATTAGACACCTGCCGAAATTAACAACCTGCCGAAATTAACAACCTGCCGGGTATCAGACACCTGCCGAAATTAACAACCTACCGGGTATCAGACACCTGCCGAAATTAACAACCTGCCGGGTATCAAACACCTGCCGAAATTAACAACCTGCCGGGTATTAGACACCTGCCGAAATTAATAACCTGCTGGGTTTAGACACCTGCCGAAATTACCAACCTGCCGGGTGTTAGACACCGGCTGAAATACCAACCTGCCGGGTATTAGACACCTGCCGAAATTACCAACCTGCCGGGTATTAGAGACCGGCCGAAATTAACAACCTACCGGTATTAGGCTTTTACGGAAATTATCTGCCGGTAATAGACGAAGAATGCACGTAGCGGAGATGAGAATGTTAAGATGGATGTGTGGTGTGACGAGAATGGATAAAGTGAGAAATGAGTATATTATGGGAAGTTTGAAAGTAGCGCCAGTGACTGAAAAGTTGAAAGGGAATCGTTTGTCTTTGTATGGTCATGTGAAGAGGAGGGATGAAACGCATGTTACTAAAAGAGTTATGAGTTTACATGTAGATGGATGGAGAGGGAGAGGGAAACCAAAGAAAAGATGGATGGATTGTGTGAAGAGTGATTTGAATGAAAAGGACGTTAGTGATAGAATGACGAGTGACAGGGCAGAATGGAAGAAGAAAACGTGTTGCGCCGACCCCAAATAACACGGGACAAGGGCAGGAAGATGATGATGATGATGATGATCTGCCGGTAATAGTCACCTGTTGGTACTTTGTATGTACTGGTCAAATCAAAATCAAATCACTTTTATTTGTTAAAACAGGTACAGATGTGATGTTAATGTACTGTAGTTTTGGTTTCGGCCAAAAAAATGGTTTTACCTAAAAAGAACTCGACTGGCCTGTTGGTCTAGAGGTTAGTGACCCTGACTGCTATGCCGGAGGTCGTGGGTTCGATTCCCACCCAGGTCAAATGTTTGTGTGATGAGCACGATCATTTGTACTGTGTCTGGGTGTGACTTATCTATATATGTATGTATTTAGAAATATATAAGTATGTTTATCAGTTGTCTAGTACTCATAACACAAGCTCTACTTAG
This sequence comes from Mythimna pallens, assembly GCA_961205895.1. NCBI lineage: Eukaryota > Metazoa > Arthropoda > Insecta > Lepidoptera > Noctuidae > Mythimna > Mythimna pallens. Next base: position 10,395,563 of record OY540851.1, on the reverse strand, counting down.
CTTGGGACTAGACAGCGTTGTGTGATAGTTGTGGAATATTATATTATATTAACTGGTTTCGGCTAGAGCTTCGGTTATATCCAAAAAATTACTGTTTTCTGCCAATAAAAAAAAAACTGGTATCCGCAAAAATAAAACTAGTTTTGCCTGTAGTTTCGGTTTAAGCCAATAAACCTGATTAGGACTGGAGGTCTAGTATCGGCCAAAATAGCACTGATTCCAGCCAAATTGGTTTCAGCTCAAAAGAAAAACTTTTTTTGGCCTAAAAATACTGGTTTCGGCAAAGAAAAAACTGGAATGCTCTAATAAAAAAACAATTATTTCGGCTAAAAAGGGGTCGAAAATCCGACTCGACCGAAACTAGGGCCTTTGAGCTGAAAGTTGTGATAGATAAAAACCAAATAACTCGTTCGTCTATGTAGATGTGTACGATTTATTCGATTTAGTATGATATAAATATTGTAACTATTATGTGCGTGTGTGTGTTATTGTGTGCGTGTGCGAGTGTGTGTGTGTTTTTTGTTGTTGTTTTTGTGTTGTTGTTTTATTTTCTTATATTTTTTTTTTTTTTATCTTAATTGTTTACATGTTGTTTCTACATTGTGTGTATCTGAGTACGAGTGCCAAATAAAATATTTTTCTTTCTTTCTTTTTTTCTTTCTTTATAATTAAGCATAACTGTATCGAAATATTATTTTTATTTGTTGTCACTTTTGCTGTTATTAAGTCAGTTTCAATTTCGGCTTTGGTTAAGAAACTGGAACAGAAGCCGAACATTCGATTTCGGTTTCGGCTGCAAATTGTATTTCGTTCGTATCATCATCATCATCATCATTTCAGCCGAAAGACGTCCACTGTTGGACATAGGCCTCCACCAAGTGTCGCCACAATGAACGGTCCTGAGCGTCTCGCATCCATCGGACTCCCGCAACCGTTACAACCGGTCCACCTTGTAGAAGGCCTTCCAAAGCTACGTCTTCGGTAGGATAATAAAATTTAAATGATTTGGTCCGCAGGTTCGTCTATGCGACTGTCCCGGTCTGGTCTTCCCGTCAACGGTGCCTCGACCCATTCAGATACTCATGGGATCGTACCCCATAGCACAGCTTAGAGAACCTTATACTACCATCAGGTGAGTGTCCACCCTTACATGGTTGCCATCTTCACGGTCCGGACTAAGCGTTTCGCCTCGTTGGTTATACCGCGTATCGAAGGACTGGAACAATTTGCCTGCTGCGGTCTTCCCGTCCGATTATAATTTAGGTGTCTTTATGGCTAGAGTGAATAGGCTCTTAATAAACTAGTGTGTATGTTCACCATCAACGTTTGCATCACTGCTTACCACCACAGGTGGGATCCCAGTCGAACACAAATTTATATTAATTAAAAAAAAAAAACCGGGCAAGTGCGAGTCGGACTCGCGCACTGAGGGTTCCGTACAAACTTACCTATGAAATAAAAATAGTTCAATTCCTGAATTGAGTTACGAAGATTTTTCCGAATCGCAAAAAAATTTTTTTTTTTTTGAAGTAAGTAACTACAAATTTACAGTTTTCAGATTTTTTCTTATACTTGTAATATGAGACCTTGCTTCATGCCAAATTTTAAGATTCTAGCTCAACGAAAAGTACCCTATGAATTTTGTTTAAATGATAAATGATATTTATTTGTAAATGTTTCCCTTGAGAGTGTCGAAATACACGTTTTATTGCGACATAAACGGTCGTATCTTTCACTCTCAAGGGAATAAAATTTCGCATAAACCAAGGTCTCATAGCATATGTATAGGATTAAATTTAGAAACTGTAATTTTTTTGTAATGTTACAAAACAAAAAAAAAATCGATTCGGAAAAATCTTCGTAACTCAATTCGGGAATTGACATATTTACATAGGAAAGTTTGTTTGAAAGAAAGAAAACATGTTTATTCTGCCCAAATAGACGCACAATAAAATATAGTAATCTGTCGGGCCATGTGCAAACCGGGCATAACTGTGCTGCACCATAGACACTAGACGATAAACACAGTTGACTGATGTCTACATAGTCTGTGGTTGTGTATACAAAACAGTCTAATCTTATAGATTAGTCTGTGGTTGTCCATTGTCTATTGCACCGACCGACCAGAGACTGACATAATATAATATAAAAATAAACAATAATCTTAGAAAAACAAATAACAATATATATAGTGATGTGCCGAGTCGCTGTTTTAGTGGATCGAGTCAACTCGAGTCAGTTTATATGGTATTCGAATCATGGACTCGATTCCATCATTCGATCCCAGTACTCGAGTTCTATGTGTGGAATGTGAATGTTGAATCGAGTCCAGAAGTGTAGTCTAGAAATTCAAATCCAGAAGAGTCCGTTATTGATACGTTTTAGATAATGCCAGAATGAGAAATAAATCAACCATTTTTATTGTTATCAAATATTTTTAAAGATTATATTTAAAAAAAAAAACATAAAACATACAAGGGAAGTATCTAGAAACTAGAAATAAAATCAAGTTTTTTTTGTTTTATTACAAATCAAAAACAAATCCTTTTTCGAGTAATTGTACGCTTATAAAAAAATGCACTGTCAAACTTATGTTAGCGTCATTTCATTTCTTAAGTAAACACAGATCGAGTACGAGCGAGTTAACTTAACTCGAATTCTAGACTCGAGTCAGCTGGACTTGCATAATAAAATCGAGTCAGCTAGTTCAGAATCGATTATTTCTGACTCGAGTCCTGGAAACGAGCCTTGTGTACTCGAGTCCTGGAATCGAGTTTTGAGTATTTGCGTTCTGGAATCGAGTCTTGTGTACTCGAATCATAATAAATTGGTACTCGAGTAAGCGAGTCCAAAGCAGGAATCGAGTCTGACTCGAGTCGAGCCGTACTCGGCACATCACTAAATATATAAATCCAAGTTGTACAGTTTGGAACCCTCAGTGCTTGAGTCTGACTCGCACTTGCCTGTTTTTTTTCTCGCCATGATTGTAACTTTATTGAAATTCCAGGTACCTAGCGGAACGCTTGGACCTCCCCAAGCTCATGAGGATGGAACACCCGGAAGGAGACGATACATGGTCTCCGCGAGACATCTGCGACGGTTGGGCCAAGAAGAGGAACTATATTACCGCTAAAGCTGCCAGGTACGTACGTGTGAAAGAAAGAAAGGACTGGTCTACACTGTTCTTACATAATGTCTATTAATACTGTAATATGAAAATATTGTAAACAATCATTTTTTTAAAAGAGTAACCATGGAGTTTCTTGCCGGTTCTTCTCCATAGGAAACGACCAATTTGGAACCGTGCACTAGCTTCTGACGTTTTATAAGTGCCCATGTAGGTCTATGTGAAATAAAAAAAATTTGACTTTGACTTTGAACAGTATTTTATTTGGCACGCATGGATACACACACTGTAAAAACAAAATTTAAGACAAGTATGAAAAAAACAAGTTGGACTGATGACTTGGTAACGGTTGCGGGAGTCCGATGGATGCGAGACGCACGGGACCGTTCATTGTTGCGACACTTGGGGGAGGCCTATGTCCAGCAGTCGACGTCTTTCGGCTGAAATGATGATGATGATAATGAAGAAAAAAAAAATACAAAAAATACTGACACAATGTGTTTCTCCATTCTTTAATTAATGGCTACTGGAGCGAGATTATTTACAAGCAGAATCCTTGCTTAAGTACGTCGCCATATCGTACATATCGGACGGCGAACAATGGGTAGCTCGCCGCCCTATCGTCCGGTAACCGTCTGGACCGAGCCCAAGTTGTCGACGGCGCGTAGTGTTCCACGCGCGCCTCAAGGAGATGTCAGCAAATCGTAGGGGCCCGGCAGGGTCGAAGCCTATTGCGGTCATCCATGGGTAGTGTGAAAGTGAAATCATGACTAGTATAATGCTCACGGAACCCTAATCTTGGGAAAAGAAACACACAAGTGTTTCAAACAAACAAATGAGCGAGTGAAGCGTATCGCTAGCTAGCGCGAGCGAGTGGCGCAGCGCGACGGCGAGCCGGCTGTGACCCGCGCGGCGTCCGCGCAACGAAAGTCGGTCGGACACTCTGCCAGGCCGCGACGGACACTTGTGTCTGCCATTTGACATCTCGAAAAATAATAATTACATCGCTGTTTCCATACAACGCCGATTATTTTTTAGTTATTTCCTAATAATATTTGCAAAATACACCCCAACAATTTTTGGACGATTCGTAATTTATTGGTACGGCCTCGGAGGAATGTATGCTGTCGGACACATGGTGTCCGTCATGGCGTTTAACCTAAACGTATGTCTGGCAATTTGAGTATTTTCTGCGGCCTACCCAAATGTCCTTTCTTTGGTATTGTTCGTCAAGTCGTTGAGCTCCTTAGTAGTCCTGAGTTGAGCTTTGCGAAAACTGACAAATGCTTGCACTGACTGGACAGGTCCACTCAAATTTGTATGGTTCTTTCTTCAAAAGAGCATTTCAGACATATCTGCATGGTTCTTTGACCATCACATATTTACTGTATGGACTTTAAAAGAGACTTTGACCCCTGAGTTTGTTTTGGTGTTTCTTCTCAGGGTAGTCAGCTAGGAAACACCGGCCTCAACATGTGTTTTATAAACCTTTTTCATCATCTTCCTGCCCTTGTCCCGTGTTATGGGGTCGGCGCAACACGTTTTTTTCTTCTATTCTGCCCTGTCACTCGTCATGCTATCACTAACTTCCTTTTCTTTCATATCACTCTTCACACAATCCATCCATCTTTTCTTTGGCCTCCCTCTCCCTCTCCATCCATCCACATGTAAACTCATAACTCTTTTAGTAACATGCGCTTCATCCCTCCTCTTCACATGACCATACCAATACAAACTATTCCCTTTCAATTTTTCAGTCACTGGCGCCACTTTCAAACTTCCCCTAATTTACTCACTTTATCCATTCTCGTCACACCACACATCCATATTAACATTCTCATCTCCGCTACGTACAATCTTTTTTCATCCGTCTTTTTTACAGCCCAACATTCTGATCCATACAGTATGACAGGTAGTTTTATAAACCTATTTGCAGAATAAATATCATTTATCATTTAGGCCTTGCGCGCACTGCCTCGTGTTTTTCTAACGCATAATCTGTGAAGTATGGAGTCTCATAGAAGGGCGCGCACTGCGGTGAAATAAACGCATGCGATGAAATCACCGTTAGCCTTTCGCTGCAAATTTGCGGTGAATCTACCGCATATATTTTTGTATCGCATAGAGCGGTCAAAATGATCAAATGTTACTTTTTGACTGTAAATGCACAATATTTGAGGTGTTCCCTCAATTCCCCATGGATTCCATCATCAGAACTGGATTTTTTAAAAATTGGGACCAATCTGGAAGCATATCTTATATGGGAAAATAAAAATTGCAAATCGGTCCACAAACGACGGAGTTCTGAGGTAACAAACATAAAAAAAATGATGATAAAAAATACGACTGAATTGATAACCTCCTCCTTTTTTTTTAAGTCGGTTAAAACGTGCGTTAGTTTCGCCGCAGTGCGCAGCCCTGTGAATGCGTTTATTCCACCGCAAGGCAGTGCGCGCACGGCCTTATAGTAATGTTTTTGTAGCATTTGGCAGCAAATGTATCAAGTCAACCTTCTCGGCAAACTTAGCTGAGGTAGTCAACACTACAATAAAATTCTCAGATTCATTTTACCGAGATCGCGTCTGTTTCAATGATTCCACATATTGTCCAGTTGCGCAGACACTTGAGATACAAAACTACACTAATTTTACATGACAATATCCACTAGAAATCAATTTGCGAATAATTAAAACAGACACTGATCTTCGCGCAAAGAAATCCCGACAAAAACACCTTTTCACTTATTTTTTTTTTTCCACAGATTAGATACGTATAGGGCGGCTAACAGTCTTCTCAGGATGGCGCTGGATGGCCGGATCTGTCTATGGCTACGACCGCCCGGATTCACTGCGAACAGAGGTCAGTTCAACTTTTGTTATCAACAAAATTTGTGTCAGTTTAGTCATTCAATTTTTTTCTTGTCTTCAACGTAGTCTTTACTTTAATACTGCCACTGCCTCTGTGGTCTCGTGGTCGCAAGCGCGACTGTTGAGCGTGAGATCCTGGGTACGATTCACAGGTCGAGATAGATTAAAACGGTAAAGGGTAAAGACGGGTTTTATAAGTTTGTCCGCTATGTATGTGTGTGTGTCTATGGCACCATAGCTATTGAACGGGTGAACTAATTTGGATGCGGTTTTTATTTTATTTGAAAGCAGGTTTTGTAGCGATGGTTCTTGGACATGTTTTAATAAAATAGGTTTTGCCATTCATATCTATTTTATGGGGGGTGAAAGTGAAAATGTACGAGCGATGGTTTGCAATTACGGCCAAGTGGAATATTAAATAAAAAAGGGTATAAAATACAATGGCATTGTGATATGTATATAAAAATCAGTTTTAGTCTTTAAAGGTAGAAAAGGGGGGGGTGGTAAATGTGGGAACGTTTGAAAGAGTGATCGTAGCCCTAGAACGTAAAGGGCAACTGAAGGACACATGCGGATTTTATTCAGTAAAAGTATGACACGTTACATGTAGAGCGAGTCATTTGAAGAATAACTAACTAAAAATAAATGGGTAAAAGAGCACATTACATAAAAAAACGAAGGGGGGGGGCGACACTAGGCCTCCCCCATTTGTCGCCACAACGATTAGTCCTTTGCGTCTCGCATACGTCGGATTGCCGCCAACCTCACCAGGGTCATCGCATCGGTCCGCCCTTCATCATCATCATCATTTCAACCGAAAAACGTCCACTGTTAGACATATCTATTTTATTGTCAAATTTTTCATTTGTTTTATTATTTCTTTCCACAGAAAAGTACGAAACGTGCGATGAAATAAAATACGTGCGTTGGGTGCAGGCGTTATCTTCTGACGCCAAGTCGGAAGAGGTTTTATCGTCAGAATCTGACGGCGACAGGCATTCTGACAGCGCTGACGAGCGCTCTGACAGTAGCGATGACGAGGAGACGACCGCTATGGCGAATAAGTTTGCAGCTTTGGCTGGTGATGGCGATGTTTAGAAGCATTTTTATCACCCGACTGCGGCGAGACTGAAGGGAAGGTTATGATTTATTTTACAACTAAATTTTTACTAAAGGAAGATGTAAATCCTGGGCCCAACTTCCAATAGTTACGTGTACTATATCCAGGGGTCGGAATTAGGTAGATTTTTTATGTACTTGCATCGAAATGTTGATGTTAATATGGATCTTAAGGGGATTCCTAATGAAAAATCCCGTGTGGCCAACAATATTACTAATAAATACAAAGATAATGAACATACAGTTTTTATTAGTATTTTTCATTGAAAAATATTTCTACGTCAACTGAGGTGAGGTTAACAAATTTATACACTTCCTCCTCCTCGTCATTAATGCAGGAAAAATTTTTTTCTGCTATATTTTTGATAAAAAATAATCTCTCTAAAATTTCTTTAAAATTAATCTCGGGATTTGAGGCAAACCCACTTTATTGTTTCGCTGTATAAAATCAGTGTAAGTACATGAATAAGTCTACCTGATTCTGACCTCTGGTTACATCGTTGGATAGGCATTTTTGAGTTGAACAAAAGTTACTATGGCGCCAAGATCCAAATCTTAGTCGCGCCGGGCCGCGCGTACAGGCCATGGTCCGGAGCGAGGAGGAGTGGCAGGCGGTCGCCTCCGCGTGCGAAGCAGTCATGCTAGCAAAGGAGGCGGCCGCACGTGCGTGGCAACGGCCCTCGCGTCCCAGCCGCCGGGATTTCAATCTCGATTTTCGGCCCCAGCCGCCGGGATTCCGATCTCGATTTTTGGCCCCAGCCGCCGGGATTCCGATCTCGATTTTCGACCCCAGCTGCCGGGATTCCGATCTCGATTTTCGGCCCTAGCCGCCGGGATTCCAATCTCGAGTTTAGGCCCCAGCCGCCGGGATTACGATCTCAATTTTCAGCCCCAGCCGCCGGGATTCCGATCTCGATTTTCGCCCCTATCCGCCGGGATTCCGATATCGATTCTCGGCCAGTCAAAGTTGTCTACGGCGCCTAGTGTTCCACGCGCGCCTCAAGGAGATGTCAGCAAATCGTAGGGGCCCAGCAGGGTCGAAGCCTACTGGGGCCAAGGGTGATACGAAAGAGAACCCCGGGACTCTGGAACGAAGACAAAGAAGGAACAGGAGAGGGTTTTAGGCAGTAAAATTCTGACACGCCCTCCCACTCCGCCCAGGGGCGAGAGATGTCATTAGATGATATCATTGTTTTATTTAAAAAAAAATAAAAAAATAACTCTAAACGGACGGAGATTTAGATATACTTTAAAAAGTTACTTTTCAAACAACATAATACACAGCTATTGGAAGGTGTGCCCCGATTTCATAGAAATCCTGACTCATTCTTTATTGTCAATTCGAGATAATTAATATTTTTATTAATATTATTATTATTATACCCGTTTTATAATACGGTATTTTACTCTATATGAGAAAATATTTAAAAATATATTATTAAGATAGCTTAGGTAGAATGCAGTCGGTAAATGTTAGTTATAAAATAACAAAATAAATTTTAACTCATTTTATTATCTGTTCTTTATCGCCTTGAAATAGTAGCCACCATGTTATTACGTCATACGGCTGTGTAAACTAAACTGACAGCTGTCAACTGTCAACTGATCGGCCATACTGAGCGCATTTGTTTACACAGCCAACTGACGTCACGACCAGAGTAAATATGGCGTCCACTGCTTTCTACATTTTCGTCAAATACGCGCGAAAATTGAAAATGTAAATTTTAAATGCATTTTTAGGGTACTTAGCGACTGAATAGAAATTTTGTGTTTTTTTAAGTGGTTTATTAGCACTATAGAATCTAATTGAGACATCTCATAAATGAGTGTAATACCCTATTATAAAACTGGTTTTCTAAGGAGAAGAACCGGCAAGAATAATGAAAGTCTTCTATCTCAGCATTTTTCTGTATAATTTCCACATTGCAGTTATATTCAATTCAACTAGACATTAGCCAAAATAAGACTATTAATTCTAGTAAACAAAGTCATAGAGATGCTAGATTCATAAACGGTCAAGTCTACAAGTCCGTGATGAGGCCTGTAATACTGTATGGATCAGAATGTTGGGCTGTGAAACAGACGGATGGAAAAAGATTGCACGTAGCGGAGATGAGAATGTTAAGATGGATGTGTGGTGTGACGAGAATGGATAAAGTGAGAAATGAGTATGTTAGGAGAAGTTTGAAAGTGGCGCCAGTGACTGAAAAGTTGAAAGGGAATCGTTTGTCTTGGTATGGTCATGTGAAGAGGAGGGATGAAACGCATGTTACTAAAAGAGTTATGAGTTTACATGTGGATGGATGGAGAGGGAGAGGGAGACCAAAGAAAAGATGGATGGATTGTGTGAGGAGTGATGTGAAAGAAAAGGGAGTTAGTGATAGCGTGACGGGTGACATGACTAGGCGTCGGCAAAGTGCATTTGCATCTGAATCACTGAAATGTTCCGAAACAGTGATATGTATCATTTGGAACATCGGCTCAAAAGATACAAACGGATTATTTGAAACATCGGCTCACAAGATACAAACGGAACATTTGGAACATCTGGCTCAAAAGATACAAACACAGACACTGACTGTTATGAATCGTGATCTGTTTCGTTGCGCCATATACACCAACAGTTTTATTTAATTGAATTTTGATTTGAGAATAAATTAAAGCAGATGTTTTTAGTTCAGTTCATAAAAGACTGCTGGTCACTTAAAGTAAATAGTGGTTCAGTGTTCCAATCGTTCCAAATGATGCATTTAAAACATTACTGCTGTTCCAATCTTTCGGAACACTAAAATGTTTCGGAACAGTGAGTCGGTTCAGTAAAGAGTTACACACGCCTAGATAGGACAGAATAGAAGAAGGCAACGTGTTGCTCCGACCACAAATAAAACGGGACAATGGCAGGAAGATGATGATATGCTAGATTAATTAAAGTATAATGCTCTGAAACTTACGATACGTACATGTAACATAAGCAGCCTTATAATGTTCCCACTGCTGGGACTCAGGCCTCCAGCTCTCAAGGAGAGGCAATGGGCTGTAAATTCGTTAAAAAATAAAAGGCCTGTTTTGACATTTGAGAATATCTTTTTAAAATAATATGTAATGACAATGCGTTCCAAATTAGAATAGGATCGATTGCCATGTTGTGACGTCACGTCACACTGTCAAATCGCAAGAAATTGGGCAAAATTGAAGAACTCAGAGATGAGTAAAATTTAAGAACTGGATTCTGATTAAAATTTTTTCGTTCACAGTTCGTAAATAATTAACTTTTTTAAATTTCTAGTTTTGCTCACCCTATTAATTCTTCGATTTGACAGTATGGCGTGACGTCACAACATGGCAATCGATCCTATTCTTATTTGAAACGCATTGTAATTACATAGTGTTTTAAAAAGATACATATTTTTTTTGGCGCGTATAATATTACGAGTATTCTTTTTGCGTATACAAGTGTTCGATTTGACAGATGTCAAAACGGACCTTTTTATTTTTTGACAACTTTAATCCACCACGCAGGCCCAGTGTGGGTTGGTGAATACGTACTATTAAATAGTAATTTTGTTATTATATTATATTATATTATTAAATTCTATATTTAAGACAATAACATAGTTTTTATGTGCAGCTTAATAATAACATTTTATTGTAACTTGGCAGCTAACTTGTTAAAGGTACCCTAATTTCTCATATACAGTCTGGGGTCAAAACTGCAGGTGCACTCCATCAATGCTAAAGGGTCTAAAATGTCTTTGTAGAAGAGGGTCAATGGTTCATGCCTGATTTGATTGGTAGCATATAATAGCGTAGTATTGATTAAACTAGTTGTGGACTATGAAACTTCTACTACAAAGAAATTTTAGACACTTTAGCATTGGTAGAGTGCAACTGCACTTTTGACCCCTGATTGTACATTAGGTGACAAAATGTCCCCCCAACATGAGCTGCAACGTTGCTCAGAGTCCTGCAAATTACCCCCCCCCCCCCCCCAAACTTTTTACAACGCATTCACGTGACGGGACATATCATGTTGTTGGACAATGTAACAGCGTTGCAAGTCGTGATGGGGGGACATTTTGTCCCCTAATGTATCTCAGATTCTGAGGCTTTATTCTTATATGTTATTAAATAATATCCCCCACAGTGTCTGTCTGTTCGCGATAAACACAAAATCTATTAGATTTTCATTAACTTAAAAAAAAACTATCCCGTTACAATTTGGCACATTATTTTTTCGATAATTACGCGCCTGATTAACTTGGAATAAAGTACATTAACCTTTTACTAATGTATCTGCGGTAGGTACCCGAAAAACTAACAATGAACTCTTTTTCTTTACTAGAAATATAAAGGTGTGTCCAGATCTGGCGAATGCGTTGCTCGCGAACTGCGCACGTGCATTTCATGTTCGTACGAAGAGCGCGCGGCGCAGGAGCCGAGTACGAACTAGCGATGTGCCGAGTACGAACTAGCGATGTGCCGAGTACGAACTAGCGATGTGCCGAGTACGAGCTAGCGATGTGCCGAGTACGAGCTAGCGATGTGCCGAGTACGAGCTAGCGATGTGCCGAGTACGAGCTAGCGATGTGCCGAGTACGAGCTAGCGATGTGCCGAGTACAGCTTGACTCGGATCAGAATCGATTCCTGCTGACTCGCATACTCGACTACCAATTTATTTTGATTCGAGTTGAGACTCGATTCCAGTAGTCCGAGTCAGGGACAATCGATTTTGTACTTGATAATAATAATAATTCATTTATTTCTGAGTATACGGTACTTAGAAGATCTTAATATTAAAATGTCTCATATATACTATCATTGCCGGTGTAGGAATATTAAAGATAGTTTTTTATATAATATCTAAAACAGAACAATTTTTTTATATTGGAATGTACTGTCAAAATAATCACACAATAATAATTATCAATAAATGTCAGTTACTTAAAAAACGAACACAAAAAAAATACAAGTCAGTAGGTATACACACAAAATATTAACAGTCAGTTTAAATAATGTCAAAAAAAAAATGATGTTCGTACGAAGCGCGCGCGGTGGAAGGACCGAGTATGGACGAGCCGCGCGAGAAATGCATTCGCCAACTCTGGACACAGCATCAAGGATTGTGATTGAGGTCGATTCAAGACAGCTTTATGTCACTATGTCCATATTTTAATGTCAATAAATAAATGTAGGAGGGTCAATGACCGTTAGGCATAAGCATAATTAGCTTTTTAATGTTCCCACTGCTGGGACTCAGGCCTCCTCTCTCTAGGAGAGGGATGGGCCATAATACACCACGCGGGCCCAGTGCGGGTTGGTGAATGTCACATGTCTTCGAATTTTTGCTTCTAGGGCATGCCGGTTTCCTCACGATGTTTTCCTTCACCGTTTTGAGAGCAGTGGTGATGAAATAAATTCTACAAAATAATGCGCCTGGCTGGGTTTGAACCCGCGACCTACAAACATTAATCGGGGCCGTTACCACTCTGCCACCACTGCTCTCCACTCGGCCACTACTCTCCACTCGGCCACCACTGCTCTATGACCAATGACCGTTATTCCAAGTTTATCTGGCGCCTACCTTAGACATAATCGTTAATATTTTAATCTTCTCTATTTCATATTAGTATGGAATAAAGATGTCTTGTTGCATTTATTACGACGCTATTAATATTTTTAAGAACGCATTCAAGGCTTGTTATATTTTATAGCGTTTTAAGGTTCAAACTTCGGGCCTGAGCGTAACCATTTTCACGGTAGGTGGCGCTAAACTCAACATTTTTAGTTAATTTTTACTATTCAATTCAATTCAAAATATTTATTTCAGATAAACATCCATATGTGTTAGTAGTGGTACAAGTTAGCCTAATGTTAGTATTAAATTAAATTATAATAATTATAAATAACCAATGAACTATTGTACGAATATTTCAATGGTTTGTAGCGACATCTATGGCACCACATAAGAACTAATCCTGCATCACGCAATCAAAGTTCTCCGCGCGTTTAGACAATAGAACAGCCTGAAATCAGCTATCGGGCAGTAGCTCACCAGACGCAACACCCATCTGGCCGGAGGATCCTCCCTTTTCAAAGGAGGTTTGCGGGACTTTACTCTCTGTTCCGCATACCTCCAAAGGTTCATTAGTTTATTTGGATATGTGTGTCTGAACACTTATCCAGTCCCACCTGTCGGAAAACACATTCAGGATGCCATTGGAGGAGGAACGCAGGCTCGCCAACATGGAAGCACATCGCTTCCGTATGATCGCGGCAAACCCATCAACACATGCATTCAAGCATTAAGTTTATAAGGTATATTGTACACATCCTGAGACAGCAAAGCCTCTCATATTATTTTTACTTTTTTATGATGTCATAGATATAATTGTAAAACGAGCGTTTCTCGCCATCAAACTATAAAGTTTGGCGAGCTAAAAATATGTAAAACGGTTGTTAAAAATTTATGAGACAAATAAATAATAAAAAAAAACCATGCGTCCGCAAATATCCCTGACGCGCTACATCGCCGCGGCAACCCCAAAAGCACCCTGAATGCGTTATTGTACTGTACGCGTAGAACGCTGTATGCCCGCTGGGTATACTATAGCGACTATGAGTCCTTCACAGTCCTGATTATGTAGATTTTGAGGTAAAAAATTGACAAAGCGGTTTGTCCAATTTAAGTAAATACCAGTTCCTTGACCTCCCATTAAAAACGAAATATGCCAAAAATATTGAGTACAGCGCCATCTAGCGGGACTATGACCACGCTAGGGTCCGTAACTTTCACTTTGAATTGTCAATTTTATGGATTACTATACGTTGCCTGTATTTAAGAAAGAAAGAAAAACAATGTATTTTTTAAGTTTTTGTTTAGTTTCATCTGTCCCGATGTTTGTTTGTCTGTAATCAAATCTTGCAAATTAAATTTGATCCACTTCCCGGTTACCGATTGAGCTGAAATTTTGCCTGCATGTGTAAATCAGACGACAATGCAAAATTATTATGACGTGGAGCTGATCTGATGATGGAACCGGAAGGTGGTAGGAACTCGGTAGTTAAACGACACAACCCCATCGAGTTTGGCCTCGGTTAATCCGTCTTGACGAATACTTTGGTGCTAGATGGTAACCAAGGTCTGATGATGGAGCTGGAAGATAGCTATAGGAACTCTGTAATAAGCGTAATAAGATAACCCTATCGTGTTTGAGCTTTTTGGAATGGTTTTGGCGAGTATTAATATTATATGTATCTACCATGCTATAAAAGCTTGCTATGAAAAATATATTTTCATTGAAAACTTGTTTAAGAATGAATTCGACAAATGATTTTTCTGTTAGCGTTCCTGCCAGTATGGAATTCTAAAAACTATATAATTTATATAATAATTTTATTCAATTGTATTCAAACCACATTAAGTAATTTGCAATCTCATAAATCCCGAAATTTAACCGTCATGTTTACGATTCTGGGATTTTAGAGAAGGTATTGTCAACGCTGTTATTTAATCTCTTTCTATTCCGATCGCTGATTATATATAATGTCTTGAAAATTGATTGTTTATGTACAATGCGTTCCAAATAAGAATAGGATCGATTGCCATGTTCTGACGTCATGTCATACTGTCAAATCGCAAGAAATTGGGCAAAATTGAAGAACTCAGAGATGAGCAAAATTGAAGAACTGGATTCTGATTAAACTATTTTCGTTCACAGTTCGTGTATAAATTAAATTTTAAAAATTTCTTGTTTTGCTCACCATAATAATTCTTCGATTTGACAGTATGACGTGACGTCACAACATGGCAATCGATCCTATTCTTATTTGGAACGGATTGCACATGAATCTTTTTTTTTTTAATGAATATTGCACATAGACCTAAATGGGCACTTATGAAGGTCCTTTTTCACTCGCCTATCGTCAACATCGATCATGGTTTAAAAGCTTGTTTGTTACTTCATCTAACGCGTCTAACTTCGTCAAACATCGTGTTGGATTGCGATGTTTGACGAAAAGGCAACGTGAAAAAAAAGATGCTTTAAAACTCTGTTAGTATTCGGTAATTCCGTGATTTACTCGAATATTTTACATAACTTGTTCCTTTTCATAGTTTTTTTTAAACCCTTAAAAGTATTTGAAAAAAAGTGTCGTCTTTCAGAATCCTGATTAAATTCGCAAGTCTTCTATTATTATACTTTATTGACCTTTTAAATTTTTGAGTAAATTATGAAGTGTCAAAGTTCATGCAAAATAGCAGATTTTCAGAGGTCTTCACTGGATTAGTTTTACAAAAATTTATAAATTGATTTCAATAGAAGCCTAGATAATATCCACAAGATACTGTGTTTCCAAAATAGCTAATGAAAAATGTGTAATTACGTCATAATCGCGTAAGAGCGGTTGTATGTAAAACAGTGAAAAAAAGAATTTCACTGAAGACTGACATCAAACTAAAACGCTCCGATGGAGGTCTTGATCTACCACATGAGGAACGCCTAGTGATCTATAGAATAGTGTTTTAGCTACTAATTCTCATAATTTATTATTGTCATACAATTAATGTAAACTTAATAAATATTTTGTACGTCCAATGAAATTTTCTTAAATAAATATAAAGTTATTTTTATATTAGTGTTTTATTGATGAGGCCGTTTTTTTAGGCTTTGAAATTAAAACCTTGAACTCAGGTCTGCGGTCCCTTGAAGTTGTGAAAAAAGTGAGGGTTTACTATAATTACCATAACTTTAATTCCCATTTTTAGGGTTCTATACATAAAGGAACAAACGGAACCCTTAGCGGATAGAACTCTTAAGGATCATTTTTTTGTCCGTCCGTCTGTCTGTCTCTCTGTTAAGACCCTTTATCTCGGGACGCGTAGAGGTATCGAGTTGAATTTAAAACCATATACTCAAATCTGCAGTCCCTTGAAACTGAAAAAAATCAAACTTCTTTAACGAAAAAAAAAAGATACGGCCGTTTATATCGCAAAAACGTGTATTTCGACACTCTCAAGGGAATCAAAATTCATAGGGTACTTCCCGTTGACCTTCTTGAAATTTGCATGAAGCAAGGTTTTATAGCACAAGTGTAGGAAAAAATCTGAAAACTGTTTTGTAGTTGCGTCACAAGAAAAAACCTTTTTTGCGACTCTAAAAAATTATCGTAACTCAATTCGAAAATTGACTTGTTTTCAAAGGTAAGTTTGTACGGAACCCTCAGTGCGCGAGTCCGACTTTAGGCTCCTTGTCCATTGGCGCGTAGGAATTGTGCAAATATTAATAAATAGAATTGCATTCGCTTCAGTGAATATGGCTGTGCGATCTAGTAAAGATTCGCATCCGAGGGGACTCTCGTGAAACCGGCTTAGCCCCGCACCTCCGCATAGTCCGGAACTGCGCTCCGCATTAATGGACAGATACCAGACCGCATATCTCTCGCTTCGCATATCCCTCGCTCCACTCCGCATATATCCATCGCTCCGCTCCGCTTCTAAGCAACGCGTCAATGGACAGGCAGCCTTACTGCCCCATCTCAGACCAGCACCCCAGCCCAGCCTTTTTTATCTTAAATCGTGTTGATAATATGAGAGAAAAAGAATGAAAAACTTCACAATATTTTAATAAATTTTATTAGACATCATTTATTATAAACATACAAATATAATAATTTCATATAAACTTTTTACTTTATAGCGATATACATTGTACATGCTCACGTTGGTATAAGTGATTGATATAATGAGGATCAGTCATGATGGAGTATGCAGACTTAAAGCGTCAAAAAATCAGTAAATACTGTGAAGAAATTATTTAAATCGGACCAATAATGACGAAGATACAGCAATTTTAGTGTATTAGTTCTAGAAACGCGGCCGAGAATGAAGCGACTCGCTGTGACGTCATATGTTATGATCGGTCTCCACCGGCGAATGAATACGATCAAGCCGTTCGTCGCACGGATCATGACAGATGACGTCATCGTAAACAGTCCAGCGAGAGCGCGCGCTTCCAAGTAGCCGTTCAGAAAAACTTTAATAAATCCACCATTTCTTGACGGAGTTTAATAATTTAAAAAATTAAATGCTCAGTAAATTATTACACATACGATTTACTTAGTGAAAATCGGATTTGCTATTATGTGATTGATCCTCATTGGTATCTATAATTACCGCCAAGTATAAAAAAAAAATATTGCACAACTTGTAAAATAAATTGGGTACGGAACAGTCGGTCTTCTGTGTTTGTCTATTTTAAATTTTATCAATAAATAGGAAATATGCATAAAAAAAATATTTGTTATCTAGCCAGTTTATCGATAACCTAGCCGGTGCCAGCGGCTTCGCTCGCGGGAATATAGGTTTTTCGATACAAACTTTAGAACTCCGTGAATTTTGAAAAGTCCTCTCATATTGCTCATCACAAGAGCAAACCTTGTGCAAAATTTCACGCTCCTAGTCCCAGTAGTTTCAGCAGTGCGTTGATATGTCATTCAGTCAGTTTCACCTTTTATATTTACCCCACTATTTTTTAATTAGAACAAAAAAGTTCTATCCGTACCCGTTACTGATCACATTTGTGTAGTAAAAAGTAAAAAAAAAAAACAAAATCCCAAAAAATACTACGCGCAGTGTTTTCCATTTCAATCGCCATTTATTCATTCAATAAACCTGTACAATATTTCCATAAATTGAGTGACATTTTGGGATATAAACAAACGCTAATAACTTTGCTGAAAAAATCTATTAGTAGCATTGAAGCTTTATAACTTCATTGTTGATGAAGATATTTTAATTATTCTTGTAATTTGTTTAGGTATATAAAATGTGCATTACTTTGTGTAATTTATTTCATCACCACTGCTCTCAAAACGGTGAAGGAAAACATCGTGAGGAAACCGGCATGTCCTAGAACTAAAAATTCGAAGACATGTGGCATCCACCAACCCGCACTGGGCCCGCGTGGTGGATTACGGCCCATCCCCTCTCCCAGAGAGGAGGCCTGAGTCCCAACAGTGGGAACATTATAAGGCCGACTATGCTATGCTATGCTATATAAAATGCATATTCCCTATTATTTTCATTTCTTCAATCTTATTTATGCTATAATAGAAATTTAAAAACAAGCAAATATCATTATTTTTCACAAACATTATACTCCTTTCGGACTCCGCACTTAGTCGGGTAAAAAGTTTAATATATATTTCATATATATTAATATATTTTGTACATATATGTTATTGTAATCTAGAATGTGTATATGGCATTATCTATTGATATTAAATTCAAAATCATTGTGAATTGTTTATCTATAGTATTTTAGAATGAAAGTGCGCGTTTTTGTGACTCTGGACTTAAGGAGGTGTAGCGACATCTATGGCGTCACATAAGAACTAATCCTGCATCGCACATTTAAAGTTCTCCGCGCGATTAGAACATATAGAACAGCCCGAAATCATCTACCGGGGCAGTTGCCCACCAGATATAACACCCGTCTGGTCGGAGGATCCTCCCTTTTCAACGGAGGTTTTCGGGACTTTACTCTCTGTTCCCCCTACCAAGACGGATGTCTTGGTAGGGGGATGACATGCCATGCATGTGCCAAGACAGTCAAATATCAACTTTGATTTCACTGAAATAAAGTTGAAAATAAATCAAATTAATTTTGTAAAACGAGCATCAAGGTTATTTAATTTCAACTTTATTTCAATACACGTAGTGTTGGTATTTGTTTGGTAAGTTAATCGTTATGATATTTAACAGGTTTGTAACCTTACAATAAAATATTACGAGTTGAAGGGAATTTTGTAGAGTTGGATTCTCAAGGGAGACTTAAGTGGGATCTTGGTGGGTTTTAGGGGTTTAAAGGGTTCTCTACAGGGGCTAAATGTGTGTCATTTCGAGATAAGTGGGTTCGGGCAAGATCTATTTCGGTATTAAGGTGGGTTGTTATACTCGCTAGATGGCGCTGAACTAAATTTTTTTAGTATTCTAACTTGTGCTCTAGTATAACGCTTTAGCCATTTAGCAACCTACGTCGGCTATATCCGACAATCACACTCGCTTTTATTCCACCAGGGTCGCACATCCACGACCATATATTCGCCTCTCATCAGCTCTTCTGTCACCTATGTGGATTGAAGAGCTAAACGAGATGGAGTACCGAGTCGCTAACACACGACACTGGCGAATAGGACAAGGTAACACTCGTCGGATTAATCCGACGCAAACGGTTAAAGGATTAAGCACTTTAATTCGAGACATAGTCAGAAAAGGCGAGTCAGTTGTTTTTGTGCGTGTTTAAATTCAATGTTCTATTTTAACTTCAGTTTTAACATTAGGAACTCTTGTTTTCTATAAGTTACTAACGCAAAGGCTATTTTTAACAGTACATATAAAATCTTATACTTTACTAAAAAATACTAATTGTACACCAAATATTTTAATGAACTTTTTACAATTATTAAGGGACAGATTAGGTTAGAAGGGGATGGCGGGGTCTAATGAGCGAGCGAAGCGAACGAACAGACCCTGCCATCCTCTTTGCGGTTATTTTTATTTTAATCACCCAATAGAGCATATTTCAGTGCACAATTAGTATTTTTGAGTGGAACATAATTATATTTTGTAGTAGAAAACAAGAATAAATTGAAAAACAGTAAAATATTAAAAGGGTAATGTTGGATACATCGAGTTTTTGTTTAAATTCATTATCATATTTCACGTTCACTTAATAATTGCTTGTATAATAATATAATTGATATAACATTTCATAGTTTCCATATAATAAAAATTTGTACAGTTTAAACGCTTAGGAAAACAATTTAAAGGAAATGAAATTAAACTGGTTTTCTTGGTGAGTATTGTCATATTCTGTTTGGTAGAAAATTATTTCTAAAGTAGGCGTCAGATAAATCTACTCTATACGCGGCAGCAGTTAACAAAACATAAGCTTGTGCGACGTAGACTTGAAACTAACACTGATGAGCGTCTCGCAATTTTAAATGCTCCCCATAAAACTCTTCTCTTCCCTGTCACACATATAAAAATGAATAGCTGTTCGTTAGTCTCGCCAAAACTAAAAAACGGCTGGACCGATTTGGCTAATTTTGGTCTTGAAATATTCGAGACAGTCCAGGGAAGGTTTAAACGGTGAGAAAAAATGGAAAAAAATCACAAAAAAAAAAAACGGAATAAAAAACGCCATATCTAATTAAAATGTCATTATAAAATTAATTATGCTGTTCTGTTAATACCACTAGATTAGGAGGTACCAACGCCAAGTTATTACGCAATTGAGTTTAAAAAAGCGTTTAAACGGTAACCTGTATAAAAATCTTCATCTACAACTTAGACTGTGGCAATAATCTATTCGCTTCCCTGAACCCGGTGTCCGTCGCGCCATGCACGGTCGAGAAATGCGTGTTGTCCGTCGCTTCACCGGCAAACAGGACGCGCGGGGTTCCAGCACTGTCCACTAAGGGCTCCGCTAACGTAGCCCTAGCGTTGGGGAACTGAGGGGTTAGGACGTTGTCGTAAGAGTAACTTCCTCGAGTGTATGGGTTTGAGAACCAGGTTGATCTGAAATAAGCAAAAGAGTTTTTTTTTTTTAAACCAATTGCTCGATAATTGTAGATTTATGTGACTAGGGGATAAAGCAGTGTCTTTAACTCGCGGGTGGCATGTGGAATTCCGAACGAAACGAAGGTTGCTAAGTTTTAATCCCGAACGCCAGTGAGGGACTTATAAACAGCATTATCAAGCAGATGGAGTTAAAAAGATTTTTTACATCACCTGCTCGATAATGCCCTTTTTTATGTCATACAACCATAACGTAAAGCAAGTCATTCTGTCCCGAGGGATCTAATGTAGTATGAGCGTTCCCTAGGCAATAATGTGATTTGAATTTGGAATGACAAAACCATTTGGAAAAAACTTATTAAGAGAATTAAAATTATTTTAATTATAGGAAATCCCTCACTGCGTTCGGGATTAAAACTTAGCAACCTTCATTTCGCGAGGCGACTTTAAGAGACTGCTTAAGGCACTGCTGCCGTGCCGACGTCTTTACGCGATACCGTTACCGACCCACGCAGAAAACCAGCGCCGTAGACTCATCGCATTTTGCGTGTGGTCACGGCATTATGCTGAGCGTTCGGCCGTTTTGCGTGGATGTGGCACATATTTCTTTCACTTAATATACTTTTAATTTGTTTAGTTCTAAATTTGCGCCTTGTTCCGCCAAATAAAATGTTTTTCATTCTTTCTTTGCTTTATATTAGAAAATGGTCCACAAAAAGTAGCCTATGCGTATTCCGGGACATGGTTTACCCATCTGTCGATTTTCATCCAAATCTGATCAGCCGCATACACATACATATAGTACCCTTACTGCAAAAACCAACTAACTGCAATTTTTACCCCAATTAAAGTTAAATACATTCATCCATTCGTCTCATCAAAATGAATCTACAGGTAAAACCGGTTATTAGTTAAGACACTTATTTACAAAGATACTTACAAAGGTAGCTTCGACAAAAAGTAAATAACCAAATTTGATTGAATATAATACAAAAATGGACGAAAGACGTAATGGAATGGTACCCTAGAAACGGAAAAAGACAGAAAGGACGTCAAACCAAAAGATGGGAGGATGATCTGCCGAAAGGATGGAGGAGGATAGCTCGTGACAGAGACAACTGGCAGGAAATGGGAGAGGCTTATGTCAAAAGACAACCTGACTAAAATGTTACAAAAAAAAAATGTATATTCCAAAAGTCGGATTAGATCAAGAATTTTGTTTTTTTTTTTTATTTAAGTAGTTATACGTCAAAACTGTAATATGGTCAGCGAATAAAGGCTTTTATTATTATTATTCCGTTTATTAAATTTATATACATATTGATTACATTTTTAAATGTTTCTAAAAAAAAAAGACATTTAAAAATATAAAAAATAGTCGCCCACCGGCATCGGGAACAGGGTCCAAGCTACCGGTGGTCAGGGCTCCTGAGAGAGGAATCTCCTTATTATTATTATAATATAAAAATGTTGGTGCATTTAGTTGGTTTTTGCAATAAGGGTACGATATAAAATTTCATCTTTATAATAATAGTATGACATTTCGTAAGCAGACTCACCTTAACATCGCTATTGGTTCCGGTATAGTCTTATTTTTGCCCATAAACCTTCTGATCAGTGCCATCACTTTCCTCTTCACCACGTCCTCGGGTAAGGTTTCAACCTAAAATGTTGGTAACATTATATAGAACACAACTCTATGGAGGCCATAGACAAGAGAAACTGGACTAGGCGTCTTCTGTCTGGCTTTCAAGTGTCATGGCCATTGGCCTAGAAAAATCATTGAGACTTGTGTAGCCAATTGATAGTTTAGGTAAATTATAGATGTATATTTTGCAAATAGATTTTTAAAAACGTTAATTTTTTTTAGGGTCGATACATATCTGGCGGAAAATGCGTCGCGTATTATCGGTCGCGTAACGGCAGAACAGACAAATGTATAGGGTGACTGGTAATTAGTGACCGATACTTAAACACGCGATTGTACTCATGATTACAAACAAGTTTCCCAAAGAAACTTTTTTTATACTAATTTATTGTAGCGTAGCGCGCTCGCGTAAAGTACCAAAATACTAGTCTTTAGATATTATTTTACCGAAACATGTAGGTACATTGTTTACGTCATCGATAACGCGCGCGCGGGCGCCGCGCCGCTAACAACTGATCGGGTGAAGGCGCGCGCAAAATTCAAAGTTTCAAACAGCCGTTTTGTTATTGCGAAAGTTTCTTTGGGAAAGTTGTTTGTAATAATGAGTACAATCACGTGTTTAAGTATCGGTCACTAATTACCAGTCACCCTATATAATAAAACATTCAATCTTTCACGTTTCCGTTAACGTTTCACCCAATATCGTCGTCGTTTCCTTATTTGATCTTGTTCAATAGCTTGTTCACGCAACACAACCGCTCTGTAGATACTGAACGCAGAAATTGACTCGACGCGTTGTGCCAGATCTAATTTAAACCGAATAGACGCGACCGAAGTTACTCTCAATGCATTTTCCGTCAGATATGTACCGACCCTTGTAACTAACTTTCACTCGCGACTTCGTCCGCGTAGAAGTCGAAAATATAAGTGCGTTGATCCGTCAGTCAGTCATTCAGGACAAAGCATTATATAAGTAAAGTTTAAATACTTTACGCGGCCTACCCAAATCAGTGCAAATTGATTACTGATTATGTATTATAGTCAGTAATCAATTACACTAAAAACAACTATTAATCTACTTTTCGAAAATAAATAATTCACAACAAAACATTTTTTTCCTCTTGACTCCTGGAACAGATTTTGATGCGCTTTAGTTTACTGATTGGTGTAGGCCTGAGGAACAAAATGCACTATGTGTGCTTTCTGGGCAGCACTTGGTCTAACTTCCTTACAAAGATTGGCAATGTCCTTTCCTTATCTACTTTGATTCCTCAAGTCATTGAGCTCCATTAGCAGTTCAACTCAGGATGTTGAGCTACACGATTACTTACAAATGCTTACTAACTAGGCAATTCCACTCAAATCTGTGTAGTTCTTTCCTCAAAACACCATCTCAGACACTAATCTGCATGGTTCTCATACGATTTGACCATTACATATTTGCTGTATGGACTTTAAAAGAGACTTTGACCCCTGAGTTTGTTTCGGTGTTTCTTCTCAGGGTAGTCGGCTAGGAAACACCGGCCTCATCTAGTCTAAACTGACAAAAAAAATAACGTGTATTATAAAACCTATTTGCAAAATAAATATCATTTAATGCTTAGTCCAGTTTTTCTGTCATAGTACACAAATTATATTATGACACCTAAAACACTGCGAGCTGTCTTCATATTTCAGTGTGAGTGAATATTTCATGCACTCTTAATTCGTACATAAATGCGGCCCCAAACGTGCCATGCTTTAAAATTTATAGAGCAAAACGACGGTGAAGTGCCAATACCTTCTAACTAACATTTTTCGAGAAAATTACTTTTTAGCGCTTGTAATTCAAATGTTTGTTTCCGCATGTTTTTGTGAAATCTCTGAAGCGAATATTTAGTTGCAACAGCACCAAATTAAATTGTGGAAACGCTTCCTAACTAAACCAACATGTCAATTTTTAGTATTACCTCCTAACCTTAGATTAAATACCTATAGATGTAGCTACCTCGTGGCCGCACATGAGACAGCACTATAAGCCTTCAATGAGGTTATTACGTAAACTTTTCCTTAAATATGACCACTGAAATACACTAAAAACTTAACTATTGGAGTCTATTTCTCATACATACACTAAAACTATTACTTTAATTGCCGAAATTATTCTAAAAACATAAAAAATTACTTGAGTCGACCTCTCAGTGACAGTGACAGGCCTTTGTTTGGCTAACTTTATAAAGTTCGCCAAGCAAAAAACCGGCCACGTCGAACGAGACAGAGCATGTTATGTTTTGTCTCAATTTTCTTACTTATTTCGTATATATGCTTCTCACTTCCACACTTCCCTACAGTCTCATGGCTACATACATCTAGAGGTATAAAATCTAAGCTCCTAACGTTTTTATGACAATTTTTTTTTGACTTTGACAGTTGGGAGTTCTTGTCACTTCGCCGTCGAAAAGTGGCATCACAAAACGGATGGAGCTATACACCTGTAGCGACATCTATGACGTCACATAAGAACTAATCCTGCATCGCGCAATCAAAGTTCTCCGCGCGTTTAGAACATATAGAACAGCCCGAAATCATCTATCGGGCAGTAGTAGCCCACCAGACATAACACCCGTCTGGTCGGAGGATCCTCCCTTTTCAACTGAGGTGTGCGGGACTTTACTCTCTGTTCCGCCCACCTCCAAACTGGTGACCCTCGACAAAGAACGTCAGCGCAGCCTTCGTGCAGCAACTACTTCGTGACGTCATCATCACTTCCTCAAGCTTTCGAGCACCGAGCCATACAGCCAGCACCCACGGCTTTAAAGGGTATCCTGACCACCAGCATGCCTACCTAGTCATACCTGGTCATCACCCTCAGCCTCATCAGCGACCTTGGCTAATCACACCGCACCTTCGGCCAGTCACATGAAGAGCTATGAAGAACCTCTCCTGGTCGACGCAAGCAGTCAAGCCACTACAACGCACAGCACCGCTCCGACTCACTGGAGCCAGCAGCACTACTCCGACTCACTGGAGCCTGCAGCATCATCCCGACTCACTGCGACATCATCACCCCGACTCACTGGGGCATCATCCCGACTCACTGGGATAGCACACCCCGACTCACTGGGGCATCACCGCAGACAGTTCCGACTCACCGAGAACTATGCGGCAATCGGTTCCGACTCACTGGAACCAACCTACCACTGGCCTGGCACGCATCAAGAAGCATCAACCATCGATCTCCGATCTCCGGAGGGGAGTGATGTAGCGACATCTATGACGTCACATAAGAACTAATCCTGCATCGCGCAATCAAAGTTCTCCGCGCGTTTAGAACATATAGAACAGCCCGAAATCATCTATCGGGCAGTAGTAGCCCACCAGACATAACACCCGTCTGGTCGGAGGATCCTCCCTTTTCAACGGAGGTTTGCGGGACTTTACTCTCTGTTCCACATACCTCCAAACACCTTTTAAAGCTCCATCCCATTACGGTACTCGAAAGGTTAACAGATCAGTTTAGATCGTCAAATGGATCGCGTTTACATTGCTTTCATTTAATTTGACCACCTTTAGAAAATCGTCTCGAAAGATCAACCACAGTTTGGCCACTTTTGCACTCAAGATTATGAACTGACATGGACATATGCAGACGACAAAATTTTATGCACGGATTCTGAAAGGCCAGTCATGAAAATAAGCCGACGGGTGTCTTACTCACATAATATCGATATTAGTATTAAGAGGCGGTTGGTAGCCTACCAGCGCCTGGGCACGCCACAATTATGGCGGTAAGTCCCCTCTTTAAGAAGAGGCTGGAAAGACCACATGGCGTCCTTACCTACCGCATGACGCAGGTCCTCACCGGACATGGTAAGTTCGGGAGGTTCCTGCACTGAATTCGTGCGGAAGACACGCCCGGGTGTCGCCACTGTCTGGAACGCCTGGAGGACACGGTGGAGGTGTGCCCCGCTTGGGCAGAGCAACGCTGTGTCCTCGTGGGGGTGATCGGCAGCAGTGATCTCTCGCGCCGGGCATTGGTACAGGCCATGGTCCGGAGTGAGGAGTGGCAGGCGGTCGCCTCCTTCTGCGAAGCAGTAATGCTAGCAAAGGAGGCGGCCGATCGCGTGAGGCAACGGTCCTCAGGCCCTAACCGCCGCCGGGATTCCGATCCCGATTTCCTGCCACCGTAGGCGAGGGCTTGCGGACGGCGAGCAATGGGTGCCTCGTCGTTCGATCGTCCGGTAACCGTACCGACCGAGTTCAAATTGTCCACGGCGCGTAGTGTTCCACGCGCGCCTCAAGGAGATGTCAGCGAAACCGTAGGGGCCCAGTAGGATCGAAGCCTACTGGGGCCACGGGTAGTGTGAAAGCGAAGCCCAGGGCCCCGGGATGAAGACAAAGAGAGAACAGGAGTGGGTTTTCAGTCAGTAAAAGTCTGACACTATCTCTCGTTCTTGAGCGAGATTTGTCATTAGATGATTTTCCCACCTTAAAAAAAAGCCTTCCAGTGGCACCAATTAAAAATATACTTAATCAAAATGGCGGCTGTCCTATGTGCGCGCGAAGTCGCCACGTATATCCGACAATCACTCTCGCAAATAATCCATCTCGTCAGCTCTTCTGTCACCTATGAGGATTGAAGAGCTAAACGAGATGGAGTACCCAGTCGCTAACACACGACCCTGGCGAATAGGACGCGAAAACAGTCGTCGGAGCAATCTACCACGGGCGGTTATAGGGTTAAACAAAACAAGTCATCGCACCACAAGAGTTCGTGCGAAAATATCAAACCGATTGATTGCGACCGCTTCGCTTCGCTCATTGTCGCGCCACACCCACGTGCGGTTAAACACATAGGTCACCGTAATAGAGTCAAATGTTTTTTCTAATCTTGCCGCATCGAATCGCCTATTTAGGACACGGCACTACGGTGTTCTTCCTAAAAAGGGTCGATTTGAAGATTTCTAAACGCTTATACGCTTACTGACGAAGCGGGGACTTCGTGCCGTCGTGTCGTTACCGCTCCGTCGACATAGTTTCATAGTTTTGTTTGTAAGCTTCACGCAAGCGTACACCAAGCGTATAATGAAGCTACGCGTCCGTGAACAGTTATCCTTAAACATAAAAAAATGTCCTCTGCATAATAATAATATACTTTTTACACCAACTGCTCGATATGTCATACAACCATCCCTCAAAGCAAGTCATTCTGTCCCTAGGGAGATAATGCAGTAT
Source organism: Mythimna pallens (assembly GCA_961205895.1). NCBI lineage: Eukaryota > Metazoa > Arthropoda > Insecta > Lepidoptera > Noctuidae > Mythimna > Mythimna pallens. The sequence continues at coordinate 10,368,008 of OY540851.1, read as the reverse complement.
GGGCGATCCCTAGGGAATAATGAGATTTAAATTTGGAACGTCAAAAACCGTCAACATTAAGTGAACTAAAATATTCGTGCATCAAACAAGTTTTTTCAAAATTCAAACTGGCCACTAACAAAAAAAAAAAACAATAAAACGTGGTCGTGGTTCCTGACGAGGTTCGAAAAAAAAGTTATGAAAAAAATTGAAACTATAGAATCTTAGAATAGTGAATTTTGTTTGTTTCAAATCTCAAAACATGTTGAGTGAATTAAATTGTCTTCTAATTATCTCACAGATGGTGTAAAAAGTAGAGTATCCAACACGGGGATAAAGCTGTCTTTGTCTTGGGTGGATTGAATTCCTCACTTCACTCAGATTTCTTTAGTAAACTCCCTCGCAATGCTCGGGAGTCAATTATATAAATCCTTCTCTATCGTTCGGGATTAAAATTAGCAACCTTCGTTTCGTTCGGAATTCAACATGGCGCCCGCGACTAAAAGACACTGCTTTATCCCCTAGTTACATAATCTACTATTATTTCGGATATAGAAAATCCATAATCTGTTAGTAACAGAAATACTTATACAACTATGTTAGTAACAAAATAAATTAACTTTAAAATAACATCTCCTCTTAATTCATATTTTCCCTCAGCACCAGGCCCGCAGGCATGCTTGCGGAACCAGTACATCAGTAAAGGACAGTCCAGTCTGGTTTCTCAGCAATTACCTTCAGGATGCTATTTGAGCATACACGCATCAAGGATGCCGTCCTCTTTAGCATGATAGCCTCAAAACTATTTGTGCCTGCCTCAGCAAACATGCCTGATGCGCTACAGAACCGCGGAAGCCCCAACAACACCCGGAAAGCATTATTATACTGAACTCGAAGAGCGTTGTAGGCCCTCAGCGTATACGTGACCCACAGTCTGCAGGTGTAAAATATCTGGCAGTAGGCCTTAAACAGTGTAATTTTCACACTTCTTTAGTACACCTAGCAAACCCGCTGGCCAACATATTACATCGTCATCATTCAGATCCACATTCAAAATGCATAGAGCCACACCAAAAACATGCAATTAAAATGTACCAACCAGCTTCGCAGTGTCCCCACTCGTCCAAAGCGTCAAGACTGTTAGCGACCCCATCGGCGTGCTAGCCCCAAATATCTTGGTTGTCCAGAAATCCTCTTTAGAGACCGCCTTCCTGTCATACCCATTCCATACGAAACCAAAGAATGTAGCCGTCTTTGGCCACCACGCCTTAGGGAAGTGAACGGTGATTTTATCGACAACGCCTATAGCTATGTTGTCGATAGCTTGAATTTTGTCTTTTGGTAGACTTGGTGAAAATATTGATGTATGCCTGGAATGTCAATTTGATTGTCAATTGTTCGTTTTTTGAAAGGCTACTAAGACAAAAATTGACTAACAGAAGAATCTCATGGCTGCCAAGGATTTTTTTTTGTGGTATAAAATTTATTAAACGACTTCTACCGCTTTAGGGTGGAGCGAGAAAGCATGTAACACTTTTACTGACTAAAACCACATCTGTGTCGCGCAAGTTTTAATCAGTAAAAGCCTGACACTCCCTCTCGCTCCACCGAGAGCGGAAGAAGTTATTGATGATTTCCCACGCTAAAAGAAAAAGTTAAGTTGGGAACACTACAAATTTCACTGGACGTTTGAAAGTTGATTAGTTTTATTTTCGTCGATAAACCTTTCAAAAAACGGATGTTCAAACAATATTGATTATTCTTACAATTTTACTATTTTTAAATTAAATATTCTTTCCAGACACATTGGTTACTTAAGCCAGGATGCAAATGAAAAAAAAATGAGCCATAGACAAGCAATGGAGGTTTCATCCCTGAATATTCATGATAAAAATAATGAAGCCGAAGTTTTTTGTTTTTAATTGATATAAACTAGTGCTTAACTGCGATCCCACCTAATGGTAAGCAGTGATGCAATCGTTGATGGTGAGGCGCACTAGTTTATTAAGCACCTATTCACTCTAGCCTTGAAGACACCTAAATTATAATCGGACGGGAAGACCGCAGCAGGCAAATTGTCATAAACGACGAGGCGTGCACTACCTACTAATCGAATAGGAATATGTCTTTCTGTGCTGGATAACTATATTCATAACAAAAAGTATAAGCTATATATAGGGTGACTGGTAATTAGTGACCGATACTTAAACACGTGATTGTACTCATGATTACAAATAACTTTCCCAAAGAAACTTTTTTTATATTCTCATTAGTTTTACCACAATAACAAAACAGCTGTTTGAATTTAAGGTTGTTTGTAATACGCGCGCGCCTGCGACCGGCGACCGCTCAGCTGTTTTTAGCCGCGTAACGTCGTGGTACCTACAATAGTGATAGAACACCCGCGCGGCTTGCTAACCCAGCGGTGTACGTAATCAGTGTATGTACCGGATTCAAACGGCTGTTTTGTTATTGTGATAAAACTAGTGAGAATATAAAAAGTTTCTTTGGGAAAGTTGTTTGTAATCATGAGTACAATTACGTGTTTGAGTATCGGTCACTAATTACCAGTCACCCCATATAATATAATATCACGCTACGATCTGCCGTCTACGGAAACCTAGTTATTTAATTAAAATGGGTACATATTTATATTTATTAATATGTTATGTTTAGTATCCATTAATGAGAAAGGGGGAGCTTTGTAATCATAGTAATCATTTTTTAATAATCATAAATTTGACTGGCCTGTTGGTCTAGTGGTTAGTGGCCCTGACTGCTATGCCGGAGGTCGTGGGTTAGATTTCCACCCAGGACAAATGTTTGTGTGATGAGCACGATCATTTGTTCTGTATCTTGGTGTAATTTATCTATAATATGTATGTATTTGGAAATATTTAAGTATGTTTATCAGTTGTCTAGTACTCATAACACAAGCTTTGCTTAGCTTGGGACTAGACGGCGTTGTGTGAATATTATTATTATAAATTATTGTGGATTGTTTGAAAAAGTAAATGTCTTCTCGGCAGGCAATGTCAATGTCATGTGTAACCGACTTACAAATAAAGGAGGAGGTTATCAATTCGGTTGTATGTTTTTAAATTTCCTTTTTTATGATTGTTACCTGAAAACTCCACAGTTTATGGACCGATTTGCCTTGATCTATTGATAGAGCCGAAAGGTGAAAGGTGGACAAAGTCAAAGTCAAAGTCAAAGTCAAAATTTTTTTATTTCACATAGGCCTACATGGGCACTTATAAAACGTCAGAAGCTAGTGCACGGAAACTTCATAATAAAACAATGTATCCTAGCTTTGTTTGAGTTAATTGGAATTGTCATGAGAAATAGGTACTTTGGCTATAAGCGTATCGCAACTAAAAAGTACGAAATAATAACTTTTTACAAAAAAATAAAAACCGACGTCACTAAAAACAAAACACTAAAACGATTAAAATAACTTTAATTTCGAAATAAGAAAAAAACAATATCGGGAAACACTGACTTCCGAAATTTCAGCCAAACTCTCTCCAAAAGCAGCCGCCAAGGTTTTTCAGGAAATTTGGTGATCCTAGGGTTCATATTCATATATCAGTGATGCCTGAGCAGTCAAAGAGCCCATGCATAATTGCCTTCTCTATCTCCAAGCATGCATGCACAGGGGACTGTCTGTGATGCCTATTGTGAACAGGTGTTTGTTCAGTGAGCAGTGTGCAGTGATGGTCCCCGCCACCAGGTGCAGACTGCCTCTTTCTCTTTCTCACACTAATATTATATAAGTGAAATTTAAAATGTGAAAAATGAAATCAGTACAATGAAATTGTTTTCTAAACTATATTATTATTATGATTCCCATTCTCAGCCTTGTCCATGAAATAAAAAAATATATATATAATTATGTGCTTCACCACTGTTCACCGAAAATTGTAAACGTTCGGGTGAGGTCGGACGGCTCGAGTCGCCCGCATCCGAACGAGCGTTACATAGCCGAGCGTGACGGGTCTCATTCAATACTCCCATAGTCGACTCGAGCCGACCCCACCCAAACGAGCGTTACATAGCCGAGCGTGACGGGTCTCATTCAATACTCCCATAGTCGACTCGAGCCGACCCCACCCAAACAAGCGTTACATAGCCGAGCGTGACGCGTCTCATTCAATACTCCCATAGTCGACTCGAGCCGACCCCACCCAAACGAGCGTTACATAGCCGAGCGTGACGGGTCTCATTCAATACTCCCATAGTCGACTCGAGCCGACCTCACCCAAACGAGCGTTACATAGCCGAGCGTTACATAGCCGAGCGTGACGGGTCTCATTCAATACTCCCATAGTCGACTCGAGCCGACCTCACCCAAACGAGCGTTACATAGCCGAGCGTTACATAGCCGAGCGTGACGGGTCTCATTCAATACTCCCATAGTCGACTCGAGCCGACCGCACTCAAACGTGGGTTACATAGCCGAGCGTGACGGCGCTGTCTCATTCAAAACTCCCATAGTCGACCCGAGCCGACCGCTCCCGAACGAGCGTGATATAGCCGAGCGTGACGGCGCAGTCTCATTCTATACCCACTAAATAAAGTGTTTATCGCGCTTAACCTTTTGACCGCCACGTCAAATAATCAAAAGCGTGATGCAAGCCTGCATATAAGAAAAGCAATACTTTCTAATAGGATTTATTGACGTTTAAGTCTTTACGTGTATGACATGTAGTCGTGACTGTGGCGTGTTGGACACATACTTGACTGTGGCAACCAAAAGGCTAAAGTTTCCACTTCAAAAAGCATCCTAAATTCACGTACCAATTTGGCTCTGTCGCCGCTAAGCCATAAAGTTATCGCATGACCGCAACCCATAGGCACACTCGCTTCATCAATCTTTGTTATCCAACTATCTTCCTCGCTAATATCTTTCTTGTCTATGGTTTTCCATATATATAGGAACCAAGTGACATTTGAATGCCAAGACGGAGTGTCAAACAGTAATATGACCTTTCCTTCAACTCCTATAGACATTTTGTCTATGACTGTAACCTTTTCTTGTGGTAGTGGGGGTGAGAATAGAGTGGTGTGTCTATAAAGAATAATGTGATTAAAATATTATATATAGGGTGACTGGCATTTATGTTTGCCTAATGTACTGAACATCTGATATTTTTTTCGCAAATTCGGCTTTGCAATAAAGTATTGAATATTACTCCCATAATGATAATTGTTTGTTATCATGAGCACAATCACGTATTTATGTATCGTACACTAATTACCAGTCATCTTATATATAGACACATAATAAATAGGTAATCATGTGTCAATAATAATCAATCAATGTAATTATTTATATAAACGCATATGAAAGTATACTTTTATATCCATACCCGTTACTGATGATATTTATGTAGTCAAAAGTAAAAAAAACGAAATCCCAAAATTGTCCACGAAAATTTGTCATAATTGGTAAATTCATAAATGAATGAATTATTCATAATTGCTACTAGAAAATACTACGCCGTGTTTTTCCATTGTTTTTCATTCATAATCAATACTGTACAATATTTCCATAAATTGAGTGACATTTTGGGACATAAACAAATGCTAATAACTCTGCTGTTTATGAATATTATTTATTGAGACTTTCCTTAAATAATAACAAGACCTTTTCTAATAAACCCTTTAAGTATTTGTACTAATTAAAAAATAGTGGTGTATAATAAAAATGCATTTTTTATAACTTTTATTTGTCTGTTTTTTCCGACTAATTTCAGAAACAGCTAGATCAATTTTACAGGAGTTTCACTGACGGATAGCTGATGTTACAAGGAGTAACTTTGGTTATTTTTCACTTTCCCGCGGGAACGAGATTTCAAACTACAGCATACGTCTTCGAAACGGTTGAACAATATTTGACAGGACTTTCGCTAATTGATAGCTTAGATGTAGAACCCATCTAAGCTATCAATTAAACAAAAAAAAAATAAGAACTAAATAACACCCCCCTTCCCCCCGAACCCTTGTTTTCTTATTATTCTTTCCTTTTTTTTATGCACCTGCCATGTTTTCTCTTCACTACCCTTGGTTGACTGGTAGAGAATGCCTAAGGCATTAAGTCCGCCTTTGTACCTTTATGTTGCATGAAGTTTTAATAAATAAATAAATAACGATTTGACCCAAAAAAAAAATGTTCTTAAACTCAAATCAGCTAAAATATAAAATAAAATTGTTTGTATTTCTGTTCTAGAAAACTAAAAGATTGTTCTCCTAAACAGTGTACCCATTTTGTTAACCAGCTAAGCATTTGGGAATTTCTAAGCCATGAATAACGCCCTGTTTTATTTATTAGCCATTTGTTTATTGAAGCGTCCAAGCATTCGTATGTTATTTTGATGTAGTCTTCTATAGGGTGACTGGTAATTAGTGACCGATACTTAAACACATGATTGTACTCATGATTACAAACAACTTTCCCATAGAAACTTTTTCTATATTCTCATTAGTTTTATCACAATAATAAAACAGCTGTTTAAATACGCGCGCGCGCCTTCGACCGGCAAACGCTCAGCTATTAACCGCGTGACGCCGTCGTACATACAAACTAGTGAGTATATAAAAAAAGTTTCTTTGGGAAAGTTGTTTGTAATTATGAGTACAATCACGTATTTAAGTATCGGTCACTAATTACCAGTCACCCTATATTTTATATGATTACAGTTTGTCATTTGACTATTTCTACTGACCAGTTGGCCCACTGTCCCCTTGGTCCAAACAGTGACAGCATTACTAGCCCCCATCGGGCATGTCGTGCCCGATATTTGAGTGGTCCAGTCGTTTTCCAACCCCTTCTTATCAGCAGGATACCAAATAAAGAACGTAGCACAACTCGAGTTCCACCAATTCACGGGGAAATGTAAAATAATTTTGCCTATCAAACCCATTGACAGATTGTCTATGGCCGATATTTTTTCTTGTGGCAATACTGGCGTAAATAGTTTTGTGTGGCTGAAATTTTTTATTTATTGTAGTTTTTGCAATTGACACGAGTATTTAAAGTCATTAGACTATTATTATATTGCCATACTAAGCGAAAAAGTGGTTTTTAATTTTAAAAAAAATGCATTGTAATGCCTAAAACGCTTCTCATCATAAAGTGCCTATTACACTACGCGATATTCAGCACACGATATTCAGACTGTCTTATTTTTTGTTCCGAGTAAGACCGGTCTAACCTTTATCCTATATCGCGTAGTGTAATTGGCCCTTAAGGGTTACGCGTAAAATCCCTATCTTTATTGGAATATTGAAAACAAAACAAACCGTACTTAGTTATATTATGAATGCGAAAGTAACTCTGTTACGTTTTCACGCCTAAGTTGCTAAACGGATTTTAATGGAATTTAACTTGGGATATAGTCTAGTCTAGGATATGGTAAAGGACTCGAGATTCTTTTTATCAAAATATAAAGCCGGTGAAAGCCGCAAGCAGAGGCTTTTATTCAGTATATGTCACAAAGATGACGGCAATCGTTATTTACAAAATCATTTTTTTTCTCAAAATTCTCTTTTATTGAGTTACCACTTTTTGACTTAGTAGAGCAGTATGTGCACATACAATATTTTGAGAGATATATTCAGGTCTTGTAACGTCAGGTAGCAACTGAGAAATTGCAGATCGAAACCAAAAGCACCTAGCCTGACCGGGGAATCGAACCCAGGACATTATGCTCATCAGCAGTGCTTGCGAACACTACATGATGATTGATGAAATGATTTTCTTATGAAAACACCACAGAACATTGCCGAACCTGGGGATCGAACGAAGCTCTGTGATAATACAACAGGAAAAACTTTGATATCGCAGATGCCGATAGGCGTCGGTGACCGGTTTCTATCAGGTAAAAATATCTGCTTATTTGCCAAGATATCTTCTCTGGGTTGTGAAGGTTACATATGCAGTCGCTCCGTGTAAATGACTAGTATTCAGCTAACCTGGTTGTACAACTAGTGCCATCCTTGCGGGTTAGCTGATCACCTCGTCATCTTAGATGTAATCCGGCTATACAGATGATGTTCTACTTGTCTCTTTGAGAATTTCAAAGACACGGTCATGATCTATGACACTCTTGGCTATATAACTGGTGCCATCCTTACGGGTTACTTTACGGTATTCAGGAATATAATATAAATACGGAATCAGGTTAGAGGGATAATGCACTTAACTTTCTTTTAGAAAAGAACTGTCAAAGACATGATCACTATAACATTCTTGGCTCTATAACTGGTGCCATCTTTGCAGTTTACCACGGACGTCTTGGACGGAATCAGGTTTAACAGATGATGTTGCACTTACCTCTCTTTGAGAACTCCTCAAGACACGATTACTATAAAATTCTTGGCTCTATAACTGGTGCCATCCTTACAGGTTACTGCGACATCCTGGGTTGGGATGGGATCTATCCTTGCTAATTACCACTAGGTCTTGGACTGAATCAGGCTGAACAGATGATGCACTTACCTCTCCTCCAGAACTTCTAAAGAAGCGGATTTGCTCGTCATCTTAAATGGGATCTGGCTTTACCAGCTGACGTTCCACTTACCTCTCTTTAAGAACTCTCAAAGGAACGGTTACTATGACATTCTTACCATCCTTGGATGGGATCAGGCTGGACAGATGATGCACTTACCCTTCCTTCAGAACTGCCAAAGACACGATGCACTTAACCCTCTTTCATAGCTCTCAAAGACATGTTTACTATGTTATTCTTGGTTCTATTACTGGAGCCACCCTTGCGGGTTACCATGTCGTCTTAGATGAGATCCGGCTATACAGATGATGTTGCATTTACCTCTCCTTCAGAACTGCCAAAGTCACGGTCACTATGACCTTCTTGGCTCTGTAGCTGGTGTCATCCTTACGGGTTACCATGATGTCTTAGATAGGATCTGACTACACAGATAATATTATTGACAGACTAACGTTTGATCTCACCTGATGGAAAGCGACAATGTGGTCGGTAATGGAGCAGGCTTGCCTAGAAGTAACCTATTCACTGTTTACTTGATCCCCAGGTTGTAGCTATCAGAAAACACAGACTCCGACAGGGAAGTCCTTAGCTGTACGCACAAAACAATTTGTCCGTCTGGGTAGGATGACCATCTACCGGAGACAGAACGCCCGCACTTCAAGCACTTACCTTTCCTTCAGGACTCCCAAAGATACGGTCACTATCACATTTTTGGCTCTATAACTGGTACCATCTTTGCAGGTTACTAAAACATCTTGAGTTGGATCCTGTGGCCAGGTAATCTGGGTGACTTCCTTTTGCAATTTGATGTCTAAGTTCGGATAGCCGGGTCCATTGTTGTATGTATTCTAGGGGGTTGACAGAGGGGGGGTTAGTTTTTTTTTTGTAGAGTAGAAGAAAAGAGAAAAGATCATACTGTGCCTAAGACGTATTTATTTATTTTCGCATACCTATCACAGTGTAGGCTTTTTTAACCCAAAGGTTGACTGGTAGATAATGCCTTGTTGCATTGAGTTCGCCTATGTACCAATATTGTACATGAAATTTAAATAAATAAATAAGACTACGCTCACATGGATTAAAACTAAAAATTAACAATGCCCTTCTTCTTGAGCCATCATCATGATCATTTCAGCCGCAAGACTTCTACTGTTGAACATTAGCTTCCCCCAAACGTCGCCACAACGACCGGTCCTGTGCGTCTCGCATCCATTAAATTCCCGAGACCCTCACCAGGTCATCGGTCCACCTTGTGGAAGGCCTTGCAATGCTGCGTCTTCCGGTCACCATTTCAGAGCCTTTCAGCCTCATCGACCATCTATTCCGCGAACAATGTGCCCTTCGGGTTATGTCGGTAACCTTGGTTCTTCTGCGGATATCTTTATCTTTACCTCTAGAAGGCGTGATAGTGCAATATCGTAGAGCGTTACAAAGCCGAGAGTGATGGCTTAGTCTCAGTTCATCATCATCATTTCAGCCGAAATACGTCCACTGTTGGACATAGGCCTCCCCCGAGCGTCGCCACAGCGACCGATCCGTCTCGCATCCAACGTAATCCCGCGACTCTCACTAGGCTTACAGTCACCCAAAGGGCAATGGAAAGGGCTATGCTCGGAGGTTCCTTGCGTGATCGCATAAAGAATGAAGATATCCACAGGAGAACCAAGGTCGCCAACATAGTCCGAAGTATCGCCAAACTAAAGTGGCAGTGGGCAGGGCACATTGCTCGTAGAACGGCTGGTCGATGGGGACGAAAGGTTCTTGAGAGGTGACCGCGCACCGGAAAACAAAGCGATGGAAAACCTCCCACAAGGTGGACCGACGACCTAGTCTCATTTAATACTCACAAAATCAAGTGCTCAACGCGCCTAAAGGAGTTTCCACTTCAAGAACTGTACTATGCGATTCAAATTAAAATAGGACCGACTTAGCGCCATGTTGTGACGAATCATAGCTGTCAAATCAATTCAGGTAGGGTGAACCAAAAAAGATATTTTGTAAATTAAATTTATTTACGGATTATGAACGAAAAAAAGTTAAATCAGAATCTAGTTCTTCAATTCTGCTTATCTCTGCATTACTGTGTGAATTATCTTAGTAGTGCCGGTTCTTCTCCATAGGAAACGACCAATTTGGAACCGTGCACTAGCTTCTGACGTTTTATAAGTGCCCATGTAGGCCTACGTGAAATAAAAAAAATGACTGTATTTGACTATCCCTCTTTACCGCTTGCTTGACTGCCATTTACTTCACTAAGACTCGGACGCAAATAAATTTTCTTTGCAAACCGTACTCTTCAAGCAACATTTGATAGATAGAGGTCATTGACGTTCCTATTCTAATTTGAAGTATAAGCATTGTAAGTACGTAAACTTACCAATAAAATCTGGAACAGCGTCTTATATCCATGTCTATGCCAGCTCATGTGCTGATGGCCGCCCAGCTCCTCATACCTCGACTGTGTCGTCAAATCGTTCCAGCTGTTCGAAGACTCATAGTTGTCTATGACCAAGTCTATGAACTGTAGCAGATTGTCTATGAAATCCTTGTCGTTGAGTAGATGAGGGTATTTTGTTTTTATATAGTCTGTTAAGCTGGAATATAAACATATTATAAAATGAGACTAAAATCTTCATAAATGGAAAAAAATATATATTTAGATCAGCCCCCCCTAGCCAAGTTACGATCGTTTCATTTGTGTCGAACGCCTCGAGTAGGCCACGCCTCCGATTCCCTTTGTTCTGACCACGAGACTGAGCGTTGAGATGACGTCAGAACAATTAAATCGGAGGAGTTGCCTACTCGAGACGATCAACGAAAAGAGAATCGAAACGAAACGGTTGTAACTTGGCTAGGGGGGGCAGATGAAGCCATGTAGTCGACGGTGACGGCACGCATGCCTAGATGTAATCTACTCTCTATTCACTCTTGACTTAAAGACCCCTAGATTAGCTATCAGGAAACACAGACTCCAGCAAGAAATTATTCTTAAATTATAAGGTCAATAGATTAATTAAGCGTCTACATAGCAACTCATTTATTCGTTGTGTGTGTCTTTGTGTTTTTCCATAAAAGAAATTAGTCAATTTTCATTGGGAACACAAAACACACGCTTGCCCTAGAAACAGGGCTTATTATGATTTTGTTTTATTACTTTGATAAAGGGAAATATATTTATCTTTGGATACGTCATTACTAATATTAAACGTGATAAAAATAGAAGCTTCCGTTATCAGAACCATTCATTAATATTATCAACATTATCCTGTAACCGGGGCTCAAGTCTGCTATTACAATAGTGTCAGAATGGTCTATCATTGATTTCATAATTTTATTGTTGATTTTGACAAGTTTAGTAATCTACTAATATAATGGCGTCATTATGACTTTTCAATGGCCAACCACTGACACTGCATTGTAAGAAGTGCCATAGAATTGTAATCTCGTACATATTGACAAATGAATGTCTGACGTATGCGGTCTGCTAATATTTTGACAGTTCCTTTGATCAGTGACCTACCATTAGAACGACATTGTGCAGTCATAGCTTTTAATAAGCTCGATATTTTCATTCTACCACAACTCTATTACGAGACCATTGACCATTATGAATTAGTAGATTACGAACTTTTAGCAAAATGATAATGGGATCGTGTTGGAATGTCGAATTTATAAAAATAGCAGACTTGGAGCCCCTGTTTTGTATCAGCTTACGACAAAGACCACATGGTAACTAATTAGTTATAGTTGAACATCTGCCGGAATTAAATGCACAAATACTCGCACTGCCGCCTAGGCGGCAGTATGAGCGGTAATAATATAAGCTTGACTCCGATCCTACCTGACGGTAAGCAGTGATGCAACGTTGATGGTGAAATGCACTAGTTTATTAAGAGCCTATTCACACTAGCCTTGAAAACACCTAAATTAAAATCGAACGTAAAGACCGCAGCAGGCAAATTGTTCCAGTCCTTCGATGCACGCAGTATAAATGACGAGGCGAAACGGACCGTAAAGGATTCAACAACATAAGGTTTTTTTTTTTTAGGTGGGAAAATCATCTTATGACAAATCTCACTCTTGGGCGGAGCGAGAGATAGTGTCAGACTTTTACTGACTAAAAACCCACTCCTGTTCCTTCTTTGCCTTCGTCCCAGGGCCCCGGGTTTCGCTTTCACACTACCCATGGCCCCAGTAGGCTTCGACCCTGCTGGGCCCCTACGATTTGCTGACATCTCCCTGAGGCGCGCGTGGAACAATACGCGCCGTCGACGACTTAGGCTCGGTCCGGATGGTTACCGGACGATCGGACGGCGAGCCACCCATTGCTCGCCGTCCGCAAGCCCGCGCCTATGGTAACAACATAAGGTTGTCTGATGGCAAAAATGTGAAGGAGGAATCAAGTCATGCAATTGTGCTCCAGGCTTTGGTTCCTGCCAGATTGGACTTAACCAAATCTGAATCACCAATTAGCGTTTTCGCACGCCTTTGCACTGAGTCCAAAGCAGCTAGATGGTATTCTTCAACCCTTGCAGCTGTTAATTTCTTACCCACACACTCCTCATCAGACAGCACCAACTTAAAATACAAATTTAACTTACCGCCTAGTGATATACTGCCCTAAAGGCTCCGGCACCGCAGGGGGGTCATCCACAACTCCTAAGCTGAAGAGCACGAGATCGTTCAAGACTTCCTTCTCACCAGCACTGCCGTCTGAACGGTACACGTCGAAGTCCATTTCTTGGGGCAAAACTGTGACGTTGTTTTGTATCGCTAGGTCATAGACGCGAGAAGGGAATTGACCATGGATCCTGTGGGAAGATGGTTATATTGTCTAGATACTCAGCTAAATAGAAAGAATTATGATAATCGTAAGGCGATTCCAGAGGGCTTAGCCATGTATACCGGACGTGACGAGACGTAACGTTGGAAGGCCTCCTACAAGGTGGACCGATGACTTGGTAACGGTTGTGGGAGTCCGATGGATGCGAGACGCACAGGACCGTTCATTGTGGCGACACTTGGGGGAGGCCCATGTCCAGCAGTGGACGTCTTTCGGCTGAAATGATGATGATGATAGCAGTGTTGATAATCTACAAACTTTAACGCTAGTAGAAAACTTCAAATGTATGGGAATGACATCATCTCAACGTTAAGTCACGTGGGCAGAACAAAGGAATCAGGGGTGTTACCGACTGTAGAAAGATATTCGAAACGAAACGGTCGTAACTTGGCTAGGCCTGCTGGTCACCGTAAGCACGGGCGTGTGGACGGCGAGTACCCAGTCTGTTTTGGTGCCAAATAAACCTATTTTCTTTCTTTATATTTAAGTATTTCTTTCATTTTCTATTTATTTCTGAAATTCTCCCTTTTTTTCTTTAATTCTCTCTTTCTTTCTTTAATACTCTCTTTCTTTCTTTCATTCTCTCTTTCTTTCTTTCATTCTCTATTTATTTCTTTCATTCTCTCTTTCTTTCTTTCATTCTCTATTTATTTCTTTCATTCCCTCTTTCTTTCTGTCATTCTCAATTTATTTCTTTCATCCTCCTTTTTTCTTTCATTCTCTATTTCTATCTTTCATATCTATTTCTATCTATCTTTTATTATCTATGTCTTTATTTAATTATCTCTTTGTTTCTGTCATTCTCTATTTATTTCTATCTTTCTCTCTTTAAAAAAAAATCTTTAGAAAGAAATCTCTCGCTCTTTCGTTTATCCTCTCTTTCTTTCATAACTTTATTTTTAACCATCCGAGTTGACTGTCAGTAACAAAACTGCAACAAAACTCACCATTCGGCTCCTAATTCGACGACACCATCACCAAACGGTACAGTATTCACTCTGCCCCCGACTCTGTCCATGGCTTCCAGCGCCAGGACCTTCTTACCAGCCTTCGAAAGCGTGGACGCGGCGGTACAGCCTGCAGCACCCATGCCTACGATGATCGTGTCGTAGGGCTCCGGCATTGTTGCGCTGAAAAAGAGTGGATTGTTAGCTGGTACATCACTATCATTATGAGAGCAGTGGTGGTCCAGTATGAGCAATGGGTAGCTCGCTGTCCGATCTTCCGGTAACCGTCGGGCCCGAACCCAAATTGTCGACGACGCGTTGTCTTCCACGAGAGATATCAGCAAAATCGTAGGGTACCAGCAGGGCTAAAGCTTTTCTTGAGGACTAGCTCCTCAAGATGGATCGAATGACGCATTTGTCCCACCATGTGGACACTAGCCCAAAATACAAATACAAATAAATACGCACAAAAAAATCATAAACAAACATTTACAGACACAAACAACAAACAAACAAAAAAAAACAAATATATATGTACTAAACTAAACCTCCCCCCACCTCCTCCTACCTCTATTCTAGTAGATATAATTATGTACAAACTTGACTGTGTCTGTTATTAGTTTTTGTTTTAGTCCTAAGCATATTATGGTAACAGATTATGTAAACAGTATTTTGTATGCCTTAGTTAATGTAGTTAGTATGGATCATCAAACTTGACGAAGACCTGTAACCTGTACCTACTTTCCGTGCAAATAAAGATCTATTCTATTCTATTTTAACATTTATCCTGAAGAATAACATAATATGTAATATTTTGGTGATTCTTTACTGCAGTGGTTTTTTTTATTTATTTTTTATTATTATTTATAAGCTCGCGTTTGACCACTGTCTCACCTGATGGTAAGCGATGATATGGCCGAAGATGGAGCACGCTTGCCTAGAAGTAACCTATTCACTCTTGACTTAAAGTGGATGGAGTGGATTTTGGAGATAGACGGAACAGAGAGTAAAGTCCCGCAAACCTCCGTTGAAAAGGGAGGATCCTCCGACCAGACGGGATGTTATGTCTGGTGGGCTACTGCCCGATAGATGATTTCAAGCTAAGAAAAGCCCGTACGTTCCAATCGCGCTGAGAACTTTGATTGCGCGATGCAGGATTAGTTCTTATGTTACGCCATAGATGTCGCTACAGGATCATATACTTTTGCACATGATAAAACTCGCGATTAGCTCCTTATAGGCATTAATTGAACTTTCATTAAAAATAGAAAACAATTGAAGTGATCAAGAATAATTGACGAAAAAGATTTTTGTCACTGAAGGAACTTAAGAATGTCAGTAATTTTTTTATGTCACGTGTCTTCGAATTTTTGATTTTAGGATATTCACCTCGCGATGTTTTCTTTCACCGTTTTGAGAGCATCATAATTCATAATTATGAAATAAATTACACAAAGTAATGCGCCTGGTGAGCAGTGGTGGCCGAGTGGTAACGGCTCCGACTTACGAGTTGTAGGTCGCGGGTTCAATCCCAGCCAGGCGCATTACGTTGTGTAATTTATTTCATCACCACTGCTCTTAAACCGGTGAAGGAAAATATCGTGAGGAAACCGGCATGTCCTAAAACCAAAAATTCGAAGACATGTGACATTCACCAACCCGCACTGGGCCCGCGTGGTGGATTATGGCCCATGCCCTCTCCTAGAGAGGAGGCCTGAGTCCCAACAGTGGGAACATTAAGAAGGCTGATTATGCTTATGCTTAATGCGCCTGGTTTGGTTTGAGCCCGCGACCTATAACTCGTAAGTCGGGACCGTTACCACTCGACCACCACAGCTCTGCTCTCAATTTTTAAGTTTAAACTTCCAACAGTTCCAACGGTAGCGTGTTAAGAGTTAAAGATGGCCGACTCTGCAGAGCCTGCATAGAGGAGGACGAGACAGTGCAGCGACATCTAAAGGAATTCAAATTCGAAATTCAGCATCGCAATACCTCTCTCCGCGCGATTAGAAAATAATCTAATCGCCCGAAATCAACTACCGGGTAGTTGTGCGCCTGCGCAGACGACGGATTTTTGTCCGCAGATTTTTTTGTCCGCTAAAATAGATTGCTTACAACTGTATCGAGTAACGCAAACGAGGGATTCAAATTACCGAGTACAAAAAGTCTCCCGAATAACCGAGGACGCAGAGAGCGGACCGGACAAAAGTACGGGGGAGCCCCCGAAAAAAATTAACTCGTGTGATTAAGCGAAGCAATGCACATGGCGGACTTTAGTCCGCATTGTGCGTTCGAGAGTGACGTACGTATGCACGACGGTAAACACGCACACCGTGTGCGTTGAGTCCGCGGTAAATCCGCGTACATTTTTCTCCGCCGCGGAGAAAAGTTCATCGTCTGCGCAGGCCCCCTAGCCAAGTTACGATCGTTTCGTTTGCGCCAAACGCCTCGAGTAGGCCACGTGACTGAGCGTTGAGATGACGTCAGAACAAAGGAATCGGAGGCGTGGCCTACTCGAGGCGTTCGACGCAAACGAAAGGATCGTGACTTGGCTAGGGGGCAGGCCTTTACACTAGTGATGCAACGGAAGTGTGTTAACGAAGGCGGAAACAGAAAAAGATGTCAAAAGTAAATCTTTGCGAATGCAGAAGCGGAAACGGAAGCGGAAGTGTTAATAGTATAAAGAAAAAGCACAATTCTATTTTTTATAAACAACAGGTTTACGTCGTAATCACGTCACGACTCACGAGGCGCGGTGATGCGCAGAATAAAACAAAAACATATAATAATAAAGCAACTCGTTGCGACACCGCCCCCGTCACCCCCCCACCCCCCCGCGCTCTTCGCTGTATTCTAAGCGGAAACGGAAGTGAAAAAGCTTGCGGAACTTCTGCAAAAGCGGAAGCAGAGTTCTGTTGCAATACTACATAAAACCTCTAAACAGATGTGTGTGAGCAGCTCATCTGCTTCTAAGGGGCCCAGTGATCTACACCACAAACTATGGGTAGAACATAGTGAGTGCAGGCAGGCCAAGGAGGCACCTCCTTCCATTGACCGCTTCACAAAAGGGGTCCAATGACTCGACTAAACCAAAGTTGCAAAAAAAACAGTTCAAAAACACCCATCTACGGACCGACCTCAAGTTCCTCCAATATTAATCATATAGATTAACCATTCGAATATTGTAATTAGTGACACAATAGAAAGACAATAAGAGAGTGAAGCCGGCATTCGCTAGGAGTTTAATAAATTAATATTAACTAAAATCCAGGGTTTAATGAATTAAAAAGCTTAGCTATTCAACTGACATAAAAAACTGGCCACATGCAAGTTAAGACTCACACATCTGAAGGGTTCCAAACTACAACATTAAAATCAAGCAAAAACCGCCTATAAAATAATGGTGTTTTTATGGGAACACCTTTAACTTTTAACTATATTTTTATTTTATTATTTGATAAAAATACACATTCTGTGTAAGTTTTATCAGTCTACCTCTTACAGTTTATGAGATGCAGCCCACTGAAAGACGGAGACACAGCGGAGGTTTAGTAGCAGGGTCCCATTGGCACCTGTTGGGTATGGAACTCGGTAAATTTGAGAAGTGGTTCCTAACTTTATAGACGATATATTACAATGAACCTGCAGACTGACAAAAAAAAAAAATTTGTTTTATGATAAAACTTAATGATTATTTAAAGTTATATTATTTATTTAAATCTTGTACATTGTATTGGTAGGTATTATATGTAATCATTATTTGTAATATCTATAATGAAAACAAAATGGTGTGGTGATAGCATTGTTAGTTGTTATCAAAATCATATTTAAATGTAAACAAAATCGGCTGCTCTGGTGTTATGGAAACTTTTAAGTAATTGTTACATAGAATAATATGAATAAATAATTCATTCTTGCAGCACAATTAATATTTCTAAAGTTTTCATTCAAAATTGAAGAGAAATATTATTAATATTCTTATTTTAAATTAACTATCATAGATAAAATTCCTTTTTTTCTAAGTAAAAAGAACTACATTATGTACTTACATCGATTTCCCGATAACCGATAGAAAAAGAGTTTGTTTAGGCAATTTTTGACCTCTGAATAAAGTTATCACAAGAAAGTTTAGCGTGCGCACCTTTGATCTAACCAACGTGCAATAAAGATTAAATATCATTCGTAAGGTTATACAAGTAAGCACAGTCACCACGTGTAGCACATTAACTCAGTCAATAAGAGAAATAAGTCATTTTATTGTTTAATTACCTATTTGTATAGTGTTTTTTAATGTAGATAAGGTATATTTTTAAATTATCGCCAATTCATAGGAAAACACAATTTGACGTTTGGTTCACACACGGGGTCTGAGGCTGCCAGCACTAGAATTTTAATTTGCAAAATGACATTTTAAAAAGGTTTACACCACATTTTAAATGGTCGATTTTTTTTAAAAAAGCAAGTCATCGCAAGGCCAGAACAGCTGCTCTAAGTTTATCAAGGGCAAGATCGATCGTTTATGGAGTACTGCTCTCATCTTTGGGACGGATCTACCAGTCAGATACTGAGAGAATTGAGAAGAGGCGAGCCAAGAGGATCATTGGCAATGATACACTCGTCGAGTCGAAGCTTCAAAGTCTTAAGCATCGATGACAAATTGTTAGCCTGTCGATTTTTTACCGGTTGCATTTCAGGGAGTGTGCGTCGGAATTGCATAGCCTAATTCCGCCTAACCCGTTCCGTCATCGAACCACCAGGCGTAGGGTGATGCACCACCGGTACATGGTAGATATCCCACCTATCCGCACAAAACGTTTTTGGGAACACATTCATTGTGCGAACAGCTAAACAGTGAAATTCGCTCTCGGAGTCTGTATTTCCTGATGAAATAAGTTACTTCTATGTAAGCGCGCTCTATCGTCGACTAAATAATCATAGGCATTAAGTCCGCCTTTGTACTTTATGTTGCATGAAGACTAAATAAATAAATAGTCGCTTTCTATCAAGTGAGATATTGGTCAAGAGCAAACCTGTCAACAATTAAAAAGGCTAAGTATCCGCGCTTATAAATGCTTACGATCGTCTGACAGTCTTACTGGAAACGTTACAAGTTAATCTCAACACTGCTTTAAATATTTAATTTATTCCAAATAAGAACGGCTGAATTTATTCCAAATAAGAACTTATTTTTTCTTTATTAGTTTCAAATGGGTTTCCCTTCTAAAATTACCCACAGAGATGGGTCAAAATATAATATGGTAACACTCCAATTGTCAAAATAGAAACTAGCGTTCCATGTCAAAATTTGTGCGATGTTTAGCATCACATTTCGTTGCTGGATTTTTCCACTGTTACAGATTGAGGTTGGTTACAACTAGGGTATACAAGATCCTATATTCATATTCTTGGGTTAAAATAACAAATACTTAAGTTCATTCATCTTTAGCAGCAAAATGTCATGGAAAAAATAAAACCGATTGGGAAAGAAAAAAAAATCATGATGAATCAAGCAAACAATACCTTGAGAGTAGAGTGCGTAAAACTGACATATATTGGTTGAGGAAAACCACTTATTCGAACCAAATAATCGTACCCAAGACTTCACGTTTAAAAATAACTCTTGTAACCATGAACCCATGAATCCGCTCAATTGCGCAACCATTAGAACATTAGACAGAGCTACTGTAGTAAAGACTGTTTTAAAAATATACTGGTCACACTGTACACACTTTAAAATAGGTTACTGCTTGCTCCAATTGAAAGGTAAATTAGATTTTAACAGGTAAAGTACACTCTTCCGTTCATAGTCAATTTATTGATGTCTTTAATGACTGTTATCATGAGTCCCGATTGGTTCTGAGGTCATCAGTCAAGATTGAAATGTTTAAGTACAGTCAGCGCCAAAAATAGATAATCCATTCTATCATCGAAGCGAAATTGATTATAATCGTTCTATCATCATCATTTCAGCCGAAAGACGGTTGTTGGACATGGGCCTCCCCAAAGTGTCATCATATCGATCGGTCCTGTGCGTCTCACATCCATCTTATTTCTAAGACCGTCACCAAGTCGTCGCGTTGGTCTACCTTGTGGAAGACCTTACGCTGCGTCTTTCGGTACGTGCTTGCCACTCCAGAACCTTTCATCCCATCGATCATCTATTCTGCGAGCAATATACCTTACCCATTGCGACTTAGGTAAATTTGGCGACTATGTCGTGTTGGTAACCTCGGTTCTCCTCGTTTCATATTTGTACTTAAATACTTCTACCTAACTGTGGCGTACTTATTCAAGGTTGATTTAGATCAATCGAATAATTACTACAACGTGGACTGGATAGGATCGTTGCCTAACTTAGTTTCGCGGCTGTTTTCCGACATCGTCTTAGGCAAAATAGTACCTGCTTCTTTTTCTTCGGATTAAACCTTAATATACCTGGACTTACGAGATAAAAGCCGGGGAAAGTGGAATTTTAACTTTTCTATAACCACCCCGGTGATCTAAATCAGAGAAAGGGTCCCGTGAACTTTTAAAAGAACACTCCGGCGCTGGTTAGGACACATCCCTGACGAGGCTCTAAAGGGGTCTCCCCTAAACCTCAGTGTGCACGGCAGCACGTAACTGATCACTGTGCCACCGTCTTTAATAAGGTCATACGGTGGGTGGACGGAGTCCAGGTCAACAGTCTCTGAGCACCCATGATCCCGGAATCTCACCTACCTCAAATGGTGCAGTCGAAATTTCGGCGTTTTAGGCGACGAGGTGGCTTCCTTCTCCTAGTGGGATTGGCAGACAGAACAGTACTTAACTAAAATAACTATCTCGTTTTAGATGTGACTGTTCCACTTCTAGACAAAACCATCTCTCAAGTCCTTTTTTTTAAGGTAAGCGATGATGTGGTCGACGATGGGTCACGCTTGCTTAGAAGTAACCTATTCACTCTTGACTAAAAGACCCATAGTTTATAGCTGTCAGGAATCACAGACTCTGGCTAGGAATTCCACTCCTTAGCTGAACGCATAATGAATGTGTTCCCAAAACGCTTTGTACGTATAGGTGAGATGTCCACCATGTACTGATGGCGCAACGCCGTACGCCTAGTGGTCAAATGATAGAACTGACCTTTTTTTCCGGTGGGAAAATCATCCAATGACATCCCCCGCTCTTGGGCGGTGCAGGAAGGTGTATCAGACTTTTACTGACTAAAAACCCACTCTTGTTCCTTCGTTGCCTTTCATACCAGGACCGAGTCTTCCTTTCAGAAACAGACCCTTGGCCCCAGTAATCCCTCAAGTCCTAGGTCCTCCAAATCATCTCGCCATCCCTTTCTGGGTCGACCTCGACGGCACTTTTTATCTTCATGGGCCCACTTTTTCATATCCAGTGGCTATTGTGCATGCGATTGACGTTTACTTACTTAAGTTTTATTTTTTATTTTATTTACTTAAATAAATATTATATACTTGAATTTTCATTTCGAGCTTTATTATTAACCTGAATTCATCGATCGCTACCAACTCATTAACGACTTTAGCAGTGTGTATTTTATTTAATTTCATTTTTAAATGACAATTATGTCATTAAAAAAACTGGGCAAGTGCGAGTCGGGTTCCGTACAAAGTTAAAAGGTAAATTTCAGTTTACGATTTATGACGTATTAAAAACAAACTAATTACTTGATCTCGTTCAAACCAATTTTCGGTGGAAGTTTACAAGGTACACCATATATTTTTTTTAGTTTTATCATTCTCTTATTTTAGAAGTTACGGGGACACACATTTTACCACTTTGGAAGTGTCTCTCGCGCAAACTATTCAGTTTAAAAAAAAATATATTAGAAACCTCAATATCATTTTTGAAGACCTATCCATAGATACCCTACACGTAAGGGTTTGATGAAAAAAAAAATTGAGTTTCAGTTCTAAGTATGGGGAACCCACAAAATTTATTGTTTTTTTTTTTCTATTTTTTGTGGAAATCTTAATGCGGTTCACAGAATACATCTACTTACCAAGTTTCAACAATAAAGCTCTTATAGTTTCGGAAAAAAACGTGGCTGTGATATATGGCGGGTTCCTTTTTTTGCCATTTGGCTACGGAACCCTAAAAAGGCCCTAAAAGGCTTGCAAAGAAATTCTAGCATAGATTTCGTTGTTTCAAAATTTGAAAATGTTCTTATAGTCTAAATTCAAATATAACTTATTTTTTAAACTTAGTCCGTTAGTTGTAAAAACGTTTTTAATCAGATATGATAATAACTACTGGGGCTGTACTGGCGCTGCCGTTGAGACTCATGAGGCCCTCAAGCAGCACAAATAATATAACCTTATTTGTAACTGGTTTGTGCCAGCGGCTTTGCTTGTGTGAAAGTACGGTTTCACCATACAAACTATCAACCCACTTTCACCCACCCTCGTAAGGAGAGGATTTTGAAAAATCTTTTATATATTTGTACGCATCACTAAAAAAATTGGTTGCCTGTAAAGTCGGTATACGGGCGAAAGTTTTACGTGACAACGACTTTGAGTGGTAAAATAATTTTAATGTGAATATTCATTCGTATAGTAGGACGCGTGCCTTTCACTTTTTATGTCTGTCTCTCTCGCTCTTAGGCGGGCTAACCATGCCCGAGTGGAAGGGACGCGTGCCTCTCACTCGCTCTCATTGTGAGCGCATAACGTGAGCGGAGCGTAACGCAGTTTCTTGAAGTGTCACCCGGCAAACCAATTTATAAGACGTTGTCACGTCAAAACACCTCTGTGCAAATTTTTAGTGTTCTTTTTCCAAGGATTTGTGCTGGGCGTTGATGAGTCATGATGGAGCAGTGGTGGACTTACGAGTTGTAGGTCGCAGGTACAAATCCAGCCAATCCTGCGATTGGCTGGATTTGTGTAATTTATTGCATCACCGCTGCTCTCAAAACGGTGAAGGAAAACATCATGAGGAAACCGGCATGTCCTAGAACCAAAAATTCGAAGACATGTGACATCCCCCAACCCGCACTGGACCCGCGTGGTGGATTACGGCCCATTCCCTCTCCTAGAGAGGAGGCCTGAGTCTCAACAGTGGGAACATTATAAGGCTGATTATGTTGATGAGTCGAGTGAGTCAGGACTTTGCCTTTTATATTAAACTCGTTAAAAAATAAAAGGTTCGTTTTGACATTTGAGAAATACCCTTGAATGTAACTTGGAACGAAACTGAAAGAAACATTAAAGTAGTATATTAGTAGCCGGACAAGCCGCTAGGTAGTCAAAATACAAATGTCAAAACGAGCCTTTTATTTTTTGACAACTTTAATACAGATTACAGTTTTAAGCCGTTTGGGGTCAAAACGCCTTGGTCATGGGGTTAAAAAATCCGTTTCCCCTTCAAAGATATTTATCGTCAACTGGTCAACACAGTGTGGCCAAAAGCTGGTTCGTTCTTTGTTCAAAGAAAACAATCAATCTTTTTTGGCTTTCAATGTGGTAATGCTGCCAGTCTTCTGGGCAAATTTCCGGATGACAGCGATGTGGAAGAGAACTCCAACGCCTGAGTGTATTTCTATTTTGTTTTTAAAATATATATATACTTACTTGAAATCAGAAACGTTTATTTTAAATATACCAATTACAGGCACTTTTGAATCGTCAAAATGTCGGTCAGTCAAAAGAAAAAAAGTGAAGCTAAATTGCACGTTCCAAAGCGTAGATCTCTATGGAGAAGAACGTGCAAGAAACTCCATGGACACTCTTTATAATCATATTATGGGTTACATAAATCTTGATTACATATTTCTTGTCGCTTCTAATATGTGAGCACAATGTAGATAAGTAATTGATTTGGTTTAGTATAAATAGCTACCTATTATTTAAATTATTTGTGTCCCTACATATTAATTTATTGATATGCATTGTAATCAAAATTACAGCTGATTAACGTTTACAAATTGTAAGGTCAAGAACGAATAATATAAGAGATAACAATATGGATTGTGAGACTGGTGGTTGAGTAGGTACTTATTTATCAATAAACAAACTGTGGCCCACTGATGTCATCACTCATGTTTTGCTTTGGTCAAACAAAGTAAAACTTCACCCTGGGTAGAGTGACACGGTGGAGCATACGGTGGTGTGCCCTGATTGGGGGAGCACCGCCGTGACCTCGTGGAGGCTGCGACCTCTCACGCGCGCCCTGGTACAGGCCATGGTCCAGAGAGAGAAGAAATGGCAGGCGGTGGCATTCTTCTGCGAAGCAGTATTGCTAGCGAAGAAAACAGCCGCACGAGTGAGAGAACGGACTTCCTCACGTCCCAACCGCTAACTGCCGTGATCCTGGCCCCGACTATGAGCCACTTTAGGTGCGGGCTTGTAGATAACAAGCAGTGGGTAGCTCACCGTCCGGTGGCCCGGTAACCGTCCGAGACGAGCCTAAGTCGTAGATAGCGCGTAGAGTTTCACGCGCGTCTCAAAGAGATGTCAGCAAAAATGGTTCCCCACATAGAAATAATGCCGGAAAGACTACTGTAACCATAGAATAAAAAACACTGACTCGAGTGCTCCTAGTTTTATTAAAGCATTGTAATAATATTAGCCTTTTGACCTTAATTATGATTGTGGGCATGCTCATCGTGCCTTGACCCTAAATCTAAATAATATGTATATAAAAGAAGAAACTGACTCACTGACATATCAACGCACAGCCGAAACTATTGGGTCTAGGAGCGTGAAATGTATCGCAAGATTTTATTTTGGTTTAAAAAAAAAAACATCTTGTGGGACAACAAAAAAAAAGTTTTTATAATTCGTTTTCAAACTGAACATAAGTTCAGTCCTATATAACAATTTAGGGAGTTTTAATGGACAATCTCATTCCTTGGTATCTCGTAACTTGAAACTTGGCAGAAATTCTAATTAAAATACTTTCATAATTAGTTTTTCGAAACTACCCTCAAAATGCAGTTTAAGCGGTGTTTAAAGTTTTTACAAAAACATTCTCATATCAGGGTTCAAAAGCGCAGTTCCACCTTACCAATGCTAAAATGTCTAACTTTGTAGAAGAGGGTCAATGGTAAAGTATTGAATAAACTAGTTGTGGACTATGAAACTTGTACTACAAAGAAATTTTAGACACTTTAGCATTGGTAGAGTGCTACTGCACTTTTGATGCCTGACTGTACAAGACAATGATGATGACAGATAATGTGTAAGGAAGGTATAAGATTTTGAATCTGTAATAAATAAGGTACAACAGGAAAGTGGAGCAACTTATCCTGAGTTATGCGAGAAGCGGAGTGGTCAGCGAAGAAAAAAGCATCACATGGTGGATTACCATGACGTTAAAAGTGAGATTGTTTCATTCTTATTTCTGTGTGGGTAAGAGACAGAGCTATACAGGTTGTCTAGCGCCATCTCTTACCCAAAATGGACTAAGTACAAAACAATCTTACTCTAAACTTCATAGTAACCCGGCAGTACCTATTTTTAGACTTGAGGCCCTACCACGAGCTCTTAACTTGATCCATTCGATAACCTACTGAACTACTAAAGGGATGGAGTTCTATAGGCTGTATAGCTTTATTCCTTTTTCTCGCTCGCACGACTGACATTCGATGACGTCATGGTAAGACCCCAGCCCCCCTAGCCAAGTTACGTCATCTCAACACTCAGTCACTTGGTCAGAACAAAGGAATAGGAGGCGTGGCTGACTCGAGGCGATCAACGAAAAGAGAATCAAAACGAAACGGTTGTAACTTGGCTAGGGCGGCAGGTCTATTTTATTAAATAGGAAGCACAGTCAACAGTGGTAATGGTAACACTTGCATAATGACAATCGACCTTGGCCCGAAAAGCGCTGTCAATGTCAAATGAGTAGCACCTGTGTAGTAGTACCTGTGATGTGCGTTTGACCGTTTCTTCTTCATCAAAGGTTTGGTAGAACGTTATTTTCTACCAAACAAAAATTATATTATTCTCCCTAACTTCAACATACATCGACCCGCTACTAAGCAGGGTTTTTTATTTATTTAAACTTCACGTACAATAGGTAGTGGTAGGTACATAGACGGACTAGATATTCTTTACTAGTCAATCTTTAGGTTAAAAAAGACTACACTGTGGTAGGTGAGTACAATAAATAAATAATCGATATTTGAAATAGAATCAAGTATTATTAATATTCGGTACTTACTTAAAATGCGAAAATATAAATGCTAAAATAGTAAACTAATAAATCTTATGATAAATATCAAAATTTATACATAAG
Source organism: Mythimna pallens (assembly GCA_961205895.1). Classification (NCBI taxonomy): domain Eukaryota; kingdom Metazoa; phylum Arthropoda; class Insecta; order Lepidoptera; family Noctuidae; genus Mythimna; species Mythimna pallens. The sequence continues at coordinate 10,341,480 of OY540851.1, read as the reverse complement.
AGAACTGAAAATAATAATTACGGCGAAAACCGTACTAAGCCTAGGTTACCCTCGTCTCTCTCACACACCATAATATACATTTCAGGTTTTAAAAAAAAATATAACAGACTACTTTTCCAAAAAAAAAAAATACCCCGTCACAAAAAAATACTAAAAAAAAAATACTTACGGATTAGCGTTCCCGCACGCGACAAGCGCGCCAACATAAAATAAAACAACACTGAACCACAGCATGGCGGACCGTAGTGCTGCCAAATGTTGACTGTTCCCGCTTATTTATACCTTTCGAGCGAAATAACTGATCACTTAGTTAACATAAACAACGAAAAAACTGTACCTAGCATAGAGATAACTTGGTACCTAATCGTCCAATACCTAGCCTTTTGCGGTATACCATGTTGATAAGGAGTTCATCTGGTTTATTTAGTTCATCTCTAGATTCAGCTACAAAAAAAAAATGATGATGTATCAAAATGTAGGTACATTAGATTCCTGTAAATGCATCAAAGTTGTAGGGGCTGCAGCCGAGGCAGACCAGCAATGAAAAAGCCCACGAATTTCAAACGTAATTTTTACGTTTCTGCCCCAGGAGAGATAATTATGTTTTCCGAGTTTATAAATATGTCGCCGTAACGTATATCACGCCGTTTTATGCGTGCTGCGTTCTTTATTTCAGCTGTATTGAAATCCGACTGAAGGTGAAGTAGCTGCATTACATTACGGCGATGTTTTTCAATACGGCGTGATTTACGGAACGCCTTCGACATATCTTCACTGCATAGTATAAAACAAAGTCGCATCCCGTCTGTCTGTCCCTATGTATGCTTAGATCTTTTAAACTACGCAATGGATTTTAATGCGGTTTTTTTAATAGATTGAGTGATTCAAAAGGAAGGTTTATATCTCTAATTCATGCATAATATAGTAGAGAGAGAAACACTGATAATTTTAGGGGTTTCTAATGTGATTTTGTATAAAAACTCATTTATTTACATGCATACTTACATTGCAAACGCTGGCTGAACCCTACGAGATGGATCAAAATAATGTACTACAGTATTGTACACCTTAAAAAGGTCTACAAAAAAAAAATCAACGATGGTATGTCTATCTCTTAGGTTACTCACGATAACCATTTTTTATCCTTTTTACGAGAAATAATGGCTCATTTACGAATCGATTTTAAGCAATACAGTATTAATCCTAATTTAATTAAGTACCTTAAATACATTGTGAATTTAATATAGATCAATATGTCCCTTTACAGAATGTAATTTAAATGAATATTTTCGAAGATATTACTGATTTAAAATGCAGGGACATAGCGGTTGCTGTGGTACTACCTTTGTGTTTTGATAGATAACATCCAAGAGTTGATAATTTAGTTCGCCCCGGCTTTGCACGGGAGCAATGCTGATACTAAATATATTACAGAATGTCTCTATGTAGGTATAACGTTCACAGCTTTTTTTTCATTAGACAATATTCATTTCATTTTCTTGTCCCTGCATTTTAAATCTGTAAAATCTTCGAAAATATTAATAATTCTTCTGTACGTGTGTTTGTCACCTATCTCCTAAACGGCTTGACCAATTTGGATAAGTTATATATATAAATAAGTAAGTTATGTAGATAAGTTTGTTTGTATATTTGAGTGGGTTACTGGATGGCTTGAGAGTACAATTGACCTCAAGTAGGTGGCTCTGCAATCAGGTTCTCAATATTTTTTCTTGACGAATCAATCACGTCTGTCGTAATCGCTATGATTGCATATATCGTTATGTTTATACTAAAATAATATATTTCTAGATGTAGAAGATATAAAAAAAAACAAAATTTGTAACTTAAAACAATTATATTTCTTTTCAATTGAAGTTGTAATAACAGTTATTATGTTGTAAAGTTACCAAATCATACTTAAAAAACCCTTCCAAAGAAAATTGGGCCACAAATTCCTTATATTAAAGGAAAAATAATATTTTACTTAATAATTACTACATACAATAGGAAAATCGCGTTCACATTTACCTTAGATTTATGAATGTCACCGTAAAATTGTAAATAACGTTATATTATAATCTATCTCGTGAGATTGTAAACTGTGTTTTATTTTGTTGTAATTTTTCTTACCATAAGAATAATTGATTACCTGGTACCTACTAAATAATCAATAAATACTTGATGTCACTTTATTATCGAAGTGAATTTATCTTATTTGACTGACACCTGAATTTCATTCCTGACTCTATAGACAACACTGAATGGCCTACTGTAAGACCGACTAATCAGAAAAACCTTCGGACAGATGACAATTTAACGCGCAACAGATCGTGATTTAACAGTTTCACTTCGATAGGTTATAATTTACCGAAAAATAATGCGTTAAATTGTAAGCTTTATGTTACAGTTTACAATCTCGCGAGATACATTATAATCTAACGTTATTTATAATTTTACAGTGACATATAATACCTTTCGCGTTAAGATTTGACATTTAAACAATCCTTATTTACTGTCCGTTCAACCGATTATGACTTCTATTCCGTAGGCACATGGGCGTACCCAGCTTCTGGCGTAGGAGGGGGCAAGTCAGATTTTTTAGGTCGGATCTTCCGCGGCTGTTTTGTCATACACACTACACAAACACACCTACATGAAACATTAGGTATATATATTGTGTAGTGTGTAGGGCAAACAGCCGCAAATGATCCTGCTTTATAAGTAGTTAAATAAATAAAAGTAAATTTAACTATGCATGCATTTTTATTTTATTTAAATCGCTTCTACTTTAAAAGTAATTTTCGAGAATCTTCTGCAAAACGGTTTATAACATCTTCCGTGAAAGAATCGCCCATACTGTTTACAAGTCTTTTATGTACACTGAGCAAACAAAGTCCATTTATGATCTTTAAATTGTAGCCGTGGAATAAGGCATTGCCAGTAAAATTTCTAGGGATGTTTTCACTTTCGGATAAAAACATTCTGCTTGTTGGATTAATTCCGTTATCTCCAAATCTTCGAAGCCATCCTGCTTGTTAAGCCAAAAAGTGCGCCATAGTTCAGCTTCAGACGTGAGGGATTCTAATTCATAAAATTTGGATACTTCGTCCACACATTTTCTTAATTTTGGAGCTGCAATTTTTATTATTTGAGCAGGGTGTAACAATGAAAGAGCAAACGCTGGTGAATGTTCTTTACCGAATCTCACCTCTAATGAGGATGATAATGAATCCAAATAGGGTACATACAACGACCGGCGAAAATATTTGCTTAACGAACCAGCTGGATTATTTGCCCTATATTGTTGGCGGCTTGCTGTCCTTGGCTCAAGATTCAACACCTTAGCAATTTCATTAGCTGATTTCAATAATTCTTCAGTAGAAGGTACTGAAGAATTCGGCTTAAATTATTAAAATAAATTACATCGAAGGTTTTAGACTGCAATGTGTTTGCGACGGGTTGCAGCAGCGAATTGTATTTGTCTATAATACATAAAAAAAATTATGAATGTGGTTTGTCCAACTACGGATAACAATTGGAAAGCTACTTTTCTTGTCCCAGAATTACCTTTCTGTGAAAGCTTTTCCAAACCTTCTACAATTTCCACAAAATGCTTTTGAAACATCGAAATACTTTTGTATTTATGCGACCACCTTGTTTCACACAGCAATGGTATTTTCGGTGCATATTTTTGACGCAAAACTGATTCCCTGAAAAAAATTATCGTATCTTTTACAATTCCGATGCAGTTTCGGATCTCAGGAACATTATTTAAGTCATTTACTACTAGGTTTAGCTTGTGGCAGGCGCAGTGAAAATATAAGCCCTTTTTAAACGTTTCTCTCAAAATTTTTTGGACACCGCCGTCTTTTCCTGCCATCGTAGCACCTCTGTCGTAGCCCTGTCCCACACATTTGTTAACATCAATGTTTAAGGCATCGATGAATCCATTAATTTCAGTAGCTATTGTTTGAGCATCCATTTTTTGGAACTCGACAAAACTGACAAATTCTTCCTTAACATTTTTTTCCTTTTGATCGTAATATCTAAGACCTATTGATAATTGTTCCTTTCCTGCAATATCAGCTGTTTCATCAGCCAAAATGCTGCAGGCACTTTTTTTTTTCGGGTGGGAATATCATCTAATGTCATCCCCCGCTCTCGGGCGGGAGATAGTGTCAGACTTTTACTGACTAAAAACCTACTCCTGTTCCTTCTTTGCAATTTTTCCAGGGTCCCGGGGATTACTTTTGCATCACCCATGGCCCCAGTAGACCTTGACTCTGCTGGGCCCCTACGTTTGCTGACATCTCCTTTAGGCGCGCGCGGAACACTACGCGCCGTCGATGACTTGGGTTCGGTCCGGACAGTTACCGGACGATCGGACGGCGAGCCACCCATTGCTCGCCGTCCGCAAGCCCGCGGATACGGGGGCCGGAAATCAGGATCGAAATCCGGCGGCGGTTGGGGCGTGAGGACCGTTGTTTCACGCGATCGGCTGCCTCCTTTGCTAGCATTATTGCTTCGCAGAAGGAGGCAACCGCCTGCCACTCCTCCTCACTCCGGACCATGGCCTGTACCAAGGCCCGGCGCGAGAGATCGCTGCCGCCGATCGCTTACCTACCTTGGTACGAACAACATTGCTTCTTTTTACGAATAAACTGTTAAGAATGATAACAGAAAAAATTTTGAATGTACATATCTATCTTTATTATTGCTCAGCAGAATGTATGTGCATGTCACAATCACAACACAATACCAAGCAGACAGATTTCTATACTTTGATATAGACTCTGAATGAATATTTTTTAATCACCTACATTTGATTTAGCTGCTTCAAAACAATAACATGTCAAATAAAATAAATGCTAGTCGCTCGCAACTTTCTATCGAAGATTAACGAATACAGCCGAGCGTTCGAACGCTCGGCTAGATTCGGTTATGTACGTCCACCATCGTCGCGCGCGGTTTTTTGGTAATTGCATCGTGCATTTTGCCAGTGTCTACTGCGCGGTTTATTTAAAAGTAAGAGCATAAGGCCCCGTTTACATTTTAATTAGTAATTAGGCGAATTCATACATGTTCTGCGAGATTTCCAGGGGGGGGCAGCTGCCCTCCCCTGCCCCCCCCTGGGTACGCCCATGCGTAGGCATACGGATGGCATTAAAAGCATTGAATGACTTTATGGGAGAGCCAACGGAAAATTTGAATTTCGTGGTTTACACACAGTTGAATTTATAATTCAACTGTCAAGGTTTTGGGATCTAGAACTCTGTTCTTCTTCTTAGCGTATCGATGGCAAAACTAGTTAAATTCCTTGCGTGGCCCAGTATTCGGCCACGGCAATGCCGTCCGCTAATGCTGTCATTAGGTCCCTACGTGAACAGGTAACAGGGCACGTGATGCAGGATCGAAGATGGGACATGGTTTGTGGAGAGACGCCGCACAAACACTGGAGATCGGAACCGTCCGAGAACCCCCATCTGTGGAGATTGTCTTTGCTGCCAACTTGGGTGCGGAGTCTGTTTAGAGTTTTCCAGGTGGGCCATGGTAACTCGTGTCTCTACAAAGTCATCATGAGGTTTAAACTTCCCTCTGCCAGAGGTCGCATTACTCCGAGGTGGTGTTACCTTGAGATGTGCTTGCAACAAAACTTTTACGACTTTTAAGTCTCAGGGGCACCGAACTGTAATAGTGCATTGGATGGCGACGGAAACTAGAACTCTGTTATCTTTATATATTTTAGATTTGCCTTGACCCCAGACCACTTAGCTACGTAATTTGTTATTATTAACGTTCTGTGAGAGAGTAATTACTGCAGACCGTATCTTTAAACATATTAACCTCAGATAAATTGACCTCAGATACATTATAGACAGTGGAAACTTATGTAATTTAATTTGTAAAATAAAGGAAGCTATTTTTAAGCTATTGCATAGCTTCTATCGCGGGCCTTGAGCGCGGGGACCGAATCCAGAAATTCCGTAACGAAAAAAACCTCACGCTCCCCACTCCGACGGGCACGGAGGTGTGGCTTGAAGGCCGTGCATTGTCTAACGTCGTTTCTTTTCGGCAGTCTTCGACACGGTGTTTGTGTGCGTGCAACTAGACGTATTGTACGACTCTACGAAGCTCGCACGAATCGAGACGAGCTGCTCCGAAATCGGACGAATACATAAGCAGCTGTTTATGAGAAATGCTATGCAATAGCTTTACCGCGGCAGTCCCCGAGTGCCACACGTCTTTTTTATTTTATTGGCTTCCAATTGTGTCCCCCTACTCGAGGGGGGCCGACTCCGTGGGTGCTCGGGACTCGAGCACTCATGAGAAAAAAACAGTGGATGCCATAGACATCAAGAAACAGATCAGTAATCGCCTTTTAGGGATAGGTGTTTTTTCATTACGCGACGACCCATTTAGCGCAGTGCGCCCATTTAGTGTTGATGAAACAGATATTTGTGTTGGGTCTGGGTGTTTGTGGTACTTTCGTTGTTCCGCAGTATGTAAGTAGGACATTTATTTATTTGTCGGTCGATCACTCTGCATTTCTGTTCTCACACTTCGCCACTTTTTCGAGTCATCAAATGAGCATGAGCACCCATGAGGTTTTCTTAAAGCCGGCGCCCCTGCTCCTACTAACAAATGGAGACCCCATTTTCTCTATCCAAACTTTTATGTCCTGGGCGATTTCTGGCCATCTTTGCCCTGCGAATATGATCAGAGTCCAAACCACAAGCTTTTGACGCGATCCATTTTTATTTTTCGGTGGGAAAATCATCTTATGATATCCCCCGCCCTTGGGCGGGGCGGGAGATAGTGTCAGACTTTTACTGACTAAAAACCCACTCCGGTTTCTTCGTTGCCTTCGTCCCAGGACCCCGGGTTTCCTTTTCACACTACCCATGGCCCCAGTAGGCTTCGACCCTGCTCTCCCTGAGGCGCGCGTGGAACAATACGCGCCGTCGACGACTTGGATTCGGTCCGGACGGTTACCGGACGGTCGGACGGCGGGCTACCCATACGCGATCCATTTGACGACCTCAACTGAACTGTTAAAGTGATGGAGCTATTTGGGTGTATACCTCCATCACGCTTTCTCACTTTCACGACTGTTAGTATAGATGTGTTAATAGCAAGGCTCCAGATCGTCACACCACCTTCACCAGATCGACCTCGATAGTGGCGACTTCACTCAGGTGTCTAGAGTGACGATCTATCTTATCTTGTCTCGAGTGGCTTAATCCGCCACAGTGGATACGAGACGCTCAAGACCGGTTAGTGTAACGACACTTGAGAGAGAGGCCTTTCAACAGTGTGAAATGCTGGTGATGATGACAGCGAACATATCAGAACACCGTCAACGACGTAAATAATAGCTGTTGTTGTTCTAGCTTTGCGATTGTCGCATTTTTTGTCTAATTCCAACCTCCTTCTATCTTAGTACTCTATAGGGCAACAGAGATCATAATAAACAAAGAAAAACATAGAACTAATTTACATTATATTACATTATATTTGACAGATTTTTACCATATTACAATTAACACCACCGATAAAGTTATAAACATAGCCATATAGACCGTCACGCAGCGTCCTACGTGGGTGCGAAGTTGCCGGTTCAATCGCCGTGACCACACCGCAAGAGTTCGCACGAAAATATCAAAGCAACAGTTCGCGTCCGCTTCGCTTCGCTCGCCGCCGCTCCGCACCCACGTATTGTTGGTCACGTAGGCCACTGCGATAGATTATCAATTGTTTGTTCCATTCCCGCCGCGACGCTTCGTGATCGCGTAGGATTGTTTACATAGAACTTCGCAGAAGACCTAGGAGTGGCATAATTACATGACGCGTACTATACATTTAAACATTTACAAAGAAAACTATTTAATTGGGCTTAAAACGAAAGCTGCGGGCACGAACGTGGCCATATTTATGCTAGATGGCGTTGAACCCAACATTTTTAGTATTAGCATAGCGCTATATAATAATAACTAGTTTCTGCCAGCCGATACGAACTTTGCCAACTCCATTTCATCCCCTTAGGGGGTGAATTTTGAAAAATCTTCTCTTAGTGCTCGCCTACGTCATAAAAGGAACCTTTGTGCAAAATTTCACGCTCCTAGTCCCAGTAGTGTCGGCTGTGCGTTGATATGTCAGTCAGTCAGTTTCTCCTTTTATATATATAGATAATATTCTACAACTTTCAGACAACGCCATGTAGTCTTAAACTAAGCAGAGCTTGTGGTATGAGTTAGTGTGTGTGTGTGTTAGTGCTGTGTGTGTGTGTTAGTGTTGAGTGCCTGTTAGTGTTATGAGTGTGTGTTAGTGCTGTGAGTGCTGTGTGTGTGTGTTAGTGTTGAGTGTGTGTTGAGTGTTGACAACTGATAAACATACTTCGAGTACCAAGAAACTGTCTCTAGAACGCTCCCAATGCCGTCTTACTTTTAACCGTCTTCAAAAAAAGTGGAGTTTCTCAATTCAGTTGTATTTTTTTTTTATCATCATTATTTTATGTTGTTACCTCAGAACTTCGTCGTTTATGAATCGATTTGCAATTTATTTAATATATATATCCAATAATTTGAATAAGTTCAATAAAGTGGAATGATCGAATTTAAAAAATAACATTTACTTTAATTAATAAAACAAAATGAACTAAAAATGTTGAGTACAGCGCCATCTAGCGAGAACGCGACCACGCTCAAGCCCACTGCTTTCACCTTATATTTTTTTCAATACACTTACTCGAAAATCCGCTCTTGTCACTCACTTTTCCACACTAAAACGGAAAAATTCGTGAGCTCGACTCCGCCACAATCGATTGTATTTATCGTATCAGGCTGGGTGTTAAGCGACCCCACGAGTCGCGCAACCTCCGTTTATTTACTTCTTGTAAGTGTATTGAAAAAACGTTGTTTGATACAAGTGGTAATTTGTCACTGCAGCACTCGGCTCCATAACCTCCATGGAGTTTCTTGCACGTCCTTCTCCATAGAGATCTACGCTTTGGAACGTACAATTCACATTTTTTGACTGACCGACATTTTGACAATTCAAAAGTGCCTCTGATTAGTCTATTTAAAACTTGAAATAAAACATTTCTGATTCCCTCACCAGCGGCTCGGGCGAATTCCATCTAGCTCGCAATGACAAACTTTCTCCACTTGTATCAAAATGTACTATTTTACATATCATTTGGCGGTTGCCAAGTAACAGCAGATATTTTCCTATTTATCTCTTGAAGAATAAGACGGCATCTCGCTAGCTGAGGAGGTCGTAACTGCGGCGTGGGGTCTCTCGTCCTCTCCCCGCTGGTATTTCCTGGTGGTGGTCGCTGAGCGCGGCGCAGTGCACGGCGACGGCGGGCCCGAGCTGGTAGAGAGGGATGGTTGAGATTGGGTGCCGAAAAGAGGGACAGTCTACAGCTAAAAGTTTGTTGGAGCTGTTAGAGTGATCTTGTTATGTCGTTTTTGTAGAAAGAGTAAAATAGGAAAGCGTTTGTAGCGTGATGGCATGGCCGGTAACAAAACATGTTAAGAGCGTTCACTGCCCCTTACACGCTATTTGGCTCAAAAATTATGATTTTCAAACCTGTTTATGTCCATTAATAAAAGAAAATTTTAACACATTGCTTTTGCAATATCTTTTTAAATTATTTAGACTTCAACTACCTTAAATTCGTCAGTAATTTATATTGTTAACATCTCATTTATTCAAAGTTGTAATTATTCATATTTCTCTTACTTTTTTTTTATATAGCGTCTTTTTATAATGTGAATGTGAGAACACTGTAGACTCCACGAATTTTTATATTACTTCCTATTACGACTCACTTTTTTTTTAAAATATAATTATATTTATTGTGATTTTGGGTACAATATTAACTGGTCTACACTGTTCTTACATTATCTATAGTGTAATATGAAAATATTGTAAACAACCACTTTTTTAATTTGTATTTTATATGTAAAAAAAAGTTTCTTTGGGAAAGTTGTTTGTAATTATAAGTACACTTACGTGTTTAAGTTTCGGTCACTAATTACACTTAAGTAAACTCGCTTTGTATTATTAAAATCAATAGAAATCACAAGATCATTCTAGCGTCACCAATTCACAGGCCCTACCACGAGCTCTTACTACGATTCATTTGACAACCTAAACTAAATTGTTAATGGAATGGAGCTATACATTATTTTTAGTATATGCGAAACCTGAATATAGTTTGTTCAGAATCAGTAACCGAATCGATTCCAATAATTTTTACACCATATTATACATACATGCTACCAAGTTATATGAACGATTTACCACTGGAAATTAGTAAGGCAATAAATATAAAAAACTGCTCAAGAGTGTTGAAGAGATACTTTCTAGATTATAATGCGATCTAGAAAGTATCTTTTGAATGAGGACTATGTATACCTACTGTTCGCCTAAAGTATTTTGGCGCCGAGTTTGTCGCTTCTGACATACCGCTGTTAAACCCGCGATGGTTTGTGCTGGTATGTAAATATGTTAGCATGAATGTATCAATGTTTTTGTTTCATAAACGGAAAAAAAAAACCAAAAATATTTAAAAAACGGTCACAAGTTGGACACTACCGACACTAAGTAAAACACAGGTCACGTCAGGTCATAGCGGGCATTAGGCGCCAGCGCTCAGCTGGGTGCGGGAGGAAAACTACCCCTCAGTCGCCTGAATGGCTCGGTAACCATGTATTTGTGCGGACAACTAGGTAACATAACAAGCGTAGAACTTTGTGATTTTTCATGATACAGTTACGAAAGTTTTGTACACAGATTCCTTACATAAAAATACTAGACACGTGTTTCGGGTTTCGCATATACAGGGTGTATGGCTTCATCCTGAATTCTCGCTCAGACGCTTGAAATTTTTAACACCTCATGGTAAGGCCCAAGTTCTACTTATATCTCTATGTATCAACAAAAGTGGCGGTTAAGTTATTTTAAGTAACAAAATAGAGACGTATTGTGGCCCCGTACCTAGTTTTAATTGAATTTGGAAGGATTTCGATTACTTTTGCTACCCACATTTATTGTTAGTTTAGAGGAGAGGATGGCAAGTTTGAGCGTGGTCATGTTGTCGCTAGATGGCGTTGATCTCAAATTTTTTAGTGTATGTATGGCATTATTAAAATTTTAACCGCTACGTCGAATATACCCGACAAAAACTCGTGTTTATTTGATGGAGTATTTAGTCGAACATCCATGACCAAAATACTCCATCTCGTCAGCTCTTCTGTCACCTATGGGGATTGATTTTATTGACCTCATCACACAAACATTTGTTCTCTGGGTTGGAATCGAACAAAGTCAATGAAAGCTTAATTTTTTTTCTTTTGTTTTGTTTTTTTTTTGTCGTTTTGGCAATTTGCCTGCTGCGGTCTTCCCGTCCAACTATAATTTAGGTGCCTTCAAGGCTAGAGTGAATAGGCTCTTAATAAACTAGTGCGCCTCACCATCAATGATTGCATCACTGCTTACCATCAGGTGGGATCGCAGTCAAGCACTGGTTTACATCGATTAAAAAAAAATCTACATAAAGTTTTGCATGGGGCAAAAGGTACACGGTAACGTACTTGCTTGATTCATAAGTCTAATATTTTTTACATGAGCCCTCAAAAACGAAGTAGGCGGCCACATTACCACCTTCGCCTCTATGAAATCGTAGCGTGGCATTGAGAGCAGCGTTTTTGCTTTTTCGATGTGGCGGTTAAAGAGTTAAGTATAGTGTTATAACGTCGCGTCTGTTCAACGTTGGCGTTGCGCAGACGTTGGAGAAGTGCCAACGCTCGTAAAACGCCAGTGGGATAGCGGCCTAATGAAGACCAGTCAGAATTCGAAAAAATATTGATTTCAACGCCATCTAGCGACAGCATAGCCACACTAGGATAGCTTTCGCCTTAATCAACTGTAACAGCTGTTCCACAACGTCCGGTAGGCATTACATCAGGTACATCAAAAGTGAAGCATAGCATAATCATTCTTCTAGTGTTCCCACTGCTGGGACTTAGGCCAGCAGAGGGAATAGGTCGCAATTCACCACGCGGGCCCAGTGCGGACTGGTGGATGTCAAAATAATTAAACATTGTTTCATTTGTTTTTTCGGATATACAGGGTGTTTGGTGCATCGTGTGCCGAATTGAAATGGTCGACAGGAGGGGTCATCTGCTATCCTTTCAGACCCCTAAACACTTCTCATACCTTCCCATTTTTTTTTTTCGGTATTTCTAACTCCGATATTGATATTTTTTTTTTTTTTTTGGTGGCTTACAGCTAACAATACAAAATATATGACGATAAAGTAGATCACGATGAGCCATTTACAATTTACATTTATATTGTTTGTGGTGAGATTAAAGATAATAAAGATAGCTATATTTCAACTATACCGAATAAACTAATACAAATGGAAAAACTATTAAAACTAAAGAGGTGAATGAGATGAGATTGAGTCGCGCCCGATATGCTATCCGAATGCGTACTAACTGTATTTACTTAGGTAATACATAAAATAATAAAGGCATAGAGCGCGGTGTCGCAATTATGCTGGCAGGTTCATTATTGTTCGATGATTCATCATCATCATCTTCCTGCCCTTGTCCCGTGTTATTTGGGGTCGGCGCAACATGTTTTTTTCTTCCATTCTGCCCTGTCATTCGTCATACTATCACTAACTTCCTTTTCTTTCATATCACTCTTCACACAATCCATCCATCTTTTCTTTAGTCTCCCTCTCCTTCTCCATCCATCCACATGTAAACTCATAACTCTTTTAGTAACATGCGCTTCATCCCTCCTCTTCACATTGACCCGAACAAATATATTTAAAAATGTCGATATATTCAGAATCCGATAATTAAAAAAATATCAACAGCCCCATGTCACCCGTTGACTGAAAAAAACTTGTAATCACCCCCTTTAACTCTCAAAAATATAATATTTGTTGATAGGGGGTGATTACACAAACATTTTGTACCTTGCCTCACCATTCATTTGGCTGGCCTGTTGGTCTAGTGGTCAGTGGCCCTGACTGCTATGCCGGAGGTCGTGGGTTCGATTCCCACCCAGGACAAATGTTTGTGTGGTGAGCACGATCACTTGTTCTGTGTCTGGGTGTATTTTATCTATATATGTATGTATTTAGAAATATATAAGTATGTATATCAGTTGTTTAGTACCCATAACACAAGCTCTGCTTAGCTTGGGACTAAACGACTTTGTGTGACAGTTGTGGAATATTATTATTATTATTATATTATTCAGTTAACTAAATTGAAACCAAATCGGACGTGGTGGAACAGACTGTAATGGAATACCATGTTTTTTCCTATCCTACTATTTTTATAAAGCAACGCCATTTTTATGCAAATAAATGATTTACTATTATTGATATACTATTTTTCAACACACTTACTCGAAAACTGGCTCCTGTTAATACACTAGAGGCAGCACTCGTGTGGAAAAGTGCGACCGAAAAAAATAATTCGTTAATAGATATAAAGTGTCTGTTTTTCTTCTTGAGTATGTATGTTGAAAAACGTCGTTTGATACATGTGGGCATTTATCATTGCAGCCGAGACTGAAACGAGAGGCCGTTATGATGTACTGCAATGTTTGCCTACTTGCATCAAACTATACTATATTATTCAAGAGTGCTTACGGCAATCGTCCTGCGCGGACGTGCGCGCACTCCCCCTGCCCATTCGAGCAGTGTCTGCAACGTCGACGTGTTGATATTAGTCGCACAGTTACAGTTGCATGCGAGGCGAAGGTGTGAGGACTAGGACGAAGCAAGAACGGAGGACTTAGGACCAAGCAAGAACTGGGGACTTAGGACCAAGCTAGAACAGCAGATTTAGGACCAAGCAAGAACGGAAGCCTTGTCTTCAAACTGGACATAGAACCTGGCGAGAACTAAGTACTTAGGACCAAAGGAGTACTGAGGACTTAGGACTTTGGAGGTAGGCGGAACAGAGAGTAAAGTCCCGCAAACCTCCGTTGAAAAGGGAGGATCCTCCAACCAGACGGGTGTTATGTCTGGTGGGCTACTACTGCCCGATAGATGATTTCGGGCTGTTTTATATACTCTAAACGCGCGGAGAACTTTGATTGCGCGATGCAGGATTAGTTTTTATGTGACGCCATAGATGTCGCTACAGGACCAAGCGAGCACTAGGTAGTTAGAGACAAGGGAGGACTAAGGTTATATTCTCAGTCTAACAAGATCTGAGGACTTGGAACCAAGTGAGAATTAAGGTATTTAAGAACAAGCAAAGACTGAGGAGGTAAGTCGAGGACTTTATGGTCTAGATTTCTGCTAGAGGTTTCACCCACGTGAATGTAGGTTTCCCCATAAAACTTTAGACCTCCGTTTCATCCCCTTTTGAAAAATCCCTTCTCTTTATTTTTATATGTCGCAGCCGTATCGTATAACACGCGGCATTACAAGTTGGCGCGCCCTATTGAAAACCGTCGCTGTAATGCAATGTAGATCGCGATGCAGGATTTTGAATTTTGAATTTCTTTGTGGCGACATAGATGAAGTGGGAGCTCATTGTAGGGACATTTAAAAAAACCGGGCAAGTGCGAGTCGGACTCGCGCACTGACGGTTGCGAAGTTGAGTTGGGAAGATTTTTCCAAATCGCCAAAAACACGTACTACAAATTTACATTTTTCAGTTTTTTTCCTATACTTGTGATTGAGACCTTGCTTCATGCCAAATTTCAGGATTCTAGGTCAACGGCAAGTACCCTATGAATTTTGATTCTCTTGAGACTGTCGAAATACATGTTTTTTTTGCGACATAAACGGCTGTATCTTTTCTTTTTCGAAACAGGAATCTCCCGGAACAATTTTGTCCGATAAGGAGTGTCAGATGAAAAGTGAAGACGCCATGGCGCCTCTCTAACCACTCCTCAAATAGGGGACTTGCCGCCGCGATTGTGGCATGCCTGATGATAAGACCAAGAGAGGCTCTAGATTATATTTCTAAAGGAAGCGAAAGGGCCCGGATAGTAAAAAGTAAAGTATTGAGTAATACATGATGTACTAACAGCAATGAAATAGGGATCAGGTAAAGAGGATATATATTTCAATGGGATAGCGACAGGGTAAGTTATTTATGAAGCACATTAAGCCAGATAGAACAGCCAAGTCCACACGAACGAACAAAAGACAGTGCCCAAATTAGTATAGAGATTTTACCCAGTAACGTCCAGAATGCAGATCTATGTCATATGACAGCTTTTTAATAGTATTTTTTAGATGTTTTTACTTAGCGTCATATAAAGCAGCGGTTCAAAAGTTATTGTAAGATATATGTTAGCTTCGTACTATTTTTCATACATTTTTTTTTATTATATAAATCAGCAACGTATAGATGGCATGGCTTAGATCACGGATCGTTCGCGTGGACCCGACCAGATAGGAGTCACAATAACTTTAGAGACATACCGCTTTCAGTCTTGTCCTTTGGCTTATTATCTTCATCCATCGACCGTGACAGGGATCTCTTCTTCGGTGACTGAAAATTAAAATAAATAGGGTTATGGTGGTTTAGTGATAGTGGAACAGGGCGTATACCTCTTATACCACTGTAGCGACATCTATGGCATCACAAAATAAGTAATCCTGCATCGCGCAATCAAAGTTCTCCGCGCGATTGAAACATAATATATACAACAGCCCGAAATCATCTATCGGGCAGTTGCCCACCAGACATAACACTACTAACCCTACTCTCTGGGACTATTCCGACTCACTGGGACAGCACCACCCCGACTCACTGGGGCATCATCGCAGACAGTTCCTACTCACCGAGAACTATGCGGCATTCGGTTCCGACCCACTGGAACCAACCTACTACTGGCCTAGCACGCATCAAGAACCATCGACCTCCGATCTCCGGAGGGGAGTGATGTAGCGACATCTATGGCGTCACAAAAGAACTAATCCTGCGTCGCGCAATCAAACTTCTCCGCGCGATTGAAACATATAGAACAGCTCGAAATCATCTATCGGGCAGTTGCCCACCAGACATAACACCCGTCTGGCCGGAGGATCCTCCCTTTTCAAAGGAGGTCTGCGGGACTTTACACTCTGTTCCGCCTACCTCTAAACCTCACATACTTCTTCGTGCCCCCTGATAAACAGTATCAAAGTAAACGGGTCTGCATGTGCGCGCGCAGAACTTGCCGCAGGTGCCCACTGTGCATGTCTTGTCTGAGTAGCGATAAAGAAAACAATTACAGCAAAGCCGGGTTCCTGGAGCGTGCAACGGTGCGCGCACCACGTTCAGCGCTCCAATCGGTGGCGGATTTTGGGCGAACACAAAGATGAGCTTTGGAGCATACTCCACAGTCCTCGTGTTTCTTCTAGAGATACGCGTGCCGTCTCCATCAGAGCAGTGCCAGATTAATCATGTAATAAGAGTAGCAAACTCTACGGGCCCCGCGCAATGGGATGTGCAGTGCATGGACATACAAAGCAAAGTCCAGATACCTGCTTCACCATATGAATTTTAACTACTTCCAGATTTTTCATATGGACAATATAGGAAGCTGCTTACGGACTCATCGCTACCTAAGCCTTAGCCTAGGTAACTTTATAAAGATTAGGGGTGACCCTTTGGTAGAATTTGCTACAGGTACGCTAGCTTGATCCAGCACTGCATCAGAGTGGTTGTAGATGCTTGGAGCACAGTTAATTTGCGGATATTAGTGGAAATTCGGCTTTGCCGCACGCGTGCAGTGCACGGGCAGCTCGCGAGCGGGTCGCTAGCGGCGCATTTGCCAGATGCAAACACATCCTTGTCTAATAAAGTGGCGAATTTCTGAAGGGGAAACCCATAGTCCTAGGACGCAAAAGGCAACTGAAGGACACAGGTGTGGTTCAATAAAAGTCTGACACTCCCTGCCTCTCCGCCCAAGGCCGGGAGATGTCATTGGATGATGTAGCGACCGTACAACGTCATCAACTGCAATGTAAGCACTAATCATAGGAAATATACAGGCGACGCCGGCGAGAGCCAGTCGCTCTGTGGGCCCCACTCGGGTCAGTATTATCGTGTCGCGAGTTGATTGTATGATAAAACCAAATGTGATTGTGAACTATTGTGTGATTAAATAAAACAACAAGTGAACTCTCAATCTCTATTTTATTTACTCCACACCAAATACACAGTAACCACATTGGTGACCCCGATGTGATTCATTGATTTCCACCCATAAAAAAAACTCTTGTCTAATAAAACACCTAGACCAGTTTAAAAACTCACCCTCTTCTTAATTTGCTTCTGATAATGCTGAGCATCATAAAATTGTGGCTGTGACCTCCGCACCCTGCCTGTCCGTCTTTTTATATCTTCCACAGCGGGCAAACAGTCCGCTCCACGGCGAGCAGCAAAGAATGTGTGCCCACACTTACAGGACTTTGAGGCTACCGCTACCTGTAAATTTTTTTAGGTTATAAAACCTGCAGTGTTACCACAAAATCTTATTGCAATCCATTTTACGACCTAAACTGAACTGTTAAAGGGATGGAGCTAGGGTTTTAAGGTGGGAAAATCATCTAATGACAAATCGCGCTCTTGGGCGGAGCGGGAGATAGTGTCAGACTTTTACTGACTAAAAACCCACTCCTGTTCCTTCGTTGCCTTCGTCCCAGGGCCCCGGGTTTCGTTTTCACACTACCCATGGCCCCAGTAGGCTTCGACCCTGCTGGGCCCCTACGATTTGCTGACATCAGCCTGAGGCGCGCGTGGAACAATACGCGCCGTCGACGACTTGGGCTCGGTCCGGACAGTTACCGGACAGTCGGACGGCGAGCCATCCATTGCTCGCCGTCCGCAAGCCTGCGCCTACGGTGGCCGATAATCGGTATCGGAATCCCGGCGGCGACTAGGACGTGAGGACCGTTGCCTCACGCGATCGGCCGCCTCCTTTGCTAGCAGTACTGCTTCGCAGAAGGAGGCGACCGCCTGCCACTCCTCCTCGCTCCGGACCATGGCCTGTACCAAGGCCCGGCGCGAGAGATCGCCGCTGCCGATCGCCCCCACAAGGACACGGCGTTGCTCTGCCCAAGCGGGGCACACCTCCACCGTGTCCTCCATCGTGTCCTCCGGGCGTTCCACACAGTGGCGACACCCGGGCGTCGCTTCCGCACGAATCCGATGCAGGAACTTTCCGAACTTACCATGTTCGGTTAGAACCTGCGTCATGCGGAAGGTGAGGACGCCGTGAGGTCTTTACAACCACGTCTCAAAGAGGGGACTTCTCGCCATAATTGTGGTGTGCCCAGCACGGGTTCGCGACAGTCGGTGCCGCCATTTCTCCATGAGAACCCGCCGGAGCTCTGTCCGCCATGCTGCGACTTGTCGCGGCAGCGGAGTTTCGCCCCGGCGTTGCATCTCCATGCGCAGATCGTGCATGTGTACAAGGACTGTTGCCTCCACTCACACCATCCGTATGGCCATGCCCCTTTGGCATGCGTTCAGCCGGGCCGCCGGCTGCTTCCGAAGCGCCGGCGCCCATACCGGTGCGATGGAGCTACAAAGGGCTATATATCCATTCTTCTTTCTCGCTCGCACGTCTGACATTTTAACATGTCATGTTAAGGCCCCTGGGCCAAAAACTGGGCGAAAAAATTGTCCCACCCAGTTTTTCTAAACTTGTTTCACAGGCTGTTTCACACGTTTGTTTATTAACCTGTTGTATGCCAGAACGCAGATGTACGCGGGACACAATGGCTTTTTAATTGTGTTATACGAAAGGTTAAAGGTCAGATATAAACATCGACTTATATTCTAGCGATAGACAAGCACATTCATGGAAACTATTTGTCAAAATACTGAAAAGTTAAAACAAAAGTTCGTTGCAGCGCTATGTCGTTTAACAAAACTATTAAAACATACAGCGCCAAGATAGCTTTTAGAGGATACTTCTTTCGCGACCAAAATGTCTTAACCGCCATGAATTTCATGGCACTTACGCGTTTCGTTCAACATAATGTAATGACACGTTATCCATATAGATTTTTATACCACAGAAGTTACACAGCTTTTTGTCTACAATACTTCATTACAATAATAGTCTATTTCAAAACTTATACTCCACTTTAGTGTAGTGTTTTGAAGTAAAGATAGCGGCACGTTTCTTGAGCGCTCGGCAAAAGAGCGGGGATCGCATTTTTGCGCATCGTACAACATCGGCGAGCCAATCACTGTACTAGGATTGCTCTCCCCGCCCCCTCATCTCTTTTCATACCACTAAAGAGACCCGATATTTCACTTTGTGCTTTAGTGCAAGTAGAACTGTAAAAGTCAGCACTCAAGATCCGTGCCCGTATCTATATCAATAAAACTGGCAGAAAAGTAATTTCAAGTAACTAAATAGAGAAGTATTTTGGCCATGTTCCTAGTTCCATGAATGACATTTTAACACATTATGGTAGGTTCCTTGGAATCCCATAACACGAGCCAAGGCTTTGTATAGAAATGAAAAATCCTTCTTTGTCCAGGTAATCTCTCTTTGGAATACGCTCCTGCTGAAGATCAGGACAACATTCAGTTGGTACTCTTTTAAGATGAAGGCACATGAACTCATTCGCAAGAAGTTGATGGTATCATCAGTGTTGATTTTTTGCATTCGTTTTTCATAATAACATTGTTAATTTTTGCTTGAGAACGACTGTTTCATGGATCGTTGTGTGAAGTGAATAACTAAAGCTTGTAACATAATCACAAAGTACTTTATAAATCATAGTAAATCAGTTGTGTGATCTAGAATAGTTTGTTTATTGCTCGATACCCAGCCATCGCCCACAAAACAGAGCTTCAATGATGATCGGCATCCTAACGCCAACATATTTATCTGAGCATATATTTATTGTTGTATTTCTTTTCTATTTGTTTCACTACCATTAACTTGCACTTATCATTTTATGTTTCTATACCACCCTAAGATCAACTTTTAGAAAATATCTATGGCATTAAGTCTCCCTTTGCACAGTGTTTCATACTATACTCCATCTTTCTAGGTAATTAACTAAAGGTAAACAATCTTGACGTCTTTTATCTAAAAATTTTCTAAAAATTTTATCTAAAAATGTTTACAATTTGTTATTTTACCTATACTGTTGTTTGGTAATTAATTAAATTTAAATAATCTTTGTATGTCTTACATACAATTTTTTTAAAAATAAAAAGTCATATTAAGTTTGTTTATGTTTAGTTAACTACATAAACAAATGGAGTATAGAGCATTTAACAGTTTTAATACAATAAATAGAATTTTTTTAGTTAAAAACTTATTTAATATTGTTATTTTTTGTTCAATGCAACAATTTTACACAAACAACAGACAAACTTCCAATTACCTTAGTTCTAGAATATACAACTAGATTTAGCAAATTCCTTGTTTAGTTTTAGATTCTCATAGACAGTACTTGTCTGTTATTTTTTATAGTTAACTATATGCAAAGTTAAAAAATTGCATGCCTAATGTTAACTAAACTTTATGTGATTTTTTACATTTGGAATAAAAGGATCAAGATATGATTAAGTGAGAAAATAAATTGTTATTACTTGAAAACATTCCTTTTTTAAAAATAAAAAACTTTTCCAAAAAAAAAAATACAACAGACTTCAAAGTGAACAAAACACTGAAAAGTGTTCACTTTGAAGTCCGTTGTATTTTTTTTTTGAAGTTTTTTATTTTACACTTTTTAGTTATGGTAACACTACTAAAAAGTACCCTCAGTCAAATTTAAATACCTTCTAGCCAGAGTGCATCTCATGACAATTTTAATAATCCCAAACACGGTTAGATTACATTAATTTATTTCAGAGTTCCGGTGCCTAACTTTAGGCTGAAGCCTGATCATCAGATCAGTTCGATATATTCCCCTTCTACTTTCAGTCAGTCATCAACTACACGTATAAACAAACCAATTTTACTTGTTATGACGGTTCTGCTGTGATCCTGAGGATTTCTGTTCCATATATTCGAAGTTCATGATCAGATCATAACAATATTTTTATGGAACCAAATCGGAAGCATAACAATACAATTAAAAAAAATATTAAAACTAAATCGGTCCACAATTGACCGAGAAATTGGTGATAATACATAAAAAAAACCATACATTCAACCGAACATATAACCTCCTCCTTTTTGAAGTCGGTTAAAAAACTACTATCTAGCTTGCTATCAAATTGTGCATTGACAATAAGACAACTGAGAAAAACACTAAGTACCTACAATAATATTTGAAAAGATAAATATGAAAAAGAAATTTAGCGTGGAATTTACCTAAATTATATATACTTCTCGCCCTCATATAGTAATATTTTTTTATAATCTTTATTTGATACAGACCTGAAGCTCGCACTTTGGGCAGCTTTTCGCAATCATCTTGTGTTTACCCATTTTTCTCATTTCGTCTCCGGTTTGAGGTTCACAACCTCATACTCTCTAAGAAAAATTACTTATTTATGCAACTTTAATTGATTAATCAAACAAATGAAAGTAATTATTACACTGATTTTAATTATCAGATCAGATTTTCTTTTTTTAAATGACAATTTGACATTGACAACAGGCAGATATTCATGACAGATCACTAGTCCTGCGTTCCGAACTGAGAAAAATGCGATAATATCGCAAATCCAACCAACGCGCAACGTCACATAATCACTTGTATCGCAATTCGGAACGCTGGGTAGGGGTGACCAAAGAAATGGCAAGTTCGTTCAAGAATCGAAGGAATTTATTACAATATTTTCCACTTCGGTAATAAAATAAATATGGATTTAAAATTTTAAATAATTTTCGGATCAGATTACAAGACTGGCAAAGTTTTATTTCTTAATGATCAATCGCAACTCAATGTCAAAATAGCGTCGATTTTGCTAAAAACCGTAAACTACTGAAAGTGAATTATACTTTCACGAATATTATTTATCTTTTGAGCTCTTTTGTATGCTTTTTTTTTATTGATAATTCGTCAATAGAAATTTTCCAATTTTCCGGTTTTGATATTTAATGATGGCGACCAGTCTCTAGTTGTTGACAGGTACATTATTTGTTAGTATAAACAAAATTAAATAAACAAACATTATAATAATTTGATCCTATGTAAAATGGAGTTAGCTGATAAAGTTTTTAATTATAAATCGCCAAATCGCTGATGACACTCGTTAGAGGCGAAATATAAAATCAAGATGACAACGGAGATAAAAAAGTAAGCAAAATAAATGATCTTTGAAAAATTAACAATAAGTACGTAAAAATTTTGCTTTCTAATTTTAATGCTGGCCTTGTAGAATATTTTCTAGTATTTTTCTTTTTGCTTGTTGGCAAAAATAAAAAAGATATTATGTTCCATTTTCTTTATTTTCCTAGGTGTTGTCTAATTTTTTCCCCAAATTTTTGTTGCATTACTGGGCAAAGGCGTTTCACCTTGCACTTATTTTTATTATATTTAGATTACTGATTATAGATTACTGAAAGTTTTTATTAAATTTGATTAGATTTTTTTAATTTGTGTAATTAATTTTAGGATTTGTAAATAATGTTAATAAATCAATAAATAAAATTTTCATTTATTTACTTTACTGCATTTATCTACTTTCCAGAAAATTTGAGCACGTATGTGTCGCCTGCAAAGCAAGTTTTCAGTACAACTGTTTTCTAAAATACCATATTAGAAAAGAACACTTTAACCGAACAGGATTAGTACCACATTCTGAAACACAGAACGTAAACCAAGTGTGGTATGAGAAAGTTGCAGAGACAAACGTCATAGTAGAAATTAAGAAGATCAGTGACAACTTACTTTTAATACAAAAATTAAATGATGATACTACAATAAAACCTACGGAGTTGAAACAGGAAGACTATGACGTACGGAAACAATACCCAACATGTGGATCCAACGTTCAAAAGACATGTCGAGAAGCATGTCGAGTATGCAAAAAAGTATTCGGAGTGAGACTGCTAAGCAAACACTTTGCAGCGAGTCACGCAAACCTTGTTAAGAAGAAATGTGAATCATGCGGAAGCAGATTTAAAAGACTGATAAATTGTGCAAGACATATTTGTCCTGACTATGATTAAGTAAGTGGAAACTGATAGTTATATATAATTTATTATGCGTTTTACATGGATAAAGTTGCCAACCATACTTTAAAATAATGTATCTTACTTTATTTTGACTGGCCTGTTGGTCTAGTAGTATGTGACCCTGACTACTACGCTGGAGGTTGTAGGTTAAATTCCCACCCAGGTCAAATGTTTATGCGATGAGCTGGGTGTAATTTATCTATAATATGTATGTGTTTAGAAATATATAAGTATGTATATAAGTGGTCTGGTACTCATAACACAAGCTCTGCTTAACTTGGGACTATACGGCGTTGTCCGATAGTTGTGAATTATTATTGTTATTGGTATGTCTATGTCTATGTCCGAGTATGGATTCCGCACTTAATCCTTTGCTGGAGAGAGGTGGGCTTATTCCAATCAGCCAAACTCTCTCCAAAAACAGATTAGGCCTCAGGTTTTTCAGGTCATCACTAAGTGAGTTCGGGGATCCTAAGATTCTTGTGTGTCTTTCAGTGACACCTGTGCAGTCTAGTCTATATTAGTATTATTTTTGGTAAATATACTTTATACTTTTGTGTATATAAAGTATACGAAAATATCAGTATTTTCAATCTTTACTGTGATGCATGATACTTGTCTTGGTATGGTCATGTGAAGAGCAGCAATGAAGCGCATGTTACTAAAAGAGTTATGAGTTTACATGTGAAGAGGGAGAGGGAGACCAAAGAAAAGATGGATGGATTGTGTGAAGAGTGATATGAAAGAAAAGGAAGTTAGTGATAGCATGACGAGTGACAGGGCAGAATGGAAGAAAAAAACATGTTGCGCCGACCCCAAATAACACGGGACAAGGGCAGGAAGATGATGATGATGATGACTGTGATGCGTGAAATGAAACAGGAATATGATTCCAAAAATGTAAGGATACATAATGAAAAAAACTGTTTGTGTGTGCTAGAAGCACATTGAAAATTGCCTTCAAGAGAAGAAAAAACATTTTTTTTTTTAAATTCCTTTTTTTTTCAAATACTTTTTTTTCCTACTAAAACGTTCTGATACGTTATTTTTCTTCAAAAACAGTTGGCAATCCTATGCCTGGTAGTCAGACAGAAGACAACCCGTTTTACCAGTATATATTGGTCAGAGATATGCAGTTGTTCCACAATAAATACTAGTGTTTATCCAGTTTGATTGTAAGCAGAAATGCTCAATAAATTGATTTTATGCTGTGTCTATGTACAATGCGTTCCAAATAAGAATAGGATCGATTGCCATGTTGTGACGTCACGTCATGCTGTCAAATCGCAAAAAAAAAATAGTCAAAATTTAAGAACTGGATTCTGATTAAACTGTTTTCGTTCACAGTTCGCAAATAAATTAAATTTTAAAAATTTCTTGTTTCGCTCACTGTAATAATTCTCCGATTTGACAGTATGGCTACTGACATACTGTCATGACATGACAATCGATCCTGTTCTTTTTGGAATGCATTGTGATAGCTATATCGTAAAATAGGGAATATGTATGCAATTCTTTTATTTGCTGAATCAAATAATTTTTGACTCTAATACAAAAAGAAATATACAAGAATTTTTAAAATATCTTCATCAACAATGACTTTGTAAAGCTTCAAAGCTGCTAATAATAAAAAGAAGTCCGACATGGACTTGTGACGAAAATGGCCATGCCGTCGCCGTTTTCTTTGGCGGCTGTACGAGCGTGCATGGCAATACACACATGATGTAGCTGACTACATCATGAAATGGCCGACTACATCATGAAATAGCTGACTACATCATAAAATGGCCAAATCTACGATATGGCTCTCTTCCATCTATAATATTATCGCTTATCGAACAAAATCGCTTAAAGTGAAAGCGCCAGTGTAGCCTGCGAAATTCGAATCGTCAGTTGTTTTTTGTATTTTACTCTGTTGACTGAC
Source organism: Mythimna pallens (assembly GCA_961205895.1). NCBI lineage: Eukaryota > Metazoa > Arthropoda > Insecta > Lepidoptera > Noctuidae > Mythimna > Mythimna pallens. The sequence goes on along the minus strand of OY540851.1, from coordinate 10,316,411 downwards.
TTTTTCATGAAATAGCTAGTCATTAGGGTTAGATGACCTTAGAGTTAGTATTGCTTAATGTAGTGATTACAAAATCGTAATTACGATCGCAACTAATTATTTTAATCCACATACAATTTAGTACTGTCCGTTCACAGACATGACGCGAATATTAGCACCACTCAGCTCAACTATTTTAAAGGATCGATCCGTGACAAAGAGTTCTCTTCAATCAATAAACTAGTGCGCTTCACCATTAACGATTGCATCACTGCTTACGATAGGGTGGGAATGTGGGATCGCAGACAAGCACTAGTATAGCATAGTCGGCCTTATAATGTTCCCACTGTTGGGACTCAGGCCTCCTCTCTAGGAGAGGGAGCACTAGTATATATTATTTAAAAAAAAATGTAAGTTCTTCTTTAGGAATCCTCCATCCCTACAATGGAGGATTCCTAAAGAAGAACGATTTTTGAATCGATTCGAATCGTAGTCTCAAGAACCGATTCAGTAGTAAATCAAGTTCTAAAAGATCTATTTCCTAATGATAGATCCGTTGGATAGTGTGTAGGTACTGAATCCTAAAAAGCACGATACAGATGATTTTATACATTGCACATGACTGTGTTTCATGACTAGTGAAGTGGTGAGTAATCGGGTGTACAACATTCACACAAAGATTGTCTTGAAGAAAACAGGTACTTTGAAAGTTTTTAAATAATAAATAGTATGGTTGCATATCGCTGTAAATAAATTGAATCTCGAGTCACAGAATCGATCTAATGTATAAATAAGATCGATTTAAAAATCGAATCTTCCATTTGTCTCACTCTCAGAACGCTATCGCTAATTCAATGCCTTTCAAGACTAAAAAGCTGCCAATTTTTGACTTGAGCGGTGTTGTTCGTTAAGCGACAATATCGATATATAAATATATATGTCTTATACATCACCGAAATCAGAAGAACTTAGACTTGTTTTACCACTTCTGAACGACTGTGAATCCCTTATCTAACAGAAAATTAATTTAAGTCATCACACCTCTTAGGGGCCGTTCAAGTATTACGTAAGCAGATTTTTTGCAAATATTAACCCCCTCCTCTCCCTCGTCAGCAAAAGTAAGAAAAGCTTTCACCCACCTCCATGCTTACGTAAACATTGGTACGTGCATTTGTCAATGTGTTAGTTTTGTTATTAATTTATAAAGAAAAAAAAAACAAGTTTATTAAAAATTTTGACATTATTCATTCAAATTAACAGTACTCAGTCCATGACACACTATCCTTGACACTAAGTCTTCAATGACATTAGATGTATGCTGCTTAATAATGTGTGTCTGCTCACTTTCTTGTGATTTTAAAACATCGACGTTGTTCTCTTAAAAACCTAAAAATAAAATTGTTGCTGACGTAATCACCATCTAGACCCCCTCATACCCCGTGTCATCAAAAATAAGCAAAGCAAAGACGGGGGGTCTTTGCTTTGCTTATTTTTGATGACCCCTGTAGTGCTTACGTAATACTTGAATGGCCCCTTATTACTTCAAGGGATTGAAAGCGCCATAAATAAAGTACTTAATATTTACTATACTCTTTGTAGTATAGTACTTTAGTACTATGTTTAGAATCTAAGAAGAACTATCTTACACTAGCGGGTGACAGCTGTCAGACTCGTACAATGTATTTGCCTATTCTTTTCTCTTATCTTGCAAACCAACGTCCCAACCAAGGTGAACTTGCTAGTTTCAATCCGTGTAGACAGCAGTTGTAATCCTGGAACTTCAACGCGCCTGGTTGCTTTTTTTTTCGGTTGGGAAAATCATCTAATGACAACCCCCGCTCTTGGGCGAAGCGAGAGATAGTCTCAGACTTTTACTGACTAAAAACCCATTCCTGTTCCTTCTTTGCCATTTTTTCCAGGGCCCCGGGGGTCACTTACGCATCACCCATGGCCCCTACGGTTGCTGTCATCTCCTTGAGGCGCGCGTGGGCTCGGTCCGGCCAGTTACCGGTCGATCGGACGGCGAGCCACCCATCGTTCGCCGTCCGCAAGCCCGCGCCTACGGTGGCCGGAAATCGGGATCGGAATCCCGGCGGCGGTTGGGGCGTGAGGACCGTTGCCTCACGCGATCGGCCACCTCCTTTGCTAGCATTAATGCTTCGCAGAAGGAGGCAACCGCCTGCCATTCCTCCTCGCTCCGGACCATGGCCTGTACCAAGGCCCGGCGCGAGAGATCGCTGCCGCCGATCGCCCCCACGAGGACACGGCGGTGCTCTGCCCAAGCGGGGCACACCTCTACCGTATGCTCCACCGTGTCCTCCGGGCGGTCCACACAATGGTGGCACCCAGGCGTCTCTTCTGCACGAATCCGGTGCAGGAACCTCCCGAACTTACCATGTCCGGTGAGGACCTGCGTCATGCGGTAGGTAAGGACGCCGTGAGGTCTTTCCAGCCATTCCTCAAAGAGGGGACTTATCGCCATAATTATGGCGTGCCCAGCACTTGGGCTTGGCCCTACATGCCTGTTTTTTGTTTAAAGTAGTCGAGCCTTTTGGCGTCCATCATAGACAGTGGCGGATTAAGCATGCACGAGGCCTGTAGCAAATTCGAACAAGGGGCCCTTGTTTAGACTTTTTTTATAAAGATAGATGCAATAAAATATTTTTTACAAAATGATATAGCAAAAACGGTTTTACCGTAATACTCATATATTTCAACAAAATTACTTGAAATCAAACGATACTAATTAATAGCGTACCCGGTGATTATTTATTTAGTACATTTATTATAAAGATTTGAATGTAAAATTCTAAAAAAGTGAAGCGAAGTGATCTCGAAAAATATGGCATCCCTTAGGCATAGGTTATCTTAGGTCTTTGTGAAATTACAACAAAAACTGAATGATATACCTTGACTGACTTTTTATATAGCTTCTTTTTTTTTTAATGTGAATGTGAGAACACCGTGGACTTCGCGAACTCTTAGGTTACTTCCTATTACGACTAATTTTTTTTTTTTATATGATTATTTTTATTGTGCTTTTGGGTACAATATCGACTGGTCTACACTGTTCTTACATAATGTCTATTAATACTGTAATATGAAAATATTGTAAACAATCATTTTTTTAAAAGAGTAACCATGGAGTTTCTTGCCGGTTCTTCTCCATAGGAAACGACCATTTTGGAACCGTGCACTAGCTTCTGACGTTTTATAAGTGCCCATGTAGGCCTATGTGAAATAAATTTTTTTGACTTTGACTAGTTTTTTTTTTTCAAGTGCGGGATATCCGAACATTCGGGGTCCCCGAATGCACGGGGCCCGTAGCATTTTAGCTACTCTTGCTAAGTGGTTAATCCGCCACTGATCATAGAATTATAAATCTTGATGTGGGCGCTAGACCATACTGGGGTGGGGGCGCGACCCTCTCCCCTCCTCTATACATGCCTATGTTTATACTGTACCAACTTATAGTTTGTTTAGAAAACCAGTTTCATTGTTACATTATTATTTATTCATAATCTGTAATAATTTAATTATTTTACTATTATTTAAAATAGTATTACAAGAAATGCGATATTTCAAATATCAACAATACTTGTTTAAAAAAATACCAAATTAATCATTAGTTATGTAATAATATTTATACTTAATGCTATATTATTCTAATGTGACTTAATTATATTTATCATGGTATTTATTACGAAAAAATAATAATTCCTAAAAAAATCTTACAAGTTGTTTTTATTTTAGTTTTGTACCTCTAAAAGGAAAAAACGGAACCCTTATAAGATCACTTTGTTGTTTGTCTGTCTGTCTGTTTGTCAAGACCCTTTATCTCGGGAACGCGTGGAGGTATCGAGTTGAAATTAGAACCATATACTCAAATCTGTGGTCCCTAGAAGCTGTGAAAAAAATCAAACAACTGAGTTAAAAGATACGGCCGTTTATGTCGCAAAGATCGTGTATTTCGACACTTTCAAGGGAATCAAAATTCATAGGGTACTTCCCGTTGACCTAGAATCATGAAATTTGGCAGAAGAAAGATCGAAAGAGAAATTTGTAGTTACGTCACAAAAAAAAAAATCTTCGTAACTCAATTTGGGAATTGAACTGTTTTCATAGGTAAGTTTGTACGGAATCCTTAGTGTGTGAATCCGACGCACATTCGTCCACATGCACACTAGGAATGACTCCTGCATCGTGGGTGTATCAGGCATAAGACATCCAGACCCAGTACAACTATCAGTAGGTTAGCTATTTGTACAGCGTGGGGATCGAACTCGCGACATGCAGCGCAGCAGTCCATCACACAACCACTGCGCCAACCTGTGTCAAACCCTCACAGGTTTTTGAATTTGATTTGCAAAATGCGTTCTAAATCCAATATGGCGGGCAAAGATGGTGAATTGTCAAAGATGGCGGACCTCGGTGCACTCACCAGGCGCACGGACAACACGCTGAACGCGTCGCCGCGGCCGCCACCCATATTTATAGATTCGGAACTAACTGCCTCGAAACTCTCGGGTAGCGCGATATTTAAATATATTGTATTAATTTCAATCCACTTGACAAAAGTAAATATAATACCATCACTACTTGTTACACCCAAAATGTGAATGTAAATAGCTACAAATCGAAAATAAATATATACTGCAATTACTATGTTTTATTTGCCATCCGCTATTCACCAATTTTTTATGCACCTCCTTGATATGGGTAATTCAGTGAAACCTGGATAACAGAGACTTTAAGGAACCTACAAAGTCTCACATAAAGCAGTATTCCACTAACCCAGTCTCTGATATCCAGGTATAAATAAATTTCTCTCATTTGAAGCAATTTCTACCTAACCGAGTTGTAACGGCATGGAACAGGCTCCCGGAAAGTGTTGTGAAAGCTCCCACATTGAACTGCTTTAAAAATCGGTTGGACAGACTACTAAACATCTCCAATCTATATGAAACACACGCATCAGCTAAATAGCTGCTAGTGTATCTTACCAAATAATAATAATAATAATTTATAGACGGTTTCCCTCTCCTAGAGAGGAGGCCTGAGTTCCAACAGTGGGAACACTATAAGCCCGACTATGCTATACTATGCTATGCTATAGACGGTTTCTATAATAGAGGTTATTTTAGTTATAGAGGTGCGATTATTAAATAAAATACCGTATTTATGTACACATTGTGAGTTGTAAACAATTAGTACAAGTTAGAGAGGTGAAAGTTGATGTTATCTCAGTTACTAAGGTCTAAGGACGCCTATAAAATTCAAAGAAAATTATTTAGATAAAGTATTCTTTAAAACAGTCTCAGTAAAACAGGTAAATATACTCACTGTCTCAATTATAGAGGTAACTATGACGATAAAATCGAAAGAACGAATCCCAGATATAGAGGTTTGCTTTGTCTCACTAACAGAGGCTAATTCATTGCTAAAGTGTTAGGACCTCAGCATGAGTTCCAGCTAAGGTTTCTCACTTATCCAAGTTTCACTGCATATGAAAGAAATGCAAAAAAAATCTAGTTTTGTTTTTAATTTGTAACTCCGCAAGGATTTTTTTTACGATCACACTTTTTTGTTTTGTTACGTCACACCGCTTTAGCCGATGACAGCGCGCCACCCGAGCCAGCCAATTATTATTCAGTTTGTAGGAGGTAATCTCTGAAAGTTCTGGTCTGATTGCGAAAATTTTTTCACCGATAGGAAGCTGCTTTATTCCTGAGTAACAGGCCATTTAAATGTATGCCAGCGAAGCCACGGGCAAAAGCTAGTATTATATATGTAACGTGAAAGTAGGTTTCTACATACAAAGGACCCCCGTTTCTTATCCCTAGGAGCTGAACTTTGGAAAGTCCTCTCATATTGCGCTAGCGGAGCACTAAGAGAGGTTTTCCAAATTATACCTACTTACAGTATACACCAAAGCGTATAACAAGCCAACAAAACAACAATATATGAACTAAAAAATTTGAAACAAACATTTATCGAAAATATGTCAAATTTAGGTTCCTGAGCAATCAGGATGTTCAGCAGATTGAGCGCCTGGGCTGTAGAGGCATATGGAGCCGTTAGAGTACGTGACGGAGGGACAACGAACAGGGACCGTATGGCACAGGTGCGTGACGCCCGCAGTTTGTCCGGAGCGTAAAGTGAGCAGTGAGAAAAAGCGCGCATTTACGTCGCAGTTCTAACGTGTTGATACCCACCATTCAAGTCATAAAAAGAAACATTATGCAAAATTTCACGCTCCTTGGCCCTTTATTTTCGGTTGTGCGTTGTTATGATAGTCAGTCAGTTGGTTCTTTTGGATATATAGATAGAATATATGTATACCTAAACCTTCCTCATTAATCATTCTGTCTATTGGTGAAAACCGCATCAGTTTTCGGTAATTATTAGGTTTATCGTGAACAGACAGACAGACGCGGTTTTCGGTCTCGGACTCGGTTGGCGTGGTTACGTATAAAAAAATATATAAAAAAATATAAAACTTATTAGCATTTATTACAATCGGCATGGCGGAAAGAGTTCCGGCGGGATCTCATGACGGAATGGCGACAGCGTCTATTGCAACCCAGTGCTGGGCACGCCATAATTATGGCGGTAAGTCCCCTCTTTGAGGAGTGGCTGGAAAGGCAACACAGCGTCCTTACCTTCCGCATGACGCAGGTCCTCACCGGACATGGTAAGTTCGGACGGTTCATTTCCTGTACCGGATTCGTGCGGAAGAAACGCCCGAGTATCACCATTGCGTGGACCGCCAAGAAGACATGGTGGAGCACACGGTGGAGGTGTTCCCCGCTTGGGAAGAGCAACGCTGTGTCCTCGTGGGGGCGATCGGCAGCGGCGATCTCTTGCGCCGAGCCTTGGCAGGTGGTCGCCTCCTTCTGCGAAGAAGTAATGCTAGCAAAGGAGGCTGCCGATAGCGTGAGGCAACGGTCCTCACGCCCCAACCGCCGCCGGGATTCCGATCCCGTTTTCCGGCCACCGTAGGCGAGGGCTTACGGACGGCGAGCAATAGGTAGCTCGCCGTCTGACCGCCCGGTAACCGTCCGGATCGAGCCCAAGTCGACGGCGCGTACTGTTCCACGCGCGCCTTAAGGAGATGTCAGCAACTGTAGGAGCCCAGCGGGGCCGAAGCCTACTGGGGCCAAGGGTCTGATTCTGAAAGGAGACACTTGTCCTGGTACGAAAGGCCACAAAGAAACAGAAGTGGGTTTTTAGTCAGTAAAAGTGTAACACTATCTCGCGCTCCACCCAAGAGAGGGGGGTGTCATAAGATGATTTTCCCACAGGAGATGTAATAAAAAAAAACGCATTACAATATCCACTAATTTGTGAACAATTAAAATGGCCACTGAACTTAATTAAAAATATCCCGCCAACTGAAACAAAACCGGGCACTTATTACCCTTATGTTTAATAAAAGCCACATTATCTAGAAATAATATTTTTCACAAACGTTTTACTCGAAGATGTAATCTGTCGTTCTGGAAAAATAATCGACTAACATGGATTTAATTTTAGTCATTGTTTTTCTAACCATACCCATATTTTAACAACCGTACTCTTCTGTCAGTTTCATAAACAAAGTACATCACTAGAATTTAATTTGGACGCTTTGTTTTGATTGTATTTTAATAAATTATTAATTAAAATGACTGAAAACAAAGGCTTTAGTGTACGTAACATGAAGAATAGATGTCGGGCATGCCTTCTGGAAGCGGAAAAAGTATATCCAATGACTACTGTGGAAATAAGCGCCTATCAAATTCTTACCGAGAAGGTTAGTTTTGTATAATGGTTTTCAGCTTTTTTCAAATTACGTTCGAGTATTTATTGGATCTGACCTGCTTATAAGATTCTGGGCTAAAATGTTTATTTAATATTGGACCACTATTGTCGCGTGCGTATGCAACGCCCTGTATTACATGGGACTAATCAAAACTGTAGTTCCATTGGTGCTCACTTACAATTACTTTCTTGATTTGTTGACGATAACATTACACAACGTCTCATCATCATGATTTTCTGGTCTATGACTGGCTTGTTGGTCTAGTGGTTAGTGGCCCTGATTGCTATGCCCAAGGTTGTGGGTTCAATTCCCACCTAAGACAAATATTTATGTTTCCAGAAGACACAGTATGGAAATGCCTCCCACAAGGTGGACTGATGACCTGGTGAGGGTTGCGGGTATCCGATGGGTGTGAGTGGCACAGGACCGCTGGTTTTGGCGAGGGGGAGGCCTATATGTCCAACAGTGGACGTCTTTCGGCTGAAATGCTGATGATAATTATTATGTTATTTTCCAGATGAAAAGCAAGGATATCAACATGAATCTATGTTTACTATGTAGATGGACACTCAAAAAATGTATACAATTCTCACAACAATGTCTGAAAACTAATGAAGTCTTAAATAAATCTCTGGAAGGGGTATGTATTGTTTTTTTCTTTCTTTAAACACACAATAGAAATTACCCTTGTATTGTGAGAGTGTTCATAACCATGTAAATTCACATATACAAGGCACCCAGATACGAAACAACTATTTGTAGCCCATACAAAGGCCAGAGGACTATAGGCTCAGCCCCATCAAGGCCATACTGGGACTCATGACGAAGGTGCACGGAAGGCTGGGGTTTGAGTAGAAGGGAGGGGGACTAGCACAAAAGATCCAGAAGGGTCAAAGTGCTCTGGTTTTGAGGCCAGCCCCACATCAAGATAAGATAAGATAAGAACCCATACAAATATTTGTTCCGTTCAGGAATTGAATCTGAAATAGCAGCACATGCATTTTTTTTATTTTTAGGGATGGTACCCTAAAGGAATGCTTCATGCTAGATGTGTTTTTGCTTCATGCCAAATTTCAGTATTCTGGATCAACGGGAAGTACCCTATGAATTTTGATTCCCTTGAGTATTGAAATACACGTTTTTTTGCGACTATGTATCTTTTTTTTTCGTTAATTCAGTGATTTGATTTTTTCACAACTTCAAGGGACCGTAGACTTGGGTTTATGGTTTTAATTTCAACTCGATACCTCCACATGTTCCCAAAATAAAGGGTCTTGACAGACAGACAGACGGATGGACAACAAAGTGATCCTATAAGGGCTCCATTTATTCCTTTTAAGGTACGGAACCCTAAAAACAAACTTTACCTCTTTATAATATATACCAAATAAATTATTATTTTCAGGACACAAAATCCAGTATTCTCGATCAGCCAACCTCCATATATAATTTAAAACAAAGCAATCTAGAAATTTATTACCTTGGACCAATGACCATGCTGGATGTGAACAGTGCTGAAAAGGAGGAATTCATGCCCTTGGGTGATGGGGCAGGTGATGATGATGATGATGAAATACCTCTGGTGATGTTGCAAGATGATTATAAGAATAATAGGAGGGGGTTTGATAGTTATGAGGTAAAGTTTTAAAACTAACATTTTGTCAGTCTTTTCTCTGTGGCTGTGGTTACCAGGGGCGCCGACTCTGTAGGTGCTCGGGGGCTCGAGCACCCATGAGAAATAAACAGTGGGTGCCGAGCACCCCTGAGAATAGACATCAAGAAACAGATCAGTAATCGCCTTTTCAAAATGGGCGTTTTTTCATTACCCGACGACCCGTTTAGCGCAGTGGTTTATTGCGCCGGTTGAGGTCGCGGGTTGAATTGGGAACTAACGTCATATGTTTGTGGATGAAACAGATATTCGTGTTGGGTCTGGGTGTTCGGCACCTTCGTTTTTCCGCAGTATGTAAGTAGGACATTTATTTATTTGTCGGCCAATCACTGTATTTCTCTTCTCACACTTCGCCACTTTTTCGAGTCATCAAATGAGCATGAGCACCCATGAGGTTTTCTAAAAGCCGGCGCCACTGGGTTATACCCTATTCATCTGGGCTTGAGACAAAATGTAAACAAAGAAAACAATGTAGGTACATTCGACCAAGTTTCTTCGACGTGTTTAAATACATTAATAACAGTCTCCTTTTCTGTTGAATGCATTGACGTTTTCTTTGCACGCTTTTTCTTCGGCGAATAACAAGAATTCGTATCAACAAGTTGATCGATAGTGAAAAAGATGGCGGATTATAACCTGCCCGATGACTAACGTTACATTTTTATGTAAAATGTTTGCAGTATCTGTGGTCTATAATTTAGTATTATTATAAATGGTTTGTTTACCTTTCATCTCACGGCTCCCTGAATAGGATATAGATAGACAGATAGCATAATCAGCCCAATAATGTTGCCACTGCTGGGACTCAGGCCACCTCTCTAGGAGAAGGAATGGGCAGTAATCCCCCACGCGGGCCCAGTGCGGGTTGGTGGATGTCACATGTCTTCGAATTTTTAATTCTAGGACATGCCGATTTCCTCACGATGTTTTCCTTCACCGTTTTGTGAGGAAGTGGTGAAGAAATAAATTACAGACAGTAATTCGCCTGGGAGAGTTGAAGCCCACGACTTACAACTCGTCAGTCGGGGCTATTTCCACTAGGTCACCACTATGCAGATGCTCCATGTTAAATATTGGTCAGCGGAAAAGTCAACGGGTATCTTCAAGGCTAGAGTGAATAAGCTCTTAATAAACTAGTGCGCCTTGCCATCAACGATTGCATCGCTGCTTACCATCAGGTGGGATCGCAGTCAAGTACTAGTATATAAAAAAAAAACGGGAAATTAATATTTGCTCAGTAGGAAGGATTATATGTATATACCTATATGACCTAGAACATATGTGTCGGTCTTAAAACAAGAAAAAGCTCCCGTCATCCCCTTCTTGTTAATTTCTAAGGGAAACTAACAAGAAGAGGATGACGGGAGCATACACATTGTGTGTTACACAACAAGTAATTAACTATAAGTCTATAATTTTTAGACAAAATTAAACGTGGAAATCAAAGATGAATCTGGCATAAAAGTAGAATGCAAGGAAGACGTCTGTCCTAAAGTCAGAAGCAAAAAGAAGAGGATAGAAGTGAAAGAAGGCTTCTCTTCTAGAATGGTGCAGGAGACTGAGGAGTACGTTGTTATCAAATTGACTAAGAAACAGGTAAGAGAATTATTTAGTCATATTTTTATCAGTTGGGATAGTAGATTCTGCAACCGTTTCCCTAAGACCTATTTACAGTTGGCTTGTTCACCAACAGGACGATTACCCGGACCAGACACATCTATCTTTTGTTTATTATTATTCATAGGCTTGCGGTTGATCATCATCTCACCTGATAGTAAGCAATGATGTGTGTCTACGATGGAGCACGCTTGCCTAGAAGTAACCTATTCACTCTACTTAAAGAGCGTGAGGGCGTGTCAGACTTTTACTAACTAAATCCCACTCCTGATCCTTCGTTACCTTTCATACCAGGGCCGAGTCTTCCTTCCAGAAGCAGACCCTTGGCCCCAGTAGGCTTTGACCCTGCTGGGCCTCTACGGTTTGCTGACATCTCCTTGAGGCGCGCGTGGAACAGTACGCGCTGTCGACGACTTGGGCTCGGTCCGGACGGTTACCGGACCATCGGACGGCGAGCCACCCATTGCTCGCCGTCCGCAAGCCCGCGCCTACGGTGGCCCGAAATCGGGATCGGAATCCCGGCGGCGGTTGGGGCGTGAGGACCGTTGCCGTTGCCTCACGCGATCGGCCGCCTCCTTTGCTAGCATTACTGCTTCGCAGAAGGAGGCGACCGCCTGCCACTCCTCCTCGCTCCGGACCATGGCCTGTACCAAGGCCCGGCGCGAGAGATCGCTGCCGCCGATCGCCCTCACGAGGACACGGCGGTGCTCTGCCCAAGCGGGGCACACCTCTACCGTGTGCTCCACCGTGTCCTCCGGGCGGTCCACACAATGGTGGCACCCGGGCAATTGAGTTTCTTTTGAGATACGTGGCATTCTTTTTACAAGCCGTTTGTTGCAGGTTATAGCGGAACTAGCAGACAAGGCCAAGTCGGAGTCCTATATTAGATCTCCATACAAATGTGAGAAATGTGTTAAAGGATTCAATTTTGAAGAGGTGTTGACTGCTCACATGGTGAAACATACTCGGGTGAGTGTGTACTAAATTGATACTTTTTAAGTTTTTTTTTATTTTATTTTTTTATTATTGATAGGCTCGCGTTTGACCACTATCTCAACTGATGGTAAGCGATGATGTGGCCGACGATGGAGCACGCTTGCCTAGAAGTAACCTATTCACTCTTGACTTAAAGACCCCTAGGTTGTAGCTATCAGGGAACACAGACTCCGGCAGGGAATTCCACTCCTTAGCTGTACGCGTTACGAATGTGTTCCCAAAACGCTTTGTACGTATGGGTGGGATGGAACTCGATTCGTCTTCAACCTCCATAAGTACTATGTGTTCTAAATAAGAATAAGTGAAGAGTTTGATTTGCAAAGAAAACTTATTTGCGTTTTAATAACGGCATTTTTCAGGGTTCCGTGACTTAGAAGGAAAAACGGAACCTTTATAGGATCACTTTGTTGTCCGTCTGTCTGTCTGTCAATCTCAGGAACGCGTGGAGGTATTGAGTTATGAAACCATATACCTACTCAAGTTTGCGGTCCCTTGAAGCTGTGAACTTTTCAAAAGATATGACCGTTTATGTCGCAAAAACGTGTACTTCGACACTCTCAAGGGAATCAAAATTTATAGGGTACTTCCCGTTGACTTAGAATCCTGAAATTTGGCATGAAGCAAGGTCTCAATTCATTAGGCAGACAGATGATCCCGGAGGTCACGGTGGAGCATACGGTGGAGGTGCGCCCCGCTTGGGCGGAGCATAAATAATAAATAAATACTTAATAATAATCATGATATTCCACAACTATCACACAACGCCGTCTAGTCCCAAGCTAAGCAGAGCTTGTGTTATGAGTACTAGACAACTGATAAACTTACTTATATATTTCTAAATACATACATATTATAGATAAGTTACATTCAGACACAGAACAAATGATCGTGCTCATCACACAAACATTTGTCCTGGGTGGGAATCGAACCCACGACCTCCGGCATAGCAGTCAGGGCCACTAATCACTAGGAAATATGTTAGTGGCGGCGTTTTATGGTTGTAGCCGGTGGCCTGTGTGAGGCGACCCTAAACTTCCTCCAAGAGACAGACAGACAGAGTTACTTTCACATTTATAATATTAAGTATGGATTTCAGGAGCATGGTACGTATCAGTGTGAGATGTGCACACAGTACTGCCCCAGCCCCGTATCCTTGAGAGGACACATCAAATCGCATACCACCAGGTAAGTCATCATTACCCTTGATTTAGAACCCTGGGCCTCAAGTCTACTATTACAATAGTGTCAGAATGGTCTATCATTGATTTCATAATTGTTGATTTTGACAAGTTTGGTAATCTATATATATAAAAGGAGAAACTGACTGACTGACATATCAACGCACAGCCGAAACTGCTAGGACTAAGAGCGTGAAATTTTGCACAAAGCTTTCTTTTTGATTTAGGCAAGCATAGCATAGTCGGCCTTAAAATGTTTCTACTGCTGAGACTCAGGCCTCCTCTCTAGGAGAGGGAATGGGCCGTAATTCACCACGCGGGCTCAGTGCGGGTTGGTGGATGTCACTTCGAATTTTTGGTTCTAGGACATGCCGGTTTCCTCACGATGTTTTCTTTCACCGTTTTGAGAGCAGTGGTGATAAAATAAATTACACAAAGTAATGCACCTGGCTGGGTTTGAACCCGCGACCTACACAACTCCGTAAGTCGGGGCCATTACCACTCGGCCACCACTGCTCTAAGGTAGGCGAGCACTAAGAGAGGATATCCCAAAATTCACCCCCTAAGGGGATGAAACGGGGGTCCAAAGTTTGTATGGAGAAACCTACTTTCACGCGAGCGAAGCCGCTGGCAGAAGCTAGTCTACTAATATAATAGCGTCATTATGACTTTCCAATGGTCAACCACTGACACTCCATTGAAAGAAGTGGCATAGAATGGTAATCTCGTACATATTGACAAATGAATATCTGACGTATGCGATAATCTGCTAAAATTTTGACGGGTCCTTTGATCAGTGACGTACCATTAGAACGTCATTGTGCAGTCATTGCTTTTAATAAACTCGATATTGTCATTCTACCACAACTCTATTACGAGACCCTTTGATTATATACTTGACGAGACCATTGACCGATCAATGATCGATCATTATGAATTAGCAGATTACAAACTTTTGGAAGGTTCTAGAGTGGCGACCGCGCACCGGAAGACGCAGCGTTGGAAGGCCTCCCACAAGGTGGACCGACGACCTAGTGAGGGTCGCGGGAGTGCGGTGGATGCGAGAAGCACAGGATCGGTCGTTGTGGCGACGCTTGGGGGAGGCCTATGTCCAACAGTGGACGTCTTTCGGCTGAAATGATGATGATGAACTTTTAGCAAAATGACAATGGGATCGTGTTGGAATGACGAATTTATATAAATAGCAGATTTGGCCCCAGGAGTCAAATCGGCTGCTAGAGAATGCCTAAGGCAATAAGTCCGCCTTTTTCTCGGTTTTTTTTTCGGTGGGAAAATCATCTTATGACATCCCCCCCGCTCTTGGGCGGGGCGGGAGGTAGTGTCAGACTTTTACTGACTAAAAACCCACTCCTGTTCCTTCGTTGCCTTTCGTACCAGGGCCGAGTCTTCCTTTCAGAATCAGACCCTTGGCCCCAGTAGGCTTCGACTCTGCTGGGCCCCTATAGTTGCTGACATCTCCTTGAGGCGCGCGTGGAACAGCACGCGCCGTTAACAACTTGGGCTTGGTCCGGACGGTTACTGGACGGTCGGACGGCAAGCCACCCATTGCTCGCCGTCCGCAAGCCCGCGCCTACGGTGGCCGGAAATCAGGATCGGAATTCCGGCGGCGGTTGGGGCGTGAGGATCGCTGCCTCACGCGATCGGCCGCCTCCTTTGCAAGCATTACTGCTTCGTAGAAGGAGGCGATCGCCTGCCACTCCTCCTCGCTCCGGACCATGGCTTGTACCAAGGCCCGGCGCGACAGATCGCCGCCGCCGATTGCCCCCACGAGGACACGGTGTTGCTCTGCCCAAGCGGGGCACACCTCCACCGTATGCTCCACCGTGTCCTCCGGGCGGATCACACAGTGGCGACACCCGGGCGTCGCTTCCGCACGAATCCGGTGCAGGAACTTCCCGAACTTACCATGTCCGGTGAGGACCTGCGTCATGCGGAAGGTAATGACGCCGTGTTGCCTTTCCAGCCACTCCTCAAAGAGGGGACTTACCGCCATAATTACGGCGTGCTCAGCACTGGGTTGCGATAGTCGCTGTCGCCATTCCTCCATGAGATTCCGCTGGAACTCTTTCCGCCATGCCGTGACTTGTCGCGGCAGCGGAGTTTCACCACGGCGTTGCATCTCCACGCGCAAATCGTGCATGCGTGCAAGGCCATTCTCTCGGTCTAGGGCAGAGCGAGAAAGCGTGTCAGTCTTCTAGTGAAACCACACCTATGTTCCTTCTTTGCCCTTTGCGCTCCAGGACCCCGGGTTCCCTTTTCGGAAGTCAACCCATAGCCCCAGTAGGCTTCGACTCTGTTGGGCCCCTACGGTTTTGTAGGCCGTTTATGTCGCAAAAAACATGCATTTCGACACTCTGAAGGGAATCAAAATTCATAGGGTACTTCCCGTTGACCCAGATTCCTGAAATTTGGCATAAAGCAAGGTCATATAGTATAGACATAGGAATAAATCTAAAAACAGAAAATTTGTTTTATACAAATTTGTATTTATATTTGTAAATTTGTATTTGTATTTTTTTTAAAAATATTTTTGCGATTCGAAAAATCTTATAGACTCCATTTGGGAATTGAACTATTCACAGACTCGTATGTAGGTAAGTTTGTACGGAACCCTCAGTGTGCGCGTCCGACTCGCACTTGCCCAGTTTTTATATATATAGATTTATATGTTTACAGGTATAAATGCAAACTGTGTGGCCATGTCCGTCTGTCCCGGCAGCATCTCCTGGAACATCACGCCATCACACACACTCAAGGAGCCACGACTTACACATGTGATAAATGCCAGTTCACCACCAAGTGAGTGCAATTTCTTATCTAATATTAGGTTATAGCATAATCATCGTCAATGTGACGTGATGGCCCTGTGGTTGAGGCACCCGCCTGATGCTTGAGGTTGCGGGTTTGAAACCGGGCAAGTACTCATGTGAATTTTTCTATTCAATGTACTTTTCTAAGTTTATCTAGATAAGGCCTGGACTCAAAAACTATGGAGGTACAGCAGATCACAGTTCCGAACAATCACAGGAGTCTTCACGGGGCACTATGCCACCAACAAACAGCTCCACAACATGGGACTAGCAAGGGACCCGACTTGCAGAATCTGTGGAGAGGCAGAGGAGAATATGCTACACTTGCTGTGCGACTGTGCAGCACTAGACTCCAAAAGACTAAGAGTATCTGGGTCAACCATTTCCAAGACCAGAGGACTATAGGCTCAGCCCCATCAAGGCCATACTGAGACTCATGACGAAGGTGCACGGAGGGGTAGGGGTTGAGTAGAAGGGAGGGGCATAGTACAAAAGATCCAGAAGGCAAAAGGAAGAAAGAAAGAATGTGCTCTGGCCTAGGGCCAGCCCACAACAAGATGAGTTTATCTAGGACATTACTGACACTCCGTGGCTCGGAAAGCGGAAAGCACGTTAAGCTTAACGTAGCATAGCATAGCATAGTCGGCCTTATCATGTTCCCACTGTTGGGACTCAGGCCTCCTCTCTAGGAGAAAGAATGGGCCGTAATCCACCACGCGGGCCCAGTGCGGGTTGGTGGATGTCACATGTCTTCGAATTTTTTGGTTCTAGGACATGCCGGTTTCCTCACGATAAGCTTAACGTGCTTTGCACCAAAGAAAATGGATGCGCATATATACTACTAATATTGGAAGTGGACTGTATTTTTGCGGATTAGCGTTTCGCAGATATGTACTTGACACCTTGCAGTAGATGGATCTTATTGGAGCCGTTTAGGATTGCAGAGAAAAACAGCTCGTATATGGGAGGGAACTGCACTAACCTTTTGAACTCGGGGATATCCACGTGTCAGCCGGCCGGCTTTCTCTGGATTTCGCGACTCCTGCTCCAGTGACGAGGAAGGTATAACACTCACTGAACACTGCACAGTTCTCGAGCACAAAGCGTTAGCGGGTTTAGTGTCTTTAGCGGATAAGTTCAACTATAATCAATTTTTTCTTGCAAAATGCGCGGGACGCCATCTTAGCGTTGCGAGCGATACCAAGCGAGTTGGTCCCGGTTGTCATTCGTAGATCTTTGACAATCGGTACTGGTACTCAGACGCCAGAAAGTCTGACCGTCAGTCTATCCAAGGAGTATCCAGTTGCCCAGTAACTGGGTTGTAAAGGTCTGATAGACAGTCGCAGATTTATTTACCTGAAAAACTTTTAAGAAATAAAATAAAATCGGGCAACACCGAGTCGGACTCGCGCACTGAGGGTTCCGTACAAACTTAACTATGAAAACAGTTCAAACCCAAATTGAGTTGCGAAGATTTTTCTGAATCGCAATATTTTTTTTTTTTTTGTGGCGGAGCCATAAATTTACAGTTTTCAGATGTTTTCCTATACTCGTGCTATGAGACCTTGCTTGATGCCAAATTTCAGGATTCTAGATCAACGGGAAGTGCCTACCATATAGATTTTGATTCCGTTGAGTGTCGAAATACCGAGTATTTGGCGACAATAAAGTAAAAAATAATTTTAACTAGATACCTCCACGCGTTCCTGAGATACGGGTCTTGACAGACAGACAGACAGACGAACGGACAACAAAGTGATCCAATAAGGGTTCCGTTTTTTCCTTTTGAGGTACTGAACCCTAAAAAGACCAATTCGATTCTGACAATGGCGCGATAGAGTTCGAACAGCATTCAGACGAGTTGGGAACCTCCTTTTTTCATCCTTTTTTCGAAGTTGGTTGAAAAGCAGTAAGCTCTTATACCGTCTATGTCATTGACATATTCTGTTTCAAGATGTTATATTCTGTTTTATTTTTTTTTCTACACAGTAAGAGGACCACGATCCAGCGGCACGTGAAAACCCACGCGTTGAGTGCACGTCATGCGTGCCACCGATGTGGCAAGCTGTTCAACACGGTGGAGTCGCTCCGAGTGCACACCACGTAAGTAGCCAGGGCCCGACCTAAAGGGGTCAAGCCGGCTATTTGCCCAGGGCAGCAATAAATGAGGGTTGGCAAAATTGAATTATTCCTATTTTCCAACCTAGCCATTATAATGGCTAGGTTAGCCATCCACATCTAAGTTGGCAGGTTGAGAATTTTATGTGCCACCTTTCAATCTAATTTAGGCTGGATAGTTTTTTTTTTTTAGTTTGGAAAATCATCTAATGACAAATCACGCTCTTGGGCGGAGCGGGAGATAGTGTCAGACTCTTTAGTTTAAAAAAACCCACTCATGTTCCTTCGTTGCCTTCGTCCCAGGGCCCGGGTTTCGTTTTCACACTACCCATGGCCCCAGTAGGCTTTCACCCTTCTGGGCCCTTACGATTTGCTGACATCTCCCTGAGGCGCGCGTGAAACAATACGCGCCTTCGACGACTTGGGCTCGGTCCGGACGGTTACCGGACGGTCAGACGGCGAGCCACCCATTGCTCGCCGTCAGAAATCGGGATTGGAATCCCGGCGGGCAGGCTGGATAGTGGAAATATTTAAGTATTTTACTTAACTGAATAAGTACTTGCGTGATCGCGTCAGAAATGAAGATATCCGTAGGAGAACCAAGGTTACAGACATAGCCCAAAGAACCGCCAAACTTAAGTGGCAGTGGGCAGGGCACATTGCTCGCAGAACAGATGGTCGATGGGGACGAAAGATTCTGGAATGGCGACCACATACCGGAAGACGCAGCGTTGGTAGACCTCCCACATGGTAGACCGATGACCTGGTGAGGGTCGCGGGAATCCGATGGATGCGAGACGCACAGGACCGGTCATTATGACGACATTTGGGGGAGGCCTATGTCCAACAGTGGACATCTTTCGGCTGATTATGATGATGATGATGATCTCTTGCAGACGCCATGACAAGACGAAGCGGTTCCAGTGTTCCCGTTGCGACAAGCACTTCATATACCCTTCGCTACTGCACAAGCACGAACTGGCGGTGCATGACAGAGAAGAATACTATTGCGTTGAGTGTGACGTCAAGTTCAAGTCTTCGGTAAGTTGTTACGTTACCTACAAACGGGATAACGTAAATTATAAAATAAATAGATAAATAGTTATGCAGGGGTGAGTAGAAATGCAGGGGTGAGTAGAAATGCAGGGCTGAGAAGAAATGCAGGGCTGAGTCGAAATACAGGGGTGAGTAGAAGAAATACAGGGGTGAGTAGAAATGCAGGGGTGAGTAGAAATGCAGGGCTGAGAAGAAATGCAGGGCTGAGTCGAAATACAGGGGTGAGTAGAAGAAATACAGGGGTGAGTAGAAATGCAGGGGTGTGTAGAAACGCAGTGGTGAATGGCAACGAAGAGGTTGAATAGAAACGCAGGGTTGAATGGGAATGGAGAGGTGAGTTGAAAATGAAATGCAGGGGTGAATAGGAACGCAGAGGTGTGCAGAAACATTAAAAAGTTTATGAATGATATATAATCTATTCATAAACTTTACGTGAAAATCCTCTTCAAGGGGTTTCTTATTCAAGTCACCTCTTGATCTTTATTTACCCCGTGTGACGGTATGTAGGATGGTACTATATATATGTTAGTATGCAGAAGGAGTAAGAAACATACACGCAAACATACATTACAAACTTTCGCTTTTATAATATTAGTGTGTTTTTTGTCAGGAAAGTTTGAGGCTGCACTTCAAAAGGGCAAAGAGGCATCGAGACTCTACCTCTTACAAGTGAGTGAGTATATCTTATTTAGATTGGTTCCCTTTACGTCGAGTCCCTTAACGTCGAGCCTAGAACCTTGTCTAGTTTCTATTACCCATACGTCGACCGAGTCCCTTAACGTCGAACCCGTTTCTATTACCTTTACGTCGAGTCCCTTTACGTCGAGCCTAGAACCTTGTCTAGTTTCTATTACCCATACGTCGACCGAGTCCCTTAACGTCGAACCCGTTTCTATTACCTTTACGTCGAATCCCTTAACGTCGAGCTTAGAACCTTGTCTAGTTTCTATTACCCATACGTCGACCGAGTCCCTTAACGTCGAACCCGTTTCTATTACCTTTACGTCGAGTCCCTTAACGTCGAGCCTAGAACCTTGTCTAGTTTCTATTACCCATACGTCGACCGAGGCCCTTAACGTCGAACCCGTTTCTATTACCTTTACGTCGAGTCCCTTAACGTCGAACCCGTTTCTATTACCTTTACGTCGAGTCCCTTAACGTCGAACCTAGAACCTTGTCTAGTTTCTATTACCCATACGTCGACCGAGTCCCTTAACGTCGAACCCGTTTCTATTACCTTTACGTCGAGTCCCTTAACGTCGAGCCTAGAACCTTGTCTAGTTTCTATTACCCATACGTCGACCGAGGCCCTTAACGTCGAACCCGTTTCTATTACCTTTACGTCGAGTCCCTTAACGTCGAACCTAGAACCTTGTCTAGTTTCTATTACCCATACGTCGACCGAGACCCTTAACGTCGAACCCGTTTTTATTACCTTTACGTCGAGTTTAATATCATAAAAAGTACAGTGAGGTGCAAAAACATGTGAATATTTAAATGAGTTATTGTATTTCAAATATACTGAATAACTTTATTATTATTATTATTTTTAATAGTTTATTAGTAATTTTAACTTATTAAATATTTTTTTTAAATATTTCTTAATCTTTTAATCGCCTACGTCGGCTATATCCGACAAACACTCTCGCGGTTATTTCGCCAGGGTCGCACATCCACGACTAAATACTCCATCTCGTCAGCTTTTCTGTCACCTATTGGGATTGAAGAGCCAAACGAGGAAAAAAAACAATTTAAAAAAATATGTAAAGCACAGTGGAATAGGGATGTAGCTGTTCCCTGGAGCCCTCACCGCCGGTAGTTTGGCTACCAGTGGTCAGGGCTCGAGACAGCAGAGGTACCCCGTAGCTATACGAGCTGTGTCCAGGAGTACCGCTTTCTCCTTGATCCAGCCGCCTAACGAGAGCCTCCTTAGGTGTTGGTCGAGGTTCGTCGTGGCTATTAAGCCACACGACACGACTATTGATACACCCCTTCGGTTTCACCCGCGACTTTGGTTACTACTCCGCTCGTATTGGTCGTCGTGTTATGTTAAATAGCCTAATAAGGACCGACGCTGCGTTAAGCGGGCGGCCGCGCGGTCCCAGACAAAAGTGCCCCGTCGCGGTGAACCACGCGGGCATGCGTCGCTGGGACTCGCGCCCCGCGACCTTTTTGCTACGTAATAATACATTAAAGTTTTACATCGGCACGACTACATGCACACTGTTAAAGTTGAAATAGCGACACTGCGCAGGTAATAACCCGGATGGCGCTACGGGGACCGTCGCACATAACACACGCTCGACGTCACGCGACGTGTCCGCGCGGGCGCCCTCTTAACGCAGCGTTGGCCCTTACGGAAACTTGGGCTACATTTAAAAAAAAAAAACGACTTCACTAAAAAAACACTAAAAAGTTCAAAATAGTTTTAATTTTTGAAGTCAAATATTAAAATTACTTTGAACAATTTAGTGTTTTTTGCAGTGAATTTTTTATTTGTAATTTCTTTTATTTCATACTTTTTAGTTGTGATACAGTTATAGCCCGAGTACTTACACAATTCCATTTAGCCCAAACACAGCTTGGATACACTGTATTTTTTTTTATTCCACCTTCCATTCGCTCCATCATCAGATCAGTTCGATAGTACTTTATAGCCAAAGTGCACCTCACGACAATTCTAATAAGCCCAAACACGGCTAGGATACATTGATAATTACGGAGTTCCGGTACCTACCTTCCAGCTTCATCATCGTCAGATCAGTTCGATTCTTTCACCTTAATATACCAATTTTTTTCTAGGTACGAGTGTCCGCAATGCCCCCAGCGGTTCATCAGCCCCTCAACTCTCTCCGTCCACCTGACTTGCACGCACGGCGCCCCCAAACAACACTCCTGTGACATCTGCCATAGACAATACAGTAACAGAGAAGCGCTCAGAGCTCATTCATGGAGGGTGCACCATGGAGATACAACGTTGATAATGTGAGTATTATGGTCATCTGCCTAAAGGATGATGCATCAAAACGTCCCCCCTTCTCTTACACGTATCGACAAGGTAAGGTCAGATTTTTTTACTATGGCGACATCTCTCAAAAGTGCGGGGTTTAATGAGAAAATTCGTCAAAGTCAAAGTCAAAGCGTTTATTGCGAACTAAGTGCTTACAATGTTGTTATAATATTATGTCAGCAATTTTAATTTATCCTAATTAACTTATAATACACATTATTATTATTTAATCATTATATTATCAGTGATTATTAAATCAGTGATAGCGACAAGAAACATGTAACAGAGATATTTGTAATTACAAAACACGATTGAAAAGAGTGTCCATGGAGTTTCTTGCTCATTCTTCTCCATAGAGATCTACGCTTTGGAATGTACAATTAGCATCATTTTTTTTTCTGTCTGACTTCTTGACATTTCAAAAGTGCCTGTAAATGGTTTATTTGAAATGAATGCTTTTAAATCTTTGAATCATATTTTAATATTATTATTTTTTGGTACAAAATAACACCAACAGATTTGTAATATATCTCAGTCGAAAGATCTTAGTAAAGTGAGACTTTTTTATTATGGCGACATCTCTCAAAAGTGCGGGGTTTAATGAGAAAATCATATTATTATTAAAATATAATTTTTTTTTGTTTCAAAATAACACCAAAAAATTTGTAATGTTTCTCAATCGAAAGATTTTAGTAAGGTGAATTTTTTTACTATAATAATAATAATAATAATTTTTTATTTTCAAAAAGTACACAATTACAGGTGACACTTAATTTAAGGTACAATTGGCGAGGTACAAGATAAATGATCAATGACCCCTGCGCTAGGTAAACCTGTGTTACAGGGGTCATCCATCCGTCCGTTCTGTAGTGACAAGGTTTAGATACGCTATGTGCACTTATATACTATATACTATGGCGACATCAGGTTAGGTTAGGTTAAAATAAAAATATTTTATAAAACCTAAACTCTATAATTTTGTAGTGTGTCGCCATAATAAAAGAAACTATTCAACTAGAAGCTTCGAATGACACCTGTTTCAAATCTGTTCGTATCTGTTAGGGGGGATGGGTCTCATACCAATTTGATCATCGTTCTTTATAGTTGAGCAGTGGTGGCCGAGTGGTAACGGCCCCGACTTATGAGTTGTAGGTCGCGGGTTCCAACCCAGCCAGGCGAATTACTTTGTGTAATTTATTTTCATCACCACTGCTCTTAAAATAGTGAAGGAAAACATCGTGAGAAAACCGGCATGTCCTAGAACCAAAAAATTCGAAGACATGTGACATTCACCAACCCGCACTGGGCCCGCGTGGTGGATTACGGCCCATTCCCTCTCCTAGAGAAAGAGGCCTGAGTCCCAGCAGTGGGAACATTATAAGGCTGATTGTCTTGTTGACATGTCATTTATTGATAATTGTAATTATTTATTTTTGTTGTTTTTTTTTTATATAGCTTTTTTTTTAAAATGTGAATGTGAGAACACTGTGCACTTCGCGAATTCTCAGGTTACTTCCTATTACGACTCACTTTTTTTTTTTAATATGATTATTTTTATTGTGCTTTTGGGTACAATATCGTCTAGTCTACACTGTCCTTACATAATGTCTATTAATACTGTAATATGAAAATATTGTAAACGATCACTTTTTTAAAAGAGTAACCATGAAATTTCTTGCCGGTTCTCCATAGGAAACGACTAATTTGGAACCGTGCACTAGCTTCTGACGTTTTACAAGTGCCCATGTAGGCCTATGTGAAATAAAAAGTTTTGACTTTGACTTTGACATTGTGCTTGTGCTTGTGTGGTTTAGTTATAGGGTTACCTAAGTCGTCTGTCCATCTGTAAAGAAACCTTTTCTCAGAAACGCTTGGAGGTATAAATCTAAAATTAACCCTTTGACCACCCAGGTCGGGTTGGTTCGACAAGTGTTTTTGTGTCCTATTCGCCAGGGTCGTGTGTTCGCGACTGGGTACTCCATCTCGTTTAGCTCTTCAATCCCCATAGGTGACAGAAGATCTGAAGCAGAAAATGTGTCATGGCACAAATATAGGGAAATATTATACTGAAAACTGTAAAAAAAAAATACAACCGAATTGATAACCTCCTCCTTTTTTGGGAGTCGGTTAAAAAAATGTATGTTAATTATCTTTGTTTTATTTTATTTGTCATAACTATCTCTGAGGTTTTATTATTATTTATTTGTAATATTGTTGGCCACACGGGATTTTTCTTTAGAAATCCCGGGAATATCCATATTAATATCAACATTTCGATGCAAGTACAAGAGTAAGTCTACCTAATTCCGACCACTGCTTATAACTTCTCCAGTCTAACCGGAATACCCGTAATGGAAACGCATAATTCGTATCCTACATTAAAAATTTTGGACGGGCGTTTTTAAAATTAACATTTGTTATTACAGCTAGAAAATCTCGACATTCAGCGTGTCGTCATCAGGCCAGCCAAAATAAGTCCATTGCTGGAGTGAACTTGTCCAGTCAGTGCAAACATTTACCAGAAAAACATGGAATAACTGCCATTGAACCCACCTACATTTATTGACATTCTAAAGATACAAGATTATTTATTTTGCTAAAACATGAGTATAGATAATAATATAAATGCAGGATGTTACATAAAGCTCAGTTGAATCACTGTCATGTTTTGTCTTATTGGCGTACAAAATTTCATAAACGCAAATAAAGACTTAAAACTGTCTTGCATCAATATCGATGTAGTGGCCAGATCATAGAAATTGATCACTTCATAATATGGCCAACTAAAACTGGCCAGATCATAATATGTCGATCCTTGTTTGGCCCTATCATTGATGTAGGATTTCTATGATTATAGAAAGTAGGTCAAACGAGGATTGACATATCGTCAAACTTTAACGTTTAAAACGATCTGGCCAGTTTTAGTTGGTCATTGCATGAAGTGATCAATTTCTATGATCTGGCCACAACATCGATATAGACGGCGTTGTGGAATATTATTATTAATTGACGGTGATGACGTTCAAAAATAAACTGGCGTAGTGTGATTGTATCAAACACCTCTGCTTCTATCAATACTCCATTCGCAATATTTATGTATTATTATATTATATAAGCGAGCACGAGTACGAGCAGTGGTGGCCGAGTGGTAATGGCCCCGACTTACGGAGTTGTAGGTCGCGGGTTCAAACCTAGCCAGGCGCATTACTTTGTGTAATTTATTTCATCACCACTGCTCTCAAAACGGTGAAGGAAAACATCGTGAGGAAACCGGCATGTACTAGAACCAAAAATTCGAAGACATGTGACATCCACCAACCCGCACTGGGCCCGCGTGGTGGATTACGGCCCATTCCCTCTCCTAGAGAGGAGGCCTGAGTCCCAACAGTGGGAACATTATAAGGCCGACTATGCTATATATTATATAAAAAAAACCTTCACTGTCCGAACAACCGATTTTAAATTTTATTGCGTTGGTGGCATGATAAATGGCGGCTGCAGTAAATAGTTCAAAGATTCAAAGCATTTTATTTCAAATAAACCATTTACAGGCACTTTTGAAATGTCAAAAAGTCAGTCAGAAAAATGATGATAATTGCACATTCCAAAGCGTAGATCTCTATGGAGAAGAATGTGCAAGAAACTCCATGGACACTCATGTTATGTACAAATATCTTTGTTATATGTTTCTTGACGCTACTATTATGTGAAAAAACCTATCACACAACGCCGTCTAGTCCCAAGCTAAGCAGAGCTTGTGTTATGAGTACTAGACAACTGATAAACATACTTATATATTTCTAAATACATAGATATTATAGATAAATTACATCCAGATAATGTAAATAAAGTAAAAATAAAAACTAAATATAGATGTTAAAATAGCAACTGGCAGCTAAGAGATGATTAGTCTCAACTGACAGCGCCCGTCACGGACATGACGCGAATATTAGCACCACTCAGCTCAACCATTTTGAAGGGAACCGAATGATCCAACACACGCGCCACCATCAGTGAGACATTTGAGTGAGCATGACAACTTGATATTGTAAAGACTTTTTTTTGCTTTTAAAGCCAACCTTATGCCTACGGGGTAGAAGTCAGAATCGGTTGAACGAACAGTAAAAAAGTTTGTGTAATGTCTAATCTTATTGCAAATGGAGTACCTTTGAAGGATACGAGCGTGATGCTAAGAAATGTAAAAAGATTTTTGTAAATAAAAGATTTTTAAATAATTTGTTTTTTTATTTATATTAATCAAAAATATACTTTAACAATATTCAAATATCTTAACATTATTATAAGTGGCAATATATTTAAAACAGGTGCATTTTATGACATAATCTTCTTTATAATTATATTTAATGGTATAAGAATTTATTTACATGCAGTTTTATTAACTCTTTCAACGCCATAGTCTGATATTTGTGACAAATCAATTTGAAACCTGCTGCACCGCCATCGCCAGTCTGATATACACCGCAAATTTTTAATTAGTACAAATATTTATAGGGCTTATTAGAAACGGTCTTGTTATTATTTAAGTGAAGTCTCAATAAATAATATTCATAAACAGCAAAGTTATTAGCGGTTGTTTATATCCCAAAATGTCACTCAATTTGTGGACTCATTGTAGTGGCTATTGATTATGAATCAATAAATGACGATCAAAATGGAAAAAACACTGCGCGTAGTATTTTCTAGTAGCAAATGTTATGAATGATTTATTCTATTATGAATTTACCAATTATGACAAATTTTTGTGGACAATTTTGGGATTTCGTTTTTTTTTTTTTACTTTTGACTACAAAAATATGATCAGTAACGGGTACGGATAGAGCCCCATTTTTTTGTTCTAATTATAAACTAGAGTTGTATAAGATAAATAAACGCAGCAGCTATGCAGTTAACGATACAAGTGTTAGTTTCTCGAAACCCGGCATTTTTTTTTACTGTTGATAAGATCTCGCTTGACCACTATCTCACCTGATGGTAAGCGATGATGTGGCCGAAGATGGAGCACGCTTGCCTAGAAGTAACCTTTTCACTCTTGACTTAAATATCCCTAGGTTATAGCTATCGGAAACCTCCAAACGACATTTTTGGTTCGTGGCGATTGTTGATTTTTACAAAAATCCGTGGCGTTGAAAGGGTTTAGGCATTTATTATGATTATCAATGTAGTTTATGATTACTAACATACTGCGTACTTAATTACTAATTATGTTTGATAGAAATATAAAATGAAACCATTATATTTTAAAAATGAACTGGTTTTTACTCTCACGAAATGTTATAATTTATATGTAACCTAAAAGGCGATTACTGATCTGTTTCTTGATGTTTATTGTCAGGGGTGCTCGGCACCCACTGTTTATTTCTCATGGGTGCTCGAGCCCCCGAGCACCCACGGAGTCGGCGCCCCTGCACATGGGTAGGTACTTGCTTGGTTTCAAATCCCGTAAAGATAATACTCGGTTTTTTTTTGAGCTACTTTTGGTACGAAAAACATACACGTAATTCAAGTACGGAGCTAGGGCAACGTATTTAAGACTCGACATTTTTATTTGTTGTCTAGCACCTTTTTAAAAAAACTTGCGATTAGCACCGCCAAAGACTTACACGTTGAATCCACCAGCAACACTTATGTTAAGTAGTAAATGGTTACCATCGATTTTTGATATCAAACATCTATTGGCGGTAAAACATTCTAATGCCGTGACGGCAAACGGTATGACACTGTCATGCCGTGACGACAAACGGCATGACACTTCGTGACGTGACGGCAAACGGCATGACACGTCGTGACGTGACGGCAAACGGCATGACGCTGTCATATCCTGTTGCCTCACTGCACCACCGCTCTCGACTTCACTACTGTTAGTAAGTTTGTACGAAACCGCGAGTCTGACTCACACTTGAACTTTTTTTAATGGATTCAACGCATAACAAAACTCATTTATATGTAACCGTTTTTGGAAGAAGACATCCAAGTTACTAGTCTGCCGCTCGTTAATGCTAACAACGGCTTTATGTTGTAGCAATAAGAGCGGTTTTCGCATAAACGTACTTATTTTTACGTCTGTGATTCTGTTGGGTAACAAAAAGACCAGATAGATATATTGCTGTCTTTCCTGCTCTATCATCATCATCATCATTTCAGCCGCAAGACGTCCACTGTTGGACATAGGCCTCCCCCTAACTGTTGCCACAACGACCGGTATCCATCGGATTCGCGCGGTCCTCACCAGGTCATTGGTTCTACTTGTGGGAGGCCTTCCAACGCTGCGTCTACCGATATGCGCTCGCCTTAACCTTTCGGCCCCATAGACCATCTGTTCTGCGAGCAATGTGCCCTGTCCACTGCCACTTAAGTTTGGCAATTCTTCGGGCTATGTCGGTAACGTTGGTTTTTTCTGGGATTTCCTTATTCCTGATGCGATCACGCAAGGAAACTCTGAGCATAGGTCTTTTCATTGCCCTTTTTTTATTCCACACGGGGGACGCTGGACGCGCGACACCGCGCATTCGTAATTTTTGTTAGTGCCATTTTTGAGCTCCGCGCGCTAACCGCACGCTTCTTTCTTTTTGTCAAAATTTCTGTACCTATGTCGTTTTATGGTCAATATAATTGCTGTGCATCAAGTCTGCGTTTGATTCACTTCATTGGTCCTTCGAGCCGGATCATTAATGTACCACACGCCGCCGCAGAACAAGATGGTCAACACGCGCAGCACCACACAAAAACGACGTCAGTAGAAATACGAGGAGCAACATTCGGCCAAAGAGGATGATGTGGCCAAGCCCAACTTGATCGAGCCTGCGAAAGTAGAAGAAGCAGGTGAACTTGCGTCAGAAAAGTCAAAATGTTCAGCGAGCCTTGCCCATCATAAAGTTTAGCGATTCTTCGGACTATGTCAGTAACTTTGGTTCTCCTACGGATGTCTTCATTCCTGATTCGATGTAAATTTCCGCTCCATATAAATGAGTTTTACTGTCTTGAAATTTAATAATTTCGTAATATTACCTACTTATTTTACAACTATAAGTTACAATAAATTCAAATACAGGGATATTTTAGGATTCGAACTTTCTTACTCGTAAATTTAGTCGTGATTCGAACGTGTATTTAAAAAAAAAGCATTAAAATGTGTTTCTCTACTCACATCACACTAATATTATGGACAAGAAAGTGTAAGCACGTATGTGTGAATGTATTTTAGAGATAAGCGGAATAGAGTATAAAGACATATTGTTCTACATGTTTTAGGGCGGAATTCACCAATAAAACTAATCGCGTTATAACGTTTGGCTCGCATAATCGCGTTTAGCCGCTGTCACTAGTGTCACTTTTAAAAATACAACAAAAGAAAAATACAGACACAAAAATACGTTCGCCTTAATAATATAAGTGTGTTGATTACATTATTGCCTACATATCATTCGATTACTGTACAAGATATTTTAATAAACATTTCAATAAACTTAATAGATAGACATAAATACTAAATAACTTATTATTGGAATGTAAAAGATTCAAATCGGCACAGTAGGGGACAAAACGACCCCCAACATGACGCGCAACGCATTTTTAGAATTCTTTACCCAATGGGGAAAAACTAGACCAATCGGATCCTGTTTTTTACCCTTTGAGCATCGTTCACATCAAACGTATTGTCCACCGACGACTGAGTCTGCAATATGCGTTCTCACCAAGCCGACAGTACGCTATAGCGTAGAATGCGTTACTTGTGTGAACAAAAGAGAAAGCTTGTTACGCGTAGTACAATAATCGGCCACCGAGAGTCAGCGACAAAGCACTACGTAATAGCGTATAGTCAGTTCGGTGTGAATGAGAAATTAAATATAATATGAAAAAGCGATGCGTAACGCCCGCTCACAATCAGCGGCCGACAATGCGTTTGGTCAGAGCAATGCCTTGGTCTAGTCCAGTCATACTCAAGCTTTTCCTTCTCGGGCCACAAAGGCCTTCTACCATTATCATGATGGGTCTAAAACTACATTCAATAGCATCCACATGAATACTACAGGCTCAGCCTCATCAAGGTCCCATACTGGGACTCATGAAGGAGGTGCACGGAGGGCTAGGGGTTGAGTAGACAGGAGGGGCATAGCAAAAAAGATCAAGAAGAGTCGAAGTGCTCTGGCGCAGGGCCAGCCACACAACAAGATAAGAAAATAAGATCCACATGAATGGGATTCTTGAATTTTTGACAAATGAACAGTTTTCGATAGTGAAATTGCTACATGCTGTGGTATAGTTCAGCTTTTTTGTTTTCTTAGCGGGAACATCATGAATCACAGATCGTCAAGTAAGCAGATTTCCAACATAAAGTAAAATAAATATAAAATTATTCCTATCAACTCGTACTGGTCTCGCGTGGTGGATTACGGCCCATTCCCTCTCCTAGAGAGGAGGCCCGAGTCCCAGCAGTGGGAACATTAAAAGATTATGCTTAATATTAGGTCTTTAACTATGATATTGCCGTTTTTTAAAATGATTTGCTTTGAAGTGTTATATCTTTGGATTGACTTGGAATTATAAGTTCAAATAAACTTTATATTAAAGTTACGTTATTCTTTTTTCGTAATTAAGTATTTAACGATTTCTCTGTGGTTTGTATTTACTATCAAAGCATCCCGTTTTGAAAAACGGCAATTTCATACTTTAACCCCTATTAGGTATACAGGGTGACTGGTAATTAGTGACCGATACTTAAACACGTGATGGTCCTCATGATTACAAACAACTTTCCCAAAGCAACTTTTTTTATATACTCACTAGTTTGTAGGTACATTCACTGATTAGGTACGTACACCTATGGGTTAGCAAGCTGCGCGTGTGTTCTATCACTATTGTAGGTACGACGGCGTCACGCGGCTAACAGCTGAGCTGTTGCCGGTCGCAGGCGCGCGCGCGTATTTAAACAGCTGTTTTATTATTGTGATAAAAGTAATGAGACTATAAAAATAGTTTCTTTGGGAAAGTTGTTTGTAATCATGAGTACAATCACGTGTTTAAGTATCGGTCACTAATTACCAGTCAGCCTATATAAAATTATACCATTAATATTGTACTAGACAACAGGGTCGTTCATTCAGCTGAGTGCTTGACGGGCCGCAGGTTGAATATAGCTGGCTAGTCAAAATCATCTCACCCGCAAGAAGACTTATGTCAGTCCCTCCTCATACATTTCCTCCTCTCCAAAATAATCATATTCTTCAAAGCACTGGCCACTGTAAACCTTAGTTCATGAAATTTTTCGCAGGACAGTCTATACGTATGGGTCTGGCCATCAGTGACGTGTAGTATTAGAATTATGTGGGTATCCCGATGCATCAACGATCTGGTGCGTTCCGGAGATGGATGCTCGGATGCTATGGAAGACTGGCTGTGGGACAAAAATATTTTTTATTAATTTTCGGACTAAGCGTTTCGCCTCGTCGTTTATACAGCGTATATCGAAGGATTGGAACAATTTGCCTGCTGCGGCCTTCCCATCCGATTATAATTTAGGTGTCTTCAAGGCTAGAGTGAATAGGCTCTTAATAAACTAGTGCGCCTCACCATCAACGATTGCATCACTGCTTACCATCAGGTGGGATAGCAGATCAAGCACTGGTTTATATCATTAAAAAAGAGTGGAGGGTAGTTTGCGAAATTCAAATTTACCAACTAAACTCATTAAAAAATATAAAGGCCCGTTTTTGACATTTTTGTGAAATACTCTAAAATGTAACTTGGAACGAAACTGAAAGTAACAATAAAATAATAATTAATTACATAAAGTGTTTTAAAAAAAAAACATACATTTTTGGCATGTCATCATCATCATCATCATTTCAGCCGAAAAACGTCCACTGTTGGACATAGGCCTCCCCCAAGAGTCTCCACAACGTCCGATCCTGTGCGTCTCGCATCCACCGCATTCCCGCGAATCTCACCAGGTCGTCGGTCCACCTAGTTGGAGGCCTTCCAACGCTGCGTTTTCCGGTGCGCGGTCGCCACTCTAGAACCTTTCGGCCCCATCGACCAATCGTTCTACAAGCAATGTGCCCTGCCCACTGCCACTATTTACTTTTGGCGTGTATTCTTTTTGCGTATTCAAGAATTCGATTTGACAGATGTCTAAATGGGCCATTAATTTTTTCACAACTAGCTTCTCTATCTCAGTTATGCGAACCTGAATATAGTTTGTTCAGAATCAGTAGGTAAATGAATTGATTACAATAATTTTTACACCATGTTATATTTTTTCCGAAAAATATTTAAAAAAGGTCACAAGTTGGACACCACCAACACTAAGTACAACACAGGTCACGGCAGGTCATAGCGGGCATTAGGCTCCAGTGTACAACCCCTCAGCCGTCTGAATTGCTCGTTAACCATGTATTTGTGCGGAAAACCAGGTAACATAACAAGCTTATAACTTTGTGATTTTTCATGATACAGTTATGAAATTTTGTACATAGATTCTTTACATAAAAATACTAGATACGTGTTTCGGGTTTCCCGTATACTAAAACTAATGTTGTATATAGATAAACTAACCTTAAAGAGATATCAATCTTCCACTGCAAGCTGACCAGCCCCGGCTTCACCCGTAGGTGTGAGGGTATGTTCTCATACATCTTGTCTGTACATAATAAGCTGGTGAACTCTTTGACACAGTCTGGAGCAAACCTTGAATTAAAAGAGAATGACATGTTTAACGCACGAAGCAGTAAAAGATGGGCACAAAAGTGAGGGAACGGACATCCATTCACATCATCTTCCTGGCCTTGTCCCGTTTTATTTGGGGTCGGCACAACACGTTTTTTTTCTTCCATTCTGTCCTGTCACTCGTCACGCTATCACTAACTCCCTTTTCTTTCGTATTACTTCTCACACATCCATTCACATCATTTTCACTAAAACTGTTAGAATAACGATTTTATACAGTTTAAATTTTTAAAAAGTACAGTATTTTTTTAATTAGGAAAAAGACGACGAAAACATCCACCACTGGGGGGTCCAATGGGGGGGGGTTCAATGTTATCTGACAATACAAATTAATCCTGTATTATGGTTGCAAACATATGCTCAAGACACCTAGACCCAGAACTAGTCTCTCTATTTTACAAGCTATTATTTAGTTTCACCCGTCCCAATATTTGTTTGTCTGTAATCAAATCTTGCAAATTAAATTTGATCCACTTCGGGTTTACCGATTGAGCTGAAATTTTGCATGCATGTGTAAATCAGATGGCAATGCAAAATTATTATGACATTGAGCTGATCTGATGATGGAACCAAAAGGAGCTTTTTGAAATGGTCTTGATGAGTATTAAATTTAAAGATATGTATATAATGCACTATAAAAGCTTATCTAGTTTTGGGTCTGGCCCTAGACCAGAGCACTTCGACCCTTCTGGATCTTTTGTGCTATGCCCCTACTGTCTACTCAACCCTAGCTACTAGCCCTCCATGCACCTTCTTCATGAATCCCAGTATGGCCTTGATGGGCCTGAGCCTGTAGCCCTTTGGTCTTGGAAATGGTTGGCCCAGGTACTCTAGTCTTTTAGAGCCTAGTGCTACACAGTCGCACAGCAAGTTTAGCATAGTCTCCGCTATAAAAGCTTGCTACGAAAAAAATATTTACCTTTAAGTTTATTACTTGACATACCTTAATCCTTCTAAAAACGTTGTAACATCCTCCTGTCCCCATGGCTCTTTGGTGGCAGAGCGCAGTCTTGCAAAGTGTCTCACCACCTCTCTCACGGCCGAGAACTTGTCTGTATTCATCAGACTTGAAGTTCGACTGTCCGGGTTACCTTCTAGCTCTTTGAGTGCCACTGGGGAAGAGAGAAACAAAGAATTAACTAGTGAAATGTAACTATACTAGCTGTTGCCAGTCACTTCAACCATGTGACACCTAGGGGTATAAAAAATAACCCACGACCTATCAATTGTACACCAAAAATTTTATAAAAATTGGTCAAACCGTTTCGGACGATTTCGATGACAAACACTGTGATACGAGATTTTTATATATTACGAGATTAAGACATTATATTTCAGCCAGCGCTGAGCAGAAAGCCCTTAGATACGGTGTAGCTACTGTCTGTTAAATTAGGTTAATTATACTAGAGAAATATTTCAGTATAATTAAAATTAAGCATAATTTGGGTCCAAATATACTCACAAATAACAAAGGGTTTTATTTCCTTCTTTTGTATTTCTGGTGTTAGCAACGATACAGTAGTCCATTGCGATGGACTCTCTGTTAGCAATTCTAATTGTTCAGACATTTTATTGAATTTGGAATGAAATAAAAACTAACAGAAAAACCAAAACAATACGAACTTTCTTCTTCAAAACTGATGTTTATGACAACAAAACGTCTGACAATGACAGTTACTAATGTCTTTGTACTACTTTTTGAGTATCATCTATTTCGGTTAACAATTTCGATTTTAAAAATCGACTACATAAAACATAAAAAATCGATAAAATCAGTTCAATATAAAACCGTTACTTTTTTGCACGTTATCCCAGTAGCGTCACTATAAATCGTAATGGCCGCCGCTTGTTTGGCGTTATCGCGTTAACTTCAGTTTAATCAATTTTATTTGACGAAAACTAACCGATATTCCACTGTAATTTGACCAAAAATCAAGTAAAAAAGTTTTATTTTATTTCAATTGATATGGCCGCAGTAGCACCTGGTAATAAAAATTGGCCGGCAAGACCCGGTATGCAACATCAGAACAGTCAGGGTCCACCTTCCAGTATGACGCTAAACAGGACGATAAACCTGTATCCGCTCACTAATTATACGTTCGGGACCAAGGAGCCTCTATTTGAGAAGGATGCGTCAGTTCCTGCGAGGTTTCAGAGGATGCGGGAAGAGTTCTCCAAAATCGGCATGCGGAGGTTAGTATTTAGCATGGTCTATTTAGCATTTAAACAGTGATTGAAGCTACTTGCAAGTTGGCAGAGTATCAAAGAACTTGCCATGGTTCTATTATAGCATTAGTATTGAGTTGACTTTGAAACATTAACAAATTTTTTTAGCAGTACACTTTTTGTGAGAATCGCGTCCATAAAAGAGGTGTGTTCACAAACCTATTATTCAATAATACACCTCATCCTTGCAGAGTCTTTACTGGGCTGTTGGCCTAGAGGTTAGTAGCCCTGACTGCTAAGCCGGAGGATGTGGGTTTGATTCCCACACAAATGTTTATGTGATCATTTGCTCTGTCGGTGTAATTTATCTATATTATGTATGTATTTAGAAATATATAAGTATGTTTGTCAGTTGTCTAGTACTCATAACACACTCACAACCACCACTTAGGGATGTCGGAAATGCAATAAAGTATTGATATATATTGTATCGATAATTTTTGAATGTATCAATATCGATATTGATATTTTTATTTAAAAATATCGATATATCGATATATCGGTGTGATAGGAAAAAAAATTATTTGGCCTAATCTACTTCAATCATCGTACATTACTAGATAAATACTAATCAATAGACATCATTTTTAAATTTTTTAAATCAAGGACAACAATAAAAAATATTAATTATTTATTAATCAAACCAATATTTATCTGATACAGACATAAGAAAAACTCTTTGATTTACATGCTCGGCTGTAAGCCGACTTCTGTTATTGGGTACTGCGAGATTTACAGCAGATGCCACTCTCTCTGAGGAAACCGAGGACGCAGGCGATATCAAATACTTTAGAGCTATGTCGGAAAGGACTGGAGTAAAATGACGACAATCAAACCAGAATTTTGTAGGATTCTCTTTTCTGGGTATTATAGGCTGATCTAGATATTGCTTTAGTTCGCTAGGCATACCATCACTGGTTGAAAGTAAACTGGAGGTTGCTGCAGCAATATCTATCATAATTTTTTCATGTCCGGACCACAACGACGGCGAAGAATTTTCTGAATTTGGAATTATGGTAGTGGTTGTGGGTCTGAGTTCAGGCGAAAGTTGTCCTCTACGTCTATGTTCTAAACGTATTTCTTTTGACAATGCGGTTATTGCAGTGGAAACAGCTAGTGCTGAATTAAAATGAATACGCTTAAAGCGAGGGTCTAAAATTGTTGCTATAATTATAAAAAATATCGATTTTTATACCTTTTCAATACTTGTAATTTTATATCGATACCTCGATACATCGAAACATTAAATATCGCTCAAAAATATCGATACATTGAAAAAATAATATCGATATATCGATGTATCGATATTTTTTCGACGAGCCTACCACCACTCACATGCATAGACTCTCTTCTTTTTTCTATCTCAAAGGAGTTTCTTACTCGTTTAACCTTTTGAGTACCGTAATTAGAGACACAATTGACAAGACAATGAGCGAGTGAACGCCGGCTATTCTCTTGGGGTTTAATGAATTAAAGGTTCTTAAAATCTGAAAATCTTTGTATAGTAAGAATTTACATACTAATTGGCCTTTCACTAACCATCCCATTCAGTAAAACTTTTTAAAGTTATGCCTCCATATTGTCGAAATAACATTTGTCGATGGAGGCATAACTTTAATGTCAAGATATGAAATCAACAGTAAACTGTTAACAATACTGTTGTAAAACTATTGATCAGTTTTTGTAGAGATCCATTAGTCATCATGCTAAAGAGGACAAAGTATGTTTGGTTACCTACCAATTGTTTTGTTCCTTCCTAGCTTTTGCTAGTGACATTGCTCTCCACAAAGTAGACTATTATTTCAAAGGACCATAATCTATATATATAAAAATAAATAGCTGTTCATTAGTCTCGCTAAAACTCGAGAATGGCTGGACCGATTTGGCTAATTTTGGTCTTGAAATATTTGTGATAGTCCAGGGAAGGTTTAAACGGTGAGAAAAATGGAAAAAAAAAAACGAAAAAAAAACTGAATACAACACCATCTCTAATTAAAATGTCATTATAAAATGAATTATGCTGTTCTCATAATGCCAGTAGATGGCGTTATCCTAACTATGAGGCGGTACGAAGTTCGCTGGGTCAGCTAGTATATTATAATAATAGTTTATCTGTTTACCAAGTTTCATCTTAATCTGTTCAGCTGTTGAAGTGCAATGAATTAAAAACCCATCCAGCCAATAATACCCTTTGGTCAGCTGCGTAGTTGGCTATGAGAGTGCACTAACGCACAAGCAGGAAGGTGGTGGTCCCTGGCACCTGGCTGCAGGCAAGCTAAAGAAACCATGCCATACTTAATAGAACTTTAACCAGCTACCTTCTGCGAGTGGACAGCTGGACAGTGGATTATATGAGTGGATGCCAAAGCCTCTTGTATTGATAAATGGCTTGGTTCTTCATGAACCCACACTTCTTTTCATTACTTGGCATTTTTCAGGGGGTGTTATTTTTCAAAAAACGTAAACTTACTAAAATATGTTGCTTCGGTAAGCGCAAAAATACAATAAATAAAGGGCCAGACGGTTGCAAACTAGCTTTCCAACCAAGTTGACCTTGGTTTTTGTGTTTGGTTTGTGTTGCGGCTGCAAGGATGTAAATCAATATGTTCACAAATCACTTACTGCGGGTGGGAAAACGCGCCTCCCAACCAAGGGCGTTGAAGATCATGGGTTTCAACTGCTGGCTACATGGATTGAAACTAACAAGGTAACCTTGGTTGGAACGCTAGTTTGCAACTGTCTGGTCACCCCTTAAATAATGTTTAACCCATTTTTAGGGTTCTGTAGCCAAATTGCAAAAAAACGGAACCCTTATGGATTCGTCATATCTGTCTGTCTGTCCGTCCGTATGTCACAGCCACTTTTTTCCGAAACTATAAGAACCGAAACTCGAACTGTTGAAACTTTGTTAAGTAGATATATTCTGTGAACCTCATTAAGATTTTCACACAAAAATAGAAAATAAAAACAATAAATTTTGGCGGTTCCCCAATTTTTTTTCATCAACCCATACGTCTGGGGTATTGATGAAGAGGTCTTCAAAAATTATATATAGGTTTCTTATATAATTTTTTTCTAAACTTTGCGCAAGAGACTTCCAGTGGTAAAATGTTTGCCCCCCATTGTAACTTCTAAAATAAGAGAATGCTAAAACTAAAAAAAAATATATGATGTCGTGTACATTACCATGCCATGCAAACTTCCACCGAAAATAAAATTGATTTGAACGAGATCTTGCGAGTAGTTTTTTTATAACACGTCATAAATCGTAAACCGCAATTTACCTTTCAAGTTTGTGCGGAACCCTCAGTGCTCGAGTCCGACTCACACTTGCCCAGTTTTTTTGAGGTTTTAATGCAGTTTAACTGAATAAAAGAAGGTTGGCAAGAAGTTGGGGGTGTGGCAAGAGGCTAGGTAAGAAATTTCCGAAAATTTAAAAATGACTTGTCCAGCTAGCATCATAGAAACGAATCACAGTTGGAGTCGAAGCACTTTGCCCTGTATCCAGTGACCACTGAGCAGCTTAAAGGCAGATGCCTCCATGCAGGCTCTGCAGAGTGGGCTGTCTGTAACTCTTATGACAGAGCGGTGCTAATTAGAGGTCCCATGGCCGATTGTAATGGACTTGACTTTGCAAAACTGAGGTTTAGCCAGTCGTAGGGCATGTTTCGTGACCAGATTGTGTAGGTACCCAGAGGAGAGTGGCACAATGGGTTCAGGCTCCATCACTGCCTTACTCGAACCCCTTTTGGCGATTTCATCTGCTGTGTCCTTTGATCTATTAAATGGTTAAGAAAATAAACAATAACGCTGTCTATGATATCTTCCAGGTCAGTAGAAGGTGTACTCCTTGTTCATGAGCACGGTCTTCCACATGTGTTGCTGCTGCAGCTCGGAACTGCGTTCTTCAAGCTGCCTGGTGGAGAGTTGAACCCTGGCGAGGTGAGAAAATGTTCATAAAACTTCATCTTTCAATTTAACCAAACAGATGGCCTATACATCATTGTACCAGACTATCTGGAGGACACGGTGGAAGTCTGCCCCGATTGGGCAGAGGACCGAGGCAATTTGCGGCGGAGACATCTCGCGTCCGGCCCTGATACGGGGCGAGAGCAGGGACTGCATACCGAAAAAAAATCGGTTATAAGGGTTATGACGTCATACCTTTTTATTTCAATACCTCAAAATAACGGTACAGTTATTTTTTACGCTACCAAAACCTCTAACATTAAGGTATCCGTTGAAACCCTCACTCTCTACCGAAATAATTCCGGTACCGAAATTATTTCGGTAGAGTAAAGGTTAAATAAAGGTATAGCGGTACCTAAAAAAAATTGCGCTGTCGTTATTTTATACCGGTAGCGTAACCGCAAATCTTAACCGGTTTCGGTGTACCTATAAAATAAAGCGATACCGGTTTTTAATACCGGTAGCGTAACCTTATACCTTAACCGAAAACGGTCCCTGGGCGAGAGGATATGGGTAGCAGCCAACAGCCATGAGATCGAAGGCGATGGCTGAAACCATGAAGAAACGCACATCCTCACGCCCTAGCCGCCGCCATAGAATTGCAGGGCGATTCCTTGCCACCATAGGCACAGGGTTGGAATGTACTTGGCGGTATTAAATTGTGCAATTCCATAGCACACTGCCCGAAATGTAAGCGTGTGTTGTAGCATGTCAGGTTGTATAACTCCATCGCTCTTGCTCGCTTGACTGACGCACGCCTGCGACGAGTACTACGCATTATAAGCTTATTTTTGTGTATTTATTCACAGGATGAGATTGAGGGTCTGAAGAGGCTACTCACTGAAACCCTTGGAAGGCAAGATGGAGTCAAACAGGAGTGGCTGATAGAAGACACTATTGGTAAGTGTTGCCTACTTGATAATTAGAATTCATGTGTGTGTGTGTGTGTGTGTGTGTGGTGTGTGGTGTGCGTGTTTATTGATTTCATACAGCGGAAGTATAAAGTGGATATGTCTCAAATAGTCCAGTAAAATTAGACCTAGCCCGCCGTCCGACCGTCCGGTAACCGTCCGGACCGACCCCAAGTCGTCGACGGCGCGTGTTGTTTAACACACTAGATGTGGCATATTTTTGATATTTTGCAATTTTACATTTAGATTGATGACGTGATTAAATTAAAATTAGTTTTGATTTCGTTAAATAGTTTTATTTTACTATAAATTGAACTACATTAAAGGGGTGATCGGATGGTTGCAAACCAACGTCCCAACCAAGGTGACTTTGCTAGTTTCAATCCGTGTAGACAGCAGTTGTAATCCATGACCTTCAACGCCCTTAGTTGGGAGGCACGTTTTCCTAACCACTGAACGTGTTGGCGCGTGGTTTACATCCATGTAGCCAGAACACAAACATAAACCAAGGTCACCTGGGTTGGAACGCTAGTTTGCAACCATCTGGTCACCCCTTAAGCAACACAATGTCGCATTATTCTTTTTTTTTTTTAAGAAAATCATTTACTGTTTCATTTTATAAACAATTTTGGTGCAGTTTTCAGAAGAAAATTTATTTTTAGTATTATTTAGTAAAAAAATATTGTA
The DNA here is from genome assembly GCA_961205895.1 of Mythimna pallens. Lineage (NCBI taxonomy): Eukaryota > Metazoa > Arthropoda > Insecta > Lepidoptera > Noctuidae > Mythimna > Mythimna pallens. The sequence continues at coordinate 10,275,614 of OY540851.1, read as the reverse complement.
GGTACCTACAAAAATGAACATGGGCAACTCCAATTACATCAAAATGTTTCTTTCCAGGTAACTGGTGGCGACCAAACTTCGAGCCTCCTCAATACCCTTACATTCCTCCTCACATAACGAAACCAAAAGAGCATAAGCGCCTCTTCCTAGTTCAACTTCAAGACAGGGCTCTATTCGCTGTACCTAAGAATTATAAACTTGTGGCCGCACCACTGTTTGAGTTATACGATAATGCTCAAGGCTACGGGCCGATCATCTCGTCGCTCTCGCAAAGTCTTTGTCGCTTCAATTTTGTATATATGTGAACTGTGGACATTAAGGTTTTGCAATAATAGTGGCAATTATTTTAAGTCTCACTAATCAATAACAAGAAAAAACAATAATTATGCGTGTTATTTGGGGTCGGCGCAACATGTTTTTTTCTTCCATTCTGCCCTGTCACTCGTCATGCTATCACTAACTTCCTTTTCTTTCATATCACTCTTCACACAATCCATCTTTCCTTTGACCTCCTTCTCCCTCCATCCACATCTGCTCAATTTCAGGCCAACACTCTCCAGTATACTCTGGACCTCTAGTCCACTCTCGGCCAATGTCATCGGCAAACAGCATACAGCCTCTTCCTGGATATTCGACATCAGAGCGTCCATTATCATCAGGAAGAGGTAAGGGCTGAGAGCCGACCCTTGTTGTAAGCCGACAGCCACATTGAAGCTACCAGTGTTGCCCACTGGAGACCGGACTTGGGTAAAGCATTGGCTGTGTTGGCAGCGTTGGGCCTTACCATGACTTTAAAATAAAATTTTAAAAAATGTCAGTCTTGCGAACGAGAGATGAAGAGTGATGGAGCCTTAAACCCTATAAAGCATCCCCTTAACAGCTCAGTTTAAGTCGTCAAATGGATCGCGTTAATCTCGTAGTAGGGTCTCAGCGTGCCTTAAAAAGTATTTTTTGACATTAAGTATCAGCCTAATAATGTTCCCACTGCTGGGACTCAGGCCTCCTCTCTAGGAGAGGGAATGGGCCGTAATCCACCACGCGGGCCCAGTGCGGGTTGGTGGATATCACATGTCCTTGAATTTTTTGCTTCTGCCGGTTTCCTCACGATGTTTTCCTTCATGATTTTGAGAGCAGAGGTGATGAAATAAATTACACAAAGTAATGCGCCTGGCTGGGTTTCAATTCGCGACCGACTCGTAAGTCATGCTCACTTAGAATTGGTCGAATTTATGAGAACTTTCAACTGTTAAAATAATTGCCATTATTATTCTTAGATATTATAAATGAATGGTGTATGTTTAAAATGTTAAGGCAAGGCTTATTGTTCAAGGACGCGTAGCTTATTATACGCGTTAACATCATTATACGCCTGCGTGAAGCGTACATACAAAACAGAATTATGAAACTCGTGCTTGTCATGCCGTCGTGTCGTTGTCGCTTCGACAGTTTGACTGGCCTGTTGGTCTAGTGGTTAGTGGCCCTGACTGCTATGCCGGAGGTCGTGGATTCGATTCCCACCCAGGACAAATGTTTGTGTGATGAGCACGATCATTTGTTCTGTGTCCGAGTGTAATTTATCTATAATATGTATGTATTTAGAAATATATAAGTATGTTTATCAGTTGTCTAGTACTCATAACACAAGCTCTGCTTAGCTTGGGACTAGACGGCGTGTGATATTTGTGGAATAATTATAAGTTTCATGGGTTAGTATTTAAGCTGTGAGCTGGCGTACACCAAGCGTATAATGACGGATACGCGTCTATGAAGCTATGCGTCCGTGGACAGTGGGACGTATGTATGTAAGAGTGCGTGACATAGTTTATAGTTACACTAGCAGTTTGTCCCGGGTTTCCTCGGGTGCAAATGCTCGTTCTATTAGTGAACTTTGCGTGGTCTAGAGGAGTTTGCGAAAATAGACAGCGGGTTATCAGTTATTATGTTAATATGAAATTATACCTTACAAGCGATTCCGACAGACGTTTTGCAGCCCGTAAGCTGGCATTTAGTAAAAAAATGTAAGTACCCGATTGCACCGCCATCTACCGGGTCTATCTGTATTTTCAAATCATCTAGACACCCAATACACATCAATATCCAAATCTGTCAAGCCGTTTAGGAGGAGTTAGGTGACAATACAAAGCGATCCGATGTGGTTCACGCAAATGCGGCGGCCTTGTCCTACGTGCGTGCCTTCGTAATGGTCGTGTCCGCTTCGCTTCGCTCGTTGCTGTACCGCACCCACGTGTGGTTAGTCACATAGGCAACCGCAATAGCGTTTAAATAGTTTGTTCCAATCAAGCCGCTTCGCTTCGCGATCGCGTTCGCGTTAACAGCCTTATCGAGTCAGCTTCGGGCTCAGCACAACTCTGGGATTCGTTTGTAAGAATTATAAGTTTTATTTTGTATATGCAAAATAACGTGAATTCTTATACAAACTCTCCTCAGTCAATTTTATAAGTATTTAGAAATCTAAACAATGGTTTTCAGAACCATTCTTTTTTATGTTCATTAAACGCCTACGTCGGACATATCCGACGAGTATTTACGTGTCCTATTCGCCAGGGTCACGTGTTGGCGACTGGGTACTCAATCTCGTTTAGCTTCCTTGTTCAGGCTATGGTCCGAAGCAAAGAGGAATGGCGGGCATTACTGAGGCCACTGCGAAGCAGTAATGCTAGCGAAGGAGGAGTCCGCACGCGTGAATGAACGAATGTCCACAGGACACAGGTGTGGTTTTAGTCAGTGAAAGTCTGACACGCCCTCTCGCTCCGCCCAGAGCGCGAGAAGTCGTTAGATGATTTCCGAAATTATAAAAAATATCTCATTTAGCTCTTCAATCCCTATAGGTGACAGAAGAGTTAACGAGATGGTGTATAGTCGTGGATGTGCGACCCTGGCGAAATAAATGCGAGAGTTTGTCGGATACATACGACGAAAGCCGTTAAAAAGTTTAACCCCCCAAAGAAGGAATTAATTATTTATTTTTCATAATACTTACTTTAAAATCGGTGTTTTTTATGTTTATAGAGCACAATTCTGGATGTCTGATTCCTTGAAATGTTAAGGACTATGTAAATTTAGTTTTTAAGTGAAATTTTCAGAAAAAAAATGACTTACAACCTCATATTTCAGATGCGTTTTATTTATTTGTACCTCAAGAAAGAAGACTGTTATAGTTTTTAAGTGTAGTTTTAAGATAATACGATTTTTAATCATTATTCAAATGTTTAAGCACCATAATTTATTGTTATATAATATTCCCACTGCTGGAACTCAGGCCTCTAGCAAGGAGAAGCGGCCGCAATTTACGCCATGTCTTCGAATATTTGGTTCTAGGAGATGCTGGTTTCCTCACGATGTTTTTAAGCGTCAGAACCTCTGCCAAGCCAAGTTACGACCGTTTCGCTTCGAGTCTCTTGTGTCGAACGCCTCGTGTAGGCCATGCCTCTGATTCCTTTTTTCTGACGTCATCTCAACGCTCAGTCACGTGGTCAGAACAAAGGAAGCAGAGGCGTTGCCGATTCGAGGCGTTCGACGCAAGAGAATCGAAACGAAACGGCTTACCGATGTTTTCCTTCACCCTTTTGAGAGTAGTGGTGGAAATAAATTACAGAAAGTAAATCGCCTGGCTGGGTTTGAACCTGCAACGTACAGCTTGTAAGGACCCCTTGCTACTGGGGCGCCACTGCTCTCGTTCGATAGGTATAGACCAAGATCCCAGAGCTGTCTGACATAACTTATTTTCACATGGATGAAACCTTAGGTTCTCAGTAGCGTCTCATGTGCTTTGAATACCTGTGTACTTGTGGAGCTCCTACATGGAGCCCCTGTACAGGTACCAGGTGAGAAAGGGAACTAAAAATAACGAGTTACTTAACTTACACGGTAACTACAATTAGTCTGACCACTGAAATATAACTTTGTAATTGTTACCATAATAACATATTTAAAAACCAGACATGTAAAAAAAACTTTTTATAAAAAAAAAATACAACAGACTTCAATGTAAAAAAAAACACTGAAAAGTTTTTTTACATTGAAGTTTTTTATTTTACAATTTTTAGTTCACTCACAACCACTAAAAAGTATCCCTCAGCCAAACTTAAATATCTTATACCTAGAGTGCATCTTATGACAATTCTCATCCCAAACACGGTTAGATTAGCTCAGGGGTTCCAAGGAGTAGCTCCACAAGCACACAGGTATTCAAAGCACATGAGACGCTACTGAGAACCTGTTTCATCCATGTGAAAATAAGTTATGTCAGACAGCTCTGGGATCTTTGTATATTATATTGTATATAATGGAAGCATTGAAAACTTATCAAGACTAATCGAATCTGTGATATTTTTATTATTTATAATACACGTACAACTATTGTACTTTTATTTTAGTCAATCATCACATCATATTTATTTTTTAGTGTACACAACAACTTAAAATAGTCACTGTTTTAACTGCAATTTGAAACTTATTAACTAAATTTACATTATAACTACTTACATTCATCAAACTAACTAAGTTATCAATGTAAAATCTAGTGAATAATAAATTAACAATAACAGATCAATAAATACCTACACAAAATTCTTATATGATTAACTGAACTCGGCTGTTATTGTTCTCGATTATAAGTCTAAAGTTGCGTGACTTTATATAAAGCTAATTAATAATCCCTACATAAGCTACTTTAAATTGACAAGTGGGCTAGGCCGCTGACAAAAATTAGTCTTAAACTAGGAGATCGTTGTGCTCTTCAACACAGTGATTTGACAATGAATATACAAAGGCGAGTTTAACTCAACGATGAATTTTCTCTTAGTAAACCTTTGAGTGATATTTAAAGACCACATTCGAGGGTAGAATTCAGTGTACAATATAAACTTAGGTACAAAAATATGTCAAACTAGCTTCTGTCAGCGGCTTCGCCCGCGTGGAAATAGGTTTCTCTATACAAACTTTGGACCCCCATTTCATCCCTTTAGGGTGTGAATTTTGGAAAATCCTCTTTTAGTGCTCGCCTACGTCATAAAAGGAAACCTTGTGCAAAATTTCACGGTCCTGGTCCCAGTAGTTTCGGCTGTGCGTTGATATGTCAGTCAGTCAGTTTCTCCTTTTATATATATAGATAATATGAAAGTATATTATATCTATATATATAAAAGAAAATCGTGTTAGTTACACCACTTATAACTCAAGAACGGCTGAACCGATTTGGCTGAAAATTGGTGGGGAGGTAGCTTAGAACCAGGAGACGGACATAGGGTACTTCTTTTTTTTTTAGGGTAGAGTAGGGTAATTTTTTTTTTTTTACTATATCCCGCTTTTGGGCAGAACAACGTCTGCCGGGACCGCTAGTATACTAATAAATAGCAAAATATTATGTCATATTATTATGTACTTTTTTAGTTTACCTGGGTCATTACACCCCGATTGACACTTCGTGCCTCGTAAATCATCGGTTCGCGTCATCCGCAGTGGCGGATTAATCCAGCGCGGAACCTGTAGCAATTTCGACCAAGGGACCCCTGTGTAGACCTATTAAATACTTCTCATTCTTATCTCAATAACCAATAACCCAGTGGATTTTAATAAGAATAAGAAATTTTATTTGCTCAAACATGTGTATGCATACAGAATTAAAATAAAATATACATGCATGCAAGATCTTAAATAAAAGTGGCTCACAACATGTCTGCCATTTCAGGTTCTACGAGTATTACATTATTATTATGATTTTTTTTTTTTTAATTTTAATGAATATTTTAATGATTTTAATTATATTTAATAACATTCAATTGTATTAAATTTTAAGATTCGGTAAGGTACGTGGAAAGTACGGTAATGAATAAGGGAAATCTAAGAGATTGCCTAACATATTCAATAAAATAATATCATCTGCTTTATATTTTAATCCCAATGTATCTTATTGTTTTTTTTTTTTTTTTATTGATTTTGATATAGGTGAGTCTGACTCGCGCTTTGGTATATGTTTTTTAAGGTCTTGTGTGCAGATGCCTCAATCATGATCAACGCTTAGTCACCCAAAGGGCGATGGAAAGAGCTATGCTCGGAGTTTCCTTGCGCATCGTATTTGGAATGAAGACATCCGCAGGAGAACCAAGGCTACTGACAAAGCCCGAAGAATCGCCTAAATTAAATGGCAGTGGACAGGGCACAGTGGTCGCAGAACAAATGGTCGATGGAGGCGAAAGGTTCTGGAGTGATGGCCGCGTACCTACTGGAAGACGCAGCGTCAGAAGGCCTCCCACAAGATGGACCGATGACCTGGTGAGGGTCGCGGGAATCCGATGGATGCGAGACTAACAGATCGTTCGTTGTGGCGACACTTAGCATAATAGCGTAGCATAATCAGCCTTTTAATGTTCCCACTGCTGGGACTCAGGCCTCCTCTCTAGGAGAGGGAATGGGCCGTAATCCACCACGCGGGCCCAGTGCGGGTTGGTGAATGTCACATGTCTTCGAATTTTTTGGTTCTAGGACATGCCGGTTTTCTTCGGTTTCCTTCACCGTTTTGAGAGCAGTGGTGATGAAATAAATTACACAAAGTAAAGCGCCTGACTGGGTTCGAACCCGCGACCTACAATTCGTAAGTCGTGACGACACTTGGGGAAGCTTAATATAATATAACTAGCTTCTGTTAGGCGAAGTCCGCCCGTGTGAAATTAGGTTTCGCATTCAAACTATGGACCTCCGCTTCATCCCCTTGGGGAGATGAATTTTGGAAAATCCGCTCTTGTGCACCCCGATATCATAAAAGGAAACCTTGTGCAAAATTTCACGCTCGTAGTTTCGGCTGTGCGTTGATATGTCAGTCAATCAGTTTCTCCTTCTCTATGTATAGACTAGCTTCTGCCACCGCATGAAAATAGATTTCTACATACAAACTTTGAACCCCCCGTTTCATGCCGTTAGGAGTTGAATTTTGGAGAACTCTCTCTTAGTGCTCGCCTACGTCATAAAAGGAAGCTTTGTGCAAAATTGCACGCTCCTAGTCTCCGTAGTTTTGGCTGTGCGTTGATATGTCAGTCAGTCAGTTTTTCCTTTTATATATATAGATATAATAAGGCTGAAATGATGATGTGACCTCTAATACATCACGTGATTATCTAATAGATGACCGCCTTCCCTAACTACAAAAAAATTACCTCACATAAACGGCAACGGTCCTCACGCCCCAACCGCCGCCGGGATTTCGATCCCGATTTTCGGCCACTTGCGGACGGCGAGCAATGGATCGTCCGGACCGAGCCCAATAAGTCGTCGACGGCGCGTATTGTTCCACGCACGCCTCGGGGAGGTGTCGGCAAATCGTAGGGGCCCAGCAGGGTCGAAACCTAGGGCCATGGGTAGTGTGAAAACGAAACCCGGACCCTGGGACGAAGGCAACGAAGGAACAGGAGTTGGTTTTTAGTCAGTAAAAGTCTGACACTATCTCCCGCTCTGCCCAAGAGCAGGGGATGTCATATGATGATTTTCCCACCTACAAAAAAAACCTTACATAAAGTTTCCCTTTTATGATGTGGTTCAATTTTATATTAATTTAGTGTGTTTACAGAACTCATAAAATTGTAATATAAAAATGCTGTGACGGAAATTGATTTTAAGAATAAACAGTTCGTTTTTATCAAGAAATCATGCGTGTATTATTTTGTGCCATTTTATTTTATTTACACTGTTATGGGGAAGCTAAATTATGGAGTAAAGGTGTTGTTCATTATGCCATAAATAAAAAGGATTACGGTTAGTTTTCTTTGGTAATAGAATACGCGGTGCAAAAGCTCTACCATGAGCTTTTAAGAAGGTCCTTTTCCACTCGCCTATCGTCAACATTGAGCATGGATTAAAAGCTTGTTGCTTCATCTAACGCGATCCAACGCGATGTTTGATGAAGAGGCAATGCAAAAAAGAGAGATAACGCCTGAAATCTCGGTCGGCATTCGTTGATTCCGTGATTTTCTCTAATATTTCACAAGACTTGTTCCAGGAAATACGTGTTTTTTTTAAACCCTTAAAAGTTTTTCAGAAAAATTTTCGTCATTCAGAATGTCGATTAAATTTGCAAGGATTCTATTGATGTACTTTTTTATATTTTTAATATGTGAGTACACTATCGAGGGCCAAACTTCACGTATAATTGCCGATTTTCAGAGGGTTTCACTAGATTAGTTATACACAAAAATTTATGTTTTCATTTCTATAGAAGCCTAGATAATATCTACAAGTCCAAAATATCTAGAGAAAGATGTGTAATAACATCATAATCACGTAAGAGCGATTGTATGAAAATGTACCTCGAAAAGCACGCTCCTAACGTGATCTTTTTGACGATCTAAACTGAACTGTAGGGTGTACAGCTCTCTTTCTCGCTCACGCCTGATATCAACATTTCATGGCATGGCCCCTGGGCGGAAGAAAGCAGTGAAAAGTGGCAATTGTCTCCATTGAAGCGGTGCGGGGCGAAGAGAAGTTGAGATACCCTCCGGGTAACCCTCAGATCAATTTGCCTGTCATGTAGGTATTACATGACAAAGAAATATGTTCATGATGCAACTGTCTCAATTACTGAACTCCGGGGTCCAGGAACGCAAGGCATTGGAGTGAGGTTTAGTCAGTAAAAGTCTGACACGCCTTCCCGCTCAGCTCTAGAGCGCGAGACGTCGTTGAATGATTCCCCACCTAAAAAAATAAAAATAACTAGAGGACTGCAGTATTTTATTTTAACCACATTTTTCCTAGATCTGCACTCCCAGGACATCATCGTAACAACATTTGAGAAATTAGAGAAAGAGATTTGCGTGAAGTTCTTCAGCACACCATTCAACCACACCCTGGTTAATGATGAAAGGATTCTCTATATCTCTAATCCTGACAAACGGAAGGACTGTCCGTCCGAAGACTATAATTTCGAAAAGACCGTCGTGGTAAGTATTCATAAGCGTAATCGACGGGTGAGGGTTGCACTGCATCCATATGTCATGGCCAGATCTTAGAAATTGATCACTTCATGTAATGGCCAAGTAAAACTTATATATTCTTAAACTTACTTATATATACTTTAACTTAAATATTCTTTGCCCTACTTCCTTTATAACTTTTATTATCATTGAAATCCTACATCAATGATATTGACATAATATCATCAAATGTTAACGTTTTAACGATCAATTCTAAGATCATCTGACCACATAATTGAGCGTTGAGATGATGTCAGAACAAAGGAATCGGAGGCGTGGCCGACTTAGGCGATCAACGAAAAGAGAATCGAAACGAAACGGTTGTAACTTGGCTAGGGGGGCTGGGCACAACATATATAAAAGCGAAATACCATTCACTGATTAATCACGAAATCTCAGAAACTATAACACCTACAAACTTAAAATTTGGCAGGTTGGTTCCTTATAGGGTGTAGACATCCGCTAAGAACGGATTTTACGAAACTCCTTCCGTAAGGGGGTAAAACGGGGGTTCGAAGTTTCTATGGAGAAATGTACTTAAGTTAAGTTTTAACGTAAATTATTGATACTTTAAGCATTTATAAGTATAAATATTGCATAATAATAAATCAAAATATAATGTTTCAACTACTGGGACTCAGGCCTTCTCTCCAGTTGAGGTAATGTGCCGTAATCCACCACGCGGGCTCAGTGCGGAAGGGTGTATGTCACATGTCTTCGAATTTTTGGTTCTAGGACATGCCGGTTTCCTCACGATGTTTTCCTTCACCGTTTTGAGAGCGGTGGTGATGAAATAAATTACACAAAGTGATGCGCCTAGCTCAAGCTACAACTGCTCTGTTTTGTGTGTCTGTGTGAGCCAAAGACTACTGGAGTCACGGGTTAGCAACTAAAAAAAAAAAAATTATTTTCTCAATATTTTGCAGGACATGCACATCGGCTACAAATGTCTGAATGACGATGATATCTCCAGAAAAGTCCTTGAGATGCTACGAGCAAGCATTGGAGATACAGGTCAGTGGTCTTATTTTACTGGTCAGCAAAAATTAGCCCGATGGTGGATATGAGACGCGAAAAAGCTAATTGTTAGCCTTGAGCACAGGCGTAGGGTAGCCAGCCTTTCGGTAATCTATAGAATGCATTTTGGAGAGTGCGCGCGGGAATTACCTAGGTACATAACTTGATTCCGCCATCGCCTTTCTACCATCTACTACGGCGGGTGTAAATCCTTACATTGTTAATTATAATGACAGGAGCGCTTCCTTGGTAAACTTGATTTTCCCACTTAAAAAAAAAGTACCTAAGCTAAACAGGTGGTCTAGCGCCATCTCTTACCCATACTGGAAATAAGAATGAAACAATCTTACTTTGAACGTTATGGTAACCCCGTTAGTGTCGACTACCTCAGACCGAGAAAGCTGATTCGATACTAGATTAATGTGTTAATTCCGCATTCTAATAGAATTCAAAGTGACTGTGAAAAGAGCAGTCAGTTCCGATCTTGGCGACGATCTAAGATCTTTTGAATTGAGAATTTTTCATGCATGGATTAATTTCGATCACAACCCTATATTTAAAAACTTTTTATTACAAATTGTCTTTCAAAAATCAATCTAAAATTCAATATCTTAAAGTCGATATTTGGTTTAGTCAAGTGGCTATGGATTGAAATTTTCTCGAATTATGAATGCATGGTTTTTTGTTCACAGATAAACCCAACAGTATCGATTTGTACAAAACTTTTCAAACTGTGCAGGTATGTTGATGAGTTCTAACAAGCCTTGCCTTCCTAACAAGCCTTGCCTTACTAGCAAGACATGTCATTTGGGTCTGTCTGACGCCGGAAAAGGGTGTTTATAATATCGTGTGGTTTTGATCACGCAAGCGGGATTGCCCCGCAGGCGTAACCACTACAAATGTCCATTTCATACAAGTATTTATTGTAATGCGTGGAATACGCACGCGGGACGCGTTTTTTTGCATTATGATATTTTTAGCATGCGTGCACAAATATACAGAAAAACGAATGGGCTGCGAAAAGCTGTCTCTTTTCTAAGGTCGCCTGGGATTCCTGGGAATTATCAAAAGTGTCACCGCGGTTCTGGAACACAAGGGGGAACTGAAGGAACCCCACCCACTCGGGGAGCGGGCCAAGTTACGTAGAGGTATGAGAATTGTAAGAAGAATCGTCCGACCAGGCGGGTTTTGTGTTTGGCGAATTTTTGTTTTGTGTGGCCTCTCGTAGTCAATCTAGGAGGTTGTCGGCTGCTTAACCGGACTTGCCTGTAGCGGTCTCAATTCAAGAATCAAAGCCTCCAGCCAGGGCTTACTTAACTAGACTTAAAACTAAGCTACTACACAATAAGAGCAACCTCTGTTGGGTACGGACTTCGGTTTTGGGCGTCGCTGAGGGAGGGCAACAAGTGGTGTTCCGTCACTTCCGCGGGCAAGTGCCATACAACAGCACGAAGTGAAGCAATGTGAAATGATACTCACATACTCTTAAGTCTTATTTTTGAACACACTCTTACATAAAATACATAAATATTAACTAAACTATACTAAAACCTAACTATGTACATAAATATAATACAAAAACACAAAATACACTCAGGCGTCGAAACACTCCTCCACATCGCTGTCATCCGGGAATGTGCCCAGAAGACTGGCAGAATTGCCACGTTGAATGGCAATGCTAATTCTTTGCGCAAAGAACGAGCCAGCCCTCTGATCACGCAAAGTGTCGATCAGTCGGCGTGAAATTTCCTTAAAAAGGAGACGCGTACTCCGTGACCCAAGCGTTTCGACCCCAAACGGCTCAGAACTGTAATTACCTATAAGGTTACAGTATTTTCGCCGTTTAAGGGTCTCAGCAGCCGCAGCGGCAGCGCCGGCACAGCCCGCCGTACTTGGAACATGGGATGGCGCAAGGGTGTCGACACAGGTTGCGTCCCACACCAGAGGCCTACCCACCTTCCATGGCACCAACGTCATACCATCAGGTCTCTTCCCATCGTCTCGTACCAAGCCATTAGGTTCTAATACGGCAGGTACGCCGGCGGTGACAAGAGCTCGACGAATAATATCGTTGATGCTAGCGTGCCGTGCTATACGGCCTGCGCTCCTGTAGCAGGACAGGCCTTGGTGTCCGAGGCTGTCGACAGCTTCGCCACAGTGACACCGATGTGGAGCAACACAAGGTGCGCCTAAGCGTAAACAGGTTGCTAGCCGAAACGATGCGTCATCCATCAAAGTGCCTATGGTGGATGACGGGAGTCCCTGAGTCTTATTTACTAACAATAAGTTGAATTTACTTTATATTATAAATAAATAAATATTATATGTTAATCCCGCAAGGTGGACCGCGACTCTTAGCAGGTGGTAAGAGTCGCGAGAATCCAATGGATGCGAGACGCGCAGGCCCAATCGTTGTGGCGATACTTGGGGAGGCCTATGTCCAACAGTGGACGTCTTTCGGCTGAAATAATGACGATGTTAATCTGTATGGTGGGATACCATTACATACCTAAACTATCTATGGGCCAAAATGCCTGATAATAAATAATTTATTATTATTATTATTATAGACAATCATTTTTCTCTTTAGAAAGTAGACTCGAACACAGAAACTCTGCTAATGGCGTCAGATCGCGACTTCATCAACACCTACTATTTAGAAGAGTGCGGAGAGTTAGTACAGAAGCCTGTCAGTGCAAGGCGCTGGTCTGCCGGGAAGACGATGGAGCTGACTAGCGCTAATGAACAGTTCTACAAGGACAAATTGTGGCCGTTTGGCATCGTCATGTATGATGTAGATAGTTCGAGTGAGTATCAAAACATACGAATGGAGAATCTCCTCCCTTTTTTTAAATATAATAGATTAAACTTTAATAGAATTACACAAACAAATAATATATGGGTAGGTAAGCAATAAATAAAGTTGAGAACAGTGGTGGCCGAGTGGTAACTGCCCCGACTTACTGTAGCGCTGTACGCGAGCTGTAGGTCGCGGGTTGAAAACCCAGCCAGGCGCATTACTTTTTGTAATTTATTTCATCACCATCGCTCTCAAAACGGTGAAGGAAAACATCGTGAGGAAACCGGCATGTCTTAGAACCAAAAATTCGAAGATATGTGACATCCACCAACACGCACTGGGCCCGCGTGTTGGATTATAGATTACGGCCCATTCACTCTCCTAGAGAGGAGGCCTGAGTCCCAACAGTGGGAATATTATAAGGCGACTATGCTATGCTAGGTAAGCAATGGCGGTCTTATCGCTTACCGTTTTTCAATAATCTAGTACATGAGCTAAACGTCATTTTCATTTGAAGATTATTAAGAGTTGAAAACTGATCTGTTGTTAATCTTGAATTTGAGACATTAGATACTTAAGAAGGCTTTTGAGCCACATCAGCAATGTTAATTGGATCTATAACCTCAAAATGCGATTTGTAATAAGGTGTATTTAAGGTGGAATCGACATTCGTTACATATCACTTAATTTTGATACTTCTCTGTAATCTTACTTTTAGTTCTCATAAATTAAACACCATAGATAAATCACCACACAATAAACGTTACAAAAAAATAGGCAACACGATTAACACATTCCATCGAACGCGTAGCGCGCACATCCAATGCCGAATGAGTCTCCTATCATACTGCTCGTGCCTCGTCGACTTATATCGCACGAGCGCACGGTGTTGCCTTAAAGTGTCCGTGTGACAGTCACGTGACACGCGTCATGGACACTAAACAATTAGCGCCATTTGTGACATCTTTTGAAGACTAATTTAAATATGAAAGCGCCATCAGATACTTTGGTGCCTAATCACTCACACTATGCCCAAGAAACGCGACCGAAGTTCCGCGGTTGATTTTACGTTCCGACGTATTCAGCGCGGCAGAAATTCAGTTGCGCGACTTTGTGTGTATTCGGTGTATCGCGCGCTGTCGTGACGTCGTGTCGTGTTATATAAACAGCCGAACAGACAGACGGAAAACAAAGTGATCCTGTTAGGGTTCCGATACTGCGGGTGCGGCCATGCCTGCCTCCCGCTGCTCCCCGACCCGGATTCTCATCGGTAATTGAACCGAACTTTGGTCGCGTATAATGTGTGCTCTACAGAATACGTTGCCGCTGAACTTACGCCGGACCGAAATTTTGCTGTATGCTATAACGCAACGTAATTTCGGCATAATGTGTCGTCAGTAATTCAAATAGCATTGCAGGCGTAATCATGTCGAACTTCGGTCGCGTACCTTCGGCATAGTGTGTTAAGACACTTATACTTATTTCTACTATTAATATAAAATTCACTATGAAATGTAAAGGCTTTAAATTTCAAATTTTTGCTTTTTGTTCTAATCGAGTTGTTGCGTTAGGCATCTACAAAACCGAGGTCCCGAGTAATTACCCTGCCAAAATGCCGCCACTGCTAGCAAACTTGTTACAGCAACAAAGCGACCTTTTAGACAGCTTACGCTGACGCTAAGCCTTCCACAGATATTACATCAGGGGTCAAGACACTCGAGGATGCTATGAAGGTCATAGAGCTGGCCAGCTGCATCGTCTTCCAAAGGATTTCCGAGGACGAACCGTTGCAGCCTAAGAACCTGGTGTACTTCGGACGGGAGGGGGAGGAGATACCGCATCTTGGCTTCATGGAAGGGAACCAGGTAGACAATATTATGCGTAAAGCTAATAAATCAGAAAACGGAACCTTTCTTTCAAATAGATCATTAAAACAGGTAGGTACTTTTGAATTATCAAAATGTCGGTCAGTTAAAAAAAATGTAATAAGCTAAGTTCCACGTTCCAAAGCGTAGATCTCTATGGAGAACAGCGTGCAGGAATCTCCATGGACACTCTTTTAAATCTTGGTTACACATTCTTTGCCGCTACTATTATGTGAGCACAATGTCAATAAAAATAATGGAAAATAGTACATTTTGATACAAGTGCAGAAAGTTTGTCATTGCGACCGAGGCGGGATTCGCACGAGCTGTAGGCGAGTGTGTTATGGAGCTGAGGGCTGCACGTGTATTAAACGACTTTTTTAAATACACTTACAAAATGAATAAACGGGGGTTGACCAGCGACTCGTGAGTTTCGACGCGCGCCCAGCCTGATACGATAAATGTAATAACATAGTAGCGGGGGAGAACATGCGCACTTTTCTGCACTAGTGCGGAAAACGGTCTATTGCGTGCCTAAAAGCGGTAGGATAAGAGCGAGTTTTCGAGTAAGTGTATTGAAAAAGAATTATTATAAAATATTAATTGAAATAAGCCACTGGCAGTTAAGATATGATGTATTCGGCACCCGATGGTACCCGGTAAGGAGTGGAACCTAGTCTGCACTTTTTTTTTAAATTGATTAAACTAGTGCTTGACTGCGATCCCACCTGATGGTAAGCAGAGAGGTGCACTAATTTATTAAGAGCCTACTCACTCTAGCCTTGAAGACACCTAAATTATAATCGGACGGGAAGACTGCAGCAGGCAAATTGTTCCAGTCCTTTGATGAACGCGGTATAAACGACGAAGCGAAACGCTTAGTCCGGACCGTCGAGGTTTCAACAACGTAAGGACTCGCCGTAAGTCGGGTTGTCCGATGGTAGAAATGTTTATTTATTTATTTAATGCTTTATGCACACAAATGTACAGAGGCGGACTTAATGCCTTAGGCATTTTCTACCAGTCAACCTTTGGGTGATGCAGAGCAGAGTAGTGGTAGGTGCAATAAAAGAGAGAGAAAAGGCGAATACAGGAATAGATTTACTTATAGACCATAGAATAAATATACCAACTAATAAAACATAGAATAAATATAATACAATTATACAATATATACTCAAATTAATACACTACATACATACACTATAAAATAATTAAACAATTGGTGCAAATCGACAATGGGAAAACATTAGCGCTGTGATGATACTGCTGCCAACTTCAAATACCGCACAGAAATGTTCCCGCGCACACTCTCCAAAATGCATCCTGTAAAATACCGATAAGCTGGCTACCCTACGCCTGTGCTCCAGGCTTTGCAGATTGGACTTAACTAAATCTGAATTACCAATTAACTTCTTCGTAAGCCAAAAAATAATATAAAGTCAAAGATTTATTTGCAGATAAATATGGTTGTAAAAGTTCTTACAATGATTATAAATATATAATAGTAGCTTAACATATTTAATAATAACATAATGACATATGTACAAACTTTTGTTACAGGTAAAATTAATTAGATATTATTCCAATTGTAGTACAAATAAATAAATTATTATTAATTAAATTTGAACTGAAGGAATTATTTTATAGTATAAAAGGGATTCTCAATTAACCACCTGCGTAAGGCCCTTTTAAAGCGGACCATTGGAAGTTTCTTAAATCAATCTGGAATCTTATTTTAAATTTCAATGCACTTAGAGTAACAACTTCGCCTATATAGGTCCGTTCTCATTTACAACGTAAGGGGTGATACTCGCCGTACGTCGGGCTTTGCAGATTGGACTTACTAAATCTGCCCCCCTAGCCAAGTTACAACCGTTTCGTTTCGATTCTCTTTTCGTTGATCGCCTCGAGTCGGCCACGCCTCCTATTCCTTTGTTCTGACCACGTGACTGAGCGTTGGGATGACATCAGAATAAAGGAATCGGAGGCGTGGCCTACTCGAGGCAATCGACGAAAAACGAAACGAAACGGTTGTAACTTGGCTAGGGGGGGCTGGAGCACCAAATAGCCTCTTCGTAAACCAAAAAATAATATAGAAATTACTTCTTACAGACTGTCATCCTGTCTTCAATGGTGACCGGAGCTCCGGGACACAGTGCACACACCCTCAGCCTTCTCATGCGCGTCCTCGGGATCCCCATGATGTCGAACCGTTACGACCGGAGCAATTATGTTCAAATCAATTGGAACAACGTTGCTAAGAGTCAGTTATTTTTACAACCTTTTTATTTACTTGCAATGTTTTTAATAGAGAGCAGTGGTAACGGCTCCGACTTACGAGTTGTAGGTCGCGAGTTCAAACCCAGCCAGGCGCATTACTTTGTGTAATTTATTTCATCACCACTGCTCTCAAAAACGGTGAAGGAAAACATCGTGAGGAAACCGGCATGTCCTAGAACCAAAAATTCGAAGACATGTGACATCCACCAAACCGTACTAGTCCCGCGTGGTGGATTACGGCCCATTCTCTCTCCTAGAGAAGAGGCCTGAGTCCCAGCAGTGGGAAAAATAAAATTCTCTAATTAAGCTATGTTTTTAATAGAAACCTTGTACATTCACAAATATACGTAAATGTGCAAGATTTCTATAGCTAATAAGTAGGTATATTATTTTCTTTATTTATGAGTACATTGTGCAGGGCCAAGGTTCGCAAAATAGCATATATTCAGAGGTCTATACTGGATTAGTCTTATGATTTGAAACCTAAATGTTCTCCACAAGATATGTGTGTTTGCATAATATCTACAGAAAGATGTGTAGGTAATAACATCGTAATCACGTAAGGCCGGTTGTACGAAAATGTATCGCGGCACATAAAAATGGGACTAATCTGGAAGCATATCCTATAAGGGAAAAAAAAATTGCAAATCGGTCCATAAACGACGGAATTCTGAGGTAACAAAAAAAAAAAAATATGATAAAAAAAATACAACCGAATTGATAACCTTTGACTGGCCTGTGGGTGTAGTGGTAAGTGGCCCTGACTGCTATACCAGAGGTCGTGGGTTCAAATCCCACCCAGGACAAATGTTTGTGTGATGAGCACGATCATTTGTTCTGTGTCTGGGTGTAATTTATTGATATATTAAGTATGTATTTAGAAATAAATAAGTATGTTTATCAGTTGTCTAGTACTCATAACACAAGCTCTGCTTAGCTTGGGACTAGACGGCGTTGTGTGATAGTTTTGGAATATTATTATTATTGTGGAATATTATAACTTCCTCCTTTTTTTTGAAGTCGGTTAAAAAGATATTTTAATTCCAACAGCGAAGGAGCACTACCTGGAACGCGTACCATTAGAAGGATGGGTCAGAGACATGGAGGGCGAAGGTACTGCGTATGACTTCGATAGCGTCACACATGCCCCGGCTAACTATATGTGCGCTGACTGTTCGCGAGGGGAACAGACTGTTACCCCTATCCAGGTAAATAACAAAAACAACAACACACACGCAACAACAACACACTCAAAACAACAACACTACACATACATAATACACACACACATACATAATACACACACACATACATAATACACACACACATACATAATACACACACACATACATGATACACACACACACACACCATCGGACCGGCCTGTTGGTCTAGTGTGTCCCGTGACCCTGACTGCTATGCCGGAGGTCGTGAATGCTATTCCCACCCAAAACAAATGTTCGTGTGATGAGGCCAATCATTTGTTTTGTGTCTGGGTGTAATTTATCTTTAATATGTATGTATTTAGAAATTTATAAGTATGTTTATCAGTTGCCTAGTACTCGTAGCACGAGCTCTGCTTAGTTTGGGACTAAATGGCGTTGTGTGATAGTTGTGGAAAAAAATAACTCGTGAAAAAGGTGTATCATAAACTTGTCAACTTCAAAATGGCTGTGTAAACCCTGAGATCACCGTTTTAATGGGGTAGGAAAAT
This sequence comes from Mythimna pallens, assembly GCA_961205895.1. Taxonomy (NCBI): domain Eukaryota; kingdom Metazoa; phylum Arthropoda; class Insecta; order Lepidoptera; family Noctuidae; genus Mythimna; species Mythimna pallens. The sequence goes on along the minus strand of OY540851.1, from coordinate 10,256,954 downwards.
GGTAAATAACTTCTCTCATTCTGGGTCGATTGAGCAGGAGGCAGTGTGAAACTTTTACTGACTAAAATCCATCTTTACAATAGAACAAAATAAACTTATATTGTGTATGACTTAAATCTATGTTGATCTATGTGTACAATGTTATGGCGGTCGACTGTAAGAACTTGAATCTTTTATAACTCGAGTAGCTACCCTAGAGAATACATTACAAAGTACTCTGTGCCCTAGAGTTACTGTTAACGCAACTAACTCTAGCTCTCTAGTTTGGTAGCGGTCATAAATGACACTTGCTTGACATTGACAGTTGAACTCTACGTTCAAAAATGCGTGTAGAGTATCTACTCTGATGACGTCATTAGAGAATTAACTCCAACCTCTTTGAACGCAGGGCAGGACCGGTCATTGTAGTACCACTTGAAGATGGCTTATGTCCAGCCGTGGACATCTTTCGGCTGAAATGATGATGATTATGCAAGCTACAAATATACAAGCTACTTATATTCCAGGATTATCTATGGCAGAGGACACTCGCTATGGGTCACAGAACAGACCTCAGCCCAGCAGATATCGAGATGGTGAACCTTCTATACAACAGACAATGCCAGATGCGATTCACGGCTGATACTAAGAAATAATGAAATTATAGCTGAAATAAATGTTACAATGATAAATCATGGTTTCATTTCGGAATGTGTCGGAATCTAAAGAGAAACTGAAATTCTGAAGCTTTAAGGTGGGTCTACGCTATAGGAGCCGAGCTTAATTTCGTGTAGTTTCTGTTCGTCTAAGTCGGTCCACATTCGGAGGCGGCACTAGCCTACGGAGCGTCCGTGTGCAACAACCAATACCTTGGCGCCCTCTACTAACATGCAAGTTGTGTTGTTAAATCTATGATTGAGCATAAGCGTAAGCAGCCTTTCAATGTTCCCACTGCTAGGACTCAGGCCTCCTCTCTAGTAGAGGGAATGGGCCGTAATCAACCACGCGGGACCAGTGCGAGTTGGTGAATGCCACATGTCTTCGAATTTTTGGTTCTAGGACATGCAGGTTTCCTCACGATGTTTTCCTTCACCGTTTTGAGAGCAGTGGTGATGAAATAAATTACACAAAGTAATGCGTCTGGCTGGGTTTGAACACGCGACCTACAACTCGTAAGTCGGGGCCGGGGTCGTTACCACTCGGCCATCACTGCTCCACTCAACCTATGATTGAACTGAAATAAATTCCACCAACTGCATCAGACTGGTTAAAGTGACTTTTCGAACTTTTGAGTAGTTTACGGCCAGGTTTTTTGAAACTGACAATTTTTTTTTTCAAATGGAAATTCGGTTGGGACAGATGCAATTTTCAATGATGTCGGGAAGTAATAGTATTTTTAGGAAGAAAGAGGAAATTAAAGCTTTGTAATTATTTTACTGTTGCGATCGGCCGAGTGCGCCGCACAGCCTGTACCATAGGTACAGCCGGCCCTGTCCACACTACATGAATTTGAGCTCGGCTCGTGCTCCGCTCCTCTGGTATATAGTTAGAGGTACTTAACCGCTTGCGTCGGATTAGTCCGACTACTGTTTTCGCGTCCTATTCGCCAGGGTCGTGTGTTAGCGACTGGGTACTCCATCTCGTTCAGCTCTTCAATGCCCATAGTTAACAGAAGAGCTGACGAGATGCGAGTATTTGGTCGTGGATGTGCGACCTTGGTCGAATAAACGCTAGTTTGTCGGATATATTCGACGCAGGCGGTTAAAGAGTTAAGAAAAATGGGTAAGTTCATTTCCAAAATAAAAAAAACTTGGTTTATTTTACATGTTTATTTGATCAGACTACGTTAAAGTTATCATCACAACGTTTTGAAATATCTTACAATACATCTAGAGATGTCAATATACAATTTACGAGATATCGTGATCAATGAAAAATCCATAAACGTAACTTCTAAGGCCTTACCATGGCGTCAGGTGCAGTGGCGGATTAAGCCAGCGCGGGGCCTGTAGAAAATTCGACCGAGGGACCCCTGTGTAGAACTATTTTTTCTCATTCTTATTCTCAACTAGGTATTGACTTAAGATCCATGTGACCAGGTCATTAAAACCCAAAAAAAAAAAACTAGCGGCCCGCCCCGGCTTCGCACGGGTGCAATGCTGATCACTTCATAGTTTAAACAGTCGCTTCCCGCTGTCTGCCCCTACGTACGCTTAGATCTTTAAAACTATGCAACGGATTTCGATGCGGTTTTGTCTGGCATTGCACCAGGGCGGGTTGTTGGTACTAAATATACTACAAAATGTCTTTTCAAAGTCAAAGTCAAAAGTTTTTATTTCACATAGGCCTACATTGGCACTTATAAAATGTCAGAAGCTAGTGCACGGTCCCAAATTGGTCGTTTCCTATGGAGAAGAATCGGCAAGAAACTCCATGGTTACTCTTTTAAAAAAGTGGTTGTTTACAATATTTTCATATTACTGCCGTTATTAATAGCCGGCCCCCAAGATACAGGCACTGCCTAGTTTGGGGACCACAGTTCACTTTAATGTTAATTTTACCAGTTACTGTTAATACCTCTATGTAACATAACTTTAGTAGATTAAGACACATTTTGTAACACTGGACTAATAAATTATTATTATTATTATTAATAGACATTATGTAAGAACAGTGTAGACCAGTCGATATTGTACCCAAAAGCACAATAAAAATAATCATATTTAAAAAAATAAATTATACACAACGTTCACAGATAACATTGGATTTTAAGATTGGGTATAATACGTGAAAATTACGGTAATGAGAGAAATCTAATAGATTGACTATCATATTCAATGAAATAATCAGCTGTATTCGATTTTCAATATATACTTTGACTAGATTTTTTTTTGCGTTCAAGTGTAGGATTCCCGAACGCGCGGGGCCTGTAGCACTTGTTACTCTTAGCATAGCATAGCATAGTCGGCCTTTTTTTTAATGTTCCCACTGTTGGGACTCAGGCCTCCTCTCTAGGAGAGGGAATGGGCCGTAATCCACCGCGCGGGCCCAGTGCGGGTTGGTGGATGTCACACGTCTTTGAATTTTTGGTTCTAGGACACGCCGGTTTCCTCACGATGCTTTCCTTCACCGTTTTGAGAGCAGTGGTGATGAAATAAATTACACAAAGTAATGCGCCTGGCTGGGTTTGAACCCGCGACCTACAACTCGTAAGTCGGGGCCGTTACCACTCGGCCACCACTGCTCTTGCTACTCTTACTACATTGCTAATCCGCCACTGGCCAGTGGTGTGCGAGAAAGTGCGATGGAGCTATTCAGCCTACAGATCTCCATCCTTTTTACAGGTCAGTTTAGGTCGCGAAATGGATAGCGTTAAGAAGTCTTGGTAAGGCCTCAGTAGTCTTCAAACAGGTGTACCTATAGTACACTGAAATTACATCATGAAACGCGGCGTCCTACGTGGGTGCGATTCAACGCGAATAGGGTTGCGAAGCGATCCGATGCGGTTTACGCGAATTCAACAACGCGGCAGATTGTTGCAGCCGCCAAAAGTACGTGTGAAAATATCAAACCAACAGTAAGCATCCGCTTCGCTTACTCGTAGCCGCACCACCCACAAGTGCAATAGAATATTAATATTTTTTAAATTGTGCCGCTTCGCTTCACCACCGCGTTGACTCGCCTACATAGGACACCACGTTACTTTGATTAGGTCGGATACCAGCCGTTTAGACAATAATAGCTGATTATTATGTTCTATCCTAATCCTACTTTTATATTATAGGAAACGTGATGGTCTGTATATTTGGTTGTTTAATAACAGTTTGACCGCCACAGTCTATATATCAAGTATATGTCGTGGCCAAATCTTAGAATTGACCACTTTATGATAAGGCCAACTATAACTGGCCAGCCCTCCGTCGACGTCAGAATAAAGGAATCAGAAGCGTGGCCTACTCGAGGCGTTCGACACAAGAGAATCGAAACGAAACGGTCGTAACTTGGCTAGGGGGTCTTATCTTTTAAACGTTAACGATTGATGATATACGATGATGTCAATCCTCGGTTAGCTATATCATTGATGAAGAATTTCTGTGCTTTAAAAATCTTATTTTACACTAAAAATACTTATTGTACACCAAATATGAATAGACTTTTTACAATTATTAAGGGAATTGGGGCACCCCGACGCAGAAAAGTTAAAATAGAAGGGAATGACGGGGTCTAGTGAGCGAGCAAAGCGAACGAACACTGACCCCGCCATCTCCTTCGTAGTAATTTTTTTAAACTACCCAGAAGAGAGTTTTGGTAAAAATAAGTATTTTTGATGGGACAAAAGCATATTTTGTAGTAGAAAACAGGAATACACTGAGGTACAGTGGACCCAGTGGACAACGTAACTATTTTATGATATGATCAGCCATGTTTGTCCATATCATGAAATAGTACCATTTCATGAAATGGCCGGCCGGTCAAATCATGAAGTCTCATTCTAAGATCTGGCCACGACATTTGTGTCCCACACGCCACGATCACGATATATGACAAACATAAACGCTAATAAACCTTAGAAATTGTATTTTTCTTATTAGTCTAGTTAAAGGAGCACGATTTGCTTTTTCTGACGTGGCGGTCACTTTTAAACGGTTGCATGCATTTTGATGTACCGTATGGGTAAATCATGATTTGGGATACTTTGAAATCCATTGATATAATTATAGCCTTTCACGCGAACGAAACCGCTAGCGGAAGCTAGACAACAAATCTTAAAAACAAATTCATAGCTATATAGGCAGTACTTTTGCAATAATACATTCTAGGTATACTCCATTCGTTTTAAGATTAGACATTTTAACAAAACTTGTTTTACTGTCAGTTCAACCGATTTTGAACTTTATTGCGTTGGTGGCATGACAAATGGCGGCTGCAGTAAACAGATATTTTAACCTGCTTGCGTCGGATTGGTCCGACGAGTATTTTATTTTCGCGTCCTATTCGGAGTCGTGTGTTTGCGACTGGGTACTTCATCTCGTATAGCTCTTCAATCCCCATAGGTGACCGAAGAGCTGACGAGATGCGAGTATTTGGTCGTGGATGTGCGACCCTGACGGACTAAACGCGAGAGTGTTTGTCGGATATATCCGAGGTAGGCGGTTCTATGGTTAACCACTTTTTTTTTCTTTTAATATCATCCTTATGTCTACGAAATTGGAGTCAAAATCGATTGAACGGACAGTAAAAATAATCTTATTCCGAACGGAGTGTAGTCTTGCGAAGGTAGTCTTATCTTACAAATTATGTTCAATACTAAACTATATGTACTCACGTTAAGGTAATAGTGACTCGTCACTTCAATCGTAAAGTGAAGGCGTAATCATAATGGGGTAAATACACCACTAATATTAAAGCAAACTTTTCACAACACAATATTTTCAAATATAATGAAGTAATTATTTTAAAATTTAAACAAAATTTTTACTTTATTTTTTACGGATAGGTGAGGTATTCATTTTTAAAAACTGACAAAAATGCGTCCGTATCTACTGTTTGAAAGGATTATTTTAAATGGTAATTGTGAACACAGCTTTCTATTTTACTATGATCATTATATCATCGTAAAATAGAAAGCTGTGTGCCAGCTATCATAAACCAAAAAAAAAGGTTTAATATGGCTGATCTAATTAGTCAAGGGGCGTGGCTGTAGTTCAGCTGAGTGAGAACAATGAATCACTATATTCTTAACGCGTATACGCTACAATGAAAGAATTCATTTCGAAGGTTAGAATTTTTTTAAACTTTTATAGTTCATTTTCTACGTCTGATTCAACAGATAATTATGACTCCATGATATCCTTGCAACATCTTTACAAGAGGAAACATGTTTCCTGTAGATCTCCTTCGTATCCGCAACAAAATTGCACAAGCCACAAGACAAAATTGGCGCCAATTCGCATTTGTCACACGAAAAATCCACTGTTCCTTTTACAGATTTTTCAACACAGTAATCGCAAGTTTTTAGTCGATTTTTATCATCATCCAAATCGATTCCACTATCACTATTTTTGTTTTTGTTTTCTGTAGACTCTTCTTTGACATCTGTCAAAGAAATAGGAACTGCATTTTCGATTTTTTTCAATCGCATACTGCTTTTGCAATGTTTGAAGAAATCATTCAGTTTTCCACGAACAGATTCCATTTTAATCGTTTTTGAGTTTTCAAGTTTTGTTTTTTCTGAATTATTATCGTTTTTTAATTTGTCTGGCGTTATTTTGTACACAGTTATGAATTCACTTAGATCTTTAGTTTTTTTATTAGGAACAATATCATTTGAAGAATTTGCTGTCGTGATTAATTTTCCCATATATGTAAACCTTCTATCTAAGTCGTCATTGCTAGCAGGACTTGAATTTGTTCGACTGTCTAAAATCACTACATTTTCTGATTTCTTTACAGAACTAATTTCATCTAAATTATCATCAATTTTTAAGTCTTTACGAAAAACCGGACTCCTTATCAAGAATTCATCTTTAATTTCTTTCTTGATTTCTATTGATAAAATCTCTCTATCTAAATTCTCGTTTTTTGACGCTGTATCATTACTTTCAATAATTTCATCTTTTATTTTAATATCATCAATTTCACTTTTAATATTTAATGTGTCATTCGTTTCGGTCTGTGGTTGTTCAATAGGAATCTCCATTTCTTCAAGATTTTTTAGGATTTCGTCTTCATTGAAACTTAAATCTGAAAAGTCGCCTTCGCTTTCAGATAGTTTTCTAGTTTGATTTTCGTGCAAACTGTTCTCTTCGTTCTTAAGTTGAATCGTTTTATTCTTGATATTTCCAAGTATATTTTCTAACTTTTGTTTCTTCTTAACGAATTTTTCGTCTGTATTTTTATCCTTTCCTTTAGTGTGTTCACTGTCTTGTTGAATTGTTACTATTTTGTTCGACTTGCTTGCTGTTGTGTTAGTTCCGATTTTTCTCTTCTTATTTGTATTTGAAGCCTTTTCGGGCGGTGGTTCTGGCAATTTTGTGTGTATCGAATCTGAAAAAAATAATATGTATGGTAAAATGTTGTTTCTGGTACAACGTTTTTGAATGGAATGTAAAACACTTTATATAAACAGGTATCATAGTTTAATATGGTTCTTGGGTGTGTAAAAAAAAATAATCCAAGAACAGAAATTAGCGGAGATATATATTACGATTCTGAAGCGAAATTCAAGGCAAGAATTTTGGCCTCCCTACACGCCAGGGACATGCAATCGAGTCTACTCTTATACTTACTCTGTTTGTTTTGATTTTGTCTGTTTACTGTAAATCATGTGTTTACCCGTAATTGGCGTGTATATTAGAACTGTACCTATGATTTGTTTTTATGTGTGTGTGTGTATATATGTGCTGTGGGTGAACCTAACTAAATGGTTGAATAAATAAGATATTATAGTCACAAGTGCGTGCGCAAACACAGACGCACTCTCTATTCCTTTATTCTTTTTCATAGACCGATAGGACGGATATCCGACACGACCGACCGGGGAGAGATCAAGTGCAGGACTAATGTCAACACGTGCTTTCCGAGGTAAGGGGGTGACACACCACTGACTTAAGCTACAACTACATTAGACCGACGCACACGTGTAACACGCCTGATTTGTACGTAGAACGACGTTGCGTGGCGTGGATCAAGTGTAGCTCGACAAGTCTAGATTCCTTAAAAAAATTATGTAGACCGACGCGCCTGATCGGCGTGTGTGGCACACGTGTGCGCAGTAGTTTTAGCATTATTCATATAGACATTTCTTGCCGATACCTACTAAGTAATAAGCAAATAAAAATAAAAATCAAAAGGACTTTTTCCCGCACTGAGAATCGAAACCATAACGGCCATCGGCGTAACGTGGACTAATTTAGACGTGGGCGAAGGCGCATATCAGCGAGGCCTTTTTCTTTCATAAATCAAAAAAGCAGACCGCGACTGTCGCAACCCAGTGTTCGACCACATCGTCGCTTACCATCAGGTGAAATAGTGGTCAACCGCGAGCCTATAAATTATAAAACAAAACCCTAGTTGCTAAAGAGCCCTCGCACAAGCTAGGCCCCTTTGTGTGCGAGGCCGTAGGCGAGGGCCCACTTTGCATACGCCTATAAGAATTACCTTCATCAAACCCCCCATCAGGCGGATCCTCCCACCATACAGGACTGGGGCAGGTCAGGATCTCCATGAAGTCCTCATCACTAAGACTCCTTGTCTCCTCCATCATTCTCACCATGTCTTGCATACTCAGTTCTGGACTGCTACAAGATCTAATGGATTTCTTGGACCCTTGCGGTGTCTTTAACTTTTGGGGAGGATCTGGTTTGGAAGACGGTGATTTAATGCCTGTAAGAAGTAGTTTAAGTTATCAACAATTTTCACCTGTTTTTAAATAATTTTAATAAACAAATTAATATAAGCAAAATGTTCCCACTGATGGGACTCAGCCCTCCCCTCTGGAAGAGGGAATGGGTCCTAATCATTTTTTTTGAATGATATGATCTAGCGCTTAACTGCGTTCCCACCTGGTGAGGTGCACTAGTTTATTAAGAGCCTATTCACTCTATCTTTGAAGACAATTAAATTATAATAAAGTAACCTACCACGCGGGCCCAGTGCGGGTTGGTGGATGTCACATGTCTCAGAATTTTTGGTTCTAGGACATGCCGGTTTCTTCACGATGTTTTCCTTCACCATTTTGAGAGCAGTGGTGATGAAATAAATTAAACAAAGTAATGAGTCTGGTTGAGTTGGAACCCGCGACCTACAACTAAACAAACTTCCTTTTCGACTTACGAAGTCGAAAAGGAAGTTTAATCTGTGCAAACCATTATTTTATGTACCCATTATTTCTTAATAATTTGACTTTTGTTTAGATTTTAATTTTCTTAGTAAACTAAATCAATGAATCTCTCTCTACCCAATTTGTTAAGGATCTTAGCTATTGACTTATATTTTTTGTTAATTAATTCTGTTCGTATTTTAGAATTTTAAAAGGTTCGAAATTGACTGTAAAAGTAAAATTTGGCAAATCTCTATTTACATTTCTGAATATATTTCACAAGCATGCAATTTAAATAAAATTCTGTCCAATGATAATGGTAAATGCAGTTTCGACTGTCCCTAGGTAAACTCTCGAATCTGAAAATTAGCATTTTTTTTTAAATTGTGTTTTAAGCTTAGCTTAGAAGTATTTTTTAATGTGCGTACTATAAAACCGATAATTATCAGTGATTATTGCTTGTACAGTAATTAATTTTTCACAGAAACTATTCATAATGAGTAAAAATCATTTTTGACTTATCATTCTCAAACCCAACCTAAATATGAAATCAAATTTATGTACAGATATAGTCATTAATGACAAAGTTATACATAAAATCAACTTCAAATCGCTCTCCTGTAAAGTAAACTTTTTCAATTCCGATAGTTTACCTAGGGACAGTCGGTTTTGTCTCGTAAAACATTTAATTACTACTTTTAGTCAGAAAACTGAAAAGTACAATGTTATGAAAACGGCGCGCAATTTGCGGGGCGATGGGGCGCGGTGACGTAGGGATGCGCTCACTCATCGACTTTTTAGTCTCACACTAACTCTCTCAAAACTCAGACAAAAATATTTCCTAGTTTTAGTATCAAATCTAATATTTGTAGTGTACAATAAGTAATTAATGAATATAAACGGTATTGAAAATCATAGTTTTAGAGTCAAATAGCGCGTAAGGGGTGGTATTATACTTAAAAAAATTACCTTTCTGTGGCGTTGCCAGCTTCCTTTTATTCGTAGATGCAATAACTTTGAAATTGTGTTTAGGCTTCAACATAATTTTCTTAGCGGGCACACTGCGTTTCAACGTGTTAGGATAATACTCTACTTGACTAAACTCATCTGGATCGATGACAAGCGGAACTTTAAGTAGAGACTCTTGCGTCCGTTTTACGGTTTTTACAACTTTAGGCGATTTTGTTCCTGTTTTAGTAAGTTCCTGCTTTTCGGCTTTCTTGTCTTCCTTGTTTCTTAAGTTTCTTCTCTGCTGCGCTGATTTTGTACGGGTTATTATGGGCTCCGGAGCTTTGGCTCTAGGGTTCGCAGCCTTTCTTGAGCTTCTTGATGACATTTCTTTCTGAAAAATTATAGATGGAAAAAATTAGTTTGGCGTCGTAAGTGCTAGGCACGCCGCAATTATGGCGGTAACTCTTCTCTTTGGGGAGTGGCTGGAAAGACAACAAGGCGTTCCGCATGTCCTCACCGGACATTTTCAGTTCAGGAGAAACCTGCACCGAATTCGTGCGGAAGAAACGGTTGTCACCATTGTGTGGACCGCCCGAAGAATACGGTAGATGTATGCCCCGTTTGCGCAGAGCACCGCCGTGTCCTCGTGGGGGCACTCGGCGGCAGCGAGGAGGAGTGGCAGGCGGTACCCTCTTTCTACGAAGCAGTAATGCTAGCAAAAGCGGCCGCATGCGCGAGGCAATGACCCTTGCACCCCAGCCGCCCGGGATTCCGATCCCGATTTCCGGCCACGGCGAGCAATAGGTAGCTCGCCGTCCGACCGTCCGGTAACCGTCGGGAGATATCATTGGATGATTTCCCACTTTAAAAAAAATAGGCCGCGTTAAGAAAAGTCGCCGGGCCTATGCAAGAATGAGTGTAATTTCGACACACGAACTGAGTACACTATTTTGGCTCTGACCAAGAAAAAAATCTTGTCTACGCTAGACACGACGCAAGAAGTTGCTATGTTGCGATAGGGGAAGGGGGGGGGGGCGGGTTATGAGAGGGGTTGCCACGATAAATTTTCGTGCCTACATCCGACAAAATTCTTGTCTTGTACATGGTCCTATCAGACACGGTGAAATTTCTTAGCGCATAGAATCTTCCCCCCCTTTTTTGCGTCTATCTACGTTATTCAAGGTCGTTTCTGAGGATTTTCCAAATATGAGTCGGACTCACGCAAGGTTTCCGTTCTGTCCGTAGCAAAAAACGGCAAAGAAATCACGTTTATTGTATGGAAGACGTATGGGCGGCTCATTTAAATATTTATTTTATTATATATAAAAATATAATTTGTAATTTCAGTCCCGCGGGAAAATGCGACTAAGTCAAGACCTTATCAAGCATATTATTATTTAAAGAAAATATAAAAAAATATTAATTACTGTTTCACGATTAGCAGAAAGGCAAAAAGTAGTTTTCTTTTGACATTCCACATTATTTATATTTATCCTCATACCGAAATGGCATTCAATAATATGAATTTCTGAAATGAGTTATATTTTTTTACTAGCTGTACCGGCGAACTTCGTACCGCCAATAGTAAGGATAACGCCATCTAATGGCAGCATAAATCACCATTTTATAATGACATTTTAATTAGAGATGGCGCTGTATTCGATTTTTTTTTTCGTAAGTTTTTCCATATTTTCTGACCGTTTAAACCTTCCCTGGACTATCAAGAATATTTCAAGACCAAAATTATCCAAATCGGTCCAGCCGTTCTCGAGTTTTAGCGAGACTAACGAACAGCTATTTATTTTTATATATATAGATAATTATATTTATTAAATATTTGGTGACCCGGCAAACTTCGTTCCGCTTAGCAGTCAATGAGTGTAGTATTGCGATTCGATTGCAATGAAACAAAGCCTAAGTAATATATCAAGTTACACACAACTTGAGCAATGGTGGCCGAGTGGTAACGGCCCCGACTTACGAGTTCTAGGTCGCGGGTTCAAACCCAGCCAGGTGCATTACTTTGTGTAATTTATTTCATCACCACTGCTCTCAAAATGGTGAAGGAAAACATCGTGAGGAAACCGGCATGTCCTAGAACAGAAAAATTCGAAGACATGTGGCATTCACCAATCCGCAAATGGCCCGCGTGGTGGATTACGGCCCATTCCCTCTCCTAGAGAGGAGGCCTGAGTTCTAACAGTGGGGACATTAAGACTGATTTTGCTATTATGTACACACAACTTTAAAGTGCAAAAGTTATCTACATCGATTTCCAGTGGCGGATTAACCATGTAGTAAGAGTAGCAAATGCTACAGGCCCCGCGCATTTGGGGGCCCCGCGCGTTCAGGGATCCTGCACTTGAACGTAAAAAAACAAACTAGTCAAAATATTCCAGAACCAAAAATTCGAAGACATGTGACATCCACCAACCCGCACTGGGCCCACATGGTGGAATTACGGCCCATTCCCTCCTAAAGAGGAGGCCTGAGTCAGCAGAGGGAACATTAAAATGTTGATTATGGTTATATTAGCATAGTCGGCCTTATAAAGTTCCCACTGTTGGGACTCAGGCCTCCTCTCTAGTAGAGGGAATGGGCCGTAATCCACCACGCGGGCCCAGAGAGGGTTGGTGGATGTCTCATGTCTTCGAATTTTTGGTTCTAAGACATGCCGGTTTCCTCACGATGTTTTCCTTCACCATTTTGAGAGCAGTGGTGATGAAATAAATTACACAAAGTAATGCCAATATTTTAGCAGATTACCGCATACGTCAGACATCCACCGTAGGCGCGGGCTTGCGGACGGCGAGCAATGGGTAGCCCGCCGTCCGACCGTCCGGTAACCGTCCGGACCGGGTCCAAGTCGTCAACGGCGCGTATTGTTCCACGCGCGCCTCAGGGAGATGTCAGCAAATTGTAGGGGCCCAGCAGGGTCGAAGCCTACTGGGGCCATGGGTAGTGTGAAAACGAAACCAGAGGCCTTGGGACGAAGGCAACCGCTACGCCCAAGAGCGGGATTTGTCATTAGATAATTTTTCCACCTGAAAAAAAACCGCTCTTGACTGTGCGGTATAAAATGCCCTACACACCATCAGAGATAGAAACAGATGGAGGAATATCATGTGTAGTGAGAAAGCAAAACCCGGGGTCCTGGGACGAAGGCAACGAAGGAACAGGAGTGGGTTTTTAGTCAGTAAAAGTCTGACACTATCTCCCGCCCCGCCCAAGGGCGGAGGATGTCATAAGATGATTTTCCCACCGAAAAAAAAAAAATACGTCAGACATTCATTTGTCAATATGTACGAGATTACTATTCTAAGTCACTTCTTTCAATGGAGTGTCAGTAGTTGACCATTGGAAAGTCATAATGACGTCATTAGATTATTAGATTAACAAACTTGTCAAAATCAACAATTATGACATCAATGATAGACCATTCTGACAGACTTGAGGCCCTGATGGGCAGCGACGATGTGGTCGACGATGGAGCACGCTTGACAAGGAGCAACCTATACTCTCTTGACTCAAAAGATCCCAATTCAAAAATAAATGCGATTTGAAAGATACATCATCTATACATTATCCTACTAATATGTATTGCTAGTTGATCTGGAAAATGTTGTTCTGTTAAATAAATTATGAAAAAAAAAAATGGGTTGTGTGGATAAGAGGGTAAAAATAGCCTAATACCAATTCCCAGACCTACCAAAAAAACACAATTTCATAAAAATCAGTCAAGCCTTTTGGGAGGTGTTCGATAACAAAAACTGATACGAGATTTTTATACAGGTTACTAGCTTCTTGCCAGCGGTTTCGCCCGCGTGAAAATAGGTGTCTCCGTACAAACTTCCAACCCCCGTTTTACCCCCTTAGGGGTGGAGTTTCGTAGAATCCGTTCTTAGCGGATGTCTACACCCTTTATGGAACCTACCTGCCAAATTTTAAGTTTGCAGGTGTTATAGTTTCTGAAATTTCGAGATTAATCAGTGAGTGGTATTTCGCTTTTATATATATAGATAAACGGGAAGTTTGTATGTCTGTATGTTTATCACTCTGTCACGTAAAAACTCATCATCATTTCCGCCGAAAGACGTCCACTGCTGGACATAGGCCTCCCCCAAGTGTCGCCACAACAACGAACAGTTCTGTTAGTCTCGCATCCATCGGATTCCCGCAACCTTTACCAGGTCATCAGTCCACCTTGTAGGAAGCCTTCCAACACTGCGTCTTCCGGTACGCGTTCGCCACTCCAGAACCTTGCGGCCCCAACGGCCATCTATTCTGCGAGCAATGTGCCCTGTCCACTGCCACTTAACTTTGGCGATTCTTCGGGCTATGTCGGCAACCTTGATTCTCCTGCGGATATCTTCATTTCTGATTCGATCACGCAAGGGAACTCCGAGCCCTTTCTATTGCCCTTTGGGTGACTTTAAGCCTTCTAATGAGTGACCACGTTTCGGAGCCATATGTCATCACTGGCAACACGCACTGGTCATAGACTTTAGTCTTGAGACACTGTTACCACAGTGTCTCAAGGTTGGACGAGAAGATAAGTAAAAACTACTAAATAGATTTCGATGAAACTTGGTACACTGGTTGACAATTTCCTAAAATAGCACATACGATATCTACTTTTTATTGCGGGAATATGTTCCCTTAGGATATTTTTAGGGTTTCGTACCTCGTAAGGTAAAAACGGCACCCATAAAGCTACATTTCACCGGGACACAATGGTGGCGCGACCAGTTTCGTACCTCGTAAGGTAAAAACGGAACCCATAAGGCTATATTTCACCGGGATACAATGGTGGCGCGACCAGTTGCGCCGCCATGGTGTCCAGGTGAAATATAGCCCTTTCATAAGATAGATTTTCATCTTATATACTCTTTGGTGACTGGCGTCTGAGCTGGTCGCACCACCAAATTGGTTGCGTAACCAAATGGATACCAGGTGAGTAACTCTCTATAGAGCTGTATACATTTTGTTGGTAACGACTAGCGGCGACTGGTCGCGCCGCCATGGTGTCCAGGTGAAACATAGCCCTAATAGCATCACTTTGTTGTCTATCTGTCTGTTTGTCAAGACTCTTAATCTCGAAAACGCGTGGACGTATTGAATTGAAATTAAAACCATATACTTACGTCTGCGGTCCCTTAAAGCTGTGAAAAAAAAATCAAACTTCTGACTTAACTAAAAAAAAGATACAGCCGTTTATGTCACAAAAAACGTGTATTTCAACACTCTCAAGGGAACTCTCAAAATTCATAGGATACTTCCCGTTGATCTACAATCCTGAAATTTGGCATGAAGCAAGGTCCCATTTAAAATGCTCATCATGAGGATAACTTATACAAATGCACAAAAATCATACGTAAAACTAGGACGATATTATAATTTTTAGGGTTCTGTAACCAAATGGTAAAACGGGACACCATTACTAAGACTCCGCTGTCCGTCTGTCTGTCTGTCAGCTGAGTGTATCTCATGAACCGTGACAGACGGTTGAAATTGTTGCCACTGTTACAACAAATACTAAAAAATTGTTTTTTTTTTTTTGCCGTTTTTTTGCTACGGATCGTACGGAACCCTTCATGCGCGAGTCCGACTCGCACTTGGCTGTTTTTTTTTTTATTTAAGGCTCGGAATGAAATGGAATGGAAACCTTATGACGCGTAAATTCGCTGGAATTCTCGCCCATTCCATCGACTTGTTTCGTAGGCGCTTGGCACCGCACTACTGCTGCACCATTTCCCGCGAATTCCACAGACGGCGTCGACAGTAGCTAGAGGAATTCTCGAGAATGCGCGACTTTATTTTGGCTCGTATTTAGTTTGTATATTATATAATTGACATACAAGTTCATTATGTTATGTACAATTTCGTTGCAAAAAGTCGTTTCCACTCCATTCCGCGGCGGTGTAAATTGAGCCAAGATTCTGTTTTTTTTTTCGGTGGGAAAATCATCCTATGACATCCGCTCTTGGGCGGAGTGGGAGGGTTCCGCGGGAGAAACCCACTCCTGTTCCATCGTTGCCTTTCATACCAGGGCCGAGTCTTCCATTCAGAAGCAGATCCTTGGCCCCAGTAGGCTTCGACCCTGCTGGGCCCCTACGGTCTGCTCACATCTCCCAGAGGCGCGCGTGGAATAGTACGCACCGTTGACGACTTGGTCTTGATCCGGACGGTTACCGGACGGTTAGACGGCGAGCCACCCATTGCTCGCCGTCCGCATGCCCGCGCCTACGGTGGCCGGAAATCGGAATCAGGATCCCGGCGGCTGAGGCGTGAACGCCGCTCCCTCGCGCGAGCACGTGCGGCCTCCTCCTTTGCTAGCATTACTGCTTCGCAGAAGGGGGCGACCGCCTGCCACTCATCCTCGCTCCGGACCATGGCTTGTACCGAGGCCCGGAGCGAGAGATCGCTGCCGCCGATCGCCCCCACGAAGATACGGCGGTGCTCTGCCCAATCGGGGCACATCTTTACCGTATCCTCCGGGCGGTGGCACCCAGGCGTCACTTCCCCACGAATCCGGTGCAGGAACCTCCCGAACTGACCATATCCGGTGAGAACCTGCGTCATGCGAAAGGTAAGGACGCCATGAGGTCTTCCCAGCCACGCCTCAAAGAGGGGACTTACCGCCATAATAATGGCGTGCCCAGTCTATGTACTTGTTTCTTCATTGTCTGTGTTTGTTTAAATAAATGTGTTTTCTTTCTTTCTTTCTTGATATGGTCTAGTTGTCAGTGACCCTGACTGTTATGCCAGAGGTTGTGAGTTCAATTTCCACCCGGGACAAATGTTTGTGTGATGACCATGATCATTCGTACTGTGTCTAGGTTTAATTTATCTATAATATGTATGTATTTAGAAATATATAAGTATGTTTATCAGTTGTCTAGTACTACACAAGCTCTGCTTAGCTGACTAGATGGCGTTGTGTGATAGTTGTGGAATATTATATTATATATTATACTGGTCCATTTGTCAAAAATTTTTCACTGGTAGAAAGCTGCTTTATAGGTTATATTTTATGTACGCGGACGAAACCGCAGGCAAATGCTAGTTCATTATGTTATTATATTCAATTAATCATTTAATTTTATAACTCAAAAATAAAATATTCTAAGTCCCATAAGATACCAGTTTTGTATGTTACACAGTTTTTTATATTTGATATAGTATACTCACAGTTTTTTTTTAAAGAATAACTATGGAATTTCTTACCAGTTCTTCTCTAAAGAAAACAATTTTTTTGAATATTCCACAACTATCACACAACGCCGTCTAGTCCCAAGCTAAGCAGAGCTTGTGTTATGGGTACTAGACAACTGATAAACATACTTATATATTTCTAAATACATAAATAATATAGAAATAAATTACACCCAGACACAGAACAAATGATCATGCTCATCACACAAATATTTGTCCTGGGTGGGAATCAAACCCACAACATCCGGCATAGCAGTCAGGGCCACTAACCACTAGACCAACAGGCCAGTCATTTTATGAACCACCATATTGATCACACTGATCAGCTGATTTAAAATAAGTGTTGTTCTAATTGAATCATTGGCTGCTGCCATCAATCTAAAATCAATTCTTGCTTTGATGATTACGGTCACTTTTATTAAAGCGGTAAATCATTAAATAACTACTCCTACTCTAGGAAAGAAAACATGTTTATTTGGCACACTGGTTCACACAATGAGATAACAATTATAAAAAAAACTGAAATACTAAGTAACTTAAAAATATTAAATAACTAGCTCTACCCTACTCTACTCTACCCTACTATACCCTACTCTACCCTACTATACCCTACTATACCCTACTCTACGCTACTCTACTCTACCCTACTATACCCTACTCTACCCTAAACTTCGTACCGCCCAAATAATAAGGATAACGCCATCTACAGGCGTTACCAGAACAGCATAATTCATTTTATAATGAAATTTTAATTAGGGATGGCGTTGTATTCAAACTTTTTTTGTGTTTTTTTTTTAATTTTCTCACCTTTTAAACCTTCCCTGGACTGTTACGAATATTTCAAGACCAAAATTAGTCAAATTGGTCCAGCCGTTCTCGAGTTTTAGCAAGACTAACGAACAGCTATTCATTTTTATATATATAGATTAAACTAAACTTAAAAATACATCAACATTGTGTGTCTCACGGCTATACCAAATAGGTCCAGTTTAGCATAATGCCAGGCCACTACGTAGCAGTTGCCTGATGCTGGTTTCTAGGGTAAGGTGAGAGGGCATGTCAGACATTTACATGACTAAGACCCACCTATGTCCATCATTTGCTATTTGAATTCTAGACCCAAAATCACTCTTTAAAACATTCCTGTGAATTACGGTTACTTAGAATGTGTAACACACGTGGACACCTGAAATTCCTAACTCTTTATGATGCTGACTGTACATAGCCACTGAAATAAACAGTTAAGAACAATTATGAAACATGACAACAGACAGTGACATAATTGATACTAATATAACAAAGCTGAAGAGTTTGTTTGTTTGGTTGAACGCGCATATCTCAGGAACTTCTGATTCAAATTGGAAAATTCTTTTAGTGTCTGATAGCCGGTTTATTGAGGAGGACCATAAGCTATGTACCATCACACTAAGATCGATAGGAGCGGAGCAGTAACCAAAGACGCGAAGGACAGCTAGACACTTATCAGACTAATATTATAAAACATACACATTTTCGCCCTAAATCCAACATAAAACATAAACAAAATATAAACCTACAGACAACATGACTTTTCATAGAACCTTCATGGTTTTCTTTCAAATCTTTCACATAGATGGCGACACTAGTAGGTGTGAACGAAATCCTTCAATACTCGGGACTTCCGATGTAATACTACTCGTTATCAAGAAAACATAGCTGATAATGCAATATGATTAAGTTATTAATACCAAAGTCAACAGAACTAGACCCACGTGCGTATGTAACCGTGGGATCGCTAATAATATTGTTATGAATCTTCTATCCCTGTCGTCACTCATAAGTTAGATGGAGAAAGAAATATCAGCTTCTATAGATGTTATAACAACCAGATATAAACCTCATGGTACATAAATTCATAGGAGAAGCTTGTTTATCTCATTAACATAAGCTATGTTACACAAGAATCACGGAAACTAGAAGGAACCTTGCATAAATATTACGCAAAAGATATCATGAACATTTTTACCTGCTAAATTGAACCCAGGTGTGAAGCTGTCCTCCAAATCAGTTATGCGACTTGTTCATCTGTTTCTAAGACCGTTTTATCACAATATAATAGCAATTTCATTAGTACATAGATCGTAATTTGGGTAATTTTATTTCATTATATTCGACATTCAACACGGACGGACTACAAACGACGGGTCGCGGAGTCAGTCGCGGATTCGGGGATTCAAAGAATAGTGTTGCGCAATGTGAAGTACTAAGAATCGACTAAAAGTATGCTAATATACTAATGCTGTACTGATACTTTTACTATTTCTTCCGAATACTAGGTATTTTTATATAGAGCGATTTGTATTTTTCTATGATTATATGTTTGTTAGGAATGTATAAAATCAACAACAAAAGGATCGATTTTAAAAGTTCTTTCATCAATACTTTATCACTGAGAGTCGAGTGACATACAGACATAGGGACGCGGACGAAGCCGCTCACAAAAGCTAGTAGTAGTAACTATGGTTTCCTGTAGTTAGAAACGGTCAATATCTAGTGGAGATTTAATCAAAGAAACAATCAATGTCAAAGTGAAAGGAAATTCAGGGAAATTAAAGAGGTACATTTGACAGATCGAGAATGAGTAAAATCGAATTTGACACTTAGTTTATTTTATTGTGTTTTAATGTACACAGATGACATACAGCATACAGTATGTTAGTTGGTTTGATACTTTTATACCTTTTTGTTACTAATGACTTGAGTCCATTGACCTAAGCTCAATGCTTGAGGCTTAGGCAGTACCGGATTAGGTCTGTCAATGGCTAGAAGCGGCAAAAAAATACGCTTGGATACTCCGAAAGTTTGTAAATCATAGCTTAACCAGCATTTGTTATGTAAATAAAAATGAATGTGTTTCAAAATCGCCATTGGCACGATTCACTGTGAACTCGACTATTATAATCAATAATAGTCGACCTTGACGAGCTTTTTTTTTTAACAATTATTTGGATGTGATTTTTTAGTTATTAAATCATCAAATACTTAACTTCTTTTTAAGGTTTGAATGCAGCAAGAGTGCTTGTCAGACATTACGTGGCTTCATCCCACCTGTATTTCTCCAGTTGCTTAACATCGAAGGATTGCAACAATTTGCCTGCTGCGATCTTCCCGTCCAACTATAATTTTGTTGTCTTCAAGGCTAGAGTGAATAGGCTCCTAAAAAACTAGTGCGTCTCACCATCGATGATTGCAGCACTGCTTACCATAAGGTGGAATCGTAGTCAAGCACTAGTTTATACCAATTAAAAAAAAAAAATTGCCTTTTGCGATCCAGGACTACGGTAAGGGTCCAAAGATGGAATTAGTACAAAGATGGAAGTTGTGTAGTAGTGTGACGAATATATCCATATAGGTACCTATATACGTACGTACGTTACATAATACAAGCACTTCTGGTCCCCAAGTAACGGACTATAAACCTAGTTTGGGGACCAACGGGGCTATTGCGTAACTTTGTTGACAGTTCAAGTGATGATCACTTGTTAACAATGTGCATCATTGAACTGTCAAACAGCTAGTTTCGTATTGCCCATCTTCAGTGACCAACTGCAGTGACGTCATTAGCCACTGGTGCCTTTGATAGCCACCGTAACACGTTTTGACAGATGTTACTGTATCGATACTTTTAAAATTGCGATTGTGTAAGCTTTTGAAGCTGTATAATAGTCGATAAAATTTTAGAGTGGTCACAATAGGCACCGTAATTTTTTATAATTCACCACATTTCCACCATAGTTTGTTAGTCACTTGTGTGATACGTAATACCAGTTTTATGAAATTGTCAGTTGACAACTAAGTTTAGTGTGCAACGAATGCTAGTTGTCAACTATTATTGAAAAAGTTAGCCAATAGCCCCCCAGGAGATAATACTTCATGCAAATTAGATTTTATCCCATTACTGAACCTTTGCTAACAATTTATTGAAATAAACTTATTATTATTCCATTTATTAAATTTTAACCGACTTCAAAAAGGAGCAGCTTCTATGTTCGGCTTAATGTATTTTTTTTTTGCATGTTCACTGATTTCTCGGTCATTCGTGGACAGATTTTGAAAAAAATTTTTTTGTTTGATAGATTATGCTATAAGTTGGTCCCATAAAACATTGTTATGATCTGATCATGAACTTCGAAGATATGGAACAGAACTCTTCATAGGATCACAGCAGAACTGTCGTAACAAGTAAAATTGCTAATTTATAGGTGTAGTCGATGACTGACCGAAAGAATAAAGGGTATATATCGAACTGATCTGATGATGAAGCCTGAAGTAAGCACCGGAACTCTGTAATAAATTAATTTAACATAACCATGTTTGGTATTATTAGAATTGTCATGAGATGCACTCTGGCTATAAGGTATTTAAGTATGGCTGAGGGGTACACACTAACATGATAAATGTGTGCGTAAACGCTAGCGCGTGAAACACAACAGGTATTATCGTTGTGTGATACAAAGTAACTCGTTTCTACACTCACACTCTTGAAAAAAAAAAATAGTAGCCGTCTAAGTTACACGACTATGAAAATACCGCAAAAATTGGCTACTGTTATTAATGGCGCTGTGGCGCAATGCGTATGATACTTAACTGACGAGTAAGAGGTCCCAAGTTCGATTCCAATCGTCTGATGTAACAAAAAGTTTGCTTGTTTTTATTTTCTTTTTGATTTACCCCTGTTTTTTTTTAATAGTAATGTTATAGTTACTCTCATAATAATTAAAATATTTTGAAAATATTGTGACAAAGAAAACTGCGATAACGATCCAACTATGTTTATTACAACTTATTAATTACATACATTAAACGGAATGGTCACAATTAACGAATCTGTTCATGATTATCTTTAATACAATATATAAAGTGAAAATATTCTAAGTCAGACAAGGATGGACGTCACTTTTTTAAGTTTTTTATTAGTGACATAAATCAACATGTTATCAAGAATGAATTATGATAGATATCGCAACTCTTGATCTCAATAACAATAACATCATGTCACATAATAACAACAACAGTATAATTACCTACAGCTTACTTCTTAGTCTTTTTTTTTTACTTATAACACATCAATCAACATGTTTTAAAAAATGAACTATGATAGGTATCGTAACTCTTGATTTCAATAACAATAACATGATAAAAACAACAACAACAAAAACAGCATACAGTAATACAGCTTTTTAAAAATATTTATAATTGGATTCAATTTAAATCAAAATTAATATCTAATTGGTGCACCTTCATTGTCGATTACTTCTTGTAACCTCGTTCTCATGCTAGCCACCAAATTTTCACACAGGTCAGTGCCGCGAAACGATTCCCACATGGATGACACTAAATTATCTAAATTACGTTTAGATCTCACATCAGATGAATCCCAGTTGAGCACCATGTGACCCCATAGATTTTCTATGGGGTTCAAATCGGGACTTTTAGAGGGCCATTCAATAACAGTCAAGTTTTCTTGGACACTTAACCAGTCTTGCACCATTCGTGCGCGGTGCACCGAGCAGTTATCGTACACGAAGTAAATATGCTCGTCCGGGTATGCCACGCGCACGGTAGGCAACATAACATTTTGCAAGATGTCCAAGTAACCTTGACTGGTATTGCGACCCCCTACCTCCACTAACTCACCGGGACCCATCGATGACATCCAGCCCCAATAACCTAACGTAATGCGACCACTAGACCTGCATGGGAGAATATTTTTCTGATGGTAACGTTCTCCATCTTTTCTCCATAATATTTTACGCCCATCCTTATCTGACTTAAAACACTTTTCATCACTAAATATAACTATGTTATTGCACCAATCAAAATCTATAAATTTTCTTGCAAACCGCATCCTTTCTTCCTTATGCAACGCCGTCAGTAAAATTTTTTTCGCAGGCTTGCGACAATTAATTTTTGCTGCTCGTAAGTGGCGTCGAACAATTGTCATAGACACGTCGTGCATAATCGCAGTGTTTCTTGTTGTAGCAAAGCCGTCAGCGCTATACGTAGCAACAATATTTCGATGCAGTGGGTTGGCATCCGTATATGCAATTGCTTTTGGACCCGGACGTTTGGCATCGATTGTCCCTTCAGCTGTATATCTATGCACCCAAAACTGCACAGTTTTCCTCTGTAAACAATCACAAAATTACGTTAAAATCTAACAAATATCAACAATGTTAAATTATTTCGCATTATGTTAAGTTTGGATTTGTTACTTACCGGTAGCATTAGTCTCCTCGAAATTTCACTTATGGATACATTTTGTTTATATAATACTACTATCTCAGCCCTCAAAAGTGTAGACAAATGAGACATGTTAATTATTACTTGTAAAAAGTATCACTTTCCACAACGATTAATTATTTTTTGTCTCGGAGTAAGTTGTAGAACACACGATCGTGATAGGCAAAAGCGTTATGCCAGGTTAACTTATTATCCGACTCATTTCTTAGTAAATAACTAATAAAGTGGGTAGATGATAATATTCATACACTTAGTTTTTAAAGCAAATATTCTAAGTTTTAGCTTTAATAAACTTCGTTATCATTATACTACAATAAAATAGAAAATAATGTTTTGTCAATGGCTAGGATCGAACTCGATACACCTTTAACGGCAAGCAAGCACTTGATAATCAGTGCTAATTTTCCATCTAATGAACGAAGCGAATTTTTTTATCTAATTCGTAGCAAACACATATACAAATATGTGTGTGTGTATATCGAGTAGTAAACGAGTTTTATTTTGTTTGCGAGTTGAGCTGGAGACATATTATTTGAATAGGTGAATTATTGTGGGATGGCACACTCGGTTTTACTTCTGTTTGTATTGATACCCACAGCTACTAGATTATTGTGAACATTATTGCTGATTACCTACCCATATCATCAAAATTACTTTCCAAAGATTAAGTGTAAGTGTTTGATGCTAATTTAAATAACTATAATAATTTCATAAGTGAATGTTTGCGAAAATAAAAAAAAAAGTTGACAATGAAAGGATTGTCAACTATTAATAATAACGTATTGTTATATTACGTAAATGATATATATATATATTATAAAATTATTTATATTACAAGTTATATACAAAAATTTCGTTAATTAATTTCGTAAATATACATAGTTTATATGTATAAAATTACAAAAATATATTTCGAATATTTTAATTATTACGAGAATAACCATAACATTACTATTCAAAAAAAACATGAGTAAAACAAAAAGAAAATAACAGATAATTGGAATCGAACTTGGGACCTCTTACTCGTCAGTTAAGTATCATACGCATTGCGCCACAGCGCCATTAATAACAGTAGCCAATTTTTGCGGTATTTTCATAGTCGTGTAACTTAGACGGCTACTATTTTTTTTTTTCAAGAGTGTGAGTGTAGAAACGAGTTACTTTGTATCACACAACGATAATACCTGTTGTGTTTCACGCGCTAGCGTTTACGCACACATTTATCATGTTAGTGTGCCCTGCTACGCTATAAAAGTCACCGTGTGTACTTTTTAGTGGTGGTAGGTACCATAACTAAAAAGTGTAAAATAAAAAACTATTTTACAAAAAAAAATACAACCGACTTCAATGTAAAAAAAAAACTGAAAAATGCGAAATAACTTTAATTTCGGAAGTCGGTGTTAAATAACAAAGAGACAAAACTATTATAGAAACATCGACTTCCGAAATTAAAGTTATTTCGCATTTTTCAGTGTTTTTTTTACATTGAAGTCGGTTGTATTTTTTTGTAAAAAGTTTTTTTTAGTGTACCTATTGGAAGTCACGGAAATGGTATTTGCTAAAATCGGATAGTCCACTGTAATAAATTTAGTCTAATAAAATTATTGCCTCAAAATGCACGTAATTCTGACTGTTCTTCTAAAGAGTAGTGTATTAGCTTTACATACTCTTTGGTAGTGTAACAGAGAATAGGTAAGTATGAAAAAAAAAATGTGCTAACTAATCAGTTTAACAATAAATTTACAAAACTAGAATACAAATTGTGAAAACAATATCAAAATTTTTACAAATGACATCCGCCGCCCTTGGGCGGGGCGGGAGATAGTGTCAGACTTTTACTGACTAAAAACCCACTCCTGTTCCTTCGTTGCCTTCGTCCCAAGACCCCGGGTTTCGCTTTCACACTACCCATGGCCCCAGTAGGCTTCGACCCTGCTGGGCCCCTACGATTTGCTGACATCTCCCTGAGGCGCGCGTGGAACAATACGCGCCGTCGACGACTTAGACTCGGTCCGGACGGTTACCGGACGGTCGGACGGCGGGCTACCCATTGCTCGCCGTCCGCAAGCCCGCGCCTACGGTGGCCGGAAATCGGGATCGGAATCCCGGCGGCGACTTGGGCGTGAGGAGCGTTGCCTCACGCGATCGGCCGCCTCTTTTGCTAGCATTACTGCTTCGCAGAAGGAAGCGACCGCCTGCCACTCCTCCTCGCTACGGACCATGGCCTGTACCAAGGCCCGACGCGAGAGATCGCCGCCGCCGATCGCCCCCATGAGGACACGGCGTTGCTCTGCCCAAGCGGGGCACACCTCCACCGTATGCTCCACCGTGTCCTCCGGGCGGTCCACACAGTGGCGACACCCGGGCGTCGCTTCCGCACGAATCCGGTGCAGGAACTTCCCGAACTTACCGTGTTTGGTGAGAACGTGCGTCATACGGTAGGTGAGGACGCCGTGAGGTCTTTCCAACCACGCCTCAAAGAGGGGACTTACCGCCATAATTGTGGCGTGCCCATACAAAAGCATATCAAAATTTATAGTGTGCGTGATTGCGACAGCTTGTACGAGGCTCCGCCCACTTACTCTAGGAAACGCTTTTACCGATCCTCGTAACGTAAATAAAATTTAATAAAAATAAATACCTGCCCGTTTTACTGTTCATTAGGATTGAGAATTACCTACTAACAAAATTGCCACTCGAAATTTTTAAGGATAAACTAACTGACTGACATATCAACAGTATCAATACATAGCCGAAATTGGGATCAGGAGTGTGAAATTTTGCTCAAGTTTTCCTTTAATGACTTAGGCCAGCACTTAGAGAGCATTTTACAAAATTCTCTTCCTAAGGGGATGAAACGCAGGTCCAAAGTTTGTACGTAGAAATCTACAATCACACGGGTGAAGCCGCTGTCAGAAGCTAGTTTCATATAAAATCGCTCGACAGAAATAATACTGCTTGAAAAAATCCTTTGTCCAGTGTTTCTAGTTAATGCATTTCAAGTCGTATAGTAATTATTAGTTCGTAAATAACTACGGCACTAAAATGTTTTTATTTCACATACTTAGGTTTACCTGGGCACTTATAAAACGTCAGAAGCAAGTGCACGTAACCAATTGGTCGTTTCCTGTGAAGGAGAACCGGCTAGAAACTCCAAGGTTAAGTAGTCTTTTAAAACTTTATATAATACTAGTGGTCCCGGCAGACGTTGTTCTGCCCAAAAGCGGGATTTAGTAAAAATAAAAAATTACCCTACTCTACCCTACTCGTTAAAAAGTACCCTATGTCCGTCTCCTGGTTCTAAGCTACCTCCCCACGAATTTTCAGCCAAATCGGTTCAGCCGTTCTTGAGTTATAAACAGTGTAACTAACACGACTTTCTTTTATATATATAGATTTTCTAGGATGTGAGGATAATGTTGACCAGTAAATATTGTACCCAAAATCACAATAAAAAAAAAATAATGTGACGAAATAATGAGTAATATAAGAATCCGCAGTGTCTACTGTGTTCTCACATTCACATATTATATATAATAATGAAAATAAATCTATCACTAATGAAGTTATGGTGGTTGAATCAAAGTCTAAATAATAATAAAAAATATTTCAACATCAATATACACTTATCAAGCAAGTCATACTAAAACGAACAAGTTAAAAAAAAAACAATAAAAGTCAACAACCATGTTATTTCAATCAAAACTTTTTAATTTTACCGTCATTACGAATCAAAATGGCGGCCCATTACGTTCCGTACTTTTTAGTTGCTGTCACAGTTTTATCCACAAAAACGACAGAAACTTTTATTATAAACGCGCGAGAGGTTAAAGATGTTGATAAAGATTTTGATGTGAGGTCGCATTTAAAATTAGAAATCGTTCAAAAATATTGCTCACATAGAGACGATGCCTGTAAATCAAAGAAAGTTAAAATATGTGCTGTCAAAATGAAGAAAGAAATAAAATATCACAAGGATTTTCCAAATGACTGTTATTTATTTCTTAGTAACATGTGTGATAATCCTGGGGAGGGTAAGTCATCACCTGCCTCCCATTTTTAAAACTTATGACATCTTTTATGATTTTTTGTTATTGTGTGTAGCGTCATCTATATCGCAAAAATGGAACTAAAAATGCGAAATCCAGCATCGCGCAATTAGAGTTCTCCGCGCAATTTGAACTTATACAAAAGCCCGAAATCATCTGTCGGACAGTTGCCCAGATCAGACTAAACATCCGTCTGTTCGGAGGATCCTCCCTTTTCGACGGAGGTATGTGGAACTGTTACACCCTGTTCCCTATACCTCTAAAAGTGATTCCTCTCGATCTGGGTGGAGCGCGAGGTCAGACTTTTACTGAATCAAACTCACTTGTGCTCCTTCGGTTGCTCTTTGCGTTCTAGGGCGCCTGGGTCAGTGGGTAGCCTTAGGGGCGGGCCTGGCCCTGACTAACTCTTTCCCACAATAGCTCTAGCAGGCATACAACAATTGATATATGCAAGAAATCAAAAAACCTTTTAATATAGGTTTTTTTTAGGTGGGAAAATCATCTAATGACAAATCTCGCTCTTGGGCGGAGCGGGAGATAGTGTCAGACTTTTACTGACTAAAAACCCACTCATGTTCCTTCGTTGCCTTCGTCTCAGGGCCCCGATAGGCTTCGACGCTGCTGGACCCCTACGATTTGCTGACATCTCCCTGAGGCGCGCGTGGAACAATACGCGCCGTCGACGACTTGGGCTCGGTCTGGACGGTTACCGGACTGTCGGACGGCGGGCTACCCACTCGCCGTCCGCAAGCCCGCGCCTACGGTGCCTGGAAATCTGGGTCGGAATCCCGGCGGCGGTTGGCGTGAGGACCATTGCCTCACGCGATCGGCCGCCTCCTTTGCTAGCATTACGTTATTGCTAGTATTACAAGGAGGCGACCGCCTGCCACTCCTCCTTGCTCCGGACCATGGCCTATACTAAGGCCCGGCGCACCTACCTACATCAATATTATACTAGATCATTGATTTTCGTGCACAATCCTGCAATCCTCGCAAGCATAGGCTCAAACAGGGAGAAATCTTTTATGGGTCTTTCAGTTTGTTCCCGCTAAGACTACGTAAAAAGTAAATATCACTACATTTTGCTTTAAAAAAATATATCAGTAAATATATATCGTAATTGTCCAACGAACGGAAGTCGTGTTGCCAGTGATGACATATGGCTCTGAAACATGGTCGCTTACAATGGGCCTCATCAGAAGGCTTACAGTCACCCAAAAGGCAATGGAAAGGGCTATGCTCGGAGTTTTCTTGCTTGATCGCATAAAGAATAAAGATATCCGCAGGAGAACCAAGGTCGCCGACGTAGCCCGAAGAATCGCCAAACTAAAGTGGCAGTAGGCAGGACACATTGCTCGTAGAACGAATGGGCGATGGGGCCGAAAGGTTCTAGACTGGCGACCGCGCACCGGAAGACGCAGCGTTGGAAGGCCTCCCACAAGGTGGACCGACGACCTGGTGAGGGTCGCGGGAGTGCGGTGGATGCGAGAAGCACAGGATCGGTCGTTGTGGCAACGCTTGGGGGAGGCCTATGTCCAACAGTAGACGACTTTCGGCGGAAATGATGATGATGATGATGAATTGTCCAAACACCAAACCGGCACATGTATTGTTTCACGATTTTGACGCGGATGAAGTCGCGTTATGTTTATTTTTTACTTTTTTAGAGTACTATTTAGCTTCTGAAACTAGTTGCGAAGAATACTTGACTAGAAGGCGAAGCAATGAGGTTGAAGATGAAAGGAATTCAACTACAGAAGTCAATTCAAGTACTGAAGTCAATTCAACTACAGAAGTAAATTCAACTACTGAAGTGAATTCAACTACTGAAGTGAATTCAACTGCTGAAATTAATTCCGTTGAAAATCGTACAGGTACTCATTACATTATACTTTACTAGCAGTAACCAAAGACGCGGGGTATAGCTACATATTGAGAATTTAGTTTCACTTTTTAGGGTTCCGTACTTCAAAAGGCAAAAACGGAACACTTATAGGATCACTGTGTTGTCCGTCTGTCTGTCTGTCAAGACCCTTTATATCGGGAGCGCTTGGAGGTATCGAGTTGAAATTAAAACCATATACTCAGTTATGCAGTCCCGTGAAACTGTTAAAAAATTAAACTTCTCGAGTTAACGAAAAAAAAGATATGGCCGTTTATGTCGCTAAAAACGTGTAATTTGACACTCTCAAGGGAATCAAAATTCACAAGGTACCTACTTCCTGTTGACTCAGAATCCTGAAATTTGGCATGAAGCAAGGCCTTATAGCACAAGTATAGGAAAAAATCTGAAAGCTGAACATTTTCAAAAAAAAAATACTTTTTTGCTATTCGGAAAAATCTTCGTTACTCAATTCGGGAATTGAACTGTTTTCATAGGTAAGTTTTTACGGAATCCTCAATGCGCGAGTCCGTCTCGCACTTGTTTTTTTTTTACTGACCGATATTTTGACAATTCAAAAGTGCCTTTAATTGGTCTATTAGAAATAAACGTTTCTACTGATTTCTGATATAGGGTCTCAGCACACATATGGGATCGGAAAGGGATCG
The DNA here is from genome assembly GCA_961205895.1 of Mythimna pallens. Taxonomy (NCBI): domain Eukaryota; kingdom Metazoa; phylum Arthropoda; class Insecta; order Lepidoptera; family Noctuidae; genus Mythimna; species Mythimna pallens. The sequence continues at coordinate 10,227,107 of OY540851.1, read as the reverse complement.
TCACCGTATCGCCTCGAGCCGTTCAGAATGGTTTGTATTAAACTCCCTACTGCAACGCACACTAATCGGAATAATAACGTAATCGCCTCGCCTCGGAACAGGCTCCGAACTTCAATTCCCGCGCTTACGGCTCATCGTCCCCGCGCTTACGTTTCTCCGTCCCCGCGCTTACGTCTCTCCGTACCCGAGCTCAGTCATCTCTTCGTCCACCCTTTCCCCTTTCCCCTCCCGCGACTTGCCTGCTAAAGACGCCGCCATTCGCAAGGAGTATTTCATTCGTGTTGCGCGTATGTTTTATTTAAAATTTTAAGTTCGATTCAAACACAAAATAACGATGCAAAGGGAGAAACTTATTGAAGAAGTGAGAAAATATCCATATTTATATGACTTAAGTGATGCTAAATACAGCAATACTATAAAAAAGGACGAGGCTTGGAAACAAATAAGTATTACTTTAAAGCAATCTGGTAAGTACCTACTCCTATTTAATTATTTATTTAATGTTTTTCGCGTATGTAGGTATGTATGGGAAATAAAACAGTTGTGATTAATATAATTATAATGAAAAATTTAACTGGAATATCCATTAAGAATTAACATTAATATTTAAAGCTAAAAGCTACTGCCATGGAACTCGTCCGGTAGAAGTTTGAAAATATGTTTTGAACTTTTCACGTACATTAAAAGCGGTAGCCATATGGGCACCACTAATACTTGGTAATTGACTTAACAATCGGTCTTCGCCGAATTCAACTGTAATTTCCTGTTCTGTTCTGTTCGGTTCCTGTAAATTCATCTCAATGTTATATGTCCTCATCATATTGTGTAAAATGCAAGTTGTTAATACCACTTTATCTACAAACTTTGGATGCAATTTAATATTTTTGTTGTAAATCGCAAATTTTTGATATAAAATTCCAAAAGCGTTTTCAACAACCCTTCTAGCTCGTGATAAGCGGTAATTATATTGCCGTTCAGGATCTGATAGTCTCCGTGTATTTGAGCGAGGATATGGTCTTAATAAATATGTCTTCAATGGAAATGCCTCGTCTCCCACAAATACATGTGGCATTGCATGATTAGTTCCTGGTAATGGTTTGTCACATGGAATATTGAATGTGTTTCTTTCAAGTGCCTTTCCAAATGTAGATGATGAATAGATTCCGCCATCGCTGTTTTTTCCATAGGCTCCTACATCAACCGCTATGAATCTGTATTCAGGATCAACTATAGCTAACAAAACAATAGAAAATGTTTTTTTATAGTTAAAAAACAACGATCCACTATTGGGAGGTGCAATTATATTTACATGTTTGCCGTCAATGGCGCCTATGCAATTCGGAAAGTTCCATTTATTTTTAAATCCTTCTTCGATTCCTTGCCATGTGGCTGTAGTTGGTTGAGGTATATGAATTGGCATTAATTTATTTATTATTGCATTGCACACATCTATTACTATCAAACGAATAGTTGATTCTCCTAAACGGAAGCTCGATGATAAATTAGTAAATGTAGATCCAGTTATGAAGTACCTGCAACAATAAATGTATATTTAATATACGTTTTATAATACGTGTATATGTTTATGTGAATGTGTGTGTACGTACTCCCTTTCACACATACATGTGTAACTACATGCGCTTGATATAGTTAACCATGATTTATTTTATTTCAGAATCTGAGTGCAAGAAAACTTGGTTAAATCTTAGAGAGTCTCACCGACGAGCTATGAAGAAGCGTAAAACTAAAAGTGGTCAGGCAGCCCCGACGACGAAAAAGTGGACCTTTGAAGATGAAATGAGTTTTTTAGTACCTCATTACAAAGAAAGAAATACGATCTCTTCGGTTGATGATGATGACGGTTCAGATGTTAGCAGTTTCTTGGGTAATGATGATTCACAGAACTCAATAAACATAATTCAGTCTCCAGAAAACTTACAAGCGGAAACTACTCCACTTTCGCCGCGTCCTGAGTCTTCTGCATCTTCAGTTGCATCCAAAATTTCAAAAAAAAAAATCTTAATATTGAAAAAAATTCAGCGTCACAAACTTTAATGAAATATTTATTAAATCACAACGAAACCAAAAAAGAAGATGAGATAGATACATTTTTTAAGAGCATTGCGGCAACGGTTAAAAAATTTTCAGAATATAACCAAGCTGTTATGAAAAGTAAAATATATAACGCAGTTTCGGAAATGGAGTTAAAAGAAATCGCAGAGAAACAAAGCTATTATAGTTATCGCAACCCTTACATTCCCCAAAGAGAAGATGACATGCCTCGAGGTTATACCACTCTAAATAACATTAGCCACGAGATACAATCAACATCTGGCGCTTCAAACATTCATGATTTTAATATTTCAAACTTAGAAGAAAATGGCGCGTCAAATGCTGACGATCTTGATACTTCAAACAATCTTTAATTTATACAATGATTGTATTTTTGTTGTGGCGCTATTTTTGTTTAATTGCCATAATTTTTGGATTTAATAATATAGTTTTGTATAATAAAAAAATATGTGATTTATGGGTATTTTTTTTTTACCTAAACTACAAAAAAGTTGCATTTACTAAAATACCTTACGCAATCACACAAAATATATACACACATACACCAGACATAAAACGTACATCCCCTGTGCACACCTGATCGCAAATGAGGGTTATCGACAGAGGATAAAAATTAATCTATCTTGTAGTTTCGGAACCGAGTATTTTTTTTGTACACTTAAAAAAAAGAACAATAGAGATAATACAAACATTAAAATTATAGTACAAATATTTATGTAGACCAGATTAAAAATTCCAAAAACAAATGCAATTTCTCACCTTAACGTTACAGCTAGTTTTTCTTCGGGCGATATTGTTTCTCTGAATGTTGTATTCTTCTTCCTTATACATTCATCTATAGACTGCAATATGTTATAAAAGAGATATTTCGGCATATGAAAATAAATATAAAATTTCTCTTCATCATCCATCAAATGTTTTTTTATAGTCCGAAATTCCCCTTCAGTACTCCTTGCTTTATTCATACTGTGTACCCAATATCTTTTTCTTTTTTTCTTGCTATTTTCTTTTTCCTCTTCATCAAGTGCTATGGCTATGATAGCCAACTCACGTATTGTAAACCAAGACATAACCGTGCGCTACACTTAACGTTTGGATTCAAACTGATCTGGTGCCAACCAGGTCAGCCAGGGGGCGGCGAGGCGTAAGCGCGGTGTCGCCTAGCCGTAGCCGAGTTGACGTACAGGCGCTGCTGATACGCTTTCGTTACGTGCATACGGTAGGTTGACGCCTGGTTGACAGCGAGGCGAAAGGCGTTACGGTTACGATCCCTTTCCGATCCCATATGTGTGCTGAGACCTATAGAAAACAGTGCCGTAACTTTATATACGCTCGGTGCCAGTTTCTGAAATTACGCCCCTAAAAAAAGTCCGAGCTAAGGGAGTTTGAATCCGCCTGAAGCAGGTCCTCGCCGGACATGAGTGTTTCGTGAGGTTCTTTTTTCGAATCTAGCGGGAAGAAACGCTTGGCTGTCTCCATTGTGCGGATCATCCCGAGCATATGGTGGAGCATATGGAGGAAGTTTACCCCGCTTGGGCGGAGCTCCACCGTGTCCTTATGCAGGCGTTCGACGGTTGCCCTCCGTCCCTAGTTCAGGCCATGGTACGGAGCGAGAAGGAATCGGAAACAGTGACCATCATCTGCTAATGAAATGAATGACTCGAATCTTGTCCCTGATTTGATCATCTCACCAGGATCTGCGCCCTCTTTCTGGGCACCTATTGCACTACCTTACATTTTTTTTAAATTGATATAAACTAGTGCTTGACTTCGATCCTTCCTGATGTTAACCAGCATGTGCAATCGTTGATGGTGAGGCGCACTAGTTTATTAAAAACCTATTCACTCTAGCCTTGAAGACACCTAAATTATAATCAGACGGGAAGATTCCAGCAGGCTAATTATTCCAGTCAGCATTGTATAAGAACACCAGGTTTTATTTTAGACCACGCATATTAGCTGGTAACATTATAAATTATAATGGCGGGGATCGAAAAGATGCGTGCTCCATCGTCGGCCACATCATCGCTTAATATCAGGTGAGATAATGGTCAAACGCGAGCCTATACATAATAAAAAAAAACCCAAACGACATAGACAATACAATATATTTTAACCATAGACAATAATCATAGACTAAAACAGTTTTACTTTTTCGTCCAGGTATCGCCGCCAACGTCCTCCGTGAAGCTACCTCATCAGACGAGGACGATAAGAAGGCGTACGATGGGCACTGGTGCCCCTACTCCTGCCCTGATACATACGTCCCTGAATGTATGATCGTAAACAGACAATCCGGGGGCAAGGATCTCAGGATGTACTACTTCATCAACCATTGTCTCGCTGACGCTTTTTATTGCGCGCATTGGGAAGGTAGGTACTTACATTATCTTCATAATTTCAGCCGAAAGACGTCCACTACTGGATACAGGCTTTCCCTGTGTCGCCACAACATTCAGTAGTTAGGGTTCCGTACATCAAAAGGAAAAAACAGAACCCTTAAAGAATCACTTTATTGTCCGTCCGTCAAGACCCTTTATCTCGGGAACGCGAGAAGGTATCGAGTTGAAATTAAAACCATATACTCAGGTTTGCGGCCCCTTGAAGCTGTGAAAAAATCAAACTTCAAAGATACGGCCGTTTATGCGAGCAAAAACGTATATATCGATACTCTCGGAATCAAAATTCATAGGGTAGGTACCCGTTGACCCGAATCCTGAAATTTGGCATAAAGCAAGGTCTTATAGTACAGGAATAGGAATAAATCTGAAAACAGTAAATTTGTTGTTATCTACTTTACAAAAAAAAAAAAACTTTTTTGAAATTCGGAAATCTTCTCCGAGACTCCATTCGGGAATTGTAGTTTGTACGGAACCCTCAGTGGGCGAGTCCGACTCCCACTTATCCAGTTCTTTTTCGCGTTGAGTTTATCTATATAAAAAGAGAAACTGACTGACTGACATATCAACGCACAGCCGAAACTACTAGGACTAGGAACGTGAAATTTTGCACAAGGTTTCCTTTTATGACGTAAGTGAGCACTAAGAGAGGATTTTCCAAAATTCTCTCCCTAAGGGGATGAAACGGGGGTCCAAAGTTTGTATGGAGCAACCTACTTTCACGGGGGCGAAGCCGCATGCAGAAGCTAGTTGTGAATAGACTTTAATTCATAATATGTATAAGGATGAATATTTTCAGACTTACCCATACCAGAAGATGAAGAGCACCCAGAAGTAAGGCATTCAGCAATATCTTGGACGGCCTGTGCATCGTCCAGGTAATTTTGTTTTCGATACAGTCTATAGATTTTTACTGTCTCAAACCCATCCACACCACTCTGCTGTCAACCACAGCCCCCCCTGGGGCAGACAAAGGGGTCTGTCAGACTCTTACTGACTAAAAACCACCTCGGTGTTCCCTCCCACACTTGGACCGGGGATTGTGGGAGCTGATGCGCCATCCATGATCCTCGGCTAGTGCCGGCCCGCCTACGCGGGCCACCTCAAGCCCGCGGGGAGTGTGAGGTGTCCTCCCCCCGCGACGTCCAATAGGGGCGCGCGTGGAACACTACGCGCCGCCGCCTCGGGTCTTGCTGGATGGGGGACGGCGGACGACCCCGAATCCACCGTCCCTCCGGACCTCTTTATGGGGGCTTGAAGAGGGCGTTGTCTGCCCTCCGACGCCCGGTTCGCCTGCTGCGGCACGGAAGAGTGGCCACGGCCTCCCTCTCCCTCTCCGCAGCCTCCTTCTGCGAAATTACGGCTTCACAGAAGGAGATAACCGCATCCCACGACTCGACGCCTCCGACCATCGCACGAACGACGGCCGGCAGCGACAAGTCGGGGCCCACTTCAGATACAAGGACACGGCGCTGCTCCTCCCATGCGGCACACTCTGCCAGTGTGTGTTGCGCAACCACAGCCCCCCTAGCCAACCAGGCCTTGGTACAAGCCATGGTCCGGAGCGAGGAGGAGTGGCAGGCGGTCGCCTTCTTCAGCGAAGCAGTAATGCTAGCAAAGAAGCCTCGCGCCCCAGCCGCCGAGGTTCCGATACCGATTTCCACCCACCATAAGCGCGGGCCTGCGGACGGCGAGCAATCTGTAGCTCGCTGTCCGACCGTCCAGTAACCGTCTGGACCGAGCCCAAGCCGTGGACGGCGCGTAGTGTTCCAAGCGCGCCTCAAGGAGATGTTAGCAACCGTAGGGGCCCAACAGGGTCAAAGCCTACTGGGGCCATGGGTGATGCGAAAGAGATCCCGGGGCCCTGAAACAATGGAAAAGAAGGAACAGGAGTGGTTTTTTAGTCAGTAATAATCTGACACGACACCCAAGAGCGGTGGATGTCTGCCTGCTGTCATTAGATGATTTTCCCACCCAAAAAAAAGGCCTCCCTAGCCAAGTTACGACCGTTTCGTTTCGATTCTCTTTCGTCGATCGCCTCGAGTCAGCCACGCCTCCGATTCCTTTGTTCTGGCGTCATCTCGACGCTAAGTTACGTGGTCAGAACAAAAGAATAGGAGGCGTAGCCTACTCGAAACGATCGACGAAAGATAATCGAAACGAAACGGTCGTAACTTGGCTTGGCCTGCAGGTCACCTTTAGCTAATAATACTTATTCCACAATAACAATCACACAACGCCGTCTAGTCCCAACTAAGCAGAGCTTGTGCTATGAGTACTAGACAACTTATAAACATACTTTTTGACTGGCTGGTCTAGTGGTTAGTGGCCCTGACTGCTATGCCGGAGGTCGAGGGTTTGATTCCCACCCAGGACAAATGTTTGTGTGATGAGCACGATATTTTTTTCTGTCTGGGTGTAATTTATCTATAATATGTATGTATTTAGAAATATATAAGTATGTTTATCAGTTGTCTAGTACTCATAACACAAGCTCTGCTTAGTTTGGGACTAGACGGCGTTGTGTGATAGTTGTGGAATATTATTTTACTTAATACGGGACCGCTGGTATGTATATGTAGTGGCCAGATCTTAGAAATTGATCATTTCATGATATGGCCAAGTAAAACTGGCCAGATCGTTTTAAACGTTAAAGTTTCATGACATTTCAATCCTCGTTTGGCCTATTTTCTTTAGACCTTTTATTATAATAGAAATCCTACATCAATGATATGGCTAAACGAGGATTGACAATATCATCAAATGTTAATGTTTAAACAATCTGGCCAGTTTTATTTAGCCATCTATCTGGCCACGACATATATATATATATATATTCACGTAATGTCATGTAATTTCTCAGATTCATCCAATTCTCACGTTTCGCGGAAGCTGCATCGTCTATGGCGCATTACGGTTGGCTGGCGGGGCCCCACAGAGCGACCCACATCATGGAACCGCATCAGCGAATACCTGGTTTCGGGTAGCAGCCAGGCTGCACAAAGATTCAAGATTTTTATTGTAAACTAGCTTTTGCCGCGGCTTCGCTCCCGTCAACTGACTACTCTACCCTACTCTAACCTACTCTACCCTACTCTACCCTACTCTACCCCACTTTACCCTACTCGATAAAAAGTACCCTATGTCCGTCTCCTGGTTCTAAGCTACCTCCCCACCAATTTTCAGCCAAATCGGTTCAGCCGTTCTTGAGTTATAAACAGTGTAACTAACACGACTTTCTTTTATATATATAGATGTGTACCTAACTTGCTGTGACAACTTAGAACTGTAACATACGAGCGGCTTGTTGACAATGACAGAGTTAAGGTACAAGTTGGTAGCGGACGACATGAAGCTGCAGCAAACGACGTGTCGCAGCGACACTACTGGTTTCTACGTATTTCTATGAAATTCCCTCCGTAGTTAGCGACATGAAGCTAGCGACGCGTCGTCGAGCGACAGACGGCAGTGTTGTCCGACCACAGATCAGTAGTGCTGCTGACGCCGGAGCAACGACACGTCGATTATTCTCGAACACGTCAGACTTCTTGTTTCACAGAGCACTCGGAACCAACTGGATGCCATCTGCTGTTGCCGTCTGCAGTCGGATTCGAAATCATGACTGCAGCGACATGACGCTACGACGTGACGTGACGACATGAAGCGACGACATGTCGTCTGCTGCTGCTGCTTGCAGTCGGCTACCAACTTGTACCTTTAACTGCAGCCGTCGACACGTCGGCGGCAAGTGTTGACGCTCGCGGCCGTCGACTAGGCGTGTGTAACTCTTTACTGAACTCACTGTTCCGAAACATTTTAGTGTTCCGAAATATTGGAACGTCAGTAATGTTTTAAATACATCATTTGGAACACTGAAACACACTTTAAGTGACCTGCAGTCTTTTTAAAATTCAAATTAAAACGAAACGTAAATAGTGTAAATATAACTAATTACCTGAACTGAAAACATCTGCTTAACTAAAATTATTCTTAAATTAAAATTCAATTAAATAAAACTAGAGAGTATAGATAACGCGACGTAACAGATCACGATTCATTTGAGTCAATATTTCAAATGTTCCGTTTGTATCTTTTGAGCCGATGTTCCTATGTTCCAAATGATACATATCACTGTTCCGGAACATTTCAGTGATTCAGATGCAAATGTTCCAATCGCAAAAATGACTTCTACCACGCCTACCGTTGATATTCAATAAATGAAGATCAGCGGCAGCCATCGTGTGTGTCAAGTGTTACCAGCAACCTTACAGCCACTAGACGTCTAATAACAGGCGACGATGGTCTGTCAACACATATGATTATAGATCTGATGTTTAGACCAGTCAGAACGCAGTACCCCGCTCCCCCGTACCAATCAGAACGTAGTACCCCGCTTCCCGTACTCGGCTTGACAAAACTGTTTTGGTGCGCTAATTCAAGCATGAGGCGTCTAGTGGTTGTAAGGTCGTTGAGTGTCTATATAGGTCAAAGATTCAAGATTCAAAGATTCAAAAGCATTTATTTCAAATAAACCAGGCACTTTTTAAATGTCAAGATGTCAGTCAGTCAGAAAAAAAAAGATTCTTATTGCACATTCCAAAGCCATAGCGCGCACATTCCAAAGCGATAGATATAGATCTCTATGGAGAAGAATGTGCAAGAAACTCCATGGACACTCTTTTCAATCATGTTTTGTAATTACAAATATCTCTGTTACATGTGAGAACAATGTAATTAAAGTAAAAATAAAAATTAAATATAGATATTAAAATAGCAACTGGCAGCCAAGGATGACCAGTCTCAACTGACAGCGCCCGTTCACGAACATGACGCTAATATTAACACCACTCAGCTCAACCATTTTGAAGGGAACCGAATGATCCAACACACGCGCCACCATCAGTGAGACATTTGAGTGAGTATGACACTCTCAACTGCCATACTCATTTATGTCAAACAAGTCCAATAGTAAGGTCGACGGCTGCAGTTACCTCTGCCGTTGGCAACATGCCGTTCGTGTGTATAAGCTCTTATATGGTGTGAATATGAAGTGCTATCAAATATAGTGACCGATCGAAACACGATTTGCAGCCGAAACCGAATGTTCGGCTCCTAGGGCCTTACTTATGACGTGTAACATGTCAAGCGTGCGGGCGTTTTCCCTTTAACAGTTCAGTTTAGATCGTCAAATGGATCGCGTTAAGAGCTTGTGGTAGGGCCTGTTTCGGTTTCGACCGCAACCGAAACCGAAACTGACGTGTAACTAAAAACTTTTTACTTAAAAGAAAAACAATTTTACTCCGGTTTTTTTTGGAATTTTTTTTTTTTATTTCACACTTTTTGGTTATGATACCTAAGGGGTATAGTGAGGGTCAGTCATGATTTTTGTGGAGTATGCAGACTGCGTAAAAATAAATACTGTGAAGAAATTATTTAAATCGGACCAAAAATGACGAAAATACAGCAATTTTAGTGTATTAGTTCCAGAAACGCGCCCGAGAATGAAGCGACTCACTGTGACGTCATCTGTCATGATCAGTCTCCATCGGCGAATGAATACGGGGGGCATATCACGTGACGCGGACCATTAAAAATTTTCGATTTTTCTGATTTTTTTAGTAATAAGTATTTGAGTATGTTTTATATGTCTATGTTCCCGATATACGTACGTACATAATATTTGTATCGTGTTTCGTATGATTTACGAGTAATAAGGGTTTGAAGATTTGACGAACTCTCAGGTATACGCTACTTCGAATGCCATTATCCAGCATAAGGAAGTTGAAATTAAATAAATTAAGTGAGGTTTTTGACTAAATATTCTATTAAAAAAAATGTGGAAAAAAAACCATGATAAAAATATTGTGTACATGATAGGAACATAGACATATACAACATACTCAAATATTACTAAAATCGGAAACATCGCAATTTTTTAATTGTTCACTTTACGTGAAATGCCCCTACGATCAAGCCGTTCGTCGCACGGATCACGACAGATGACGTCATCGTAAATGGCCAAAGAGCGTGCGTTTCTAAGTAACCGTTCAGAAAAACTTTATTAAATCCACCATTTCTTGACGGATTTTAATAATTTAAAAAATTAAATGCTCAGTAAATAATTACACATACGATGTACTTAGTAAAAATGGGATTTGCTATTATGTGATTGATCCTCATTGCAAGTTTCCGTGCCTACCTTCCGGTTCCATCATCAGAACAGTTCGATAGTACCTTATAGCCAAAGTGCATCTCATGACAATTATAATAAGCCCAAACACGGCTAGGCCCTGTACTATGACGTTATAGTAAGATTGTTTCATTCTTATTTCCAGTGTGGGCAAGAGATGGCGCTAGACAACCTGTATAGCTCTGTCTCTTACCCTCACTGAAATAAAAATATGATGATATGATATTCCACAACTATCACACAACGCTGTCTTGTCCCAAACTAAGCAGAGCTTGTGTTATGGGTACTAGACAACTGATAAACATACATATATATTTCTAAATACATACATATATAGATAAATTACACCCAGACACAGAACAAATGATCGTGCTCATCACACAAACATTTGTCCTGGGTGGGAATCGAACCCACAACCTCCGGCATAGCAATCAGGGCCACTAACCACTAGACCAACAGGCCAGTCGACACTGAATGAAACAATCTTACTTTGAACGTCATGGTAACTCCGTAGGTTGTCTTTAAATGGAAAAAAAAAACTCTCAATATTGATTTTATTGTATTTATATTGATTTTAAACCAGAAAGCTATAGATTTTATATTCAAAAATAAATATCTATCAAAATATGTGTACAAAAGTGTCTTAAATTATAAAGAACTGCCGATCCATACTAATATTATAAATGTGAAAGTGTGTGTGTCTGTTGTTTGTCCGTCTTCACGGCTAAATGGAGCGATGGAGAGTGACATAGGCTACTTTTTGTCTCCATCTAACCCCCTACTCCCCTAAAAAGGAGGGTGGAAGTTTGTATAGAGCATTCCGCAATTTTCAGCTATCTACAAGTGAAAGTCCGGTACCAGTGTTGCGACCTTACGACGGCGAATGGCACAGAATTTTTTCTGTAATTAACTTCTCGTTAGTAATTTATTTATTTGTGTGTAGTTCCTTATTATCGATATATATTTTTTCTTATCTATGTGTGGAGGCTCGTAATTAGCTATTTAATAATGTTACAATGTTTATATCATTTTTTCTTCTATTTGTCTGTGAGCCTTCTTTAAAATAAAATAAATAAATAAATAAATAAATAAAAGCGGTCCAGCCGTTTCGGAGATTAGCCGGGACAAACCCTGCCCTTGGATTTAGTTCTGAGTTCGGTAAGCTGGTGTCGTAGAAGATTTTCTTGTGTGTGTCAGCCAAAATAGGCCTCATCAGAAGGCTTAAAGTCACCCAAAGGGCAATAGAAACGGCTGCGGAGTTTCCTTGCGTGATCGCATCAGAAATGAAGATATTCGCAGGAGAACCAAGGTTACCGCGACATAGTCTGAAAAATCGCCAAACTTAAGTGGCAGTAAGCAGGGCACATTGCTCGAAAGGTTCTGGGGTGTTGACCACGTACCGGAAGACGGAGCGCTGGAAAGCCTTCCACAAGGTGGACTGATGACCCAGTAAGAGTTGGTCGCGGGAATGCGATGATTCGTTGTGACGACATTTGGGGGAGGCCTATGTCCAATAGTGGACGTCTTTCAGCTGCAAAAAAATTATATGCGTTGGTGGAAAGAGGAATCCTCATCGATGCTCTCCAACCATCATTGTTCGCAAGTCTGTTGCCGTCCGAGTGGTTTTTTTTAGGTGGGAAATCAGCTAATGACATTTCCCGCTCTTGGATGGGGCGAGAGGGCGTGCCAGACTTTTAAACTGACTTTTACTGTTCCTTCTTTGCTTTCGTTCCAGGGCCCCAGGGTTCTCTTTCGCATCACCCTTGACCCCAGTAGGCTTCGACCCTGCTGGGCCGCCCGAGTGAGTGTGCCCCATTAAACTGCGCTACGATCAGCCATAATACCTAATTCCCTCAATATCAACGTATCTACAACACTCTCATCGACTTCTTGGTCCGGATGATGTATCAAGTGCAGCAGAATCCTCGGTTTACTGTTACCCTCCCATTTACAAATCGCGCAAGTGAATAGAAACTTTTTGGACGGTTGCCGCCTCTCCTTTTTCTTGACTCCGTGTACATCCATACGATGTTGGTCGTAGACGCCTCCGCAGAACATTTTTTTACATTCAGGACATCTGTATAGTATAAAAAAAATATAATTAAAAAAATATAGATGAAGGAAGGAGATCGGAGTCGGAGGAAATTTTTATTTAAATGGAATAATAAACTAATACTATAAACTAATGCTTGACTGCGATCCCACCTGATGGTAAGCAGTGCTGCAATCGTTGATGGTGAAGCGCACTAGTTTAGTAAGGGCTATATTTCACCGGGACACCATGGCGGCGCGACCAACAAAATGTATACAGCTCTATATAGAGTTACTCACCTGGTGTCCGTTTGGTTGCGCAACCAATTTGGTGGCGCGACCAGCTCGGACGCCAGTGACCAAAGAGTACAGAAAATGAAAATCTATATTTTATAAGGGCTATATTTTAGTAATGCAACGGAGTGTCTTAACGGAAGCGGAAACGGATCAGATGTCAAAATTAATCTGTGCGGATGCGAAAGCGGAAGCGGAAACGCAAACGGAAGTGGAAGTATTAATACTATTAAGAAAAAGCACAATTTTATTTTTTTAAAACAACAGAAGGTTTACGTCGTAATCACGTCACGAGGTGATGCGAAGAATGAAACAAAAAAATATAATAATAAAGAAACTCGTTGCGACACGTTTGTGTACTGCCTCGCGCCTCTTCCGATGTTTCCCATCGTCCACGCGCCTCCCACCCCCGCGTTCCTCACTGTATTCTTCCGTTTTGAGTTCTGTTATACATTTTGCGGAAGCAGAAGTGAAAAAGCTTGCGGAACTTCTACAGAAGCGGAAGCAGAGTTCTGTTGCAACACTACTATATTTCACTCTAGCCTTGAACACACGTAAATTATAATGTTGAGTGAGGTATCTGAGCGAGTTATAAATTATATGAGTTGTGTTAGCACACAGTTAAAGCTAAATAGTGAGCAAATTATCTAGTAAGTTATTTTTTTTTGGTGGGAAAATCATCTAATGACACCCCTCGCTCTTGGGCGGGGCGGGATATAGTGTCAGAATTTTACTGACTAAAAACCCACTCCTGTTCCTTCTTTGCCATCGTTTCCGGCCCCGGGGTTCTCTTTCGCATCACTCATGGCCCCAGTAGGCTTCGACCCTGCTGGGCCCCTAGGGTTTTGGCCCGCGTGGAACACTATGCGCCGTCGACAACTTGGGCTCGGTGCGGACGGTTACCGGACGGTCGGACGGCGAGCTACCCTTTGCTCGCCGTCCGCAAGCTAGTACCTACGGGGCGAGAGGCCATTCTCTCCCGCGTGCGGCCGCCTCCTTTGCTAGCATTACTGCTTCACAAAAGGAGGCGACCGCCTGCCACTCTTCAAATTCTCTGATATGGTAAGAATGGCAAAATACCCATATATATGGATAATGTAGGATTTCTCTACCTCGTTAGCAGTTTTGAAGCTTTGTAACTTTGTTGTTGACGGAGATATTTTTTTTTTAAATTTGTTTACCAGTGCTGAAACAGTACACTTTGATACAAGTGGAGAAAGTCATTGCGACCGAGACGGAATTCGGCCGCCGAGTTGTAGGCGAGGGGTGTTATGAAGCCGAGTGCTGCAATAACAAATTTCCACGTTTTTCAATACACTTATGAAGAAATAACTAAACGGGACAGGCGACTCAAGAGGGTTCCTTAGCGCCCAGCCTGATACGATAAATATAATCAAATGTGGTAAAAACTGTTTTCCGCACGAGTGTGGAAAAGTGCGCCCGGCACTTTTCCACACTAGTGCGGAAAACAGTAAATTGCATGCTTAAAAGCGGTAGGGATAAGAGCGAGTTTTTAAGCATGTGTATTGAAAAATATGAAATTTAGTGAATTAAAAATTATTTATTGTTAGTACACACATACCTTTTCCTATTTTTCCGATGAGCTGTATAACTTTTAACACTGCTAAAGGTCTCCTTACAAACAGTACATTCCTTCACCACCTCCTTCCCGTGGCTCAGCTCATGGTGTTTCAGAGCCCTCGCATGTCTAGCTATGAACCCGCACTGATCACACTTATGAGGGTTATCCGGCCTGTGGATAAGTTCGTGCTTCTTCGTATTCTTCTTGGAGACGCTGCGGTACGAACAGTGTGAACACTTGTAGGGTTTTATGCCTGTTGGCGGAGATTTGAAAAGGATTTAGATTGGAAAAAAAACCGGCCAAGAATGCTATGAAAACAGTTCAATTCCCGAATAGTAACGACGGTTTTTCCGAATCACTAAAAAGTTTTTTTTTTGTGACGTAACTACAAATTTACTTATTTCAGATTTTTTCCTATACTTGTACTATGAGACCTTGCTTCATGCCAAATTTTGGGATTCTAGGTCAACAAGTGAAGCCAACCCTATAAATTTTGATTCCCTTGAGAATGTCGAAATACACGTTTTTTGCGACATAAACGGCCATCTTTTTTTTTTCGTTATTTTAGAAGTTTGATTTTTTCACAGCTTCAAGGGACCGCAGACCTGAGTATATGGTTTTAATTTCAACTCGATACCTCCACGCGTTCCCGAGATAAAGGGTCTGTAAAACGGAACCCTTATAGGATCACTTTGTTGTCCGTCCGTCTGTCTGTCTGTCTGTCAAGACCCGAAGATCGAGTTGAATTTAAAACCATATACTCACGTCTGCGGACTCTTGAATAATAAACAAATTAACTATTAATACAAAGACATGGCTTAAAAGATTTAGTATCCAAACTAAACACATTATTTAAAAAAATATAGAGTACGTAGAGAATTGTTCTTGTAGCGGCAATAGTGATACAGCCTGCTGACAGGCAGGTGACAGGATCATGACAGGATAGATAGAAGGACAAGGACAGATAGACAGACAGATGGATAGGTCCTATTGGCACCCATTGGTTCTTAAGATTCACGATTCAAAGCATTTTATTTCAAATAAACAATTTACAGGCACTTTCGAAATGTCAAGAAGTCAGTCAGAAAAAAAAAATGCTAATTGCACATTCCAAAGCGTAGATCTCTATGGAGAAAAATGTGCAAAAAAACTCTATGGACACTCTTTTAAATCTAAATCTATAATATAAAAATGAATCGCAAAATGTGTTGTTAAGCGCATAACTCAACAACGCCTGGACCAATTTGGCCAATTCTTTTTTTTTAAATGTTCGTTGAAGTTCAATGATGGTTTTCACGGCGAGAAAAAATCGAATAGAGTAGGGTAGAGTAGAGTAGAGTAGGATAGAGTAGTCAGTTGACGGGAGCGAAGCCGCGGGCAAAAGCTAGTATAAATATAAAAATCAATGCCACATTTCGTTGTAATTTTATAACTCAAGAACGGGCTCACCTATCCAAACCAAATGTTTAGGCTTTGCTCGGACTATTTAGTAGATGGTTTATGTGAAGTTTTCACAAAATTGGTCGAGCGGTTCTTCGTTTATCACATTTTTTGTAACAAAGGAATTCAATAAAGGGTAGAGTGGGATAGACTAGGGTAGAGTAGGGTGCAGTAGGGTAGAGTAGGGTAGAGTAGGGTAGAGTGGGGTAGGGTAGGACAGGGTAGAGTTGGGTAGAGTAGTCAGTTGACGGGAGCGTAGCCGCGGGCAAAAGCTAGTCATGTTATGTATTACAAATATCTCTGTTTCTTCGAGTACAGAAGTTTAGAAACGGTGACTTACCTTGATGTATCCGTACATGTTCTTCAAACAAAACCTTGTTGTACGTGGAGTAGTCGCACATGAAGCACTGGAAGGGGTTCTCCCCCCGGTGCATCTTGCGGATGTGGCGTAGCATCTTCTCTTCGGTTTCTGCCGTGTAGCGCTTGCATTCTGGGCAGCGGATGCGGCGGGGTTGTGGCGAGAGGAACGCTTCTAGCGGTGACGTTGTGCGGCTAGAGGAGGATAATTTTTTAATTATATCCAAATTATCTTATAGGGTGACTGGTAATTAGTGACCGATACTTAAACACGTGATTGTACTCATGATTACAAACAACTTTCCCAAAGAAACTTTTTTTACTCACTAGTTTGTAGGTACATTCACTGATTAGGTACGTACACCTATGGGTTTGCAAGCTGCGCGTGTGTTCTATCACTATTGTAGGTACGACGGCGTCACGCGGCTAACAGCTGAGCGCTCGCCGGTCGCAGACGAGCGCGCGTATTTAAACAGCTGTTTTATTATTGTGATAAAACTAATGAGAATATAAAAAAAGTTTATTTGGGAAAGTTGTTTGTAATCATGAGTACAATCACGTGTTTAAGTATCGGTCACTAATTACCAGTCACCCTATATATCCCTCGCTAATAAGCCCGCGTCGGATTGGTCCGACGAGTGTTTGCGTGTCCTATTCGCCAGGGTCGTGTGTTGGCGACTGGGTACTCCATCTCGTTTAGCTCTTCAATCCCCATAGGTGACAGAAGAACTGACGAGATGGAATATTTGGTCGTGAATGTGTGACTCTGGCCGAATAAGTGTTTGTTGGATATATGCAACGTAGGCGGTTAAGGCCCCAGTTCCCGAGCAACGCCAAAAACAGTGATTTTCTGAAGCCTACTCCTCGGTAATTCGAAAAATCGCTGTTTTGATGTTTATTTGTAACCCCCACCGGAAAAGAGGGGTGTTATAAGTTTGACGTGTCTGTGTGTCTGTGTACCTGTGTCATCGTAGCTCCCAAACGAATGGCCCAATTTTGATGCGGTTTTTTTTTGTTTGAAAACTGACCTAATCGAGATGGTTCTTAGCTACGATTTATGAAGACCTATCCAGGTGTTCAAGGTCATCAGCTCGTTTGTTAACTGCGGTAGATAGGTAAATAAAATAAATAAAATAATGGCTGGGTTAAAAGATTTGAAAAAAATATATGTTTATTATAGATTCATGTACTTATAACATTATCAACATGTGATTTTTTCGTATGAATCTTAGAAATATGTTTACACAAAAAAAAAAAACACTGGTTAAGTGTTCTTCAGAATGTACATAGCATATGTAAATCAATCTTTCGACTGGTCTGTTGGTCTAGTGGTTAGTGGCCCTGACTGCTAAGCCGGAGGTCGTGGGTTCGATTCCCACCCAGGACAAATGTTTGTGTGATGAGCACGATCATTTGTTCTGTGTCTGGGTGTTTTAATCTATAATACGTATGTATTTAGGAATATATAAGTATGTTTATCAGTTGTCTAGTACTCATAACACAAGCTCTGCTTAGTTTGAGACTTTGTGGAATATTATTATTATTATTATAATCAACATTTCACAAAGAAAATGGTTTTAAAGGTCAGCAGGGCTTTATGTGGGCGCAGGCGGCTGTACAAAAATGTGTGCATTTAACTTGGTCAGATGTACAAGGGACCATACGCCTTAAAGGGTTTATCTTATCTTATTGTGGGGCTGGCCCTAAACCAGAGCACTTCGACCCTTCTGGATCTTTTGTGCTAATCCCCCTCCCTTCTACTCAACCCTTACCCCTCCGTGCACCTTCGTCATGAGTCCCAGTATGGCCTTGATGGGGCTGAGCCTACAGTCCTAATTTCTTCGTTGCCTTCGTCCCATGGCCCGGGTTTCGTTTGCACACTACCCATGGCCCCAGTAGGCTTCGACCCTGCTGGGCCCCTACGATTTGCTGACATCTCCCTAGGATTGATTAGAATAAAGATTTTATCTATTCCGAAGACTTTTTATTATTTAATTTTTAATAAAAACATGTTTTTTTATTTTTTTCTAAGAAAATATCATCTGGGTTGGTTAGAATAACCATTTTACAGAATAAATTTTAAAAAGTACAGTTTTTTTTTTAAATTAGGAAGTAGCTGAGGAAAACTTCCACCACTGCGGGGTCCAGAATCATGTACTGGATCCGTGGTATTTGTTTGTGCGTCGATGTTAAAGACACTGTGTACATAACACTATCAGTCCCGACAGACATTGTTTTGTCCGAAAGCTGGCTTTTGTCAGGAAAAAAGGTTTTTTTTTCATTTGTATCAAAACGTTACTACTCACTTGTCTTGTTCCACCTTTACTTGTTCTGTGTCAGCACATTCAGCCATTGGATACTGTGATGCCGAGGCTACATCGATGAACACTGTGCTGGAGAGCTCGCTTACTTCTCTCTCCGCCATGATTTATCTGAAACAATTATTTCATGCAGGTTTCTATAACGTCGTTGTACAATGCGTTCCAAAAAAGATTAGGATCGATTGCCATGTTGTGACGTCACGTCATACTGTCAAATTGCAAGAAATTGGGCAAAATTGAAGAACTGATGAGCAAAATTAAAGAACTGGACTCGGACTAAACTATTTTCATTCACAGTTCGTAAATAAATTAAATTTAAAAAATTTCTTGTTTTACTCACCATAATAATTCTTCGATTTGACAGTATGATGTGACGTCACAACATGGCAATCGATCCTATTCTTATTTGGAATGCATTGTAAGTGGGCTATTCGAAGCGAATACGGTTGCGAAGTGGATCTGACGCGGTGGCTCTGTCCTAAGTGTGCGCGAAGTCGTCGCTACAGAAGAATTTTTAGATTTCACATTTTAGTTTTATTTTGAAAATTAGTGAGTAATCCATAAATAGGTACCAGGGTAAAGCAACACCGGTATCTGTGTAATGTAGATGTACAAGGACTTTCGCAAAATTATCTATAATAGCATAATCGGCCATTTAATGTTCCCACTAATGCTCAGGTCTCCTCTCTAGGAGAGGGAAATTATCTATGAAATCATTTTTTTTCTAATTCTTGATATGTTCGCGCTTGACCACTATCTCACCTGATGGAAAGCGACGATGCGGTCGACGATGGAGCGCGCGCTTACCTAGAAATAACCTATTCACTCTCGACTTAAGATTCCCGGGTTGTAGCCATCAGGAAACACAGATCCCGGCAAGGAATTCCACTCCTTAGCTGTACCAACAATGAATGTGTTTGTAAAAATATAGGTTTAACAAAATAAATAGTATATTATCCAGTAAAATAAATAGTTACACACAATGATTTATCTCGATGGAGGCTGAAATATTACCGATAACAATAATATTTGCTACTTACCCAAATTAAAGGGATAACAAAGTCCCAATACTAATGTTTCACAAACAGTAACTTAAGGTAATTTTATTATATTATATTTAATATAAAGTCCAGGGAATATGAGGACATTTTTTACAACAAACAAAAATAAACAAACAACACTGGTGACATTTTAAATCATTGTCATTTATGACATTTACGTTTTTTTATTTCTAATGTTTTGGCATGGATACTAAGTTCTGTAAGCCATACATTCGTATCTTTCTTTTCCATTGGCATGCGGGCATCTAATGCTTTCGCAGTATTTGGTAGCAAACTCGAGTCTTCTTGGCAAACTTTCCTGAAGTTAGTAGTAGCTCCATTTTACCGAGATCACGCCTGTTTCAATGAATGATGTAATGAATACCATCAATAATATAAATTATTTTTAGGAAAAAGGTACTTCGTCCAAAATCGCAAACAGAAAGAATATTTCAAATTCGTGTCAGAAACCTTTCAATTCTGGTGGAAGGAGAAACTGTCAAATAACAGAAAAAGGATGCAACAGCTAAAATGTAACGTCACTGCCATAAAGACCCACATCTGCTCAATGCGCCGCTGGGTGCTTACATTTCAATTTCGCGCGCCGTTTCTACACCACCCGAGCGTCCTTCACGAGCTACAATGCACGTACTTCCTCCCGCCCTCAGACAGATATACAATATGAATGAAAACGGAACAATATGCGTGCGAGCTTCGTGCGCACTGGCACGCCAATCAGTTGCAGTAACTATACGCGTGCAATGCACGAACAACTCGGGCGCGGGTCGCTAGTGGCGCATTCGCCAAATGTGGACACACAGTCACACATCCCTTATTAGGTTACGTTCAATACCCACCACGCCTCTACTCTTCCTTAAATTAATACTTGAACTGCTAATTGCTGCTTCATCAAAACTTAACCAATTTTGCGTGTTCTAGTATTTGTTGTTCTTGGTATTTTGATTTTTACAATTCTTAAGTAAATTTCTAAATTTATCTAGGACATTACTGACACCCTGCGCCTCGGAAAGCACTTTTTTTTTTTTAGCCGTTGGTTCCGGCTGTCATTCGAAGATCTTTGACAGTCGTTACAGGTAGTCAGACACCAGCAAAGACTACTATAGTATTGCCATCAGTCTATTCAAGGAGTATCGTGTTGTTGGTGGTGGTTTGAGCCGCTCCATGTAAAACACGTGTATTCAGCCGCATCAGGTTAGGCTGGAAGCCGATCTCAAGCTAGTAGGGAAAAGTTTAGAGAGATGACGTCCGTTACGGGTGTCGATTTATTTTTTGATGTTATTTGTTGTTTAATATAAAATATTGTACAATAAAAAGCAATATAACAACTAATTTATTAAACAAAATCACAAGAAATCCGCAGGACTTTCGGGATGTTCTTTTTGCCATTTAGCCATCTCCTCATGGTAATCTTTGTATTCAGGATCTTGTACGTAAGTATAAACTTTGTCTCCTTCCCTCCTTACAACTGGTGTGACTGGTTCTTCATCTATTTTTTCTCTTGAGCTCTCGTCTTCTGGAACCTGCTCTTGAGATCCGCGATTACCTCTCTCGTTAGACGCTACACTTCTGTCTACACCATCGTATGGAATTTGCTTGTAGGATTCAGAAGGTACTTTATTCTCTTCAACGCTGTTTTCGCGACCTCTGAAATAAGCGATAGCATTCCCGAATTCAACGCTTTCTTTCCTTACGTGTTCTTGTGTTTTTTCATCAGATTTATCCACTTCTATATTAGTCTTTTCCGCTGATGGCACGTATTGTTGGTTCTGTTCGTCCAAACTTGAAGGGATGTCTTCTCTTATTACATTTTCCACGTGATTTGGCTCTTGTTCTACAAAAGAATGTAATATTAATTATAATCATTGTTGTAAATAACCGGGCAAGTGCGAGTCGGACTTACGCACTGTGGGTTTCGTACAAACTTACCTATGAAAAATGTTCAATTAAAAAAATCGAGTGTCAAAAATTTTTACGAATCGCAAAAAAAAAAATTGTGACGTAACTACAAATTTGCAGTTTTCAGATTTTTTCCTATACTTATGTTATGAGACCTTGCTCCATGCCAGATTTCAGGATTCTAGGTCAACGGGAAGTACTCTATGAATTTTGATTTCCTTGAGAGTGTCGAAATACCTACACGTTTTTTGCGACTTAAACGGCCGAATCTTTTTTTTCGTTAACTTTCAAGTTTGATTTTTTCACAGTTTCAAGAGACCGCAGACCTAAGTATATGTTTTTAATATCAACTTAATACCTCCACACGTTCCCGAGATAAAAGGGTTTTGATAGACAGACATGTAGACAGATAGACGGACAAGAAAGTAACCCTATAAGGGTTCCGTTTTTTCCGTTTGAGGTACGGAACAGTGATAGCGTGACGGACGACAGTACAGAATAGAAGAAAAAAAATCATATTGCGCCGGCTCCTAGTAATATGGGACAAGGGCAGGAAGATTATTATATAGATTACCTTTAATTTCTGCTCCTGAATTTGTCACTACATGCAAGTTTGTCGCTTCTTGAACTAGACTCGGTTCTCTTGGATCATCTTTCTGATTGCTTTCGATTCGCTCGGCATCATTACCACTGTGGAAACTTATACCTCTAGTGTCATCTGTTATTCTTTTGTTTTCATGATCCGGTTCTATTTTGACCATATTTTGAATGTGTTGTGTTGCGTTAAGCTCAGCAATTTGGCTTTCTGTGTTTTTTGCGCTCGTATGCTTTCCATCCACGAGCAACGACATCCTTGTTGTCTTATTTTGTTTAAACAGATCCTCATTTGTAACGTTTTTGCTAGCCAGCTCTCGCTGGTCTTGAATTTTTTTCTCTGCATTTTTTTTAAGGTATTTGTATTTTAATTTGAGATTTTCTGTTAGTAAAATTGTTTCGTTCATGATCGCTTCTGGATCGATCTTACCAGCAAAACTCTTACTCAGTTGTACACGGCCTTTTTCATGATTCTCTTCTGATTGGTTTTGCGTGTTAAATTGTACATGGCCTTTTTCATATTTCTCTTCTGATTGGTTTTGCGTGTTGGGTGTTGTACTCTCTCTCTCTCTGTTGTACTCTGTATCATTGTAATCACTGGCCCTATCAAAGTGAGTTTTTTCCTCTCTTATATTCATAATTTTATTAGCCGCTTTTTCTGCTAATTTTTCAGCCAGCTCATCAAATCTTCTAGATGCTAGCAATTGAGTGATAAAAGCATTAATATCATATCTCCCGTGTCTTCTCGATTTGTGCCTTCTTAAAGTGTCACACAATTTTATGTTACATAGATGTATTATAACTGGAAATAAAAATAACTGTTTTAACAGTGATGTGCAAATACCGCCACTCAGTAGTTTCTGTAGAGAAAAAGCGCAGTCGAGAACGGTTCCGAAAGAAGTGGCAAGATTGTCTAGGAATGGTTTGAAAAGGCATGGGAAAAGATGTCATGGTAAGTCACCAGCAGTGCTATTCTCTTAGAAAACAGCTTTGAGCGCAGCGCTGGCCGCAGCGACGAAATCCAAATATGTGCAGTCAGGGATCAAAAGTGCAGTTGCACTCTACTAATGCTAAATTGTCTGAAATTTCATTGTTGAACTTCTATCAATAGTCCACAACAAGTTTATTCAATACTTTAGATTCTATGCTACCAATTAAATCAGTCATGAACCATTGACTCTTTTCTACAAAGAAATTTTAGACATTTTAGAATTGGTAGAGTGCAACAGCACTTTTGACCCTGGCCTGACCCATTTTTGGCTGTATATAGGATTAACAATCAAATATACCTATTTGGGTTTTCTTCTTAGAGAATAGCACGACAGGAGGCTCTTGTTAGGCGGCTGGATCTCATATTGCGCCTCAGTCCTAACCGCCGGTAGCTTGGAACTTGGTTTTTTATAAAATTTAGAATTTTATTTATTTACATTTAAGAAATTACACCTAATTTTATATATAACATTGATAATATTATGGTAAACTAACTTACAAAAACAATGTAGAATCACATATTTCATTTTAGTTTTTCAACTACTTACTAGAAGGTAGGAATTACTATTACATTTTCGTGTAACGACCGAAAGACCATAAAAAACAAAATAGGCCATTAAAAAATTACTTGTTTTCAGCGATAAGGTGCGACGACATAAATAGTTAGTAATACGCATGAGTGCATTAAGGGGTGACCATACAGTTGCAAACCAAAGTCCCAACCAAATTGACCTTGCTAGTTTTAATCTGTGTAGACAGCAGCCCCCCTAGCCAAGTTACGATCGTTTCGTTTGCGTTGAACACCTCGAGTAGGCCACGCCTCCGATTCCTTTGTTTTTATCACGTGACTGAGCGTTGAGATGACGTCAGATAACCTCCCTGTTTTCCTACCCACCGAACGTTTTGGCGCGTGCTTTACATCCATGTAGCCGCAAAATAAACCAAGGTGACCTTGGTTGGAACGCTAGTTTGCAAGTCTGGTCACCAAGTCCTCTTTATGTTGACCAGAGGCCTTGTCATTCTGTTCCGACGCAGTTTTTTTAAGGTTCCGTACCTCAAAAGGAAAAAACGGTAACCTTATTGGATCACTAGTATCAGGAAACACAGATTCCGGCAGAGAATTCCATTCCATATATGTACGCACAATGAGTGTGTGGAACAGACTTATAACTAACACTTGACTTTGACTTTTAATTGATAATGTTTGTTTGCTAGTTTTAAGATTGCGTCCCACATGACACTGGCAGAATAGTCGACACCGGCTCAGTTGCCAAAGGGGGAAAAAAAAGATTGCGTCATTTCGCGCGCAAACAGTATTTTTTTTTTTAATTCTTTACTTGGCGGAACTAAGTTATGCAATTCCAACACACAGATTTTTAATAACTGTTTCAGAAGAGATGAGTACCTCAAAAAAAAAAAAATAAGTGTGTACAGGAAATATGATAGAGCTTAACGATATTTGTATGGGTTTAGGGCTAACGAGACCGAACTTCACTCGAAAAATCCTGCAAAAGAATAAACTCTGAGATAAAAAGAGGTAGTATTATTTATTTTGCATTTATCTCTCCTGCCAAGATTGCATTATTAAATCAAAACTAGTGTTGCCTTACTATCGATATCCTATCGATAGGTTGTCAATACTATCGTGACCTCGAAAAATAGTCAGAATATCGATAGTCCTATCGATACTATTGAAATTTTTCAATACTATCGATACCACCGATTGTATCTAACCAAGAAATTACTATTGATAACGTGCAATAGTATTGATAGTATCGACACTATTGGGTATAAATACCATCGATAGTAACGATACTATGACTATTATGGCGTATTTTACAGCAATCATTGTCGATGCTATCGATTGTATCGGTACTATCGATAGTTTTACTACATCGATATTTAGTGTCAATACTATCGATACTATTGCACCTTATCAATAGTATTGCTAAATTTCTTGGATAGATACTATCGGTAGTATCGATAGTATTGTAAAATTTCAATAGTATCGATAGGGCTATCGATATTCTGACTATTTTTCGAGGTCAACTATCGATACATCAACTATCGATAGTTAGGCAAGCCTAATCAAAACAGCATGACAGTCAGATGCAGTCAAAGGATTGCCATACTGGAATACGTTTTTCCACTTTAGCTATAATTTTATTATTTATTTATTATTTAAACTTCATGTACAGTAGTGGTACATAGGCGGACTTAATGCAACAAGTCATTCTCTACCAGTCAACCTAAAGAAAAAAAACAACAACCACCACCACCAACCACAACACCGGCCCGGCCACGCCGGCCGACGGTCAGACACGACTGAGAGTTGAGATTACGTTAGAACGAAGGAATCGGAGGCGTGGCCTACACGAGGCGTTCGACGCAAGAGAATCAAAACAAAATGGTCGTAACTTGGCTAGGTTGTCAGTTGCTACTGTCTGTCTCTATCTACGTATAAGATCTCATATATACGTAAAAGATACAATTCCACATCATCATCATCATCATCATCATTTCAGCCGAAAGACGTCCACTGTTGGACATAGGCCTCCCCCAAGCGTCGCCACAACGACCGGTCGTGTGTGCCTCGCATCCTTCGGATTCAGGCGGCCTTCACCAAGTCATCGGTCCACCTTGTGGAAGGCCTTCCAACGCTGCGTCTTCCAGTACCTGGTCGCCACTCCAGAACCTTTCATCCCCATCGACCATCTGTTTTGCTTTGAATGTGCCCTGCCCATTGCCACTTAAGTTTGGCGATCCTTCGATCTATCTCGGTAACGTTGGTTCTCCTGTGGATATCTTCATTTCTGATGTGATCACGCAAGGAAACTTCGACCACAGCCCTTTCCATTGCCCTTTGGGTGACTTTAAGTCTTCTTATGAGGCCCATTGTAAACGACCACGTTTCGGACCCATATGTCATCACTGG
The DNA here is from genome assembly GCA_961205895.1 of Mythimna pallens. Classification (NCBI taxonomy): domain Eukaryota; kingdom Metazoa; phylum Arthropoda; class Insecta; order Lepidoptera; family Noctuidae; genus Mythimna; species Mythimna pallens. The sequence continues at coordinate 10,200,944 of OY540851.1, read as the reverse complement.
TAACATGCACTTGTCATAGACTATCGTCTTGAACATCTGTGGTATATTGAACGAGAAGATACCGTGCATCTTCTCGAACGCTCTTTCTCGAAGTTAGACCTACCACAGTCCACAACTTCGAGTGTAGAGTCCCGTATCTTGATAGGAGTGGGGCTACATGGATGTTAACCATGACTTGGGTTTTGTCCATGTTCATTTTAAGTCCTACTCTTTCGGAAGCTCTACTGAGGTTACCGAGCATTGTACTGAGCACCTCTGTAGTCTCAGCCATGACTACTATGTCGTCGGCAAACCGAAGGTGAGTGATGTATTCGCCATTGACATTAATGCCTAGCCCTCTCGTTTCCAGAACCTTAAAGACATCCTCCATTGCGGCCGTGAACAGCTTCGGAGAAGTGATGTCTCCCTGCCTCACGCCCCGCTGCAAGAGGATAAGTCTCGAGGTCTGGTCCTGAAGTTGGCCTGACATGGTTGTGTTTTTGTATAAATACACGCACTTGATGTACCGATAGTCAATCTGGCACCGTTGGAGAGACTGTAGTGCACCCCAGGTCTCGATTGAATCAAAGGCTTTTTCGTAGTCCACAAACGCTAAGCATACAGGCTGATTATACTCCTCAATCTTCTGTATAACCTGCCGCAGCGTATGTATGTGAATTCCACAAGTTACAACTAAAACCGTACCTATTTTGTATTTATGTAATTTCCTAATCATCGATTGCAATTAATCGAAATAATAAGGAGTTGACCGAGAGAATTCTGCCAATTTATTTATGGCTCGTTGGCAAAAAAAAATTGGCGGAATTTTCTGGCTGAATTTCTAACCCAATAAATAGCAACACCGTTGGCGGCTCATTTCAATTTTCTACCCGCAGATTGTTTTGAGTGAATATTGTTTACGCTGATTTACAAAATAACTTTTATCAAACGTAATTTCTGGCTTTCATATTCTTAAAGATGTCCGTGCCAGCATTGAGACAGCCAAAAAAACGTCCCGTTGAAGCGAAAGCCCCGCCAGCGTCTAATACTGAAAAGAGAAAATCTAATGAGCTGCAAAATTATCTAATTGTAACTTTACGTGTTGGTAAAAAGCTCGTGGTGTCTTCAGATTCTTACCACGGCATATTGACTGCAGGGGAACTGTACCGATGTGTGTTTTGTGAAACAGAAATGGTAAGGGACGTAATTTGCAAAGAAAGACACAAGACCTCGGAAAATCATAGAAAAATCGTAGAAAGTTACCCGCATGTTGAGGAATTCAATGAAAACTTGATTAGGAAGGTTGGTAATAAGTTTTATTTAACTGAAATATGATAGTTCAGTCAAATATTTGGGATATTACAAATAAAAAACGTGTTGCTAAGGACTCGAGTTACCATGGCTATGAAACGCAACGGGCAAATGAAGGAACACAGGTTAGTTTTAGTCAGTAAAAATGTCTGAAAAGCCCTTCTAAGTTCTTTTTTGATTGCAATCACATGTAGCAAGAGCCTATACCAGTAGAAGCTGATGTCAGCAACACTGACAGGGCCCAATAGAGGCGATGCCTGCAAGGGCACTTGTTCACAAGATTTACCATGGCCCTTGCAAAGGGCAAATGTGGGAAGCCAGTGGGTGTTAGTCAGTAAGCTTGACATTCTCTTGCCTTCCACCCCAAGCGGGCTTTTTATTAGTCATTTCATGATTTTCACCTTTAATAAAAAAAAAAAAATATTCTGGTGACTACTGAGCATTTTATTTTTATTATTAGTGATAGATCACTATCTCGCTTGATAGTAAGCAATTATGTGGTTGCAATAGAGCCCACTTGCCCAGAAATAGTACATTCATTCTTGACAGCAATATGCCCAGAAAATACTGTCTGACTCCAAAAGGGAATTCCATTCTTCAGCTGTAGACTCACAATGAAAATGTTTGATGGTAAGCAATGGTGTGGTCAACAATAGATCATACTGAGTGACAGATTAACTGCATAGCAAGAGTAACAATTGCTACAGAACCTGCACATTAGGGTGGGCCTCACTTGAACGTAAATAACTTTACTTCTGAATTATCCATAAAGATGAAATAGGCAACTACCTATGGACACATTGCTACCTAAGGGCCCCGAGGCGTTTATAATTTTTTTGTGTAAATAAATAAATTTGTTAAGGCTTGTCATCTCTTAGCTGCCAGTGGTTTACTTTAATATCTCTAGTTAGAATTTGTTTTTTTCTTTTACATTATTGTTCTCACATAATAGTAGCGACAAGAAACATGTAACTGAGATATTTGTAATACTCACATAACATTATTGAAAAGAGTGTCCATGGAGTTTCTTGCACATTCTTCTCCATAGAGATCTACGCTTTGAAATGTGCAATTAGCATAATTTCTTTTCTGACTGACTTCTTGACATTTCAAAAGTTCCTGTAAATGGTTTATTTGAAATAAATTCAGTAAAATTCTATTGAGATTTTATAGGCATGTAACTGATTTGCAAAAATTTTTTCAGCTTAACGGAGCCGACCATTACTGCACAATATGTAACGTTGTGGTAACATCCTACTTTCTGCATAAGCATATTGCTGCAGAGTCGCACACGGAGGAGTTGCAGATGGCCCTCACTAGGGCTCTGGCATATAAACCATTTAACTGAAATTGGATTAGGAAGTCTAGAAAGGCCATGTGCAGGTTTACGGTGCCTTGAAATGTGCTTCCTTTGTATGTTTTTTTTTTTTGTATATTTGTTATATCTAACGATCAGCTGATCGATACTCGATTTAGACGATACTCCAGGGTAGCAGCATCCAAATTTATTCTAAGTTTTTTTGCATTTTTAAGTCGCTCAGTTCAGCTAACTCTATTTAATGACTGTATTGAACGGCTATTTCACAATAGTCAAAACATTTTTCCTAAAGCCATTAGCAAGATTTGCAATGTACAATGCATTCCAAATAAGAATAGGATCGATTGCCATGTTGTGACGTCACGTCATACCGTCAAATCGAAGAATTAATAGAACTGTAAATGAAAAAAGTTTCAAGATGAAACAGTATCGAGTCCTTCAATTTTGGTCATTTCTACGTTCTTCAATTTTTACCAATTCCTTGCGATTTGACAGTATGACTTGACGTCACAATATGGCAATCGATCCTATTCTTATCTGGAACGCATTGTATATGAGGATTATTATAAATATTCTCAATGACTTTTTAAGTATCAATTGTATATTTGTTTCTCTATATTATATCATATAACATGATTCCATGAAAACTTGTCCTATAAAAAATTAAAATATATTTTTTTTGAGTGGGTAGATCAACATACCTACCTTTTGATCATTTTGTTCTATTAGCTCTCTTATATTGTTAACACACTCCAACTTGGTACAACGGTTTTGGTCCATTGCACCAAGGTTCAACAAGTTCAACCTCGATACGGATGGACCACCCATCCGTATCGAGGTTGAACTGGTTCAGCACTTGAAGTTGGTACGGTCACTATTAGTACAGTCAACTCTGTACAGCTGTGGTAATAATTGCACATTGATAGCGTCTTTACATTGTAGTAAGGTAGATTACTCTTCACTGATATGCATCTTCTATACACATTGAATGTTTATTACAAAATAATTTCTCAAAACGTTAATATATTTTTTTTGTTGTAATTATTGTCATTTTGTTTTGAATAAACCTCTTCAAATCACCATTATTTTTATTTTCTTACTAGCTTTTGCCTGTGGCTTCGCTCCCGTCAACTGAATACTCTTTTCTGTTCTACCCTAATCTACTCTACTACCGATGCTTTAAAATAACAAACACAACAAAAAATAAATTGTGATATTGGTCCGGCTTTTCACGCATGTGACCAAGGAAAATAGGGATTCATTTTTATATAATTATAGATTACTAATTGCTGCTCACAACTTCATTCACATTAATGACAGTTATTGCGAATCGAAATCAAAGTTGAAGCCAGATAAAATGTGGCTTGTGTCCTTCCCTAGGGTTCAAGCACAGAAATCTTAATATTGTAATTTTTGTGAGTTCAAGCTTACCATACCCAATTTCATCAAAATCTGTTCAACTGTGAAGCGGTAATAGGTGGACAGAGCTATTTTTACATCTATTTATATAAAAGGAGAAACTGACTGACTGACATATCAATGCATAGCCAAAACTACTGGGGCTAGAAACCTGAAATTTTGCACAAGGTTTCCTTTTACGATGTAGATGAGCACTAAGAGAGGATTTTCCTAAATGCCGTGTGCATTTAGGAAAATCCTCTCTTAGTATTCTTAGTGCTAAGGAGATGAAACAGGGGTCCAAAGTTTGTATGGAGAAACCTATTTTCACATGGACGAAGCTAGTCTATACATATTATTCCAAGTGTTTTTGTAACATCATTTAAAGATATCCGCAGGAGAACCAAGGTTACCAACAGCTTGAAGATTAAACCAAACAAGTGGCAGTTTGCAGGGCACATTACTGCGATCGTAGTCAAGCACTGGTTTATATTATTTAAATAAAAATTACATTAGCAACTTTTTTTTAAATTCAATTTTCAATATTTTGTTTATCCATAATCTTATTGAGGTCACATATGTAAAAATTAATGCCAAATTAGACTAATGCTCACTTTGTGATATGTAATTTATAAACTCATTTACAAAAGATGGTGTAACAAATAAAAAACCGATGTTTAAATATAAGTATTTATTACAACCTTTTCCGTTTCTTATTCTTAGTGCGTTTCTTCGTGTTTTTCTTCCCGACTTTGTTAAGTTTAGCGATCTTTCTCTTGTGCAGCCACACAGGGTACTGTCCGTTTTGGTCCTTAAGCGTTTTGGTGCTGAAAACTCTCTTTTTTCCGTCATCATCAACTTCAATTTTTTCATCATCGGAACTCATTTCGACGTCCTCTTCAGCCTGTTCAGCTACTTCCTGTGCCTTTTTCTTGTTCTTTTTATCTGCCTTCTTGCTAATAGCTCCAGCATCTAAGAATATTACTTGGTCGGACTCCATAACCTCTTCCGTGGTTATTTCTGATGGTTTGTCGTCTTCTTTTACGCCTAACATTTTCTTTAAACGCGCTAACTCTTTGACGGCGTAGCGTTCGCGCTTTACCGCCCTGCATTTTCGCTTCCAACGGCTCCTAAGTGATTTTGCCATCGTTTTTTAATAAACAAAAATATTTTGCGCGACGTGCTTTTTGATGGAAAGCACATGAAAGAACGTAATGTCATCAAATGTCAAACGGGAATGACGGGATAGTGTAGTGTTGTCAGTGTTTACTCATGAAGTGCCCTAAACGGGCAATATTCATTTAAAAGTTTCATTGATTCGAACTCTTCATTAAAACTTCTGATGCCATAATAGTGTCTCTAAAAGTAAGCTAAACAAAACAATGAATGTTAATATGCAATACTTTCTAAGCAATGGAGGAATTTTTAATTTTTTTTCACAAATTTGGGAGAAATATTTACATGAGCAATTCTGCTTGAAAACTGTCAAAAAAAAAAAAAAAAAGGTTCTTCAAGGTGTTTTGATGAGATACTTTAAAACATTTTTGTCCAATAGAAAAATCATAGTTTTTACTCCCCTGGTTTGATTGGTTAAAACTTGGAATTCATTTTACGTCTATTGAAAGAACCTAAGTAGAGCTGAGAAAACTAAATATTCTTTTGAAATGTCGCGAATGCTGCGATAATTAGTTACTACGTTGTGAATTTAGCAATCGACTAAAAGCTAAAATCAATAATATTAACATTGAAAACTAAAACATCACTCTAGTTGTTTTCTTCAGTGAACACCCGAGTTATTCGATTTTGTGATTATTGTGATTTCTCAAATAATATATTTTTGGAATTGTTCCAAAATATAAAAAATCGTGTCTGTTTGTGGATAAACTGCAGTTCATCCTCGTTTATTCTTGTTTTCCTTTGTCTTATGGCCGTTGCGTTGATTCCTTTATTTCCTTATGTGATGGCCCTCGGTGGTCAGTGAATATTTTGTTTGAACCGGTTTATTTTAGTGAAAATGGGATCGCTGAAAGCTGAAAATACTGCGAAACAAGATCTGGATGATAGCGGATGCGTTCAGGACGGTAAGTTTTGATTTCGACGTAGTATTTAATACCTACTTTGTTAAATTATTATATAGCGTTTTCAACATAATATTTTTAAATATTTCTTTATTTTGACTAATTATGAAGGAACCTCTTTCTGTTTGTTTGGAGAGGTAACTCATGGATTCACTTTTGTTATTGTTACCAATGGACTACAGATTACCATCCGGTATGCTTACCATCAGGTGATGTAGTTATCAAAAAATATACATGATGACTAACCAAGACCCAGAAGTCCGCACTCGGGGTCCGCCAGCAAGCAAATGAACCCAGTAACTTAAGAATTAAACTCGGGTGTTTCCATATGGATCCAGTTACCGAGTTCCAAAACTCCAATCGCTTATATGGGGCACTTAGCAACTGCAAGCGATTCTCTCGCATCTTTCTAAGGACTAAAATAAACATGCAGTTACTCTATACAGCAGCACATGGAAATGCCGCAGGTTTATAAAGAAAACTTAATACAGTAGAATCCATTTATTATGATGACTCCGCCTATTTGCTTATTATGAAGTAACTAGCTTTTGCTCGCGGCTTCGCTCCCGTCAACTCTACTCTACCCTACCCTACCCTTCAAATATCAATTTGACAGCAAAATCCCCATTAACAAAATGATCCACCAGTTATGGAATTCATTTGTTACAAAAAATGTGATAAATGAAGAATCGCTCAACCGATTTTGTGCAAACTTCACATAAACCATCTACTAAATAGTCTGAACAAAGCCTAAACATTTGGTTTGGATAGGTGAGCCCATTCTTGAGTTATAAAATTACAACGAATAGTGACATTGATTTTTATATATATTGATTACACAGCAAAATTTGGTTTTCATATAATAGTCAGATATAATGACTTAGCTGTGTCACTATATGACATGTTGTTTATTGTGACCCATTCTGAATCAATTAGGTCCAGTTATGGTGACCGACATGATTCTTAACACCTTCAGCAGTGTTCTGGAGAGTCACACCCATTAACGTCTGACGCATGCATGGCTTGTTTTTGTTTTGAATCTCAGCAGGGATTTGATTGATTATACTGATATCTTAATGTAAAAAATTAAAAAATATACATACATTACCTACGTTTAATGTACTTATTACGTACATCTTTTATTTTTATTTTGTTGTTTATCTCTATTGAAATAAATACATACTAACAAAAATAGGAGATGTTGAAGATGATGCTTCATGCCAAATTTCAGGATTCTGGGTCAACGGGCAGTACTCTATGAATTTTGATTTCCTTGAGAATGTCTAAATAAATGTTTTTTGAGACATAAACAGATGTGGGGCTGGCCTTAAAACCAGAGCACTTCGACCCTTCTGGATCTTTTGTGCTAGTCCCCCTCCCTTCTACTCAAACCCCAGCCCTCCGTGCACCTCTCTTTCGTCATGAGTCCCAGTATGGCCTTGATGGGGCTGAGCCTATAGTCCTCTGGTCTACTCTATAGTCTATATACTCTATACCTTTACTCATTCCCGAGTTAAAGTCTTGATATACAGACAACAGAATAATTTTTACACTTGTTTAGGATGTATTGTCTCGTTTTGTCCACTTCTCAAAATGTCAACCGGTCGCCAAATGTCCACTTCTCACTTTGTCAACTTCTTAGAACTGTCCACTTCTCTTAATGTCAATTTCTGAAAATGTCCATTTCGCACAATGACAACTTCTTACAATGTCAACTTCTTGAAATGCCATGTTTGCAAAATGACAACTCCACGTAGTTTCTACTCCCGAAGGACACAGTAGAGCATATAGTGGAGGTGTGCCCCTCTTTTGCGGAGCACCGCCGTATTCTCGTGGGGGCGATTGGTGGCAGCAACCTCACGCGCCGGGCCCTAATACAGGCCATGGACGGAGCGAGGAGAAATGGGAGGCGGTCGCCTCCTGCAAAGTTGAGCGAAGAATGCTAGCCAAGGAGGCGGCCAGACGCGTGTGGAAACTGATATCCTCATGCCCAATCCGCTAGGATATTGACCCCGATTCCAGCCACCGTAGGAGTGGGCTTGCGATCTACAACCATCCGGTAACAGTCTGAACCGAGCCCGTGTCGTCGACGGCGCGTAGTGTTCCACGCACGCCTGAAAGAGATGTCAGCCAACTGTAGGGGCCGAAGTCTACTAGGGCCATGGGTTGACTTCTGTAAGGGAACCTTTGATTGATTCAGCCTGTTCCTTGCTGCCTTCCCCCAGTGACGCCCTAAGCTGAGGTCCGTACTCACAGGGGGTGCCCTTAGCGTGTAGTCACCTAGTTTTTAAGTTAGTTAAGTAAGCCCTGGCTGGAGGCAAGTCCGGATAAGCAGCCGACAACCTCCTAGGTTGACCTGCGAGAGCCCACACGAAAAAAAAAACGCGATGGCGCCAAAATCATTGTTTTAACCAACGTCGTAATAATTTTGATTGTATCAACGTGTATACTATTTTATTCCGTTTATGATAAACTGTTTGAAGTACTATAACTTTACTTTTGTTATAACTGAAACGACACTGCAAATCAAATATTGAATAAGAAAAATAGGTTTAACCATATCTTTAAATGTTTACTGTTGTAATCCTAAATAGTTCATGCGAGCAACATATCATTATCCTACTGCAAGCTAAATGGTTGAAGTGACAACATCTTACATTTCATGTACAGAGCTAAATGTATGGACTGACACCGGGTATGAATTTGACAAAGAGGCTAAATGTATTAAACGACATTCTTGTATATTTATAAGGTAAAGCTAATTGTATTAAGTGACACTGGATAAGAATTTAACAAAGAGGCTAATTGTATGAAGCGACATTTTTATATATTTATAAGCTCAGGCTAAATGCTTTAACGTATGTTGCCTGTAAATTGTTGCTCCAGGAAAAATAGTTTAAACGACTGTCTGGTATTTGGTAGTGAGCTTAAGTACACAGTTCCTAAATTTGTCAATATTTTGTGTCACTTCATACACTGCTGTCCAAAATGGGCCCAAAAATGCGGTTGTATTAAGTGACAAAAAAGTGCTCCGATCGTCACCAAACCCAGCTCAAATGATGCAGAAAAAATCGCTGATTCCAAATATGTATATAAAAATCTATATCGCCCAGAGTGTCGCTTGCAATGTCGCTTAATGCAATTAGCCCAGAACCCGTCGATATATTTTTTTCGGTGGGAAATCATCTTATGACTTCCGCCCTTGGGCGGGGCGGGAGATAGTGTCAGACTTTTGACTAAAAACCTACTCCTGTTCCTTCGTTGCCTTTCGTACCAGGGCCGAGTTTTCATTTCAGAATCAGACCCTTGGCCCCAGTAGGCTTCGACCCTTCTAGGCCCCTACAGTTGCTGACATATCCTTGAGGCGCGCGTGGAACACCACGTTCCGTCGACGACTTGGGCTCGGTCCGGTCGGTTACCGGACGGTCGAATGGCGAGCCACCCATTGCTCGCCGTCCGCAAGACCCAGATATATGAATTATATGTGTTTACAATGTTTACGGAAATACCGACAGAACTCTACGACGGAGGGAGAACAATTGTAGGCTGAGTGCTGACTGTTTTGCTTTCGCGGCTAACCTCTCTCGTATGAATCGTATGGCGTTCAGTACACGGTCATGCAAGCGTCAGTCAAAACCATCAATCATGAATGAAGTTCATTCATTATCAGTCAAGTTTCTTTCATGATTGATGGTTTTGACTGACGCTTGCATGACCATGTACTCAGAGGCGGATCGTGAAACTGTTGGGCTCTGGGCTAACACTACTTGGGGGCCCACCTAAGTAATCAAATTAATTGGCATTTTGTTAAAAATAAGTTTATATTTCTCCTGAAGTGTACTCGCAAATGTCGTCCTAATGGAACTAGAAACCTTCAACTGATCATGAGTTACTATAGCTAACTTGAAAGTCTTTAAATATACTTCGTCTTGAGGTTTTCTGTAAGATATTGCCCTATGCGATAAGACCGCCGATTGTACACTTAGTTTATGTAAATGTTTATCCTGTCCACATTATGAGGTGTACAATAAAGTATACAATAAAAATAATAAAATTTTTGATCACAGGTTGAACGTGAACACCAACGTTGAGCGCTCAAACGTTGAGCGCCCTATTTATAGCGATATCAATGACTGCTTCCATAATTAAACAGTAGTACTCTATTTGTTTTAAAAACAAAGTTTTGTCAAATAGATTAAACCGCACCGTAGATTGTTTTTAACGAGGACTGGGGGCCCTTTATATCCCCGGGGCCCTGGGCTGCAGCCCATTTAGCCATTTAGTAGATCCGGCCATGCATGTACTGGACACTTATGATTTTGCTTTCGTGACTAACTTTATAACGCCTCCTACAGCTACACGCTCGGCTCCACTCTAGAATGGGAGACTCATTAGATGAATTCCCACCTTAAAAAAAAACATAGATTATTATTTTTATTGTGCTCTTTGGTACAATGTCGACTGGTCTACACTGTCATATCATCATTACAGCCGAAAGACGTCCACTGTTGGACATAGGCCTCCCCCAAGTGTCTCCATAATGACCGGACCTGTGCGTCTCGCATCTATCGGATTCCCTCGACCCTCACCAGGTCATCGGTCCACTTTGTGGGAGGCCTTCCAACGCTGCGTCTTCCGGTACGTGGTTACCCACTCCAGAACCTTCCGTCGCCATCGACCATCTGTTCTGCGAGCAATGTCCCCTGCCCACTGCGACTCAAGTTTGGCGATTCTTCGTCTGTAATGACTGTAACCTTGGTTCTCCTGCGGATATCTTCATTTCTGGGTTGTGTTGAAATGTTTAATTAAAATTTTTCGAGAATATACTTAACAGAATCTAATCTTTGCTCTTTTCAGCGTCCGTGGGTGATAATGGCCGGAGCTTCCCTCAGCTCATGGACCTCTCAGACGATGTGCTGCTCTGCATCCTGCAGTACTTAACTCCGAGGGATCTGAAGGCACTGGGCCAGTAAGTATACACCTACAATATATAAATAACTAGCTGTCCCGGCGAACTTCGTGCCGCCAATAGTAAGGATAACGCCATCTAATGGCAGCATAAATAACCATTTTATAATGACATTTTAATTAGAGATGGCGTTGTATTCGATTTTTTTTTTCGTAAGTTTTTCCATATTTTCTGACCGTTTAAACCTTCCCTGGGCTATCACGAATATTTAAAGACCAAAATTAGCCAAAAGCCAGCCGTTCTCGAGTTTTAGCGAGATTAACGAACAGCTATTTATTTTTATATATATAGATAATAATAATTTTATTTAAGCACTTACAAAGAAATACAGAAAACAAACTTAAGAATACTTAGTAATACTAATTTCTCAAAAGATTGGCTTAATTACCTAATTATTTAAAAACTAGTTTAATTTAAACATGTTTATATTGACCTATTATGGTGTATTAGTACTGTCATTACAACTTGTAGCGACTTGCCTGAGCTAGGTTAACAAAAACCTGTGTTTCCGGCCATCACTAGACTAAGCGATCAGTATATTTTTTGTCTACATTTAATTAATTATTAAAGAATAATATGCTAATTAACAAATTCAGTTTTAAAACAAAAAAAAAACTTTTACTATATGAATAAAACTTAATCTTTAATTACAAAAGAGAGTCTCTCACCGCGTCTGTCTTATTTTTTTTATTTAATATTAACTAGTGCTTGACTGCAATCCCTCTTGATAGTAAGCAGTGATCTAATCGTTGATGGTGAAGCGCATTAGTTTATTAAGAGCCTTGAAGACACCTACCACCGCCGAAATCAACAATAACGTCGACCAATTAAAACGCATTGCCGAGCGAAAGTTCTAGAATTGAAGTACGTACCAAGGTCTAGCGAATTCTAGAAAAAGTCTACCACAAGTACATCTATTATTATTAGTTCATAAAAGTTGATAAGGGAATTTGTTCCTACCGCTTTAAACAATAGAGTTGAAATTGATCAGAATCTCGATTAAATGTGCAAGGCTTCTTTTGATGTATTTTTTTTATATTTCTTATATATGAGTACATTATGGTGTACCAAAGTTCACATAAAATAGTAGATTTTCAGAGCTCTTTACTAAATTAGTTTTACACAAGTTTATGTTTTGATTTCTATAGAAGCCTAGATAATATCCACAAGATAGATGTGTATCCAAAATATCTAGAGAAAGATGTGTAATAACATCATAATCACGAAAGAGCGGTTGTATGAGAATGTACTTCGAAAAAGACGGTCTTAAGACTCAATATTATTTTGGTTCATGAAGCACTTGTTTCAGAAATAATAACTTAAATTTAATAATAATTTATTTGATCCAAAAACATCCAATTAACTCACAAGAGCTAAACAATATCGGGTTATAGGTAGGTACTTAATAAATATAGATTGAGGACAGAATCTTGTGTACAAAACGGTTGCATCTTTTAGTTTAGTCAATAGTTAGTTGAGACCATTTGGATTCCAAACTAGGCAAGAAATGCCTGTATTTTGGAAGTCCATTGATTTCTCCTAAATCACAATGTTTATTCCAATTTATAACACAAATATATTTATTTTTACATGCTGGCTCTTATACTTAGAACTATCTATAGTAAATGTTGAAAAAACGACAAAAAAGGCGAAACACTCTCTGGTTGGGCAATAATTGTTTGGACTTACTATATCATTTATCACGATAAAGGCCTTAATAAAAAAAAAAAAATAATCTATACAAATGCATGCAATGGGCAGCGTTCGGGAAGCTGCGCGGTATCTTTTCGTCCAATATACTAGTGATGTGCCGAGTAAGGCTTGACTCGAGTCAGACTCTATTCCTGCTTTAGACTCGCTTACTCGAGTACCAATTTATTTTGATTCGAGTACGCAAGACTCGATTCCAGGACTCGAGTACCCCACATTCGATTCCAGGACTCGAGTATACAAGACTCCTGTCTGCCTGTCTCCAATGAACCCTTTCCCTTTAATTATTATGATTCTATTGTGATTGTGGTGTCCTATTTCCAGCACCTGTTCCCGCCTCGGCGCTCTGATATGCGACCGCACGCTCTGGACGCGTGTGGACGCGAGAACGTCTCCGGTGGGTCAGGAGCGGCTCAAATGGCTGCTGACCAATTGCCTGTCTTCAGCCACCACCGAACTCAAGATCGCCGGCTACGCTAATAAGTTTAGCAGGTGAGCTATCCATAACAGGGCCAAAAGTCTGCTATTACAATGGTGTCAGAGTGGTCTATCATTGATTTCATAATTGTTGATTTTGACAAGTTTGGTAATCTACTAATATAATGGCGTCATTATAACTTTCCAATGGTCAACCACTGATACTCCATTGAAAGAAGTGGCATAGAATGGTAATCTGGAACATATTGACAAATGAATATCTGACGTATGCGATAATCTGCTAAAATTTTGACAGTTCCTTCGATCAGTGACCTGCCATTAGAACATCATTGTGCAGTCATTGCTTTTAATAAGTTCCTTATTGTCATTCTACAACAACTCTATTACGAGACCATTGACCGATCAATGATCGGTCATTATGAATTAGCAGATTACGAACTTTTAGCAAAATGACAATGGAATCGTGTTGGAATGGCGAATTTATAAAAATAGCAGCACCAGGACGGCACGACTGGCGCAGTAGTTGAGCGATTGGCTGGTGCACTGCGAGTCGCGGTTTCGATTCCAGCACGGGACAAAACTTTGTATGGCCTACAGATAGCTGTCCAAGTCTGGGAGTTTTGTGCACGTGAGTATAAACTCACGTGCGTTTTTGAATACGTTTTCGATACAGGTAATTAATAGTGTACGAAAATGTAAAAAAAAAATTGAACAAGTGCGAGTCTGAATCGCGCACTGAGGGTTCTGTACAAACTTATCTATGCTGTCCGGTAACCGTCCGGACCGAGCCCAAGTCGTCGACGGTGCGTATTGTTCCACGCGCGCCTCAGGGAGATATCAGCAAATCGTAGGGGCCCAGCAGGGTCGAAGCCTACTGGGGCCATGGGTAGTGTGGAAATGAAACCCTGGGACGAAGGCTAAGAAGGAACAGGAGTGGGTTTTTAGTCATTAAAAGTCTGAAACTATCTCGTACTCCTCCCAAGAGCGGGATTTGTCATTATATGATTTCTTCACCAAAAAAATAATTATGATAACAGTTTAATTCCCGAATTGAGTTACAAAGATTTTTCCGAATCGTTTTTTTTGGACGTAACTACAAGTTTACAGTTTTCATATTTTTTCCTATGCTGGTCCTGTGAGACCTTGCTTTAAGTCGAATTTCATGATTCTTTGTCAACGGGATTCTCAAAATGTTTTGTATGTTAACGTTTTTTACAACACACTAGCACAGAAAGTGACTCTTATTGCACTGCACTTAGGTATATAATGGCACTCGTTACCAAACTGTGACATTTTGATTACCATTACGCACTAGTGCTATAATGTAGTTAAAACCTTTTTGTTCAACCTCTTTGTTCGCAAAACAAATTTTGAATTCAAATTAAATTCCCGTTCAATAGTACCTATATAAATTAGTGTCTTACTTACTTATAATATTTTATCCAATTTACAAGTTAAAATGGACAATTTTATCTTGTACAAACGATTTATTTAATAAAAAACATTTAGTAAATAAATCGTACCTTCAAATATTTTTTTTTTTGTAGTTTTTGGCCGCCATTTTCAGATGCGCGCGGATTTTTGCGTGTTTTTTTTTATTCCAGTGAAGTTCAGTGGCTGTATTACTTAATTAAATAAAATTAAATAATACAAAATCATTAAAATGTTACATCCGTATACTATTGTCACTACGAAAGACATTATCGTAAAAACTTTTCACGTAAGAAAACATAAACGGTGCATAAACGTAAGACTAGGCAGTATGATCAAAATACCTTAGCCTTCCTCTAAGGGTAAATAAAATAAATGATGCGCGCGTTATGAAAACAGAAAACAGATTTTTACCGCCATGTCACAGAAAATTTTACTAGTTTTACTGTTGTTTTCTTCACAAGTGTATTGTAAAACGTCGTATGACACACGTGAGTAATTAATGATTACCGTTCTTGGCTCTCTTAAGACCCTCGCCACGGCTCGGGTCTAAATACCGCCTCGACGGTAATCACTAACATTACACACTTATATCATAATGTACTATTATGGGTGCTATGTACCGGTGAAATAATAATAATAATTTCTTTATTCTTCCAAAAAGTACACAAAACACAATGACAAGATAACATCACATTACACAGGTTAGTTCCAAAAGTGAGTCAACGACTCCCAACCCGAGCTCTTACCCGCATCTTGGGTAGTCAGCGGTCCACCGATAGTTTTTTTTTATTTGCACTAATTTTTAAAAAACTGTCGCTAAAATGACTAAGTTTGTTTGTTTACAGATGTCTAGGCATCCAAGACCTGAATTGGCCAGTGGAAGCAGATCAAGGTAAGATAAATTAATTATTAGTTCAATTTTTCATTAAATTTTTCGTTCATTCATTTTCAAACATCTTTATGGGGCCATTCAAGTATTACGTTTATAATTATCTCAGGTACCTAAATAAACGATTATTTGGATACTTTCCATATATGTATCCTACTATGTTTATATTAGGATGCTTAAATTATAATTCATTAAAGGTTAGGCGGGCTGGTGACTAAATTACAACAGCCTATAAAATTATTAATGGTTATACTTCTTCTTCTTTTCGTGTCGATGTACTCTAACTAAATTTTATCTGACCAGTATTTGGCAACCTCTACGGCTCTGTTATTGGCCTCGTATAGATCCTGAAAACTGCAGGTGGTTGTGCAGGATGGACAGCATAGCAAATGACGCATGTCCTGTGCAGCGGCTCCACACTGGCACTGTGTTAGAGATGGGTCGAGGAAGCCCCATTTGGCCAAATTATTTTTACAGCGGCCAACCTGAGTGCGTAGTCGGTTAAGAGATTTCCAGATTGGCCACTGCAATTCGCGTCCAGGGGGGAGATGTTCTGACGGGGTGATGGTTATACTGATGCGTCCGACTTACATGTAGAGTTCTGTCAATTATTTGTTCCGAATAACTACAATCGCTCTAGAAAGCATAAATTATTTAATGTCCCATTTTGTCGCACTGTAGCTCGGATCCACCTCCCCTATACCGCGTATGCTAACGATGCTCAACGCGCTCGTGGAGACCAACCTTGGATTGGATTTGTTTGCTGATGATTGGAAGAGAATATTATTAGAAAGTTTGCGATTCGGTGAGAAGACAGAGTGAAAGGATTAAATTAGTTTAGTATTAATGGCTTTTTTGCTGTACTAAATAAATAATAATAATAATACGTAAGCAATACAGCGGGGCGGGGGGGTCTTTGCATTGCTTATTTTTGATGACATGGGGTATGGGGGGTCTAGATCGTGATTACGTCAGCAGACACATAACTGAGCAGCGAACAATGTCATTGAAGATTTAAGAGTCATGGATTCGTATATATCGAGGAGAATTAATATGTCAACATTTTAAGTGAACTCATCATCATCATCTTCCTGCCCTTGTCCCGTGTTATTTGGGATCGGCGCAACATGTTTTTTTCTTCCATTCTGCCCTGTCATTCGTCATGCTATCACTAACTTCCTTTTCTTTCATATCACTCTTCACACAATCCATCCATCTTTTCTTTGGTCTCCCTCTCCCTCTCCATCCATCCACATGTAAACTCATAACTCTCTTAGTAACATGCGCTTCATCCCTCCTCTTCACATGACCATACCAAGACAAACGATTCCCTTTCAATTTTTCAGTCACTGGCGCTACTTTCAAACTTCCCCTAATATACTCGTTTCTCACTTTTAAGTGAACTAGTGCTCATAAATTAATAACGAAACCAACACATTGACAAATGCTTATACCAATGTTTACGTAAGCATGGGGGAGGGGTGAGAACTTAGCTTACTTTGGCCAAGGGGAGGGGGGAGTTAATATTTGCAAAAAATCTGCTTACGTAATACTTGAACGGTCCCTAACACACTAAGATACATTTACTTATTTATTTTTATCCTCACATCGGAACGCCTTGCAGTAATTACACCAATGGAGCACAATTAGTCCAAAATCTGCCACTTTCCAACATCGCGCAGTGGAATGGTAGTCATCAAAGGCGGAGGGTCACGTCGCTCGCTTACGTAGCTTCAGACCATGGCTCCTCCACGATTGCACATGCATCAAATCCCATATCGAACACATTTTTAAATGTCAAAGTCTTTCGATGAGTTTTTACAAAGAAAATTGATTTAAATTGAAAAACACATTATCCAATTCATTCATTGAATAATTCTACGTGCTTCAATTAACCGCCAAAACACACTAGGACAGGCAGAGGAGGCATAGTGATAGGGTCTCATCGGCACTTCGTCACTGGCGTTGCTACCGAAGAGCTGGGCGGCCAGTGCCCGGCTCTGGGGGCCCGCAGATCCTGATTAGCAAACCTCATATTGAAATAGCAAAAGATACTCCCATCTTCGAAATCTAAATAGATTGCAACACTACTTTAAACAAGGCAACTCATTATAGTCAATAAAAATCTGACACTTCCACCGACTCCATTCTGAGCAGGAAAATTATTTGTGGAGGTCTCATGTAAAAATTAGGGGCCCCAGATTTTTTTGCCCCAGGGCCGTTGGTCCTAACTACGCCACTGCACTCCGTTGGCACTCACTCCCTTAAAAAAGAGGCTATTAGTGTCCAGGTTGGGCTTGGTACCTTTCTACTTTTACAAAGTATTTCATACCAACAGATTTCATTCGAGGCACCTGCATAGGCTCCCAGGAAGGCGTGGACGTGGAACACTTCTTACTCCGCATGTGGTATCCTCACCTACCTCGGTAAGTCAATTTAGTTTTATCATTTAGTATAGATACGGCTTTTTTGCTCCTTTGCTTGTTTTGTTTTTTTTTTGGCTTGAGTACGGTCTCGGTTAGGCTAAAATGTACTAACCCACGATTTGGTTTGGTTTGTAATCACTTCAAGAATTCCAGTATTTCAAATGCGGTTAGTGGGAGCAAAAGTAGTCCAAATTTGACTTTCAACAAAGTAGTCTAAATATGACTTAACAAAAGTAGTCTAAATATCACTTTAAGCAAAAGTAGTCCAAATATTACTTTCAGTAAAAGTAATCTAAAGACGAGTCGGTAAAAGTAGTCCAAAAAGTAGTAGTAGCTGTAATTTAAATGTACATCATTTAAATTTATGCTTAGAATAAGCTTTAAATACTCAAAATCAAGGGAACGACGAATGAAATTAGGACATTTTTGAGAAAATTGTGAAAAAATATAAGTAAAGTGGAAAAATGTGAGTTGTTACATTTTGACAGAAAAAAAAAATATGGTAAAATGTGAATTGGTGTTTTTTGGCTTTTAAAAATATGGAAAAATGTGAGTTGGTATATTTTGGCATAACTCGGTCATAACGGTTTTGCGCTTTTATAAAGTGGAATGGAAAAACACTTAAATATTTCGTATACCCTGATTTTGAATTGAGAATATTTATTTAAGAATATTTCAACATCTACTTTAATGATAATTGATTACAAATAGGTTTTTAAAAAAACACTTTTACACGTCAATTTAAACGTGATGAAGGCGGTGTTTCCTAGCTGACTACCATGAGAACAAACGCAGAAACAAACTCAGAAGTCAAAGTCTGTTTTAAAGTTTTTTTTTTATTGTAATAAACTAGTGCTCGACTGATCCCACCTGATGGTAAGCAGTGATGCAATCGTTGATGGTGCCTATTCATTCTAGCCTGGAAGACACCTAAATTATAATCAAAAGTCTATACAGCAAACATGTAATGGTCAAATCATATGAGAACCATGCAGATTGGTGTCTGAGATGGGCTTTTGAGGAAAGAACCACACAGATATGAGTGGACCTGTCCAGTCAGTGTTAATACTACATTTAGTTAATACCACATGTAGGTAATACTACTTTAGTTAGTACCACATGTAGTTAATACTACTTTAGTTAGTACCACATGTAGTTAATACTACTTTAGTTAGTACCACATGTAGTTAATACCACATTTAGTTAGTACCACATGTAGTTAATACCACTTTAGTTTGTACCACATGTAGTTAATACCACATTTAGTTAGTACCACATGTATTTAATACCACATGTAGTTAATACCACATTTAGTTAGTACCACATGTAGTTAATACCACATGTAGTTAATACCACT
This sequence comes from Mythimna pallens, assembly GCA_961205895.1. Lineage (NCBI taxonomy): Eukaryota > Metazoa > Arthropoda > Insecta > Lepidoptera > Noctuidae > Mythimna > Mythimna pallens. The sequence continues at coordinate 10,181,637 of OY540851.1, read as the reverse complement.
TTAGTTTGTACCACATGTAGTTAATACCACATGTAGTTAATACCACATGTAGTTAGTACCACATGTAGGTAATAACACATGTAGGTAATACCACATGTAGTTAATACCACATGTAGGTAATACCACATGTAGTTAATACCACAATTAGTTATTGCCACATGTAGTTAATACCACATGAAGGTACTCGTAATACCACTTTTAGTTTTTTTTTTTTTTTTATTCGGTATAGACCAGTGCTTGACTGCGATCCTACCTGATGGTAAGCAGTTAGTACCACATTTTGAAAAATTGTCTTTGCGAACTAGAGTTTTATAATTTCTCAACTTCAAATTCTTAATTCAAAACCTGGGGATAGGGAGCGTGCAGGAAATATAGGGGGCAGCACAGTAGGCTTAGATAAATAACTTCTCTTAGTGTTCCTGCCAAACGCTAAGTACAAAATGTACGGCAGTGACATTACCGGTCACACCACTTGTCACGTGACTTTTCTGCAAGTAATGTCATTGCCACAAAGCTTGCCGAGAAGGCTGACTCGATACATTTGCTGCAAAAACAGAGTAAAATACTTTGTACCTTTTACAAGCGACCCGATTTTTTTTTGTGATTCCGTGTTTTATTAGTTACTAGCTGATCCAGCGAATTTCGTATTGTCATAAGATGATTTTCCCACCTAAAAAAAAAAAAAAACCGCCTCATAGTTAGGATAACGCCATCTACTGGCATTATGAGAACGGCATAATTCATTTTATAGTGACATTTTAAATTAGAGATGGCGTTGTATTCGGTTTTTTTTTCGTTTTTTTTTTTCCATTTTTCTCACCGTTTAAACCTTCCCTGGACTATCACGAATATTTCAAGACCAAAATTAGCCAAATCGGTCCAGCCGTTCTCGAGTTTTAGCGAGACTAACGAACAGCTATTTATTTTTATATATATATAGATTTTTAAATACTTTTGAAACTCATAGGCTCAGACCAATAAAATAGTACTTTTTTATTGGTCTGAGCTCATAGGTTCTTACTGTTGTTTTTTTTGCGTGAATCCATTATTTTTAATTTGCACATTATCATGGCATGTGATTACTATTTATTAGCAGGGAATTTCACGCCATTTTTTTTTTTAATATGTAATATACATTAATATTATAAAAAGGTAAAGGTTTTTTGTTTGTTTGTAGGAGGTAATCTCTGTAAGTACTGGTCCGATTGCTAAAAATTTTTCACCGGTAGAAAGCTATTTTATTCCTGAGTAACATAGGCTATATTTCATGTACGCGGGCGAAGCCGCAGGCAATAGCTAGTGAATTATATTGAATTTTTCATCTTCGTATCAACTGTTTATTATCGTTATAAAGTATAAATGCAGTGTTGCCAATACCTGATTTTTTTAAATCGTTTATTAGATGATTTTTTGCATAAGTATGATAAAGGCGGTAAACAGAATTAGAAAAAATATATGTTATTCTTCGGGATAATTGCTAGATAGATTGTGTTTCGTAACATAACACAGCTAATTTAGTGATTAAACAGCGTGTCCGACATCGACGCACAAACGAATACCACGGATCCAGTACATGATTTTGGACCCCCCAGTGGTGGAATTTTTCGTCGGATTTTTATCAATTTTAAAAAAAATTGTACTTTTTTAAATTTAAACTGTGTAAAATCGTTATTCTAACTAACCCAAATGATATTTTTAGCAAAAAGAAAAAAAAAAAAATTAATGAAAAAGTCAATGGGGTAGATAGAATCGTTATTCTAATTAATTCCGATGACATTTTTAATTTTAAAAGTATTTCATTCATTTCGTTCACTATTAATGTTAGAATAACGATTTTTGTATAGCGCGGCAACCCTAGAGCGTTACTTCTGTGCCGTCCGCTAGAGCGCGTTTAGTTTGTGAGTTGACATAATGAGTTGTGACACGTTGGAGCCCACGACGGCTGGGTAAAACAAAATCGTTGTATCGTTTCTTACTTCTTAACCTTTCAACCGAACACGAACGGTGAAGAACTGTCAAACTGCTGGGGCGCCATAAACAAAATTGTGGCGGGAATATGACGTTTTACAAATAAAAACGAAAAAAAAAAAATTGAGGGTAGAGACTATAAAATATAATGCGTTCAATTTATAGGAAACTAGCTTTTGCCCGCGGCTTCGCTCCCGTCAACTGACTACTCTACCCTACTCTACCCTTCTCTACCCTACTCTACCCTACTCTACCTTACTCTAGCCTACTCTACCCTACTCTACCCTACTCTACCCTACTCTACCCTACTCTACCCTACTCTACCATACTCTACCCTACTCTACCCTACTCTACCCTACTCTACCCTACTCTACCCTACTCTACCCTACTCTACCCTACTCTACCCTCGTCTATTCGATTTTTCTCGCCGTATAAACTATCCTTGAACTTCAACGAACATTTTAAAAAAAGAATTGGCCAAATTGGTCCAGGCGTTGTTGAGTTATGCGCTTACCAACACATTTTGCGATTCATTTTTATATTATAGATTTATCCAAGAACGTAAGTAATCAAACTTGTTCATACAAATGTAGTCTCTAAGTGTTGAAAATTTGAAAATAGGGCCTACAATGAAGTGGGAGAGAGCGAACGCCGGCGTTCGCTTGACCTTCGGCCGAATGCCGGATGACGTCACGCCGCGCGAACGCCGGCGTTTGCTTGACTCTGAAAAGGAGTCTATGAATAAAGCCTAGATATGAGTCAATACTCAATACTTTATTGCAATCCATATGTATACATAGATGGTGTCGAAAAATTTTCACAGACCATTAAGGACCCTGTCGGGCACAGCAAAGTTAGGAGAGAGGAAGAGAGTTAGGTAGTAATTTACGGAATTCAATAGAATTTTATTTAGAATGTGATGCGTTTAATTAAACGTAATGTGAGAGTCTTAATTCGTTTCCCACCGACGCTATTAGTGGTTAAAATTATTTTTTTCAATTTAGAAGTAACCGACGAAAAATTCCACCACTGGGGGGTCCAGAATCATGTACTGGATCTGTGGTATTCGTTTGTGCGTCGATGTCAAAGACACCGTGTATACGTTTATAATATTTATAAAGAGAAAATAATTCCGGTTTGCCGTTTTTCTTTTTTATACACCCATAAAACGATTTACGGGGTGGTAAAGGCTGTTTACCAAAAAGGCGGTAGCTAAGGTAACGCTGCGTCAATGCGATACACGAGTATTTGTGGAGAGTATGATTCCGGTTACCCGTTATTCGTTTTTCAAATCTACCCCCTTAAAACGATTTATGGGGTTTTCAAGGTGTCTACCGAAAGAGCAGTGGTGGCCGAGTGGTAATGGCACCGACTTACGGAGTTGTAGGTCGCGGGTTCAAACCCAGCCAGGCGCATTACTTTGTGTAATTTATTTCATCACCACTGCTCTCAAAACGGTGAAGGAAAACATCGTGAGGAAACCGGCATGTCCTAGAAGCAAAAATTCGAAGACATGTGACATCCATCAACCCGCACTGGGCACGCGTGGTGGATTACGGCCCATTCCCTCTCCTAGCGAGGAGGCCTGAGTCCCAACAGTGGGAACATGATAAGGCCGACTATGCTATGCTATGCTATGCTACCAAAACGGTGGTAGATATGCCAACGATGTCAATGTTATATATTTATAGATAGAGTAGGTATGATTCCGGTTTGCCGTTTATTCGTTTTTCAAAACTACCCCCGTAAGACGATTTAGGGGATGTTAAAGATTGTCACCAAAATGGTGGTCGAGCGTCTAATCACACGGGTGTACGAAATTGATCGGCCACATTGGTCGCTCTATATCTGTACCTAGTTTATTTTCTCGTGGCGACACATTCTACATACATTTAAACTTAACCTTTCGCGAACTGTCGACGGCAGTGGCGCCATAAACAAAATGGCGGCGGAAATATTACTATTTACAAAAACTCCCGAAAAAAAAAATATATCAGAGCATAGACTATAAAATATAATGCGTTCAATTTATAGGAAATTTATCCAAGAAAGTAAGTACAAAAGTGGTCTCTAAGTATTGAAAATAGGGCCTACAATGAAGTGGGAGAGAGCGAAGCCGGCGTTCGCTTGGGGATCGACCGAATGGCGTGATGACGTCACGCGCGAACGCCGGCATTTGCTTGGGGATCGACCGAATGGCGCGATAACGTCACGCGCGAGCATTCGCTTGGGTTTATGACGGTTAATAGTTCCATCACTCAATATTTTAAGAATGATCGTTGTGTAAGGGATAGTAACGATTTGTCAATAGTACACGTGTATAGGTATTTATGGAGAGACAATGATAACGGTTTGCTTCTTCAGGTGGCAGAGCCTTCGCCGTGCACGCTCCCTGTATGAAACAGTTAGGTAAATAACATTATTTAAAAATGTAAATACATACTCTAACACAGGATCAAATTGAGATAGGTCTACTATCCACGGACGCGTAGCTTCAAAGGCGCGTATTGGTCATTATACGCTTGGTGTACGCCTGCGTGTAGCTTACATACAAAACTATGACACTGTCGACGGAGCGGCAACGTCGTGCCAAAGTCAAAGTTTATTTGCAGATAAATATGTTTATAAAAAGTTCTTACAATGGTTATATTTATTATATAATAAGTAGCTTAAAATATTTAATCATAACATAATGACATGCAAATTTTTGTTTAAAGTAAAATTAATTACATATTATTTCAATTGTAGTACAAATTATTATTATTAATTAAATTTAAACTAGAGGAATTCTTTTATTAAAGGGATTCTCAATCAACCACCTGCGTAAAGCCCTTGTGAAGCGGACTATTGGAAGTTTCTTAATTCGGTCTGGAATCTTATTATAAATTTTAATGCACATAGGTCCTTGTGGCGTTGACGCTCCGTCGACATGCAAGCGTATAATGACGAATACGCGTCTATGAAGCTACGCGTCTGTAGACAGTAGGCCTTAGCTAGCGGAGAAATTCAGGAAATAAAATGAGTATCGATAAACAAATGACGATAAAACCTCGAGATAAACTAGGGGACAAATGTCCCCCGACATGACGCTCAAAGCTGTCAAATTGTCCAGCAAAATGTCCTGCGTCACGTGAAATGTTGGGGGCTATCTGCGGGACACTGGGGTTCATATTCCACACAAAAGTTCATAGACGCGTGTCTCAAACGGGTAGCACTCGAGTTCGCATTGAGCTGAATTGAGCCGAGATTTCGTGTCCATGAGCGGTGTCTGTGTGCGTTGCCCGAGCGCGCTTTGTATGTAGATTGACTTCTGTACCTATCTATTTTGTGGTTGCACCGTCACCTAGATTGCAATTTTTGACTGGCCTGTTGAACTAGAGGTCCGTGGCCTTATTCCCAGAACAAATGTTTCTGTGATGAGTACGATTATTGGTTCTGTGTCTGGGTGTAATTTATCTATAATATGTATGTATTTAGAAATATTTAAGTATGTTTATCAGTTGTCTAGTACTCATAGCACAAGCTCTGCTTAGTTTGGGACGAGATAACGTTGTGTTATAGTTGTAGAAAATATCAGACATTATTTCTAACTATAGCAATATACCAAATAGTCTCTAACTTTGTTTGGTTTGGTTGGTAGACATAATTCTTTTTGCTATTGATTTATCATACAGTCCTTTAAAATATGGCCTAGGTTTCAATTTTAGCAAAATGAAAAAAAAAATACATGCCAGCAATGTATGGGAAAAGTTTTATTTTGCTTTGGCAGAAATTCTAATAAATAATAAAGACTAATTATTAGTTTTACAAAACTCCCCTCAAAATACGGTTTAAGGGGTGTTAAAGGTTTTATGAAAACATTCTCGCGAACTAAATCGCTGGTAAAGTGGTAGTTAAGGGGTGACTAGATGGTTGCAAATCAACGTCCCAACCAAGGTGACCTTGTTAGTTTCAATCCGTGTAACAAGCAGTTGTAAACCATGATCTTCAACGCCCTTGGTTGGGAGGCGCGTTTTCCCAACCACCGAACGTGTTGGCGCGTGGTTTACATCCATGTAGCCGTAACACAAACCAAACACATAAAACGAAGGTCATTTTGGTTGGAACGTTAGTTTAGCAACCGTCTGGGTACCCCTTTAGTGATAAAAGTGTAGATTATTTTATTCGTTTTATCGCCATTCAATATCGATACTCATCACGTATTGTGGATTTTCGGCTAGTTCAATATATTTGATCCTGTAATAATTTATTTTTAATAGGGTCAGCTAACACTAAGACGGGACGTTGCCGCGCACTTTTTAAGATAAGCTTAGCTTACAATACCGAACCATATTCACTTCACAAAAACCGGCCTAGACCGAGTTGGATTCACGCTCGACGGGTTCCGTATCATGAAGCGAAAAAATATAAAATTTGAATTTAACAGATTTTTTGCTGTTATAGCAGGAATCGAAATACCTCTTTTTGGCGCCATTAATAGATATGTATTGGGGTACTTAGATCAAAAGAGATCCAGGCTCCTCGATACTCTATTCAAAATAGATGATTCTGAATAGAACACTCATTTTGAATATAAGATTCTGAATAGAAAGATCATTTTGAATATAAGATTCTGAATAGAAAGATCATTTCGAATAGATGATTCTGAATAGAACACTCATTTTGAATATAAGATTCTGAATAGAAAGATCATTTTGAATAGATAATTCTGTATAGAACACTCATTTTGAATATAAGATTCTGAATAGAAAGATCATTTAGAATAGATAATTCTGAATAGAACACTCATTTTGAATATAAGATTCTGAATAAAAAGATCATTTTGAATAGATGATTCTGAATAGAACACTCATTTTCAATATAAGATTCTGAATAGAAAGATCATTTTGAAAAGATGATTCTGAATAGAACACTCATTTTGAATATAAGATTCTGAATAAAAAGATCATTTTGAATAGATGATTCTGAATAGAACACTCATTTTCAATATAAGATTCTGAATAGAAAGATCATTTCGAATAGATGATTCTGAATAGAACACTCATTTTGAATATAAGATTCTGAATAGATGATTCTGAATAGAACACTTATTTTGAATATAAGATTCTGAATAGAAAGATCATTTTGAATAGATGATTCTGAATAGAACACTCATTTTGAATGGAGTATTGGCGTTTCTGTATCTATTTCGATCCAGGTACCTCAATACATACCTACTGCCGTTTATACTCAATGCTAAGGGTCGTGACCTCGATAAATATATTTTTGTTGGACTATATTTCGCCATGTTGTCCTACCTTCGGCGATGTGGATGGCGTCGCCGCAGACTAGTCTCCAGTGTATTAGGCGTGGCTAAAGTGTGTGTGTGCGATTGGAACGTTTGCATCTAAATCACTGAAATGTTTCGAAACAGTGATATGTATCATTTGGAACATTTGGAACATCGGCTCACAAGATACAAACGGATCATTTGGAACATCGGCTCACAAGATACAAAAGGAACATTTGGAACATCGTCTCACAAGATACAAACGGAACATTTGGAACATCGGCTCACAAGATACAAACACAGACACTGACTGTTATGAATCGTGATCTGTTACATTGCGCCATATACACCAACAGTTTTATTTAATTGTATTTTGAGTTGAGAATATTTTAAAGCAGATGTTTTTTGTTCAGTTCATAAAAAATTACATTATTTACGTTTTAATTTGAATTTTAAAAAGACTGTAGGTCATTTAAAGTAAAGAGTGTTTCAGTGTTCCAATTGTTCCAAATGATGCATTTAAAACATTACTGACGTTCCAATCTTCCGAAACACTAAAATGTTTCGGAACAGTGAGTCGGTTCAGTAAAGAGTCACACAGGCCTACAGTGTAGCAAGGATTTATTTATTTATTTATTTAATAACACATACAATTGTTTTAACAGGCATACCCAAGATAACAAATGTAGTCGCAAAATAGCCGCACTCAGAGACGCCACCCACAGACTGATCAAATATCCATTAGGTCCATTTCGTTTGGTTATATCCATTTGGTTTGACCAACGACTAATCCATCGCCTATGAGACAGAGCGCTGATAGAAAGACGTACGACAGAGGTACGGTTGGCGCTGTAGATGAGCAATCGATTTTTGCGCTGCGGATTACTGGTTCGATTCCCGCACGGAGCAAATATTTGTATGGCCTAAGGATATGTGTTCAGGGTCTGGGTGTTTTGTGTAAGTGAGTTTACGTGTTTGTGAAAGCATAAACCATACAGGTCTAATTCCTAGTAAGGAAACGATTTTTTTTATAGAAAATAGGAAAAGAAAATGCGAGGCTTAGCAATTTTGTTCTAGTGGTTTGGTTACTGTTCGGATGTAGAACCCTAAAAAGGTGCATTTCAGTGAGAAAAATCCAATTCAATTCAATTCAACAGGCACTTATAACACGTCAGAAGCTAGTGCACGGTTCCAAATTGGTCGTTTCCTATGGAGAAGAACAGGCAAGAAACTCCATGGTTACTCTTTTAAATAAAAAAAGTGGTTGTTTACAATATTTTCATATTACAGTATTATTAGATATTATGTAAGGACGGGGTAAACCAGTCAGCAGTCGAAAGCATCATAAAAATACACTGGGACTTTAAATTAATTGAAATGTAGACTTTTTCGTTTGGCAACAAGCTTTGTTAACAAGCAACCATTAGCTTATTTCTTCTGCTCCATCCAGCACCGCACCACAACAGCAAATGAACTGGCGTCTCAAATTAAAACCCTAGTTAGAAATCTGAGGTCTTAATAGCTTAATTTAATACCAACGGCTTGTGATTAGGGTGTCCTAATTTTAGTGCTATTAATTCTTAATCATCAGTTAATAGCACAAAAACATTTAGGGGTCTTTAAGTCAAGAGTGAATAGGTTACTTCTAGGCAAGCGTGCTCCATCGTCGGCCACATCATCGCTTACCATCAGGTGAGATAGTGGTCAAACGCGAGCCTATCAATAATAATAAATAAAAAAAAATAAGAAAGCGAATTATTTAAGAATTGGTGCAAACATTAAAACAAAATTTATGAAATAATAAATAGTTCTATATTGTATCGTTATCTTAAAAAGTGTGCGTTTGACGGTTAAATGTGGAAATGGGTTGTTAGTAGAACAGCTCGCTTGAAATTAAACTTGTTAACCCTTTAGCGGCTTGTGTCGGATTTTTCCGACGAGTGTTTTCGTGTCCTATTCGCCAGGGTCGTGTGTTAGCGACTGGGTACTCCATCTCGTTTAGCTCTTCAATCTCCATAGGTGACAGAAGAGCTGGCGAGATGGAGTATTATTTTGGTAGTATATTTATTTATTTATTTAACAATTTATGTACACACAATAATAAATAGAAGAAAAGAAGAATAAAACAGAAGAATAGTACAATATTAGTAGTAGTAGTATATCTACGACCATGGGGAACATACGCTTGAGTGTTTGTCGGAAATATCCGACGTTGGGTGTTAAAAGGTTAAAATTGTTATTTTGTTTCATTGCTTGGCTTTTGTGCGATTTTAGACGCTACAGTATCATTTTAAATGTCATATTACGCTGTGTACGTAGGGGATTTATCGCGAAGCGATTTGATGGGTTATGCAAATTCAACGCGATGCGGTGGCATTTTTCTACGTGCGTGCGATTTACCAGAATTTATTTAACTCTTTTAGGAGCAGTGGTGGCCGAGTGGTAATGGCCTCGACTTACGAGTTGTTTTTGTTCCGGGTTCAAACCCAGCCAGGCGCATTACTTTGTGTAATTAATTTCATCACCACTGCTCTCAAAACGGTGAAGGAAAACATCGTGAGGAAACCGGCATGTCTTAGAACCAAAAATTCGATGACATGTAACATCCACCAACCCGCACTGGGCCCGCGTGGTAGATTACGGCCCATTCCCCCTCCTAGAGAGGAGGCCTGAGTCCCAACAGTGGGAACATTTGTACTAATTAAAAATTTGTGGTGTATTAATTATCTTTACTTTCAACTGAGAGAGCAGTGTTGGCCTAGTGGTAACGGTTACGACTTATGAGTAGGTCGCAGGTTCAAACCTAACCCAGGCGGCATTATTTTATGTAATTTATTTCATCACCACTGCTCTCAAAACGGTGAAAAAAAAAAACATCATTAGGAAACCACCTGCACCTACGTGGTGGATTACGGCCCATTCCCTCTCCGAGAGAGGAGGCCTGAGTCCCAGCAGTGGGAACATTTATAAGGCTGATTTTGCTTATGCTTGTCTTGCAACTTACATTTACACTTAAAGCCTGGAAGAAGTAGGATAATATATATATATATATATAAAAGTGAGTACCTCGTTCCTAGGGGTAAACTCTGTCGCACCACCTCTTCTCTTCTCCTTCGCACTCCCCGTCATACTTCTAGCCGCTATGATGGCTCCTTTTCTGTAACTGCAGTACGTCTCTGGAACTCTCTGCCACACTCTCTTCGCGATAGCCCTTCTATAGATGTCTTCAAAAGGAAACTTAAAGAGCACTTCCTTTTATTATTGGCATAATATATATATATATAATATATATATATATATATATATATATACTAGCTTTTGCCCGCGGCTTCGCTCCCGTCAACTGACTACTCTATCCTACTCTACCCTACTCTACCCTACTCTACCCTATTCTACCCTACTCTACCCTACTCTACCCTACTCTACCCTACTCTACCCTACTCTATTCGATTTTTTCTCGCCGTAAAAACCATCCTTGAACTTCAACCAACATTTAAAAAAAAGAATTGGCCAAATTGGTCCAGGCGTTGTTGAGTTATGCGCTTACCAACACATTTTGCGATTCATTTTTATATTATAGATTATGTATTAGTATGTATAATATAATTATATTTTAGACTTAGTATGTAGGTTTATCTTGTGCACTGGATCCTACCCTCGAATATGTTCTCTCTCTATATTTCAAAGGTTTGCTGGGAGAAAACTCATTGCTGAGTTAAGCTCGCCTTTGTACATGAACAGTCTGTATGTCAATTTATTATGTTTTGTTTTTGTGTACAATAAAGAATTAAGAATTAAAAAATCTAACACTTAAATACACACATATGTACAAATATAATATGCCATTTCATGCAACTTAAAAAAAAAATTACTGTGATTTAATATGCAATAATAATATTCCACAACTTTAACACAACGCCATCTAGTCCCAAACTAAGCAGAGCTTGTGCTATACTAGACAACTGATAAACATACATCTATATTTCTAAATACACACATATTACGTGCTTATGAAAAATATCACAAAAACATTTGTCTTGAATGGGAATTTTTCAAGGGGACTAACCACTAGATTACTAGACCCAACAGGCTACTCAAATTATAATTGAGTTAAGTTAAAAGTCAATCAAATTGGTAAGCAATAATTTTTCAATACACTTACTCGATAACCCGCTCTTATCCCACCGCTTTTAGGCACGCAATAGACTGTTTTTCGCACTAGTGCAGTAAAGTGCGCGTGCTCTCCCCCGCCACAATGTATCGTATCAGGTTGATCGCGCGTCGTCCCCGAGTTGCCGGACAACCCCCGTTTATTCAATTCTTTGTAAGTGTATTGAAAAAAGTCGTTTGTACACGTGCAAATTTTACACTGGAGCCCTCGGCTTCATAACACCCTCGCCTACGGCTCGTGCAAATTCCGCCTCGGTCGCAATGACAAACTTTCTGCACTTGTATCAAAATTTAAAAAACAACTGAAAATATTTGGAGCAAACACGTTTGAAAAATCCTCTCTTCGTTCTTGACTACGTCATAAAAGGAAACCTTGTGCAAAATTTTTTCACGCTCCTAGACACTATTGTTTTGGCTGTGCGTTGATGTGTCAGTTAGTCAGTTTTTCCTTTTCTATATTATATAGATGAATGAACGGCGATCAAAATGGAAAAAAATATTGCGCGTAGTATTTTCTAGTAGCAAATTTGTCTAGTAGTAGTAGTCTGTTGGTCTAGTAGTTAGTGACCCTGAATGCTATGCCGGAGGTCGTGGGTTCGATTCCCACACAGGAAAAAAGGTTGTCCGATAAGCACGACCATTTGTTCTGTGTCTGGGTGTAATTTATGTATAATATGTATGTATTTAGAAATATATAAGTATGTTTATCAGTTGTCTAGTACCCATAACACAAGCTCTGCTTAGCTTGGGACTAGGCGGCGTTGTGTGATAGTTGTGAATTATTATTATTATACATGCGCAATGTTATGAATGATTGATTCAATTATGAATTTACCAATTATGACATTTTTTGTGGATAATTCTGGGATTTAATTTTTTAAACTTTTGACTACACAAATATGATCAGTAACGGGTAAAAAAAATGAGGTTCTATCCGAACCACATTCTTTTTTGTACTGATAAAAAAAAAAATAGTGGTTTATAAATAAAAAGTCGAGTCGTACTTCACCCAAAAAATTCGATAACTATATGCTTAATAATGCTCTTTTCTCCAGCCAATTTTTATGAAATAAATAAATAATGAAAAAAAATTGGCTGAAAAATTAAAAATAACTTTTCAATACGCTTACTCGCAAAACCCACTCTTATCCCTACCGCTTTTAGACACGCAATAGACTGTTTTTCGCACTAGTGTGGAAAAATGCTTGAGCTCGTCCCCGCCTCAGTTTATTGTATTTATCGTATCTGGCTGGGTGCTAAGCGACCCTAATGAGTCACGTGTGAACGCCCGTTAATTTATTTCTTCGTAAGTGTATTGTAAAACGTCCTTTGATACATGTGGAAATTTGCCACTGCAGCCTTTAATAATACCGCTTCGGTCCAAATGACAAATTTTCTCTACTTGTATTAAAATTTACTATAATTATTGCCGTACCTGTATGTAATGTTTCATCAGTCAAGTTTTATCTCTGTAACACCCTGTAGTTGATTGGTAGAAAATGCTTCAGGCTTTGTAGTTATACTATATAGGGTGACCGGTAATTAGTGACCGATACTTAAACATGTGATTGTACTCATGATTACAAACAACTTTCCTAGAGAAACTTTTTTTTAGACTCATTAGTTTTATGACAATAACAAAACAGTTGTTTGAAATTCGCGTGTGCGCGCTTGCGATCGCTCAGCTGTTAGCCGCGTAAGGCCATTGTCTCATGTACTTTTCGTACCTTACCTACAATAGTGATAGAGCACCCGCGCGGCTTGCAAACCCATCGGTGTAGGTACCTAAGTTTATTTGGGAAAGTTGTTTGTAATCATAAGGACAATCACGTGTTTAAGTATCGGTCACTGATTAACAGTCACCCTATATGCACACGGGCCTTACCATGACAAAGTCGATGGAGATATACACACACACTATATAGCTCCATCCCTTTAACAGTTCAGTTTAGGTCGTCAAAAGGATCGCGTTGAAAGGTCGTGGTAGGGCCTCAGAATCCTTATTTGCGCGTTTGTAGTAAAAAAAAAAACAAGTTGTGCGTCAAGGCTGCTAAACAATTAGTTTTCCTGATTGTAAACTTTAAAAATATAAGAAAGAAAAATTTAAATTTTTCCTCTTTTTCATGCTTATTTTAAATGGAAAAAAGGAGAGATATTATACTGGCTAATCTCGCTGAGCAAAGCTATCGGCGATATCAATCGTAAGTTTTTAACAAAGATTCTAGCTTTTTTCTGTGTTTCTGTGGCCCGTTTGAACAAAAAAATTACACAGTTAATATTCAAATAAAAGACTGAAAAACAATTAATGTATTCTATGTATCATTTGGGAATGATACCGAAGGGTGAAAGGCTATTTGTTCTAAGCGACATTCGTTCAAAATGGCGCTTCGGACATATAGCCTTTCACCCCTCGGTATGTAAGCGCCACCTCAATGAGCGCGTGTATCGCTGCGAGTTGACGTTGCGAATCGCTGCGGTAATATCGCTACGTCTCTACACATTCAGAGACGTTATAGAATGTCGTGTTAGTACATTAATATTGTAACGATACCCTCGCTTGTGGATTGCATCATTTGAGATGATGTCGACGGGTGAAAGGCTATTGATTCTAAGCAACATTCGTCAAAAATGGCGCTTCAGACAAATAGCATTTCGTTCTGTATGTAAGTGCCAAATCCATGAGCGAATGTATCGCCGCGACATGACGTTTTGTTCGCGATTCGCCGCGATTATATGGCTACGTAGAAACAAGTTATAGAATGTAGTGTTAGGACGATAAATTCGTAGCGATACCCTCGCTTGTGGAAAAATAACAGTGTTATTCAACTTTTGCTACTATTTGTAACAGAAAGTAGTAGCTATCTTGAAGATGAATTCCATTCAGTACTAATTATAAGGGTGGATCTACGCCGGAGACACTATACGAATTTGAGCACGGCTCGCGCTCCGCTTGAGCTCGGCTCCTCCTGCATAGACCTTTAAGAAATATCGTTCTGTAAAATAAAGATTTGTTACAAGCGGGCCTAAGAATTTTTTGTTTGTCCGTCCTTATAATATTTTCACACTTGTCTGAGTCAGAAACTACACGGCTCATTGCGATTATTTTTAGTATTGGCAATAAAATGTAACGCTTTGAAAAATTCTGAACAATGTGTCCAGGTAAGCCTTGACTCAGAACTGTGTAGATAGACTTATAATAATAATTAATATATAATTTTATGATTAGTGAGAATATTGGTGGTTAGGACAAAATCGCCTGTTACGCAACATCAAAAATATGGCAAGATCATAGAACGCCGTGTAAGCTTCACGCAGGCGTACACTAAGCGTATAATGATGAATACGCGTCTATGAAGCTACGCGTCCGTGGACATTAGGCCATAGTTTTGTATGTAAGCTTCACGCAGGCGTACACTAAGCGTATAATGATGAATACGCGTGTATGAAGCTACGCGTCCGAGGACAGTAGGCCATAGTTTTGTACGCAAGCTTCACGCAGGCGTACACCAAGCGTATAATGACGAATACGCGTCTATGAAGCTACGTGTCCGTGGACAGTAGGCCATAGAGTGATTTTGTGCATGGAGTATGGGATTGTTGACGCTTTCGCATAAGCTTTGGCGACGGCTGGTACTGATTGGTGATGGTTTTGTGGTAATAATAATAAGGTGTTTGGCTACTAACGATAATTAAAAAAAATAGAGTGTATTGTATCATCCATACGTATAAAACGTTTTGGGAACACATTTATTGTGCGTGGCTAAGGTGTGGATAAAGTAGAAACACTCTTATTTGGGACAGACACGACACAAAGTAAAAAGGAAGAAAAGTACAGAATGAGCCGAGCGTGCCTGTACCGAAAGGGTGACCACCTCAGCATGCGCTAGAATCCCTTATCGGAGTCTGTTTCCTGATGGCTACAACCTAGGGGTCTTTAAGTCAAGAGTGAATAGGTTACGGTCGCTTAGACAGTGGTTAGGAGCGAGCGTATCAAATATAATATTAACAAATTAACATACGAGTAGATTATCAATTCTTCAGCAATCACTTTGGACTAGTTTATCTTAGTACATAATTATTTTACTAAATGTTTTTGGTTATTACGTCATGCGATTTTGCGCGACATCTTAAATCAAACTTATAGCATTTATTTAATTTAAACTATACAAGAACTTTTGATTTGGCAAAGTAAAAAAACAACGATAATAAAGGCCAATGCTATTGGCATGATTTTCTTTTTTCTTTTCGCCAGAAATGAAACCTATGTTATATGTTAGAGGCCAGTACGAGGAATCAGTAGCAAAAAGAACCAGGTCTTTAAACCGTAACCAAACAAACATAGAAGAGTATAGAAGCATTGCTAGTATATTTTTGTCAGGCGTTATCTATTTTCGTTATATTATAATGAAATGGAAATATAACACGTAATATTATTAAATTTAGAGCATACTTTTTACACTTGCAGTCTATGGGTTGACTACACGCAGAGGGCTTACAGCGCCTTGCGGGTCCAATACAATAACGCATACAGGGCACTGTTGAGGCTGCCGCGTCATTGCAGCGCATCTGGGATGTTTGCGGGAGCACGTATTGATGACTTTTATGCTATCGTACGAAAGCGTGTCGCATCCCTGATGGGGCAGGTACGGGGCAGCGCCAACAGTCTCTTAAAAACCGTAGCGGATAGGACTGATGGCCTTATATTAAAACACTGGACGAGGACGCAAGTGTTGTCCTCAAACCGTGCCCAGAAGTAGTGTTGTGTGTGTATGTTAATTGTTTTTTGATTGTGTAATTTATTTATTATTATTGACATGCTTTATTGAATTTATTTATTTAATTGACAGAGATATATATGTACTAACACTAGTTTATAAGTTGTGTATGTCTTTACTAACCATAATGGATTGTATTATCTTGAAAATAAATTATTATTATTATTAATATTTTGAGGTTTCCATTGATAAAATAGATTAAATTGGTTATTACTGTTATATTTTTTTCACACTTGCAGTTTTTCATCTCAAAAAGTAGTAAAAAAAATAAGTAATAAACAAATCGAAAAGATACGCGTTAGTGTTGTGACTACTTAATGCGTACTCACCATAAAAACCGAAACCAAAACTATATTTAACAATGGGAAATTTAAAATATCAGACATACAGTATTTTTATTTAAGAAAAATAATGCCAATAATAACAAATTATAGCAATATACTAAATTGTCTCTAACTTCGTGTGGTTACGGTTGATAGACATAATTCTCTTTGCTATTGATTTCTCATTCAGTCCTTTAAGACATGGCTTAGGTTTCACTTTTGGCGTAAAGAAAAAAAATTATATGCCAGCAATGTATGAGAAAAGTTTCATTCCCCTTTAAAAGCGTAGATCTCTATGGAGAAGAACGCGCAAGAAACATCTCCCCATTCTTATTTAAGTCTCAAACTGTTAAAAATGTTACGAAAAATAGGTTTTTAGGGACAAAGAACTAGATTTGGAACAAGATACATGTAACCGAGATATTTGTAATTCAGTGTCCATGGAGTTTCTTGCACATTCTTCTCCATAGAAATCTACGCTTTTAAATATGCAATGCGCATCATTTTTCTGACTGACTTCTTGGCAAATCAAAAGTGCCTGTAAATGGTTTATTTGAAATAATTGCTTTGAATCTTTTAATTATTGGGCCTTTCTTCTGGTCTAATGTTTTCTTTTTATAGTTTTTGATTTAAAACAAAGTCATTGTCTTAGAAATTTCATGTCACAATAGTACAAACCCAAAAAAAATAACGCGATCTATAATAAAAGTGTTTCAACAGATTCGCGGTCTCCCCACGCTGGCCCGACAAAGCGGAAGCCGAAATCAAGACCGCGAAAGCCGAAGCCGACAAAAAAGCCGCAGAAGCCGCGGCTAGCAAATCTGAAGAAGCCTCGAGTGCCGGAAGTTCTGGCGAAAAGTCAGACAAACCAGGAAATGCGGGCCAATCTCCCAGTAGTTTTGGTCCAAACTCACAATTACCAGACATTACGGACCCAAAAGTAGGACCTTGGGGCCAAAGTTCCAGCAGTTTTGGTCTAAATTCAATCCAAAATGGAGGTCCAAATTCGAGCTCTTATGATGTGAACGGGGATGAAGAATCAAAGATGGAAAATAAGGACGATTATCCCATTTTATTCGAAGACGAGATAAAGGATGATTGCAAAGGACCTCAGTTCACGTTGACGAAGAAATTGATGCGTGACCTGAAAAGTACATGCTCTAACCTTACTTCTTTGGCTGTTGAGTATTGTAACCTGGACTATAGATCAGTAAGTACGGCTGACTCATTTATTTGACTGGCCTGTTGGTCTAGTGGTTAGTGACCCTGACTGCTATGCCGGAGATCGTGGGTTCGATTCCCACCCAGGACAAATGTTTGCGTGATGAGCACAATCATTTGTTCTGTGTCTGGGTGTAATTTATCTATATTATGTATGTATTTAGAAATATATAAGTATGTTTATTTGTTGTCTAGTACTCATAACACAAGCTCTGCTTAGATTGGGACTAGACGGCGTTGTGTGATAGTTGTGGAATATTATATTATATTATTATTTAGTTATTTATCTTTACTTCAGGCAGATTAACCCATAAATAACCAATGTTAGTAAAATCTATGCTAAGTTAGTATATGTCTTTTATATCTAGGTTTCAAAGAATACCTACTATAAGGATAGATAGTTCTAAGTATAAGAGCCAGCATGTAAAAATATATATTTATGTTATAAATTGGAATAAGCATTGTGATTTAGGAGGAATCAATGGACTTCCAAAATACAGGCATTTCTTGCCTAGTTTGGAATCCAAATGGTCTCAACTAACTATTGACTAAACTAAAAGATGCAACAGTTTTGCACACAAGATTCTGTCCTCAATCTATATTTATTAAGTACCTACCTATAACCCGATATTGTTTAGCTCTTGTGTGTTAATTGGATGTTTTTGGGTCAAATAAAATTATTTATTATCTTTGATTTACTGACTTAGGCTGAGCGCAGACTTGGGTCATGACAGTTTTGAGACAGACCATTGCTTTATAAAAAATATGAAGGGTCAAGCTGTTTAGAAAGAATTAGGTGACAAACACACATAGAGAAGAATTATAAATCCCTATTTTTCAATTATTTCAAAAAGAAATGGGGCTCTATCCGTACCCGTTACTGATGATATTTGTGTAAAATACACAAATACATATTAAAAAACATAACAACTAATCTATGAACGAGATTTTACGGAACCCTCGTTGTGCGGGTTCGTCTGGCACTTGACCGTTTCTTTTTAATTTTTGTCTATCCGTCGGTCTGTCTGCAAAAATAAGTTTACTAGTTATGATATAATTTCCTATTTATTTTTATTTATTTTTTATTTTATTTTAATAAGTACAGTGACAGACTACAGACTAAGACAATCAGCACAATTAAAAATAACTTACAGTACATAAATCTGAAGTCCAATTATTGCTGTACTACTCAAAGTTTAATATCCTTCAGAAACAGAAAAAAACACAGTAAAGGTGAAGTATTATGGAGAAGTTAATAAAGTACACTAATGTACTTACATTTTATATAAACAATTTCTAAATTCGTTAAAGCTGTTCAAAAACAAGTCTACCTTAGGGCATATTATATTATATTGATTGCACATTCTAAATAACGGGTTATTCTCAGAAACATTATTGTTACTAGCGGGAATACCAAATAATTGTGGAGTGCGTACAGATCGAGTTGGTATTTTAAAGTTTAAGTGGTCAAGTTAAACTTTAAAATACCAAAACTAATTTAATGTCAAAGGAGCCATTAGCAATATATGTTTTGTTCACAGACCAACCTACGCCATTTTCCGAATCAACTCAAGAAGCTATCTCTTCGTGGCTCCAGGGTTTACAATTTACCCCTAAACACATCGTATTTGGGCAAAGTACAGGAGAGACTACCGGAACTAGAGGTAAGAATCTCATGTTGTAACAGCTTTACTCGACCTACAACCAAATGCTTTAATCTTACCACAACTTAGCATAGCATAGTCGGCCTTATAATGTTCCCACTGCTGGGACTCAGGCCTCCTCTCTAGGAGAGGAAATGGGCCGTAAACCACCACGCGGGCCCAGTGCGGGTTGGTGGACGTCACATGTCTTCGAATTTTTGGTTCTAAGACATGCCGGTTTCCTTCACGATGTTTTCCTTCACCGTTTTGAGAGCAGTGGTGATGAAATTAATTACACAAAGTAATGCGCCTGGCTGGGTTTGAACCCGGAACCTACAACTCGTTAGTCGAGGCCAACCACTGCTCCTACCACAACTTATCTTATTTTAATCTAATATTTACGTTATTAATTTGCAGTACACCGCAGACTACCCCCCTTTTTCTATTTCAAGTTCTTAAATACCATCCTAAGGTTGTCTGGTAGATATCGCTGTCAGCGATCGCCTTTGTACCCATAGATTTAAGTTAATGTAAAAGTTTTGTTACTATTTTGTTCGATCCAGCCCGTCCCTTGCTCCCCCCCCCCAGTGACGCCCTAAGCCGAGGTCCGTACCCCACAGGGGGTGCCCTTAGCGTGTAGTCGCTTAGTTTTTATGTTTAGTTAAGTAAGCCCTGGCTGGAGGCTTTGATTCTTGAATCGAGGCCGCCACAGGCAAGTCCGGTTAAGCAGCCGACAACCTAGGTTGCTGACCTGCGAGAGGCCACACACAAAAAAAAAAATTTTTTACTATTTTCGTGTACAATAAAGTTTATTCTGTTCTATTCTTACAAGAAAAAAAAAACATTCAAATTAGGTGCTTAACCACCTTACTATACGGACTATTTTTCATTGAATTTGTATCAATATTTTATTAATTTATTTATTTAAGGACACCCATCAATGCGTACACCATTATACATGCTAAAGATTCAGTATTCTTACATTATATAATGTAGCCTTAATTAAAGGCTTATCCTTAACTAGCTTCTGCCCGCGGCTTCACTCGCGTGAATGTAGGTTTCTCCATACAAACTTTGGATCCCAGCTTCATCCCCTCTGAGAGTGAATTTTGGAAAATCCTTTCTTAGTGTTCATCTACGTCATAAATGGGAACCGTGTGCAAAATTTCACGCTCCTAATCCCAGTAGTTTCGGCTGTGCGTTGATATGTCAGTCAGTCAGTTTCCCCTTTTATATATATAGATAAAAGGAGTTATGAACTAATGTATCTATACACTTTAGGCGTGGGAAAAGTGTCATCTTTGTGGTTGGAACATTTGCATCTGAATCACTGAAACGTTCCGAAACAGTGATATTTATCATTTGGAACATCGGTTCAAAAGATACAAACGGAATATTTGAAAAATCGGCTCACAAGATACAAACGGAACATTTGGAACAACGGCTCAAATGCTACAAACGGATCATTTAAAATATCGACTCACAAGATACAAACGGAACATTTTTAAAAACGGCTCAAAAGATAATACAGACACTGACTGTTATGAATCGTGATCTGTTACGTTGCGTCATATACACTAAAAGTTTTATTTATTTGAATTTTGATTTGAGAATAATTTAAAGCAGATGTTTTTAGTTCAGGCCATTAATTATATTTACACTATTTACGTTATAATTTGAATTTTAAAAAGACTGCAGGTCACTTAAAGTAAATAGTGTTTCAGTGTTCCAATTGTTCCAAATGATGCATTTAAAACATTACTGATGTTCCAATCTTTCGGAACACTAAAATGTTTCGGAACAGTGAGTCGGTTCAGTACACACGCCTAATACACATTTTGCTCGACGTTAAGCCAACCAATAAGAAAAGAAATACGACAGCGAAAACATATTCTGAATATTTTAACATTTACAAATTCTAAATATTTATTTATTTATGACAATTTTATTTATTCCTGAGAATTCACTCTCTCACATAAAAAACGTTTTGAGTTTCTCTGCAACTCATACAAAATTGCTAAGATCATTTGAATACTTGCGACTTAAATTGCCAATTCATACCACGACTTTCTATGATAAATAATTTTCAATACACTCGAAAACTCAACTTTGAGTTAAGCTCGCCTATCCATGAACTCTGTCATCGACATATATTGTAAATTTTAATGGTGTAAAAAAAAGAAATAGCATAGCATAGACGGCCTTTTTTTTAATGTTCCCACTGTTGGGACTCAGGCCTCCTCTCTAGGAGAGGGAATGGGCCGTAATCCACCACGCGGGCCCAGTGCGGGTTGGTGGATGTCACATGTCTTTGAATTTTTGGTTCTAGGACATGCCGGTTTCCTCACGATGTTTTCCTTCACCGTTTTGAGAGCAGTGGTGATGAAATAAATTACACAAAGTAATGCGCCTGGCTGGGTTTGAACCCGCGACCTACAACTCGTAAGTCGGGGCTGTTACCACTCGGCCACCACTGCTCTCCAAAAAAGAAATAGATAAAAAAAAGAAATAGATAAAAACAATTTTTCTTTTCCAGTACCTTGACGTATCAGAATGCGACTGGTTCGAACCGGCTTCCCTTATGCCGCTGAGCAAGCTGGTGGGGCTCACTGAACTATACATGAGGGACTGCAAGCGGCTGACTGAGTGCGTAGCCTACGCCTCGCTCGCTACCCGCTACGGTTTCAGGAAGCTCAGGGTAAGTTGACTGCGCTCGGCAAAGACCGGGTCGACGGCGCGTTGTATTTCACCCGCACCTCATAGAGATGTCAGCAAGATTAACAGGACCAGATAGGGCCGATGCCTGCCAGGGCTGGTGATTGTTCGGCAAGAAACTCCACGGTTACTGACTTCAAAAATGAAATTGATTTTACAATATTTCCATATTACAATATTAACAGGTATATGAGGACAGTGTCGACCGGTCAACATTGTAACCAAAAGAACAATAAAAAAAGTGAATAGAAACAGGAATTTTGAACGCAGCTATATGAATTAGATGGTAAGTGTGAGAAAGAGAAGGATGACGGGAAAAGTCTTGAAACATTACAACGTGTCCTAAAGAAGTAATACAAGACGTTGATAAAAGGGTGCAGTTTTGTTTTCTCAATCTCTGAAACCCACTTGTATAAATTCGCGGAGTCTACAGTGTTCTCACATTCACATTATCAAAATAATAAAATATTTATTTTATTTAATGATGGAACAGTTGATATACGTTTACACGATAATGTAGATCAGATAATAATGAGCTACTAGGGAAGCCACATATGCAAAAGCAGTCATTGCCAAACAAGCGTGTCTTCAACGTAGTCTTATTATTGTATAAAAATAACTACAAGCAAGTATCCTTTTCACCTCAGGTATTCAATGTCCGAGGCTCCCTAGTGAGCAGTGGTGTCCTAGTGGTAACGGCCCTGACTTACGAGTTGCAGGTCGCGGGTTGAAACCGGACCAGGCGCATTATTTTGTGTAATTTATTTCATCACCACTGCTCTCGAAACGGTGAAGTAAAATATCGTAAGGAAACCGGCATGTCATTGAATCAAAAATTCGAAGACGTGACATCCACCAACACGCACTGGTCCCACGTGGTTGATTACGGCCCATTCCCTCTCCTAGAGAGGTAGCCTGTGTCCCAGCAGTGGACATTTATAAAAACTTTTTCTCCGCTTAACGACTTGGCAGTCGTCCTGGCTTTGGTGACATTCCAAATCAATCTCTCTTTAAAATATGAACCCCTATGCTGTGTAAAGCCTTAAGGCCTTGTGTACCTTAAGGGCCGAAACTGCGTTAATTATTAATAATAATAATAACTTTATAGACCGTCGGCAAACACGTGATCGGTCTATAATAATAATAATATGCCACAACTATCACACAACGCCGTCTAGTCCCAAGCTAAGCAGAGCTTGTGTTATGGGTACTAGACAACTGATAAACATACTTATATATTTCTAAATACATACATATATATAGATAAATTACACCCAGCCACAGAACAAAGGATCGTGCTCATCACACAAACATTTGTCCTGGGTTGGAATCAAACCCACGACCTCCGGCATAGCAGTCAGGGCCACTAACCACTAGACCAACAGGCGCGGTCCCATACAAAAATGCTCCGTTGCAGTGACCCGAGCGGGCATCCGTCGCGGGGAGCCGGTGCCGCGCCTCCTTTTTGCTACGTATTAAATATTTAGTTCTCCACCGACACGACTACATGCACACCGCAGTAGTTGAACTAGCGACACTGCGCAAGTATAAAATCCGGTTCCCGCAGCACGCGACCCGTGCCTGTCGCGGGCGTCCGCAATTTCGGCCCTCAAAAGAGATATAGCAGTAAGTGACCTCTTTAGATGCCACAGTACCCAATTCACATTTTTGAAGTGAAACTTCTATACGCACGCTTGACTTGGGGAGTAAGCTGGCGAACGCGTGACGTAAGCGTTACGAAAAGTGTGATCGGGCAAGGCGAACGGAAGTTAAGTGGGGGATATAAGCAAGAGACAGCAGTGCGCGCGCACATTTTCTTTCTCTCTTCCTCTCATAGCCAAATACGTTCCGTATATCTAAGCACACTGCAGGCTTATTGTCTGTATCACAGTGTAGGAGATATGTATATGTGTATACATGTATATATTGTACACACATATATATATATATATATATACCGATGGAGCGAAAGAAGTTTCACTTCAGTCGTGTGGTCATAAGCACACTCGTTTTTTACCTCAGGTATTCGACGTCCGCGGCTCCCCACTGGCCGACTCAGAAGTATCAGCTCTAGGCTGGCTACCTCGCTTGGAGGAGTTGTACGTTTCTCCTCCCGAAGACTACAACAACCAGACCGAGCATACACACACATGGAGCACCACCAACATCGAGCATAATGAGCTGGACGCCTGGGAGCAAGAGGTATAGCATCTATAAACACCACAAATTTTTAATTAGTAAAAATACTTAAAGGGATTATTAGAAAAGGTCTTGTTATTATTTAAGTAAAGTCTCAATAAATAATATTCATAAACAGTAAAGTTATTAGCGTTTATTTCTATCCTAAAATGTCACTCAATTTATGGAAATATTGTACACGATTATGAATGAATTAATAGCGATCAAAATGGAAAAATACTGCTAATAATAAATAAGCATTTTGTAGTAGCTTACTTAATTACTATTTTAATATTATACGATTTTTTTCTTGGGTCCCTTCGATTTATTTCTTGGTGAGTTGCCAGTAAGAAATAAATACAGTTAACAAAGTTGGATTAAAAAAAAAAAAATTCTTTCCGTTTCCTCCAGGAACCAGAATACTTCAAGATCAAAGAACCAGAACCCGAGTATGAGCCAGAAGACAAAGATGAGGATCCAGACGAACGGCACGGTGACGTCATGTTCAGCAACCCGTGGTGGTCGCATGAGAGACGGTATGTTATACTTTTTGTAACTAGTTTTTTGTTTCAACTTGTTTTTAAGTAAATGTTGTCGTTTCCTATAACTGGATGTGCTCAGTAATCAGTTACTATATATAGCTTTTATCATTTTTTTTAATATACTGAGAAAAGGCCAATGCAAATGTATTCACATGATTTAGTTTTTTTTTTCGCCAGAAATGAAATCTAGGTTATATGTTAGTGGCCAATACGAGGAATCAATAGCAAAAAGAATCAGGTCTTTAAATAATTATAGAAGCATTGCTAGTATATTTTTGTTAGGCGTTACCTATTTTCGTTATATTATAATGTAATGGAAGTATAATATGTAATATTTTGAGGTTTCCATTGATAAAATAGTAACCTATTTTATCTTTTTTAGTAATTAGCAGTTTTACATAACAATAATTTAAAAAAAAAAGTTGTAAATGAATCGAAAAAATACGCGTTGGTGTTGTGATAGTGATTGACACTAATGAGTACTCACCATAAAAACCGAAGCTAAAACTATATTTAACAATGGGAAACTTAAAATATCAGACATACAATATTTTTATTTAAGAAAAATAACGCCTGATAACAAACTATAGCAATATACTAAATAGTCTCTAATTTCGTTTGGTTACGGTTGTTAGACATAATTCTTTTTGCTATTGATTTATTATACAGTCCTTTAAGATATGGCCTAAGTTTCACTTTTGGCGAAAAGAAAAAGAATTAAATGCCAGCTATGTATGGGAAAAGTTTAAAGGTACACGCAAGGGTGGATACCCTTGTACCTTTACCTTCAACCAATTATAGACAGAATAGTTTTATTATACGTGTGAGTGGACAGTTCAATAATATATGCAAGCAGCATAACTTGGATCCCTTTACGATTAGTGTGGCGTCGCGGCGTCGGCCAGAAGACACATAAGCCATAAGGTTTTTTTTTAAGTAGCCTTTAAATTGTTTCCCCAAATTTCTGTAATGTTTTTATTATTACTCGTTTTTCTGCGTTTGTAGTTACTACTCATTTAACACTTGCAATTGACTTTGTTTATGTAACTGTAACATTTTAATAAGCTTAAATCATTGTGTAAAGGGTGTTATGCTCACTTCTCAATTTTAAAATTCTGACGCTATAAGTGAGGACTTGTAATTAATTGGCTTGCTGTCTTCCATGTTTGTTTTCATTTTTAGTTTGTTTAAGCTGTAAGTCCTCCAAGCTGTAATAAATCTATATATATATAAAAGGAGAAACTGACTGACTGACATATCAACGCACAGCCGTAATTACTGGGACTAGGAGCGTGAAATTTTGCACAAGGCTTCCTTTCATGACGTAAGCAAGCACTAAGAAGGGATTTTTAAAAATTCGACTTTTAAGGGGGTGAAAGGGGGTCCAAAGTTTGTATGGAGAAACCTGTTTTCATGCGAGCGAAGCCGCTAGCAGAAGCTAGTAAAAAATTAAAAAAAGTATTTCTGACGAATTTTAATGTCCATATTATGTTAGTAACTGAAACTTAGAACTATATTAGTATAATATTCAAATGCATTAAAATATTAGTCAATTAATTCACAAATTAAAATAAGTCATTTCAAAAATCATAATATTCGTCAAACATAACACACAACAAATAAATAGTTTATAAAACATGCAGTTTTATATACCTTATCCCATACTGGTGACTCTGGGCTTTCAGCGATCAGCTTTAGGATTCTGTTACCACTGCCCCTAATTCGACGCATGCGTGGGGCTGACTTTAGATATACAGTCGACTTTCCTTAGTTCGATGCTCGAAGGACTTTTAAAGTATCAAGAATATTGCGAGTGAAATATCAGAAGTGGTACAAGTCTACAAATATGTTCAGTGATAACAGGAATGTTAGGTTATGTGTGCCTAAATTAAAGCTAAATGAGATCGAGATATTTTTTCCAAGTCGGCTTTGAGTTTTAGAACAGAGAACATGTCCTATCAATCCGTGTATTTGTAAATAAATTATTGTTAATAGAATAATAAATATGAAATTGTGTTGTCAATGTGAATGTGTGTGTGTGTGTGTTATAATTTGCCTGCTGCGATACCATAAACTTGAAGACATGTGACATTCACCAACCCGCACTAGGCCCGCGTGGTGGATTACGGCCCATTTCGCTCTCCTAGAGAGGAGTTCTAAGTCCCAGCAGTGGGAACATTATAAAGATGATAAGGTTTATTATTATTATGAATAAGCGCTTGCGAAATTGCCATTGCAAATTTAAGAAGCGTGGAGAGAGCGTTCGTGGAGAGGTCACGCGCGAATATGTGTATGATTTTGCGAATATATTGACTGGCCTGTTGGTCTAGTGGTTAGTGACCCTGACTACCATGTCGGAGGTTGTGGGTTCGATTCCCACCCAAGACAAATGTTTGTGATGACCACGGTAATTTGTTCTGTCTACGTATTATCTATCTATTTATGTATATAAAAATGAATAGCTGTTTATTATTTTAACAAAATAAACGAAAATACGATTCACGTAAATACAAGATGAATGAAGTATAAAACGTCAATGACACAATTTTGGCAGTCCTGAAACTTTAATGAAATAATTCGCTGCCATCTTTCGCTGGCCAGACTCTATATTTTCGTTAACTATGTAATTAAGAATTATGTAATTTAGCGTAGCGAATTATCTTAAAGAAAACTTTTATATTTATGAGAACAATAAATAATTAATTGTTGACAATTTGACAAATTAGAATGTCATTAAATCCATGTCGTTCGTTCACGAAAACGTTTATGTATAAAAGCAATTTTTTTTATAATAAATAGGATAAGTCACTACAAGGGATCTGTTTTTTGCCGGCGGAACCCTAAAATAGAAAAATCATAATTTTTGACAGGCCTGTTGGTCTAGTATTTAGTGACCCTGACTGCTATGCCGGAGGTCGTGGGTTCGATTCCAACCTAGGACAAATGTTTGTGCGATGAGCACGATCATTTGTTCTGTGTCTGGGTGTAAGAAATATATAAGTATGTTTATCAGTTGTCTAGTGCTCATAACACAAGCTCTGCTTAGCTTGGGACTAGACGGCGGTGTGTGATAGTTGTGGAATATTATATTACAATATTAACAATTTTATTTCTTACCCCACAGCATAATCGTGATACAGCCGAACGCCAATCGTCAGCTTGAAGAACACTATCCACTGATGCAGCGTCAGCCACCGAACATTGCTGAAGAAAATTTACGAGTACCACCTCAGCAAGGGCCTAGAATACCCAGACCAGGAGATCCACCGGTCGAAGATATAGCTGTAGCCCCAGGTGGACTACCACCTATACGT
The DNA here is from genome assembly GCA_961205895.1 of Mythimna pallens. Taxonomy (NCBI): domain Eukaryota; kingdom Metazoa; phylum Arthropoda; class Insecta; order Lepidoptera; family Noctuidae; genus Mythimna; species Mythimna pallens. The sequence goes on along the minus strand of OY540851.1, from coordinate 10,153,519 downwards.
TGCGGCTTACCTGGCTCCATAGACATCGTTGCAGGTGACCTAATCCCTCGTCCTGTACGTCAGCCTGTACCCATCGATCCACCAACGCCGGGTCCTGTACACCCGAAACCGGTGCCAACTGATCCGCGAGATGACTCTCTACTGCGACAGGGCACGGCAAATGTAAAAGCGGGCCCTACGAATCAAAAGCCGGGTACTTCAAACCCACGACAACAAGAATCGGGTCCGTCAAACCTACAAGCGGGTCCCGCTATCTATCGGCCGAGTTCTGTTAACTTACATCCGTGTCCCCCGCACCCACGGCCGGGTCCTTCATACCTACCAGCGAGCCCAGGTCCTGTAAACCCACAAGCGGGTACCTCACACCCACGACCTGGTCCAGGGAACCCACAATCAGGTTCATCAAACACACAAGCGGGTCCTGAAATGTATCGGCCGGAGTCTGCACACTCGCAGGCGGGCACCTCACACCCGCGACATCTTTCTGCAGGCCAACAAGCAGCTCCTGCATATTTACAACCGGGTCCCCCAATCTTACGGACAAGTGGAAGCGCACATTATATTACAGCAAACCTACTATCGGGTCTCGCATTATATCGGCCAGATCCTTTAGTAGACCCACGAGGAGGTTATCCACACCCACAAGCGGGTTATTCACACCTACAAGCGGGCCCTTCCAACTCACAAGCGGGTTATTCACACCCACAAGCGGGCCCCTCCAACTCACAACCGGGGCCCTCAAACTCACAGCCGGGGCCCTCAAACTCACAACCGGGGCCCTCAAACTCGCAACCGGCGCCCTCAAACTCGCAACCGGCGCCCTCAAACTCACAACCGGGGCCCTCAAACTCGCAACCGGCGCCCTCAAACTCGCAACCGGCGCCCTCAAACTCACAACCGGGGCCCTCAAACTCACAACCGGGTTCCTCAAACTCACAACCGGGCCCCGCAAACCAACCAGGGTCCAAAGCCGAAAAGCGTCGAATCAGCATTACCATCGATATCACGAAGCGCCGTCGAGTCCAAGAAACAGACGAAGAAATGGAGTTACCAATTGACCCAAATCCAGCTGTTCCAGTACCTCTTCCAGAAGAATGTCCTAGGTTGAGGCCGGAAGATGGAGAAAATCCTCAACCTGGAGCTAACCCAGAGCCTGGCTGCGTCAGGTTCCGACGGCACGGTCGCCGACCCATAGTGCATATAGACGTCGACATCCATAGACCAACGGCCTCACAGATCGGTGCCCACGTAGGCTACCACCTAGTCTCTGATTCGGCGTTACTACGCTTCGGTAGGGCGGAAAATGAAAACGTGAATTACGTTCATATAGGCAGGAATGGTATTCACCATGGATCAGAATCGGGAAGTCGCCCGGATAGGTCCAACTTGCGCATATTGTCCGTTACTGGTTACAGAAATATTACTGACCGAAGTCTACAGCATCTGGTCACGGCTGCCCCATATCTGCTTCACATTGATTTCTCTGAGACAAATGTCACTCCAAGAGGTGTCGAGCTATTCAAAGCCATTAGACCTGAATGCGAAGTGATATATAGCGAATTTAGTCGATTATCCTAAACTGTAGAAATGGCGGATTTTTTTTTTAACGGATTAATTTTATGGACGATGTTTTTTGTTCATCAATTTTTTTTTCTTATTTCTGCACTTAAGTTGAGAAGAATATTTTTGGAAAGGTCCGTTGTAAGAAGGTTGAAAAAATTGAATATGGTAAGCATAGTGGTCGAATATTTATTGAAATGCCAGGATTAAAGTGATGGAATAAAGATCTGTGGTTTGCTAAGTCTCGAAATGTCGCAGCTTGGGTTAAAGAATCAGGAAAGTCAGGGTCAAAAATATCACAAAATTTCATTCGCAAAAATTGCAATTATATAATTTGATAAAATTCGGGATAGGTCGACTTAAGTCAGAAATTTCCGATTCATATGCCGAAAACGTGATGGCGCCTAGCGCGCAGTGCGGCCAGTTACGAACATTTTCAACGATGGGTTAACTTCGCCACTTGCCAGGCGACTCGCTAGGTTCTAGGCGACTCGCTAGGTTCTTGGCGCCAAGCGCGCAGTACTGCTGGTCACGAATATTTTACAACGTTAGTTCTACTTCGCTACTCGCCAGGCGACTCGCTAGGTTCTAGGCGACTCGCTAGGTTCTTGGCGTCAAGCGCGCAGTACTGCTGGTCACGAATATTTTACAACGTTAGTTCTACTTCGCTACTCGCCAGGCGACTCGCTAGGTTCTGGGCGACTCGCTAGGTTCTTGGCGCCAAGCGCGCAGTACGGCTGGTCACGAATATTTTACAACGTTAGTTCTACTTCGCTACTCGCCAGGCGACTCGCTAGGTTCTAGGCGACTCGCTAGGTTCTTGGCGCTAAGCGCGCAGTACGGCTGGTCACGAATATTTTACGACGTTAGTTCTACTTCGCTACTCGCCAGGTGACTCGCTAGGTTCTTGGCGCTAAGCGCGCAGTACGGCTGGTCACGAATATTTTACGACGTTAGTTTTACTTCGCTACTCGCCAGGCGACTCGCTAGGTTCTTGGCGCTAAGCGCGTAGTACGGCTGGTCACGAATATTTTACAATGTTAGTTCTACTTCGCTACTCGCCAGGCGACTCGCTAGGTTCTAGGCGACTCGCTACGTTCTAGGAGACTCGGTAGGTTCTAGGCGACCCGTTAGGTTCTAGGCGCAAACGGGTACTGCGACCGGTTACGAACATTACAACGTTGGTTCTACTTCGCTACTCGCCAGGTGACTCGCTCGGTTCTAGTCGACTCGCTAGGTTCTAGGCGACTCGCTAGGTTCTAGGCGACTCGCTAGGTTCTTAGCGCCAAGCGCGCAGTGCGGCTGGTCACATATATTTTATGACGTTGGTTCTACTTCGCTACTCGCCAGGCGACTCGCTACGTTCTAGGCGACTCGCTAGGTTCTAGGCGACTCGCTAGGTTCTTAGCGCCAAGCGCGCAGTGAGGCTGGTCACGTATATTTTATAACGTTGGTTCTACTTCGCTACTCGTAAGGCGAGTCGCTAGGTTCTAGGCGACTCGCTAGGTTCTAGACGCTAAGCGCACAATACGGCTGGTCACGAATATTTTACAACGTTGGTTCTACTTGGCTACTCGCCAGGTTCTAGGCGCCAAGCGCGCAGTGCGGCTGGTTACGAACATTTTTATTGCTAGCCTTTGCGTTTCGGCTATACGATCGGATCTGAGTATATTGATTCATACAAATAATGATGAATTTTATATGAAGTGTCAAAGATGCAATCACCAATTTTGGTGTAAATTTAAAGAAAGTTTATTTCGTAGTCATATTTAATATATTAAGCTTTATGAATTTTAGATTCGACCTATGATTAATTTGTAGAATTATCACAAAATTTGTTTTTATTTCAATTATTAGGGAAATTAGTTTTTCAAGGTCACTTGAAGCACAAATCGTTAAATGCATTTAAAGCTACTGCTTAAAATATAATATAATTCAGTCATCAAAAAAAATTAATACATTTGGCGTACCGAAGTCTGTGTTTCCTGATTCCAACCTAGGGGTATTTCAGTCAAGAGTGAATAGGTTACTTCTAGGCAAGCGTGCTCCATCGTCGGCCACATCGTCGCTTGCCATCCAGGTGAGATAATAGTCAAACGCGAGCCTACCCATAACTAAAAAAAAAACAGAGGAATTGAGGAACACCTCCTTTTTTGGAAGCCGGTTAAAAAAACACTATAAATAATAAAGGCGAATGAACCATTTTCCATATTGTTGCTGGCATGTAATTTTTTTTCTTTTCGCCAAAAGTGAAACCTAGGCCATATCTTAAAGGACTGTATGATAAATCAATAGCAAAAAGAATTATGTCTACCAACCGTAACCGAATGAAGTTACAGACTATTTAGTATATTGCTATAGTTTGTTATGAGGCGTTATTTTTCTTAAATAAAAAAAAATTGGTTGCCTGTAAAGTCGGTATACGGGCGAAAGTTTTACGTGACAACGACTTTGAGTGGCGGGCTTTCACTTTTTATGTCTGTCTCTCTCGCTCTTAGGCGGGCTAACCATGCCCGAGTGGAAGGGACGCGTGCCTCTCACTCGCTCTCATTGTGAGCGCATAACGTGAGCGGAGCGTAACGCAGTTTCTTGAAGTGTCACCCGGCAAACCAATTTATAAGACGTTGTCACGTCAATACTGTATGTCTGATATTTTAAGTTTCCCATTTTTAAATATAGTTTTAGTTGCGGATTTTATGGCCCACGCATTACATAGTGTCAATCATTAACGCGTATCTTTTTGATTAGTTTATAACTTCTATTTTATAATAGTTTTGTTGATGAAAAACTGCAAGTGTGAAAAAAATATAACAGTAATAACCAATTAAATCTATTTTATCAATGGAAACCTCACAATATTACGTATTATGTTTCCATTTAATATAGCATACATATAGCATAGTCGGCCTTTTAATGTTCCCACTGTTGGGACTCAGGCCTCCTCTCTAGGAGAAGGAATGGGCCGTAATCCACCACGCGGGCCCAGTGCGGGTTGGTGGATGTCACATGTCTTTGAATTTTTGGTTCTAGGACATGCCGGTTTCCTCACGATGTTTTCCTTCACCGTTTTGAGAGCAGTGGTGATGAAATAAATTACACAAAGTGGCTGGGTTTGAACCCGCGACCTACAACTCGTAAGTCGGGGCCGTTACCACTCGGCCACCACTGCTCTCAAATTCCATTTAATATAATATAACGAAAATGGGTAACGCCTGACAAAAGTATACGGTTACGGTTTAAAGACCTGGTTCTTTTTGCTATTGATTCCTCGTATTGGCCTCTAACTTAGTTTTCATTTCTGGCAAAAAAGAAAAATGTAAATTATGCTATTAGTTTGCACTGGCTTTTATATTTAACTAAAAAAAAAAAAACAATTTAGTATTACGTCTTTTTTTAACTGAGAGGGTTGTCTAGATTATTTTAACCTTTTCACGAACAAGAACTGTCAAACTGCAGGGGCGCCATAAATAAAATGGTGGCGGGAATATGACTTTTTACAAATAAAAACGAAAAAAAAAAAATTTGAGGGTAGAGACTATAAAATATAATGCGTTTAATTTATAGGAAATTTATCCAAGAACGTAAGTAATCAAACTTGTTCATGCAAAAGTAGTCTCTAAGTGTTGAAAATAGGGCCTTCAATGAAGTGGGAGAGAGTGAACGCCGGCGGTCGCTTGACTTTCGGCCGAATACGCGATGACGTCACGCCGCGCGACCGCCGGCGTTCGCGTGGCTCTCAAAAGGTTCCGTAAATAAATACGTTTTACGGCCGCCTATCATATATTAATCAACATACAACTTACCGACTTAAAAATTGCAAAAAAAAACTTAGAAAAATATGCCCGTTAACAGCTTCCGTCGGTTTTGTCCGACGAGTGTTTTCGCGTCCTATTCGCCAGGGTCGTGTGTTAGCGACTGGGTACTCCATCTCGTTTAGCTCTTCAATCCCCATAGGTGACAGAAGAGCTGACGAGATGGAGTATTTGGTCGTAGATGTCCGACCATGGCCGAATAAACGCGAGATTGTTTGTCGGGTATATTCGACGTAAATGTTTAAAAGGTTAAGCAGCGGTGAATGCATTGAATGATTAGTGGCTTTAGTGAGCTTCAACCAATAGTTTTTCATGAGTTTTGACTGTAAAATATTACAGTTTCGTTTCGCCAAATTAAAAAGACAGAATCATCCTATTTTATAATCCTATGGCTTTGATTTTTTACTAAAAAAGGCAGTAAGACAAAATACTGGCTGATTTTTGTAAAACTATCAATTTTTTTTCCATGTCAAGTAAAAAATCAAGAGGTAAAAATAGGTTTCTCCATACAAACTTCAACGCTCGTTTTACCCTCTTAGGGGTAGGGTTTCGTAAAATCCGTTCTAAGCGGATGTCTACACCCTATAAGTAACCCTATAATTTTAAGTTTGTAGGTGTTATAGTTTCAGAGATCTCGTGATTAATCAGTGAGTGGTATTTCGCTTTTATATACACCTATTTCGATGTCTGATAATAATGCATGGAAAAATTTGGGATAGTGATACGAAAAAATCGGTTCGTACAAATTATAGTACGGTCATTATATGTTGTCACTCCGAAGTTGACGTTCCGAACTATCATGTATACTCGAAAATTATCTCGATACGCATTCGCCATATGATTAACTGCCTCCGTCGGATATATGCGACGAACACTTTCGTTTATTCCACCAGGGTCGGACATCCACGACCAAATACTCCATCTCGTCAGCTCTTCTGTCACCTATGGGGATTGAAGAGCTAAACGAGATGGAGTACCCAGTCGCTAACACACGACCCTGGCGAATAGGACACAAAAACATTCTTCGGGCCAATCCGACGCGGGTGGTGTCGAAGTTCGGAGCAGTCAAGATATTTTGCCTGTACTGTATACAGGGTGACTGGTAATTAGTGACCGATACTTAAACACGTGATTGTACTCATGATTACAAACAACTTTCTCAAAGAAACTTTTTTTATATACTCACTAGTTTTATCACAATAACAAAACAGTTGTTTGTAATACGCGCGCGCCTGCGACCGGCGACCGCTCAACTATTTTTAGCCGCGTAACGCAGCCGTACCTACAATAGTGATAGAACGCCTGCGGCTTGCAAACCCAACGGTGTACGTAATCAGTGTATGTACCGGATTCAAACAGCTATTTTGTTATTGTGATAAAACTAATGAGAATATAAAAAAGTTTCTTTAGTAAACTTGTTTGTAATCATGAGTACGATTACGTGTTTGAGTATCGGTCACTAATTAACAGTCACCCTATATATGCAGGGTGGATTTTTGATATATGGCACTAAAGGCAGGTGCTTAATCCGTTGTAGCTACATGAAATCGCTTTTAGAAGACAATCCTTACATTTTAAGTATTTTTTCTGTTAAAAGTGCAAAAATTACGGTGACTTCTGTAACTTTTTTTGCCATGCATTAGATATTTAAACAAGTTTTTTTACAGTCCGTTCAACCGATTTTGACCTCTATTCTGTAGATATAAGGATGGCATTAAATGCAAAAAATTGGTTACAATGTCAACTATTTACTGCAGCCGCCATTTGTCATGCCACCAACGCAATAAAAGTTAAAATCGGTTGAACGGACAGTAAATAAATAATTGTGTAAATGTCTAATCTTATTCTTATTACCTAAACTGAACTGTTTAAGAGAGTGAGCTATATAGGATGTATTGCTCCATCCGTCTTTCTCGCTCGCACACTTGACATTTGAATACGTCATGTTAAGTCCCCTAAGATTGATTTCCTGTAACTGCTACGGTAAGAGGTGCCTTGCCCTTACCGCCTCCTCTGAAAGATCCACCCTGTGTACACGTCACACCTACAGAAGAAAATCTACTATTATATTTGAAATGATTCTGCATGCTTTAAGTTCCGTAATATAAGATGGGGTATTTATATTGATGTTTCGTGTTATATTAAATATAAATGTCTGCGTGTCTATTTAATGACTTTAGAATTAATATTTAAATATATTTTAGTGTAGGATAAGGTATGTTTGGTTTTCAAGTAATATTAAGGGTTATTTTTAGAAAATGTTCCACAGGAGGCCAAAATTCGCTTCACATTCACAGAAAAAACAATTTGCATCGCGGTAATCTAAACTACAAATTAGAGTTAACGTTACAAAAATCCAACATCGCACAATCATAGTGCTTGATCAAAAAAAAAAACACAACAACAATAAAACACAACAACAACAACAACAAAACATAATGAACAAAACATCAATCAACAAATTAGTAATAGAGTAGTAAAGTTGTAAGTATTAATCTTAATATTGCAGACATTCATTTTTATAAGAAAAATATTATATTTACAATATATTTTCCCTGTTCACACAACGCCATCTAGTTTCGATGTAATCGATACTTAATTTCAAAGTATCGATACTGTAAGTACTTGATATCGGAGAAAAGTATAGCGTACTTGTATTTACTCGTATCGTTTCATCCCTACTCATCACACAAACTTGTCCTGAGTGGGAATTGAACCCATGACCTCCGACATAGTTGTCAGGGCTACTAACCACTAGACAACTTAATATTACTTGAAATTCGTCCTAATAATATGTAATTAAGTATGTGATGTTTATTAATAACAATAGTCGTATCTCAAAATTGAATACTGTCATTATTCAATGGTCAAATTTCCAAAATATGTTTTTTATTCAAATTTTGACGACTCTCGCGTATACTATCGAAATCGAAAAATTACATCTTCATTTTATTGCACTAAAGGCAAGTAGAGAAAGAGCTTCATAATTCTATATGTAAATTATGTACCTTATATCTTCTACTGTATTTCAAATTGAACAGAATCGAAAGTGCATTGAATTCAATGTTTTGACGGTATTATGTAATCAGAAAATGTAATTTTTTCAATTTCGATAGTATACGTGGAACCGTTGATTTATGCTATTTTCTTTATACACTAAATTAATTTTTTTAAATGATAGAGAAATATTTCACTTGCACAAAGAAACATATGAAATAACTTTAATATGTGTGACCTGAAACTCAAGCATTGATCAGAAATCAGAAACGTTTATTTCAAATAGACCAATTACAGGCACTTTTGAATTGTCAAAATGACGGACAGTCAAAAAAAAAATCAAGTGAAGCTAAATTACTCGATCCAAAGCGTAGATCTCTATGGAGAAGAACGTGCAAGAAGAAAATGGACACTCTTTTAAATTATGAGTTACATAAATCTATTAATCATAGATCAACTAAGAAAGATTCTTCTATGGCTTTCTTCCCAACTAGCTTGGGGTTTTCTTCCAGTATAACCGAATGCGGCTAAATATCCGTGTTTTACGTGAAACGACTGCCTAGTAGATAAATCTATTATATAGCAGATTTACAGGGTTCTTTACTGGATTACTTTTACACAATATTTTTTTTTTGGTGGGATTTTCCAAAGACATCTCCCCCTCTTCAGCGGTGTGTGGCGCTCTTGTGGGTCATACTTTTACTGACTAAAAACCCACTCCTATTCCTTAATTGCAAGGGGCGCCGACTTTTAGAAAACCTCATGGGTGCTTATGCTCATTTGATGACTCGAAAAAGTGGCGAAGTGTGAGGAGAGAAATGCACACTGATCGACCGACAAATAAATAAATGTCCTACTTACATACTTCATAATCATAATAAATTGAGACGACATCACATACGTTGTCCTGGTACCAAACTAAGGTTATCCCTTGTACTATAGAAACTAGAAACAACGCAGGTACCACAAACACCCAGACCCAACACAAATATCTATTTCATCAACAAATATTAGTGTTGGTGCGGGAATCGAACCCGCGACCATTGCGTCTCAACCGGCGCTCTAAACCACTGCGCTAAATGGGTCGTCAAGTAATGAAAAAACGCCCATCAAAGGGATTACTGATCTGTTTTTTTATGTCTATTTTGTCAGGGGTGCTTGGCACCTACTGTTTATTTCTCATGGGTGCTCGAGCCCCCGAGCACCCACGGAGTCGGCGCCCCTGCCTCATTGCCTTCGTTCCAGGGCCCCCGGGTTTCACTTTCACACTACCCGTGGAGATAATACCCGTGTTTCCAATATATCTAGATAAACATTTGTAATAACGTCATAATCACGTAAGAACGCTTGTATAAAAATGTATCTCTGGTTGATCACTCTTAACCTACTTTCCGACGAAATGTAATCGTGTTGATCAATGGTTGAGTATTCCAAAACAAGGGTTGCAAGTATTAAAAACTATTGTGTTGCCATTATATTTAATGCACTATGATTTTCTCAGATCTCGGATAAGTAAATGTTTAGTTTAAGTAAGTAAATTAATGTAAAACAAATTATATGTGATTTGTTAGGCGCTACACTATTTTAAGGGGTGTTAAACACGATGGAGGGGATTTGAAGTAAAGAGGATGTTGAGGGTGAATTTTCCTATACAACATGTTTTTTTTTTAAATCCCATAACTCAAGGTTTATATTCTATAAGGAAAAATAATACTAAAAGTCCTAGAATATGTAGTCCAAAAATGCATAGTTTCGAAGATATCATCAATCATAATTAATTTTATACATCAAAAATTGTCACCCATATGACAAATCTTTACTTTTGCGACGTTGCCAAACTTCGCAGTAGTGTAGTTAAGTTATGACAGCGGTAATAATGACATTACATATTCGCACTGTCATATTTTATGTAAGGGTGTTTCTACATTAATAATCGTGAACTTATGTATGGAAAATGAAAACAAAAAAAAAAGATATGTACCTAATTGAAAAATAATTCATATGCCAGTTGATTCTTTGACATGGTCTCATTCATACCCCAGAGTTATGGGATATAAAAAAAAAACACATTGTATATAACGCTGTCAGTAAGTAAGTCAATTTGTCACTTGACTAATTTTTGTAATATTACTAGCGGAACAAATAAATTGAGATCACGATTGCAGTGCCAACTACCGGATCAATTGTATTTTCAAACCACTAGTGATCCACTCAAATATACCCACAAAGTTTCCTAACTCGACACTTTTTTCGTCACTTTAAACTACATGAGGCCGGTGTTTCCTAGCTGACTACCTTGAGAAGAAACTCCGAAACAAACGCAGGGGTCAAAGTCTCTTTTTAAGTCCATACAGTAAATATGTAAAGGTCAAATCGTATAAGAACCTTGCAGATTAGTGTCCGAGATGGTCTTTTGAGGAAAGAATCAGACAGACTAGAATGGACCTGTCCAGTCAGTGCAAGCATTTGTCAGTATTCGTGTAGCTCAACTCAGGACTACTATCACTAATATCAGCAGAAAAAGTATTTATGATTATGCCAATAATGCCTATTCTAATAGATCAGTTGATATACGAATAATATTTTTAAAACAATGTGGACAAAATCACTTTTTAATTAGGAAAGAAAATATCCTGTAAAAAGTCCTAACTGTCGGTAAGTTTTTTTTTTTTTTGATAAAAAATAAATGGCCCGTTTTGACATTTGAGTAATACCCTAGAATGTAACTTGGAACGAAACTGAAAGAAACAATAAAATAATTATTAATTACATAGTGTTTTAAAAAAATACATACACATTTTATGGCGCGTTAAATAATATGATGGAGTATTATGGATAGAGTATATACTGCGAGTATTCTTTTAGCGTACTTAAGTATATGTTTTGACAGATGTCAAAACGGCCATTTTATTTTTTGACAACTTTAGTCGTGTTGTGCGATAGAGGCGCAATTGCAGCGATATACTCGCAGCGATACAATCGCAGCGATACACTCGCTTGTTAAGATGGCGTTTGAAATGAAAGAAGGTATTATTCGTAGCGCTAATTAACAAGATATTCTAGGTATAAGTTAGGTATGAATTTTTGATATGAAGGATGTAAATAAAGTTAGAAGGAAAATAAAAGGGAGAGATAGATAGATATCGTATCCCTGTTATTATACAATGTATGTATATGTCATAATCTTTGAAAAAGGTGTGTAAAACATAAATGCATAATTATAATAGTATTGTAATTCAGAAAGTGGGTAGTCAATCAAAAGTATATGTAGGTAGGTGAATCTGTTGAAGTAATTTCATGGAAAACAAATTAAATTTCTTTTTGGTAATGTCTAGCATTTATTTTAAAAAGCTGCAAAAAATGTTCTGCCATTTAATTACATAATAATAATACTGCTATGCCATTTAATTATTTAAAAAAATAATGGGGAGGCCTTATTTATTTATGGGGAGGATTTATTTCCAGACCTACCTTAATATACACAAAAAATAAATCATAAAAATCAATCACAAAAACTGTAACACGAGATTTTTAAATACTAGAAGATAAATCATATACAGAAAAAAAATACTTTATGCATAATCTACATAAATAAAAGGAGAAACTGACTGACTGACATATTAACGCACAGCCGAAAGTACTGGGAGTCGGTGCGTGAAATTTGGCATGAGGTTTCCTTTCATGACGTAGGCGAGCACTAAGAGAGGGTTTTCAAAAATTTACCCCCTAAGTGGATGAAACGGGGGTCCAAAGTTTATATAGACAAACCTAATTTTACGCGAGCGAAGCCGCTGGCAGAAGCTAGTCTCTAAAAAACCTTTTTTCAAATCCATTCAAAATTAAGTAAACTGGTGGAATTGAAAATTGACTAGTAACAGGAAAAATATAAAATGAAAAAATACAATGGAAACCCTTTTTTTTCCAGTTAATTTATTTATTACGGCAATCCAACGTGTTCGCAAAACATTAACAGAAAAATAATAATCTTATCAATAAAAAATTATCACAATGAAGGTGCACAGCACTTACAGAATTTAGTTTACTAATATTAATTATATTTTGAAATAATTGTTCAACATTATACATTCAATAGATAATAGAATAAAAAACGGAATATGGAAATATTATAAATCAATCAATTAAATAAATTATGTCAGATTAAATGTAATTACATTAGAATCCATTAAATTACATTACAGTTGTTTCTTTCATGAAATTATTTCGACAGGTTATAGGGTAAAAACGGCAAAATTCAAATTTTGTAAAATGCGCTACAAATACCTGTAAAATGTAAGACAAAGTTAGGTACGTAGTGGTACAGTCGACGCCAAAAATAATATTTTGTATATACGAGTTTAGTGACAAATTTATAAGTTGTATGACTGTTCCTCAATTTATTCCTGTTTTGAACTACAAAACCATGCCTTTGTTCCACCAAAAATGCTAATTGTGCATTAAAATATGCTTTTCTAACAAGAAGGGGATGACGGGGTCTGTGTTAGTTCGCTTCGCTCGCTCACCAGACCCCATCATCCCCTTCTAACCTAACCTATCAGAGTCAGAGTGCCCCAAGTCCCAAAATAATTGAAAGAAAAAACTCCATTTGGAGTACAATTTAGTGTTTTTAGTGTAAAATAAGATTTTTCATCATCTTATCGTGTTGTGGTGATTAAGGCCTGCTGTCCACAGACGGTTAGCTTCATAAACGCGTATTCTTACATACAAGCGTTTCATACTTTTGTATGTAAGCTGTGAGCAGGCGTACACCAAGCGTATAGTGACGAATACGCGTCTGTGAAGCTACGCGTCCCTGTGCAGTAGGCCTTCGCGCTTAGTATAAGTGAAACCAAAATCAGCGTCGCCTTTTCCCAACTTTGTGGGGTCGGTTTCTAGTCTAACCGGAGGCGGCTGAAAACCAGTATTTTATATGAAGGAACTACCTATCTGAGGCGATACCACGAGCTCGTTAACGCCATCCAATTGACGACCTAAACTGAACTGTTAAAGGGATTGGAGCCATATAATATTCCACAACTATCATAAAACGCCGTCTAGTACCAAACTAAGCAGAGCTTGTGTTATGAGTACTAGACAAGTGATAAACATTCATATACATATATTTCTAAATACATACATATTATAGATAAATTACACCCAGACACAGAACAAATGATACTAATCACACAAACATTTGTCCTGGGTGGGGATCCAACCCACTAACCACTAAACCAACAGGCCAGTTGAATATAAGGTCTATCCCTTTTTCTCGCTCTCACGCTTGACATTTTAATTAACATGGCATGGTAAAGCCCCAGGTTAGGCCCTAAAGATCTACTAAATTCGTATATACAATTCCTAAATAGGTTTCGTATTAGAACAAATTAAATCTTTTAAAATTATTTTCATAAAACATTAATTCGATTAGCAAAAGACATGCTATATCACGTGGTTCACAATTTTTTCAGTGTTGTACGTTTAAACAATTATATTTTATTGCAAACTCAAATTAAATTGGGCCTCAAGTCTGCTATTACAATAGTGTCAGAATGGTCTATCATTGATTTCATCGTGTATCGTTGATTTTGACAAGTTTGGTAATCTACTAATATAATGGCGTCATAATGACTTTCCAATGGTCAACCACTGACACTCCATTGAAAGAAGTGGTAATCTCGTACATACTGACAAATGAATGTCTGCCGTATGCGATAATCTGCTAAAATTTTGATAGTTCCTTTGATCAGTGACCTACAATTAGAACGTCATTGTGCAGTCATTGCTTTTAATAAGCTCGATATTGTCATTCTACCACAACTCTATTACGAGACCATTGACTGATCAATGATCGAACATTATGAATTAGCAGATTACGAATTTTTAGCAAAATGACAATGGAATGACGAATTCATAAAAATAGCAGACTTGGGCCCCTGGATTACGGCCTATTCTCTTTCCTAGAGAGAAGGCCCGAGTCCCAGCAGTGGGAACATTAAGGCTACAATTTTGACCGACCCAACAACACAAATAAGAAAAACAATACTTTCAAGTTATCGCTCAAGTCTGTCGTGTAATCGTGACGATGGCGTCCTGGACACATATTTTCTTTGTCATGTATAATTTTGACTGTGGCGTTGGTCAAAAGGTTCAGACGATATCATCATTGTATTCCTATATATATTTACATACCTTATTCCAAATTAGTTAAATTTCGCTAGTAATTTTAATTTGAGTATGTGTAACAAATACAATATAATATTCCGGTATCTCGATTTTAATGATATTAATATTATTCAGTATGTTTATGTAAATAAAATTGTTTTTACCAATATAAAATTGTACTAAAAGCGTCGCCTTACCATGAGCTCTCAATGCGATCTATTTGACGACATAAACTGTACTGTTAAAGGGATGGAGATATATAGAGTGATTAGTAATTACTGACCGATACTTAAACACGCGATTGTACTCATGATCATAAACTAGATAAGGTACAAAAGTACATGATACAACGGCGTTAAGCGGCTAACAGCTGAGTGGTCGCAGGCGCGCGCACGCGAATTTCAAACAGCTGTTTTGTTATTGTAATAAAACTAATGAGTATATAAAAAAGTTTCTTTGGGAAAGTTTTTAGTGACCGATACATATACACGTGATTGTACTCATGATTACAAACAACTTTCCCAAAGAAACTTTTTTTATATATTCACTAGTTTTATCACAATAATAAAATAGCTGTTTATTAAACGCGCGAGGTCCTGCGACCGGCGACCGCTTAGCTGTTAGCCGCGTGACGCCGTCGTACCTACAATAGTGATAGAACAGCCGCGCAGCTTGTAAACCCATAGGTGTACGTACCTAATCAGTGAATATACCTACAAACTAGTGAGTATATAAAAAAAGTTTCTTTGGGAAAGTTGTTTGTAATCATGACTACGATTACGTGTTTGAGTATCGGTCACTAATTACTAATCATCCCATATAGGGTGTTTAGTTCCATTCCTCTTCTCGCTCGCTCACCTGACACTTTAACACTACAAACCAGTAACTTACAGTATTAATTTTATATTGATACAAATTCAATGGAAAATAGTCCGTGTAATAAGGAGGCTAGGCATCTAATTGGAATGAATTTTTTGTGTAGACAATATGAATGTTTTTTTGGAGTTCTGAATGTTCGTTTATACATTAAGAATAAATAAAGCAAATGAAAAGTAATTGTTGTTTTAATTTGTTATCATAGCCTATGCAGTGAGCAGTGGTGGCCGAGGGATAATGGCCCCGACTTACGAGTTGTAAGTCGCGGGTTCAGACCCAGCCAGGTGCATTACTTTGTGTAATTTATTTCATCACCACTGCTCTCAAAACGGTGAAGGAAAAAATCATGAGGAAACTGGCATGCCCTAGAACCAAAAATTCGAAGACATGTGACATCCACCAACCCGCACTGGGCCCGCGTGGTGGATTAAAGCCCTCTCCTGGAGAGGAAACCCCGAGTCCCAGCAGTGGGATTACATTAAAAGGCTGATTATGCTTATATCATTTCATATGTTAATTTGGAAGAAAAGAAAGAAAAAATAATAAATTTTGATACAAGTGGAGAAAGTTTTAGTGATCGAGGCGGCATTCCGCCGCAGGCGAGGGTGTTAGGGCAACTGCGTTAAGCGAGCGCCCGCGCGGGTACCGGATTATTACCTGCGCAGTGTCGCTAATTGTACTTTAACGGTGTACATGTAGTCGTATCGATGGAGAACTTTAATGTATTATTACGTAGCAAAACGGGCGCGTTGGGGTCGAAAGGTTCTGGATTGGCGACCGCGTACAGGAAGACGCTGTGTTGTGGAAAGTTGCGGGAGTCCGATGGATGTAAGACGCACAGGACCGTTCATTGTGGCGACATTTGGGGGAGGCATATGTCCAGCAGTGGACGTCTATCGGCTGAAATGATGAAAACGGGCACGGCTGTCCACGATGGGTGCCCGCGCGGCGAGCTGTGACGGAACACTTGTATGGGATCGCATGGGCGAACGCTTAACGCAGCGTCGGCCCATATGGAGCCGAGTGCTGCAGTGACAAATTTCTACGTGTTTTGATACATTTACGAAGACAAATAAACGAGGGGGATAACGCGCGCCTCGTTGGGGTCACGCCGCACCCAGCTTGATATGATAGCCTACGAATACCAAGTAGAGGAAGTGCCAATCCAGCGAGTGTCTCAAGTACGAGATCTAGGAGTACTATTTACACCAGATCTAACGTTCCGAGATCATATAATTAAGAGCATTACTCCAGAGCGGCGCGCTTCGATTTTAAGTAAATTTACTCACACTGCTTTACAGTTAACGTGCACACAGCTGTCTGTATTGGAGTGCATTATAACCGCGTGTCGTACACCGCATTGATAATTTTGATATTTTCCTAACGTTTTTAGTAAGTATGAAATTGTCAGTATGAATCGTCTATTATATAGTAATTCTAAATAATTCATTGTAAATTAAATAAATAAGTTTTTAGAAAAATTATTATGCCATGTCTAAGAACGTAAATGTGTTCAATTACTAAGTCTAAAAAAAAACAAAAATGCCCCATATTTGATCCTAAACTAACTTGTTTAATATCTCGATAAAATTGCTAAATATGACAGTTTTGAGTTTACTTTTCTTGAATGAAAACTTACAGCAATCGTGTTTTGTTTTGCGGCCATGCATTAATCAATGTTATTAAATATATTTTTTTAAAGTAAAATTGTCGTAAGTTTATCATACAGGGTTTTACTACTATCTACGTAGACCATCGACCGCTAGTTTTAAAACTGTTCTAATGGGAAAACGATACGACTATTTGAAAATGTTTTTAGACCATACACTAGATTATGAAATTCCCAATAATAAGTTGTCAATATCTTATCTAGAATTAAAGGCATTATTGTTATATTGTCCATCGGAAATCATTGATTTAGACTTCCGCGTGGTTTTAACGGATGAATGCTGCGTACAGAAACCTCGGTTTCGTGCTGAGACAGTCGCAGGGATTCACTAATATTACCACGCTCAGGGTATTGTATGACGCCTTGGTAAGGAGTCATTTGGAACACAGTGCGGTGATTTGGGCTCCTCATGAAGCGAAATACAGTGTCATGCTGGAGCGACTACAAAATAAATTCATAAGACACTTGTATTTCAAACTGTATGGGGTTTACTCGTTATACCCACTGATGTATCCTATACTGTTTGTGCTGGGTATGGTGGGGTACAACGAACTCAGAGTGCGCCGGGAATTTACACTCGCGTCGTATGCTTTAAAGTTCTTGGGTGGAGTAGCACAATCCGGTGCTGCTGCACCTGAAGCTGTGCGTGCCAGAACGGTACGTGTGGAGGCGGCGGCGGCCGCCATTACTGGCCGTACCTGCTGCCAGAACCAACCTACTGTCAAAAGCAGCCCTCACCCGCACTATATGTGTACTAAATGAAGTGCATGAGAGGATCGACCTATTTTAAGCCATGAGAGTGAAATCGCAAGAGTTTTATTTAAATATTAGTTACTGTTACTGTACTAAGTCTGATTTTATATTGTATTTACATATGGGTTACGTTAAGTTTATTTTATTTTTTTATGTACTTCTTTTATTTTTATAGTTAGTAGTCTAAATTGTAATAGAATTTAGTATTGTTTTAGATTTTTAAGAGTTAGTGTAAGATGATGACTTTTTCAATTATTATATTATTATTTTTTTTTGGTGAAGACTGCCTGTAAAGATAGTGTGTGTGTGTATATTTAATAAATAAATAATAAATTGTTATTTCTTATGATATATTATAATGATAAATGTAATAAAATTGTGGCGGGGACGAGCACGCGCACTTTTTCGTACTAGTGCGAAGGCATCTCTTAAAGAGATGTCTCTTTAATTGATGGGGTCCGATGCCTGTTTATTTTTTCGGTGGGAAAATCATCTTATGACATCCCCGCACTTGGGCGGAGCGGGAGATAGTGTCAGACTTTTACTGACTAATAAAACCCACTCCTGTTCCTTCGTACCAGGGCCGAGTCTTCCTTTCAGAATCAGACCCTTGGCTCCAGTAGGCTTCGCTCCTGCTGGGCCCCTACAGTTGCTGACATCTCCCTGAGGTGCGCGTGGAGCAGTACGAGCCGTCGACGACTTGGGCTCGGTTCGGACGGTTACCGGACGGTCGGACGGCGAGCTAGGGTCTGGGTGTCTTGTGTTTGTGAGTTTATATGTTTTTGAACGCACCCACGATATAGGAGTACCTAATTGAACGTGTAGGGAAACGATTGTTTCAAAAAACCGGCCAAGTGTGAGTTGAACTCGCGCACGAAGGTTAATAATAATAATAATTGTTCCCGATACCGGTGGGACACTATTTTTTTATATTTTTAAATGTTTTTATATTTATTTTTATTGAAATTTTTAAAAATAAAATTTATATATGTTATAATAATGAATAAACGAAATAATAATAAATCTTTATTTTGGACGTTTAACAAACACAGTAACAGTATATAATGACATGAACAGATATAATAGTTGTACAAACACTGATCAATAGAAATAAAATAAAAGGTTTCATTCTACACTTATATAATAATATACTAGCTTCTGCCAGCGGTTTCGCCCATGTAAAAGTCGGTTTCTCCATACAAACTTTGGACCCCCGTTTCATCATCTTAGGGGGAGAGTTTCGTAAAATCCGTTCTTAGCGGATGTCTACACCCTATAAGGAACCTATCTGCCAAATTTTAAGTTTGTAGGTGTTGTAGTTTCTGAGATTTCGTGACTAATCAGTGAGTGGTACTTCGCTTTTACATAATATATAGGTTATGAAGAGGTTTTTTTTTTTTTAAGTTGGGAAAATCATCTAATGACAAATCCCGCTCTTGGGTGGAGCGAGAGATAGTGTCAGACTTTTACTGACTAAAAACCCATTCCTGTTCCCTCTTTGCCTTCATCCCGGGGCCCCGGGCTTCGCTTTCACACTACCCGTGGCCCCAGTAGGCTTCGACCCTGCTGGGCCGCTACAGATTATGAAGAGGTAAAGTTTGTTTTTTTTGTTCGCAGGAGGTAATCTCTGAAAGTACTGCCCCCCCAGCCAAGTTACAATCGTATCGTTCACGCCAAACGCTTCGAGTAGGCCATGCCTCCAATTTCTTTGTTCTGACCGACCACGTGACTGAGCGTTGAGATGACGTCAGAACAAAGGAATCGGAGGCGTGGCCTACTCGAAGCGTTCGGCGCGAACGATACGATTGTAACTTGGCTAGGGGGGCTGGTCCGATAGCTAAAAATTTTGTCACAGATAGAAAGCTGCTTTATTACTGAGTGACATAGGCTATATTTTATGACTGGCCTGTTGGTCTAGTGGTCAGTAGCTCTGACTGCTATGCTGGAGGTCGTGGGTTCGATTCCCACCAAGGACAAATGTTTGTGTGATGAGCACGATCATTTGTTCTGTGTCTGGGTGTAATTTATCTATATTATGTATGTATTTAGAAATATATGTATAAGTATGTTTATCACCTGTCTAGTACTCATAACACAAGCTCTGCTAAGCTTGAGACTAGACGGCGTTGTGTGAATATTATTATATATTATTATTTACGCGGGGGAAGCCGCGGGCAAAAGCTAATATATAATATATAAAAACAGCAAAAAAATCACGTTTGTTGTATGGGAACCGCTTAAATATTTAATTGAAGTATTCGGTTTTTTATTATTTGTTGTTACAGCGGCAACAGAAATCTATCATCTGTGAAAATTTCAACTGCCTAGCTATCACGGTTCATGAGATACAACCTGGTGACAGACGAACCGACAGACAGACGGGCAGCAGAGCCAGTATTAGGGTCCCGTTATACTATTTGGGTACGGAACTGTAAGTGGACTTTTGGCTTCACCCTAGAGCGCGAGACGTAATTGGACTAACTCCGATATAAAGAAAAAAACATTCCGCCTCTTTGAAGAATCTAGCAGTGATGATAATTATATGTTAAGTATAGTAATTATTTTGAGCGCGAATATTGCAAACATTGTGTACCTACAGACTGCGTAGACACTACTTTCACCAACACTCCGGCAGAAATATGCGAAATATAACTGTGCATACATTTTAGTACCGATTCAAGAACTCGGGTGATCGCACGCACGTTGAATTCGCAGCGGCCCGCGTCATAAAAAAAAAACAATAATAAAAAGTGATTTATGGATCGAGCTCACTAAAGAATTGATTATAAATAAGTGAAATTTCCTATTTCTGTGTTGTTTGTGGCAGTTTTTTTTTCTTTAAAACAAAAGGTTTTTATATTTATTTACGTCGTGTTGTTGTAGGTGAGTTTCTGTTGGTATTTCGTGTATAATTTATGTGTGTTTATTTTATGACAATGTCGTCAACTAATTACAAAACCGCTAAATTAATTATTACAGGAAGATAGTTGAGAGTTTTACCTAATTAGGTATATTTTTAAGTGTGCATCAATAGTCTTATTCTTCACTAAAAACACCAAATATTAATTAACTTTTTACAATTAAAAAAGGATTTGGGGCACTCCGATTCGGAGAGGTTAGGTTTGAAGTGGATGGTGGGGTCTGGAGAGCGAGCAAATACAGACTCCTCAATCCCCTTAGCAGTGCCGGATTAGCCATAAAGCACGAGTAGCAAATATAAAGGCTCGGCGCATTCGGGGGCCCCGCGTGTTTGAGAATCCTGCACTTAAAAATAAAAAAAACTATTCATACTACAATGCGTTCCAAATAAAAGTAGGATCGATTGCTATCTTGTGACGTCACGTCATACTGTCAAATCGCAAGAAATTGGGCAAAATTGAAGAACTTATAGATGAGCAAAATTGAAGAAATTGATTCTGAGTAAACTTTTTTCGTTCACATTTCAAAAAATAAATTAAATTTTTTAAATTTCTTGTTTTGCTCACCATAATAATTAATCGATTTGACAGTATGACGTGACGGACGTCACAAAATGGCAATCGATCCTATTCTTATTTGGAACGCATTGTATATCGAAATCCGAATACAGCTGATATTTCGACGACGGCGAGCAATGGGTGGCTCGCCGTCCGACCGTCTGGTAACCGTCCGGACCACGCGCGCTTCAAGGAAATTTCAGCAAACCGTAGGGCCCAACAGAGTCGAAGCCTACTGGGGCCCTGGAAAAATGGCAAAGAAGGAACAGGAGTGGGTTTTTAGTCAGTAAAAGTCTGACACTAACTCCTGCTCCGCCCAAGAGCGAGATTTGTTATTAGATGATTTTCCCCCACGAAAAAACCAACCACACAGTCTTGCCCGTTGCGGTCTTCCCGTCTTATTATAATTTAGGCGTCTTCAAGGCTAGAGTGATATATAGTTAGTAAAATTTGTCCATAGACTGGTATGCTCTAGTTATACCTACATTTACTCACTACAAACTCACATACACTCTACACTTACACCTACACACACTCTACACTTACACCTAATCACACACACACTCACCATATAGTTTTGTTTTCTTATTAGGTATATATATGTAGCATAAATAAATTAGTTTCTCTTTTCTTAGTTACCACTTGCTTACTTTTTTGATTGTCCTCTTTTCAATATAGTTATGGCTTTGTTTGTTACGGAGAATCACTGACTCCTAAGTTACAGGCCTACACCTAGTTTAGGAGTCAGAGTACCTACCTATATAATTGTGACCGTGTAATAAGCCTATATGTTCATAGTTTTATGATGTAAATGCTGTTTTTTGTGTGAAATAAATTTATTTATTTATTATTATTTATTTATAGTGTCTCTTAATAAACTAGTGTGCTTCAACGATAGTATCAATTACCATCAGGTCATCATCATCATCATCATCATCATCTTCCTGCCCTTGTCCCGTGTTATTTGGGGTTGGCGCAACACGTTTTCTTCTTCCATTCTGCCCTGTTACTCGTCATACCTACTATCACTAACTTCCTTTTCTTTCATATCACTCTTCACACAATCCATCCACCTTTCTTTGGTCTCCCTCTCCCTCTCCATCCACATACATGTAAACTCATAACTGTTTTAGTAACATGCGTTTCATCCCTCTTCTTCACATGACCAAACCAAGACAAACGATTCCCTTTCAACTTTTCAGTCACTGGTGCCACTTTCAAACTTCCTCTAATATACTCATTTCTCGCTTTATCCATTCTCGTCACACCACACATCCATCTTAACATTCTCAATTCAATTAACATCAGGTGGGATCACAGTAATCTCGATATGTTTAGACAACTTTGCCAGCGGTCGGTTAATTAGCCTGCTTATCCACCAGAGATGTTCTACGCAGCTATGCTGCGAGGATGTAATAGCTATGCTGTGAAACTATGTGACCGTTTCCACTGATACTAAGCTATGTGACGATGCGTAAAATGTGCTATGAAGATGCGTCGCAAAGTAGCTGCGCGAGGAAGATGCGCAGTTCGAGTTATGCGATGTATCGATAGTACGGATGCGGCACATAGCTACACCACTCGCGACCATCCATAGCGCGCATCCATAGCACGCATCCATAGCACATATCCATAGCACGCATCCATAGCACATATCCATAGCACGCATCCATAGCACGCATCCATAGCACATATCCATAGCACGCATCCATAGCACATATCCATAGCACGCATCCATAGCACATATCCATAGCACGCATCCATAGCACATATCCATAGCACGCATCCATAGCACATATCCATAGCACGCATCCATAGCACATATCCATAGCACGCATCCATAGCACATATCCATAGCACGCATCCATAGCACATATCCATAGTACGCATCCATAGCACATATCCATAGCACGCATCCATAGCACATATCCATAGCACGCATCCATAGCACATATCCATAGCACGCATCCATAGCACATATCCATAGCACGCATCCATAGCACATATCCATAGCACGCATCCATAGCACATATCCATAGTACGCATCCATAGCACATATCCATAGCACGCATCCATAGCACATATCCATAGCACGCATCCATAGCACATATCCATAGCACGCATCCATAGCACATATCCATAGCACGCATCCATAGCACATATCCATAGCACGCATCCATAGCACATATCCATAGCACGCATCCATAGCACATATCCATAGCACGCATCCATAGCACATATCCATAGCACGCATCCATAGCACATATCCATAGCACGCATCCATAGCACATATCCATAGCACGCATCCATAGCACATATCCATAGCACGCATCCATAGCACATATCCATAGCACGCATCCATAGCACATATCCATAGTACGCATCCATAGCACATATCCATAGCACGCATCCATAGCACATATCCATAGCACGCATCCATAGCACATATCCATAGTACGCATCCTTCCATATAAAAAAAAACTTTTCCAAAAAAAAAAATATTTCGGAAGTCGGTGTTTCTATAATAGTTTTGTCTCTTCGTTATTTAACACTGACTTCAGAAATTAAAGTTATATTGCACTTTTCAGTGTTTTTTTTTTACTTTGAAGTCGGTTATATTTTTATTTTGTAAAAAGTTTTTTATATCACACTTTTTAGTTATGGTACCACCACTAAAAAGTATCCCTCAGCCAAACTTAAATACCTTTTAGCCAGAGTGCATCTCATCTCATCTCATCACAACAATTCTAATAATCCCAAACACGGTTAGATTACATTAATTTATTTCAGAGTTCCGGTGCCTAACTTCAGGCTTCATCATCAGATCAGATCGATATATTCCCCCTCTTCTTTCAGTCAGTCATCGACTACACGTATAAACAAAGCAATTTTACTTGTTACGACGGTTCTGCTGTGATCCTATGAGGAGTTCTGTCCATATCTTCGAAGTTCATAATCAGATCATAACAATATTTCTATAGGACTAACACGGAAGCATAACCTTTCAATTAAAAAAAAAATTTCAAAATCGGTCCACAATTGACCGAGAAATCTGTGAACATACATAAAAAAAAATAAACAACATACATTCAACCGGACATATAACCTCGTCCTTTTTGAAGTCGGTTAAAAATCACATCTTAATTGAATCCGTTTCCACCAGTGCTAAGTTATGTGCACCAATGAATATGATTGGTGGATATCAAATGCATCCATAGCATTGTAGGATAGCACATCTCTGAAGCGAAAGCACCCTTACGGGCGGGTGGGCTTAATTTAATGAACATTTACAACGTGACACCGACTTGCGAAATGTGAAAAATTCAAGAAAATTTCGCGTACTACCAAGCGGAGATGAGCGGAGATGAGAATGTTAAGATGGATGTGTGGTGTGACGAGAATGGATAAAGTGAGAAGTGAGTATATTAGGGGAAGTTTGAAAGTGGCGCCAGTGACTGAAAAGTTGAAGGGGAATCGTTTGTCTTGGTATGGTCATGTGAAGAGGAGGGATGAAACGCATGTTACTAAAAGAGTTATGTCGCCTGGCAATGTTGAAGTATCAAAGTGGCTAGTCCGAAAGTACATCTCAATATTGAAACATTACTGAAAAATCAAATATTATATTGAATTATTATGATTATATCAATAATTAAATTTGCGCTTACCTTCCGTACTTGTAGTCCTCTTTTATCTATAAAATACTTTAGGCACAACTCTGCATTCAACTTTTATAATGACTATATATTTTTGTTGCACCTTCAATGCAAGTCGCAACAAGAAGAAATCAATTGTGAAACCTCGTTCATAATCGCTCCGTCGCGGGTGTGCATGCAACGCACTGGTGTGGGGGAATGAGTAAATTATACACCGTTTGCATCCTGACTCGTTCGAGATTTATCTACCATCTACCCACATTTTGTATCTTTATTCTACCGTTTTTTTTCTCCCACTTGTTTCATTTTTGTTTTATTCGTGTATTATTTATTTTTTCACACTTTAAACAAACACATACATTACATACATTGCACATATTTATTATAATTAACAGAACACTATTTTAATCTATATATATATAAAAATGAAACCCGTTTTCCTTGGTCACGGCATCACGCGTGAATGGCTGGACTGATTTCACTTATTCTTTTTTTGTTGTATTTGTTATTATTAGGAGAAGGTTCTTACGGAAAAAAATATTAAGAAAATCTCTCAGAAATATTGAAAAATATACATTTAATTTTGCATATTTAAAAAAACGCGCGTAACGAATGTCAATGTCATTCACAGCCATAGACTATATTGAAAGAGCATTGTTTGTTCGGAAACGTGGTTACTTAATTAAATTCGAGCATCATTTGTTCCAAAATAAAGTAGTGCATCATTGCTACGCTAAGGCGGTACGAAGTTCGCCGGGTCAGCTAGTAGTTTATATTATTTAAGTACCTATGCATCACCGATACATTTATATTACACTCCAAAACAGTTTGACGTCCGTAGCGTCAGAACAACAGGTTCAGTTGAAAATCAGCGTCAGGCACTAGTTGTCTGACATTCATGCTGAACTGGACCTATTTTGGTGCAGCCGCGAGGCACACAACTACATTTTTTGTTACTTCTTTTTTTTTATTTTTTTTTGTTTCGTGTTTACCCTATATGGTGTTAGTGCCTTGTGCTGTACCTAATAAATTCTTTTTCTTTCTTTCTTTCTTATGAGTTTACATGTGGATGGATGGAGAGGGAGAGGGAGACCAAAGAAAAGATGGATGGATTGTGTGAAGAGTGATATGAAAGAAAAGGAAGTTAGTGATAGTATGACGAGTGACAGGGCAGAATGGAAGAAGAAAACGTGTTGAGCCGACCCCAAATAACACGGGACAAGGGCAGGAAGATGATGATGACCAAGCGTTAAAGAAAGAAAGGTACTAATACACTTTCTCTCCCCGGTATAGTTTAGTTATTAGACCTTACATGACAATTGAAGATCAAACTAGATCCAATCGGCCCAGGTCAACTCAGATGTGCTAATGCCTTTCACCGGTTTTCACAAAGTAACGTGGACTCAATACTAATGTTGCTAAATAATCTGACCTCATGGTATTTAACACTATGAGCAGGGGCGCCAGCTTTTAAAAAACCTCATGGGTGCTCATGCTCATTTGATGACTTGAAAAAGTGGCGAAGTGTGAGAAGAGAAATGCATATTGATCGATATTTTGTTAATGGATACCGGGCATCGTATCGTTAATATATAATAAATTGAGACAACATCACATACATTGTCCTGGTCCCAAACCAAGGTTTTCCCTTGTACTATAGAAACCAGAAACAATGAAGGTACCACAAACACCCAGACCCAACACAAATATCCGTTTCATCAATAAACATTTCTGTTGGTGCGGTGTAGTTTCCTTGCGTCTCAACCGGCGCTCTAAACCACTGCGCTAAACAGGTAATAAAAAAGCGCTAATCCCTAAAATACGATTACTGATATGTTTCTTTATGTCTATTCTCAGGGGTGCACGGCACCCACTGTTTATTTCTCATGGGTGCTCGAGCCCCCGAGCACCCACGCAGTCGGCGCCCCTGACTATGAGAGTATTATTTAGAGGTAAACGGAACAGAGTGTAAAGTCGTTTTGGAAACACATTCAATTCATTAAACCCCTCTCATTGTCTTTCAATTGAGTTTCTAATTACAGTATTCGAAAGGTTAATGTAGGTACAGTCAGGGATCAAAAGTGCAGTTGCACTCTACCAATGCTAAAGTGTCTAAAATTTCTTTGTTGTAGAAGTTCAATGGTCCACAACTAGTTTATTCAATACTTTAGATTCTATACTGGTAGCATAGAAACTAAAGTATTGAATGAGATGGAGCTTTATAGGATGTATAGCTTGGTCCCTCTCTTATTCGCACGACTGACAGTTTAACACATCATGGTAAAGCTTCTCACCGTAGGCGTGGGCTTCCGGACGACGAGCCATGGGTAGCTCGCCATCCGGCCGTGTAGTGTTCCACACGAGTCTCAAACAGATGCCAGCAAAACCGTAGGGGCCCAGCAGGGCCGAAACCTACTGGTCCCTCTGTAGTTAGTTTTAGAATATTTTCTTATATGTGTGCGTGACCATCGTAGGAGGTAAAGCATTTGTCATCATAACGGTATATAATAATATTCCACAACTATCACACAACGCCGTCTAGTCCCAAGCTAAGTAGAGCTTGTGTTATGAGTACTAGACAACTGATAAACATACTTATATGTTTTTAAATACATAAATATTATAGATAAATTACAGCAGCAGTCAGGGCCACTAACCACTAGACCAACAGGCCAGTCGATATATGATAGATCAGATACAGGTTTCCTAGGAACTCTATAATATTCTAAGTTAACGGTATGCACAGAGGCGTAGCTACAGCCGTATCAATAATACGAGGACCCCCGGCTATAGGGGCCCCGTCGTGCGCAACAAATTTTAATAAATGATATTTATTTTGGAAATAGGTTTTTTAATAGTACATTATGATATAAGTGTGTAATGTTAGTGATTACCGTCGAGGCGGTATTTAGGCCCGAGCCGTGGCGAGGGTCTTAAGAGAGCCAAGAACGGTAATCATTAATTACTCACGTGTGTCATACGACGTTTTACAATACACTTGTGAAGAAAACAACAGTAAAACTAGTAAAATTTTCTGTGACATGGCGGTAAAAATCTATTTTCTGTTTTCATAACGCGCGCATCATTTATTTTATTTACCCTTAGAGGAAGGCTAAGGTATTTTAATCATACTGCCTAGTCTTACGTTTATGCACCGTTTTTGCGTGAAAAGTTTTTACGATAATGTCTTTCGTAGTGACAATAGTAAACGGATGTAACATTTTAATGATTTTGTATTATTTAATTTTATTTAATTAAGTAATACAGCCACTGAACTTCACTGGAATAAAACAAAAACACGAAAAAATCCGCGCGCATCTGAAAATGGCGGCCAAAGACTACAAAAAAAAATATTTGAAGGTACGATTTATTTACTAAATGTTTTTTATTAAATAAATCGTTTGTACAAGATAAATTTGTCCATTTTAACTTGTAAATTGGATGAAATATTATATGTAAGTAAGACACTAATTTATATAGGTACTATTGAACGGGAATTTAATTCGAATTCAAAATTTGTTTTGCGAACAAAGAGGTTGAACAAAAAGGTTTTAACTACATTATAGCACTAGTGCGTAATGGTAATCAAAATGTCACAGGTTGGTAACGAGTGCCATTATATACCTAAGTGCAGTGCAATAAGAGTCACTTTCTGAGCAAGTGTGTTGTAAAAACAATTATACACGTCAATTTAAACGAGATGAAGCCGGTTTCTCCTAGCTGACTAACTTGAGAAGAAACACCGAAACAAACTCAGGGGTCAAAGTCTCTTTTAAAGTCCATACAGCAAACATGTAATGGTCAAATCATATGAGAACCATACAGATTGGAGTCTGAGATGGTCTTTTGAAGAAAGAACTGCACAGTTCTGAGTTGACCTGTCCAGTCAGTGCAAGCATTTGTCAGTATTCGTGTAGCTCAACTCAGAACTACTAAGGAGCTCAACGACTTGACGAACAATACCAAGGAAAGGACATTTGGGTAGGCCGCAAAAAGTACTCAAAATTGCCAGACATTATGTTATAATTAAAAAGAAAAAACAGAGAAATCCACATAGTCCCCACATTTACAACATATTATACATAACCTTAAATTCTCTTATTGATAAGAATCACAATCATTTATTCGTAAACATAGGTGATAATTATATACAAGATCTTAAAAATTTGGTAGTGTGCTATGTTTTGCCAATTGACATACAAATTATTAAGATAATAATATTATACTATTAAATTAACTAATTAACCAATTCCATTTCATGTCAAAATGTATATACAGTCAGTTCAAAAGATTAATTTAAAAAATAAAAAAAATATATTTAAAACTAGCTACTGCACGCGGCTTCGCCCGCGGATAAAAAGGTTCCACTATACAAACTTTGGACCCCCGTTTCATCCCCTTTGGGGGTGAATTTTGGAAAATCCTCTCTTAGTGCTCACCTGCGTCATAAAAGGAAACCTTGTGCAAAATTTCACGCTCCTAGTCCCAGTAGTTTCGGCTGTGCGTTGATATGTCAGTCAGTCAGTTTCTCCTTTTATACGTATAGATGTCAGTTTTTTTTTATCCGCTATTTTATATTATTAGACCGCAGCAGGCAAATTGTTTCAGTCCTTCGATGTATGCGGTATAAACGATGAGGCGGAACGCTTAGTCCGGACCGTAGAGTTTTCAACAACGGAACGGTTTCGGTTTTAGATAGTGTATCTTTTTCGAGCTACTCGAAAACCCTCTCCTACCCCTACCGCTTTTAGGCACGCAATTTTCAATTTTTTGCACTAATGCGGAATGTACTAGCAAGCTCTCGCCACAATATTGTACATTAATCGTATCAGGCTGGGCCCTAAGTAGGACCTGTTTATTTATTTCTCGATAAGTGTACTGAAAGACGTCATTTGATACACGTGGACATTTCACTGCAACAATCGGCTCCATAACAACCTAGCCTGCCGCTCGGGCGAATCCCTCCACAGTCGTAATGATAAAATTATCAATTTGCATCAATATTTACTATTACACCCCAAAGGCGCCCTCCGTAGGGTCTATCTACGCCACTGGTATGCTCACTAGCACATAATTCCTATGTCAGTCACCAAGCGATGCTGTATTCCGTTATAAAGGGTATTGGAAGCTAGCGTAAATAAATATGTATACATATGCATGTGTCACGGTACAATTAGGGTCACAAACGTGTTAGCACTTTGTGAAATTCAAACACGAATTTCTTTTGAAAATATGTTTCGCTTTTAGCTGTACTAATTGTAGTCGTCACATGTTTTCTTGCCAACGACCTTACTAGACGCCTCGTGCTTGAACTAGCGCATCAAAACAATTCCCTCAACTAACCGAGGTACGGGGAGCGGGGTACTACGTTCTGTTTGGTTCGATTGGTACGTGGGAGCGGGGTACTGCGTTCTGATTGGTCGCGACATCAGATCTATAATCATATGTGTTGACAGACATGCGTCGCCTGTTATTAGACGTCTAGTGGCTGTAAGGTCGTTGTTTCTTGCCTATATATTTAAAGTTTTTTTTTACATAGCATGGGTAGGATGACAGCGCAGCAGGACGAAAATATGTATCTTTAAGATGAGAATAAAGAATAGGTAGTTACATTTCTCCTCATATTCCTCGTCCAACCTCGGTCAAATGTCTTCTTTCTTTTGTGTTTACTCGTTCTATATTTAAACTATGCATCTCATCTTCCTGCCGTTGTCCCGTGTTATTTGGGGTCGGCGCAACACGTTTTTTTCTTCCATTCTGCCCTGTCACTCGTCATGTTATCACTAACATCCTTTTCTTTCATATCACTCTTCACACAATCCATCCATCTTTTCTTTAGCCTCCCTCTCCCTTATTTCCCTCTCCCTTTATTTTGTATTAGTACTAATTATAGTCGTCACATGTTTTCTTGCCAACGACCTTATAGCCACTGGACGCCTCGTGCTTGAACTAGCGCAACAAAACAACAACGGAATGGTTTCGGTTTTAGGGCGTGTTTTTTTCGAGCTACTTGAAAACCTGCTCCTACCCCTACCGCTTTTAGGCACGCAATTTTCAATTTTTTGCACTAATGCGGAATGTACTAGCGAGCTCTCGCCACAATATTGTACATTGATCGTATCAGGCTCTAGCTACGCCACTCGTATGCTCATCATCATCGTCATCACTTCAGCCGAAAGAGGTCCACTGTTGGACATAGGCCTCCCCCAAGCGTCGCTACAACGACCGATCCTGTGCTTCTCGCATCCACCGCACTCCCGCGACCGACGACCTGGCTGATATGCTCACTAGCACATAATTCCTATGTCAGCCACCAAGCGATGCTGTATTCCGTCAGTGTAAATAAATATGTATAAATAGGCATGTGTCACAGTACAATTAAGGTCAAAAACGTGTTAGCACTTTGTGAAATTCAAACACGAATTTCTTTTGAAAATATGTTTCGCTTTTAGCTGTACTAATTGTAGTCGTCACATGTTTTCTTGCCAACGACCTTACTAGACGCCTCGTGCTTGAACTAGCGCATCAAAACAATTCCCTCAACTAACCGAGGTACGGGGAGCGGGGTACTACGTTCTGTTTGGTTCGATTGGTACGTGGGAGCGGGGTACTGCGTTCTGATTGGTCGCGACATCAGATCTATAATCATATGTGTTGACAGACATGCGTCGCCTGTTATTAGACGTCTAGTGGCTGTAAGGTCGTTGTTTCTTGCCTATATATTTAAAGTTTTTTTTTACATAGCATGGGTAGGATGACAGCGCAGCAGGACGAAAATATGTATCTTTAAGATGAGAATAAAGAATAGGTAGTTACATTTCTCCTCATATTCCTCGTCCAACCTCGGTCAAATGTCTTCTTTCTTTTGTGTTTACTCGTTCTATATTTAAACTATGCATCTCATCTTCCTGCCGTTGTCCCGTGTTATTTGGGGTCGGCGCAACACGTTTTTTTCTTCCATTCTGCCCTGTCACTCGTCATGTTATCACTAACATCCTTTTCTTTCATATCACTCTTCACACAATCCATCCATCTTTTCTTTAGCCTCCCTCTCCCTCTCCATCCATCCACATGTAATCTAATAACTAAAATAATCCTGTCAATAATAATCCTGTCAAGAATAATCATGTCAATAACAATCATGTCAATAATACCCATGTCAATTATAATACTCATGTCAAAACTTACAATTTGTAACCTAAAAACTCAGGTACACTATAGAAACACTTTTCAATTAAAAACCTCGTCAAGCTACTTTTAAATCTAGAAAATTGTTTGTTTCAATTATTTATTTTCTGTTCAATTGTTTATTTTAGAATGAACATGTAATCTAATAACTCTTTTAGTAACATGCGTTTCATCCCTCCTCTTCACATGACCATACCAAGACAAACGATTCCCTTTCAACTTTTCAGTTACTGGCGCCACTTTCAAACTTCTCCTAATATATTCATTTCTCACTTTATCCATTCTCGTACACCACACATCCATCTTAACATTCTCATCTCCGCTATGTGTAATCTTTTATATTTAAACTTATGCAAATTTATTGAAATTAATAAAATTAAGTTGTTTTTTTTTTCTTTATCTGTTTCACTCTTGCTAGTTTCTGTCATGTACTTACATATTCATGGTCTGTGGTCTGGTCATAATGTCGGTCTGAATCTGTGAAGAAATTATTTTATTTTGAACTTCAATGTTTAGAGATAGATATATTTTTATTTTACTATTAACTCACGCTAAATACTCTCAAGCGTTTGATGGTCTATTAACAGTTTGCACTTGTTATTGGCAAAATTCTGGTGTCTTTTTCACAATTGCCATTAATGAAGAGTTGAAGTTACATTGTACGAATCTGACAGCTGTCACCCGCACCATCCTATAGTCGGTAAGTCCCCTCTTTGAGGAGTGGCTGGAAAGGCAACACGGCGTCATTACCTACCGCATGACGCAAGTCCTCACCGGACACGGTAAGTTCGGGAAATTCCTGCACCGGATTCGTGCGGAAGCGACGCCCGGGTGTCGCCACTGTGTGGACCGCACGGTGGAGCATACGGTGGAGGTGTGCCCCGCTTGGGCAGAGCAACGCCGTGTCCTCGTGGGGGTAATCGGCGGCGGCGATCTCTCGTGCCGGGCCTTGGTACAGGCCATGGTCCGAAGCGAGGAGGAGTGGCAGACGGTCGCCTCCTTCTGCGAAGCAGTAATGCTTGCTAAGGAGGCGGCCGATCGCGTGAGGCAGCGGTCCTCACGCCCCAACCGCCCCCGGGATTCCGATCCCGATTTCCGGCCACCGTAGGCGCGGGCTTGCGGACGGCGAGCAATGGGTGGCTTGCCGTCCGACCGTCTGGTAACCGTCCGGACCAAGCCCAAGTCAACGGCGCGTGCTGTTCCACGCGCGCCTCAAGGAGATGCCAGCAACTGTAGGGGCCCAGCAGGGTCGAAGCCTACTGGGGCCAAGGGTCTGATTCTGAAAGGAAGACTCGACCCTGGTACGAAAGGCAACGAAGGAACAGGAGTGGGTTTTTAGTCAGTAAAAGTCTGACACTATCTCCCGCCCCGCCCAAGAGCGGGGGATGTCATAAGATGATGTTCCCACCGAAAAAAAAAACCATTCTATAGTAAATGTAGTATGTATGCATTTATGTATCTACTAGCTTCTGCCAACGGTTTCGCTCGGCTGAAAGTATGTTATCATCATCATCATTTCAGCCGAAAGACGTCCACTGTTGGACATAGGCCTCCCCCAAGCGTCGCCACGACGACCGATCCTGTGCATTTCGCATCCACCGCACTCCCGCGAGTCTCACCAGGTCGTCGGTCCACCTTGTGGGACACGCATACAACGCTGCGTTTTCCGGTGCGCGGTCGCCACTCTAGAACCTTTCGGCCCCGTCGACCATCCGTTTTACGAGCAATGTGCCCTGCCCACTGCCACTTAAGTTTGGCGATTCTTCGGGCTATGTCGGCGACCTTGGTTCTCCTGCGGATATCTTCATTCTTTATATGATCACGCAAGAAAACTCCGAGCATAGCCCTGTCCATTGCCCTTTGGGTGGCTATAAGCCTTCTGATGAGGCCTATTGTAAGCGACCATGTTTCAGTGCCATATGTCATCACTGGCAACACACACTGGTCATAGACTCTCGTCTTGAGACACTGTGGTATGTTGGACGAGAAAGTAGGTGTCTCCATATAAACTCTGAAAATCATCTCTTAGTGCTCGCTTACGTCATAAAAGGAAACTTTGTGCAAAATTTCACGCTCCTAGTTCCAGTAGTTTCGGCTGTGCGTGCATATGTCAGTCAGTCAGTTTCTCCTTTTATATATATAGATTACAATCATAAGGAGTTTTAAATTTTCCGGTGACATAATTATCTATACTAATACTAAAAAGAGGTAGTTTGTTTTTTTGTTTGTAGGAGGTAATCTCTGAAAGTACTAGTCTGATTTCTAAAATTTTACACCGATAGAACGCTGCTTTATTCCTGAGTGACATAGGCTATATTTCATGTACGCGGACGAAGCCGCGGGCCAAAGCTAGTACAAAATATTTTAAATCTGAATGGTGAGTGAATATCAACCGACCGTGAACTGTAAAGGGCAAGCGATTTTAAGTAGATACCTATTCAAACAATTGACAATCAACGTAATTTTTAGGGTTCCGTAGCCAAATGGCAAAAAAGGAACCCTTATGGATTCGTCATGTCTGTCTGTCCGTCCGTCCGTCCGTATGTCACAGCCACTTTTTTCCGAAACTATAAGAACTATACTGTTGAAACTTTGTAAGTGGATGTATTCTGTGAACCGCATTAAGATTTTTACACATAAATAAAAAAAAAACAAAGCGAGCTATGGGTAGCTCACTGTCCAACCGTCCGGATCGAACCCAAGTTTTTGACGGCGCGTATTGTCCCACGCGCGCCTCAGACAAATGTCAGCAAAACGTAGGGGCCCAGCAGGGTCGAAGCCTATTAGGGGCACGGTATGAAAGTGAAACCCAGGGCCCTGGGACGAAAGCAAAGAAAGAACAGGAGTGTGTTTTTAGTCAGTAAAATTCTGACACTATCTCCCGCTCGACCCAAGAGCGGGATTTGTCATTATATAATTTTCCCACCTAAAAAAAAGAAAATTTTTCATCATCATCATCATTCCCTTATCCCGTGTTATTTGGGTACAGCACAATACGTTCGAGAGCATTGGTGGCCGAATGCTAACTAACGGCCCCGACTTGTAAGGCCCGAGTTGTAAGTCGCGGGTCCTAACCCAGCTAGGCGCATAACTTTGTGTAATTTATTTCATAACCACTGCTCTTAAAACGTTGAAGAAAAACATGAGGAAACCGGTAAGTCCTACAACAAAAAAATCGAAGACAAAATCTATCTACGAACCCGCACTGGGCCCGCGTGGTAAATTACGGCCCATTCCCTGAAACTTCATGCATAAGTAAAAAACACTATACAAAGGCTGGCCCCACTCAAACCCGATTATAAAATATTGAGCGTTTTATTTAAAGGGTACTAGCTGACCCAGCGAACTTCGTACCGCCTAATAGTTAGGATAACGCCATCTATTGGCATTATGAGAACAGCATAATTCACTTTATAATGACATTTTAATTAGAGATGGCGTTGTATTCGGTTTTTTTTTTCGTTTTTTTTTTCCATTTTTCTCACCGTTAAAACCTTCCCTGGACTATCAAGAATATTTCAAGACCAAAATTAGCCATATCGGTCCAGCCGTTCTCGAGTTTTAGCGAGACTAACGAACAGCTATTTATTTTTATTTAAATAGATTTATCCAAGAACGTAAAATTGATACATTTAAATCTAATCATAACGTAATTAAAACTAACTTACAAAATAAAAATAAAAGCCCTAAAATACTAAAAAAAAGCAGTGAAAGTTCTTTAAATAATTTCTGAGCATTCGAACCCCACGATCCGAGAGTTTCAACCAAGATTAAATGAATACCAATTGGAAAAAAAAGAACGTAAATAAGAAGTTCTTCATAAAGTTGTCTGTAAATTGTTTCTTTCACATTCTTCTCCATAGAGATCTACGCTTTGGAATGTGCAATTAGCATCATTTTTTTTTTCTGACTGACTGACTTCTTGACATTTCAAAAGTGCCTGTAAATGGTTTATTTGAAATAAATGCTTTTGAATCAATATCTGAAATAAGCAAACCTGTCCATTATTCCGTATATACTGTTGGTCTAGTGGTTAGTGGCCCTAACTGCTATGCCGGAGGTCGTGGGTTCGATTCCCACCCAGGACAAATGTTTGTGTGATGAGCACGATCATTTGTTCTGTGTGTGTATGTATTTAGAAATATATAAGTATGTTTGTCAGTTGTCTAGTACCCATAACACAAGCTCTGCTTAGCTTGGGACTAGACGGCGTTGTGTGATAGTTGTGGAATATATATTATTATTATTATTATTATTATTATATAGCTACCCATAATACAAGCTTTAACAGAAGGAAAACCGGCTGGTTGCCATCCTGATGTTCAGAAGAGAACTCAAAGTTCAGAGTGGCCAACATATTTTGACCGTATTGTAAGCAGTGGCGTAGCTACCTGGCATAAAAAATCGGGGGCCCCTTTTTTACGGGGGAAATTATCAAGTAAGTTCTTCTGCTCTAGGTGGAGCGGGAGGGAGTGTCAGATTTTTAACGAGTTGCCATAATTAAAGTAGTGTAGGAACTTTTTTTTGACTTATAAGATAGGTTTTTTTTAATTTGTTCCATAAGTTTTGGGGGCCCCCTGAGTTTCGGGGCCCCAGGGCACTGCCCCGCCTAGCCCTTGGTAGCTACGCCAGTGACTGTAAGTCGGAGCCGTTACCACTGAACTAATAGTACTTAACCGACTTACAATACGTTCCAAATAAGAATAGGATCGATTGCCATGTTGTGACGTCACGTCAAACTGTCAAATCGCAAGAAATTGTGCAAAATTGAAGAACTCAGAAATAAGCAAAATTAAGAACTGGATTCTGATTAAATTTTTTTCGTTCACAATTCGTAAATAAATCAATTTTGTTTTTGTTTTGCTCACCCTAATAATTCTTCGATTTGACAGCATGACGTGACGTCACAACATGGCAATCGATCCTATTCTTATTTGGAACGCATTGTAGAAACATTTTATTAGTATATTTTACTGTTTATCTGCAGTTTTGTAACACGTTTGTTATGAACGGTATGACTGAAATGAGTACTTCGGTACTTCCTTGTAGCGAGACATTATGTCATAATTGGTCGTTACATGTTTTCTGGTTGCCACTCACTGAGCTGCCTCAATGGGTTCTTTTTAAACGACTTTAAAAAGGAGGAGGTTCTATGTTCCGCTGAATGTATTTTTTTATTTTTTTGTGTATATTCACCGATTTCTCTCGGTCAACTGTGGACCGATTTTTAAAAGTCGGTTGTATTATAAAAACTTACAACCGACTTCAATGTTAAAAAAAAACACTGAAAAGTGAGTGATTAACTTTAATTTCGGAAGCCGGTTTTAAATAAAGAAGAGAAAAAACTGTTATAGAAACACCGACTTCCGAAATTAAAGTTATTTTGCACTTTCAGTGTTTTTTTTTTTACTTCGTATTTTTTTATTTTTTTTGTTAAAAGTTTTTTTCAAGATTTTATTACTGTGAGAAAACATCAAATAAATATAATACACTAACTCGAAAATTCGCGCTTAGACACGAAATTTACTGTATTTCGCATTAGTGCAGAAAAGTACGTGTGCTCGCCCCCACCGCAATTTTATTACATGTAAGCGGAAACTTGACTGGCCTGTTGGTCTAGTGGTTAATGGCCCTGACTACTATGCTGGAGGTCGTGGGTTCTAATCCCATCCAGGCAAATATTTGTGTGATTAGCACGATCATTTGTTCTGTATCTGGGTGTAATTTATTCATCACACATGTTGTATGTATTTAGAAATATATAAGTATGTTTATCAGTTGTCTAGACGGCGTTGTGTCATAGTTGTGGAATATTATTTTATTATTAAGTAATTAACTGAAAGTAAACTATCTTGCGATAATGAGGAGATAATGCGAGTGAAGGATTGCAACTGTGAGGGAGTGGCGACCCAGGGCGATTCCCGACCACTGCAGGCGCGGGCTTGTGGACGGCGAGTAATAGGTAGCTCGCCGTCCGGTAACCGTCCGGACCGAGCCCGCATACGCGGCTAGAAATGTCAAAAAACCGTAGGGACCCCGCAGGTCCGATGCCCGCTTGGGCCACGGAAAATTTCTGAAAAGGAATCTCGGGGTCCTAGAAAACAAGGCGCAACTGAAGGACACAGGTTGGTGGGAAAATCATCTTATGACAAATCCCACTCTTGGGCGGATCGGGAGATAGTGTCAGACTTTTACTGACTAAAAACCCACCCCTGTTCCTTCGTTGCCTTCGTCCCAGGGTCCGGGTTTCGTTTTCACACTACCCTGCTGGGCCCCTACAATTTGCTGACATCTCCCTGAGGCGCGCGTGGAACAATACGCGCCGTCGACGACTTGGGCTTGTTCCAGACGGTTACCGGACGGTCGGATGGCGGGCCACCCATTGCCCGCCGTCCGCAAGCCCGCGCCTACGGTGGCCGGAAATCGGGATCCGAATCCCAGCGACGGTTGGGGTGTGA
Organism: Mythimna pallens; assembly: GCA_961205895.1. Classification (NCBI taxonomy): domain Eukaryota; kingdom Metazoa; phylum Arthropoda; class Insecta; order Lepidoptera; family Noctuidae; genus Mythimna; species Mythimna pallens. The sequence continues at coordinate 10,114,918 of OY540851.1, read as the reverse complement.
GGACCGTTGCCGTTGCCTCACGCGATCGGCCTCCTTTGCTAGCATTACTGCTTCGCAGAAGGAGGCGACCGCCTGCCACTCCTCCTCGCTCTGGACCGTGGCCTGTACCAAGGCCCGGCGCGAGAGATCGCCGCCGCCGATCGCCCCCCCCACGAGGACACGGCGTTGTCAAAATACACCAAAAGAAAAATACAGACAAGTGACACTAGTGACAGCGGCTAAACGCAATTATGCGAGTCAAACGTTAAAACACGATTAGTTTTATTGGTGAATTCCACCCTAAGTCGACTACCTCAATCCATTTTTACATAAAAGCGAGCGCTTGACTCATTCTTACTTCAGAATAGAAATTCAATAATTAGAATAACAAATGACGTTTGAAATTGGAAATAGCGATCATTTGAACTTTACGCCTACATGCATACGTTTAACCGTTCAAATGACGCAACTTCACACGTGAATTCCTCAAAAGTTAATCCTGATGAAAAATATGGATGTATCGATATTTATAAAAATATTGATCAATATCAATGGCCTCGATATATCTAGGAAAAGATATCGATATATCGGTTATATCGGTTAAACTTTCCGAGATTTTACGTAGGAAATCATCATATCATCATCAACCTGAGAAAGCGGAGAACCTCAAGCGGCGAAAATATAATAATGTTGGAAGTTATATTTTCGAACCGTTTGGGGTTGAAACTCTCGGTTCGTGGGGTCCGAGTGCTCACAAGTTGTATAAAGATCTGTCTAAACGTCTAGTTGACACTTCGCGTGACCCAAGGGCTGGCTTTTACCTCGGACAGAGGATAAGCATTGCCATACAGCGTGGCAATGCCGCCAGTCTTTTGGGCACATTACCAGTCGACAGCGATGTGGAAGAGTTTTTTGACGCCATATTTTAGTTTTAGTTAGTTGTAATTAGATTAGGGTTTTTATTATTATTTATTTTATTTTATTGTAATTATAGTTAGTATTTTTAAATGTAAATAATGTAATATGTATTAATGATAATAAATAGATGCCGATCATCAACTAATAATAATAATATTCCACAACTATCACACAACGCCATCTAGGCCCAAACTAAGCTGAGCTTGTGCTATGAGTACTAGACAACTGATAAACAAACAAACTTATACGTTTCTAAATATCATTCTAGATAAATTACACCCAAACACAGAACAAAAGATCATGCTCATCACACATTTGTCCTGGGTGGGAATCGAACCCACGATCTCCGGCGTAGCGGTCAAGGCCACTGACCACTAGACCAACAGGCCTGTCGAAATATCATAACTTGATAATTTCTTACACTCTGGGTAGAGCTCCAGGTAGTAGCAGATTCTTACTGACTAAAGCGAGTTGTCATAATTAGTGTTGGAACCTATTTTATTTAGATTTTGAAAGTGGGAGAATTTTTCGCTATTTCAATAAGTGGTTTGTTAATCATGTTTGAGCCCCTCTGAACTTGGGGGCCCCGGTAGCTACGCCAATGGTTAGGGTGTTAAAGTTATTAATTGCCAAATCAAAAAACCATTTTATAAAATTGAAAGTAAAAATAAAACAATCTAATCTAAACTAATAAGTAAATTAATTAAAAATATGTCTATAAATAAATCTAATGTCAATTTATTAATTTCGGCGTGTAATTAATAACAATCAAAAATGACATTGCTATAAATAACAATGTCGTTTCTAATTACAAGCTTTCATTCAGTTTCACCTGTCCTGTTTGTTTATCTGTAATCAAATCTTGTAAATTAAATTTGATCCACTTCGGGGTTACCGATTGAGCTGACATTTTGCATGCATGTGTAAATCAGATGACAATGCAAAATTATTATGACATGGAGCTGACCTGATGATGGAACCGGAAGGTGGCTATAGGAAATTAGATAACTCTATCGTGTTTGAGCTTTTTGGAATGGTCTGGAAGAGTATTAATTATATAGGTATATACCGCGTTATAAAGGCTTGCTATGTAAACATAATTTTAATTGAAAATTTGTTGCTGTTATTTTTTAACTAGTACAGTAAGTACCGCCAGTAGCGTAGCTAGTGGTGGGTGAAGTGGGCTCACGCCTTTGGCACTTCACTCACCCAAAGGGGCCTCGCACATATTTAGGAATGAGGGTTTTTTTATAATTGATAGGCTCACTTTTGATCACTATTTCTCCTGATGGTAAGCGACGATATGGTCGAAGGCCACATCTCCGATTCCTTTGTTCTGACGTCATCTCAACGCTCAGTCACGTGGTCAGAACAAAGGAATCGGAGGCGTGGCCCACTCGAGGCGTTCGACGCAAGAGAATCGAAACGAAACGGTCATAGCTTGGCTAGGGGGGCCGAACCTTTCGTCCCCATCGACACTCTGTTCTGCCAGCAATGTGCCCTGCCCATTGGCACTTAAGTTTGGTGTTAGATCACTCTTTATTTTGTGAATGCTGGTTGACCTGTAATTGGCAACTGTGTAAGACGTAATAATTAATAATAATTTAGTTGTCTTCAAGGCTAGAGTAAGTAGGCTCATATATAAACTAATGCGCTTCACCATCAACGATTGCACCACTGCTTACCATTAGGTGGGATTGCAGTCAAGTGCTTGTATATATCATAAAAAAAAATTTAGGCCAATTGTTATTTATGCCTATAAAATGCTGTAAACAGAAGCTGTTGGTTTTACTTTACCGATTGAGAGCCACGCGAACGCCGGCGGTCGCGCGGCGTGACGTCATCGCGTATTCGGCCGAAAGTCAAGCGACCGCCGGCGTTCACTCTCTCCCACTTCATTGTAGGCCCTATTTTCAACACTTAGAGACTACTTTTGTATGAACAAGTTTGATTACTTACGTTCTTGGATAAATTTCCTATAAATTGAACGCATTATACTTTATAGTCTATACCCTCCCATATATTTTTTTTTCGTTTTTATTTGTAAAAAGTCATATTCCCGCCACCATTTTGTTTATGGCGCCCCTGCAGTTTGACAGTTCTTGACAGTTCTTGTTCATATAAAAATCTTATGTAGGTACTATACTACGTGAAGAAGTAACAAACATACAAACACACTCACTTTTTTTACCTTTATAAGTGTGGTATTCCGAAAGGGTAATGGAAAGGGCTATGCTCGGAGTTTCCTTGCGTGATCGAATCAGAAATGAAGATATCCGCAGGAGAGCCAAGGTTACAGACATAGCTCGAAGAATCGCCAAACTTAAGTGGCACATTGCTCGCAGAACAGATGGTCGATGGCCGATGGGGACGAAAGGTTCTGAAGTGGTAACCACGTACCGGAAGCGTTGGAAAGCCTTCCACAAGGTGGGCCAATGACTTGGTGAGGGTGGCGGTAATCCGATGGATGGGAGACGCAGGGGACCAGTAATAATGGCGACATTTGGGGGAGGCCTATGTCCAACAGTGGACGTCTTTCGACTGTAATGATGATGTTGAAGAAGTGTGGTATTCTAGCCAGATGATGGTCGTGGTGAATCATAGGTTTAACCGAAAAGTGTCAGGAAATGCAAGTTTTGTTTAAGATCTTTCGTCAGTGGCAATTTCCGTAGTATTGAATCACTATACGAAAATTCACAAAACGAAGAACAATGCCCTGAGATTTGGCAAAGATATTACATAATTTTTAATTAAATATAATTATTCGCAAATGGTTTAGCTCCATTGTTTCCCATGATGTTGAGAACGGAAGCCATTTTGAATTTCATTTGACATTCGTAAATGCGTTGAGCGGAATTGTTGAGGATACCAAATAGCAACCAACTCGTACAGTGGCGTAGTTACCGAAGGACGTGGCAGTGTCCCGAGGCCCCTAAACTCGCGGGCCCCCAATACCTGATTAGCAAACCTGAGAGCAGTGGTGGCTTAGTGGTAACGGCCCCGACTTACGACTTGTAGGTCGCGGGCTTAAACCCAGCCAGGCGCATTACTTTGTGTAATTTATTTCATCAACACTGCTCTCAAAACGGTGAAGGAGAACATCGTGAGGAAACCGGCATGTCCTAAAACCGAAAATTCTAAGACATGTGACATCCATCAACGCGCACTGGGCCCGCGTAATACGGCACATTCCCTCTCCTAGAGAGGAGGCCTGAGTCCCAGAAATGTTAGATGATATGTATCATTTGAAATATTTGGAACAACAGCTCAAAAAATACAAACACACACAGACTGTTGTGGATCCGTGATCTGTTACGTTGCTCCATATACACCAACAGTTTTATTTAATTGAATTTTGATTTAAGAAAAATTTTAAGCAGATGTTTTTAGTTCAGGTGATTAATTATGTTTAGGTACACTATTTACGTTTTAATTCACTTAAAGTAAAGAGGTTTTCAGTGTTCCAATTGTTCCAAATGATGCATTTAAAACAGTACTGCTGTTCCAATCTTTCGGAACACTAAAATGTTTCGGAACAGTGAGTCGGTTCAGTAAAGAGTTACACACGCCTAACTCACATCACTGCTTACCAGCTGCTTGCGAAACGAAGCGCAATTCGGAATAGGTGAAAAATAAATCATCCACGTTATAATTTATGTCAATGAAGTTATGATAATGGCAAGATGCAATTGTTGAACGTCTTTTAAGAGATAGTATGTAACAATGAATACAACATTCATAACCACAAGATTTCGTTTTCTTTTGAATTTTTACACCATGGAACACAATCCTACATCACAATTTTCACTTTTATTGTATTCGAAGCTGTCGGCATTGCTAACAATTTACTCCCGGAAAAATTAAAAGAAATAATATATAATAATAATATTTCACAACGATCACACAACGTCGTCTAGTCTCAAGATAAGCAGAGCTTGTGTTATGAGTACTAGACAACTGATAAACATACTTATATATTTCTAAATACATACATATTATAGATAAATTACACCCAGACACAGAACAAATGATCTTGCTCATCACGCAAACATTTGTCCTGGGTGGGAATCGAACCCACGACCTCCGGCATAGCAGTCAGGGTTACTAACCACTAAACCTACAGGTCAGTCGTAAGTTTTATTACCTTGTACTCTCGGTTCGTGGGGTCCGAGTGCTCACAAGTTGTATAAAGATCTGTCAAAACGTCTAGTTGACACTTCGCGTGACCCAAGGGCTGGCTTTTACCTCGGACAGAGGATAAGCATTGCCATACAGCGTGGCAATGCCGCCAGTCTTTTGGACACATTACCAGTCGACAGCGATGTGGAAGAGTTTTTTGACGCCATATTTTAGTTAGTTGTAATTTGTGTAGAGTTTTTATTTTTACGAAATTAATTCTTACGAAAAGTTGTCACGACACTTTCTTACGAAAAGTTGTCACGACACTTTTTTTGTTTACTAAATATTTATATCAATTGATTCAAAGATTGATTGATTGATGGATGGATTGAAAGATTGTTTTATTGATTGATGGATTAAAAGATTGATAGATTGATAGATTGATAGATTGATAGATTGATAGATTTATAGATTGATAGATTGATATATTGATATATTGATAGATTGGTAGATTGATAGATTGATAGATTGATAGATTGATAGATTGATAGATTGATAGATATGTTGATGGATTGATTGATTGATATATTGATTGATGGGTTGATGATAGATTGATAGGTAGATGGATAAGTCGATAGATTGATAAGTTGATGGATAGATTGATTTATTCAAAGATTGAATGAAAGATTGATCGATTGATTGATTCAAAGATTCCAAAGATTTTAATGAAATTGTTGAGAAATTAGTTTCAGTAATCGAATCAGAGGAACTTCGTTCCATCCGGGTGTCCCTTGACACCTCTCAAGTTTTGTTATTTATTTTATTTTATTGTAATTATATTTAGTATTTTTAAATGTAAATATCTATGTTAAAAATAAATCATAAAAAATAAAGAAATAGTAAATTATGTGACTATTTTCTATTTTGGTGGGTCGACTGGTCGAATTTACTGTCGTGCTAGCCGTTCCCACTACTCACTCATGACAATCTGTCGTTACCGCAAAAAATGTCTTAGACTACAGTTATTCGTGTCTTCCTATATGTGAACATAGCATAGCATACTCGGCCTTATAATGTTCCCACTGTTGGGACTCAGGCCTCCTCTCTAGGAGAGGGAATGGACCGTAATCCACCACGCGGGCCCTGTGCGGGTTGGTGGATGTCACATGTCTTCGAATTTTTGGTTCTAGGACATACCGGTTTCCTCGCGATGTTTTCCTTTACCGTTTTGAGAGCAGTGGTGATGAAATAAATTACACAAAGTAATGCACCTGCCTGGGTTTGAACCCACAACCTACAACTCGTAAGTCGGAGCCGTTACCACTCGGCCACCACTGCTCATATATGTGAACACCTCTATTTAAATATACATAACAATTGTGTATTAGTACAAAAAAATGGGGCTCTATCTGAACCCGTAACTGATTTGTGTAATCAACATAAAAAAAAACGAAATCAAAAATTTTTGTTCACGAAAATTTGTCGTAATAGCTAAATTCATAATTGAATCATCATTCATAATAAATATTGCTACTAGAAAATACTACGCGCAGTCTTTTTCTATTTTGATCGCCATTCGTTCATTCATAATCCTGCCTAATTCATAAGCCTGCACAATATTTCCATAAATTGAGCGACATTTTAGGATATCAACAAACGCTTATAAATTTGCTGTTTAGGAATATTATTTATTGATACCTACTTTACTTAAAAAATAACAAGACCTTTTCTAATAAGCCCTAATATGTATTATGTGAATAAAAGGAGAAACTGACTGACCGAAATATGAACGCGCAGTCGAAACTAATGGGCTTAGGAGCGTGAAATTTTGCACAAGAATTTTCCAAAATTGATATCCTGACGGGTTGAAACGGAGATCTACTTTCACGCGAACGACACCACGAGAAGAAGCTATTCTACTAATAATTATATTACTGTGATTACAACACACCTCTGTTCCTTATGGGCACGCCATAATTATGGCGATAAGTCCCCTCTTTGAGGAGTGGCTGGAAAGACCTCACGGCGTCCTTACTTACCGCATGACGCAGGTCCTCACTGGACATGGTAAGTTCGGGAGGTTCCTGCACCGGATTCGTGCAGAAGAGACGTCCGGGTGCCATCATTGTGTGGACCGCCCGGAGGACACGGTGGAGCATACGGTAGAGGTGTACCTCGCTTGGGCAGAGCACCGCCGTGTCGTCGTGGGGGCGATAGGTGGCAGCGATCTTTCGAGCCGGGCCTTGGTCCGGAGCGAAGAGGAGTGGCAGGCGGTCGCCTCTTTCTGCGAAGCAGTAATGCTAGCAAAGGAGGCGGCCGATCGCGTGAGGCAACGGCCCTCACGCCCCAACCGCCGCCGGGATTCTGATCCCAATTTCCGTCCACCGTAAGCGCGAGATGCGGACGGCGAGCAATGGGTGGCTCGTCGTCTGCATCGTCTGGACCGAGCCCAAGTCGTCGACGGCGCGTACTGTTCCACGCGCGCCTCAAGCAGATGTCAGCAACTGTAGGGGCCCAGCAGGGTCGAAGCCTACTGGGGCCAAGGGTAGTGTGAAATCGAAACACGGGGCCCTGGTACGAAGCTAGCGAAGGAACAGGAGTGGGTTTTTAGTAGTCAGTAAAAGTCTGACAATATCTCCTGCTCCGCCCAAGAGCGGGATTTGTTATCAGATGATTTTCTAACCTAAAAAAAAAACTGATTACAACATATCTCGATTCCTTAGACACAAGTACATAGTAGGTACTCCTACATTCCACCAGTTATGTTCATCTCCCATAACATAGGCTGGCTACATTGCCGTCTATAATTCGCTAACTGTCTCACGTGCCACTTACTCCGCTAGCAACATGAGAGCGGTCCTCTGCACGCTCTGTTTACTACCAAACTTAATGATATTATCTGTCTTTGCGTATCCGGAAGAGTTCGTTGACTTTAAGACATTTGGAGACTTAATACTAGAAGCACGAGCGTCCTGACTGACCCATTCTATGATCTTATGCGTAGAATTTCAAAGTACACCAAGATAATAATAATAATAATAAACCTTTATTTCAGACCACTTAGATCATTATACAGCCTTTAAAAATTAACAAACAAGTAATGAACAAGTCCTAATTACACAAAAAAAAACAACTAAGTAATTATTTTAAAACAAAAACAGTAAAAATGTCAAAAAATTAAAAGAATTAAAAAATAAAATAAAAAGATAAAGTAAAGTTTCTAAAAAAGAAAAACATTCATTCATTGAAGCATGCGATAAATTTGGTTTCTATTAAATTAAATTGAAATAAAAAAATACAGGATAACAAACACTTAAGACGCTATTTCCAGCCGTCGTTTACAGGTTCTGGTAGCGCACACTCTATCAGCAAGTTCTTTCACTATACTGTTACTACACGTACCAACCCTGGACATGAATGACGCGATTCCGTTCCTTTGAATGGCATTGACCGCGTTCAGCTTCGCTTCCACGAATATGCCAGAGGCACTACAATTTCGCTTCAACCCCATGAAGTGTCTGTAGATGTTGTTACAGTGAACACGAATACCATCCCAGGACTTTGATATGTGTTATCTATTTAAATGTCGTGACCAAATCTTACAATTGATCACTTCATATCATGAAATGGTTGCATTTCATGATATGGCCAACTAACCTGGACTAAACTGGTCAAAAAACTGGCCAGTTTAGTCCAGGTCACACGTCAACGTTTGATGATATTTCAATCCACGTTTGGCCATATAAATAACTAGTTTCTGCTAGCAGCTACGCTCGTCTGAAAATAGGACTTTCATACAAACTTGCAACCCCCGTTTTACCCCCTTAGGGCTTTTTTTTTATTTTATTTTTTTTCTTGGTGGGAAAATCATCTTATGACATCCCCCGCTCTTGGGCGGGGCGGGAGATAGTGTCAGACTTTTACTGACTAAAAACCCACTCCTGTTCCTTCGTTGCCTTTCGTACCAGGGCCGAGTCTTCCTTTCAGAATCAGACCCTTGGCCCCAGTAGGCTTCGACCCTGCTGGGCCCCTACAGTTGCTGACATCTCCTTGAGGCGCGCGTGGAACAGCACGCGCCGTTGACGACTTGGGCTTGGTCCGGACGGTTACCGGACGGTCTCCATTGCTCGCCGTCCGCAAGCCCGCGCCTACGGTGGCCGGAAATCGGGATCGGAATCCCGGCGGACCCCCTTAGGGCTGGAGTATCGTGAAATCCGTTCTTAGCGGATGTCTACACTCTATAAGGAACCTACCTGCCAAATTTTAAGTTTGTAGGTGTTATAGTTTCTGAGGTCTGTGGTCCCTTGAAGCTGTGAAAAAAAACAAACTTCCCCGCCGTTAATATCACAAAAAACGTGTATTTTGTCACTCTCAAGGGAATCAAAATTCATAGGGTACTTCCCGTTGACCTAGAATCCTGAAATTTGGCATGAAGCTAGGTATAATAGCACAAGTATAGGAAAAAATCTGAAAACTGTAAATTTGTAGTTACGTCACAAAAAAATAACATTTTTTGCGATTCGGAAAAATCTTCGTAACTCAATTCGGGAATAGAACTGTTTTTATAGGTAATTTTATACAGAACCATCAGTGCGCGAGTCAGACTCACCCTTGCCCTGTTTTTTTACCCGACTGCAAAAAGGGTTATGTATTTCGCGCGTATCTTTTATATATGTATGTAATATTCTTTATTACCTCATATCTTCCAAACCGCTGAACGGATTTACATAATTAGCATATCGTTAGATTCGTCTTGTTAACCCAAGTGTTTTTCCTGACCCATTAAAATAATCCATACTAAAATCATCCCATCTAATGGGTCCCGGCTACTGCAGTCAATATGTTCCGTATTAGAATTTATTATTTGTTTTATTTAAATTGGTTTTAACGCTACTGGTCCTACTGGACTGAACTTGTTTTTTTCTTTTTAGTTTTTACTTAAAGTTATTTTTACGCCGTCGGATATTTTTTTTTAAATTTATTTTTTTACTATGTGCTCGGCTTAACAAGCCCTATCAGAACATTAGCTTTTTTATTTACCCTTATGGTATAGCTATTGTAGTCTTTCTACCATCGTCTAGCATCAGGAGACAACCCATCTTTACTGTTTCTCACGTAGGTAGATAAAATGTCATGGTATGATGAGCACAGATAATGTATCTGTGACATAGTACCTGTCTACTGTCCCATGAATTTAATTTGAGTGAAAGACTAGCTTAGGAAATTATGGGGAGCCAGGGTTATGGACTTTCAAAAGATCAGTTAGCGCCGTAACTAAGGTGCGGTACCAGCGCTGCCCAGGCACAGGGCACAGAGCCTGGAGGGACTCAGAAATGATCAAGTCAATATACTGCAGTGAAGCCAAAATACCACAGTGTCACAAGACGAAAGTCTATGACTTGGGCCTCAAGTCTGCTATTACAACAGTATCAGAATGGTCTATCATTGATTTCATAATTGTTGATTTTGACAAGTTTTGGTGATCTACTAATATAATGGCGTCATTATGACTTTCCAATGGTCAACCACTGACACTCCATTGAAAGAAATGGTATAGAATGGTAATCTCGTACATATTGACAAATGAATGTCTGACGTATGCGGTAATCTGCTAAAATTTTGACAGTTCCTTTGATCAGTTACCTACCATTAGAACGTCATTGTGCAGTCATTGCTTTTAATAAGCTCGATATTGTCATTCTACCACAACTCTATTACGAGACCATGGATCGATCAATGATCGACCATTATGAATTAGCAGATTACGAACTTTTATCAAAATGACAGTGGAATCGCGTTGGAATGACGAATTTATAAAAATAGCTGACTTTGGAACCAGTGCGTATTGCAAGTGATGACATATATTATGACTCCAAAACGTGGTCGCTTACAATGGGCCTTATCAGAAAACGTAGTCACCCAATGGAAAGGGCTATTCTCGGTGTTTTCTTGCGTGATCAAACCAGAAATGAAGATATCCGCAGAGAACCAAGGAACATAGTGCGAAGAATCGCCAAACTTAAGTGGCAGTGGGCAGGGCACATTGCTCGCAGAACAGATGGTCGATGGGGACGAAAGGTTCTGGATTGGTGACCACGTACCGGTAGACGCAGCGTTGGAAGGCCTTCCACAAGTTGGACCGATGATCTGGTGAGGGTCGCGGGATTCCGATGGATGCGAGACGCACAGGACCAGTCGTTATAGCGACACCTGGGTGAGGCCTATGTCCAACAGTGGACATCTATCGGCTGAAATGAACATGATGATGACGAGTAAAGTGTGAGTGTGACTGTCAAGTTGTCAATGACATTTCTTTCAGTTGACAAGTCGTACTAGTGATCTGATCACACACAGGGGAAGTACCTTACCTGGAGTTGCCAGACGTTAGTAAATCCGAGATTATTTTTTATTTTTAGTAAAATTTTCCGCTCAAGAGCGGGGGATGTCATTAGATGGTTTTTCTACCAAAAAACTTCTTTCGCTCCATCTGTATGTATATATATATATATGTGTGTACAATATATACATGTATACACATATACATATTTGGCTATGAGAGGAAGAGAGAAAGAAAATGTGCGCGCGCACTGCTGTCTCTTGCTTATATCCCCCACTTAACTTCCGTTCGCCTTGCCCGATCACACTTTTCGTAACGCTTACGTCACGCGTTCGCCAGCTTACTCCCCAAGTCAAGCGTGCGTAAAGAAGTTTCACTTCAAAAAAAACAGACGCGTGTCTCAAGCGGATGGCACTCGCGCTCGCACTAGTCCTAACCAGACCGAGATATCGTGTCCGTGAGCGGTGTCTATGTGTGCGTTGCTCGAGCGCGCTTTGTATGTAGATTGATTTCTGTACCTATCTATTTTGTAGTACTAGTCATTTAATGTCATTCTAACTTGTTTCAGAAAATGTTCCAGTACGAATACGAAAAGCGGCCGCCATCATCAACATCATGTGATAGCCGCGCCACGATGACTACCGATTGGAGCCGAACATACCCGAACGTGCCCGAGCGCATGCCGAACGCGCGTCGACCGCTTCCGCCGAGACCAACTGTCATACATCGTGTTCCGGATAAAACTACCGTGAGTTTGGGAATAGTGAATTTTGATACAAGTGGAGAACCTTCGTCATTGCGATGAGGCAGAATTTGCCCGAGCGGAAGGCGAGGGTATTCTTAAAACACTACGCATATAACTAGCATTTATCCTCAAGAAGGTAGTTAATAGTTGTAGCGACACAATCGATTTGCACTTTAACTCTTGAGCAAATTGAAAACTATAAAAATATTTATAAATATCTCCTCGATTTGGATTAGACATATACCTGTAATGATACGTGTTTTTAACCGACTTCAAAAAAACGGAGGAGGAGGTTATCAATTCGGTTGTATGTTTTTATATGTTTGATACCACAGAACTCCGTTGTTTATGGACCGATTTGCAATTTTTTTTCCCTTTTAGCGGATAAGCTTTCGGATTTTTCAGAATCTAGTTCTGACGATGGGATCCATGAGGAGTCGAGGGAACTCCTCAAATATTATAAGCATTTTCAAAAAGTAAGTTGGTGAAGTAGGAATGATGAAGAAGACCAGAAATAGCCAACGGAACTTCATACTCACATTGATATCACAATGAAGATAGTTAAGCGATTATGACAATACAAATAAATGGTTCTGAATAGTTGAAAGTGAAAATGGTATCATCAAAATGAACTGATGATGATGGAGCCGGAAGGTAGGCACTAGCATAAGCATAATCAGCCTTTTAATGTTCCCACTGCTGGGACTCAGGCCTCCTCTCTCTAGGAGAGGAAATGGGCCGTAATCCACCACGCGGACCCGCGGGTTTGAAGTTTTATTTATTTATTTATTTTTCATGTACAGTAGTGGTACATAGGCGGACTTAATGCAGCAAGGCATTCTCTACCAGTCAACCTTTGGGTTAAAAAAGACAACACTGTGGTAGGTGTGCACATTATACAAATAACAGATACTTCAAACAGAAAAAATACCATAAAAAATAAGTTATTTATAATACACATCATGACAATCGATCCTATTCTTATTTAGAACGCATTGTACGCAGTTTCAGGCCTAAGATCTGGCCAGGACACATACGTACATACCTATTCAGCAGTATCGGCTGCACATGTCACGTTGTACTAGGATCGGTCTATCATTACTGTCCGGACTATTGTAGCCAATAAGACGGATATAGTGGTGATAGACCGATTAGCGCGCCGTAAAATGATAGTCGACGTCACCAACCCACAAGACGTGCATCTCGTGCAAGCTGAGAAAGACAAACAAATCAAATATTTCGCTCACTTAGCAACTTGCTGACAACCTCGTGTGAGGTTGTCGACATGTGGAATGTGGACTCGGCTATTATTGTGCCGATTTTCGTGACCGCCAATGGCCTACAAGTCATATCATGTCAGACTCCGAGAAACAGACGATTTTTTCTTAAAAACGTACGTTTGCACTGCGCAAGCGATTGCTTTTTTTATTGCTCCATACATAAATAGACATTTATGCTTCTGACCTAAAGACATTTGTTTGTTCCGGGGTCTAATGGCTTGTGTAACGTGTTGTGAGATTTGTGTCTCGAACCACGCACGCGATAGTTGCGGGTAGAGTTACCATATCTCAGGATTTGTCCTGAGAGTTCAGGATTTTTGAACTCTTCTCAGAATTACGGCTGGATTTTGCAAATCTCATAAAATCTTTTTAATTTTAGTATTTTCAATAAAATACAGCTTAGGTACACTTAAAAAACTTGATAAAAAAATTAAATAAACTAAAATTAATCTTTCTTTGGCAAACGGGGGATTCGCTGCCCCCAACACTTTGGCTGCGATGTGCAACGCATGAGTTAGATCCGCAGTGTCAAAAAAATCTCTAACTGTAAAAATATCTCAGGATTTTTCAATGGAAATTGGGTCTTTTCTCCGGACTTCTGATGTATTCATCTGGTAACCCTAGTTGCGGGAGAAATTGCTAAAGTTAAATAAAATTTATTGTTAAACCTGCTTGCGTGCCAAGAGCGGGATTTATCATTAGATGATTTTAGTACCAAAATAAAAGAAAAAAAAAACCCTGCTTTCGTCGGATTTGTCCGATTTTCGGGGAGTGTGCGTCGGAATTGTATAACCTAATTCCGCCCAGCCCGTTCCATCATCGGACCACCAGGCGTACGGCAATGCGCCACCGGTACATGGTGGCCATCCCGCCCATACGCACAAAACGTTTTGGGAACACATTCATTGTGCGTACAGCTAAGGAGTGGAATTCCCTGTCGTAATCTGTGTTTCCTGATGGCTACAACCCGGGAATCTTTAAGTCAAGAGTGAATAGGTTAATTCTAGGTAGGCGCGCACCATCGTCGACCGCATCGTCGCTTTCCATCAGGTGAGATAGTGGTCAAGCGCGAACCTATCACAAATTAAAAAAAAATGAGTGTCTATTTATTTATTTATTAAAACTTTACAGTGTACAGTGTTTATTACTAGTGCAAGTAATAAACACTGTACAGCGGCGGACTTAATGCCTTAGGCATTTTCTACCAGTCGACCATATAACATGGTAGGTGCAACATAATGGTAAACTAGATTAGAAATACAATAATAAATATTTTTAGGAATCAGAAGTGCAGATATAAAAAAAAAAATTACGTGACACACAACACTTTTAGCTAAAATAACAATAAATCTAATTAATCTAAGCACAAATCAGTATAAGTCTCACGGCCCTTGAACGATGTTCCCGCCACACCGATGACACCTGTCAAAAAAATGCCAGGGAATACTTTTTTTTTTTTTCTTCTTTGGCAACTGAGCAGTCATTCCTTATTTCCATCCTAACAATTTAAACATAGATACATACATACAAATTAACAATGTAATTATGAAAAAGTAATCCAACAAATCAGAAAGTGAGAGTGTTTTCTTATAAATAGTTCCTGATATGGACTTATTAAATGCTGTCGCAGATATGTCGCGCTCATCTTCTTAAAGAAAACAGCCTTGAGTGCAGCGCCGTGCGCAGCGACGAAATTCAAATAGGTATCTACTTTTTTTTTCTGGTGCGAAAATCATCTAATGACAAAACACGCTCTTGGGCGAAGCGAGAGATAGTGTCAGACTTTTACTGACTAAAAACCCACTCCTGTTCCTCCTTTGTCTTCATCCCGGGGCCCCGGGTTTCGCTTTCACACTACCCGTGGCCTCAGTAGGCTTCGACCCTGCTGGGCCCCTACGATTTGCTGACATCTCCTTGAGGCGCGCGTGGAACAGTACGCGCCGTCGACGACTTGGGCTCAGTCCGGTCGGTTACCAGACGGTCGGACGGCGAGCCACCCATTACTCGCCGTCCGCAAGCCCGCGCCTACGGTGGCGGTGTTGATGAATCTATGAATACAGTAAGTTTAATTCCCGAATTGGTTTATGAAGATTTTTCCGAACCGCAAAAAAAGTTTTTTTTTTGTTATTTGACTTTGCTTCATGTAAAATTTAAGGATTCTAAGATAGGTCATTGGGAAGTACCCTATGAATTTTGATTCCCTTGAGAGTGTCGAAATATACGTTTTTTGCAACATATACGGCCGTATCAGTAGAAGAAGAAGGAAGGAAGGAAGGAGAAGTGTAATAGTAATTCAGTAGAAAGGCGTGCGAAGACGCTAATTGGGGATCCAGATTTGGTTAAGTCCAATCTACAAAGCCTCGAGCACAGGTGCAGGGTAGCCAGCCTATCGGTATTTTACAGGTCGCATTTTGGAGAGTGTGCGCGGGAATTGCATGACTTGATTCCGCCATCTCCTTTCTACCATCGGACAACCCGACGTACGGCGAGTATCCACCCTTACGTTGTTGAAACTTCAACAGTTCGAACTAAGCGATTTGCTTCGTCGTTTACACCGCGTACATCGAGGGACTGGAACAATTTGCCTGCTGCGGTCTTCCCGTCCAACTATAATTTAGGTGCCTTCAAGGCTAGAGTGAATAGGCTCTTAATAAACTAGTGCGCCTCACCATCAATGATTGCATCACTGCTTACCATCAGGTGGGATCACAGTCAAGCACTGGTTTATATCGAATAAAAAAAAAAAAAACATATAAGTTTGATTTTTACACGGCTTCAAGGGACCGCAGACCTGAATATATGGTTTTAATTTCAACTCGATACCTCTACGCGTTCCCGAGATAAAAGTCGAAAAGGTCTTGACAGACGGACGGACAACAAAGTGATCCTATAAGGGTTCCGTTTTTTTTTTTGATTTACGGAACCCTAAAAACAACTCACTTCTATTTTTCTATTAAATTTTGAAACCTATTCTAAAAATGCAAAAACCCTATTAGTATATTTTACAAGCCAGTCCGTTAGTTACTCGTATTAAAAACTCATGTGATCTCCTTTCGAATCACGATACTGTATTTTTTTAAATTTTTTTTTTATTTGTTACATCAAAAATCATTGATAACATCTGCCAAACTGCATAGTAGTTTGTCGGCAGTATCATATGTGGTATGCGTTAATTAATATAAAAACACCGTAAGCCCTCCGTAGACTAGTGTTATATGACTATTTAAAAATCACTCTTAACACTTCCAATGTGGAACGAGGTCTAATAAGCCTCGTACGTGTCTTCCTTGCGGTGCTCAAATATACATATCAAGACATATAGACTTGACTCCTAGTGCGGCGGCCGTATCTTTAATTTGATTCAGTTTAGGAAAGAGATGAATCTGGTTTACTTTATTGAATTATCTTTAATACATTCGTTTTTATAAAGAACAAAAGACAGAGTTTATCTAAAAAATTGAAAAACAGCCAAGTGTGAGCTGGCGTAAACAGCGCTAAATCCAATTTACATTTAACAGAATCTTATATCTACATAATAAGCCCTATTAAAACAAAATACAGTGGTGGTGGCCAGTTTGACTTGACCATACCATGAAATGATCAATTATCAAGATCTGGCCACGATATATCTACTTTAATACGGGGTTAATACGACCTCGTACCGCACTTATCCAAAAAAGCTGTTAGTTGCTTAAACGTTACGGGGTCTAATAAGCCCCTTACCATAATTATAGTTTTCAAACGAGGTCTTAAACGCCCCGTACAGCAGGAATGGAAATAATGCAAAAAATGAATGCCGCTGTCGTTTTTGGTTAATGTGTGACTTAAAGGTTTTCCTCATATTTCCAGGTACCACTGAAGGTGTGGATCATAGCCAGCGCCTCCTGCTTCGCCGTCTGCGCCGCGTTAGTGCTGGCCACCGTCGTCATCACCAAGTGGGGGACCTCCGACACCTTCACCACAAGAGAGGTCTTTCAGTCTCCGGTGATTATTCTTTTAACTTAGCTAGCTGCTTTTCTTTGCGAGATCGCGTCAGAAATGAAGATATCCGCAGGAGAACCAAGGTTACAGACATAGCCCGAAGAATCGCCAAACTTAAGTGGCAGTGGGCAGGGCACATTGCTCGCAGAACAGATGGTCGATGGGGACGAAAGGCTCTGGAAGCAGACGCAGCATTGGTAGGCCTCCCACAAGGTGGACCGATGACCTGGCGAGGGTCGCGGAAATCCAATGGATGCGAGACGCACAAGACCGGTCATTATGGCGCCACTTAGGGGAGGCCTATGTCCAACAGTGGACGTCTTTCGGCTGAAATGATGATGATGATGATGACTAGCTGCTGAGAGGGCTAACCATGACCTTTTAAAATTTCAATCGTTCGAGCGACAAAGCGGGATGGAGCTTACACCTTATATAACTCCATCTCTTTAACAGTTCAGTATAGGTCGTCAAATGGATCGCGTTAAAAGCTCGTGGTAGCACTCCTGGTTATCTCCCTCACGCTTTCTGCCACCTCCATCGCTCGCATTACTGCTTCGTAGAACGAGGTGACTGCTTCCCGTGCGCTCTCGCTCCAGACCACGCGAAACATCGCCGCCCGATCGCATCCACGACGACAAGGTGATGCTCCACACAAGCTGGGCAGACCTCCATCGTATCCATCCGAAAGGGTAACCTGTGGTCCTAGAATGCAAAAGGCAAAATAGCAATATAGGTGTGGTTTTAGGGCTATATTTCACCAGGACACCATGGCGGCGCGACCACTTGCGTCGCCATGGTGTCCCAGTGAAATATAGCCCTTACATACTCTTTGGTGGAGGCGTCACTGGCGTCCGAGCTGGTCGCGCCACCAAATTGGTTGCGCAACCAAACGGACACCAGGTGAGTAACTCTCTATAGAGTTGTATAAATTTTGTTGGTAGCAGCGACTGGTCGCGCCGCCATGGTGTCCCGGTGAATTATAGAGTCAATAAAAGTCTGTCACGCCCTCTCGCCCAACCCGAGTGAAGTAAATAAATGATTTCCCAACTTAAAAAAAAACCGTATCGTTCAGCATGTCTTCCGGACAATCCTTTTTGTGAATATCTAATGTTAACAATATATTTTAACATTCCAGTATTTTTAAGTCTGGTAGACTTCGCTGTCAGCGATAAGACCGCCCATACCCATAGATTTATAATAATAATAATAATAAAATATTAATAAATTTAAGAGGGTCACTCGCCTATCGTCAACATCGAGCATGGTTTAAAAGCTTGTTGCTTCATCTAACGCAATACAACGCGATTTTTGACGAAAAAGCAACGCGAAAAAAGAGAGATTTAACGCCTAAAAACTCTGTTAGCATTCGGTAATTCCATAATTTTCTCGAATATTTTACAAAATTGGTTCCAGGAAATACGTGTTTTTTTTTAAACCCTTTAAAGTTTTTGAAATAAATTGTCGCCATTTAGAATCTTGAATAAATTTGCAAGGCTTCTCTATTGTTATACTTTTTTGACTTTTTAAATTTTTGAGTATAAATTAATTATGAAGTTTTAAAGTTCATGCAAAATAGGTCTTTACTGGATTAGTTTTACAAAGCCCAGATAATATCCACGAGATACTGTGTGTCCAAAATATCTTATGAAAAATGTGTAATAACGGCATAATTGCGTAAGAGCGGTTGTATGAAACAACAGTGAAAACGTATGTCGAGTTGCATTTAAGCATACGTATAAGTTGTGCCACTTCACTTCTTTTGGGGTAAAATAAAGTTTATATTCCAGGAACCAATCCATTCGCCACAATATCCGAAAACAACAGATTTCGCCTCAGAATCAGATGAGTCAGAAGAAAATGCTATACTAGAAAAATTATCAATGATCACAAAAATAGCTGCCAACAGAGAGCACAAAAATCTGATAACTAAAACGCAAATACATCCACTACACGACGATATAGCTCATGAAGAGAGAAAAATTAAGAAAAAAGATAAAGCTGTCATAGACAGCGTTCTAGACGACAGAGGTATTAATACAAAAGAAAAAGAAATGAGTGAAATAACTCGTGAAGATCTTGTGGGCGAAAAGAGTGAAGCAAATGAAACTAAAATGAAATTAGTAGAAGATTATGTACCGAATTTCAAACCCATTCTGCCGGGTTTGGAGATACCTTACAGTTATATTGATGGTGAGTATCTCTTAGCCTATAAAACTAGATGATTCATTCCACTGTCACCTTTCTACCATCGGACCACCCGAAGTACGGCGAGTGTCCACTCTTGGGTCCGAAACTGCGACTCGCCGCGGTGTGCCGCGTGAATATACGTCGCGCGGCTCGCGGGCCGCGCGCACCCTTTTTGCCAGTCAGAATGGCTGGTTGCCTATGGCAAGCGGCTCTGAAAGTATATTCAAGAATTGCTACCCAATTGCTTATATTTGCTACATTTCTTCTATAATTGCTACATATGATACATTCAGAGAAATATGAATATTTTTTTAACCAGCCATTCTGACGTCAATATGGATGGTGGCCTTCGTGTTCAGCATGAAGCACGCAGAATTTCTAAAAGTTTGTTGTATCAATAATTGCTTTCTAATTCCTACTTTCACAGATTTTAGTTTGAGCTTCGTACATACATTAGGTAAAAAAATATCGATTTTATTAATATTTGTACGTAGAAGCGCCTAATAATTTTGAAAGGCAACAGTTATTTTTACTACTGTAGATCATATAGAACAGCCCGAAATCATCTATCGGGCAGTAGCCCACCAGACATAACACCTGTCTTGCCGGAGGATCCCTCCTTTTCAACGGAAGTTTGCGGGACTTTACTCTCTGTTCCGCATACCTCAAAATATATTAGTTGATCACAATTTTTAAGGAAAATTTGCAATTCAAGCGAACGTTGCGGACTGTCCTGCTGCCGCGCTTATGATAATTAGAGTAAGTCGCAATTTTGGTCGATGTTAAGTGTATATTTCAAATGTATGGATTGAGATCTACATTTCTTTATATTTAACTCAATTTCGACCAAAATTGTGACATACTGTAATGATCATAAGCGCGGCAGCCTGGTGTTTTGACCCTAAACAAAACTATAACATACTATCTCTTACAGGTAAAGACGACTATTTCTACGACGAGAATCTTTACGACGACTATATGCAGAGCAACACTATGACCAGCTATCTTATAGAAAAAGTCCAGGAGCTACACGAATGGGTGTCCACGGACCCAGATCTAAAAACCAACGGGACCAAACCTGATGGGGATTTTGGAAGCCTTTTGAAAGCTCTTAACGAAAGTCTAGTTGAAGGGAATGTGACTATTGTCATGCATAAACTAAGAGATATATATTTCGGAGAGAATTATACGAATTTTAATAGCAGCAGGAAGGTTATAGTTACGAACAGCACGGATTTGCTTTCGTTTGGGATTCTGACGTTAGATGTTATGCTGCTGCATAACATACAGTTGATGGCGTGGGAGAATCAGGTATGTACCTATTTAGAATGGTATAGAATAACATAGAATAGAGTAGAGTAGAGTAAAGTAGAGTAGAGTAAAGTAGAGTAGGGTCGAGTATAATAGAGCAGAGTAGAGTACAGTAGAGTAGAACTTTTTTGTACACCAAAATAGAAATATCTATCGGTACAAAGGCGGTCTTATCGCTGTTTTCAGTTCCAAAATAAATATACACTCATCAGAATAATGGTATTTTTTGTATTTCAATTCATTTTGCTTATTAAAATGGATAAATTCTCACCAATTATGTCCAAAAGCGAGTGAAGCGAGCTCGGGAATTATAGGGCACCCTGACTCGGACAGACTATCTTAGAAAAGAAAAACGGGGCTGGCGAACGCAGACCCCGTTATCTCCTTCGTGTTAGGTTACTTTAAAATACCCTCAGGAAGCCCCCGTCGACCCTATACAAGCCGTCTGAAATTAGCTTTTAAGGCTTGTATATATTTTTATAGGTTATTATAAAAATGAAAATAGCTTCATTTCTACAATACCTCATGAACAATTTCAAGGTATTTCGAATTTAGTTAGGCACATTAGATAGGCGCATTTCTGGCAGTGGCGTAGCTACCAAAAGCCTGGGCGGGGTAGTGCCCTGTGGTCCCCAAGCCCCAGTAACCTGATTAGAAAACCTCTTATTGAACTAGCGAATAATTCTTCTACCTTTGAAAACTAAATAAAATAACTTGCAGCACTACTTTAATGGCAACTCGCTTTAGTCAGTAAAAGTCTAAAGTCTGGGTGGAGTGCCCAGAGCAGAAGTTATTTGAAGATTTCTTACTTAAAAATAGGTGCCGCAGAATTTTTCCCCCCAGGGTCGTTATTCACCTAGCTACGCCACTGATTTCTGATAGGCGTTTAAAAACAAACCAAGTATAATCATCATCCGTGACTTCTGCCGCTCTTGGCCGGAGCGAGCGAAGTCACTCCTATATTCATTATTTGCCTTGCGTTCCAGGGCCCCCGGGTTTTATCATCACCCCCCTGTCTGTCACTTATCGTAAATTCTATAATCATAATTATTTTCGCAGGAGATGGCCAGAACCAAGATGATGAAGGACCCAGACGTGTTTGCGTTCAACGCCCTTTTCCTGGACCCCAGCAAGGTGGAGACAAAACAAAATGAAGTAGCTCATGACGGATCTCTGTTTTTGTAAGACAAACTTTCATTTCATTATGCTTATATTAGAAGGCTAGAATCTGCTAAACTTAGAAAAGTAATATATCAAGTTTCCTTGCATATTTTCAATGCATTTAACTGCTATTTGAGTGAACCTCAGCAGGCAGTGCCGGATTAAGACAAACTTGACCGTCTTCTAAATAACTGCATTCGATTTGTTTTCAATCTCCTCAAATATGATCATGTCTCTTGTTATAGGTCGCTCCTAAACTGGTTGCTCATACGCCAGTACAGAGAGCAAAGAGCGCTTACTACCTTGTTCTCATTTTTAGTTTCTCCCAATTCTCCTAGTTATCTAGCTTCTCACTTCCAATACATTTGCGCCAATCACAACAAAAATCTACGGTCATCACATAACCGTCTACTTCATTGTCCCACTCACCGTACTGACTTCATTCACTATTCTTTTCATGTTCAAGCTATTTCTCTTTGGAATGCACTCCCCCAGGAAATCAGGATGGCAACCAACCGATTGACCTTCAAAGTGAAGGTTCGCGAGCACATCCGTAAGAAGTTGGCAGCAGTATCGTCATAGCGCTTATTGGTTATCTTATTATCTGTCTGCACTATTTGTTTTACTAGATTCGTGTATTCTCTTTTTTTCTTTCTTTGTAGTTTGAGTACATATATATATATATATATATATATAGTTATATTATGTATATTGTATTTAAAGTATATGTTTGTATAAAATATAATGTATTAATAACAATATGTACCTAATGCTTAATATTGCACCTACCACCTGTTGTCTCTGCATCACCCAAAGGTTGACTGGTAGAAAATTCCCTAAGGCATTAAATCCGCCTTTGTACTTTTGTGTGCATAAAGAATTAATAAATAAATAAATTAAGCTAGCGCGGGGCGTGTAGCAAATTCTACCAAGGGGCCCCCTAAATCTTTATAATAACACCGAATTAAAACTCTTTTAACTTATTTTCAAACAGGCCCAGAAGCACATAGGTATTGTCTTTATTTAAAATCAGGAACTGGTTAGAATGCATATGACAAAGGTATCTTAACATATTTTTTATGTCCATGCGGGGCCCCCAAATGCGCGGGGCCCGTAGCATTTACTACTCTTGCTACGTGGCTAATCCGCCATTGTCGGCTGCAGTTAAACACATAAGCCCCCCTAGCCAAGTTACAACCGTTTTGTTTCGATTCTCTTTTCGTTGATCACCTCGAGTCGGTCACGCCTCCTATTCCTTTGTTCTGACCGCGTGACTGAGCGTTGAATAGACGTTAGCACAAAGGAATCTGAGGCATGGCCTACTCGAGGCGGTTGACGAAAAGAGAATCGAAACAAAACGGTTGTAACTTGGCTAGGGGGGCAGCAATCTGATGGCGCGTGACATGGGGGCCAACTTGTTCAGTTTTGTCCTAGAAAAACTTTGCAGTATGTACTTTTCTAAGTTTATCTCGGACACTACTGGCACCACTTGCCTCGGAATGCGCCTTCTTCTTTCATTCACCACTACTCATATTGATGCAGAGATGAGCGGATTTGAAGAACTGAATTCTTCGATTTGACAGCTATGACGTCACAACATGGCGCTAAGTCATTTCTATTCTTATTGGAATCACATAGTACCCTTCATTTCCTTCCTGTACCGGATCCGTGCAGAAGAGACGCCCGGGTGCCACGATTGTGTGGACCGCCCGGAGGACACGGTGGAGCACACGGTAGAGGTGTGCCCCGCTTGGGCAGAGCACCGCCGTGTCCTCGTGAGGGCGATCGGCGGCAGCGATCTCTCGCGCCGGGCCTTGGTACAGGCCATGGTCCGGAGCGAGGAGGAGTGGCAGGCGGTCGCCTCCTTCTGCGAAGCAGTAATGCTAGCAAAGGAGGCGGCCGATCGCGTGAGGCAACGGCAACGGTCCTTACGCCCTAACCGCCGCCGGGATTCCGATCCCGATTTCCGGCCACCGTAGGCGCGGGCCTGCGGACGGCGAGCAATGGGTGGCTCGCCGTCCAATCGTCCGGTAACCGTCCGGACCGAGCCCAAGTCGTCGACGGCGCGTAGTGTTCCACGCGCGCCTCAAGGAGATGTCAACAACCGTAGGGGCCCAACAGGGTCGAAGCCTACTGGGGCCATGGGTGATGCGAAAGAGATCCCCGGGGCCCTGGAAAACAAATGGCAAAGAAGGAACAGGAGTGGGTTTTTAGTCAGTAAAAGTCTGACACTATCTCGCGCTCCGCCCAAGAGCGGGGGATGTCATGAGATGATTTTCCCACACGAAAAAAAAAAAAAAAACCCTTCATTTCCTAAATAATTTACCTACGAGAGACGTTGAGAGTTTGTCATGCTCACTCAAATGTCTCACTGGTAGTGGGGCTTGTGTTGGACCATTCGGTTCCCTTCAAAATGGTTGAGCTGAGAGCTGAGAGGTGCTAATATTCGCGTCATGTCCGTGAACGGGCGCTGTCAGTTGAGACTGGTCATCTCTTAGCTGCCAGTTGCTATTTTAATATCTATAATTATTTAGTTTTTATTTTTACTTTAATTACATTGTTCTGACATGATAGCGACAAGAAACATGTAACAGAGATATTTGTAATTGCAAAACATGATTGAAAAGAGTGTCCATGGAGTTTCTTGCACATTCTTCTCCATAGAGATCTACGCTTTGGAATGTGCAATTATCATCATTTTTTCTGACTGTCTGACTTCTTGACATTTCAAAAGTGCCTGTAAATGGTTAATTTGAAATAAAATGCTTTGTCTTTGTCTACACGTTCCTTTCTTTATATTTTTACAGAATCTTTCATGTATATTTTTACAGAAAACGCTTGAATCCTCGCCAAGATGACCTCGACATCGGGAAGAACCTTTTAGAAAACATAATGGAAGTAGGCATGAGCGCGGCGCGCGCCGCCATACATTTGGGCAGGGCTTACAAGAATACAAAGTAAGTTCTTTTTTTATCCTACATCCTAAAAATATCCTGGGAGGAAAGTCTGGCCACATTTTTTAAGTGGACACATTTTACTGTGACATGCCAAAGCAAAATGTGTCCACCACGCCAATGTTACGACTACATGACAAATTATTAAACGTTAGACAAATCGAGCCCACGCATGCTACGCATTATGACATAAGACTCTTGAAGTTTCCAAGGACACCATGGAAGCGCGACCAGTCGCCGCTACAAACAAAATGTTTACAGTTCTATGGAGAGTTACTCACCTGGTGTCCGTTTGGTTGGGCAACTAATTTGGTGGCGTGACCAGCTCGGACGCCAGTGACGCCCCCACCAAAGAGTATGTAAGGGCTAAATTTTACCGGGACACCATGGTGGCGCCGCCATGGTGTCCCAGTGAAATATAGCCCTTACAGTGTTGTGTGCGTGTTCCTTTAGTTGTCCTTTCCGTTAATTTTCTTCCTAGAAATGTAAATATTTCTTAAAAATTAGGAGATTTTCCCTCAAGTTTCAATTGAATCCATTGTATATCGTTCTCTTTTACTGATACATCTGTCTCTCGTCGAGCTTAACCAAAATAATGTATTCTTCTATTACAGAAACATCCTCAATCAAATTTCAAATAAAGAAGTACAAGCTGCCAACCTACAGACGCAACTGTCACGCAACCTTGATGCCAACACTCACGCGCTAAACCACTTACAAACGTCATTTGACAGTACACACGGTGTTGCCAACAATGGTAGTTTTTACACTGAGTTGGATTGTGTTTGGTTGCTGTACTGCAGGAATTTGGTAGCTACAACAAAGTTAAACGCACCATATGGTACAATGGCTAGGATTAATGGGTAAGTGTTTTATCTATTTAATTACTTTTCTTAACTTTTTTTTAAATTGTTACTTTTTTTTTTATACAAACAATAAAAAAATTGAGCTATGTACCTAATTACCTACCTAACGAATGTAAATAAGGAACTTCCATACAAACTTGCATTTACTTACCACCTTTTTTTTGACGTTCGCGTTGGGAAATCATCGAATAATTTCTCCCACTCTGGATGGAGCGAGAAGGGGAGGTTCAGACTTTTACTGACTAAAATAAAAACTAACATACACACTACACTCTCACTCACATACACTCACACATACACCCACAGATACTAGACTAGATTAGGTTAATTTGTATAGATTTAGTATAAAATTGTAATAATATGTCTTGTAAGCCTTCATCGTACTTATTGTTACGGAAAAGCGGAGTCTCCTAACACAGGCACTACCTGCCTAAATGGAGACTCCAATCATATATATATATATATTGTAAAAACTTAAACTTGCTTTACCAATAAACTATTATATTATTTTAAAAAACCCACGCGTGTTCCTTGAGTTACGGGGTTACCATGATGTCCAAAGTAAAATTGTTTCATTCTTATTTCAGTGTGGGTAAGAGACAGAGCTAAACAGGTTGTCTAGCGCCATCTCTTACCCACACTGGAAATAATGAAACAATCTTACTTTAAACGTGATGGTACAGCCCCCCTAGCCAAGTTACAATCCTATCGTTGGCGCTGAACGCTTCGAGTAGGCCACATCTCCGATTCCTTTGTTCTGACGTCATCTCAGAATTGGAGGCGAGGCCTACTCGAAGCGTGTGGCGTGAACGATACGATTGTAACTTGGCTAGGGGGGCAGCTCTTGTTCTTTGCATTCCATAGGCACGGTGAGACTTAAGATTAATTCCGCAGCTCTGAGAGCCCAGGGGACTAAGTTCGATTAAGATATTTAAACGCATTCACGCGAGTCAAGCCGAGGTTTTGTAATTACATAGAAGGAACTACTTACATAGCACTGATGAGCACATGTGCTCACTGCGTAATGGCAGTTCGAATTTCCTGCTCGTTAAGTTTTTCTCAGGATGTTTCCACACCGTCAGTCTGTGATGGATGCCTAAGATAGGGTCAAAAACCTAGACACGACGAAAGACTGTGCGCAGCCAGTCGTGAAGGTACGATAGTTGATGACTATGACTGGCCTGTTGGTCTAGTGGTTAGCGGCCCTGACTGCTATGCTGGAGGTCGTGGGTTCGATTCTCATCTAGGACAAATGTTTGTGTGTTGAGCACGATCATTTGTTCCGTCTGGTTTTTTTTTAGATAGGAAAATTATCTAATGACAAATCCCGCTCTTGGGTGGAGCGAGAGATAATGTCAGACTTTTATTGACTAAAAACCCACTCCAGTTCCTTCGTTGCCTTTCGTACCAGGGCCGAGTCTTCAGACCCTTGGCCCCAGTAGGCTTCGACCCTTCTGGGCCTCTACGGTTTGCTGTCATCTCCCTGAGGCGCGCGTAGACCAGTACGCCGACGACGACTTGGGCTCGGTCCGGAAGGTTACCAGACGGTCGGACGGCGAGCTACCCATTGTTCGCCGTCCGCAAGCCCGCATTTTGTGTCTGGATGTAATTTGTCTATGTTATGTATGTATTTAGAAATATATAAGTATGTTTATCAGTTGTCTAGTACTCATAACACAAGCTCTGCTTAGCTTGGGACTAGACGGCTTTGTGTTTTAGTTGTGGAATATTGTTATTTTTAATTATATAGATGCTAGATTAGGATATAAGATATTTTTATCACAAAGGTCCCTTGACACGAGGTCGAAGCAAGTAACCAAATAAATGCAAAAATAACATGTCTCCAACTATTTCAGCGTGGCTCTCAGGATGCTGACGGGCGAACTGCCAGCAAATAAAGCGCTTGACACAATGCTGTACGAAGCACTGATGGGTTGGACGGAGCTGAAATGTAATGATATGTTCCCGAGGTAAGTTTTATCCAGTAACTCAAGTTTTTTCTGTGACGTTCTGTCTCCAATTTAGTAATGAGAGACATGTTTTTAAACCGTTTGGGGTTGAAACTCTTGGGCCGTGGGGTCCGAGTGCTCATAAGCTTTTCAAAGAACTATCCAGACGCTTAGTTGACACTTCGCGTGACCCAAGGGCTGGCTTTTACCTCGGTCAGGGATTAAGCATTGCCATACAACGTGGCAATGCCGCCAGCCTTTTGGGCACACTTCCAGTCGACAGCGATGCGGAGGAATTTTATGACGCCATATTTTAGCTAGTAGTTTTTGTCTTTAGTGTATAAATAGTTTTAATTAGTTAAGTGTTTTTTTATCAATTAATCTTAATCAAAATGAATAACCATGAAGAAGACATTAAAATGATTTTCTCCCATTTATATGAGAGACAGGGTTGCCGACTTTTAGAAAACATAATGGGTGCTCATGCTCATTTGATGGACTCGAAAAAGTGGCGAAGTGTGAGAAGAGAAATGCATACTGATCGACCGACAAACAAATAAATGTCCTACTTACATACTGCGTACTTAATTACTAATTATGTTTGTTAAAAATATAAAATGAAACCAATTGGTAAAAATTAAACTAGTTTTTATTATCAAGAAATATTATAATTTATACGTAACCTAAAAGGCGATTACTGATCTGTTTATTGATGTCTATTCTAAGCCCCTGATGAGAAATGTGGCCCTGAAGGAATTGTGTTCCAGAATTTCTGGATTGTTGTGGTCATATAGGCTCTATGTAAAATAGTGATATCCAGGTACATCCAGGTTGGTTGGAAGCCGACCCCAAGACAGTTGGGAAAAGGCGACGCGACTCCTTATATCTTTATTTTGTTAGTTTTGTTACCTATGTGAAGCTATCCTGGCAAACGGATTGCTTGCCTAAGAGAAATACGATAACAAAACGAAATGGTTATTATTTTGACTGACCTCGGGTCGCCCTATTCCCTTATGTTCAGCAGTCACTCTTTCAAACCCTAGATCAGGGCCTTAAATCTGCTATTACAATAGTGTCAGAATGGTCTATCATTGATTTCATAATTGTTGATTTTGACAAGTTTGGTAATCTACTAATATAATGGCGTCATTATGACTTTCCAATGGTCAACCACTGACACTCCATTGAAAGTAGTGGCATAGAATGGTAATCTCGTACATACTGACAAATGAATATTTGACGTATGCGGTAATCTGCTAAAATTTTGACAGTTCAGTGATCAGTGACCTACCATTAGAACGTCATTGTGCAGTCGTTGCTTTTAATAAGCTCGATATTGTCATTCTACCACAACTCTATTGCGAGACCATTGACCGATCAATGATCGATCATTATAAATTAGCAGATTACGAACTTTTAGCAAAATGACAATGGGATTGTGTTGGAATGACGAATTTTTAAAAATAGCAGACTTGGGCCCCAGAGTGCCTAGTACGTTGCATATTTGCATTTTGTAGATGGTCAGAACGCAAGGGCGTGAAACTAGTCGCATAGAGATTGGAAACCACTTTTTAATCAGGGTCTTTCAATATAATTATACAAGAGTAGTAGCAAATACTCGCGTATACTTCGTAGTGACCTAACTACATAACCTTAATCCGTAATATACAGTGCCAGTACGAATATGGACTAATCGTGCGTAGATCGGCATAATCGCGCCTGGATTAGTTCAGGTTACAATAGTGACCATTAGAACAAGATGGCGAGCGAACGAAGCGATCATGTGGGTTAGGTTAGGTTAGGACAGTGACCATTAAAGATCCCCAGATACCCTTCTAATGTTAGTGAATCATTTGGGTTAGGTTGAGTCATTATTATATATATATTACACTCACCGACACACACACACACACACACACACACACACACACACACACACACACACACACACAAACACACACACACAAACACACCCCCCCCCACACACACACACAAACTCAATACAGGCTTCTTTTAACCGCATTTATTTTATCTTAATTTTTTGTTGTTTACCATATTCTTTTTATTTTTGTTAATCTTTTTGCATAAGATTCTGTACTATTTCCTACTGGGAGAGGGCACTGGCTCTTGTAACACAGGTTTACCTCAGATTTTGTTAGGCGTAAGTGATGGTAACTGTAGTATAGTTTGCAACCAGAACGTGTGCGTACACGTTACAAACTATACAAGACCAGTGCGCAGAATTCCTGTATACATTGTAATTTAATGAAAATTATTTTCCTCAGATGCAGTAAAGTGAATGCCGCCTCAGTTGTTATAGATACAATTCTTCAATCGCACCGAAAATCTCCAGCTTCGAACAGAGGATGATAGGCAATCGCTAAATAGTAAAATTTAATAAATTACTTAATTTAGGATCCCAATTACTTAATTATTTTTAACGAATTTTTAAGTAAACCTAAGCTGATTTTGATCCTAATTATTGAAAAAAGATTCGAGTGTTGCCAAAAAAAAAAAACCTACTAAAATAGTAGAATTTATATTTGCAACTTTTTTGTTTACATCATTAAGTTGGTAGGTATTGTTAAGTTTTTAGATTTAAAAATGTTTACTTTGTAATTTTAGGTTTTAAGTTTACTGTCATTTTTAAGAAATTTTCTTTAAGTAATGATAATTTCTTAATAATGCTCAAATCTTTGGATTAACCTGTAAATGAGAATTTCTTATTGGAATAGACTTAAAAGTAACCCATCAGCCCTGCGTTCAAATTTGAAGTTGGAGATAACTCTAATGACGTCATCAGAGTAGATACTCTACACTCACATTTGTGAACGCGAACGTAGATTTCAACTGTCAATGTCAAGCAAGTGTCATTTATGGCCGCTTGCACCAACCTACCCTGCTCGGAGTTAGAGTTAGCTGGGTTAACTCTAGGGTAGTTACTTGAGTTATAAAAAAACGACCCTGGGTTGCAACTCGAAGCATTTTTGAACGGCTGGAGTAGCGACTCTACCTTACTCTGGTTATTTTAGAACGCAGGGCTGGGTGTTAGACAAATAACCTTTCTGATCTAGTGTTCCCGCCAAAAGCTACGCACAAAATATATGGTATTGACATTAGGTACCTGCGGAGAAATCGTGTGACAACTAATGTAAGGTTTTTTGACGGGATTTCTTCGAATGAAGTTTAGTGTCTGTTTTAATTATTCGCAAATTGATTCCTAGTAGATATTGTGATGTAGAATTGGTGTAATTTTGTATCCCAAGTGACTGCGCAACCAGAAAATATCTGGGTTCATTGAAACAGGCGCAAACTCGGTAAAATGGGGCTGAGAATTATTGTAGTATTGAACTACCATTGCGAAGCTCACCGAGAAAGATGACCCGATACGTTTTCTGCCAAATACGGCATAAATATTAGAATGTGTTCATCAACGTGCTAAATAGATTTCAAAATAATTTAAAGTGATTGAAAACCATCGATATAACATAACATAATATTTCACAACTATCACACTACACCGTCTAGTCCCAAGCTAAGCAGAGCTTGTGTTATGAGTACTAGACAACTGATAAACATACATATATATTTCTAAATACATACATATTATAGATAAATTACACCCAGACAGAGAACAAATGATTGTGCTCATCACACAACCATTTGTCCTGGGTGGGAATCGAACCCACGACCTCCGGCATAGCAGTCAGGGCCACTAACCACTAGACCAACAGGCAAGACAAATATATAAGTACTACGCACTAGATCACGCGTGCCGAACACACTTCAATCGACTTAGGTGTAGTGTAATCCATATACCTTGAACATTACACTATTCTGAACGAAACGCGTAAGTGCCACGAAATTCATGGCGCTTAAGACATTGTGGTCGCGAAAAAAGTATCCTCTAAAAGCTATCTTTAGCGCTGTATGTTTTAATATTTCTATTAAACGGCATAATGCCGATGTAGCGCTGCAGCGAACTTTTGTTTTAACTTTTCAGTATTTTGACAAATATTTTCCATGAACGTGCTTGGCTATCTCTAGAATATAAGTCGATGCTGAAAACTTCATACTTTGCAAAACGTATGAAGTCAAAATTAAAAAAAAAAGTGATGTAACAGACGACGTCATTGCCTTATATTTTGTAGTTTAGCGTTTGATTAATTATTGAACCCAGTTAATGTGTACCTACAATGCGTTCCAAATAAGAATAGGATCGATTGCCATGTTGTGACGTCACGTCATACTGTCAAATCGGAGAGTTATTATGGTGAGCAAAACAATAAATTTTTAAAATTTAATTTATTTACGAACTGTGAACAAAAAAAGTTTAATCAGAATCCATTTCTTCAATTTTGCTCATCTCTAAGTTTTTTAATTTTGCCCAATTTCTTGCGATTTGACAGTACGACGTGACGTCACAACATGGCAATCGATCCTATTCTTATTTGGAACGCATTGTACTTACTTAGCTTTTGTGTAAAATAATGATAATTAAATGTACTATTCATGAGTACATAATTATTTACTTATATTTTTAAGTACAAACATTAAATTATTATTATAATTAAAAATATAATAATGTTGAGGCTCCATGTTGTTAATTTAATAGACTGATAATTTAAAATAAAAACTTTGAATTTAAAATATATATTTGTATTTTATTTTGTGTTAATCCTGTGAAATTCTAATTATTTTGTATAAGTATTTCATTTATTAAACTTTTGTATTATTTGATAGTTTAGATTAAGATTTCACACATTCTTCGTCTCTTGCTCCCTACACACTATTGTCCACATTCTTTTAATTCCTCCTTTCGCAGGTCTGCTGGAAGAAATTTCTTTGGAAATAAGCAGTACCTTTGTACTATTGTCTATTTTATATTGTCTTTTTTTGTGTGTACATAAATAGTAAAATAAATAAATAGAAAGAAGAAAGAAAGAAAGAAAAACATTCTATTTGCCAGTAAAGGCGCAAACTTATAACAAACATATTGCAAACATTATGCAAGACAAAAACATAATTAATCAAAAATAACATATAAGCGCCACGTTCGAGCATAACGGCCGTACGCTCAGCATAATGCCGTGTCCACAACGCAAAAATGCGACGAGTCCACAGCGCTGGTTTTCAGCGTGGGCCGGTGACGTTATCGACTAACAGACGTCGGCAACGGTATTGTGTAACAATAGATTTGAGTAAAATAAATGTAAATAAATTTTCAGGACAAAGTCATAAATGGAAATAACAGTAATAAATAAATAGTGAGGAAATACAATTACCTACATATGTATAAAGTAATACAGTATTGTACACTTTAAAAAGGTCTACAAATAAGTTTGCAATGGTACAGGTCTATCTCTTAGGGATAACCCACAATAACCATTTTTTTATCCTTTACTTTTTATGAGGAATAATGGCTTTTTTACGAAGCGATTTTACGAACCTTAAATACATTCTGCATTTAATAAAGATCAATTTATGGCTCTTTGTAGCATGTACTTTAAATGAATATAACTGACTTCACTAAAAAAAAAAATTAAAATGATCAAAATAACTTTAATTTCGGAAGTCGGTGTTTCTCGGTATTGTTTGTTTCTTATTTAACACCGACTTCCGAAATTAAAGTTATTTTGATCCTTTTAGTGTTTTTTTAGTGAAGACGGTTATTTTTTTTTTTTTTTGTAAAAAAGTTTTTATTTTACACTTTTTAGTTGCAAACCACTTATAAGCAGAGTGTCTATTTTTCATGATGATTTCAATTAACTCAAATCACTACAAGGTTACATTGTTTTATTAGAAAATTCCTGTGTCTACCTTCCACCTACCGGCTCCATCAGCAGGTCAATTCGATAGTACTTTATAGCCAAAGTGTATCTCATGACAATTCTAATAAGCCCAAACACGGCTAGGATACATTGATTAATTACGGAGGTCCTATGCCTACCTTCGGGCTCCATCATCAGATCAGTTCGATAGTACCTTATAGCCAAAGTGCATCTCATGACGATTCTAATAAGTCCAAACACGGCAAGGTTACATTGATTAATTACGGAGTTCTAGTGCCTATCTTCCGGCTCCATCATCATCATCATCAGATCACTTCGATGATACCATTTTCAATATAACTATTCAGAGCCATTCATTAATTTGTATTGTCATAGTCGCTGAATTATCCTACGCTAAACTACGTGAGTATGAAGTTCCGTTGACCATTTCTGGTCTTCTTCATCAGTTTCACTTCATCAAATGTTACTTTTTGACTGTAAATGCTTAAGTTCTCGATAAAAATACCAAAATCACTATATAGATGCCCATAATATTTGAGGAGTTCCCTCGATTCCTCATGGATCCCATCATCAGAACTGGATTTTGAAAAATAGGACCAATCTGAAAGCATATCCATCAAAAGCGAAAAAAAAAAATTGCAAATCGGTCCATAAACGACGGAGTTCTGAGGTAACAAACATAAAAAAAAAATATAACCGAATTGAATAACCTCCTCCTTTTCTTTGAAGTCGGTTTAAAATGCAGGGAAATAACGGTAGCGGTGGTATCAGCATTGGACCCGTGCGAAGCCGGGGCGGGTCGCTAGTGTCTATTAAGTGGTTAATTAGTTTGTAAGTCTAATACAATATTAAATATTTTATTTTATTAAAAATCCAAAGAATAATTTACAAGATTACATTTAAAACATTTTGTGTAAAAGGACGTGGATCCACGTTTAGGCTTACAAGGGAAAGAAATTTGCTGCAGGAATATTTACCGTGGCTTTGGAACGCTAAGAGCAACATGATGGAACAGAGTACCTACTTACCATAACGTGTTGAAATATCAAGCGTATGAGCGAGAAAGAATGATGGAACTAGGGTTACCAGGTCTTCAAACTGAAAAGCCGGAGAGACCAGCCAATTTAGCCGGACATTTGAGTAAAATGGGAGACAATTTTTTTAAAAGTCAAATCCGGCTTTTTTATTATGGACTTTAATAGGTATATATATTTTTTAATTCTAATGAATCAACAATAAAATTGGCTGCTATAATTGCTAGTCCGCTCTGCTAACGCTAGCGATACAAGAAAAAGTAGAAGACAGGGGCGTCGAATTTTAGAAACCCTCATTGGTGCTCATGCTCATTTGGTGACCCGAAAAAGTGGCAAAGTGTGAGAAGAGAAATGCACACTGATCGACCGACAAATAAACAAATTTAATAAATAATAATAAATTGGAAAACATCACATACATTGTCTTGGTCCCAAACTAAGGTTTTCCCATGTACTATGGAAACCAGAAACAACGAAGGTACCACAAACACCCAGACCCAACACAAATATCTGTTTCATCAACAAATATTAGTGTTGGTACGGTAATTGAACCCGCGACCATTGCGTCTCAACCGGCGCTCTAAACCACTGTGCTAAATGGGTTGTCGGGTAACGGAAAAGCGCCCATACCTAAAAGGCGATTACTGATCTGTTTCTTGATGTCTATTCTCAGGGGTGCTCGGCACCCACTGCTTATTTCTCATGGGTGCTCGAGCCCCCGAGCACGAGTCGGCGCCCCTGGTAGAAGACCAAAAAAAAAACTCCCCGGACTCCGCCTAATTTGGCCGGACACGCTACTAAAAAGCCTGACTCTGTCCCGCTTTATCCGAACGCCTGGCAACGACCATCCAGGCACTATATACCCTGTATAAATCCATCCCTTTAACAATTCAGTTTAGGTTGTCTAATGGATGGCGTTAAGAACTCGTGGTCATTGTTGAGGTGGGTTTTAGTTAGTGAAAGTCTGACACGCCCTCTCGCTCTACACAGAGCGGGAAAAAATATTAGATAATTTCTCACCTCATCAGAAGGCTTAAAGACACCCAAAGGGCAATGGAATTGCCTACCCAACCCAAATGGGCTTGCTGGGAGGTTCCTTGCGTGATCGCATCAAGAGTGAAGATTACCGACATAGCCCGAAGAATCGCCAAACTTAAGTGGCATTAGGCAGGGCATATTGCTCGTAGAACAGATGGTCGATGGGGACGAAAGGTTCTGGGGTGGCGACCGGAAGACGCAGCGTTGGAAGGCCTCCCAAACCGATGGATGCGAGACGCCGTTGTGGCAACGCTTGGGGGAGGCCTATGTCCAACTATATAATAGACGTCTCTCGGCAGAAATGATAGTGATGATGATTTACTACCTAAAGTAAGTATATTTTGGTACAAATGGAAAAAGTTTGTCATTGCGACCGAGGCGATATTCTGGTGCTATGAAGCCGTGTTCTGCAGAGACAAATTTCCATGTGTATCAAACGACGTTTTTCAATACTAAGAAATAAATAAACGTGAGTAACGCGCGAAAAATTACAAATTGTGGCAGGGGCGAGCTCGCGCACTTTTCCGCACTAGTGCGAAAAATAGTAAATTGTGTGCGGTAAGAGCAACTTTTTGAGTAAGTGCAGAAAGTTTGTCATTGCGACCGAGGCGGAATTCGCACGAGCCGTAGGCGAGTGTGTTATGGAGCCCAGGGCTGCAGGGACAAATTTGCACGTGTCTGTATCAAACGACATTTTTCAGAGAGTACGCGCACTTTTCTGCACTAGTACGGAAAACAGTCTATTGTGTGCCTAAAAACGGTGGGATAAAAGCGGGTTTTCGCGTAAGTGTATTGAAAAAGAATTTTACGAATGTGGATCCACGTTTTTAGTACCTATTTATACACAAAAAGTTAATTCCTAGGCAAATATTTCTTCAAAGATTCTATCAAACTTGTAGCTACCGTATTAGTCGCCTTTATTCTATCAAACAAATCCAATATCTTCTCATCATCCCAATAATTCTGATGGAGAACCATGTCATTCTTCAGCTTCTTAAGATTAACCTCCAATGTATCTATTGTCGCTATTATATAACCAATTCTATAATGATCATCATTTGACAACGCTATCTTGATATTAGTCAACGGTTTTATTTTCCTTTCCACTTCGCTGAAAGTATCTTCCAGATACGAAAGCAACTTATCCTTCACTCTTGAAGTAGTAGTTACAAATTTTGGGGGTGGCGCCATCATTGGAATCATTCGTCTACCATTGAGAGCTGTATCAATAGTGTCATTCTTAGCGCGCAATACTTCAGTTTTCACTGTCTCGTTGTTAACCCTAAGCATTTTAACTTTATCAGTAACTGGTTCAGGTCTCTCAGTTGCATTAGCAGCTACTTTGTCGTTGCTTTCCGTTGACGTTACATTCATATCTGTTGCATTCACATTAGTAAGATCTCTCTTGTGTCTGTGTTCACGTTTGACAGCAGGAGATTCGTATGTTAGTACTCCATCATTATTGAATTTGATTAGTTCTTCTTTGATATTGTCTAGTGCAGTAGTGACTTCTGTTAAGATTTCTTCGAACTGTTTTTTATCTTCATACTTATGATTATAATTATAGTCATTATAATCATCATCAGTTTTACTGCTATCGTCGTTGTCTGATGATCTCTCTTTGAATAATGAATGAAGTTTAGATAGGATTTGATTGTATCTCTGTTGTTTCGATTGCCTGCCGTAGTAGATCGCGTCTGGCTTTTCGTCCAAGTCACGCCTGTAACCATATTCCATGGCGCCGGTTGCCGTTTGTAAGAAGAAATCTGAAAATTGAAAAGAAAGTGTAAAGCTGCGTCAGGGTGAGGACATTGTGGCTAGTGGAGTCTCTCTAACATTTCTGTTATCACCTGATGGCTGATGGTAAGCGGTGATGTGGCAGACGATAGAGCACGCTAGCCTAGAAGGAGCCCACAGCCCTGGCAGGAATCGGCTCTACTGGACGACGGCGACTCCTGATGCCTAGGGACTCCTGTGGTGGCAGATGGGCGGTGACGATGTTCTCACCCTTACGGTTTCAGCCACCTCCTTTTCTCACATAAATGTTTCGCAGAAGGAGGGGACTGCTTCCGATTCCCTCTCGCTCCAGACCAGGGTCTAAACCAGGACCGAAAACCAGACATCGCCATCCGTGATAGTTACACGGCAGTGCGTCCGCCCAAGTGAAACAAACTTCCAGCACATACGGGTGCTTCGTTTCTCTGAATTCAAAACAGGAACTTTCAGAAACAACCGTGTCTGGTGAGGACCTGTGTGAGGTAAAAAGTAAAGGCACCGTGGCGTCTATAACAACTCTTCAAAGAGAGGACTTATCGCCGCGATTGTGGCGAGTTGGACAGCCGCTGGAACTCTGTCCACCGTTCCGCGATATGATATGGACGAGAAGTTTCGCCCCAGCATTGAAGTGCAATGCTGGGGCGAAACTTCACTCCACGCGCCATATGATGTCTTTTGAAGGCATACGTGGAAAATAATGAGCCGTAGACATGGGTTCATCCTTGCCGGACGAACGGACGGCGAGCTACCCATCGCTCGTCATCCGCAAGCCCGCGTCTACGGTGGCCAGCCATAAGTAGTTATTGCTATAAATATTCAAAAACAATCCTTGATTTCATTTGAAAAACAGCCTTACTCTGCCAGAAATTGGGTTGTTTATAAAAGAGATGTTTTAACTGTATATCGAAAATATTATTCTTCACTAAATTAATGAACTATTTAATTACAATTATTATGGGACTTGGGGCATTCCTACATGCACAGGTTAGGTTAGAAGGGGATTTCGGTTTCAATTTGAGCGAGCGAAGCGAACGAACACAATCCCCGCCATCCCCTTCGTAGTTATCTATTTAAAACCACCCAGAAGAGTTTTGATTTTTGAGTGCACAATTTGTGTTTTTGGTGGAACAAATGTATATTTTGTGTAAGTACCTATAAAATAGGTATACATTGTGGAAGAGTTAAATAAAATTAAGGGACAGTTTAATTCCTACTGCCTTTTATTAATTAAAACTAGCGGATACCTGGTGTGTGCTTCTACGCTAATAAAAGAACCACATTTTGTTTATTTGTTAAAAAAAAAGTACTTTTTTGATGGTCTAAAACCATCTTCGCATTTCGGCTTTCGGCACATCGGTTAGAACTTAGGCTTTAGGTAAGAACTTTTTGTTTTTTATTGTATATAATATAAGGACTAGATTTTTATATATTATATTAAAACTTACAGAATATAAGCACCTGCAGCATTCTTTCTATAAAATATCTAAACCTACTCATGACTATTTACAAAAACTAAATGAGAGAAAATTCATTTTGTAAAGAAATGTTGGCAATTTAAAAAAAACACGATCAATCAATTCGAACAAGTTGGAGTACAATCAGACACAGAATTTGCTAGTTTATTATTTAAAAAACATATGTTTTTTTCTAGTTCCGTTTCGGGTTTTATCGTACACAGAATTGGTGTGCGTGATAGTTCTGTAAGAAGTAATTTAAACAACGCTAGACTAGTGGTAATAACTTTTTGTATATTGAAAGGTGTTTTTGAACTGTGAACATAACTGTACATACCTACATCTGATTACCTACTTCAGGGGTTCCCAACCAATACACTGCGCCTCCGTGAACATGTTTTATTTTTTTGCAACGTTCTCATATAAGATATATGTGACGGCGCCAGGAGTGGCTGAGCGATATGACCGTCATCATTTTGATTCAGTCAATCCCTTCGAAATTAACCCAGTACGGTTCATTTCGATTTTCAATAACTATGCACTTGAGTTTTTCAGTTAGTTATAATGACAGTTTTCACAGTTCACAATTAGTTATAATGTCACTTTTACAGTTCATAATAGTGTTGTAAGTACCTATGCTAATTAATTACAAATATACGGGTTAACCAACAGTTTCGTATCAAAGCTTCGGCTCTCGAAGCTGTGCAAGCGATACTGCTGTCGCTTCCCGGGTCTCAGCCACCTTAATATGACTCACCCACGTGGCGTCACAACCAATGACGTCACGGCGTTACACTCTTTGGTAGGTAGGTACCATAATAATAACAAAACAAATACTCTATGGTAGAGACTCTATGGTATAGACTCTATATCTCGTTTTCCACGACGTATGTGTTTATGTTACCGGCCAAGCTCGATCTTAGGATGAAATTTAAAAATGTTAAAAAATAAAAGGCCTGTTTTGACATTTGAGAAATACCCTAGAATGTAACTTGGATCGAAACTAAAACAAACAATACAATAATAATTAATTACGTAGTGTTTTAAAAAAATACATTAATTTTTTGGCGCATTAAAAATATGATGACTGAATATATTGCAAGTATTCTTTTTGCATATTGACATCTGTCAAAACAGGCCTTTTATTTTTTGACAACTCTAGTTTGGCCTAGGCCAAATTCGGGATATTAGTCCAAGAGCGAGCGAAGCGATCATAGAATTTTAGGGCACCCCGACACGGACAAGTTATTTTTTTTATAACCACCCAGAAATAGAAGCTCGTGTAAGGAGAACTTGTTTGGCCTAGGCGAAAATAATTCATCCTAAAATCGGATATGGCCGATAACATATAAACTAGTAGCGATCAAGACAGACGTTGTCTAGCCCGAAAACTGGCTTTACATTAGAATAAAAAATTGAGAACCCGCCACTTACCGGGTCCAATTTTATTTTCATACTATTCAGGGACCTTTGGGAAAATGCCTTCCCAACTCTATGTTGATTTGTTGGATGATGAGGGAAACCGGTAAATATGAAAATACGGCAGGATACAACTAATGTATTGTTCGTTATAATATTTGATGAAAATCAAGATTCAAGCCCACTTTTGCCACCGGTACATGGTGGACATCCCACCCAAAAATACAAATGGTTTTGGAAACATTCATTATGCGTACTGCTAAGGAGTGGAATTCCCTGACGGAGTCTGTGACACAAACATTCGTACAGAAGAATTATAATTAGATTTGCGAGTAGATCTAAGCACAATATTAAAAAATCTGTACTAGTGTTTTTTTGTCGGTGGCAAAATCATCCAATGACATCCCCCGCTCTTTGTCTGAGCGAGAAATAGTGTCAGACTTTTACTGACTAAAAACCCACTCCTGTTCCTTCATTGCCTTCGTTCCAGGGCCACTTTCACACTACCCATGGCCCCAGTAGGCTTCGACCCTGCTGGGCCCCTACGGTTTACTGACATCTCCCAGAGGCGCGCGTGGAACAATACGCGCCGACGACGACTTCGGCTCGGTCCAGACGGTCGTACAGTAAGCTACCCATTGCTCGCCGTCCGCAAGCCCGCGCCTACGGTGGCGGTGGCCTGAATCGGAATCCCGGCGGCTGGGGCCTGCGGCCTCCTCCTTTTCTAGCATTATTGCTTCGCAGAAGGAGGCGAACGCCTGCTACTCCTCCTCGCTTCGGATCATGGCCTGTACTAAGGGCCGGTGCAAGAGATCGCTGCCGCCGATCGAGGACACGGTGGTGCTGTGCCCAAGCGGGGCACATCTCTACCATGTGCTCCACCGTGTCCTCCGAGCGGTCCACACAGTGGTGACACCCGGGCGCCGCTTCCCGAACTTAACGTGTTCAGTTCGGGACGTTAGCTTAGGAACGCTGCGAGGTCTTTCCAGAAACGCCTCAAAGAGGGGACTTCCCGCCATAATTATGGCGTGCCCAATCTGTACTAGTGTGATATTTTTTGGATACATTTAATCCAAAATTGAACCACAGTGTCTATCGAATTGTAGCTTTTGGGCTCATGTCACAAGACTATTCTAACGACAGAGCCCTAAATCATGATGTGTTAAAACGTCAAGCGTGTGAGCGAGAGAGAAGGATAGAACTATATAGAGTTTAACAGTTCAGTTTAGGTCGTGGTAGGGCTTCAGGTGGTAGCACTGAGTCGTCAGGTCCGGGCACCTGTCAAAACGCTTATGTTAATGACATTAGTTAAATTGACTTCAACGTCATGTATATGTCGTAGCCAGATCTTGGAATTGATCACTACATAATCATCATGTTCCTGCCCTTGTCCCGTGTTATTTTGGGCCAGCGCAACACGTTTTTTCTTCCATTCTGCCCTGTCACTCGTCATACTATCACTAACTTCCTTTTCTTTCATATCAATCTTCACCCAATCCATCCATACTTTCTTTGATCTCCCTTTCCCTCTCCATCCATCCACATGTAAACTCATAATTCTTTTAGTAACATGCGTTTCATCCCTCCTCTTCACATGACCATACCAAGACAAACGATTCCCTTTCAACTTTTCAGTCACAGGCGCCACTTTCAAACTTCCCCTAATATACTCATTTCTCACTTTATCTATTCTCGTCACACCACACATCCATCTTAACAGTCTCATCTCCGCTACGTGCAATCTTTTTTATTCCATCTTTTTCACAGCCCAACATTCTAATCCATACAGTATGACAGACCTTATCACGACTTGTAGATTTTACCCTTCAACTTGAGGAGCATCCGTGGGTCGCAAGTTGTTCCCGTGACCTGTCGCCATTTCATCCATCCTGCGTTGATCCGATGCGGTCTACCTCACCACTACCTGATCACTACATAATTTGGCCAAGTTAATCTGGCCATATCGTTTTAAACGTTAAAGTTTGAAGATATGTCAATCCTCGTTTGGCCTATTTTTCGTCTATTTTTTTGGTCTATTTTTTGTTTAAGTCCCTATTAAGTTATGATATTTAATAGTTAGATGTCTATAGAAATATTAATAAAAAAAAACTTGTTCCAAAAAAAAAATACAACCGACGTCGGTGTTTCTATAATAGTTTTGTCTCTTCGTTATTAAACACCGACTTTCGAAATTAAAGTTATTTTGCACTTTTCAGTGTTTTTTTTTACTTCGAAGTCGGTTGTATTTTTATTTTGTAAAAAGTTTTTTATTTCACACTTTTTAGTTATGGTACCACCACTAAAAAGTAGCCAAACTTAAATACCTTTTAGCCTGAGTGCTCATGACAATTCTAATAATCCCAAACACGGTTAGATTACATTAATTTATTACAGAGTTCCGGTGCCTAACTTCAGGCTTCATCATCAGATCAGTTCAATATATTCTCCCTCTACTTTAAGTCAGTCATCGACTACACGTATAAACAAAGCGATATTACTTGTTACGACGGTTCTGCTGTGATCCTATGAGGAGTTCTGTTCCATATCTTCGGAGTTCATGGTCAGATCATAACAATATTTTTATGGGACCAACTCGGAAGCAAAACCTTTCAATAAAAAAAATATTTCAAAATCGGTTCACAATTGACCGAGAAATCAGTGAACATACATAAAAAAAAATACATTCAACCGAACATAGAACCTCTCCCTTTTTTAAGTCGGTTAAAAACTGATGAACATTAGAATCACACCTGACGTTATGACGCAAATACCGTGTTTAACAATGAACGTGGAATTTTCATTCCTTTACAAATTAACTTTTGTAAATAAACACGGTCTCTTGATCGAACATACGGAACAGCGTTTGCTCTTATCGACAAAATACTTTAACGGTTTAAGGTAGCGTGAATAATTTCGTATGACGAAACGGTATAGCATGCGGTGATATGGCGTGTGGTGAGAAAAACCCTTTATTCCCATCTGCCTCCTTTGAGCTTGCCACCGGGGTGGTGGTTGGCATGGCTGCTGTCCCACTGGCGTTTTGCGAGCGTTGGCGCCTCACCAACGTTTGCGCAGTGACAACATTGCGCAGACGCGACGTTAACGTCGCAAGTTAAAGTAAAACGCCAGTGGGATAGCGACCTAATAGGTGGCGATAGCAACCTGGTGGTCAATGGTTCCTATTTAGTTTCATCTGCCCCATTTGTGGTTATAGTACAGAGGTTACATACAGAGGCACTTAGTTCGCAATAAACGATTTGATTTTGACTTTGACTTTGGTTTATTTGCAAAATTATTTGCCATTATTAAACTTAATTTTTTAAGCTCAAGATATCCAATGGAGTTTTATTTCAATTCCTATTGATAATTTCCAATACGAAATGCGAATAAAGCCCTGTATCAGGGGCGCCGATTCCGTGGGTGCTCGGGGGCACCCATGAGAAATAAACAGTGGGTGCCGAGCACCCCTGAGAATAGACATCAAGAAACAGATCAGTAATCGCCTTTTAGAGATAAGCGTTTTTTCATTACCCGACGACCCGTTTAGCACAGTGGTTGAGACGCAAGGGTCGCGGGTTCAATTCCCGCACCAACACAAATGTGTGTTGATGAAACAGATATTTGTGTTGTGTCTGGGTGTTTGTGGTACCTTCGTTGTTCCGCAGTATGTAAGTAGGACATTTATTTGTTTGTCGGTCGATCAGTGTGCATTTCTCTTCTCACACTTCGCCACTTATTCGAGTCATGAAATAAGCATGAACACCCATGAGGTTTTCTAAAAGCCTGCGCTCCTGCCCTGTATGAAGTGGGCAGACGAAACTAAATAGATATATAATGTATTATAGACTCCCAGGGTGGTAATCGCCACTTATGAGTGCCAATCATCACCTCGGTGGCAGGCTCAAATGGGGCAGATGGAAATAAAGGAGAAAACCGACATGTTCAGGAACAAAAAAAAAACCGTGCAAGTGCAAGTCGGACTCACGCACTGAGGGTTGCCAACAAACTTACATAAGAAAACAGTTCAATTCCTGAA
This sequence comes from Mythimna pallens, assembly GCA_961205895.1. Taxonomy (NCBI): domain Eukaryota; kingdom Metazoa; phylum Arthropoda; class Insecta; order Lepidoptera; family Noctuidae; genus Mythimna; species Mythimna pallens. The sequence goes on along the minus strand of OY540851.1, from coordinate 10,070,582 downwards.
TTGAGTTACGAAGATTTTTCCAAATCGCAAAAAAGAAATTTTTTTTTGTGATGCAACACCAAAGTTACAGTTTTCAGATTTATTTCTAAACCTGTGCTATAAGACCTTGTTTTACGCAAAATTTCAGGGGAATTTCAACGGGAAGTACCCCATGAATTTTGATTTAATCGACTGTCGATATACACGTTTTTTGTAACATAAACGGCCATATCTTTTTTTTCGTTAACTCACAAGTTTGATTTTTTCACAGCTTCAAGAGACCGCAGACTTAAGTACATGGTTTTAATTTCAAGAAGTATATTTTCCCTTGAGATAATTTTTAGCGGGGGCGTAGCTACCGCCGTATTAGCCCTATCAATGTTACGAGGCCCCCGAGCTACAGGGGCCCCGACATATTCCTAAAGTCGCATTATCTTAAATTCTCATATTGACAAAGGGCCAGGAGTAAATGAATAATGACTATACGTCTATACGTGGGACACTCAGAAAGTTTTGAGAAAGTAAAAAAATGGATAAAATATTTTTCAAAGAACCCTCCACCAGCCTCTATACAAAGTATCATTAAAGAAAGAAAGAAAGAAAGAAAAATATTTATTTGGCACACGTACACAGATACACACAATGCAGAAACAACATGTAAACACAAGATAAAAAAATAAGAAAATAAAATAACTAACATTGTGTGTCTCGCGCCTGCACCAAATAGGTCCAGTTCAGCAAAAATGCCAGACAACTTCATGGTAGTTGCCTGACGCTGCGTCATGCGTCTAAACCGATTTTTGAAACATTTTTTCCAGTCCGCCACAGACACCTCTTCTACGGCCTTCTCGAACGCTGCTAGCGCGTCTTCTGGCGAAGAAAACTGTATCCCTTTCAGCAGATTTTTTATTTATTTTAGGGAATAAAAGAAGTAACACGGTGCCAGATCAGGACTGTAATGAGGGTGCCCCAAGACTCTGATCGATGTGGTGTCCAGGATGTCCCTCGTTTTGAGCGCTGAGTGCGCGGGCGCGTTGTCATGGTGAAGCAGTACCCCGCGGGGCCCGGTATTCGGCTTGTTGCTCATTGCAGACGACAAAACTTCTGGCAGGCATTTTGTAGTATACCCTTCGGCGTTGATGCTGCTTTGATCTCGTAATGGGATTCAAATCAAAGTGAAGAAACTAGCGATCAAAATTTTGTCTGCGCTTCTCGATCGCTTTAAAATACTTTCGTAGGCGTTGGTTCGTTTTGTAACTGCCAAACTGTTGACTGACGCTTTGTTTCTGAATCGTATTGATAAATCCAAGATTCGTCACCTATCACAATGTCGTAAACGCGCCGAGACGAGCCTGCTTCAAATTTTCGAATCACATCACGGCACCACTCCATACGGGCCTGCTTCTGAGTTACGGTGAGGTTGTGCGGCACCCAGCGGCAAACTGTACTCCTCACACGAAAGTCTGCTCAATCTGCAGTGTATGCTGAATCTCTTCGAATGTAATTCGCCTGTTTTCTTGAATTAATTTTTTTACTGCCAGCACACTTTCTTCCGTGACAGCGTTGTAGGACGACCACTCCTTTGTTCATCCCCCAAAGTAAGGCGACCGCGCTTGAACTCGCTATAACAGCGGTAGATGGTTGCTTTTAAAGGTCCACCTTCATCCATAAAAGCAATTTGTTGAAGTCGATCAAATGACTCATCAGGTTTTAGGCCACATTTTAAATGTAGAAAATAATCGCATCGAAATGTTCTCGATGCAGCTCCATTTTTAAATGAGACACGATAATTTAATTAGGCCCTCGAAATAATATGGAGGGAAATTCAAAATTCGAAAAATGGTATTTTTTACTTTTAAATAACCAAAGTTTTCAAAATAATTACAAGTGGCCAGTGCCTTATACATAAAAAGTTTTTTTCTCAAAACTTTCCGAGTGGCGTAGTATGATTCTTTGTAAATAGTTTTTAGCACGCTCCTTTCTCTTTAGCATTTTTTCCATACAAGACGACAGTAAAAATTCCTTTCGGCCATTTTGGAAACCAGTTTCGAAAACAGAAATATTTTTTCTTTAATGGAAACCCCATTTCCAATAAAGAAATATATTTCTGTTTTTGAAACTGGTTGCCAACACAGAGGGTTTTTTTTTCGGGTGGGAAAATCATCTAATGACATCCCCCGGTTTTGGGCGACGCGGGAGATAGTGTCAGACTTTTACTGACTAAAAACCCACTCCTTTTTCTTCTTTGCCATTGTTTCAGGGATCCGGGGATCACTTTCGCATCACTCGTGGCCCCAGTAGTCTTAGGTGTGGACCGTTGCCTCACGCGATCGGCCGCCTCCTTTGCTAGCATTACTGCTTCGCTGACGAAGGCGACCGCCTGCCACTCCTCCTCGTCGGGAAAATCGTCTTATGACAAATCTCGCTCTTGGGCGGAGCGAGAGATAGTGTCAGACTTTTACTGACTAAAAACCCACTCCTGTTCCTTCTTTGCTTTCGTCCCAGGGCCCCGGGTTTCGCTTTCACACTACCCATGGCCCCAGTAGGCTTCGACCCTGCTGGGCCCCTACGATTTGCTGACATCTCCCTGAGGCGCGCGTGGAACAATACGCGCCGTCGACGACTTAGGCTCGGTCCGGATAGTTACTGGACGATCGGACGGCGAGCCACCCATTGCTCGCCGTCCGCAAGCCCGCGCCTATGGTGGCCGGAAATCGAGATCGGAATCCCGGCGGCGGTTGAGGCGTGAGGACCGTTGCCTCACGCGATCGGCCGCTTCCTTTGCTAGCATTACTGCTTCGCAGAAGGAGGCGACCGCCTGCCACTCCGCCTCGCTCCGAACCATGGCCTGTACCAAGGCCCGGCGCGAGAGATCACTGCCGCCGATCGCCCCCATGAGGACACGGCGTTGCTCTGCCCAAGCGGGGCACACCTCCACCGTGTCCTCCGGGCGTTCCACATAGTGGCGACACCACTATATACAAACTGTGCCCTCGACTTCGTTCGCGTAGATAATAAAAATAATAATAATTTATTTTTTTTGTAATTAGGTTTAAAAATATATTTAAAATTGTAATTTGTAGGTTTTTAAAAGTAATAAAGGATAATAATAATAATATTCCACAACTAACACACAACGCCGCCTAGTCCCAAGCTAAGCAGAGCTTGTGTTATGGGTACTAGACAACTGATAAACATACTTATATATTTTTAAATACATACATATATAGATAAATTACACCCAGACACAGAACAAATGATCATGCTCATCACACAACCATTTGTCCTGGGTGGGAATCGAACCCACGACCTCCGGCATAGCAGTCAGGGCCACTAACCACTAGACCAACAGGCTTGGATGAAGAAACTTGTCAATGAGTTTTTTGTGCAAAGTGCTACTTGTGGAGAACGTTATCTATCGAGCATACCGGTATCAATAAAAAAAAAAAAATACAAATTAAAACAACACTTCTTACATTTGAATACCGAACTAAATAATAACAAAAAAAAAAATATGTATCTGTTCCCGTAAATCAATTATGAGAAGAGGGATGCTCACAGAAAGGAGTCTTAAAATAAAGGAACAACCTGTATCAGTCTCAATACATTCCTTAAATATTTTGTAAATACATAAGCGGTTAGCTCGGTCTCTGGTGCGATGTTACGTACGTTCACTCGTCAATTTTGCGTCTTATTTACTTATACCCTCTTCGGATATAATTATGTTTGATCTAGGATTTGATGTTTTGTGTTTCAGTTAGGTAAAATCTTGTGTCGATGTTTATGATGCACGTTAAAACTCTAATGAGTTTATGATTTGCATCATCTGTATTGTACCTATTACTTGTAAAAATTTAGAAACAAATAAATGAAAAAAAAAATACTTCTGTCCTGGCGCGGGCCCTTTGTGGCTAATTACTATAGAAAACCAGCAACTTATTCGTTATCATCATCATCATCTTCCAGTACAGATAAATATTCTGCAGACTCTGTTTTCGCAGAAACGAAGATGCTCTCTAATGATAAAGAAGCTGGTTTTACCAAAATGCTTTGCGAAGATATGTGGCTTCCAAAATGTATGCATTCTCGAACTAACTCAGTCTCTAAATCATTAGGATATACTTCTTCTAAGGCCTTTTTTGTAAGGATTGATGGAGACAATTCGCTCATTTTGGTCAGAAATGATTTTTTTTATTGAAATTGTAGTACGCTTTCTTCCTTTTTTCTAATTCGGATACGTGATCACCACTATCACTCATCATCATCTCCCTGCCCTTGTCCCGTGTTATTTAGGGTCGGCGCAACACGTTTTCTTTTTCCATTCTGTCCTGTCACTCGTCATACTATCACTAACTTCCTTTTCTTTCATATCACTCTTCACACAATCCATCCATCTTTTCTTTGGTCTCCCTCTCCCTCTCCATCCAACTTATTCGTTATATTCTCCCATTTAAAGTTAGTAGTATATGTAATGAATAAGTCTGGTCGACCGTATTTTCTTACTTAGCAAAATGCAAACTCCACTGCGGGTGACGTAACTTACAACAAACTTATTATTTGCGGTTGGTACAGTAATCGGGTCTAGGGATCGAACCGCAAAATTAAGTTTGTATTTTATTGTATATACTTTTCTGAGATAATAAGTACCCAGTGATGTGCCCAGGATATTAAAGAATAATTATACCAAGTTTCATCTTAATCGAACCGGTAGTTTTTGCGTGATGCCTGAACAAACCGACAGACAGACAGGCAGACAAAAATTTTATAAATTTTTGTGTTCGGTGTCGATCTAGTAACACCATTTATTTTTGCCATTTTTTTTTTTTTTATATTTTCAATGTACAGAATTTTCACTTCTACAGATTTATTATGAGTAAGCGAAATACCACTCACTGATTAATCAAGAAAACTCAGAAACTATAACATCTACAAACTTAAAATTTGGCTGGTCGGTTTCTTATGGGGTGTAGACATTCGCTAAGAATGAATTTTACAAATTTTACTCAGAATTAATTTTCGTTTTTGTAGATTTTGTAAGAAAATTGCTTAAAATAGCCTCAAGAATGCTTTTAATCGAAGCAACGTGAAGAACGTGGAACTGGCAACAGAATCATAAAATATTGATTCTGATTAGGTTGGATCGGTAGCTTCTAGTAGGTAAGTGTGAACAGCAAGATCCGAAGGTCGGTCAACGACAAAACTGTCGGTCCGACCTAACGTGAATCTAGACGAGTGTTTAGCCAATAAAAATATTCAAACCGGAATGAAAATTTAATCATTTAAAATTACCTACGACTAAGAACCATACCTAGATTTCTTGAAACAATTTTTTTATTAAATGCATCTAAAGCATTAAGATTTTTCATGACATGTTTAAAGAGTGCCTCCGTAATATCTTGGACGTCATGTCTTTTGCCAGTTGCGAAATCATCTAAAGATTTCTTCATGTCAGCCCATTCTAAATTATTTGATTCGTTTCTAGGAATTTGAGAGTCTAGCAAGTCTAAAATTTCCAAGAGTGCTAGAGTTGAGTTCACAATATTTTTGTTTTTAACAATCATCGGTCTATTATGACTTAACATGGTATTTTTAAGTATCAAAACCATCGCTCGCAACATCGTCTCGTTTTCTTTTTCAATCCGGGCAATGAGGACTTTAATTTTTTTCTTAGTATTTGGCTTCAATAGATCATCAAATTTTAAATTATTAACGACTTCAGTAATGGCATCCATGCTCTGTTTAAATTTCTTGTCGTCACATTTTAGTAATATGTTAATCATATCGACTAAGAACGTTAAAAATCCTGGACCCATACGACATATACCGAACTTTTTGCAAGCACGCATCGATTGTAGTTTTTGTTCTGTCTCTATTGCTTTTTGAAATCTGTTTACGGTCCCAGAGTTGTGTCTAAGTGTTCCTTTTTTATCCAAACTGTTGATCATGAAGTTAATTAGTCGTTTAAGAAGACGAAAAGATGTATCGATAGTGTTTAGTATTACTTTTTGTGTTCCCAATCTCGTCTTGATTTTCTGCTCGCCTGTGTCTTTGATGAATTCTTTGAACTTATCTTGGTAGCTTTTTGCTAAACTGTCAATTTTATCTTTCAAATGATCTTGATTGGTCTTGTCTTTGATGGTACCGAATATTTTTAATGTTTGCTTGTACAGGTGATTGGTGAATTCTATTATCTTTGTGTCGTTTTTAACTTCGTGTGCATCAATGAAAATGTCTCCTGTTCTGACTGTAGTAACTTTCGTTGGCACTTGTGGCTCTTCAGTTTTATTCTTATATGGTTTTGACATTGTCTTGTTAACCATAGTTTTCAAATTTTTATGTATCAGCTGTTTCGCAGACTTCGGTGTTGTGTAATTGGCTAAACTCATAATATTTACTGCGGAATCGTTATTGGATGACGTAGCATTTGCATCAAGTCTATCGACACCTTGTCTTGCTTTGTCTTTAACCAGAAAATATGTAGATGTTTCTGAGGAATAACGCAAATCTGAGTTTCGTGATTCTGAGGAGTCTGAGAGAGTAGGATCCGAATAAATATTTGTATTTCGTAGCATTGTTTTAGACTTCTTAGTTGTTTCCATGTCGTCCATGTACATTGTTCCTAGTTTCGGACCGTCACTGCCGTTACTTTCGTCACTGTCCAAGCTGTCAGTAACTGCTGTTGTTGTGACTGTTGTAGGGATGTTGGTGTTATGAATGTAATGAAGTTGATAGTCATTGATGCGTCCTTGTCTTTGGCCCTTTTTGGCGTTCTGGGCTTCTATGCGCAATCTCTTTGCTTCTTTTCGTAGTACTTCCTCTGCTAAACGAAGATGATTCTGTTCTTCTTGAATCTGTGCTGCAGATTTATCGTTATTTTCGCGAGCGATCTTATCTATATGGTGAGCAACTTCCTCTTCTCTTTGTTGAGCAATTATTCTTTCAATGTTTCGAGCAGTTTTGTTATCACTTTGATAGGCAATTTCTTTCTCCTTAACAAAAATAGCTTGTAGATCTTTTTGAGTAGTGATTTCTTTATCTTTCTGACGATCTATAGCATCATTCTTGTCTTGAAGATTTTCCTCGGCTCTTTTATGAGGACGATCATTTCCAACTGATCTTAGGATCCGGTATTCATAGCTCCAGCTATCACCCAAGTTTAGCAGCCCATCTATCTTTAAGTCAATTGCTTTTATGAAAGTAATGGTACCTGAAAAATAACGCAAATCAGTAAATGTCCTAAGTAGACATAGGTACTCCCGGAATTTTTATTCTGGAAGTATGTATGTTAATTTAGGACATTTTTTTACTTTCACGCGAGCGAAGCCGCAAGCAGCAGCTAGTTAAATGGTAACTAACAGGATTAAAAACATATACACACATTCACAAACAGTGGCGGATTTACAAATAATTTTGAAAGCACACTATACAGTTTTTCCCGTTCTTGCCTCTACAATTGTCATCTCCTGCATTATTTTTACAACCCAAAAATTTCGATGTACGAGCAGGGTAATGTGTGCTACTTACACAATAATTTACATTTGGTAAACGTGAATTTCAAAGTACACCAAGATAATAATATATGTGTAATCTATTTCAATGTCGTTGTGAAATCTTAGAATTGATCACTTCATGATGTGACCGGCCATATCATGAAATGGTTGCATTTAATGATAATAAATAAAATTAAAAATATAAAATAAATAAATTTTTCACTCTTTATAAACAAGAGAAGCTTCTTTCATCCGAACAATTCGTCGCTGGTGTACATAAGGCCATACGAAGGGAAATGTCCAAGTACGGATAAATGTTCTGCAGACTCTGTTTTCGCAGAAACGAAAACACTCTCTAATGATAAAGAAGCTGGTTTTACCAAAATGCTTTGCAAAGATATGTGGCTTCAAAAATGTATGCATTCTCGAACTAACTCAGTCTCTAAATCGTTAGGATATACTTCTTCTAAGGCCTTTTTTGTAAGGATTGATGGTGACAATTCGCTCATTTTGGTCAGAAATGTTTTTTTTTTTATTGAAATTGTAGTACGCTTTCTTCCTTTTTTCTAATTCGGATACGTGATCCTCACTATCACTCATCATCATCTCCCAGCCCTTGTCCCGTGTTATTTGGGGTCGGCGCAACATGTTTTTTTCTTCAATTCTGCCCTGTCACTCGTCATGCTATCACTAACTTCCTTTTCTTTCATATCACTATTCACACCATCCATCCATCTTTTCTTTGGCCTCCCTCTCCCTCTCCATCCATCCACATGTAAACTCATAACTCTTTCAGTAACATGCGCTTCATCCCTCCTCTTCACATGACCATACCAAGACAAACGATTCCCTTTCAATTTTGATCCTCACTATCACTGTTCAAGGTTTTTTTAAAGTTTTTTTTAGAATTCCAATTGTTTTTTTTTACTCTCGGAATGTGTAATGACAAGTGAGAGAGGAAAGTCATCAGCAAAATTTGTTGCAGACATCTATCTGTGAGACGCCATGCAAAAATGTTTTTGATTTCTATGAGGAAGCAAAAAAAAAAATTCGGTCCCCACATTTGCCGCCCCAAAAATCTGCCGCCCTAGGCTCAAGCCTACTCAGCCTGTTGGTAAATCCGCCACTGTTCACAAACTATCGTGTTTATAATATTAGTGCGATATGCTTTGCCCTGTGCGCTGAGTGCGAGTGGTTTTTACGTTAACGCGATCGAAACGTTTGCCGAGTTTGACTCTCTGATTGGTTAAGCGCTTGGAGCCGACGAATCATAAACGTGTCGATTGAGTTAGCGTAAAATAAACTCACACTAGGCACTCTGAAGTAGGGGCAAAATAAACCTGTCCCTCAGTAGAGCAAAAACGTTGTAGTCCATTTTCCACATAGTTCTGCTTTCTGCCAGTCCTTTCGGAGAAAGTTGAGCTCATCCCCCGTCTGGTGTGGGTTATCCTAACCCCTGTCCTATGACACTTGAGGTAGGCGCCACCCGTTTTTTACTTCCATTCTGTCCTGTCACCCGTCACGCTATAACTGACTCCCTTTTCTTTCATATCACACCACACAGTCCATCGATCTTTTCTTTGGTCTTTCTCTCTCTCCATCCATCCACATGCATACTCATCTATATATATAAAAGGAGAAACTGACTGACTGACGTATCAACGCACAGCAGAAACTACTGAGATTAGAAGCATGAAATTTTGCACAACGTTTCCTTTTATGACGTAAGTGAGCACTAAGAGAGGAATTTCCAAAATTCACCCCCTAAGGGGATGAAACGGGGGTTCGAAATTTGTATAAAGAAATATTCCACGCGGGCGAAGCCGCTGGCGGGAGCTAGTAAGTTCATAACTCTTATAGTAACATACGTTTCATCTGTCCTCTTCACACACATGACTCTACCATGACAAACTATTTCTTTTCTACTTTTCAGTCACTGGCACCACTTTCAAACTGGTGTGAAAGTTAGGTTACCTACGTGTACTTATTTAAATAAGAGAAATTATATGTCAAGCCACACAGTTCTTTATTGGCCACGTGATGAAACTTCCCATTTTATAACAAAGTAACGGGATAATGAGATAGTCTCTCGTAAACTAGTTAGTCTTTTTTAAAACGCCAATTAGATACTTCTTAGTCCAAGAGCAAGCAAAGCGAGCCTGGTATTAGGACACTCCGACACGGACTGGTGGTTAGCCTTCGTGGTAATTAGGGTTCCGTACTTCAAAAGGAAAAATCTGAACCTTTATAGGATCACTTTGTTGTCCGTCCGTCTGTCTGTCTGTCTGTTTGTCAAGACCCTTTATCTTGGGAACGTGTGGAAGTATTAAGTTGAAATTAAAACCATATACTAAGGTCTGCGGTCCCTTGAAGCTGTGAAAAATTCAAACTGATACGGTCGTTTATGTCGCAAAAAACGTGTATTTCGTTTCGACACTCTCAAGGGAATCAAAATTCATAGGGTACTTCCCATTGACCTAGAATCCTAAATTTGGCATGAAGCAAGGTCTCATAGCCTATCAGCCTTTTAATGTACCCACTGTTGGGACTCAGTCCTCTTCTCTAGGAGAGGGAACAGGCCGTAATCCACGCAGTGTGGTGGTGGATGTCACATGTCTTCGAATTTTTGGTTCTAGGACATGCCGGTTTCCTCTCGATGTTTTCCTTCACCGTTTGTAAGCAGTGGTGATAAAATAAATTGCACAAAGGAATGCGCCTGGCAGGGTTTGAAACTGCGACCTGCAACTCGTAAGTCGGGCCGTTACCATTCGGCCACCACCCCTTGTTTGCCCTACTTAGCACCCTTTAAATAAATAAATTCACTCACACAAGATAATAAAAAACTTCGCTACACAATACATTCCATGGCCTTATCGAAGCAGCTTCAACGACTAATATATTTTTTATTTGAGTGTTTTTTATTGTTGCAAGTTATGAAGTTATAAAAACCACTTCCGTTATAATAATTTGAACAAAAAATTAGGTAGTTGACGTTTTTAGGGTTCCGTAATTCAAAAGGAAAAAACGGTATCCTTATAGGATCACTTTGTTGTCCGTCTGTCTGTCTGTCTGTCTGTCAAGACTCTTTATCTCGGGAACGCGCGGAGGTCATTCATCATCATCATCATTTCAGCCGAAAGACGTCCACTGCTGGACATGGGCCTCCCCCAAATGCCGCCACAATGACCGTCCTGTGCGTCTCGCATCCATAGCACTCCCGCAACCGTTACCAAGTCATCGGTCCACCTTGCAGGAGGCCTTCCAACGCTACGTCTTCCGGTACGTGGTCGCCATTCCAGAACCTTTCGGCCCTAACGGCCATCCGTTCTGCGAGCGATGTGCCCTGCCCATTGCCACTTAAATTTGGCGATTCTTCGTGCTATGCGTGGAGGTATTGAGTTGAAATTAAAACCATATACTCAAGTTTGCGGTCTCTTGAAGATGTGAAAAATCTTATTTCTAAGTTAACGAAAAAAAAGATGTTTCAAAAAACGTATGTTTCTACAATCTCGTGGAAAGCAAAAATCATAGGGAAGCAATTTCAATTCAAAGGAAAGCAAAATTCATTCCCATTGACCCAGAATCCTGAAATTTGGCATGACGCAAGGTCTTATAGCACAAGTATAGAAATAAATCTGAAAACTGTATATTTGTAGTTACGTCACCGAAAATAAAACTTTTTAAGCGATTCGAAAACAAAAAAAAAATCGAGACTCCATTCGGGAATTGAACTGTTTACATAGGTAAGTTTGTACGGAACCCTCAGGGTGCGAGTCCGACTCGCACTTGCCCAATTTTTTTTATTATTTATAGCAAAAAGTATATCTTAATTAAAAATCGCGAGAAGAAACCCTACCACGAGTTCTTAACGCGACCCATTTGACGACCTGAATTGAACCGTTAAAGGGATGGAACTATATAGGTTGTATAGCTCCATCATTCTTTCTCGCTCGCACCAAAGACACCGCCGGAACGCCCAGGATATCGATCTGCTCCAACTTTAGGTACCACGGGTCTCTTGTCCATGGATATGGTAAAGTAGACCGATACGTAACACACCGGATCAACTCAGGATGGGTATGTCATCATCATCTTCTCCATCCTGCACCGTTCGGGCGTCTTTATATCGACACCGCCACCGGCCCACGCTGAAAACCAGCGCTGTGAGTTCATCGCATAATGCGTGAGTGAGGCCACAGCTTTATGCTGAGCGTTCGGCCGTTTTGCGGATGTGACGCATATCTTCCCTATTAATTGATAATGTTTGTTTGCTAGTTTTAAGATTGCGTCATTTCGCGCGAATAAACAGTTTTTCTTTTCTTTTTTCTTTTTTATCTTCCTGCCCTTGTCCCGTTTTATTTGGGGTCGGCGCAACAGGTTTTTTTCTTCCATTCTGTCCTGTCACTCGTCACGCTATCACTAACACCCTTTTCTTTCATATCACTTTTCACACAATCCATCCATCTTTGCTTTGGCCTCCCTCTCCTTCTCCATCCATCCACATTTAAACTCATAACTCTTTTAGTAACATGCGTTTCATCCCTCCTCTTCACATAACCATACCAAGATAAACGATTCCCTTTCAACTTTTCAGTCACTGGCGCCGCTTTCAAACTTCCCCTAATATACTCATTTCTCACTTTATCCATTCTTGTCCACGTGTAATTGTATGTATGTATCTGAATTCAGATGGCTGTGTGGTCGGGATAGTAACGAATATGGATAAAGTGAGAAAGTAGCATATGTATAAAAAGAATTTGAAAGTGGTGCCAGTATTTGAAAAGTTGAAAGGGAACCATTGTCGGTTACCATGATGTTCAAAGTAACATTCATCATCATCATCATCATTTCAGCCGAAAGACGTCCACTGCTGGACATAGGCCTCCCCAAGTGTCACCACAATGAAGGGTCCTGTGCGTCTCGCATCCATCGGACTCCCGCAACCGTTACCAAGTCATTGGTCCACCTTGTAGGAAGCCTTCCAAAGCTACGTCTTCCGGTACGTGGTCGCCATTCCAGAACCTTTCGGCCCCAATGGCCATCCGTTCTGCGAGCAATGTGCCCTGCCCATTGCCACTTAAGTTTGGCGGCTCTTCGTGCTATGTGGGTAACCTTGGTTCTCCTGGGGATATCCTAATTCCTGATTCGAGCAAGCAAGGAAACTCCGAGCATAGCCCTTTCCATTGCCCTTTGGGTGACTTTAAGTCGATGAGGCCCGTTGTAAGCGACCACGTTTTGGAGCCATATGTCATCACTGGCAACACGCACTGGTCATAGACTTTCGTCTTGAGACACTGTGGTATATTGGACGAGAAGATACCGCGCAGCTTCCCGAACGCTGTCCAGCCGAGTCGGATTCGACGATCTGATCTCTTTCTCGAACTTAGACCTTCCCAACCGGACCATCTGTTCCAGTTAAACGTAGTCGTCTACAACTTCGAGTGTAGAGTCCCCGATCTTGATAGCAGTGGGTGCGACATGGCTGTTTACCATGACTTTGGTTTTGTCCATGTTCATTTTAAGTCCCACTCTTTCGGAAGCTCTACTGAGGTCACCAAGCATTGTACTGAGCTCCTCCGTAGTCGCAGCCATGACTACTATGTCGTCGGCAAACCGAATGTGATTCCGTAATTTACCGCAAAGTCATCCTGCAAGCAATGCCACTTTTGCAAAAACGGTATGCAGTATTGGCCAAGCTATTGGAGTACCTATAGATGTCTCTGAACTGAGGGATATTAATCGCTCGCCTGGGAAATCATCACGTCCCTTCACCACAGTACGACCGATTATAGCGGAAATTTCCTCTGTAATAAAAAAGGAGACACTCATATCTACAATTCGTACGTTCAACAAAGTCAAGGACAAAGAAGCTTAATTAAATACTGATCACATTGGCATTCCAGCACCTTGTCACCCAGTTTATGACACAGAACAGCTTCCAGGTAACATAAAAAAAAAACTGGGCAAGTGCGAGTCGGACTCGCGCACTGAGGGTTCCGTACAAACTTGAAAGATAAATTACGGTTTACGATTTATAACGAATTAAAAACGACGAACTACTTACTAGATCTCGTTCAAACGAATTTTCCGTGGAAGTTTGTATGGTAATGTACATTGGGCACGCCACAATTATGGCGGTAAGTCCCCTCTTTGAGGCGTGGTTGGAAAGACCTCACGGCGTCCTCACCTTCCGCATGACGCAGGTTCTCACCGAACACGGGAAGTTCGGGAAGTTCCTGCACCGAATTCGTGCGGAAGCGACGCCCGGGTGTCGCCACTGTGTGGACCGCCCGGAGGACATGGTGGAGCACACGGTGGAGGTGTGCCCCGCTTGGGAAGAGCAACGCCGTGTCCTCGTGGGGGCGATCGGCGGCGGCGATCTCTCGCGCTGGGCCTTGGTACAGGCCATGGTCCGGAGCGAGGAGGAGTGGCAGGCGGTCGCCTCCTTCTGCGAAGCAGTGATGCTAGCAAAGGAGGCGGCCGATCGCGTGAGGCAACGGCAACGGTCCTCACGCCCCAACCGCCGCCGGGATTCCGATCCCGATTTCCGGCCACCGTAGGCGTGGGCTTGCGGACGGCGGGCAATGGGTGGCCCGCCGTCCGACCGTCCGGTAACCGTCCGGACCAAGCCCAAGACGTCGACGGCGCGTATTGTTCCACGCGCGCCTCAGGGAGATGTCAGCAATTGTAGGGGCCCAGCAGGGTCGAAGCCTACTGGGGCCATGGGTAGTGTGAAAACGAAACCTGGACCCTGGGACGAAGGCAACGAAGGAACAGGAGTGGGTTTTTAGTCAGTAAAAGTCTGACACTATCTCTCGCTCCGCCCAAGAGCGGGATTTGTCATAAGATGATTTTCCCACCTAAAAAAAAAAAAAAATGGTAATGTACATTATATTTTTTTTTTTAGTTTTATCATTCTCTTATTTTAGAAGCTGGGGACACATTTTACCACTTTGGAAGTGTTTCTCGCGCAAACTATTCAGTTTAGAAAAAAATGATATTAGAAACCTCAATATCATTTTTGAAGACCTTACCCCACACGTATGGGTTTGATGAATTTTTTTTTTTTAGTTTCATTTCTAAGTAGAGGAACCAACAAAATTTATTGATTTTTTTTTTATTTTTGTGTGAAAATCTTAATGCGGTTCACAGAATACATCTACTTACCAAGTTTCAACAGTATGGTTCTTATAGTTTCGGAAAAAAGTGTCTGTGACATACGGACGGACAGACAGACAGACATGACTAATCTATAAGGGTTCCGTTTTTTGCCATTAGAAACTTAAAAACTGTTCTACCTAACAAGAGAGTTTGCGAAAAACCGCAATTTCAAATTCTACTGGGTTTCATACAACACAAATAAAAATTCAACATGGCATAAGTACCCTACACAAAAATACACTCACATCACACTCCCACAAAGACATTTGCTATATAATTCACTCTTACATACGCCTCTTACGCACACCTAAAAAGATACATAAATCACTCAACATAAAAAAACTTTTACAAAAAAAAATACAACCGACTTCAAAGTAAAAAAAAACACTAAAAATTGCAAAATTCTTTTAATTTCGGAAGTCGGTGTTTCTATAATAGTTTTGTCACTTCGTTAAGTAAGTCAGTTGTTTTTTTTTTTGTAAAAAGCTTTTTATTTTACACTTTTTAGTTATGGTACCACCACTAAAAAGTACCCCTCAGCCAAACTTAAATACTTTATAGCCAGAGTGCATCTCATGACAATTCTAATAATCCCAAACACGGTTAGATTACATAATTTTATTACATAGTTCCGGTGCCTAACTTCAGGCTTCATCGTCAAATCAGTTCGATATATTCCCCCTCTACTTTCAGTCAGTCATCGACTACACGTATAAACAAAGCAATTTTACTTGTTACGACGGTTCTGCTGTGATCCTATGAGGAGTTCTGTTCCATATCTTCAAAGTACATGATCTGATCATAACAATATTTCTACGGGACCAACTCAAAAGCATAACATTTCAATAAAAAAAACATTTTCAAAATCGGTCCACTATTGACCAAGAAATCGGTGAACATACATAAAAAAAGGACTTGGACTCGATCAGCTGACATACAAATCGATAGTGTTTTTGTACCGGATCGACCAGGTTTCAGACTGGCTAAGTTCAACCAGGTTTTAGACTGGCTAAAGTGGCCTCTTCTTTCATGGGGTGCTGTTTGAAATGTTATAACAAAATACCTCCACAAATATTAGAACTCAATGAAACTAAATTTAAATCTTGTATTAAACGCACACTATGCAGGCAAGCATATTATAAGTTGGAGGATTATATTCAAGATAAAAATGCTTGGCTCAATGCTGGTCCAGCTCCACTACCACCGGGGTGTACAAATTGATTAGTTTTGAAACTATTATTATTATTGTTCTTTAATGATTTTTTTTTTTAATTTGTAAAATTAATATTATTGTTGTTAATTATTATTGTATTTAGTATTGTATAATGTAGAAGCATTTTTTCAAAGTTTGGAAATGTGAGTATCATGGAGCTATTTTATGGTTTTTAGGTTATTATTCGACTTGTTTGACTTAAATGTGCATGGCAGTTTAGAGTTTGTCATGCTCACTCAAATGTCTCACTGATGGTGGCGCGTGTGTTGGATCATTCGGGTCCCTTTAAAATGGTTGAGCTGAGTGGTGCTAATATTCGCGTCAGGTCCGTGAACGGGCGCTGTCAGTTGAGACGACTGGTCATCTCTTAGCTGCCAGTTGCTATTTTAATATCTATATTTAGTTTTTATTTTTACTTTATTGACATTGTTCTCACATGATAGCGACAAGAAACATGTAACAGAGATATTTGTAATTGCAAAACACGATTGAAAAGAGTGTCCATGGAGTTTCTTGCACATTCTTCTCCATAGAGATCTACGCTTTGGAATGTGCAATTAGCATCATTTTTTCTGACTGACTGACTTCTTGACATTTCAAAAGTGCCTGTAAATGGTTTATTTGAAATAAATGCTTTGAATTTGAATTTGAATTTGACCCTCCACGGGATTAAAACGATCGAAATTTTGCGGTGTAGATTTATAACAGTTTCCTTACTAATTATTTATAAATGACGTATAGATACTACTCGTAGCTCTACGTCACTTATGAGTATTTTTTATTTGGTTTATTACTAGTTCATTTTTAATAAAAAATGCTGATAAATAATATAAACTTCACTATTATTTTTGTTATTACGTATTAAAAGTAATTAATAATTTTTAACCGTCAGTTCCACCACCACTGGTTTGTTTTCTGTAGGCTAAACATTTTAATAAATACTTAATGACCAAACGGAATGCACAATTTATTCTGAGACTGGTTTTGTAATTAAAGAGACTGCTTATGTTATTAATAAAAGATTAAGCTCTAATTTCATTGTTTTAATAGTGTTGTGAAATTGCCCTAATATTTCTTTTTTGTTAATTTTTTTGTAACACTGATCACTTTTGTAACGATATTCATTTTTGTAACTGTACAAAAATTTTGAAAATCACCCAGATCACTAATTTAACTGTACAAAAATTTTGAAAATCACCCTAGTCACTAATTTAACTGTGCTCCGGAAAAATGTATTGAATATGTTAACCCCAAGAATTCCAACTTAAAAATATTAGACTTAAACATCTGTAGCTTAAATAAAAATTTTGACCAACTTCAAGCACTAATTCACTCAACGAAACTTGATTTAGACGTGGTGTTCCTTACGGAATGTTGGCTAAGTAAAGTTGGTATAATATAACTGTGTTTTAGATGGCTATGATTCTTGTGTTCCGGAATAAACAGTAACCAAAATGATGGAATTGGTATCTTTACAAAACAAGCTACAAGAAACGTGGTCGCTTACAATGGGCCTCATCAGAAGACTTAAAGTACCAAAGGGTAATGGAAAGGGCTATGCTCGGAGTTTCCATGCGCGGTCGAATCAGGAATGAGGATATCCGCAGAAAAATCAAGGATACCGACATAGCACGAAGAATCGCCAAACTAAAGTGGCAATGGGCAGGGCACATTGCTCGCAGAACGGATGGCCGTTGGGGCCAAAAGGTTCTGAAATGGCGACCACGTACCGGAAGACGTAGCGTTGGCCTTCTGCAAGGTGGCCCGAAGACTTGGTAACGGTTGCGGGAGTCCGATGGATGCGAGACGCACAAGACCGTTCATTGTGGCGACACTTGAGGGAGGCTAATGTCCAGCTGTGGACGTCTTTCGACTGAAATGATGATGATGACAAAACAAGCTCTCCATACCTCAGAATGGGAACCTCGATTTGTAGACGGAATCCCCATCATACAGTTCCAAGGAAAGTACCGAAAATTTCTTGGATAGTTTAAATAGTGTATATGTAAGCCTCTCCTCCTACAAAAATATGATCCTTATGGGTGATATTAATATAGACCTTAATCCCAATAGTACAGATAACCGCTGTTTCAACTATCTCGTTCTAAATGCCTCCCACGGTCTTGTCCCAGCCCACCGGTGCAGCACTCGGTTAGATAGCTGTCTAGATCATGCTCTCGTGAAAACTACCCTCCCTGTTACTACCCTTATTCTTGACTAACATATTACGGACCATAAATCCGTCCTACTTTCAATTGCTAACACAAACCCTGATAATAAACCTCTCTACATAGCTACCCGCATAGACTCATCACTCACTTAGATTTGCATGACTTGATTCCGCCATCTCCTTTCTACCAACGGACAACGGCGAGTCGACTTACGTTGTTGAAACACGAACGGTCCGAACTAAGCGATTTGCTTCTTCGTTTATACCGCGTACATCGAGGGACTGGAACAATTTGCCTGCTGCGGTCTTCCCGTCCAACTATAATTTAGATGCCTTCAAGGCTAGAGTGAATAGGCTCTTAATAAACAAGTGCGCCTCACCATCAATGATTGCATCACTGCTTGCCATCAGGTGGGATCGCAGTCAAGCACTGGTTTATAAAGAAAAAAAAAAAAATCGGATTTTACCTAAATATACAAAATGATTGATCCCAGTATATCCATGAATTTGTTCTTAACAATTTTGGTTGTATGGTTGGTGTGTCTGTAGTGTAGGTACTCACTGGGTAGTGGTGAATAAATAAAAGTCCTTGCTGAATCTCCAGGTATATTCCTCACACACAACACTACAACACTGTAAGTTAGAAGGCGCAAGCAAGCTAAGCACAAGCACGTTTCAGTTACTACGAATACAGTCTTTGCAAGTCAGCGATTAGTTAGCGCGGGTATGTGTCGACATCTTTTTATCGGCGCGAGCCGACGTATGTCTTTCTAGCAGCGTAGGTCGTGACTGCGGAGAATCGAATATATCAACAACGTGGCGGTAGAAGGAAAACTGTCGCCGGCGTCATCGACAATGCGTGTGTCCAATGCGTCACGTCATTTTATACGTAGTGTTTAGTGTTAGTGTCAACACACATATGTATGTTGACAACTTGGAAATATATATATGTATGTATGTGTAAATATATATAAATAGATAGATGTAGGTGACTTATATATTTATTGTTTACGTGTAGTGTGTAAACTGTGTAAATATATGTGAGTCGCCCACACTATTATCTCTTCAGTAATTTCTAAACACACTAAACAAATTACAATCCCAAGGAAAAAAAGAATAATAAAACCGTGGATAACCACCAGTCTATTAAAGTGTATGATCGCATCGTCGCTTTCCATCAGGTGAGATAGCGGTTAAGCGCAAACCTATCAAGAATAAAAAAAATAAAAAAAATGAAGAATTGGGACCGGTTGCACAACAGATCAAGAAATGACCCCAATAATCTCATTCTGAAAACTACCTATATGCGGTACCGGAATTTTTGTAACAATCTTCACCGGAAACTAAAAGTAGCCCATGAAAAAAGCGAACTAGAAAAATCTTGTAACAACCCAGAAGCGCTTTGGAAAACAATTAAACAAATCACTAATACAAGCAAAAAGAAAACTAGCCCGGTTGAACTGTTGGGTATCAGTGATAATGCAATTACATCCGTAGACGAAATGTGTAGATTTTTCAGTAATATAGGTACTAACTGGGTAGAAAAAATATTGTCCCAATCTCACCATCCTTCAAACCCACCTAGGAGATCATGCCAAAATATGGGATCCAATGCTGCCAGCTCTCTGGTGATATTTGAGGTTGATGAATCAGAAGTGGAATCCCTTATTCTGCAACTTCAAACTGACTGCGCAATAGGTTGGGATGGCATATCTCCTCTAGTGCTAAAGAGTTGTCGGCAATCCCTGATGCCACCATTGACGTATATCCATAACTGTTGCCTTCAAAAAGGATCGTGTGCATCTGATTCATAAGGGAGGGAACAGAGACTGTGTCAACAATTAAAGACCCATATCGGTCCTATCAACACTTTCTAAAATAGGAAGGATCCTAAACAATGGTTTAAATAAATTCCTCAACAAACATCAACTCATTCCTGATTATCAGTATGGTTTTTGCACAGGAATTTCAACTGAATTTGCAGTTCTTGACATAACGCAGTACATTGCTAGGAAGCTTGACAGTCGTGTCAAAAGTCTAGGGATCGTCCTAGACCTCTCTAAAGCCTTTGACACAGTATCTATTCCCAAACTTATCTCTAAAATGGAACTCCTATGAGTACGGGGAAACACTTGAAATTGTCAAAGACTATCTTAACAACCGGACCCTACGAATAAAAATTAGAGAGTTTATAAGTGACGAAGTAGAAACTACATATGGTGTACCTCAGGGAAGCATTCTAGGCCCCACCCTCTTCCAGATATACGTCAATGAGTTATGCAGAATGTCCATCCCCAACTCCAAGATCTTTGCGTATGCAGACGACACCGCAGTCATAATTTACGGACCAACTTGAGATAGTGTTAAGTGCTACGCAAAAGAGGCAATAACAAGAATAATGAAATGGCTAAACCTAAACCTACTTACCCTAAATTGCGATAAAACGACGTTCCATTCTTTATCCGGCGTAACAATTTGCCCGACAAATTCTTTTCATTATTAGCGCATACCTGCTCAAATCAATCCGCACTATGTTTATGTCCGACACTTACAAGTGACCTGACCATGTGAAATATCTGGGTGTCCAAATTGACGGAGGCTTACGATGGGACAAACAGGTTGACGCCATTTCCACTAGATCTCTCAAACTTCTGCATGTTTTCAAATCCCTTAGAGATTTGGCGTACTATGCATTATGTCAATCCGTTATCGGATATTGCATCACAGTATGGGGTGGTGCAAATATAACCAGTCTTCTGAAGATTGAAAGAGCGCAGAGAGCTGTACTGAAGGTGATGTCGCGTAAACCTTTTCGCTATCCCACTACGCAACTATACGCAGATTGCAAAGTACTTTCAGTCCGCCAGTTTTTTGTACTTCAGTCTACTATTAGGAAGCATGCTAGCGTTCCCTCAGCTGACCCCACAAAAAGAAAGAAACTTAGGTACAAGTTAGGTACCCCTCACAAAACCATCTTTGCTTGACACCAGTACTACACATTAAAAACACATATATCTACAAAAAAGTTGAATGTAGGATGAAAGTATGAATTAAAATCAATATTAACCTAGGAGATCATGCCAAAATATGGGATCCAATGCTGCCAGCTCTCTGGTGATACTTGAGGCTGATGAATCAGAAGTGGAGTCCCTTATTCTGCAACTTCAAAATGACTGCGCAATAGGTTGGGATGGCATATCTCCCTTAGTGCTAAAGAGTTGTCGGCAATCCCTGACGCCACCATTGACGTATATCCATAACTGTTGCCTTCAAAAAGGCATCTTTCCTGACGCGCTAATAAAAGCTATCATCAATATAATTCATCCATAGATCAATAGAAATAAAATTCATATCATTTCATCAATCAAAATCAATATTAACCGAATGGCTACTGGAGCGTGACTATTTTACAAACAGAATCCTTGCTTAAGTACGTCGCCTAACTAACTACATATATCTCCAAACACGCACACCCACACACTTCACACAAAGCACACATCACACATAATTACACAACATATAAAACATTCATACAAACGTACCATTACACACCATCACATACACACTACCACACACATACACACTCATGAAAGAAATTTAACTTTACTTTTACTAAAATTATTTATTTTTGTTTAAACTGATCTTTATTAACATCAATCGTAGAGGTAGATCCTCACAGTCCACTATTGTATACCTATAGTATCTCCTTTTAAGCTGAATCACTGTCTCTCAAGATACAGTCACAATATACACAAAGGAATAGTCCACATATTCACAATATACACAAACAGTTCACATAGGCAGAGAAATAGAGTTACTAACGAGACAACTTGCACTTACTACTTATTCATTTATTCTGGAGGATTCGTCGAACTGTGTCGACCGTATGAATTCGGCCTGTATAAATTCAAATTCAAATTCAAAGCATTTATTTCAAATAAACCATTTACAGGCACTTTTGAAATGTCAAGAAGTCAGTCAGTCAGAAAAAATGATGCTAATTGCACATTCCAAAGCGTAGACCTCTATGGAGAAGAATGTGCAAGAAACTCCATGGACACTCTTTTCTATCGTGTTTTGCAATTACAAATATCTCTGTTACATGTTTCTTGTCGCTATCATGTGAGAACAATGTCAATAAAGTAAAAATAAAAACTAGATATAGATATTAAAATAGCAACTGGCAGCTAAGAGATGACCAGTCTCAACTGACAGGTCCCGTTCACGGACCTGACGCGAATATTAGCACCACTCAGCTCAACCATTTTAAAGGGAACCGAATGATCCAACACACGAGCCACCATCAGTGAGACATTTGAGTGAGCATGACAAACTCTCAACTGCCATGCTTATTTATGTCAAACAGGACCAATAATAACCTAAAAACCATAAAATAGCTCCATGGTACTCACATTTATATAAACTCCACTTTACGTGCAACGAGTTTTGGAGTGTTGGCCATGTTTCTGAACCATCTCTATGTACTCATATGAGTATATATCTCGTTATGCCTCGGCGTCCGTTACAATACTTGTATACTAATATAATTTGTTATAATATTTTTCCAGATTGTACACAATGAAAAAGTGAAGGCATTGAAAACCAAATAAGTATGTCAAGCAGCAGAAAAAAATTAAACGTCTCAACGAGAGTATTCAAAAACGAAACAAAAAGATATCGTGTAAGAGCTTCGGCGAAATAATTGTGTTAACACAGAACAGGCTGTTGCTATTGAAGGTTCGGTGGAACCTAAAGACTTTTTTAAAAGGCAAATTATGAAGTCCAAAGTCTACATAGAATAAGATTAATAATAATAATAATAATTTATTTATTTTCCTTCCACAAATTACAGATAAATTAATTAATTCAACAATATACTAAAACAATTTGTGGAAGACTGGTGCCTGAACTAAGTTTTTTACAAAACCTGTGTGTCAGGTCACCAGGCCCCCAAAAACAAAATTTAAGATTAATAATTGTCGCACAGAAGACGATTTGATTCTCGAAAATACATTACAACAATTATAATCAGTTACATTATTTAATTACATTAATAATTATAAGTTTATTACATGATTCAATTTCATTACATTGGAAAATAAAAAATATATATATAAAGTAATTTATTAAAGATAAGGGACGTGTGTGTGTGTGTGTGTGTGTGTGTGTGTGTGTGTGTGTGTGTGTTTGTGTGTGTGTGTTACAAAGGGAACATTTTGTTAGCATATTGTTTTAAAAAGATCTTCAATTTGGTTATAATCTAAAGTAATAAGCCAGTCAGTTATTTTTCTTTTAAAGGTTGGTTTGTTTAGGGTGTGAATAGAGAGTAAATCATTCAGCTTGTTGTATAAAAATGGGCCAAGAAAAGAAAAGAAGTTTCGCGCAAATTTGGTTTTAACGGATGTAGGCTGGCATATATTCCTTCTTCTGCTTCTCAAATCAGAACTATGATGGGTGTTTATAAATGGAATCAGAGATCGTTGTTTCAAAGCAACATGCAATATAAAGAGCTGCCGAATTGAAAGGACTTTAGAGGCCTTATAAACTTCTATAGTGGGATGACGGAAAGGAAGGAATAGTGCAACTTTAAGGACAGCCCGTTGAGCCCTCTCAAGTGCCAATAGGTTAGTCTTAAACGTTCCGCCCCATGAAGTGATACAGTATGTCAGGAGCGATTGGCACAAAGCACAATAAACAGATAGTAGTTGCTTGGAGTTAAGGATAGACCGAAGACTTTTAACCATAAAGATAAATTTTCGTATTCTGCTAGTGAGACTATTTATATGTGCAGCAAAATTTAAGTTAGAATCCAAGGTGACCCCCAAGTACTTAATATTGTCGACTTTCAGCAATTTGGAACAAGAACATTCACAATTCATTCACAGATTCCAGGGCGATAAGACATTACTTATTTTCATATGGATGAAACCTTATGTTCTCAATAGAAAGAAGAAGAAAGAAAGAAAGAAAGAAAAACATTTTATTTGCCAGAAAAGGCGCAAACTTATAACTAACATTTTGCAAAACAAAAACATAATTAACTCAAATTAACATATATGCGCCACGTCCGAGCAAAACGGCCGTACGCTCAGATTATGCTGAGCGTACGCCGTGTCCACAACGCAGAAATGAGACGAGTCCACAGCGCTGGTTTTCAGCGTGGGCGGGTGACGTTAATTGACTAACAGACGTCGGCAACGGTATTGTGTACCAATAGATTTGAGTAAAATAAATATAAATAAATTCTAAGGACAAAGTCATAAATGTAGCGTCTCATGTGCTTTAAATACCGGTGTGCTTGTGGAGCTCCCCCTTGGGGAACTTGGGCAGTTACGAGGTGAGAAAGGGAACTAAAAATAAGAGTTACTTAACTTATTCTTTTATGGCTGATTTTTATATATGTTTTTGTAGAATATTATTCTAAAGTGGTATCCATAAGTGTCAGACACTTTCCATGGGCCAAAACTTTTGTCAGACGCTTTAAAGTTCCAAAAAAAAATTTAAACTTTACTTATTTTTACATGGCTGATTTTTAAATATGTTATTAAGGTTTTAACATGTTATTTCAAAGTTATATTTCATTAGTGAGACAAATTGTAGTGACCAAACATCCCATAAATTAAAAAATATAAATACTAAAATACTATTATAATTAAATTATAAATACTAAAATATTCAACCGAGAGTGAATGAGGGCGAGAGCCCTATGCATGCGCATGCGAACGCGAGGATTAACACCTTGTAAATACTCCGAAGAAGTCTGACAGTTTGCTCTGACATTACATTTTTGACACAGGCGAAGAACATATGAAAAAGTGTCACATAGATAGTTTTTAAGCCAGCTGATATTGTTTAGGCATGAATAATTTATGTACTTTTTTGTTTTGTTTTTTTTTTGCCCAATAAACATTTAATAAATACTATCTTTTTCTATTCCACCATTCCTTTAAACGCAGGTCATAACAGTAGTTATTTTTTTTTACAAAAATCACGGTTTTTAATGAATTATATGCATGGGCGTACCCAAGTTTTGGGCCAGGAGGGGGCAAGCACTTAGTCTAATACTTAAATAAACGTAAATTAAAATAGGTATTTTTTTTAAACAACTAGCTTTCGCAAGCGGCTTCGCCCGCTTATCAGTCAATTTCTCCATACAAAATTTGAATCTCCCGTTTAATCCCTTTATTAGGGGTTGAATTTTGTAAAATGCTCTCATATGCTCGTTTACGGCATAAAAGGTCTTTTAAGGTCAATCTTATGCAAAATTTCACGATCCTAGACCTAATAGTTTCAGCTGTGTTTCAGTCAGTTTCATCTTTTGTATAGGGTGACAGGTAATTAGTGACTGAAACTTAAACGCGTGATTGTACTTATGATTACAAACAACTTTCCCAAAGAATTTTTATATATATATATATATTTAATTAGCTTAAACACAATAACAAAACAGCTGTTTGAAACTTTAGACTTCGCGCGGTGCCTTCTTCTGAGCAGCTGTTAGCAGCGCGGCGGCCGCACCCGCGTTATCGATGACGTAAGCAATGTACCTACATGTTTCGGTAAAATAACATCCAAAGACTAGTTAAAATAACTAGGAAGGAGCTTTTAATTGACTAATCTAAGCCACAAAACTTCATATGTCCGCATAACTAGCCGCGCTATCTCATAACCGCCTTCTCCATTGTCCCACTCATCGTACTGACTTTCTTCACTATTCCTTCTTTATTCAAGCGATTTCTCTGTGGAATGCGCTCCCCCAGGAAATCAGGATGGCAACAACCCGATTATCATTCAAAACCAAAGTTCGCGAGCTAATTCGTAAAAAGTTGGCAGCAGTATCATCACAGCGCTAATGTTTTCCCATTGTCGATTTGGACCAATTGTTTAAGTATTTTATAGTGTATGTATGTAGTGTATTAATTTGAATATATTTTGTATACTTGTATTATATTTATTCTATGTTTTATTAGTTGGTATATCTATTCTATGGTCTATAAGTAAATCTATTCCTGTATTCGCCTTTTCTCTCTCTTTTATTGCACCTACCACTACTCTTCTCTGCATCACCCAAAGGTTGACTGGTAGAAAATGCCTAAGGCATTAAGTCCGCCTCTGTACATTTGTGTGCATAAAGCATTAAATAAATAAATAAATAAATAAACTAGAAAATTTCCAACACCAGGCGTTCTTTTCTCGCAGAGGCCCAGCAGGGTCGAAGCCTACTGGGGCCATGGATGATGTGAAAGAGAGCCCCGGGGTCCTGGAACGAAGGCAAAGAGAAAGGAGTGGGTTTTAGTAAGTCTGACGCGTCCTCCCGCCGGAGATGTCAATAGATAATTTTCCGCCAAAAAAAAGACCTTCGCTACTGAGCCCTATCTATAGGGGTGGTTAACGAAGGTATTAAGAGTATTAGATCAACTGAGAAAACGCGTTCATAATCGCTCCATCGCGCACGGCTGCATGCCACGCACTGGTGAGGGTGATGAGTAAATACACCGATTGCATCCTAACTCGTTCGAGATTTATCTTCCATCTACCCACATTTTGTATCTTTATTCTACCGTTTTTTTCTTTTTTGTTTTCTCTCTGTCGTTACATTTTGTTTTATTCGTCTATTATGTATTTTTCACACTTATATAATTAACACAACATTATTTTGATGATTTATATTATTTAAGTATGCATCACCGAAACATATATATATATATTACACTCCAAAACTGTTTTACGTCCGTTGCGTCATAACCACAGGTTCAGTTGAAAACCAGCTTCAGGCACTAGTTGTCTGACATCCATGCTAAACTAGACCTATTTTGGTGCAGCCTTGAGGCACAGAACTACATTTCTGTTTCTTGTTTTTATTTTTGTTTCGTGTTTACCTATATTGTGTTTGTGCCTTGTGCTGTACCAAATTAAATTAAAATTTTGAGAGGAAAGATGCACAATCCAATCGTTTTAGGACAGCTGAGCCTGTGTGTTCCCGACAGGTATGTGTGGCGACGACGGCGACCGCGCCTGCTGGTTGAGCCGCGCGGCCGGACAAACCTTTTAAGGGAGGCGCCGCTTACGCGCGCACTTCACACGCTCAACCTGATAGCTAATGAGACGGACTTATTTTGTTGTACTCTGGGTGAATTCACAAGGAATGCATTGTTTATAATTAGTTATAGTACCTAGTAGTAATAAGTTAGGATAAGCGCATTTATCGCATTGGGGAAAAAAAAAACCTGTAAAGATAGATGTAAGACGAAGTAAATAAATAAATAAAAAAAATATATATATATTTTTCTTTCTTTGTGACGTGTATGTCTTAATGACGGTATCCGCCTACGGATGTCATTGTCAGATTAGCTTCTAAATCTACAGATCATCCAGTGGCTCCTTCCGATCTAGGCAAAATGGTAGAGTAAAACAGATTTTTACTGATAGAAACCTACCCATATTCAGTCAATTGCCTTTTCGTTTCAGGTTCGCGGTAACTAATAATAATAAATGGTATAATAGATGCTGGTGGGATCTTGACCGTACTCCCGGGATGTCCTGATAGCCGTGGTATAACTCTACGCTCCTCAAGCACCTCAGGATATGTTGCCTCCTTGTTGCTACGTCACTTCGTGCTAGCGACCATTTTTGGGGGCCCATTTATCGAGTGTGCAAGTCATCCCCTGTCTTTTTATCGATTGAAATTAATAACATTGTTCAGGCAGGGGCCATAGACTTAACATAGTTCCTGGTAACCAGTCCACTTAAGACTACAAAAACCATAGCCCTATATCTTAGTTTTCCATATGTCGCAATAGTTTCTCACCAACCGGGGGTTGTCCTTGGATGCACTAGCATAGCATACAGGGATAATCGCCGGTTGGTACCACGTTCCATTAAAAGCGTATAAGGGGCCTCTGCGAGTTGGTTTCGACTCCTTGTACGTCTTCCAAAGGTCCAGGACCCCAGGGTTCTGAGTTATATTAACTCTTAATAATAAATTATTTATTGCGCAAAGAAAATAAAAAACATGACAAGTTTGAGTTCTTTTTTACATGTTTTGTGAATAATATCCCCTATACTAGGAAAGTCCTGTGTTATAGGAGACAACCATTCGTCCATTATTACAATTACCAGAATTCGATGAACCAAAAGTGTAACAAAAACAATAATCTATGTACATGTGAGCACGCATGCTGGAGTAGTATGTGTGAGAAAGAGTGTGTGTGATGTTGTGTGTGTGTGTAAGTGATGGTATGAGTGTGATGGTGTTTGCGCGTGTGTATGGTGATTATATTAAAGATTTATGGTCTTACCAGAGCTTTGAACTCGTTATAATCTAGGGTTAGTAGACAAGTTTTAATTATATTTTCATATTTGTATGTATTTTGGCAGTGGATGTCTAGCTTTTGTTGTATTTTGTTGTAGATGAGTGCACTTAGGTAAGTGAAATGTCACCTAGCAAATGTAGTGTTTGTGTGTGTTGTGGGGCATGGCGGTTTAGATCTTCTTCTGGCTTTCGGGATGCTATTTATAGTATACGGAAGGGTTGCATGCTTTCTCATGACTGTGCGGAGAATATAGAGTTGTCGGAGTGTTGATGTTTCATACTCCGCGTATAATTGCCGAGTTGGGAATCTAAAAGGTTAGAATAGAATAGAATAGAATAGAATAGATCTTTATTTGCACAGAAAGGAGGTACAGGTTACAGGTCTTTGTCAAGTTTGATGATCCATACTAACTACCTTAACTAAGGCATGCAAAATACTGTTTACATAATCTGTTACCATAATATGCTTAGGACTAAAACACAAACTAAAAAGAGACAGTCAAGTTTATATAGTACAATTATCAAAAAAAAAGTTTATTATGTCAAAATGTAATAAATTAATAATGAGTCAAATAATAATAAGAAAATGTCAGATTAATTTAAATTTTTATCGATCAAAAATTCGCTAATTGAGTAATAACATTTATTCATTAGTAATTCAGTCAATTTCTTTTTAAAAAGCGGAAGAGCCTCATTTTTTATTCTATCGGGTATTTTGTTAAATATGGTCGGACCCATACATAAAACACTTTTCTTTAGTAAAGCGGTGCCAAAACCATTAACAAGCAGCCTTTTTTTATATTGTCTCCTAATTGGCCTGTTACTATTTTCTGACATTTTACTAAATAGAAGCATATTTGATTTTACAAAAACAGCAATCTCAAAAATATATAGTGATGGGAATGTTAGCAATTTTAGGGACTTAAATACAGGTACGCAGCTATCTGTTACTATTAAATTGCACATTGCCCTTATACAGCGTTTTGAGCCTTAAACACCTGTTCTCTCAGACTACAATTTCCCCAAAAAATTACGCCGTATCTCAAAAAAGACGCAACCAAGCCATGGTATGCAATTAACCTTGTGGCCATATTAACTTTCTTAGACAGGTTAAAGAGTACATACGCAGCTGTACTTAGTTTTTTGCATACTTCTTCTGCTTGTGGCTTCCATGATAGTTGGCTATCTATCATTATACCTAAAAATTTAGCAACTAATACTTTGTCGACTTTTTGTCCATTATAATGTAAATTTAAGTTATCTGGTTTGGTTGGTTTGGTTTTTTAAAGGTAACTTTTATAACTGCTCTTTGTGCTCGCTCTACTTGAATAATATCGGTCTTGGCAACCCCTCCCCACGCCATGATGCAATAGTTTAATATCGATTCGCATAGTGCCAAATAAACGATTTTAAGGATGTTGCTATTGGCAGATACTCTTAATTTAACTCTTTTGAACATCCCGTAAATCTTGATCTTAAACGACTAGCTTCGCCCGCGTAGTAGTCGAAAATTATCCTATGACTAGCGGTCCCGGCAGACGTTGTTCTGCACAAAAGCGGGATTTAGTAAAAAAAAAAAAAAATTACCCTACTCTACCCTACTCTACCCTACTCTACCCTACTCTACCCTACTCTACCCTACTCTTTTCTTTGCTATAAACCACACGGAGCCCGAGACCTTTCCAACGAATGCAAAACCGTGGAAATCGGTTCGTGCGTTATGGAGTTATAGCGTCAGGAAGGAAAACCCGACTTATTTTTATATAGTAGATGAATATAATTTAAAGGTGTTATTCCAGATCTATCTCTGTGCCAAATTTTATTCTGATCCGTTCAGTTGTCTCGCCGTTATTGAGTCAAAAACATCCATCCAAACTTTCGCATTTATAATATTAATAAGATAGATTAGAAGCCAAAAAACAGGTTAAAATTAGTTTTTAACACGCTTTTATTGGGATACCGCCGTTTGCCCGAATTTTATTTACCCTAATATCATTTGCCATAATAGTCAACAGCCATAATATTATACGACGTAATATTTATTTGCCCTACTCTTATTTGCTATATTAGTCACGTGCTAGAAGCTTTGTTTCCCATAAAGTCACTTACCATAACATCATTTGTCATAATCATTGTAAGCCCTCATTATTACATGTCCTAATTATCACATGCCATAATTATCATATGCCATAATTATCATATGTTAGGGCAAACAAAACATCCGGCCAAATGAAATTCGCTTAAATGAAATTCGGGAATATGATGATTATGGTATATAATCTTCGGGTAAACAATAGACAACCGCTTTTATTAGCTTAACTTGTAACTAACTATGTATGTAAGAAAATCTTGAAATCTTAATTTGACCCACTTCGCGGTCTTCGATTAGGATGAAATTTTCCACACGCTCTGAGTTCTGATGACAATACCTGACTAGCTAAGAAATGTTATTACAAATCCAATATGGCGGCCTCCCCAAAATGGCGGACTGGCTGTTTGAAATCCACCCCCATGATATGGGTATCAAATGAAAGGGTTTGCTGTCAGAAAAACGACAAAAATAGTCACGTGACTTAATCCAATTGGAATTAAGTTTTATAAAAACAAGTCACCGCACCGCAATAGTTTGCGTGAAAATAGCAAACGAACGAATCGTATCCGCTTCGCTTCGCTCGTCGCCGCACCGTACCCAAGAGCGCGTGATCATGTAGGGCACTGCAATTGAGTATCGATTGTTTATTACTTTCGCGCCGCTTCGCTTCGCAACCGCGTTGAATACGTGTGAAACCGCATTACTTGCTTAATACTGAACGGATTTGAAAAATTCTTTCTGGGGCGTTAGTTACCCTGACATGTTAAAATGTCAGCCGTGCGAACGGAATGGAGGGATGGAAGTATACAGCCTATATAGCTTCATCCCTTTAACAGTTCAGTTTAGGTCGTCAAAAGGATCGCGTTAAGAGTTTCTTTTCACGATTTTTAATTAAGTTATACTTTTTGCTATAAATAATAAAAAAAAACAGGGCAAGTGCGAGTCGGACTCGTGCACTGTGCGTTCCGTACAAATTTGCCTATGAAAACAGAACAAAGATTTTTCTGAATCGCAATATATATATATTTTTTTTTGTAACATAACTACAAATTTACAGTTTTCAGATTTTTACCTATATTTGTACTATTAGACCTTGCTTCATGCCAAATTTCAGGATTCAAGGTCAACGGGAAGTACTCTATGAATTTTGATTCCCCTATGAGTGTCGAATTACAAGTTTTTTGCAACATAAACATCTGTATTTTTCACAGCTCCAAAGGACCACAGACTTGAGTATACGGTTTTAATTTCAACTCAATGCCTCCACGCGTTTCTGAGATAAAAGGTCTTGACAGACAGACAGACAGACGGACAACCAAGTGATCCTATAAGGGTTCCGTTTTTTTCCTTTTGATGTACGAAACCCTAAAAACGTCAACTACCCAATGTTTTGTTCAAATTATTATAGCGGAAGTGGTTTTTATAACTTTATAAATTGCAACAATAAAAAACACTCAAATAAAAAATATATTAGTCGTTGAAGCTGCTTCGATAAGGCCATGGAATGTATTGTGTAGCGAAGTTTTTTTTTGTCTTGTGTGAGTGAATTCATTTATTTAAAGAGTGATAAGTAGGTTAACAAGCAGTGGTGGCCGAGTGGTAACGGCCCCAAAACCAAACCCTGCCAGGCGCATTCATTTGTGTAATTTATTTTATCACCACTGCTCATAAACGGTGAAGGAAAACATCGAGAGCAAACCGGCATGTCCTAGAACCAAAAATTCGAAGACATGTGACATCCACCACTACATTGGGTGGATGTTCCCTCTTCTAGAGAAGAGGCCTGAGTCCCAACAGTGGGTACATTAAAAGGCTGATGGTCTATTAGACCTTGCTTCATGCCAAATTTCAGGATTCTAGGTAAATGGGAAATACCCTGTGAATTTTGATTCCCTTGAGAGTACCGAAACGAAATACACGTTTTATGCGACATAAACGACCGTATCTTTTTTTTCGTTAACTCTGAAGTTTGAATTTTTCACAGCTTCAAGGGAGCGCAGACCTTAGTATATGGTTTTAATTTTGCCTTAATACCTCCACGCGTTCCCGAGATAAAGGGTCCTGACAGACACACCCACAGACAGACAGACGGATGGACAACAAAGTGATCAGTGATAGCGTGACGGGTGACAGGACAGAATGGAAGTAAAAAACGTGTGGCTCCTACCTCAAATCAGCGCCACACGTTTTTTACTCCCATGTAACAAGGGACAGGGGTTAGGTTACCCCACAACAGATGGGGGATGAGCTCAGAATCCTCCGAAAGGACTGGCAGAAAGCAGAACTATGTGGAAAACGAACTACAACGTTTTTGCTCTACTGAGGGACAAGTTTATTTTGCTCCTACTTCAGGGCAAAGCATGTCGCACTAATATTATAAACACGAAAGATTGTGAATGTGTGTGTATGTTTTTAATCTTGCTAGTTAACAATTAACTAGCTGCTGCTTGAGGCTTCGCCCGCGTGAAAGTATAAAAATGTCCTAAATTAACA
Organism: Mythimna pallens; assembly: GCA_961205895.1. Classification (NCBI taxonomy): domain Eukaryota; kingdom Metazoa; phylum Arthropoda; class Insecta; order Lepidoptera; family Noctuidae; genus Mythimna; species Mythimna pallens. The sequence continues at coordinate 10,037,672 of OY540851.1, read as the reverse complement.
TACCTACATACATCCAGGATAAAATTTCCGGGAGTACCTATGTTCATTTGGGACAATTACTGATTTGCGTTATTTTTCAGGTACCATTACTTTGATAAAAGCAATTGGCTTAAAGATAGATGGGCTGCTAAACTTGGGTGATAGCTGGAACTATGAATACCGGATCCTAAGATCAGACGAAAATGATCGTCCTCATAAAAGAGCCGAGGAAAATCTTCAAGACAAGAATGATGCTATAGATCGTCAGAAAGATGAAGAAATCACTACTCAAAAAGATCTACAAGCAATTTTTGACAAGGAGAACGAAATTGCCTATCAAAGTGATAAGAAAACTGCTCGAAACATTGAAAAAATAACTGCTCAACAAAGAGAAGAGGAAGTTGCTCAGCATATAGATAAGATCGCTCGCCAAAATAACTATAAATCTGCAGTACAGATTCAAGAAGAAGAGAATCATCTTCGTTTATTAGAGGGAATACTCCGAAAAACAGCAAAAAGATTGCGCACAGAAGCCCAAAACGATGAAAAGGACCAAAGTAACGAAAGTGACGGTCCAAAACTAGGAACAATGTACATGGACGACGAAACAACTAAGAAGTCTAAAACAATGCTACGAAATAAAAAAGATTATTCGGATCATACGCCGGACTCCTCAGAATCACGAGACTCAGATTTGCGTTATTCCTCAGAAACATCTGCAAGTTTTCAGGATAAAAACAAGACAAAACAAGGCGTCGATAGACTTGATGCAGATGCTTCGTCATCCCATCACGATTCCGCAGTAAATATTATTAGTATAGACAAGTACACAACAACGAAGCTGATACATAAAAATCTGACAATTTCAAAACCATATAAGAATAAAACTGAAGAGCCACAAATGCCTACGAAAGTTACTACAGTCAGAACAGGAGACATTTTCACTGATGCACACGAAGTTAAAAACGACACAAAGATAATAGAATTCACCAATAACCTGTACAAGCAAACATTAAAAATATTCGGTACCATCAAAGAGAAGACCAATCAAGATCATTTGAAAGACCAAATTGACAGCTTAGCAAAAAGTTACCAAGATAAGTTCAAAGAATTTATCAAAGACACAAACGGGCAGAAAATCAAGACGAGATTGGGAACACAAAAAGTAATACTAAACACTATCGATACATCTTTTCGTCTTCTTAAACGACTAATTAACTTCATGATAAACAGTTTGGACAAAAAAAGAACACTTAGACACAACTCTGGGATCGTAAACAGATTCCAAAAAGCAATAGAGACAGAACAAAAACTGCAATCGATACGTGCTTGCGAAAAGTTCGGTATATGTCGTATGGGTCCAGGATTTTCATCGTTCTTAGTCGATATGATGGACATATTACTAAAATGTGACGAAAATAAATTTAAACAGAGCATGGATGCCTTTACTGAAGTCGTTAATAATACAAAGTTTGACGATCTATTGGAGCCGGATACTGAGAAAATATTGAAAGTCTTCATTGCCCGGAATGAACGAGAAAACGTAACGTTAATGTTGAGAGCGCTGGTTTTGTTACTAAAGAATACCATTACGAATCAAAATAAGCCGATGATTGTTAATAATTACGCCGCTCGAAGTAATATTGTGAACTCAACTCTAGCACTCTTGGAAATCATAGACTTGCTAGACTCTCAAATTCCTAGAAACGAATCAAATCATTTAGAATGGGCTAACATGAAGAAATCTTTAGATGAGTTCGCAACTGGCAAAAGACATGACGTCCAAGATATTATGGAGGCACTCTTTAAACATGTCATGAAAAATCTGAATGCTTTAGATGCATCTAGTAAAAAGATTATTTCAAGAAATCTGGCTATGATTCTGTCTTTAGTTGTAGGCAATTTTAAATGATTAAATTTTCATTCCAGTTTGAATATTTTTATTGGCTAAACACTCGTCTAGTTTCACGTTAGGTCGCACCGACAGTTTTGCCGTTAACCGACCATCGGATCTTGCTGTTCACACTTACCTACTAGAAGCTACCGATAGAAGATACCGAAAAGAACCGATCCGACCTAATCAGAATCAATATTTTATGATTCTGTTGCCAGTTCCACGTTCTTCACGTTGAGTTGCTTCGATTAAAAGCATTCTTGAAGCTTTTAAGAAATTTCCTTACAAAATCTACCAAAAACGAAAATTAAAAGGTAACATTACGAATTAGAGTAGGTTTATTATTCGTCATCATTATCATCATCATTTCAGCCGAAAGACATCCACTGTTGGACATAGGCCTCCGCCAAGTGTCGCCACAACGACCGATCCTGTGCGTCTCGCATCCACCGCATTCCCGCGACTCTCACCAGGTTGTCGGTCCAACTTTTGGGAGGCCTACCAACGCTGCGTTTTCCGGTGCGCGGTCGCCACTCTAGAACCTTTCAGCCCCATCGACCATCCGTTCTACGAGCCATGTGCTCTGCCCACTGCCACTCTAGTTTAGCGATTCTTCGGGCTATGTCGGCGACCTGGGTTCTCCTGCGGATATCTTCATTCTTTATGCGATCACGCAAGGAAACTCCGAGCATAACCCTTTCCATTGCCCTTTGGGTGACTGTAAGCCTTCTACTGAGGCCCATTGTAAGCGACCTTGTTTCAGTTCCATATGTCATCACTGGCAACACGCACTGGTCATAGACTTTCGTCTTGAGACACTATGGTATGTTGGACGAGAAGATACCGCGCAGCTTCCCGAATGCTGCCCAGCCGAGTCGGGTTCAACGATTGACCTCTTTTTCAAAGTTAGTCCTACCCAACTGGATTGTCTGTCCCAGGCATTATATTTATGTAAGTCGATGGTCCCAGGTAAATGTAATCGTCTACAACTTCGAGTGCAGAGTCTCCGATCTTAATCGGACCTACCATGACGGATTTACAATGACTTTCGTTTAGTCCATGTTCATTTTAAGACCCACTCTTTCGGAAGCTCTACTAAGGTCATCGAGCATTGTACTGAGCTCCTCCGTAGTCTCAGCCGTACCTATCAGGTTTATAATTAAAAGCGTGAAAAAAATTTCGTTCGTATGCGAGAATAAATTGAACCCTGGCGTGGTAGGAAACAAGTTCTGAATCGGATCTCCGTATCATATCTAAGATAGGCGCCAGATAAGTTAAACATTTACTATCAGAACTGTCGTGTTTAAGGACTTCACAATTCCTTCAAAACATTATTTGTAATTGTTATGATTTAATTATTATAACGGAAATATGGTTACATAACGGCATTTTTGATAGGGAATTGTGTGACGATATGTATGACGTGTTCCGTAAAGATCGTGACTTAACTGCGACTGGTAAATCTTCGGGTGGCGGTGTAATGACACTCTCGCGACATGAATTAGGTGCGTGGTACATCGAGCATGAACAGAATGTAATCGCTACGGAAATATTGACCATAATAATACCGGCTCGCGCGCTGTCTGCAACAGCTGATCTTTATGTTAGTGCTGCCTACGTACCACCAGACGCTCACCGGATACCCTCAGACATCGACCTCGTCCTGCAGGGCGTCGCTAACGTATTTACTCTCAGCAGTAACACATGTCTACTTGTGGGTGATTTCAATCTTCCATGTATAGAATGAAACAAGGCGCCCTCGAAGTTCAGAGGGCTGCCGTGCGCTTAGTTATCGAACTAACATTCTTAGGAGTAACACAATACAATTCATTGCCTAACCACAAGGGGTACACTCTTGATTTAACATTCTCCAATTTGCCGCTAAAAATAAACGAATGTCTTTCACTCCTTGTGAAAACTGATTTACCTCATCCAGTAATTACAATCGAAATATCTGATACTTGTAGACATAATTACCGAAAATGTGATTACTGCATGTTTAATAATTATTTTTCTGAAATCGATTTGCACTCAGTTTTGGGTAAAACATCAACAAATGATACAGTAGAATCATTTTACAATATAATTCAATCGGGGATTGATAAATATGCACTCGGGCGTCAGAATCACGTAAATATCCTGTTTGGTTTAGCCACTTTATAATTAAAATAATTAGGGAAGAAAGTAAGGCGCATTTGCGTTAGAAGCGTTTTGGAAACTAACTCGACTACGAAGAATTTGCGATGTTACGGGCTAGACAGCGACAAGTCCACCAGATTTGTTATAAGAAACATTTGCAGGAGACGGAACGAAGTTTGAAAAATAATATAAAAAGTTTTGGACCTACATAAAGACCCTGCGTGGAGGTTCGAACTATCCAAAAATGTTATCACATAATAACGTTAATTATTCTGAGGAACCTGAAATTTGTGAAGCTTTCAATAACTTCTTCCACGATGTTTTTGGTGACCCTTCGACTATAGCCTCGCTAGTTTATTGATCGCAGACGATAAAGATCACTGTCCGGATATTATTTCCAACTTACAATTTACTTCGTCAACCGTGGAGAACTCGTTGAGTGCGAAAAAGGTGGTTGTGACGCAATACCTCCAGTGTTTTGGAAGAATTGTGCGAAGTCTTTAGCGTCTCCAATTTGTATTATTTTTAATACTTTTTTGAGAAGGCACATTCCCAAGTGAATGGAAGAAAGCACTCATTGTTCCCATTCATAAAAAGGGTTCGTGCACAATTATAAGAAATTACAGGGGGATTTCCATACTAAATACAATTGGGAAAGTGTTTGAAAAACTAGTATACAACACCGTCTATCCTGTTGGTTATCCTCAGAGGTGTGGCGAAATAAAAAGCGGACTGTAAAAATAGGTAGGTCGTATAGTCGAATACAAGAACGCGCGCCTCTGGTCCGTATCGTCTATGTCAATGCGGAGCTTTCTTCGCAGCGGTGCGGACGGCGGCGCTCTGCCCCTCGTCCCCCGCTCCCCGCAAGCCGGTGTCGCCCTCCGGTCGTTGCAGTGGCACACGGTGCTACGCTTTGTCGCCAACATACTCCCCGGGTTGAGGTAGGCAGGAAGGCTGCTGGGTCAACATTCAGATTCTGGAAGGGGACAAATGTTATTAAAAGCCCTTCGAATAATGGTTCCTCCTTTGATCCTTATATCGGCTACTCGAGCGACTTGATCCCGAGCTCCTGGGAAAACGGCCACACAGCGACCCAGAGCCCATCGTAGGGGAGGAAGCGCTTTGTCCTTTATAAGGACTAAAGAACCCAATTTGAGTTCGCTTGATGCAGTAGGCCACTTCGTCTTTTGCTGTAGAGTGGTGACATACTGGTTGGAGAATTGTTTCCAGAAATGTTGCTTGACGAACTCGATTCGTTTGTATCGCACAAGGCTTGTTATTCTTTCCGTCAGCTGTGGATGTGGAACTGACACAAGTGATCGTCCTATTAGGAAGTGAGCGGGTGTTAAAGGTGTGTAGTCTGTAGGATCAGAGTTTAAGGCAGTAATAGGATCTGAATTAAGAATAGCTTCTACCTGAGTCAGACAAGTGTGCATTTCTTCATATGTGAAATGCGTAAGTTGGAGAAGTCTACGAAGATGATATTTAGTGGAACGGACTGCAGATTCAGCCATACCATTGAAATGGGGTATGTAGCTCGGAATGAAGAGGAAGTTTATACCTTCTAGGGCGGCTGCAGAACTAATTTGGGAACTTGAGTCCTGTAAGAAACGATGTAATTCGTTACATGTACCCACAAAATTAGTCCCATTGTCTGAGGTTATACTTTGAGGCTTCCCTTGACGAGCCACAAATCGATTTAGAGTGGCCATGTATCTCTCTTTAGTAACATCAGTGACGAGTTCTAGATGCAAGGCCTTTGTAGCTAAACAGAAAAAAATGGACAAGTAAGATTTAATTAGTTGGCAACCTCGACCTTTACGGTTAGCTATCATAACTGGGCCGGCATAATCCACCGAACAATGTAAAAAAGGGAATTCCAGTGTAGTTCTGGATTCTGGTAACTGCCCCATAATAGGCTGGACATTGCTGGCTTTAAATCTAAAACATTCTATGCAAGCTTTCGTTATAGATTTAGACAGATTCCTTCCTCCTAAAGGCCAAAAAGTTTGACGAATACTGGACAACAATAACTGAGGTCCAGCATGAAGAAGTTTCAAGTGATGCATGTGAAATATGATTTTCGTTAAATTATGTTTACCACATAATAAAATAGAATGCTTTGTGTCATAGCTGTAAGGTGAATTATCAAGCCTACCGCCTACTCTCAAGATATCATTTGAATCTAAGAATGGGGTCAATGATATCAATTTATTTTTCTTCGGTAATGCGTGACCTGATTTTAAGATGAGATATCCATTTGGGAACATTTCTAACTGTGCAATGTGGATAATAAAATTAAATGACCGTTGCAACTCTTTACAAGAAAGATATAGCGGAATCTGTTTGTTTTGGTTTTGCAGTTATTTAATTTATTTTTTTCTAATTTTTATTCCTTAATGGATTCTTGGAAAGTTGTAACTGTACATTTTTGTTGTTAATTTTCCTTATTAGTCCGTTCGCATGTTACAGAATTATCCCAGTTATGAAGGGAAACCTGTTATTAGCCATATTAGTACTGTAAGCACTTGCTCTGTAACATACTTTGTGTATCACCGCTAACCTAACCTAACCTAAATAAAGTAAAATAAAAAATAAAATAAGTACATTGAACACATGTCATTCTTGATTTCAAAAGCGAAAATAAAAACAAAGCTATCTTGGATCGACATTTATTCTAGTGGTCCTTTAAATTTTCCTAATAATAAACAGTTCATTTATTAATTTTTCTGGTACACACAGAGAAATTAAGAACAGTTCATTGTACTTTATTTCAAACTAGCTTCTGCCAGCGGCGTCGCCCGTGTGAAAGTAGGTTTTTCCATACAAACTTTGGACCCCCGTTTCATCCCATTAGGGGTTTTTTTTTAGGGGGGAATATCATGACAAATCCCACTCTTGGGCGCAGCGCGAGATAGTGTCAGATTTTTACTGACTAAAAACCCACTCCTGTTTGTACTTTACCTTTGTCCAAGGGCCCCGGGTTTCATTTTCACACTACCCGTGGAGGATTCCCTTAGGGGTGGAGTTTTGTGAAATCCGTTCTTAGCGGATGTCTACACCCTATAAGGAACCTACCCGCCAAATTGTAAGTTTGTAGGTGTTATAGTTTCTCAGATTTCGTGATTAATCAGTGAGTGGTATTTTTTGCTTTTATATAATAATATGTATATAGATTTACTTGGCGCTTAATATAGTGAACTCCATCGTCATTACCATCGATGTACCGCTGCCCGACTCGGTACAAAGCTGTTGCGACTATGAGTTGGTTTTTGTATACAATAGATGTCAACGATGCTCCGGTAGAAATGTGGAATTTAAATAGAAGACAGAAGAAAAGAAATACTACATTTTGATACAAGTGTTGAGTTTGTTATTGCGACCGAGGAGGCATTCGCCAGAGCCGCAGACGAGGGTGTTTTGGAGCTGAGGCACAAAATAGATAGGTACAGAAGTCAATCTACATACAAAGCGCGCTCGGGCAACACACACATAGACACCGCTCACGGAAACGATATCTCGGCTCAATTCAGCTCAATGTGAGCTCGAGTGATCCGTTTGAGACACGCGTCTGTCAACTTTTTTGTAGAAAAATGGACCAACAAAAAAAAACCTTATTCTAACTGGTCAATGGATGGTTGTGTAAATTCAACATTAAACATTTTTTTTTTTTTTGACGTAACAACAAAGTGCAAAGTTGTGTGAAAAAGATATAAACTTGTATCGCTATAAATCATTTAATAGGGTTAGCAACTCTGTGATAATTGACGTGACAGTATAACTTTGTATTAGTGTGTACGTATCTCAATGAAGAATAGTGTATCTGTGTATATTTATTTCTAGGTCAAACGTCAAATTGTCAAACTGACATTTACGGATTTGATTTTCTTTCGACACTTTTTGATATTACATTATCTTGTAAATATTTATGTTTTGTCTTTATTTCATAAAACGGCAGTTGAAATCATAATACTTAAGGTATTTATTAGATACGGCAATTTTTGCTACATTTTAAATAATTCTATTGCGTAGGAACGAATATTTGAAAAAAATTGCGTTTTATTTTTACTAAAAAAAATTCAGCTTTTTACAAAAACCGAGGACTGTAAAATTTATATTTAGTCATGATCGAGTAGCGTAATAAATAAACTTTTTTATAAGGTATAACACATTGGTGTTCAAATTTCTTCGGAATAATAGCTCATTTTTGGCCTCTCCTTTATCTTACCACCTTAAAATCGACAGCGCTCCTGGACTTGATGGTATCATCACAAGACTAATTCTAAGAATAAAAAATACTATCATTACACCACTCACTCACATTCTTAATTTGAGCTGAGAGTCTGGACAATTTCCAGAGTGCTAGAAAGTTGCATCTGTTGGACGTATTCACAAAAGTGGCCCTGTAGAATTACCAGAAAATTATCGTCCGATCGCCCTTTTGTCCATTTTATCCAAAATATTGGAGAAAATAGTTAATAGCCGGCTAGTAAAGTCAACTGAAGACGCAGCTACATTACTTACCAACTTGGTGGCTACATACATTCAAAATAAAGAGCAGGCTATGGCAGTTTTCTTAGATCTGGCCAAGGCATTCGATACAATTTCGATTGACCTCTTGAAAAAGCTAGAATGCTCGAGAATTCGAGGAACTTCACTTGACTGGTTCAGGAGCTATTTATCTAATAGAAAACAACTGGTCAAAATAGGTGACTTCTCAAGTAACCTGCTTCCCAACGACTTCGGGATTCCGCAGGGTTGTACTCTCGGTCCGACACTGTTTAGTTTTTATATGAAGGACATCTTAAATATACAATTAAACTGTGCAGAAATACTATCATATGCCGACGATACTGCTATAATATTTCACGATAAAACATGGAACCAAGTATACCGCCTTGCAGAGAATGGTCTACTGACTATTTCCGAAGCAGCTATTGACGCAAATCTTTTAACTCTTAACATTAAAAAAACTACATTCGTCACTTTTTTCAAAACTATATAATATAATAATAATATAATATTCCACAACTATCACACAACGCCGTCTAGTCTCAAGCTAAGAAGAGCTTGTGTTATGAGTACTAGATAACTGATAAACATACATATATATTTCTAAAAACATACATATATAGATAAATTACACCCAGACACAGAACAAATGATCGTACTCATCACACAAACATTTGTCCTGGGTGGGGATCGAACACATGACCTCCGGCATAGCAGTCAGGGTCACTAAGCACTAGACCAACAGGCCAGTCAATAGGCTATAGCGTCGAGACCCCCAAAACAACTGTTACTCAAATACCATACCTGCAGCAGAAACTGAAGCCAAAGAGGCCATTCTGTTAGGCGCACAAACACCAAGTATATTACCTAGTTATTCGGAAATATTATGTAAATACAGAAAAATAAACAATTTGTCTTGGAAGGAACATTTTAATGAAAGGTCGAAATCGAAAGGAATCTGGTACAGAAGTATACAATGTGAGCCTCCTCATATACCTTGGTTCGCCGGGGCGAAACTAAATCGTAGACAAATTGTTGCTGCACATCGCTTGCGGTCAGGACATGCTCCACTAAACAATTTTGCTTTCCTCATGCGAAAATCAAACTCTCCCAACTGTGAGGTGTGTGGTAAGAAAGAGGATGTATATCATGTGTTGGTGGAATGCGTCCGATACACGTATAAGAGAAAGGCACTTCTCAACTTAATGAAGTTATCTGCAATGGATGTTGGAGTGTTCCATGGCATTTTGGCTAGACCTACCTCTAAAGCAGCAAAATTTTTGTATTCTTTTTTATTAAATAAGTAATTAAGCTAGTATATAAGGTAACCCTTTATTATTTGTTAAATTTGTGTGAAAGTACGATGGGATTGACATCGTCACTTATTGTGTACAAAAATCCCTTAAATAAAGAAGAAAAAAAAAAAAAAGGGGTCTGCCTCACTACTTGCAAACTGCTCCTGCACAATCATAGACCATGCTCCTTCTATCAAATACCTTGGCATCACACTAGACGAAAACCTTTTATACAAACCACACATACACCGGCTATCTAGTCGAGTTGGGAAACTAATATATGTCATGAGAAAACTACAAGACTGCACACTCATTGCAATTCTTCGCACAATCTATCTCGGTTTGTGTCAGTCAATTCTTCAGTATGGTATCTCTATCTGGGGTGCAGCTGGAAAAAGTATGTATATAGAAATAGAAAGAGCTGTTATTAAAGTAACCTTAAGAAAGCCATTCCGCTTCCCCACAGATCTAATTTATAGTAAGCTTGCGGTCTTAAAAGTACGGCATCAACTATATATTTTAAGCGCTACACTAAACGTACACAAAACCCTAAAATATAGATCCGATTACAATAAAATAATCTCTAAACGCGTCCTCCATATTCCTCTTCCCGAAGCAGACAGTCTGTTGGTCAGGAGATGCCCCTTTTACTGTCATGTTCAAATTTACAATAAAATGAGCAAGAGCTTCAATATCAAAGACCTAAAGGATTTTACGTGTAAAAAAAACCTTAGTTAACTGGCTTGCTCTTATATCGTACGAACAGACAGAGGAAATTTTAAAGTAACACAGAACTACTCCAGTCAAGCAATAAACAACAATACGGCAATAGTATTTGGTGTGGCGGGTCCTCATGGAAAAATGGCGACAGTGACTGTCGAGACCCAGTGCTGGGCATGCCACATTTAAGGCGGTAAGTCCCCTCTTTGAGGCGTCGTTTGAAAGACCTCACGGCGTCCTCACCTTCCGCATGATGCAGGTTCTCACCGAACACGGTAAGTTCGGGAAGTTCCTCCACCGGATTCGTGCGGAAGCAACGCCCGGGTGTCGCCACTGTGTGGACCGCCCGGAGGACACGGTGGAGGTGTGCCCTCGTGGGGGCGATCGGCGGCGACGATCTCTCGTGCCGGGCCTTGGTACAGGCCATGGTCCGGAGCTAGGAGGAGTGGCAGGCGGTCGCCTCCTTCTGCGAAGCAGTAATGCTAGCAAAGGAGGCGGCCGATAGCGTGAGGCAACGGTCCTCACGCCCCAACCGCCGACGGGATTCCGATCCCGATTTCCGGCCACCGTAGGCGTCAGCTTGCGGACGGCGAGCAATGGTTAGCCCGCCGTCCGACTGTCCGTTAACCGTCCGGACCGAGCCCAGGTCGTCGACGGCGCGTACTATTTCACGCGCGTCCGGGAGATGTCAGCAAATCGTAGGGGCCCAGCACGGTCGAAGGCTACTGGGATCATGGGTAGTGTGAAAACGATACCCGGGGCCCTGGGACGAAGGCAACGAAGGAACAGGAGTGGGTTTTTAGTCAGTAAAAGTCTGACACTATCTCCCGCCCAAGACCGGGATTTGTCATTAAATGAATTTCCCACCTAAAAAAAAAATAGTATTTGGCATATATAAGTACCTACACACATACACTACACATATGTACTACAAAAACCTTTATTTTAAGTTAGCTTGTTTTTATCATATTTTTTTTTACTTTTTATTACTTATTCATTTTGTTGTTTCATTGTTTAAAACAACCTCTGTCTATGCTAAATATAAAAAACCGAATTTCTACATATTATCTCAACTCAGGTCCCCAAGATACAGGTTCTACCTAGTTTGGGGACCATCGTCCAATTATATGTATTTTATTATTATTATTATTATTGATAGGCTCGCGTTTGACCATTATCTCACCTGATGGTAAGTGATGATGTGGCCAACGATAGAGCACGCTTGCCTAGAAGTAACCTATTCACTCTTGACTTAAAGACCCCTAGGTTGTAGCTATCAGGAAACACAGACTCCGGCAGGGAATTCCACTCCTTAGCTGTACGTATTATGAATGTGTTCCCAAAACGCTTTGTACGTATGGGTGGGATGTCCACCATGTACCGATGGCGCAACGCCGACGTCTAGTGGTCCGATGATGGAACGGACTTGGTGGAATTAAATTGTGCAATTCCAACGCACACTCCCCGAAGTGCAATCGATAGAAAACCGACAGGCTAGCAATTTGGCGTCGATGCACAAGGCTTTGAAAAATTTGAAATTACTAATTAGTTACAGACAATATTAATAATTATGTAATAGTTTTAAGGTATTCTTTGTTTACTGTAACAATAAACATAGTTCTTATTCTTATTAAAATACGGTTGTAAATTCACGATTTCACACCTATCGGGGCGACCATCTCGTATGTAAGTTACAATTTTACTTCTTAACGGATCTCTTGCCGTTTGTTTCTTCATTTCAGTATAGTCAAGCAACCAACCGTTCTGTGCGAAGTGTAAGTATGTTGTGAGCGTTTCAATCGCGCGGCCATAACGATAGTTAAAAAAAAAAAACTATGCCAAGCTTACGTAAAAATTTGTAAAAGTTCATTCATAATACAGTAAATTTATCAAAGTTATGGTTAAAAAGTTATAAGGGATCTGAAATTTAGGTAAATAATAGATTGAATTTGTAAAAAATATAGAAAAAAATCCAAGGTTTATATTTTAGGAGCTATAAAGCAAATTTTAGGTCTCTGCAATGTCCGCGTAGTTTTAAAGATCTCCGTGGCCGAGCGGTTCTCCGCGTTTCAATGGCGCGGCCACATTCAAACCCTATATAACTTCTTAACCATAACTTTGACACAAAAAATGGTTTTGGGAATCAACTTTTACAATTTTTTACATAATCTTGGCATAGTTTTTTTATTATTATTGTTATGGCCGCGCGATTAAAACGCTCACAGTATGTTTGCTCAGGAATAGATTCCTCCTTAACATCTTTAAGGCTATTATTTTTCGGTAGACGCAATAAGCCGTCAGCGCAATTTTCATTGGTGCGATTTCACAAACTCTACCTTTCTTATTTCTACACACTATTGTCTACATTTCTTTTTATCTCTCCTTTCGCAGGTCTGCTGGAAGAAATTTCTTTTAGAAATAAGCAGTACCTACCTTTGTACATTTTGTTCTTATTACTATATTTTCTTCCAATATAATGTGTGTACAAAAATGATAAAATCTATACTTATAATAAATCTGTAGAAGTGAAAATTCTGTACATTGAAAATATCAAAAAAATGAATGACCCCCTGCCATTATCACCAAAAAAATAAATGGCAGGGGGTACTTGACCGACACCCAACCCAAAATAGTGATTAAAAAATATATCTGTAAAATATGTAAATAGTCTGTCTGTTTTTTTAAGTATGTAAAAATATATAAAAAACAGACAGACAGACAAAAAGTCTGTCTGTCTGTTAGTTCAGGCATGACGCAAAAACTACCGGTTCGATTACGATGAAACTTGGTATAATTATTCTTTAGTATCCTGTGCACCACACTGGTTATTATCCCGGAAAATTATATACCTACAATAAAAAACAAACTTAATTTTCCGGTTCGATCCCTAGACCCGATTACTGTACCAACCGCAAATAATAAGTTTGTCGTGGGTTACGTCACCCGCAGTGGAGTTCACTAAAGGGCCTATTACACTACTCGATATTCAGACAGTCTTAGTCGATGTCGCGTAGTGTATTATGGGTTAGACCGGTCTTACTCGGAACAAAAAATAAGACTGTCTGAATATCGTGTGCTGAATATCGCGTAGTAAAATGCTATAATATTTTACCTTAAGATACAATATCGCTCGCCATACAATTCAATGGACACACGACGAAGATAATAAATAATATATATATATATTTATATAAGGAGAAACTGACTGACTGACATATCAACGCACAGCCGAAACTACTGGGACTAAGACCGTGAAATTTTGCACAAGGTTTCCTTTTATGACGCAGGTGAGCACTAAGAGAGGATTTTTCAAAATTTATTTATACTTTATTGCATAAAAAGATTACAAATTTTAAAAAGGGGGGGTGGTGCTTTTGGAATGATTGAAAATTCACCCCTAAAGGGGATGAAACAGGGGTCCAAAGTTATCCGCGGGCGAAGCCTCTGGTAGGAGCTAGTAAATAAATAAATAAATGAACTTCCTTTCGTAAATATACTGATAAAATATCCGTGTGCTTCGCGATATATTTGCGAGTAGTTTTTCTCCGCGAAGGTGAGCGAACGTGTCGCATAAGCGATCGGGCTCTCCCCCGTCGGCACCGGCTGCGCCAGCACCACAGAGTACTTTGTGGCCAGCACGCCCCCCACGCCCCGCGCGCTCGCGTCACACGTCACGATAAAGCTGGGAACTGACCGGCGTTACGGGGCGTAATGTAAGGTGTTACACAGCGAGCATTCGTGCAGTCAGTACGTCGTGTTACAGGGAAACCAGCGAGCAAAGAGCCGCTTGTTGCTCGCTTTGAGTGCTCCACCCGGCTGTCGATTTTTTGGCGAATCCTTTGACTGTTCCGCGGTTCAGTCAGTACGCTGTTGCAAGTTGTCACGAGCGCACGCCGTGTGTCGCACGTCGCGAGCGATCACACGTCGTTCCTCTCGTAATTATTTCAATTTATTCCTTAAAACATGGAGTGGAACAAAGAAAAAACTCTGTATTTTATAGAAAACTACAGAGAAGAATCTTAATTTGGATGAAGCAATAATTAAGTAAAATCAAATATACCAACACGTTCTCGCTGTCGGCCATCTTAAGAGAACTGGCGGTGAAGAAAACGGAGCACAGAGTTTAGACGAGCATGTTACGCCGATTTTAGAACACAGCGTAACATGCTCGATGCGAATGTTACATCACACCTCGTAACGTTGGTCAGTACCCACCTTAATGAGTACCGAAGTATTAGCGCACAACGACCAAAACAAACCTCTAAAGGTATAAAATAATAAAGGGTCTTGACAGACAGACAGACCACAAAGTGATCCTATAAGGGTTCCTTTTTTTTCCTTTTGTGGTAAGGAACCCTAAAAACGTCAACTACCCAATTTTTTTGTTCAAATTATTATAACGGAAGTGGTTTTTATAACTTCATAACTTGCAACAATAAAAAACACTCAAATAAAAAATATATTAGTCGTTGAAGCTGCTTCGATAAGGCCATGGAATGTATTGTGTAGCGAAGTTTTTTATTATCTTGTGTGAGTGAATTTATTTATTTAAATGGTGCTAAGTAGGTGAAAAAGGACTGGTGGCCGAGTGGTAACGGCCCCGACTTACGAGTTGCAGGTCGCGGGTTCAAACCCAGCCAGGCACATTACTTTGTGTAATTTCATCACCACTGTTCACAAACGGTGAAGGAAAACATCGTGAGGAAACCGGCATGTCCTAAAAATGAAAATTCGATAACATAATTATGACATCCACCACCACACTGGGCCCGCGTGATGGATTACGGCCTGTTCCCTCTCCTAGAGAAGAGGCCTGAGTCCCAGCAGTGGGAACATTAAAAAGCTGATTACACTAAGTTTGACTACTAAACAGACTTTGACTGGCCTGTTGGTCTAGTGGTTAGTGGCCCTGACTGCTATGCCGAAGGTCCTGAGTTTGATTCCCACCCAGGAAAAATGTTTGTGTGATGAGCATGATCATTTGTTCTGTGTCTGGGTGTAATTTATCTATAATATGTATGTATTTAGATATATTTAAGTATGTTTATCAGTTGTCTAGTACTCATAACACAAGCTCTGCTTAGCTTGGGACTAGACGGCGTTGTATGATAGTTGTGTGAATATTATATTATTATTTATATTAATAATTCTTCTTAGTAGTTTATTCGACAAAAAATGTACATTGCTTTCAATATTGCTAAGTCAGCCATAACTAACAAGCGTCTGAATGATACACGGTGTCTTTGACATCGACGCACAAACGAATACCAGGGATCCTGTACATGATTCTGTACGCCCCAGTGGTCGGTAAGTCCCCTCTTTGAGGAGTGGCTGGAAAGACAACACGGCGTCATTACCTTCCACATAACGCAGTTCCTGCACCGGATTCGTGCGGAAGCGACGCCCGGTTGGGCAGAGTAACGCCGTGTCCTCGTGGGGGCGATCGGCGGCGGCGATCTCTCGCGCCGGGCCTTGGTACAGGCCATGGTCCAGAGCGAGGAGGAGTGGCAGGCGGACGCCTCCTTCTGCGAAGCAGTAATGCTTGCAAAGGAGGCGGCCGATCGCGTGAGACAGCGGTCCTCACGCTCCAACCGCCGCCGGGATTCCGATCCCGATTTCCGGCCACCGTAGGCGCGGGCTTGCGGACAGCGGGCAATGGTCGGCCGTCGTCGGTCGTCATCGGCGCATGCTGTTCCACGCGCGCCTCAAGGAGATGTCAGCAACTGTAGGGGCCCAGCAGGGTCGAAGCCTATTGGGGCTAAGGGTCTGATTCTGAAAGGAAGACTCGGCCCTGGTACGAAAGGCAACGAAGGAACAGTAGTGGGTTTTTAGTCAGTAAAAGTCTGACACTATCTCCCGCCCCGCCCAAGAGCGGGGGATGTCATAAGGTGATTTTCCAACCGAAAAAAGAAAAAAAACCCCATTGGTGAAATTTTGTTTTTTTTACTCTTGATAGGTTCGCGCTTGACCGCTATCTCACCTGATGGAAAGCGACGATGCGGTCGACGATGGAGCGCGCTTACCTAGAAGTAACCTTTTCACTCTTGACTTAAAGATTCTCAGGTTAAAGCCATCAGGAAACACAGATTCCGGCAAGGAATTCCACTCCTCAGCTGTACGCACAATGAATGTGTTCCCAAAACGTTTTGTGCGTGTAAGTGGGATGTCCACCATGTACCGGTGGCGCATTGCCGTACGCCTGGTGGTCCGATGATGGAACGGGCGCGGGCGGAATTAGGTTATGCAATTCCGACGCACACTCCCCGAAATGCAACCGGTAGAAAACCGACAGGCTAGCAACTCGGCGTCGATGCTCAAGACTTTGAAGCCATTCATTTGTTTTTTCCTAAATTAAAAAAAATAAATCTTTACGTTTTTAATATAAACTGTTGGTATAAAATCGTTATTATAATATATATATAATATAGAATAGGCTCTTAATAAACTAGTGCGCCTCACCATCAACGATTGCATCATTGCTTACCATCAGGTGGGATCACATTCAAGTACTAGTTCACACCAAATTTAAAAAAAAAAAGATGAATTAGTTTACGAGAGACTATCTCATTATCCCGTTACATTGTTAAAAAAAAACTTTTCCAAAAAAAAATATAAGCGACTTCAAAGTAAAAAAAAAAACACTGAAAAGTGCAAAATAACTTTAATTTCGGAAGTCGGTGTTTCTATAATAGTTTTGTCTCTTCGTTATTTAATACCGACTTCCGAAATTAAAGTTATTTTTCACCACAGCAGCTCAAACAAGTAGGTTTTGCTGCTTGAAAACAGTGAGCAAAACTCGATTAGCCGTACAATTCGAAACATCCGAACTGCACTTGCACTTGTACTCCGACTCTTTCTCGTCCTATAAAAAAGCGAGTGAGAAACATACCATTTCGAAGTTCATTCCGACTTTGAAATTCCACAACAATGAAAAACACGTTCGGAAATGCGTAATAAATAGAAAATATTTGTAAAATATAAAATTGATTTTTTTTAATAAATAAATTATTGAATTTTAAATTTATTATTGTATTTGAACAAAAATAAGAGTACCTGAGTACTTGTAGCAGCAGATAAAACTGGCATTTATCCTTTAATTAATTATTTCTAGTTTCAACATTGACTGTTTTAGAACGTGCTTTAAAAAACAGCGTAAATAAAATAGTGGTAAATAAGATTTAAAATGTCAAAATAATTGTAAAATATGAGCAAAACTAGCGACAGAGATAGTATTTATTTTAATTGAAATTATTATTAAATTTATTACTGTTAATTATTTTATTTCCCAAGTAAATTATGTTTTCTCGCTGCTGAAGTGAAAAATTATGTGTGTAACACGAGAGCAAAACTTTTTGCATCTCGTGCCTTTGAATCCCTCCCCTCGCTCAGGATTCTACTTTAGAAACACTCGCTAACGCTCGTGATTCAATCAAAGAATCCCTTGCTTGCTCGGGACTCAAAATTAGCACTCGCAGCAAAAAACAACTTTGCTCTCTTGTTGCACAAATAACTATTGCACTTTTCAGTGTTTTTTTTTTACTTTGAAGTCGGTTATATTTTTTTTTTGGAAAAGCTTTTTATTTTACACTTTTTAGTTACGGTACCACCACTAAAAAGTACCCCTCAGCCAAATTTAAATACCTTATAGCCAGAGTGCATCTCATGACAATTCTAATAATCCCAAACACGGTTAGATTACATTAATTTATTACAGAGTTTCGGTGTCCAACTTCAGGGTTCATCATCAGATCAGTTCGATATATTCCCCCTCTACTTTCAGTCAGTCATCGACTACACGTATAAACAAAGCAATTTTACTTGTTACGACGGTTCTGCTGTGATCCTATGAGGAGTTCTGTTCCATATCTTCAAAGTTCATGATCAGATCATAACAATATTTCTATGGGACTAACTCGGAAGCGGTCCACAATTGACCGAGAAATCGGTGACCATACATTAAAAAAAAAAATAAACAACATACATTCAACCGAACATAAAACCTCCTCCTTTTTGAAGTCGGTTAAAAATGGGAAGTTTCATCACGTGGCCAATAAAGAACTGTGTGGCTTGACATATAATTTCTCTTATTTAAATAAGTACACGTAGGTACCTAACTTTCGCACCAGTTTGAAAGTGGTGCCAGTGACTGAAAAGTAGAAAAGAAATCGTTTGTCATGGTGAAGAGGACAGATGAAACATAAGTTACTATAAGACTTATGAACTTACTAGCTCCCGCCAGCGGCTTCGCCCGCGTGTAATATTTCTTTATACAAATTTCAAACCCCCGTTTCATCCCCTTAGGGGGTGAATTTTGGAAATTCCTCTCTTAGTGCTCACTTACGTCATAAAAGGAAACCTTGTGCAAAATTTCATGCTTCTAATCTCAGTAGTTTCTGCTGTGCGTTGATACGTCTGTCAGTCAGTTTCTCCTTTTATATATATAGATGAGTATGCATGTGGATGGATGGAGAGAGAGAAAGACCAAAGAAAAGATCGATGGACTGTGTGGAGTGATATGAAAGAAAAGGGAGTCAGTGATGGCGTGACGGGTATCAGGACAGAATGGAAGTAAAAAACGGGTGGCGCCTACCTCAAGTGTCATAAGACAGGGGTTAGTGTACCCCACACCAGGGGCCCAAGTCTACTATTTTTATAAATCAGAAATCAGAAACGTTTATTTCAAATAGACCAATTACAGGCACTTTTGAATTGTCAGAATGACGGTCAGTCAAAAAAAAAAAACAAGTGAAGCTAAATTGCACGTTCCAAAGCGTAGATCTCTATGGAGAAGAACGTGCAAGAAACTCCATGGATAAATTCGTCATTACAACATGATCCCATTGGTAAAGAGGAGGGATGAAACGCATGTTACTAAAAGAGTTATGAGTTTACATGTGGATGGATGAAGAGGGAGAGGGTGACTAAAGAAAAGATGGATGGATTGTGTGAAGAGTGATATGAAAGAAAAGAAAAAAACGTGTTGCGCCGACCCCAAATAACACCGGACAAGGGCAGGAAGATGATGATGACAACACGATTCCATTGTCATTTTGCTAAAAGTTCGTAATCTGCTAATTCATAATGATCGATCATTGATCGGTCAATGGTTACGAGACCATATAGTTCTTATTGTAGAATGACAATATCGAGCTTATTATAAGCAATGACGTTCTAAGGGTAGGTAACAGATCAAAGGATCTGTCAAAGTTTTAGCAGATTACCGCATACGGCAGATATTCATTTGTCAGTATGTACGAGATTACCACTTCTTTCAATGAAGTGTCAGTGGTTGACCATTTTAAAGTCATTATGACGCCATTATAAGTATTAGTAGATTACCAAACTTGTGCTACAAAATCAACAATTATGAAATCAATGATAGACCATTCTGACAAAGATAGGGGATGAGCTTAACTTCCTCCGAAAGGACTGGCAGAAAGCAGAACTATGTGGAAAATGGACTACAACGTTTTTGCTCTATTGAGGGACAAGTTTATTTTGCTCCTACTTCAGGGCAAAGCATGTCGCACTAATATTATAAACACGAAAGTTTGTGAATGTGTGTGTATGTTTTTAATCCTGCTAATTAACAATTAACTAGCTGCTGCTTGCGGCTTCGCCCGCGTGAAAGTATAAAAATGTCCTAAATTAACATACCTACGTACATCCAGGATAAAATTTCCGGGAGTACCTATGTTCATTTAGGACAATTACTGATTTGCGTTATTTTTCAGGTACCATTACTTTGATAAAAGCAATTGGCTTAAAGATAGATGGGCTGCTAAACTTGGGTGATAGCTGGAGCTATGAATACCGGATCCTAAGATCAGAAGGAAATGATCGTCCTCATAAAAGAGCCGAGGAAAATCTTCAAGACAAGAATGATGCTATAGATCGTCAGAAAGATGAAGAAATCACCACTCAAAAAGATCTACAAGCTATTTTTGACAACGAGAAAGAAATTGCCTATCAAAGTGATAAGAAAACTGCTCGAAACATTGAAAAAATAATTGCTCAACAAAGAGAAGAGGAAGTTGCTCACCATATAGATAAGATCGCTCGCCAAAATAACGATAAACCTGCAGCACAGATTCAAGAAGAACAGAATCATCTTCGTTTAGCAGAGGAAGTGCTACGAAAAGAAGCAAAGAGATTGCGCATAGAAGCCCAGAACGCTAAAAAGGACCAAAGACAAGGACCCATCCTTGACTATCAACTTCATTACATTCATAACACCAACATCCCTAAAACAGTCACAACAACGGCAGCTACTGACAGCTTGGAGAGTAACGAAAGTAACGGCAGTGACGGTCCGAAACTAGGAACAATGTACATGGATGACGAAACAACTAAGAAGTCTAAAACAATTCTCCGAAATAAAAAAGATTATTCGGATTATACGCCGGACTCCTCAGAATCACGAGACTCAGATTTGCATTATTCTTCAGAAACATCTGCAAGTTATCAGGTTAAAGACAAGACAAGACAAGGTGTTGATAGACTTGATGCAAATGCTACGTCATCCAATAACGATTCCGCAGTAAATATTATGAGTTCAGACAATTGCACAACACCGAAGTCTGCGAAACAGAAAAAAAATAAAAATATGAAAATTATTATAGGTAACAAAACAATGTCAAAACCATATGAAATTAAAACCGAAGAGCCACAAATGTCTACGAAAGTTACTACAATCAGAACAGGAGACATTTTTACTGATGTACACGAAGTTAAAAACGACACAAAGATAATAGAATTCACCAATCACCTGTACAAGCAAACATTAAAAATATTCGCTACCATCAAAGACAAGACCAATCAAGATCATTTGAAAGACCAAATTGACAGCTTAGCAAAAAGCTACCAAGATAAGTTCAAAGAATTCATCAAAGACACAAGCGGGCAGAAAATCAAGACGAGATTGGGAACACAAAAAGTAATACTAAACACTATCGATACATCTTTTCGTCTTCTTAAACGACTAATTAACTTCATGATCAACAGTTTGGATAAAAAAGGAACACTTAGACACAACTCTGGGACCGTAAACAGATTCCAAAAAGCAATAGAGTTAGAACAAAAACTGCAATCAATACGTGCTTGCAAAAGGTTCGCTATATGTCGTATTGGTCCAGGATTTTCATCGTTCTTAGCCGATATGATGGACATATTACTAAAATGTGACGACAAGAAATTTAAACAGAGCATGGATGCCTTTACTGAAGTCGTTAATAATTTAAAATTTGATGATCTATTGGATCCGGATACTGAGAAAATATTGAAAGTCGTCATTGCCCGGATTGAACGAGAAAACATTATTATGTTGAGAGCGATGGTTTTGATACTAAAGAATACCATGACAAGTCAAAATAAGCCGATGATTGTTAATAATTACGCCGCTCGAAGTAATATTGTGAACTCAACTCTAGCACTCTTGGAAATCATAGACTTGCTGGACTCTCAAATTCCTAGAAACAAATCAAATCATTTAGAATGGGCTGACATGAAGAAATCTTTAAATGAGTTCGCAACTGGAAAAAGACATGACGTCCAAGATATTATGGAGGTACTCTTTAAACATATCATGAAAAATCTTAATGCTTTAAATGCATCTAGTAAAAAAATTGTTTCAAGAAATCTGGCTATGATTCTGTCTTTATTCGTAGGCAATTTTAAATGATTAAATTTTCATTCTGGTTTGAATATTTTTATTGGCTAAACACTCGTCTAGATTCACGTTAGGTCGGACCGACAGTTTTGCCGTTAACCGACCATCGGATCTTGTTGTTCACACTTACCTACTAGAAGCTACCGATCCGACCTAATCAGAATCAATATTTTATGATTCTGTTGCCAGTTCCACGTTCTTCACGTTGAGTTGCTTCGATTAAAAGCATTCTTGAGACTATTTAAAGCAATTTTCTCACTAAATCTACAAAAATTAAAATTAAAAGGTAACATTACGAATTAGAGTAGGTTTATTATGCATCATCATTTCAGCCGAAAGACGTCCACTGTTGGACATAGGCCTACCCCAGGCGTCGCCACAACGACCGATCCTGTGCGTCTCGCATTCCCGCGACTCTCACCAGGTCGTCGGTCCACCTTGTGGGAGGCCTTCCAGGCGGCGTTTTCCAGTGCGCGGTCGCCACTCTAGAACTTTTTGTCTTCATCGACCATCCGTTCTACGAGCAATGTGCCCTGCCAACTGCCACTTTAGTTTAACGATTCTTCGGGCTATGTCGGCGACCTTGGTTCTCCTGCGGATATCTTCATTCTTTATGCAATCACGCAAGGAAACTTCGTTCGTATGTTTTTTTTTGTTTTTTTTTTAAGGTGGGAATATCATCTAATGACAAATCTCGCTCTTGGGTGGAGCGAGAGATAGTGTCAGACTTTTACTGACTAAAAACCCACTCCTGTTCCCTCTTTGCCTTAATCCCGGGGCCCCGGGCTTCGTTTTCACACTACCCGTGGCCCCAGTAAGCTTCGACCCTGCTGGGCCCCTACGATTTGCTGACATAACCCTAAGGCGCGCGTGGAACAATACGCGCCGTCAACGACAACGACGTCCTTTGCTAGCATTACTGCTTCGCAAAAGGAGGCGACCGCCTGCCACTCCTTCTCACTCCGGACCATGGCCTGTACCAATGCCCGGCGCGAGAGATCACTGCCACCGATCACCCCCACTAGGACACGGCGTTGCTCTGCCCAAGCGGGGCACACCTCCACCGTATGCTCCACCGTGTCCTCCGGGCGTTCCACACAGTGGCGACACCCGGGCGTGTCTTCCGCACGAATTCGGTGCAGGAACCTCCCGAACTTACCATGTCCGGTGAGGACCTGCGTCATGCGGTAGGTAAGGACGCCATGTGGTCTTTCCAGCCATTCCTCAAAGACAGGACTTACCGCCATAATTGTGGCGTGCCCATCGTTCGTATGTGTGTGTGTCGTAATAAATTTAACCGTGGCGTGGTAGGAAACAAGTCCTGAATCGGATTTCCGTAACATATATAAAATAGGCACCAGATAAGTACATTGAACCCTCCTACATTTTTTGACATTCTTGATTTCAAAAGGGAAAATTAAAAAAAACAGCTGTCTTGAATCGACATCTATTCTAGTGGTCCTTTAAATTTTCTTAATGGTAAACAGTTTGGGCACGCCACAATTATGGCGGTAAGTCCCCTCTTTGAGACGTGGTTAGAAAGACCTCACGGCGTCCTCACCTTCCGCATGACGCAGGTTCTCACCGAACATGGTAAGTTCGGAAAGTTCCTGCACCGGATTCGTGCGGAAGACACGCCCGGGTGTCGCCACTGTGTGGAACGCCCGGAGGACACGGTGGAGTACACGGTGGAGGTGTGCCCCGCTTGGGCAGAGCAACGCCGTGTCCTCGTGGGGGCGATCGGCGGCGGCGATCTCTCGCGCCGGGCCTTGGTACAAGCCATGGTTCGGAGCGAGGCGGAGTGGCAGGCGGTCGCCTCCTTCTGCGAAGCAGTAATGCTAGCAAAGGAGGCGGCCGAGCGCGTGAGGCAACGGTCCTCACGCCTCAATCGCCGCCGGGATTCCGATCTCGATTTCCGGCCACCATAGGCGCGGGCTTGCGGACGGCGAGCAATGGGTGGCTCACCGTCCGATCGTCCGGTAACCATCCGGACCGAGCCTAAGTCGTCGATGGTGCGTATTGTTCGACGCGCGCCTCAGGGAGATGTCAGCAAATCGTAGGGGCCCAGCAGGGTCGAAGCCTACTGGGGCCATGGGTAGTGTGAAAGCGAAACCCGGGGCCCTGGGACGAAGGCAAAGAAGGAACAGGAGTGGGTTTATAGTCAGTAAAAGTCTGACACTATCTCTCGCTCCGCCCAAGAGCGAGATTTGTCATAAGACGATTTTCCCACATAAAAAAAAAAAAATGGTAAACAGTTCATTTATTCATTTTTCGGGAACACTCAGAGATTTCAAATTAGCTTCTGCCAGTAGCCTTGCTCGCGTGAAAGTAGGTATTTCCATACAAGCTTTGGACCCCTGTTTCATCCCCTTAGGGGTGGAGTTTTGTAAAATTCGTTCTTAGCGAATGTCTACACCCATAAGAAACCGACCTGCCAAATTTTAAGTTTGTAGGTTTTAGTTTCTGAGTTTTCGTGATTAATCAGTGAGTGGTATTTCGCTTACTTAAAATAAATCTCTAGAAGTGAATATTCTGTACATTGAAAATATCAAAAAGAATAAATGGCAGGGGGTGTGTTTTATACCGAGCGCCGCAGCGGAAACACTCGGTACTAAAATTTGAACTGATTCTCTATTAAGTGTATATACAGGTAGGTATAAAATACGAAACGCCGTATACTGATCTATATCAATCGTATTAAAATATAATATATATACATATATAGGTTGGTTGCTGGCCCTAACCAAATCGCGGCAACGAAACCATAACGACTTTTAATTTGATCCCAACGCCATCTATCGAGCCAGGGGTCAATTACAATAAAACTTTTGGTTTCGTATTTTATTGGAACTCTGTTGGTCGCAAACAGGGTGTTACTAGACCGACACCGAACCCAAAAATTAATAAAAATGTTGTCTGCCTGTCTGTCTGTCGGTTTGTTCAGGCATCACGCTAAAACTACCGATTCGATTACGATGAAACTTGGTATAATTATTCTTTAATATCCTGGGCACCACACTGGTTACTTTTTATCCCGGAAAAGTATATACAATAAAAAACAAACTTAATTTTGCGGTTCGATCCCTAGACCCGATTACTGTACCAACCGCAAATAATAAGTTTGTCGTAGGTTACGTCACCCGCATCTTAAGATACAATATCGCTCGCTATACGAAAATGAAAAAAAAAAAAACATTTTTTTTGTGTGAACTTTCCATCTGCAAGACTGCCAGGACATTTAGGTACTTACTATTTATAATAAATCTGTAGAAGTTTAGTTTAGTGTAGATAATTTTATACATTAAAATTGAGTGTAACTTGATTACTTAGGCTTTGTTTCATCGCAATCGGTTGACTATATCGAAAGATACCTCTAGGTACTACATTCATTGACTGTTAGGCGGTACGAAGTTCGCCGGGTCAGCTAGGGAAATAATAAACATGTTACTGCTATTACAGGTTTATCTAAAAGTTGGAGGAAATGAGATGAATCAGTATTAATTTTTATAGTGCTAGAGTCAAAATGGCGGATGTAGCGTAGCAAATTAAACAAACATTTTTTCTTTGATTATATACTTGTCTAGATGCCATATTGGCCGTACTAAACGGCCTAAATAAAGTCTACTAAAATTGGTAGACTCGCTTCTCCCTTACGTCAATGTCATTTGAAATAACTAAGGATAATGTGCTCACGAAAAATAATTAATTATGCCGGTTTGTGCTGTCAGACTGAGCCCTAATTATGTGGGAAAACAATATAATAACACTAATATCAATTTTGCAGCGGTAAGTTTTGTTATTAAACCACTATTATTATAGAAAACACGATATTTCATTCGTTTTTTTTGTATGTCATTCCGATTAGCCAGTGTTGTCAGTTTATTAGCCAAATCTCCCTAGATTTGGCGAAACTATGGGAGACAAAAAACAAATATCATTACATCATTTTCGATCAGGAGAACATTATTATTTAAAAAATTACATTATTTATTTGATCAGTAAATGATAACTTATACCTACAAAAAAAATTAAACCCATGACGTCATGCACTAAATAATTTTTTTTTGTGTTTTCTAATATTTTTGGGTTTCAGATTTTTGCTGAATTGGGTGTTTGGTGCAGCTGTGAGGCACATATTTCTACTATATCCTTACATCGGACTTTTTACTATTTGCATGTAACTGGAGTATTGTATGTCTTTAAGTCTGTCTAAATAAATGTGTTTTCTTTTTTTCTTTAATCTACAAAATAATTCTTTCAATCAACCTATTTTGTTAAACTTTCGTCATAATAATTAATAGAGAAAAGGAAAGTTAATAATTTGGAGCAGGCATCCCTCAACACGCACACCTTGACAGGTTGACGACAATAAGTACACGAGCGGTACTCACACATGTCACGCAATTGGAGACAGTTTTAGCGCGTCGTATGTTTGCATTGCTCTATCTAGACAAGTATATAATCAAAGTTTTTTTTATTCATTTCGTTAGGTAATCATTTTCATCGTCATTTAAAATTAGAACAGCGTCTAAAATCATTATGTAAGTGACTTCTAAGTATTAGCTTATTTATTCATCAACAAGTATCATTCAACATCAACATCTGTAGTATTTTATTTACTTAATTTTATTTTTGTTAATTTAGTATTGGTACAAATTAAATAATTCTTACCTGCCGTGGATAAATCCATTCTTGTATCACAGCTCACGCATTTCAGCAACTTCCAAAGAATGTCGTCTCATTTGAGTAATATTTAAAGCATAATTAACATGGCGTTGGCTTCTGCGGGTCGAAATATGGTACATACGAGTCGGTATCCATCTGTCGGACGCAGGAGTTATTCAACGAGTAGTAGAAACAGAGTACGAGATAGAGCGGCCGGGGTCATTGTCGTACATAGGTTCATTTTTATTATGAATGCGAATAGTAATAATAGCAAATAGTCACAAGCTGAAGCAAATAGTCGCAATTCAAATCTGCCCACCAGAGACTAAAGAGCAGTAACAGCCCTTTTGTGATTTTTCGTTTTATTAGTGATTCTGAAAGCGGGTTTCTTAAGCTTTCTATTGAATTAACTTACTTATTTCTAAGACTATTAGAATGGTTTTTATTTAACAGTTTTCACTTACTGCAAACGAAAAAAATTAACAATTTGGCGTGATTTCCCAACTAAAATACAGTATAAATTATACTGCAGATTAAATTTTAAGGTTTCATAACTAAAATGCAGTAAGCAATATAATTTTACAGTTCTTTAGATAGTTTTATATTTCTGGAAAAAAATTAAAAAAAAAATTAATACGCAGTAAAATTTACCGCCATACAAGCTATTTTTACTGCAAATTAAGAAAATACAATTTATTGTCACGAACTCCCAACTAAAATGCAGTAAAATCAAAGCTTGTCGCATTTTAGTTGTGAATACTTAACATTCTTTTATCATTATAAACTGACTAACACGCAGTAAAATACAGCATTACTGCAGATTAGTTTGGATAGCATAATGACACAGATATGATTATTCCTAGCTAAAGTGCAGTTAATGTTTTAAATACTGCATTTTAATTGGGATCAAGTTTAACAAATTATAGTAAATTAAACTAATTTAAACGCAGTATCAAGCTGATACTGCATTTTAGTCGGTTTGAATAGATAAAACTTTATTTGTGAGACAGAGTGTGCAAAGGATTTACTGCTAGATTGCATGCGATTTGACTTAATTAATCAGTCGCTCCAGTGAACCGTGCCAGTGTGGACGTGCCCGTCGGCGTCGCTCGCACTGCTTACGTTTTTTTGGCGACAGGATTTGGCGGGTAAGATTACATAATTATATTACTTAAGTTTATTATGATTAATAAAACTTTTATAGTATTAAGACGTACTTTAAACAGATACTTTAACTAATAGGTTATTTTCTATCCTTACATAAAATGTTTCGTGTGTTGAATAACTATCATTTGTTTGTGTTTGGATGGTTTTCTATTTATGTATTATAAGTATTTATTGACTTTAAAAAGTAGTATCTATGTACCTATATCAATCAGTAGGCCAATTATTCTCGTAACTCGTAACTAATGGTAACCTATGGTTTGACTTTTAACGAACTGAGTTAGAATTGAGATTATATTTTGAATAGACTAAAAATAGATAGGGTAGGTATTCACCTAACCATACATTAATACAGTTCAGTGTCGCTATGATCTCATTCTAAATTCAAATTATTCTAGGTACCTGTCTACAATCTCATTGCAAACTTAACGGCCATACACTTGCGTCAAATTTATGTTTGGTTGATATACCGTTTTGCCGTTTTAGCATTTTAATCAAGTTTCAGTCCATTTTCGATTTCAAAATAATTTAAAACTTTAGTATAAATGTAAATTAAAATTAGTTTTAATGTACCTATACTAGTCAGTAAGTACTTACCAATTCTCGTTTATCTTTCTGTGCAGGTTCATCAATATGAATGTGAGATCAAAACAAATTATGTCACTGCTAAGCAATTTGGAAAATGACGTCTTACCACCGGATAGAATGATATCGCAGCTACCTCATCACGATAACAATGACTCGCCTCCAAAAGCAATATTAAGGGATGTGCATAAAAACAACGACTCTGTCGTCCAAAATATTGATTTGAGCAAAATCTCTGAAGCAACACAACACCACTCCATAAATCTGCCAGAAGCTCACCAGGACAGCTTAATTAGTAATCTCGTGGATACAGCGACCTTTGATCTTTTATGTAATGAAACGCTGCCTTCAACATCATTCTGTGATTCATTCATAGAAGATTCAGATGATTCTGTAAAAGATAAAAACTATGTTCCTGAGCCATCTTCAACATCGTCGAGTTTAAGAGATTTAGATATCACAAACGATCCAGCAGAAATTCAGGTCAACAATGTCAATACCCAGCCAGCACAATTACCTGTTGTGAAAATACGGAATAAGTCATGTAGGAAACGTAAAAGTGAACTTCAATATGCCAAAAACATACAGAAATATCCGGTGCGAGAACCCTGTCAAAATTTATGTAAAAAACTATGTACTATACATTTTACTGAAGAAGATAGAAAAAAAATTAACAAATATTATTGGTCTTTGAATTGGGAACATCAAGGAATATTTATCAAAAATCTTGTGACGGAGGAGGCTTGCAAGAAAAGTACAAAGAATTTGAAACGACCACGAAACGTAACTTACAAGTACAGTTTAACAAAAAGAGATACAGAAGAACTATCGCATGAGGTATGCAAAGTATTTTTTTTAGGCACTTTAGGATATGACAAAAAAATGACAGGCGTGTAAATTCTGTCCTGAAAAAGTCAATTTTAGAGCAAAAGGATAATAGGGATGGCCGTAATTTGACAAATTGTCATGCTATAGATCGTACTTTGATCACAGCTCATATTGAATCGTTCAATCCATGTGTGCATCATTATAGACGAGTGCATGCACCCAATAAGAGATACTTGCCCAGTGACCTTACAATTGTTGATATGTATGGAAACTTCCAAGAGAAGTACCCCGAATTCAAATGCAGTCTTGAAACTTACAGAGATCACTTGACAAACAAAATGAACATTTCTTTTGCTAAGCTCGGCCATGAACAATGCGAGACATGTGAAACCTTCAACCTCCATAACCTTGATCATGTAAAAGAACCGTGTACTGATTGCCAAATTTGTAAGACCTACGCTCATCATAAAATTAAGTATACACTAGCCCGAGAGATGTACGATGCAGATACAAAGGCTAATAGTCAGCGTAATACTGTAATTGTTTCTGTGGACCTCCAAAAAGTAATAATGTTACCTCGCATTGATACCTTTAAAGCAGCTCTGTTTTGCCCCAGGCTTGTGGCGTACAATGAAACCTTTGTACCTCTAGGAAACTTCAAGAAAGGTCACGTATTTGCAGCAGTTTGGCATGAAGGAGTGGCAGGGAGAAAGCAAGAAGACATCACTAGTACATTTAAAGCATTCTTACTAAATAATCGTGATGCAGAGCACATCGTTTTATGGCGTGATAATTGCTCGGCACAAAATAAAAACTGGTGTTTTTTTACTTTCTTGATAAGTATAATTAACAACTTAGAGATTTCTGCCACAACAATTGAACTCAAGTTTTTTGAACCGGGCCATACTTTTATGTCCGCCGATTCCTTCCACCATTTTGTAGAGCAGTCGATGGACAAAAAGGGTAAGCTGTACGATTATCAAGACTTTTTAGAAGCTGTTGAAACATCATTGAAATCGGGGAAGGTAGAAGTCAAAAGTATGGAAATAATAGATTTTGTTAATTTTAAATCTCATATTTCACATAAAAAAAACAAAGATATAGATGGAAACCGGGTATACATCAAAGATATTGTACATCTTATGGTAAAAAGGGGAAGTCATAGTTTCTTTTACAAAAAGAACTTTGATGATATAGAATTCAAAGAACTATATTGTCTCAAATCAAAGAACTTGCCTAATTTTACTGTAAAAACTGTTCCTAAAGGCATTGATAGGGAAAGGAAGCGAAACATCTTAAACGTATTAGGGCCGCTTATTCCACCAAATAGATTAATCTTCTGGAAAAATCTTTCTGTTGGTTCTACGTCACAAGAACCAGAAGAATTTAATTTTGATATTGATGAATAATCTTAAACTGTTAATGTGTTTTGAATTTATTTTTAATAGTCTGTATTTTTTATCTTCAAATTCTAAGAAACAATGTGCCTTAAAGTTAACTTAAGACTGATTATTAATAAGTACAACAAAAGAACTAAGTAAATATTTTTCTGATCTGTTTTGATAATTGTATGATACATACATTTTTATTATTTTAAATCTAGTAGTAAGAATAATAAGAGGCTTCAAAAGCTAAACTAAACCAATGTTATTTTTAAAGCGCGTTAATATACTGTTAAAAATTACTTTTAGAAACTAATTATGTACCTACCTAATAACCAAGGCTTGTAATGCTTTGTGTGTGATGATTGTTTTACTTTAATGTTGATCTCAAGATTATGTCTAGTAGTAAGAATAATAAGAGGCTTCAAAAGCTAAACTAAACCAATGTTATTTTAAAGCGCGTTATACTGTTAAAAATTACTTTTAGAAACTAATTATGTACCTACCTAAGACTTACCAAGGCTTGCAATGCTTTGTGTGTGATGATTGTTTTACTGTAATGTTGATCTCAAGTTTATGTCCACCTTTATAATACTCACCTACATTTACTATCTATATTTTATTGTTAAACATAAAGATACATTATGTTATATATGTTAATATTAAGAGAAAACTGTCAAAGGAGGTTGTGCATTCTGCGCAGGGTCCTTTATTAATTAGATGTTTTTTTTTATTTTTGATATGTAAATTTTACATAAGTGAGTTGAATTATTGTGATTAAATAATAAGAAATAAACGGTCTTTAAAATGTGAACTAGCTATTTTTCTTACTGCACTAGTAAATTGAACACTTTTTTCTTAAAAAACTAACTAAAATGCAGTATTTTTTTGACCTTACTGCATGTTAGTTGGGTTTCTTGACAAAATAACTGATCCAAACGCAGTAATAGGGCTTTTTGCTGCATTTTACTAAGTTTAAAATGGTATTTTTTACAAAAAAGGCTATGCAGTAATAGGCACCAAAAAGAATAAATGGCCATAATAAATTCAGTTATTAAGATATATTTTTTTTTATTGCTTTAACGTGTGAACCTATGCCTTTACAACCTTTCTGCATTCAAATTTTTTTGCTTATACATTCTGTTGATTTTTTAAAATCAATTCTTAACTTTAAATGCGTTTTACTCGAAATCGTGATTTTGCTGTTACTGCACTTTAGTGTATGGTGGGCAGAAATGCCACGCGGCAAAATGTGACACTTTTTGCCGCCACTTTTCGCCCCATTTGGGTAGGCTAAGGTCTTAAGACCATACAGCCACTGAACTTCACTCAAGAAATCCTGTCAAAAAAACCCAAACATTTTATACGACGCAATTAATATTTTTTTCAATAATCTAAGCAAAATATTTCGTATGCATTTTTATCAATGTACCAAATGCATAATATTGATATAATAAATGATATTAGACTATTATATTGAAAATTCTATGCAATCTTTATTTTTATTATTCTGCCTGAAGGACTTTGTATCCAAAATCCAAAATGGTTGAAGGAACCAAGAAAACAATGAATTAATGAATATACTTATTGTTTAATATTATTTTTTCGAACTTTAACTGACGTGATATTATTTTAATAATTATTTCTAGCAATTATTAAGATTTTTAGTATAAAAAATACCTTGTCCACGGCATTGTCAACCTCTGGCCGTATCTGAACCAGTCTCTTTGATGACATAAAGTGAACGATGAAACATCCCACTCTCTCATATTTTCTAGTTAGCGGAACATAAGTAAACTTAGGCTAGTTTTAAAGAAAATTTAAGTATAATTTTGCCAGGTCGCCGGTCGCATTTGAACAGGACAGAATGGAAAAAAACTGGGCAACTGCGAATCGGACTCGCGCACTGAGGGTTCCGTACACTGACTTGTGTAAATAGTTCAATTCCCAAATGGTGTCGAAGATTTTTTCGAATAAAAAGTTTTTTTTGTGACGTCACAACAAATTTACTGTTTTCAGATTTATTTCTATACTTATGCCATAAGACTGCTTTGTGCCAGATTTCAGGATTCTGGATCAACGGGAAGTACCCTATGAATTTTGATTCCCTTGAGTGTCGAAATGTACGTTTTTTGCGACATAAACGGCCGTATTTTTTTATTTTGTTACCTACCATAAACGTTTGAGTTTTTCACAGCCTCAAGGGACCACAGACTTCAGTATATGGTTTTAATTTCAACTCGATATCTCCACGCGTTCCTGAGATAAAGGGTTCTGATAGACAGACAGACGGACAACAAAATGATCTTATAAGGGTTCCGTATTTTCCTTTTGAGTTACGGAACCTTAAAAAACGTGTTGCGCCGACCTTAAGTACCAAGGGACAAGGATAGGAAGATGATATTAATTCAATAAAACAATTTTCTTTACGAAACATTATAATTATTTTCATATTTACAAAAAATAGTTTACGCTAATATAGCCTTACGCTACTTTGCTAATTATGTATTATTAATAGCTTAGGGTGACCCTAAACCGTAAGGGCCCACGAAAACCTGGCGAGGCATCGACAAATAAATATCAACCTTGTCACAATCACAATAAAGGTCAAAATTAAATAAACTTCTATTAGCCAGAGATTGTCAACGCAGTCAAGGTATTATCGCCTTTATTTCTTGAAGTATAAGTTGATATTTGTTTATCAAGGAATCAGCGTCAGCAGGTCTACGCCGGCAAATATAATTCTAACTTTTTACCTTATACAAAAAATTACACATATCTCTAGAGACCAGAACTAAACCCCATATTTGTTTGAGAAAAGTTGCGAATCATGTTTTAATGTTGCGGAAACATGTTTTAATGTTGCGGAAATATGTTTTAATGTTGCGGAAACGTGTTTTAATGTTGCAAGAGATGCTGAAAACATGCTTAACGAATACTTTTATTATGAAGACGTTAAATTATTTGTGAAGGTGATGTATAAAGGTACTGATCTTATTAAACAAATGTTTGCATTGAAAGGCTGTTATATGATTATTCTAAATTGATTCCTTGTGGATATTGTGATATTAAATTGTTGTAAGTACTTTAGTACCTATCTCAAGTTTCTACACATCTGGAAAAACTGTGGAATCACTGAAACTGGCGCGATCTCGGTAAAATAGAGCTGATTTTATTGAGTACCTCAGCGAAGCTTGCCGAGAAGGCCGACTCTACTCATTTGCAAAAACATTACATTGTAATCCAAAACAAAATGACTGTAATCCATACTTGTCCCACCGGCCCTCAAAGAGCAACTAAAGGAACACGGATGGTTTATATTCAATAAGAATGACATGCCCTCTCGCTCTCAAGAAGCAGAAATGCGCTAATATTGATAAAACAATGTTGCGCAACTGTTTCTCAACTTACCTATGTTTAACACGAAATTTGACTGTATATTATATAACATATTATATATTTGGGGCATACATAGTTCGTTTCTTGAACAAATACTTATATGCTCAGACTAATAAATGTTAAAAATTTTAAAACACCATCCATCATGTTTAGAGAAAAATGATCAAAGTACATACAGGTTGCACCAAAGATAAAGACGT
Organism: Mythimna pallens; assembly: GCA_961205895.1. Classification (NCBI taxonomy): domain Eukaryota; kingdom Metazoa; phylum Arthropoda; class Insecta; order Lepidoptera; family Noctuidae; genus Mythimna; species Mythimna pallens. The sequence goes on along the minus strand of OY540851.1, from coordinate 10,003,242 downwards.
GTGTGAATTTAGCTGCGATTGCATGCAACTACGCGTAGGTACCTAGGTACAGGCAAGTCGACAATCATAATTTAGAAGAATCTTTTAACATACTATAGATAATTTATGATACTAGCGTGTGGTAACTGACCCCCTAGCCAAGTTACGACCGTTTCGTTTTGATTCTCTTGTTTCGAACGCCTCGAGTAGGCCACGCGTCCGATTCCTTTGTTCTGACGTCATCTCAACGCTCAGTCACGTGGTCAAACGTGATGAAACGGTCGTAACTTGACTAGGGGGGTAGATTTACTAATTGGCATAAACTAGCTGCGCACCCAGATTTTACTCGAGTGGTTTGTTTTATTTCTTAAAATTTACTTTAACCATTGAACCGCCCACCTTGGATATATCCGACAAACACTCTCGAGTTATTCCACCAGGGTCGCACATCCACGACCAAATACTCGCATCTCGTCAGCTCTTCTGTTACCTGTAGGGATTGAAGAGCAAACGAGATGGAATACCCAATTACAAACACACGACCCTGGCGAATAGGACGCGATAGACTTGTCGGGAAAATCCGACGCAAGCGGTTTAAGGGTATATAACTTGTCTTGACAGTTACAAACACAACAAAAAATAATTACACAAATAGATTCAAGCCGTCCAAATGATGCACTTACATTCATTCAGCAATTGATTTTTATTTTTAAAGATACGACACACAAAGGGCGGAATTCATCAATAAATCGAATCGCGTTTTAACGTTTGGCTCGCATAATCGCGTTTAGCCGCTGTCACTAGTGTCACTTGTCTGTATTTTTCTTTTGTTGTATTTTTACAAGTGACACTAGTGACAGCGGCTAAACGCGATTATGCGAGCTAAACGTTACAACGCGATTCGATTTATTGGCGAATTCCGCCCTTTCAAGAATAAAGTTAGCGCCATTTACCGATACATTGACATAAATTGATTTGTCTTTTTTAACAAAAATAATTTTGAGTTCTTTATTATAAGCATACACTTCGTTGATGTTTCTGAAAGTGAGCGCCGTGATATACAGAGTTATTTGTAAAACACTGGCAACCTCTCAGGGCTAAGTTAAGAACATCATAAACGACAACGTTTGTTTGATTTTCACACAACTTCAAGGGACCGCCGACCTGAATATAAGGTTTTAATTTCAACTCGATACCTCTACGCGTTCCCGAGATAAAGGGTCTTAACAGACAGACCGACAGGCAAGACAGATAGACGGACAAAAAGTGATCCTATAAGGGTTCCTTTTTTTTTCTTTTGAGGTACGGAGCCCTAAAAACAGTGACTCGGACCATCCCTCTTACTCCACCCAGACTAGCAAAAGTTATTTTGATGAATTCCTACCAAAATTGCCCAGGAGTCTTACCATGACGTGCTATACACCCAAGATAGCTCCATCCCTTTAACAGTTCAGTTTAGGTCGTCAAATGAATCTCATTAAGAGCTCGTAGTAGCATTGCAATGAGGATCAATCACATAATAGCAAATCCCATTTTTACTAAGTACATCGTATGTGTAATAATTTACTGAGCATTTAATTTTTTAAATTATTTCGAAATGTTTTTGTGGTCCACTTCACGTGAAATGCCTCCGTATTCATTGCCGGTGGAGACCGATCATGACAGATGACGTCACAGCGAGTCGCTTCATTCTCGGGCGCGTCTCTGGAACTAATACCCTAAAATTGCTGTATCTTCGTAATTTTTGGTCCGATTTAAATAATTTCTTCACAGTATTTACTGTGTTTTTTGACGCTATAAGTCTGCATACTTCACAAAAATCATGACTGATCCTCATTCAGCGGATGAGCTGTTATTTGTCAGAAAAAGTATTCAAAATTCCCGATTCGAAAAAAAAAAAATGTTAAACGCTGGTTAAATAAAATATCGCGATTATATATACTCATATTATCATATAATTATAATTAAACAACACATATTGCGAAGAAGCTACCAAATGAATAGTCATCTTGATTATAACTAAAAATTTTTTATAACAAAAATATATTTTTTCTCATTTATAAACCTTTTGACCACCAGTCATGTATGACAAAGGAAAACTGTGTCCGTCACGCCACAGTCACGAACACATGACAAGACTTAAACTCTAATAAATCTTATAAGAAAGTATTGTTTTCTTATTTGTGGTGTCAAAGGATGGAATTGCCCAGTTGCCCGTTGACGCCGAGAGGACATTATCGTGGGCTACGCCTGAATTCGTACGTAGAGTCGCGTCGCATGGCGTGGATCTAATGTAACTCTACAAGTCTAGTTGCCATATAAAATATATGGAGACCGACGCGCCCAGATTGGCGTACGTGGCCCACGTGTGCCCAATGTAATTCTACCTTTAATAATATAGTAATATTCCACAACTATCACACAGCGCCGTCTAGTCCCAAGTTAAGCAGAGCTTGTGTTATGAGTACCTACTAGAAATTTGGATATTATAGTCATAGTTTACACGCCACACAACTAGTTTTGTTTATCGGGAAAAATGCTCAGATGACTGAGAGGTTATACAACTGATAAACATATTTATCTAAATACATACATATTATAGATAAATTACAACCAGACACAGAACAAATAATCGTGCTCATCACGCAAACATTTATCTTGGGTGGGAATCGAACCCACGACCTCCGGCGTAGCAGTCAGGGTCACTAACCACTAGACCAACAGGCCAGTCAAAGGTCTTTATTTGACGTGGCGGTGAAAATGTTAATCTAAAACATAATTGATTCTGAATTACAATAAAACCTGTTTAAGTGAACCCTGGATATACGAGAAACCTCTACAATTTACATTTACAAAGTTCCGAACAATTTGCATTGAAATCTGTTTATAACAATTAAAAATAACTAATCCACCATCTTGGGTGTTCCGCCATGTTGGATTTGAATGACCTCACATAGCTAACCATGCATTGTCATCCAAACTAAACGTGAATACAAAATTTCGACTCAATCGGTTGAAGATATCTGCTTCAAAATTAAGTTGCAAGATTCCTCCCGAACATAGTTACATACATACATTGTAAGTTAAATAAAAACTTGTAAACTAGCTCCTGCCTGCGGCTTCGCCCACGTTTCAGGGAAAATTCTCCCAGGATAGCCTATAGTCTGTGTGGAATATCCAGGACATGGTCTACCCCTGCACCAAATTTTACCCAAATCCGTTCAGTCGTTTGAGCGTGACGAAGTAACAAACATACACAAAAACTTTCGGGTTTACAATATTACCGTGATATGTGATTATCCACCAGTTTTGGATATTAGAAATTTAAAAGTAAAATAAATAACAAGATTTGCCTTTTATTTCAAGTATAGATTATCATTTGTCTGACCGGGTAACACAAACAATAATCTGTCGTAATAGGCCATGGTCAGGTGGCGGAAGCGACGCCCGGGTGTCGCCACTGTGTGGACCGCCCGGAGGACACGGTGGAGGTGTGCCCCGCTTGGGCAGAGCAACGCCGTGTCCTCGTGGAGGCGATCGGCGGCGGCGATCTCTCGCGTCGGGCCTTGGTACAGGCCATGGTCCGGAGCGAGGAGGAGTGGCAGGCGGTCGCCTCCTTCTGCGAAGCAGTAATGCTAGCAAAGGAGGCGGCCGATCGCTTGAGGTAACGGTCCTCACGCCCCAACCACCGCCGGGATTCTGATCCCGATTTCTGGCCAAAGAGGCGTGGGCTTGTGGACGGCGAGCAATGGGTAGCTTGCCGTCCGACCGTCCGGACCGAGCCCAAGTCATCGACGGCGCGTACTGTTCCATGTGTGCCTCAAGGAAATGTCAGCAACTGTAGGGGCCCAGCAGGGTCGAAAACTACTGGGGCCAAGGGTCTGATTCTAAAAGGAAGACTCGGCCCTGGTACGAAAGGCAACGAAGGAACAGGAATGGGTTTTTAGTCAGTAAAAGTCTGACACTATCTCGCGCTCCGCCCAAGAGCGGGGGATGTCATAAGATGATTTTACCACCGAAAAAAAAAACCGAAACTTAAATTATTTTTGGTTTTACGATTATTTTTTTATTTCGTATATCCGATGATTTCGATGGTTACGGAGCTCTATTTCAGCCGAAACACATCCACCGTTGGACATAGGCCTCACCCAAGTGTCGCCATAAAGACCGGTCCTGTGCGTCTCGCATCTTTCGGATTTCCGCGACCCTCACCAGGTAACCGGTCTCCCCTGTAGGAGGCCTTGTAGATCTATAGTGCTGTATGGTGCGAAAAAAAAAATCTATATAAATATAAATATTAGTAGAACGCTACCTTACCGCTGAGTGATAGGCATATATTTTTTCTACCTTTACGCGGCCGAAGCCACTGATAGAAGCTAGTCTTAATAAGCTACGACTTTACGCGTCCAAGCGGCCGCGTTGCTTCAAATTCGCTTAACCATATCAAATCGCTTTAAAATCGCATCCGCGTTTACCACGCAGGATATCGCGTTAAATAAGGTTCAACTACCACCGACTACCATGTAGTTGTCTGGCATTTTTTTCTGAACTGGACCTATTTGGCGCAGCCGTGAGACATAGTGCCAGAGTATTTTTTCTTTGTTGTCTTAAATTTTGTTTTTGCATTATGTCTATCCATGCGTGCCTAATAAATTATTTTCTTTCTTTTCTTTTAAATGCCATTATTATTAAAATACAACAGTTCTTTTATACTCTATTTGCATTTTATGGTACACTAGTAACCCGTCCCGACTTTGCACGGATAAAATTATACACTAAAACCTTCATCTTTGTTCTTAACCCTTTAACCGCTTATATCCGCCAAACACTCTCGTGTTTATTCCGCGATACGAGACGGAGTACCCTGTCGCAAACATACGACCCTGGCGAATAGGACGCGAAACCCCGAGCCCGGAGCCCTGAGCGATATGACCGCCATTTGTTTTTGTATATATTTATTCTGTCCACATTATGATGTGTACAATAAAGTATATAAAAAATCTATCTATTAATATAAAAATAAATAGCTGTTCGTTAGTCTCGCTAAAACTCGAGAACGGCTGGACCGATTTGGCTAATTTTGGTCTTGAAATATTCGTGATAGTCCAGGGAAGGTTTAAACGGTCAGAAAATATGGAAAAACTTACGAAAAAAAAAACGAATACAACGCCATCTCTAAGTAAAATGTCATTATAAAATGGTTATTTATGCTGCCATTAGAGTGCGTTATACTTACTATTGGTGGTACGAAGTTCGCCGGGACAGCTAGTAAATAATAAATAAAAAGAAGCGGTTAAAGGGTTAATCTTTTTCAAAGGGAACAGTTAGGGCCTGCACACACTTGAGACAATACTGTCTTAAACAGAAATTGTCTATGAAGTCGCAGACTTGTCTGCGACAAGAATTTTTTGAGATGTCCAGTGTTGCCAACAATTACACTAACTTACCACTAGAGTAAACTTTTAAAACCACCAACAAAAAATTATCCCACTAATAAAAAGTGTGTTGTACGAAATAAGTAGGCATGTAGTTTATTAGTTTCCTTTGATAAAAAGTAACAATCAGTAGATCATAATACCATTTGTGGGTAAATTAACATTAGTAGGTAATTCAACATACAAATTATTCAATAACAGCTATGTATTAATTCGTCTTCAAACGAATCATTTTTGTTTGCACCATCTTCGTAAATAAATCAAATGCTGTCGGTCGTCGAGGCTATACGTCTACAAGAACCATCGCCTCTCCAGGAAAAACTAATACAACTGTGCTTTTAGCATGCAATGCCGCTGGTGACAAAACTCCACCGCTAATTATATACACAGAAAAAATATATGGAACGAATGGGTTTCCAATATTGACCGAAGCCGTTCTACCTACATATTCACGAACATTTAGCAACGAATATTTTAATTCAAACTCCAATCTTAAGAAATACAATGACTGTCCCTCTTACCCCATATGAGGGGGAGGGGGAAGAGGAACGTTTATTTAATCTTGAAATTTACGTCAATATCGTCGTTTGCACCATCATCGTCGGTATCCGATTGATAATTATGGATGGTGCTGATTTACATCCGAGTGATCGCATTTTTAGTGAGAAATTGAATTTTACTAAAGCACTAGAAAAATCCACTAGCCACTAAAACCAATATTTCGCAATTAAATGGGGGGTTAAAACCAGCAGTTTTAGTGGAAAATCTACTAAGTTGGCAACAGTGGCCGCACGCCGCTAGACTGTTTTGTCACCTTTTCACGAACAAGAACTGTCAAGAACTGTCAAACTGCAGGGGCGCCATAAACAAAATGGTGGCGGGAATATGACTTTTTACAAATAAAAACGAAAAAAAAAAATTTGAGGGTAGAGACTATAAAATATAATGCGTTCAATTTATAGGAAATTTATCCAAGAACGTAAGTAATCAAACTTGTTCATACAAAAGTAGTCTCTAAGTGTTGAAAATAGGGCCTACAATGAAGTGGGAGAGAGTGAACGCCGGCGGTCGCTTGACTGACGGCCGAATGCCGATGACGTCACGCCGCGCGAACGCCGGCGTTCGCGTGACTCTGAAATGGGTACGCTGTGACGTAGACAAACCAGTTTTGCCACTGACGTCGTAGACAATTCTGTCTAAGACAGTCTCGTCTCAAGTATGCGCAGGCCCTTATTGAAGTTCGCACCGGGCGTATAATGGACTAATTACGGCCCTGCCTATGCATAGTATTTTTTTCTGATTTCTCTTACAATACAATACCTTTTTGTGACATAACTGAATGAAAGATCAAATGAAACTATTAAATATATAATATTGGTTTGTTTATATATTGTCTTTTATATAATAGCTATTGTAGGCGACGCGTGATTATTATACCTACCTAGTTTAATGGTTCCTTTTATATTATATAATTTTGAGTTTTAGAAAATAATAATTTGTACCAATGTACCTACCTACATTTTATATTTAATAAATCTGGTGTTCAAGGCGCGGGAGACGTAAGCGAAGGGAGCGCAGGGGGGCGCGGTCTTAGCGCCACTGTAGCTTGCACACGGACGTATTTGCATCTCCCAACCCTTCACCCTTACGACAATCAAGTGTTTTCACTATAAACGTCCACATCCCTTACAGCTATATTATATGTATGTATAGTTTAGTACATCATTTAAATCTGTGTTTAAATCTAATATTTACTTTATTAATTTGCAGTACACCGCAGAGTACCCCCTTTTTCTATTTCAAGTTCTTACAGTCCATCCTAAGGTTGTCTGGTAGATATCGCTGTCAGCGATAAAACCGCCTTTTGTACCCATAGATTTAAGTTAGTGTAAAAGTTTTGTTACTATATTAGTGTACAATAAGGTTGTTTCTATTCTATTTTTAAATTCAAATTATAATAATAATATTCAACGACTATCACACAACGCCGTCTAGTCCCAAGCTAAGCAGAGCTTGTGTTATGGGTACTAGACAACTGATAAACATACTTATTTATTTCTAGATACATATATAGATAAATTACACCCAGACACAGAACAAATGATCGTGCTCATCACACAAACATTTGTCCTGGGTGGGAATCGAACCTACGACCTCCGGCTTAGCAGTCAGGGCCACTAACCATTAGACCAACAGATCAGTCAGAAAATTAATTAAACTATCGAATTAGGGCTTCAAAAAACAGGTATGATGCAACAAAACGATAAAGTAATATAATTTTAGAACAAATTCAATGAAAACACGTCATCGCTTTATTGCATCGAACATGTCTGCCGGTTTCGTACCGTCCGTAGCGAAAAAAAAGGCAACAAAATCACGTCTGTTGCATGGAACCCCCACTTAGATATTTATTTTTGGGGTTTCGTACCTCAAAAGGAAAAAAAATGGAACCCTTATAGGATCACTTTGTTGTCCTTCCGTCTGTCTTTCTGTCTGTCAAGACCCTTTATCTCGGAAACGCGTGGAGGTATCGAGTTGAAATTAAAACCATATACTCTAGGTCTAGGTCTGCGGTCCCTTGAAGCGAAATAATCAAACTTTTAAGGTTAACTAAAAAAAAATATGGCAGTTTATGTCGAAAAAAAAAGTATACCTATTTCGACTCTCTAGGAAATCAAAATCATAGTGATCAAGAATCCTGGAATTTGGCATAAAGCAAGGTCTTATAGCACAGGTATAGGAACAATCTGAAAACGGTAAATTTTTAAGTCACAAAAAAACTTTTTTTTTTTCAATTCGTAAAAATCTTCTAGATTCCATTCGCGAATTGAACTATTTACAAATGTAAGTTTGTGCGGAACCCTCTGTGCGCGAGTCAGTCTCGCACTTGCCCAGTTTTTTGTGAAAATTTCAACTGTACTTTATATCTATCACGGTTTATGAGAGCCCGGTGACATACGGACAGACGGGCAGACAGCAGTCTTAGTAATAGCGTCCCATTTTACTCTTTGTGTACAGAACCCTAAAAAACAAACACCTTGAAATTTTCGACAAAACATTTCTACATTTAATTGGATAACTAGCTTCTGCCAGCGGCTTCGCCCGCGTAATATTAGGTTTCTCCATACAAACTTCCAACCCTTTTAGGTGGGAAAATCATCTTATAACAAATCCCGCTCTCGGGTGGAGCGGGAGATAGTGTCAGACTTTTACTGACTAAAAACCCACTCCTGTTCCTTCGTTGCCTTCGTCCCAGGGCTCGGGTTTCGTTTTCACACTACCCATGGCCCCAGTAGGCTTCGACCCTGCTGGGCCCCTACGATTTGCTGACATCTCCTTGAGGCACGCGTGGAACAATACGCGCCGTCGACGATTTGGGCTTCTTCCGGACGGTTACCGGATGGTCGGACGGCGGGCCACCCATTGCCCGCCGTCCGCAAGCCCGCGACCCCCTTAGGGGGTGGAATTTTGTAAAATCTGTTCTTAGCGGATGTCTACTCCCTATAAGGAACCTATCTGCCAAATTTTAAGTTTGTAGGTGTTATAGTTTCTGAGATTTCGTGATTAATCAGTGAGTGGTATTTCGCTTTTATATATATATACTAGCGGTCCCGGCAGACGTTGTTCTGCCCAAAAGCGGGATTTAGTAAAAAAAAAAAATTACCCTACTCTACCCTAAAAAAAAAAAAAAGTAAAAAAAAAGTATGTCCGTCTCCTGGTTCTAAGCTACCTCCCCACCAATTTTCAGCCAAATCGGTTCAGCCGTTCTTGAGTTATAAGTGGTGTAACTAACACGACTTTCTTTTATATATATAGATATATTGATGATTTAATATGAAAGTAACTCTGTTACGCTTTCACGGTTAAACTACTGAACCTATTTTGATGAAATTTTGTAGGAAGGAAGCTTGAGCCATGTCCATCCTTGGAAGGGACGGACTTGCGGACGGCGAGCAATGGGTAGCTCGCCGTCGGACCGTCCGCTAACCATCCGGACCATGCTAAGTCGTCAACGGCGCGTAGTGTTCCATGCGCGCCTCAAGAAGATATATTATCTTCAAACCCTAGAGGCCCAGCAGGGTCGAAGCCTTCTGGGGCCATGGGTTCGCTTCTGAAAGGAAAACCCGGGCCTGGTATGAAAGGCAAAGAAGTTACAGGAATGAGTTTTTAGTCAGTAAAAGTGTGACACACCCTTACGCCCCTCCCAAAGGCGGGAGATACCGTAGTAGGGAAATATTGTAAGAACAACATCATCTTCCTGCCCTTGTCCCGTGTTATTTGGGGTCGGCGCAACACGTTTTCTTCTTCTATTCTGCCCTGTCACTCGTCATACTATCACTAACTTCCTTTTCTTTCATATCACTTTTCACACAATCCATCCATCTTTTCTTTGGTCTCCCTCTCCCTCTCCATCCATCCACATGTAAACTCATAACTCTTAAATATTGTAAGAACAACATTTTTTTTTAAAGAGTAACCATGGAGTTTCTTGCCGGTTCTTCTCCATAGGAAACAACCAATTTGGAACCGTGCACTAGCTTCTGACGTTTTTAAGTGCCCATGTAGGCCTATGTGAAATAAAAACATTTGAATTTTGATTACCACTATTGTAGTAAAAAAAAATTGAGTACAGACAAGTAATCGAAAAACAAAAATAATTTTCAAGCATATATTTTGAAACAAAAATTCAAAAATATTAGATATTTTTCTCTCATATTATCATTATTTTGTAAACTGAAATTACATGTCGTAATTATAAAAAAAAATAATTGAAAAATAACAATATCTTTATATATATTATACTTATAATAATTCTTCTGTACGCGTGTTTGTCAAGTAACTCCTTCTAAACGGCTTGACCATCCCTGGATGGTTTGAAAATACAATTGGATCCGGTAGATGGCGCTGCAATCAGCCCCCCTAGCCAAGTTACAATCGTATTGTTCACGTCAAACGCTTCGAATAGGCCACGCCTTCAATTCCTTAGTTCGGACCACGTGACTGAGCGTTGATACGACGTCAGAACAAAGAAATCGGAGGCGTGGCCTAATCGAAGCGTTCAGCGCGAACGATACGATTGTAACTTGGCTAGGGGGGCAGGTTCGCAATTTTTTTTCTGACGAAGTCAGTTTCCCGACAGTGTGTCTTTTTGTTCGTGATAAACTCAATAACTGAACGAACTTTCATGCAGTTTAGCGTTGAGCGATTCATGAGGAAGGTTTAAGTTAGATTAGTATATATACATATGCATGCATATCATAGTAGAAAAAGGCGGAAATTTCAAATCCGGTGCGAAGCTGGGACGAATCTCTATAATATTGTACAAAAATAAACACAAGACGACGGGCTGTCAAAATAAACACACGACTGATATGACTCGTTTGATCTGTGTGTGAGATATGGACAATCTTTCTCCAGAGGGCGGTGAAGCATCTCAGTACAAAGTGATTCAAATAAGAATATGATTTGACCATCACATGTTTACTGTATGGACTTTAAAAGAGACTTTGACCCCTGAGTTTGTTTCGGTGTTTCTTCTCAGGGTAGTCAGCTAGGAAACACCGGCCTCATCTAGTTTAAAACTGACGAAAAAATTTACGTGAAACAGCGTTACTTATCAATAGGAAAATCAAAAAACCCTTATCTGCCATGCCATGCCATGGTCGCACATCCACGGCCAAATGCTACATCTCGTCAGCTCTTCTGTCACCTATGGGGATTGAAGAGCTAAACGAGATGGAGTACCCAGTCGCTAACACACGACAATGGCGAATAGGACACGAAAACACTAGTCAGACCGAAGTACGGTTTGCAAAGAAAATTTATTAGCATATTTTTTTTTACTTTGTTTAACCAAGACTTAGACTATAGAGCAGTGGTGGCCGAGTGGTAACGGCCCCGACTTACGAGTTGCAGATCACGGGCTCAAACCCAGCCAGGTGCATTACTTTGTGTAATTAATTTCATCACCACTGCTCTCAAAACGGTGAAGGAAAACATCGTGAGGAAACCGGCATGTCCTAGAACCGAAAATTCGAAGACGTGTGGCATCCACCAACCCGCACTGGGCCCGCGTGGTGGATTACGGCCCATTCCCTCTCCTAGAGAGATCTGAGTCCCAGCAGTGGGAACATTATAAGGCCGACTACAACCAAACAGTTAAATCTAAGTAAAGAAAAAACATTATTGTTTAATCTAAATTAGCTCAATATATTATTTAAGTCACAGTTACTTTAAAAAAGAATCTATTTTCTTACTTATTTTCGTTGTTGGGAACAATTCGCCTTCTTCCGTCCATTAGCCACTACTCAAGGCAATATACACAGGAATTTAAAAACTAGATTGTGATTGAACTTTTTTTGTTCATGATTCGTAAATAAATTTAATTAAAAAAAAATATCTCTTTTTGCTCACCTGCCTGATTTGACAGCTATGACGTCACAACTTGGCGTTAAGTCGATCTTATTCTTACTTGAATCGTATAGTACCAAATACTGGACAGCATATCTTCAATAACTAATCTAATTCACTTACACTTAAGCATCAAAATTAAAATCTTGATAACTGTCCATATCACTACTTTTAGTTATATCATCTAAACCAATTTTTTCGTTGAAATTCTCATTTGCCTGGCCTTTAGAATTCATCTGGTCGCGAGAATTCTCATTGCTGTTCCCGATTTGTGCATCCAAAGCTTCCATGAGCTTCGAATCGTCCATCTCTTCAGAATCTGTAGTCTTACTCTTCCCGCTGTTGACTATTACACTGATGGCGTTATTATAATCTGTATCGCTGACATTATCATTACTTTGGCTCTCATCGGCCTGCACATCACTTCTCTGGCTACTGTCATTTGTTTTCGCTTCCAATTCTGACGTTTTAGAATCTTGACTTAAGTTATCAACTGAGAATTCGTTCGACTGAGATTTGTTTTCATCAATATCAGAGTTTTGTTCGGGTAGTGATGTAGCATTATCGACATCGTTACTAATTTTATCGACTTTTTCATTTTCGCTTACGTCACTTTGCGTGTTGTCGTTGAGCAGGCTTTCGCTCACAGCACCAATGGATATAGAATCTTGACTATTATCATAGTCGATTTTCAATTCGTCACTTTTTCTATCATTATCATTTTTACTCACAATTTCGCCATCAAAGTAATCAAAACTTAGACTATTTATACCATTATTAATTTTATTCTCATTATTACTACTTATATTATTATTTGAACCATTTGAATCATTAGACACACTATTAAAGTTTTTCCTACTATTTTCTTCACTTTTCTCATTATTCTCACTTAATACATAATCATTTTGTGCATTACTTTGTTCAGTTTTCTCTAAACTATCATTGTTGTCAACTAAATTGACATCGTTATTACTTTTTGCATTATCCTCAACATTAGAATTGTCTTTGTCAGAAACAGCAGCGTCATCAGTAACTTTGTCATCACTTTTGTCAGAATCATTAACCTCATCACCTTTCTGACTGTCATCACCACCCTTCTGACTTGGCTCATCGAACTGATCATCATCATTAGCCATATTATCGATAATTTTATTAATATCTCTCGTTACATCATCTTCTGAGCCAGCAAGAAGAGAATCAAACATCTTCTCATGCTTGACCCTTCTTCTCTTCTTTGGGACCTTACCTAAGCAGCGTTTCGAGAAGATAGTTCTTAGGGAGAGATTGGCTAAGGATTCTAACTTCTTGTTTTTCTTGGTGCAAGGGTTCAGAACTAAGCTGGGGCTGCTGCAAGACCCTTCATCATCAGATTCGCTGTCTTCAGAGTCCCAATGGACGTAGTCTTCTTCTGTGTAGAATTCGTCTTTGATCTCTGCATTGATGTCCACCATACCGTCAGGGTCCGATTTGATTCGGAGACGGGAGTACGATGAGATGTACGGATAGACGCAGTTCTTGTCCAGACCGAAATCCTGAGAACAATGATGGTATAGTAAGGTTTTGCGAAAAAAAAAAAAATAGTAAGGTCTATGTTGCATAGAATTTTTAATAAGAGGACATGAAAAATATATTTGATATATAAACAGTTTATCAATAAATATACAAAAATAGAATATTAACTGTCAAATTGATATCAAAATTGCTAGAATAGTAAATGAGATATATTATATACTAGCTTCTGCCAGCGGCTTCGCTCGCGTGAAAGTAGGTTTCTCCATACAAACTTTGGACCCCTGTTTCATCTCTTCAAAAGTTGAATTCCCAAAAATCCCTTCTTAGTGCTCGCCTACGTCATAAAAGGAAGCCTTGTGCAAAATTTCACGCTCCTAATCCCAGTAATTTCGGCTGTGCGTTGATATGTCAGTCAGTCAGTTTCTCCTTTTATATATTATACTAGCTTTTGCCCGCGGCTTCGCTCCCGTCAACTGACTACTCTACCCTTGTCTATTCGATTTTTTCTCGCCTTAAAAACCATCCTTGAACTTCAACGAAAATTTAAAAAAAAGAATTGGCCAAATTGGTCCAGGCGTTGTTGAGTTATGCGCTTACCAACACATTTTGCGATTCATTTTTATATTATAGATATATATTTTTAAATATATCTGTCACCGTGTCACGCCGTTTTATATGGAGTTATGATGAATTTTGACGTGTAAGACCATGTCGGACTTCTCTTTCTTATTACCAGCATTGAAGCTTTTAACTTCGTTGTTGATGATGACATACAGAATTTCTTTGACATCGACGCACAAACGAATACCACGGATCCAGTATATGATTCTGGACCCCCCAGTGGTGGAATTTTTCGTCGTTTTTTTTTCCAAATAAAAAAAAACTAGTTTTTTTTTCATTTAAATTGCATAAAATAGTTACTTCTAACATTTTTTGGTGAAAAAAATGAATTAATTACATTTAAAATTAAAAATATCATTGTGATTAGAATAACGATTTTATCTACCCCGATGACTTTTTAATTAATTAATACACATATCGATTTTACACAGTTTAAATTTAAAAAAAGTTTTTTTTTTTTTAAGTTGAGGTAAAATCCGGCGAAATATTCTATCACAGCGGGGTCCAGAATCTTTTACTGGATCCGTGGTATTCGTTTTTGCGTCGATGTCAAAGACACCGTGTATATCCTACTGTCGGAGTCCCAGTTTTATTTTTTCTTAGCCCTGACTTTCCCACTGCTGAGTAAAGGCCTCCCCCATGTCCTTCCAGGCATGCTTCTTCCACGTAGTCTCCAACCAGTCCTAGCGGTACGCGTCCAGATCATCCCGCCACCTCTTCCTAGGCGACACTTTCACTCTTCAAGAGACCACAGCGTGGAGACGCTTGCCCAGCGGTTTCTGTGCATGCGTCTGACGTGTCCTGATCATTTGAGCCTGTCAGCGCTCCAAAACAAGCATAATAGACCAGAAATAGCACAAGTTATTTGCTTGCACATTATGATCATTAAGACGTCCAGTGTAGGACATAGGCCTTCTCCAAGTATCGCCACAAAGACCGGACCTGTGGCGTCCATCGGATTCCTGCGACCCTCACCAGCTGCACGCTCCACCTTGTGTTCGGGCGCGCCATCGCTGCGTCTTCCGGTACACGGTCGCCACTTCAGAACTTTTCGTCCTCATCGACCATCTGTTCTGCGAGCAATGTGCCCTGCCCACTACCGGTAACCTTGGTTCCCCTGCGGATATCTTCATATTTCTTCAGATTTCTTCTTGCACATTTCGTATAAGTATTTTAAATTTAGCACTTACCGCCGTAACATTGGACACGTCGTAGTGTTCCTGCTTGAGGTTCGTCAGAAGAGGATCGCAGCGAGAGACGCGGATCTGTATCGGCTTCACCTTCCTTAGTAACGCTGGGTCCACTATTGATTCTCCTGTTACATAGATAGGGAGTTTTTATCAAGATTATCTATACAGGGTGTCGCACAAACGAATACCACGGATCCAGTACATGATTCTGGAAGTGGTGGAATTTTTCGTCGGAATTTTTTAATTTAAAAATTAAAAAAGCTGTTGTTTTTTAAATTTACACTGTGTAAAATCATTATTCTAACCAACCCCGCCATTAAAAAATTAATTAATTAAAAAGTCATTGGGGTAGATAAAATCGTTATTCTAAACAACCCCGACGACATTAGAAAAAATATTAGAATAACGGTTTTGTAAAAATTAAAAAAAAAATATGAATAAATCGACGAAAAATTCCACCACTGAGAGTCCAGAATCATGTCCTGGATCCGTGTATTTTTTTTTTTAATATAATATAATATTCCACAACTATCACACACCGCCGTCTAGTCCCAAGCTAAGCAGAGCTTATGTTATGGGTACTAGACAACTGATAAACATACATATATATTTCTAAATACATACATAAATAGATAAATTACACTCAGACACAGAACAAAATGATTGTGCTCATCACACAAACATTTGTCCTGGGTGGGAATCGAACCCACAACCTCCGGCATAGCAGTCACGGCCACTAACCACTAGACCAACGGGCCAGTCTTATT
This sequence comes from Mythimna pallens, assembly GCA_961205895.1. Taxonomy (NCBI): domain Eukaryota; kingdom Metazoa; phylum Arthropoda; class Insecta; order Lepidoptera; family Noctuidae; genus Mythimna; species Mythimna pallens. The sequence goes on along the minus strand of OY540851.1, from coordinate 9,987,327 downwards.
TGTTTGTACATCGATGTCAAAGATACCCTGTATACATAAAAAAACTAAAACATATTGGCACTCTGAATAAGATTTTGCATGCATATGAGTCCCCATTTTATAATAATAATAATAATAAACACTTTATTTCAGACCAATTTGTTGTCCAATTTGTTGGTAACAATGTTCTTATAGACTAGTATTAGTAATACTTAAAACTACCCACAACAAAACATGTAGTTATCACTCTTGTGCCATTCCATGACAAATGGCGGAACAATGATTCATGTAGCCACAGTCCAGTCGACTAGCGATCATGCTGCGGATGCTGTTGGCGCTGCCCCGCACTCTACGCACCAGAGATTTTACCCCTTACAGGTCAAATTTCCAAAACCCCTTCTTAGTGCTCGCCTACAACATAAAAGGAAACCTTGTGCAAAATTTCACGCTCCTAATCCCAGTAGTTTCGGCTGTGCGTTGATATATCAGTCAGTCAGTTTCTCCTTTTATATATATAGATATATAGAAAACTAGCTCCTGCCAGCGGCTACGCCCGCGCGAAAGTCGGTTTCTCCATACAAACTTCCAACCCTCGCTTTACCCCCTTAAGGGCGGAGTTTCGTAGAATCCGTTCTTAGCGGAAGTCTACACCCTATAAGGAACCTACCTGCCAAATTTTAAGTTTGTAGTTGTTATAGTTTCTGAGATTTGGTGATTAATCCGTGAGTGGTATTTCGCTTTTATATGTACAGACTAGCTTTTGCCAGCGGCTTCGCCCGCGTGTAAATAGGTTTCTTCGTACAAACTTTGGATCCCCGTTTCATCCCCTTAGGGGGTGAATTTTGGAAAATCCTCTCTTACTGCTCGTCTACGTCATAAAATTAAACCTTGCGCTAAATTTCAGGTTTCTAGTCCCAGTAGTTTCAGCTGTGCGTTGATATGTCAGTCAGTCAGTTTCTCCTTTTATATATATAGATGATAGATTACCTTTTTTCTTAGCAGTACAGCTCTGTTCATGTTTCTTCAAATTCTTCAGCAGTGCGTAACTTTTTCTACATTTACTGCATTTCCCTATAACAAATGAAGCAACAACTATACAACTGAATTTCTAACTTCTTATGCAGTGTCTTACGTGTAGGGATTGCAATCTCACAAAACGGGATTCAGCAATCCCGCGGGATCCCGTTTTGCGGGTTTAATTTTATTCCTGGTGGATCCCGGGTCTCGACGTTAAGTCGTTTTTTAGACTACAACGTGTATCTTAATAAACATTGATTAAGGCGTACTGAGAATAGAGCAGTGGTGGCCGAGTGGTAACAGCCCCGACTTACGAGTTGTAGGTCGCGGGTTCAAACCCAGTCAGGCGCATTACTTTGTGTAATTTATTTCATCACCACTGCTCTCAAAACGGTGAAGGAAAACATCGTGAGGAAACCGGCATGTCATAGAACCAAAAATTCGAAGACATGTGACATCCACCACCACACTGGGCCCGCGTGGTGGATTACGGCCCATCCCCTCTCCCAGAGAGGAGGCCTGAGTCCCAACAGTGGGAACATTATAAGGCCGACTATGCTATGCTATGCTAAGGCATACTGAACACGGCCGCGTAGCTTCTTAAACGCGTTTTCGTTTCGTCAATATACGCTTGGTGTACACCTGCTCACAGCTTACATACTAAACCATGAAACTGTCGACGAATGTGCAACGTCGGCGTTGCAACTTCGTCGTCAAACTTTCATAGTTTATACGCGTCTTTGAAGCTACGCGTTCGTGTACAATAGGCCTAAATGTTTATAAGAGCGATTAATCAATCCCGCGAAAAATTAAATGCTGCGGGATTGCATTCCCTACTTACGTTGTGTCCTACGTGAGCGATTCAACGCGAATGCGTTCGCGAAGCGAAGCGGCGCGAAATGAACAAACAATTGATACTCTATCGTGGTGGCCCACGTAACCAATCGCATGTGGGTACGATGCGGCGAGGAGCGAAGCGATGGGTACGCGTTCAGCTGGTTTGATATTTCGCTCGAACTCTATTAATATTCGCGCATTCGCGTAAAGCGCAACGGATCGCTTCGCAAACGCATTGACGTTTCCCGTCATCCACTTCTAAACTAGCGAGCGTAGCGAGGTAACACTAACCTCGCCATGGTTACTTTTTTTAAACCATCCACAGCATATTTTAGTACAAAATCAGTATTTTTCGTAGAACAAAAGCATATTTTTTAGTAGAAAACCGGAATAAATTGAGGAACAGTTATTATTTGTAAATACTACCATTGGATTAGAAATTCCTAGTGTAAAGCAACAATTCTTTTTGTTTAAAAAAATAATGACTTAAAGCTCCGGAGCGTACATAACGGGGCCACCGATTGCTCGCTCACTGTAGCCCCCGTCATCCACTTCGAACCAGGGTGCACTTACCGCCAGGCCTGTGGTCCTCTCCCAGACACTTGTGGTCATCGAACAGCTTGCTGGTCGCGAACATATGCCAACACACGTCGCATTTGACATCTGGAACTTCGCGTATCGGTATGCATTGACTGTCAAAGTGTCTGGAATAAAGAAAAGGTAGTTTTTTTTTGTTAATGTTTTTTAGGGTCGCGGGAGTGCGGTGGATGCGAGAAGCACAGGATCGGTCGTTGTGGCGACGCTTGGGGGAGGCCTATGTCCAACAGTGGACGTCTTTCGGCTGAAATGATGATGATGAATGTTTTTTTGGTTTGGATTATTTATTTTTCACCTCCCGTTTATATGGCAACATAAACATTTGACTGGCCTGTTGGTCTAGTGGTTAGTGGCCCTGACTGCTATGCCGGAGGTCGTGGGTTCGATTCCCACCCAGGACAAATGTTTGTGTGATGAGCATGATCAAATTTCTTTTTATCATATCATAAACGGGAGGTAATTTTTTTTTTTCAAAAAAGACTAGCTTTGTTATCAATCCAATCAAAATAAACCTTTAAAAAAGAAAAAAAGCAATGTCGAATGATCTTCATTTGTCACTCATCAAATCACTATCACTATTTCAGTGAAAAAAAAAAAAATACGTATCAAAATGGTTCGCAAAATTAATTAAAAAAAACACAGAATTCCCTGGTAATTCTGAGTACGATCCTGTTGCATCCTGCACTTAGTGACATCTAGTTTGAGATAGACAGAACGAGCGACTAGTTTTGCTATTGACTGGCAGATAGCAAATGAAGAAACGGGCGGAGTCTAACACCCCCGCACCCCGCAAAGTGTCGTAGGCGCAGGCTTGCGGACGACGAGCAATGGGTGGCTCGCCGTCCGACCGTCCGGTAACCCTCCGGACCAAGCAAGTCGTCAACGGCACGTGCTGTTCCACGCGCGCCTCAAGGAGATGTCAGCAACTGTAGGGGCCTAGCAGGGTCGAAGCCTACTGGGGCCAAGGGTCTGATTCTGAAAGGAAGACTCGGCCCTGGTACGAAAGGCAACGAAGGAACAGGAGTAGGTTTTTAGTCAGTAAAAGTCTGACTCCGAGTCTAAGACCCGCCCCGCCCAAGGGCGGGGGATGTCATAATATGATATTTCCACCGAAAAAAAATAAATAAAACCCCGTAAAGTGTCACTCGTTGTTTCTTAGGGAAATCTAATTAAAACATCTACTCTTTGTACTTGCTCCGTGGTTGCAACACTAATCATAATCACGTTGCGAGCGGTTCTTTGGAAATGTATATCTGGTTGGATGCTCATAGATAAACAAGTGAGTCTTATCTTATCTTATCTTATTGTGGGGCTGGCCTTAAACCAGAGCACTTCGACACTTCTGGATCTTTTGTGCTAATCCCCCTCCCTTCTACAAACCTAATGGGATTACGTCGGCGACCAATATTAAGTGTACCTTTCGCATTGACCAATTATATGAAAAATGTTTTTTCAATAAGGAGTGCACTTGAATTCAATAGTTTTTCTAGGGACCTTGATATCGACTTGTTTAACACCAGTGTTGCGACCTTACGACGGCGAATGGCACAGAATTTTTTCTGTGATTAACTTCTCGTTAGTAATTTATTGATTTGTGTGTAGTTCCTTATTATCGATATATATTTTTTCTTATCTATGTGTGGAGGCTCGTAATTAGCTATTTAATAATGTTACAATGTTTATATACGTGATAACGACAAGAAACATGTAACAGTGATGTTTGTAATTACAAAACATAATTGAAAAGAGTGTCCATGGAGTTTCTTGCACATTCTTCTCCATAGAGATCTACGCTTTGGAATGTGCAATTAGCATCATATTTTTTTTTCTGACTAACTGACTTCTTCACATTTCAAAAGTGCCTGTAAATGGTTTATTTGAAATAAATGCTTTTGAATCTTTGAATCTATAATTTTTTCTTCTATTTGTCTGTGAGCCTTCTTTAAAATAAAATAAATAAATAAATAAATTCTACTCAACCCCCAGCCCTCCGTGCAGCTTCTTCATGAGTCCCAGTATGGCCTTGATGGGCTGAGCCTGTAGTCCTCTGGTCTTGGAAATGTTTGGCCCAGATACTCTAGTCTTTTGGAGCCTAGTGCTGCACAGTCGCACAGCAAGTGTAGCATATTCTCCTCTGCCTCTCCACAGATCCTGCAAGTCGGGTCGCTTGCTAGTCCCATGTTGTGGAGCTGTTTTTTGGTGGCATAGTGCCCCGTGAAGACTCCTGTGATTGTTCGGAACTGTGATCTGCTGTAGCTCCGTAATTTTTGGGTCCAGGCCTTATCTATATCAAATATGTCTATGTCAAACAAGTGAGTACTTACTCATCATAATCGGAGAGATATTTGAACTCTCCGTAGCACCTCCTGCACTCGTAGGGCTTGGCCTTGCTCCGGTGACGCTTGTGATGCTGCGCGGCCTCCTCCGGCGACGAGAACCAGAGGCCGCACGGGTTGCACGCCGCCCTGCACGCACAAGTGCTACTTAGTGCCCAGCGAGATATCATTTGCAGCCTAAGCTCAATATTGTGGCGACCATGGAGGCCTAACTTGACTTGACTTAACTGGAGGACTAACTTGCAAACTGACAAGTTATACTTTTCAAGGTTTATGGTAAGAAAAGCATAAAGGTAGAATATTCGAAACATATATAGTTAGTGATTGTTAAACAAGAAAAGATTAAACAAATGATATATTTTTTTTAAATATTACATTATTTATAAAAAAAAAACTGATCAAGTGCTAGTCGGACTCGCGCACTGAGGGTTCCGTACAAACTTACCTATGATAACAGATCAATTTCCGAATCGAGTTTCAAAGATTTTTACGAATCGCACAAAAGTTTTTTTTTGTGACATAACTATTACTATTATTGTTAATAGGTGTTATAGTTTCTGAGAATTCGTGATTAATCAACGAGTGCTATTTCAATTTTATATATATATACTAGCTTTTGCCAGCGGCTTCGCCTGCGTGAAAGTAGGTTTCTCCATACAAACTTTGGACCCCGTTTCATCCCCTTAGGGGGGCGAATTTTGGAAAATCCTCTCTTAGTGCTCGCCTACGTCGTGAAAGGAAACCTTGTGCAAAATTTCACGCTCCTAGTCCCAGTGGTTTCGGCTGTGCGTTGATATGTCAGTCAGTCAGTTTCTCCTTTTATATATATAGATAAATATATATATTCAAACTCACCTAGGGCTAGTAAATCCAACAGTATGTGTCTTTAAATGGTTTGTATTCGCTTGCACAGTCTTAAACGCCTGACCACACACAGCACACTTGTGCAGACGAGGCGGTGACGGGGGCCGCTTCGGTGACGGGGGCCGCTTCGGTGACGGGGGCCGCTTCGGTGACACCTTCGGCGATTTAAGGGGGGGCCTGGTGCGTGGGGAGGAAACCGGCGACGATTTTGGTGTTACTTGTGACGGTTTCGTGGTTACTGGTGATGGTTTTGGTACGATCCTGTGTGAAATATTGTAAGTAAATCGTCAATTCACGGTACGCGGTGTAGCGGGTTCGATTCCCGCACGGAGCAAATATTTGTATGGCGTATGAGTGCAGGCAGGCCAAGGAGGCACTTCCCTCCATCGATGGCCGCTTTACGAAACAGGCCCTACGACTGACTAAACCTCAGTTGCGTAAAGCGACCGCTGTAACAACTGGCCACGGGACCTTTAATAAGCACCTCTCTGCCATAGGAGTTACAGACAGCCCTCTGTGCAGAGCTTGCATGGAGGAGGACGCGACAGCAGCACATCTGCTTCTAAGCTGCCCAGTTGTCGCTGGATACAGGGCAAAACACTTCGGAAACCCAGGTGACCTCCGCAAAATCAATAACACCAAGGCGCTGCTGGCCTTCCTGGAGGAGCTGGTGTGGATCGAATGACGGATTTGTCCCACCCGTACGCAAAATACGAGCTTTAGTCGTGTAGTTGCGGACACCAGCCCAAAAATACAAATACAAAAAAATTAAGTGGAAGGACGTTCCAGACTTTTACTAACTAAAAACCCACAGCTGTTCCTTCTCTACTATTGTTCCAGGGCCCCGGGGATCCCTTTCGCATCACCCTTGGCCCCAGTAGGCATCGACCCTGCTGGACCCCTACGATTGTCTGAGATCCACCCTTATGTTGTTGAAACTTCAACGGTCCGGACTAAGCATTGCGCTTCGTCGTTTATAGTACGCGGTATAAACGACGAAGCGCAATGCTTAGTCCGGACCGTCGAGGGACTGGAACAATTTGCCTGCTGCGGTCTTCCCGTCCAATTATAATTTAGGTGCCTTCAAGGCTAGAGTGAATAGGCTCTTAATAAACTAGTGCGCCTCACCATCAATGATTGCATCACTGCTTACCATCAGGTGGAATCGCAGTCAAGCACTAGTTTATAACAAATAAAAAATAAATAAAAAAAAAAGATCTCCTTGAGGCGCGCGTGGAACACTACTCGAGCTACCCATTGCTCGCCGTCCGCAAGCCCACGCCTACGGTGGCCGGAAATCGAGATCGGAATCCCGGCAGCTGGGGCGCGAGGGCCACTGCCCCGCGCGTGCACGTGCGGCCGCCTCCTTTGCTAGCATGACTGCTTCGCAGAAGGAGGTGACCGCCTGCCACTCCTCCTCGCTCAGGACCATGGCCTGTACTAAGGCCGCGAGAGATCGCTGCCGCCTCACGCTCGCACGAGGAAGCCGAGGTGCTCTGCCCAGGCGGGGCACACCTCTACCGTATGCTCCACCGTGTCCTCCGGGCGGTCCACAAAATGGTGACAACGGGCGTTTCTTCTGCACGAATCCGGTGCAGGAACCTCCCGAACTTACCATGTCCGGTGAGGACCTGCATCATGCGGAAGGTAAGGACGTCGTGTTGCCATTCCTGCCACTCCTCAAAGTATCCAAAATATCTAGAGAAAGATGTGTAATGACGTCATAATATTATTATTATTATTGTACATATATTATTATTATTATTATTATTATAATCATGTAAGAACGGTTGTTGGTTATATATACGTCGAGTCAGAACTCCAAAGTCTCCAACATCGACGCCGCATTACTGGCCTGTCAGTTTTCTATCGTTGGCATTTCGGGGAGTGTGCATTGGAATTGCACAATTTAATTCCGCCAAGTCCGTTCCATCATCGGCCCACTACGGCGTTGCGCCACCGGTACATGTAGACATCCCACCCATACATACAAAGCGTTTTGGGAACACATTCATAATGCGTACAGCTAAGGAGTGGAATTCCTTGCCGGAGTCTGTGTTTCCTGATAGCTACAACCTAGGGGTCTTTAAGTCAAGAGTGAATAGGTTACTTCTAGGCAAGCGTGCTCCATCGTCGGCCACATCATCACTTACCATCGGCCCACCACATCGCTCATCATCATCTCAACGCTCAGTCACGTGGTCAGAACAAAGGAATAGGAGGCATGGCCGACTCGAGGCGATCAACAAAAAGAGAAACTAAACGGTTGTAACTTGGCTAGGGGGCAGTTGTATCTCAACTGCCCCCCTAGCCAAGTTACAACAGAAATCAGAAACGTTTATTTCAAATAGACCAATTACAGGCACTTTTGAATTGTCAGAATGTCGGTCAGTCAAAAAAAAAAAATACAAGTGAAGCTAAATTGCACGTTCCAAAGCGTAGATCTCTATGGAGAAGAACGTGCAAGAAACTCCATGGACACTCTTTTAAATCATATTATGAGTTACATAAATCTTGGTTACATATTTCTTGTCGCTTCTAATATGTGAGCACAATGTAGAATATTATTGTTTTTTTTTTTTTTTTTTTTTTATTATTTCTATAACTTTATATATACACCTTAACTATTAATCCTAAATATTATAAATAACTAAATAAGTATATAAACAAACTGAAAATAATATATGTACAAACGGGTAGAAATAAAACTCATAGGGCATCAAAAAATTCGTCCACATCGATGTCAATGGGAAAAGTGCCCAGAACGCTGGCAGCATTGCCACGCTGGATGGCAATGCTGATACGTTGACCGAAGAAAAGCCCAGCCCTCTGGTCACGCGAAGAGTCGACCAGCTGTTTGCTGATATCCCGAACAACTCGATGAGCGCTCGGACCCCATGGCCCTAGTGTTTCAACCCCAAACGGCTCAAATATATAGCCTCCGATGAGGTTATTATATTTACGCCGTTTGAGGTTTTCTGCACCTGCAGCAGCCGCCCCAGCACAGCCCGCCGTACTCAGAAGATGGGATGGCGCAAGGGTGTCGACACATGTTGCATCCCACACCAAAGGCCTACCCAATTTCCAAGGCATTATAGTCATCCCGTCTGGCCTCTTCCCATCGTCACGTGCCAAGCCATTGGGTTCTAAAACAGCTGGCACCCCGGCGGTGACAAGAGCTCGGCGGATGATGTCATTAATACTGGCATGTCGTGCTATCCGACCAGCGCTTCTACTGCATGATAGGCCATGGTGTCCGAGGCGGTCGACTGCTTCACCGCACTGACATCGATGTGGAGCTCCACTAGGAGCACCCAGACGCAGGCATGTAGCGATCCGGAAGGTGGTGTCACTCAGCATAGTACCTATGTTAGGTGACGGTAGAGCCTGTAGCCAGAGGCCCGACTCCCATTCACCCACAGCCAGTAGGCGGGCGCGCTCAGCAGTATTGGTGGACGTATTAATAAGATTATTCCGTACCAGCCTGCAGAGCGGCTCATCCCACTGTCTCTGGGAAGATGGGTTCTCGGGCAACGCCTTGTCCGGGCAAGCCACTTTCCAGGCGTTCACGGCGTCGGTCAAGCACGGCACTTCACAGTCAATCAGTGATGGAGTTAAGATACGATCGACTAACTGTTGAGTGCTGTGGACCGAAGACAGAAACGCCGGTAGACTTATACTAGAAATTTTGCGGATGCAGAGCCCGCCAAAACGGATGGGTAACGTGGCTTGTACCCACGCTCGGTCATCCAGGGCCAAATTTAAGATGGACGTTAAAGTGGATCGAATCGTTTGATCAATTTTGTCCAAAAGATATGGTTGTTTCCATAAAGAGGAAGAGCGAAGAAAATACATAAAATTTGGAGCAAAACAGCAATATTTAATGAGGGTGAAGGCCGAATGTAAGTTAATTTTTGAAAGTCTATCTGAAATATCGTTGAAACGTTTAATTTTATCGTCAACGAATAAAGAAAAACTGTCTTCTAAAATTGGAGAACCTAGGAGGCGCAGTGAACATTTTTCTAAAATTTTGATGTCTGGGGCTATTGCATTGAATTTCTGAAGTGTCGATTGTCTGTCAGTATTGTCAGTAACAAAAATTTCACATTTGGAATGATTGAGGTCAAGGCCGATGGATTGAAACTGCTCCTTCAGAAATTGGAGATCGTTTAAAACAGTATTTACGTCACCTCCCAGGGTTCCATCATCTAAATACCAAAGGTTAAATTTTGAAATTAATTGTTGAATAATAGGATGAATAGCCAAACTAAAAATGACTGGCCCGAGAGGGTCACCTTGTTGGCATCCAACTGCAGATTCCAAAACATTGTCTTTATATAATAATTTTGATGGATGCCTATAGCATTGCCACAAAAAGCCGAAAATTTCTGGAAGTATCACAATGTAGATAAGTAATAATAATTAAAATAAAATAAAAACTAATTTAAAAAGATATTATAAAGATAAAAAGATATTATAAGATATTTAAAAGATATTATAAAGTATCAATAAATAACTGGCACAAGTTACACAGAGGAAAAAAAAAAAAAAAAAAAAAAAAAAAATTTAAAAATATAGAAATTGAAATTAAGTCACTGGCAGCAAAGAGATGACCAGTCTCAACTGACGGCATCCGTTCACGAGCATGACGCGTGCATCAGCCCCACTCAGCTCAACCATTTTGAAGGGAACTGAATGACCCAATAACACGTGCCACCATCAGCGAGACATTTGAGTGAGCATGACAAACTCTCAACTGCCAAGCTCGTAATGTCAAACAAGTTGTAACCTAATAAAAATGCTCCCTGGTACTTCACATTCACAAAACTTGAAAAACAAAGTGCTTCTTCATTATACAATGCTATTGTTTCCAAATACAAAAGGTAATAAATTATCATAAGCTCAATTGAAACAAACAAATAAAATAAAATACACACAACCGTTTGGTTGGTGGTCGAAGAGAGCACAATAAAAAAATAATTTAATTCTAGGGAGAGGGTTATTATCTATAGTAAACGGAACATACTTGACTCTCTTGTTGGGCGTCTCCAATTTGACCGGCTCCTTGTCTCTGGAGCGTTTCAGTCGCGGAGTTAGCAGCGAATTGTCTTCGTTCTGTAAAATATTAAATATATAATTAAAAATCTATTAAACAATTTGACTGGCCTGTTGGTCTAGTGGTTAGTAACCCTGACTGCAATGCCGGAGGCCGTGGGTTCGATTCCCACCCAGGACAAATGTTTGTGTGATGAGCACGATCATTTGTTCTGTGTCTGGGTGTAAATTATCTATATAAGTATGTATTTAGAAATATATAAGTATGTTTATCAGTTGTCTAGTACCCATAACACAAGCTCTGCTTAACTTGGGACTAAACGGCGTTGTGTGATAGTTGTGGATTATTATTATTATTAATTTAAGAAGGTCCGTTTATCGTCAACATCGAGCATGGTTTAAAAGCTTGTTGCTTCATCTAACGCAATCCAACGCGATGTTTGATGAAGAGGCAATGCGAAAAAAGAGAGATAACGCCTGAAAAGTCTGTTAGTATTCGGTAATTCCGTGATTTACTCGAATATTTTACAAAACTTGTTCCAGGAAATACGTGATTTTTTTAAAGTCCTTAAATATATTGAAAAAATATTGTCATCATTTAGAATTTTGATTAATTTTGCAAAGCTTCTGTTGTTATACTTTTGTGATTTTTTATTTTTTTTTGTAAATTATGAAGTGTCAAAGTTAATGCAAAATAGCAGATTTTCAGAAGTCTTTACTGGATTAGTTTTACACAAATTTACAAATTGATTTCAATAGAAGCCTAGATAATATCCACAAGATACTGTGTTTCCAAAATATCTAATGAAAAATGTGTAAATAACGTCATAATCGCGTGAGAACGGATGTATGAAAAACTGTGAAAATGTATGTCGTATTGGATGCCCTTATGTTCTCCCCATCCTGACCTACGGTGCACAAACTTGGTCTTCGACTAACAACCAGGGCCTCAAGTCTGCTATTAAAATAGTGTCAGAATGGTCTATCATTGATTTCATAATTGTTGATTTTGACAAGTTTGGTAATCTACTAATATAATGGCGACATTATGACTTTCCAATGGTCAACCACTGACACTACATTGAAAGAAGTGGTAATCACGTACATACTGACAAATGAATGTCTGAAGTATGCGATAAATTGCTAAAATTTTGACAGTTCCTTTGATCAGTGACCCACCATTAGAACGTCATTGTGCAGTCATTGCTTTTAATAAGCTCGATATTGTCATTCTACCACAACTCTATTACGAGACCATTGACCGATCAATGATCGATCATTATGAATTAGCAGATTACGAACTTTTAGCAAAATGACATTTTTTTTTTTTTTTTCTGGTGGGAAAATCATCTCATGACATCCCCCGCTCTTGGGCGGAGCGCGAGATAGTGTCAGACTTTTACTGACTAAAAACCCACTCCTGTTCCTTCTTTGCCATTCGTTTTCCAGGGCCCCGGGGATCTCTTTCGCATCACCCATGGCCCCAGTAGGCTTCGACCCTGTTGGGCCCCTACAGTTGCTGACATCTCCTTGAGGCGCGCGTGGAACACTACGCGCCGTAGCAAAATGACAATGGGATTGTGTTGGAATGATTAATTCATAAAAATAACAGACTTGAGCCCCAGAAGTCCAAACTCAAGGTTAGCCAGCGTGCTATGGAGCGCGGCATACACAGACCACGTTCGAAACACACTGGGCTTCAAAGCGCAACTATATTCTTACTTTTGATTCCTTCTTCAAAATCGATCTAGGACCCGGCTTCGGCGAGGGTTTCGGCTTATCCTGGAATAGAAAAAAAAATTGTATAAGAATCTGAGAATCTTTTTACCCAACTACGCTAGGAGGGTTTATGTTTTTATCCGACTGCAAGAAGGATTATTCGAGTTAGTATTATATCTACTATATAAAAATAAGTCGGGTTTTCCTTCCTGACGCTATAACTCCATAACGCACGAACCGATTTCCACGGTTTTGCATTCGTTGGAAAGGTCTCGGGCTCCGTGTGGTTTATAGCAAAGAAAAGAGTAGGGTAGAGTAGGGTAGAGTAGGGCAGAGTAGGGTAGAGTAGGGTAGAGTAGGGTAGAGTAGGGTAATTTTTTTTTTACTAAATCCCGCTTTTGGGCAGAACAACGTCTGCCGGGACCGCTAGTATTATTATATATTTATTTCAAGTACCAAACACTCATTTTAGTTACATAAACAGATACAGACAATATATTATATTGTAGCGAATAGGCAAGTCCACTCGCACGACTTAACGCAGCACAGGATCACGCGATTTTACGTCAGAGCGTGCCGTGTGCAAAACAAGTTGCAAAGCTCCGCCCGCTTTATGACGTCAGCCGAACTTAACGCCGCCTTTAATGACATGGCGTCTACGCATCTTTTGTCCGCGCGCTAACTAGTCAAGATGGCTGCGGACCCGGCTATTGTCCGCGCTAACGAGTGGGCGTCAACTCCTGCGCAAATCGGTCAAGTGCGAACCGTTATTATTATTAATTACCTTGGAGATGTTTACTATAAATTTCTATGTATTTTGTACGATTATTCATTACTACTTCTTAACTCGTAACTGCATTATAACTTTGTCGCTTTCGCTCAGCATTTTATTTCATCGCCTATCGCTTCATTGCTTTATCACATATATATATTATATATTGCAAGTAGTATATAGCTTACATATACGGAGTACTATACTACTTCAATATCATAAAATTACATACAATGAAATGTTAAAATTAATTTAATTTAAATTACATTGGATTATCATTCAATTGCATTGAATTGTCATTGGATTATCATTAAATTAAATTGAATTTTATTATAAGGTCAGTCAGTCAAACGTTAAAAGAATTGTATTAAATATGAAAATAAATTGTATAAATAAAAAATCATATAAATGTCAGTATTAGTGCAGTACGCTCTGAAGAGCATGATCTTCACCCCTCTAGAACTATGCAATGTATTATTAGTAAAAAGGCGACCAAATATTCCACCACTGGGGGGGTCCAGAATCATGTCCTGGATCCGTGGTATTCGTTTGTGCGTCGATGTCAAAGACACCCTGGTCTAAATACCTTCAAGCGACTGAGGGACACATTATCTTCCTTGGAGGACGTACGAAGGCGCGTCACTCTCGGCGGCGTAGGGGACCGCTTGGTGAGCCGAGTCGTCCGCACCTCGGTCAGTATCCTGTTTTCGAGCTGTTGAACGAAAAAACCATATTTATTTAAGGGCCTGTTACACTACGCGATATTCAGACAGTCTTAGTCGATGTCGTGTAGTGTAATAAGGGTTAGACCGGTCTTACTCGGAACAAAAAATGAGACTCTGTCTGAATATCATGTGCTGAATATCGCGTAGTGTAATAGGCCCTTTAGTGTACAATGCGTTCCAAATAAGAATAGGATCGATTTTTACGCCATCTTGTGACGTCATAGCTGTCAAATCGAAGAAATTGGGTAGGGTGAGCAAAACGAGAAATTTTTAAAATTCAATTTATTTACGAATTATGCACGAAAAAAGTTTAATCAGAATTTATGTTAATTAATTTTGCTCATGTCTGTGTCACTGTGTGAAGTTGAAATATCAATAAAGGTTTATTTTAAACATTTCTTTAAAGTAATCCTTGTTAAACCTACGAAAAAGCGTTATCGTTTAAACTAAATTTTTTTTAATGATTTCTAAGCACAATATAAGAATTTAAGTAACTCATATTTTAACTTTATTACTGTGTAACTGGATCCATAACATAAAATAATTGTAGACAGAAAAGCGACCCCTTTCTGGAATTTTTTCTTCCTAATTCAACAAAACGATATTTCAGTCCTCAGCAGCTGTACTTCTACAATTCTAGTTGCCATACAAAATGTATGGAGACCGACGCGCCCAGATCGGCGTACGTGGCCCAATTTATTTATTCAACCAGGACGACAAAATGCCAATTACACTGATTACATTCATCATCATCATCATTTCAGCCTATAGACGTCCACTGCTGGACATAGGCCTCCCCCAAGCGTCGCCATAATGAACGGTCCTGTGCGTCTCGCATCCATCGGACTCACGAAACCGTTACCAAGTCATTGGTCCACCTTGTAGGAGGCCTTCCAACGCTACATCTTCCGGTACGTGGTCGCCATTCCAGAACCTTTCGGCCCCAGTGGCCATCCGTTCTGCGAGCAATGTGCCCTGCCCATTGCCACTTAAGTTTGGCGATTCTTCGTGCTTCGTGCGATTACATTAGTTAGAAATAGTGTAAAATACATTAAAGAAAATATAACACAGATAATATAACTAAACATCTCACTCAGTCTTCTCGCAAATCACCAGACATTCAGTCAGTATCTCCTTCCGTTCATCAGCGAATAGATCTAGTCTAGGACTGGATTCAAGGAGAGCGTTAAGTGCGATTAACATTCGAAGAATAGGTGACATACGTCGTGCAACCGTACGGCAACGTGGCACTATAATGTGTTCCAAATAAGAATAGGATCGATTGCCATGTTGTGACGTCACGTCATACTGTCAAATGGCAAGAAATTGGCCAAAATTGAAGAACTCCGAGATGAGCAGAATTGAAAAACTGGATTCTGATTAAACTATTTTCGTTCACAGTTCATAAATAAGTCAAATTTTTTAAATTTTCTTGTTTTGCTCACCGTTATGGTGTTTGATTTGACAGTATGACGTGACGTCACAACATGGAAATCAATCCTATTCTTATTTGGAACGCATTGTACAAATAATTAATTATAAATAACCCAAGTAAGCCAAATGAAGCTCTACCTTTTGAGTATGGTAAAATTTCCCGAGTAGGAAAATCAATTATTCACAATTTTCAACATACCTTGACCTTCAACTCCGGTTCCCTCTTCACTTTAACCTTGGGAGTCACCTTTTTCTGCTTGGAAAGCGGCTCCCCATCCGAATCCTCGTTCACATACACAGGCTCCGTGAGACCAAGGATACATTCACCAGCATCCGGCTAAAAAAAACGATTGATTCGAAATAAATGTGAGTGGTTAAGGCATATAGTCCCTTGAACATCTGGCCGGAGTTAGCAGTCACACATTCTCGTACTGACGACCTTTTCACGAACAAGAACTGTCAAGAACTGTCAAACTGCAGGGGCGCCATAAACAAAATGGTGGCGGGAATATGACTTTTTACAAATAAAAACGAAAAAAAAAAATTTGAGGGTAGAGACTATAAAATATAATGCGTTCAATTTATAGGAAATTTATCCAAGAACGTAAGTAATCAAACTTGTTCATACAAAAGTAGTCTCTAAGTGTTGAAAATAGGGCCTACAATAAAGTGGGAGAGAGTGAACGCCGGCGCTCGCTTGACTTTCGGCCGAATGCGCGATGACGTTCGCGTGTCTCTCAAAAGGCGGCCAGATGTTCAAGGGACTGGGCCCACTGACCTTTAAACTCATTTTTTTAGAAATATTGATTGATTTAAATATGCTATGTACATTCTTGGATCAAAAGTGCAGTTGCACTCTACCAATGCTAGTGTCTTAAATTTCTTTGTAGTAGAAAAATTTTCATAGTTCACAACCTTTTTTTTTAGGTGGGAAAATCATCTTATGACAAATCCCGCTTTTGGGCGGAGCGGGAGATAGTTTCAGACTTTTACTGACTAAAAACTTACTCCTGTTCTTTCTTTGCATTCGTCCCAGGGCCCCGGGTTTCACTTTCACACTACCCGTGGCCCAAGTAGGCTTCGACCCTGCTGGGCCTCTACGATTTGCTGACATCGGTCACCCATTTTGCCGGTTGGTCGGACGGCGAGTGACCCATCGCCGTCATAACTAGGTTAATCAATACTATAGATTCTAGGCTACAAATCAAATCAGGCATGAACCATTGTCCCTCTTCTACAAAGACATTTTAGACTCTTTAGCATTGATGAAGTGCAACTGCACTTTTGACCCCTGACTGTACATTCTGAAGAACACTTAACCAGAGCAATTCTATTGTGTAAACATATTTCTAAAAATCAAAGCCATTTGAAAGGAGTAGGGAAAACAAGCTAAAAAATATCGTTGTTAATTTTTTATTTTTTTGCAATAGTATTCCGGGAGCTAGGGCCTTAAAGCACCCGCCTCTCATGCATGAGGTTGCGTGGTCGAAATCGAGCAGGTACCTTTAGTAGCCTGACTTGGCGGCGATTGCCATAGAGTATACAGGGTGTTAAGTCCCGCAAACTGCGTTGAAAAGTGAGGATCCTAGGATCCTACGATCAGACGGGTGTTATGTCTGGTCGCGGCAACTGCCCGATAGTGGATTTTTATATTATTATATATTATAATAACAAGACCTTTTCTTTCATGTCCTATAAGTATTTGTACTAATTAAAAATTAGTGGTGTATATAAAAATGAACCCCTAAATCTTGTGGTCACGCTATAACTTAAGAATGGCTGGACAAATTTAAATCATTTTGTTTTGTTCGCCAGCATACAGGGAAGGATCAAAAGCAAAAACTATACATAATTAAGGTAGGATAGGGTAGGTAGCGTAGGGTAGGTAGGTAGCATAGGGTAGGTCGGTAGCGTAGGGTAGGTAGGTAGCGTAGGGTAGGCAGGTAGCGTAGGGTAGGTAGGTAGCGTAGGGTAGGTAGGTAGCGTAGGGTAGGTAGGTAGCGTAGGGTAGGTAGGTAGCGTAGGGTAGGTCGGTAGCGTAGGGTAGGTAGGTAGCGTAGGGTAGGTCGGTAGCGTAGGGTAGGTAGGTAGCGTAGGGTAGGTCGGTAGCGTAGGGTAGGTAGGTAGCGTAGGGTAGGCAGGTAGCGTAGGGTAGGTCGGTAGCGTAGGGTAGGTAGGTAGCGTAGGGTAGGTCGGTAGCGTAGGGTAGGTAGGTAGCGTAGGGTAGGTAGGTAGCGTAGGGTAGGTAGGTAGCGAAGGGTAGGTCGGTAGCGTAGGGTAGGTCGGTAGCGTAGGGTAGGTAGGTAGCGTAGGGTAGGCAGGTAGCGTAGGGTAGGTAGGTAGCGTAGGGTAGGTAGGTAGCGTAGGGTAGGTAGGTAGCGTAGGGTAGGTCGGTAGCGTAGGGTAGGTAGGTAGCGTAGGGTAGGTCGGTAGCGTAGGGTAGGTAGGTAGCGTAGGGTAGGTAGGTAGCGTAGGGTAGGTAGGTAGCGTAGGGTAGGTATGTAGCGTAGGGTAGGTAGGTAGCGTAGGGTAGGTCGGTAGCGTAGGGTAGGTCGGTAGCGTAGGGTAGGTAGGTAGCGTAGGGTAGGCAGGTAGCGTAGGGTAGGTAGGTAGCGAAGGGTAGGCAGGTAGCGTAGGGTAGGTAGGTAGCGTAGGGTAGGTAGGTAGCGTAGGGTAGGTAGGTAGCGTAGGGTATGCAGGGTAGCATAAGTAACTAGGTAGGCTAGAGTAGAGTAGGACAAAGTAGGGTGGGGTAGAGAAAGGTAGAGTAGAATAGAGTAGAGGTGGGCAGAGTAGAATAGAGTAGTTAGTTGACGGGAGCGAAGCCGTGTGCAAAAGCCAGTTAAATATAGTTTACAAACTTACCGCTCCTTTAGGCATGGATTGCGGCGGCAAGCCAAGCCGCAATCTAGTTCGCTTGTTGGTCTGCCGGCACATCTCCAGAAACTCGTAGAAATCGTTCACCTTGTCGACACAAAGCTCACAGATGAGAGGAGGCATTTTGTCGTCTTGGTGTACCTAGAAAGAAAAGAAATAATAATTTTTATAATCTTTTTAGGGTCGTTGACAAAAAAAAAAATACAAAAATTTTAATTTTAGAAATAAAAATAAAATCAGGGCAAGTGCGAGTCGGACTGGCGCTGGCGCACTGAGGAGTCCATACAGTACCCCAGTCAATCAGTTACAATCCTTACCTATGTAAATACTTCAATTCCCGACTGGAGTCTCGAAGACTTTTCCGAATCGCGAAAAAGCTATTAGCTATATGACCTTGCTTTATGCCAAATTTCAGGATTCTGGGTGAACAGAAAGTACCTTACGAATTTTTCATTCCCTTGAGAATGTCGAAATATTTTTTTTTTTTTTAGGTGGGAAAATCATCTTATGACAAATCCCGCTCTTGGGCGGAGCGAGAGATAGTGTCAGACTTTTACTGACTAAAAACCCACTCCTGTTCCTTCGTTGCCTTCGTCCCAGGGTCCGGGTTTCGTTTTGACACTACCCATGGCCCCAGTAGGCTTCGACCCTGCTGGGCCTCTACAATTGCTGACATCTCCCTGAGGCGCGCGTGGAACAATACGCGCCGTCGACGACTTGGGCTTGGTCCGGACGGTTACCGGACGGACGTTTTTTGCGACATAAACGGCCGTATCTTTTTTTTTCGTTAACTTAGAAGTTTGATTTTTTTTCACAGCTTCAAGGGACCGCTGACATGAGTATAATTATGGTTTTAATTTCAACTCGATACCTACACGCGTTCCCGAGATAAAGGGTCTTGACAGACAGACAGACGGATGGATGGACAACAAAGTGATTCTATAAGTGTTCTGTTTTTAACTTTTAAGGGCTCCATCCCTAAAAACTTAAGAAAAATTGAATTAAGGCACATTTGACAGCACAGTTGATGCAGTGATTAAGAGATTGGCTGTTTTCTGAGAGTTGCAGGTTCAATTCCCTCAGAAAACAAATATTTGTACGGCCTAAATTGTTGTTCTGGATGTGGGTGTCTAGTGTACGTGCGATTGCATTTTTATGAACGCACTCACAATTCAGACAACGTTAGGCGGTTAGTGTGAGGCAATTAACATTTTTTAATTGCATACTACCCTGACTCATTCACCTTAAAAACAAAATACCAGCTTGATGCGCTAGAGTCGATTAAGAGGTGAACCAAGAGAATCATCGGCAATGATGCACTTGTTGAGTCGAAGTTCCAAAGTTTTGGGCATCGCCGCCGAGGTGCTAGCCTGTCGGATTTCTATCATTTACATTTCAGGAGTGTGCACTGGAATTGCACAATCTAATTGCAATCTGAATGCCTAAGGCATTAAGTCCGCCTTTGTGCCTTTATGTTGCATGAAGTTTTAATAAATAAATAAATAAATAAATAAATCCCTAAATTGTAAGTATAAAAAAAAAAAAAAACCCACCAAGTCTGTTGTATCATCAGATCACTAGACGTATGGCGTTACGCCACCCGTACGTGGTAAACATCCCACCCATACGCACATAGTTTTGAGAACACATTTACTGTGCATACAGCCAAGGAGTGGAATGCCTTGCCGGAGTCTATATTTCCTTATAGCTACAACTTAGGGGTCATTAAATCAAGAGGGAATAGGTTACTTCTAGGCAAGCGTGCTCCATCGTTGGCCACATCATCGCTTACCATCAGGTGAGATGGTGGTCAAATGCGAGCCTATCATTAATAAAAAAAAGAGAGAAGCTTACAGTAAATTATTGGTATTGGAAAGTGACGAAGAGGAAAGCAAATATTTTTTTTTATTATATTATTTAAACCACTTACCATCAGATCAGATCACAATCAGATCTGAAGGTAAGCAGTGATGCATTTATTAATGGTGAAGCGGACTTAAACTAGTCCGCTTCACCATTAATAAATGCATCGCTTATGAGCCTATTCACTATAGCCTTGAAGACACTGAAATTAGAATTGGATGGGAAGACCGCAGAGGCAAATTGTTCCCATCCTTCGATGTACGATGTATAAACGACGAGGCAAAACGCTTAGTCCGGATCGTAACGGTGTTAACAACGTAAGGGTGGACACTGTGAACATGTGTCCTTTTTCTAGTTAGATTAAGGAGGGAACAATGAGATGTAAACAAAGAGGGATGTATGTTATCAGGAATCGATGTTAATATGTATAATACAGATTAAAACTAAATTAGATTACCAGTTTATATCCCGTTATGGAAGATTTTAAGGCAAGCCTTAGACCTAACCTATTTCCAAATTACATATTCGTAGGTTTTTTAAATCAAGCGTTCTGTGAAATATATCACTTCTATATAATTTCTAAATATCCTACCAGTATTTTACTGCAATTTAATATAGTTTCGAAAAGTTTTTATGCATTTTTAACTAACTTTCACTCATTTGTTTGACAACAAACAAAATAATTTCAAACGACATTATTTACTGTAAAATATGAATGGGAAAGCCTCAATTAGGTTCCAAATTGATGATAATATAATCGCTGTTATTAAAAATCAATTATTTTTGTTTTATTTACCTCAATTTGTACACATTCGCGAACCTTTTGCTTCAACTCCACTTCGGTGTCGTCCACATCAACTACATTTTGAATTATCGGCATTTTGTAGCCAGCACCAGCTCCACACAGGCGACATGCTCTGTATATCTCATAAATGGTCTCCTGGTCCTTCTTTGAATTTAATTGGCGATCCATTTTCGACATTGTTGCATTTCTATGTGATAAAACAACTACGACGACGATTGCCGCTTTTCCGCCATTAGAAATGATACCGCACACGAAAAATAAGAAAAGTACAGCTATAAAATCAATTTATAAAAAAACTAACCATAGATGATAATCGACTAAATAGTTTCTCAAAGTCAAGCAAATCTGTTTTTAATTACCTCCATCATGTGAAAAGAAAATGGTTTAAAATCGTTTTAACTTTGTCACATGTAACAACTGTTACTATCCACTTAGGTGCGAACTTTTTCGACCTCATAAAATATAAGATTTAATATAAAACATTCAATCGCACTTGACTTGACTTTTTTTTATATTCAACTTTTCATTGTAGCGCATCACTATTTATTCCATAGACAAGTATCAATACCATAAACCCGTGCCTCTATAGTTCTACATTATCTGTGTGTTAGTCAATGTGCAATGGTTTTGCGTGGTGTTTCTGTTTATTCGCTGAAATTTGCGAAAAAGTGCTAAACTGATCGTGTTTCTGTTGTATTTTATCAAAAAAGTGTCGGCGTGTGCCGATTTTAAGTTTTTTAGTGTATTATATCATGTAAGTATTGCATTTCTTTTACTGAAAACCGTCTGTTTGTATAAACCTACCGATTTGAATGGTGTAACCGCTTTTCAGTTCGCTCACATTTTTCTTGTCATGATGCCTCATTTTGATTTCTTTTCAATGATTTTGTGGGTATTCTAAGCATTTTTTACCTCCCATACATATCAGCGCGATAAGAAGTATTTTTATAACCTCACACCTTGAATAAAACACTTTTATAATTTAAAATATTGGGTTGACCTCTACTGCGCTAAATTTGGTCGCCTAATATTAATATGTCATACTTGGAAAGTCAAATATTCTTGTTATTTATCACAAATTTTGGCCAGTTGGTCGTCTTAGGGCTAAATTTTACATAAACAAACGATTTGGTTAAAAATTTCAGTGATATTTGCTTAATTTTAATTGATTGAAAAATTTAAATACGAAGTATAAGATTTTCAATGTTATATTCAGTTTCAAAATAAGGTTATAATTTTCTGCTTATTCTCAACATTGACCTATTTAATGCAAGGCCCTCTTCCCTCTCCTAGAGAGGAGGCCTGAGTCCGAACAGTGGGAACATTAAAAGGCCGACTATGCTATGCTTTGCTATTATTTAGTGCAAATTGAAGTCTGATGGGTATTGTAGTATGGAACATGCAAATGACTAAAAGATCACATTCTGAACAAGTACAAAATTACAATGGAAGCAAAATATGCTTTACGAATATAATAATAATATTCCACAACCATCACACGACGCCGTCTAGTCTCCAAGACCAACAGGCCAGTGATGCAGCAAGAGGCAGAAATGCATAAGTATGTTTATCAGTTGTCTAGTACTCATAACACAAGCTCTGCTTAGCTTGGGACTAGACGGTGTTGTGTGATAGTTGTGGAATATTATTATTTCTAAATACATACATAGTATAGATAAATTACACCCAGACACAGAACAAAATGATTGTGCTCATCATACAAACATTTGTCCTGGGTGGGAATCGAACCCACAACCTCCAGCGTAGCAGTCAGGGCCACTAACCACTAGACCAACAGGCCAGACTATATTTATTTAAATATTTAGAACATCCTGATACTCTTCCATAATTGATCAGGCCATGCGAGCACACCTTTTTTCCTTCTGCTGAACATCTTGATTGGCTGTTACTTCAATACTAGTGAACCCTTTAGACATATTATGTTTAACATTTCATTCATCCATTTTTTACTTATTAGCAGACCTACTTTTATAGTATTCAACAGTAGGGGCCAAAGGTCTGATTCTGAAAGGAAGACTCGCCCCTGGTATGAAAGGCAACAAATGAACAGGAGTGGGTTTTTAGTCAGTCAGACACTATCTCCTGCTCCACGCAAGCGCTGGGATGATTTTCCCACCGAAAAAAAAAACATAGCAACCTAACAAATCACATTACACACAGACAATTAACTAACTGTAACTTTAAGAAACTCCCTCAGTCACAGCTAATTTAGACTTTTGACCTTTCACATACATCTCTTGATTTACCAAGACTTTATTATTATCCTTAACATGTTTGATATAATTTACTTGTAATTCAGCATGATGATTAACTTTGAAGACTTCATTATCTTTTCCATTAACAGCCAGTTTCTTCATCAAAAGTAACAGCCAAAGTAACGTCATAAAGTAAAAGTAACGGTCAAATTCGTTTCTTCACAATTTTAACTGTTGCTTTAACTGTTACTTTTGCCTTTAACTTTTACTGCTCAATAAGGGGCTGTTAAAGCTAAAGTCACTGTCATTTTGACAAAGTTGTTGGTTATATAGATTTCATTGTATTTATTTCTAAAATATTTTAGTACTAAAATGTTATCACGAACTTCGTCCAGTGTAAGTTCAAGTTCATCAGACGATGAACTTATCGTTAGTTATTTAACGCGTAGGCGTAAAAAGTTTAATATTCGCAAAGATCATTTTTTATGGGACGACGCTGATTTTCTATTCCGATACAGAATTTCAAAGGAAACAGTTACATACCTCAGCCTATTGTTACAAGATAAACTGACGCCAACCACAGAAAAGTAAGTTTATACAATTATTGCTGGTTTTACGATTTTATGCAACGGGATCAACGCAACATTTAGTGGGCGATATAGCCGGCGTACATAAAAGTACAGTATGTAAATGCGTTTTCAAAGTATCTCACGCTGTAGTTTCTTTAGCTGGGATGTTTATACAAATGCCAAGATATGAAGAACTTGCGATAGCCAGATTTCCAAAAGTAATTGGAGCTATGGACTGTACCCATTTAGTAATTACATCACCTGGTAAGTAGTATTTATTGCCAACCTACACTGCCACTACTATCATTTCCTAGGATAAATAGTACCTATCCTGTTTTAATCGAGGATATGGTCTGTGCCTCTGTATTTCAAAACAAATCCTAACACAATAAAACTAGGTTGGGTTTTGCTAATAATAAAGACAGCATATTGGGGGCGTCAAATTCATGTCCAAATATCGCTCATTATCTTCGAAAAGCTCCATATTAATGTACATAATTATGTTATTATTTATCAATTCAATTTCAATAAAAACATTCTTTTTTTTATGGCAATTGAGCCGGTTTCGACTATTCTGCCAGTGTCATGTTGAGAATAAAGACATTCGTTCGTTTAAAAAAAAATTTCATTTGACTTTTGGCACTACTTGACAGTGGATATTGCGATGTTGTCATGGATAAAAAAAGCTCCCCACGTTTTTTTGGGGTAATTATGACGTTTTTGTTGTGGTAACTCAATTGACTTTTAGTTTAACTGTTACTTGGATGAAGAAACACGTTTGCTGTAATATCAGTAATGGTCAAGTAAAAGTTAATACTTTTACTGATAGTTTTAGTTGTTGATGAAGAAACTGGCTGTAAGTGTAAAATTGCTATTAGATATGACTAAGGCGTTAGATAGGTTCTTACTAGAGCTACAGAAGCTAATTTGACGAATGATCCTCCCTTGCAGGATTTCTTTTAGCTCATCTTAAAAAATATACATTATTGTTGAGGTGTATTTGATCAAAAAAGTGAAATTTCAAACAAATGTTTCTTTTATTTACAAAAATCTCTTGCTTTTTTTTCTGTCTATTGTGCCCTACTTCTGGTCTCAATATTCCCTTCTGTGGTTACTTCTTTTACCAAGCTTTGAACAGTTATTCTTTTGTCTATTCACAAAGTCATATTGGCCAAAACTATACTGAACAGAGCAATGGCCTAGGTAGTCCTAAAGAGTTTTCTTCAGGGATGCTGACTCTCTGGGTGCTCAGGGTCTCAAGCACCCATGAGAAATAAACAGTGGGTGCTGAGCACCACTGAGAATAGACATCAAGAAACAGATCAGTAATTTTAGGTTACATATAAATTATATCTTGATACTAAAAACTAGTTTCATTATTATATAATATAATGGTTTCATTTTATATTTTTATCAAACATAATTAGTAATTAAGTATACAGTATGTAAGTAGGACATTTCTTTATTGGTCGGTCGATCAGTGTGCATCTCTTCTCACACTTCACCACTTTTTCGATTCCATCAAAAGAGCATGAGCACCCATGAGGTTTTCTAAAAGCCAGCGCCCCTGGTCTCCATACCTAAAAAATATATACTACTTGAGTCTTCTGAACTGGGTGAATATTTATCCCCATATATTGTGTTCTTATGTAGATAATGCTAGAATGAGTGGGGTCAGCTATAAAATTGGAACATGAACAAGAACATGTACTAAGTAGTCATTTATTCACTACACAGACCACTTCATCATCTTCCTGCCCTTGTCCCATGTTATTTGCGGTCGGCGCAATACGTTTTTTTTCTTCCATTCTGCCCTGTCACTCGTCATGCTATCACTAACTTCCTTTTCTTTCATATCACTCTTCACACAATCCATCCATCTTTTCTTTGGCCTCCCTCACCCACTCCATCCATCCGCATGTATGCTCATAACTCTTTTAGTACAGAGTCAGACCAATCAATAAGAAAATTTAAGTTTGTGTATAATGCGTTATGAATTTTCTCACATGTTGCAAAAATTTGAGCTAAAAGGACCCCATATCATTGATATAGCAGTAACTACACCCTTGGTAGAGGACTTATAATAAATAATAACAAGTTTTTGCCAGCGGCTTTGCTCACATCAGAATAGCTTCTTCTATACAAACTTTGGACCCTCGTTTCATTGCCTTAGTGTGAGTTTTGGAAAATTTGTGCTCGCCTATGTCATAAAAGGAAGCCATGTGCAGAATTTCATGTTCCTTGTCCCAGTAGTTTCCGCTGTGCATTGATATGTCAGTCAGTCGGTATCTCCTTTTATACATATTATCTATAATAATGTTTATTGTTCAGAAGAATGTTTCACTTTATATACTTACTTAGACCAAAACTGAAACATTAACAAATCATGTAAGTTTATTTGAAAATGTAACGTATGTAATGTGTGTATGTATGTTAAGCGATTTGCTTCGTCGTTTATACCGCGTACATCGAGGGACTGGAACAATTTGTCTGCTGCTGTCTTCCCGTCCAACTATAATTTAGGTGTCTTCAAGGCTAGAGTGAATAGGCTCTTAATAAACTAGTGCGCCTCACCATCAATGATTGCATCACTGCTTACCATCGGGTGGGATCGCAGTCAAGCACTGGTTTATAGCAAATAAAAAAAAAAAAAATGTAGAACTAATAGACAAGTTATCCAGTAGTTCAGTAGAGGACTTAAAAGGTGTGCGATGTATAAAATTCAAAAATACAAAATACAAATATGTTTATTGTTCCAAAAGGTATTACATAAAATTTTACAGATCTCTGGACTCCACACTAGGATTCCTTGTTTCGTGGAGACCAGTCTCTTCCATCTTACAAGAGAAAACTACAATTAAAACAAAAAAAACATTTAAAAAAAAAGTAAAAATAAAAAGAATTAGTTACACATGCCATGGTTTTGTGTATGTGAGTGTGAGAGTGAGGAGTGAGTGTGTGTGTGAGAGTGTATGTGTATAACCTAAAAGTTCTATTTGCATGGTAAGGTAAAAACAAAACTCTTGTTGGAAAACTAGCATTAACAGAGTTTATTGAACTCTACAGGTGTTTGGTGCATCGTGTGCCAAATTGAAATGGTTGACTAGAGTGGTCATCTGCTATCCTTTCAGACCCCTAAACACTTCTCATGCCCTGTGGATTTTTTTTTCATCGACTTTTTATTGTTTTATGAAAATCATCATCATCATTTCAGCCGAAAGACTTCCACTGTTGGACATAGGCCTCCCCCAAGCGTCGCCACAACGACCGATCCTGTGCTTCTCGCATCCACCGCACTCCCGCGGACCTCACCAGGTCGTCGGTCCACCTTGTGGGAGGCCTTCCAACGCTGCGTCTTCCGGTGCGGTTTATGAAAATAAAACCCAAATTTTTCATCAAATACAAATTTTAAAAAAGATGTCATAGACTGGATTTTAATTTTATTTAGGAAAAACTGGGCAAGTGCGAGTCGGACTCGCGCTCTGAGGGTTCCGTACAAATATGTAAATAGTTCAATTCCCGAATTTAGTCTCGAAGATTTTTCCGAAACGCAAAAAAGTTTTTTTTTTTTGTGACGTAATACAGTTTTCAGATGTTTTCCTGTACTTATGCTATGAGACCTTGCTTCATGCCATAGATACATGCTGTATGTTATACCTAGACAATATGTCGACACCAGCTACTAGCAAAATTGTAACATTAATTCAGTCATTTTCCAAAATGAACCTTAAAGTGATAAGACCATGTTTGAATTTTGTTTGGACTGTAATCCGAGATACTGCCTTCTTCGATGCGGGTGTCGTGTAGGTACATCATTCATTGTATTAGCAAGAAACATGACATATCACGTAGTTCACAACGAACTGTCTGGCCTTCACAACCCAGTTTATAGACACTATAGCATCAGATGTGCCCCGGGCGGTCAGAGCCATCTCCGGGCACTGTAGGTGCGGGTTTGCGGACGACGAGCAATGGGTAGCTCGCCGTCCACTCGTCCTATAAGGACCTAGTCCGAATCGTCGACGGCGCGTGGCGTTCCACACGCAAGGCCGTAGGGCCCCATTAGGGCCGATGCCGGCTATGGCCATGGGGAAAAATATAAAAGGGATACTCGCTGTTCTAGAACGCAAAGGCAATTGGAGGAACATAGGTGTGGTTTTAGTCAGTAAAAGTCTGACACGTCTTCTCGCTCCACCCTAGAGCGAGAGAAGTCATCAGATGATTTCTCAAATCGAAAAACAAAAAAAAAAACATCAGATGTTATGCTTAGCCCGGAGGAGTCGTGATTTATGTACTAGATAACTAGACGGTCACCCATCATAAGCCAAACCTCGGCAAGCGATGCCTTGCTCTTGAAAAACGACCGTAAACGAGCGGCACGGCACTGTGATACAGTTCGCAACCAAAATAAAAGAACCTTGAACTACATAATAACATACATATACGTGCTATGTGGAGCAGTGGTGGCCGAGTGGTAATGGCCCCGACTTACGGAGTTGTAGGTCGCGGGTTCAAACCCGGGCGCATTACTTTGTGTAATTTATTACATCATCACTGCTCTCAAAACGGTAAAGGAAAACATCGTGAGGAAACCGGCATGTCCTAGAACCAAAAATTCGAAGACATGTGACATCCACCAACCCGCACTGGGCCCGCGTGGTGGATTACGGCGAGGAGGCCTGAGTCCCAACAGTGGGAACATTATAAGGTCGACTATGCTATGCGTGCTATGTTAGTAAACATAGATTATATAATCATATAGCTTTCTAAGTATTTAAATTCTGAGTAACGATTGCGCAATGTTTACAAAACATTGTGAAATCTACTAAAGCGAATGTATGAGTTTTTTTTTTAGGTGGGAATATCATCTAATGACAAATCTCGCTCTCGGGCGGAGCGGGAGATAGTGTCAGACTTACTGACTAAAAACCCACTCCTGTTCCTTCTTTGCCTTCATACCAGGGCCCCGAGTTTCACTTTCACACTACCACTAGTAGGCTTCGGCCCTGCTGGGCCCCTACGGTTTGCTGACATCTCCTTGAAGCGCGCGTGGAACAATACGCGCCGTCGACGACTTGGGCTCGGTCCGGATGGTTACCGGACGGTCGGACGGCGAGCTACCCATTGTTCGCCGTCGGCAAGCTCGCGCCTATGGTGGCCGGAAATCGGGAGCGGAATCCCGGCCGCAGCGAAATGAGTTTTCGAATTCTGTTACACTCTTTTAGACAATATCAATTTTAATAAAAGATATCTAGATATATAAAAACTACTGACAGATGTTGTTCTGTCTGAAAACTGGCTTTTCGTCAGAAAAAAAAAATAAGAACCTGATTGCAGCGCCCTCTACCGGGTCCAATTGTATTTCCAAACCGTCCAGGAACCCACTCAAGATATCAAAAAAACTCTAGCTTTATAATATTAGTGTAGAATTCTAGATTAGATAAGTAATTATTGGGGGGTTTCACCATACAAACTTTGGACCCCCGTTTCATCCCCTTAGGGGGGTGAATTTTGGAAAATCCTCTCTTAGTGCTCACCTGCGTCATAAAAGGAATCCTTGTGCGCTCCCAGGCCCTATTTTTTTAGGTGGAAAGTTATCCAATGACTTCTCCCGTTCTAGCGCGGAGCGAGATGGCGTATCAGACTTTTAATGACTAAAACCCACTCCTATGTTCCTTCTTTGCCTTGCGTCGCAGGACCCCGAGTACCCATGGACGCGTCTGGGTTCCTGTAGTTTCGGCTGTGCGTTGATCAGTCAGTCAGTTTCTGCATTTATATGTAACATCTATCTATAATATAAAAATGAATCGCAAAATGTGTTGGTAAGCGCATAACTCAACAACGCCTGGACCAATTTGGCCAATTCTTTTTTTTAAATGTTCGTTGATGTTCAAGGATGGTTTTTACGACAAGAAAAATTCGAATAGAGTAAGGTAGAGTAGGGTAGAGTAGGGTAGAGTAGGGTAGAGTAGGGTAGAGTAGGGTAGAGTAGAGTAGGGTAGAGTAGGGTAGAGTAGGATAGAGTAGTCAGTTGACGGGAGCGAAGCCGCGGGCAAAAGCTAGTCTTTATATAAAAATGAATCCCTATTTCCCTTGGTCACGCCATCACGCGTGAACGGCTGTACCGATTTCACTATTTTTTTTTTGTTGTGTATGTTATTGTCAGGAGAAGGATCTTATCAAAGAAAAAATTTAAAAAAAAATGGCAGTAGGGTAGAATAGGGTAGAATAAAGTAGGGTACAGTAGGGAAGAGTTGGGTAGAGCAGAATAGAGTAGTCAGTTCACGAGAGCGAAGCCGAGGGCAAAAGCTATTATCTATAATATAAAAATGAATCGCAAAATGTGTTGGTAAGCGCATAACTCAACAACGCCTGGACCAATTTGGCCAATCCTTTTTTTTAAATGTTCGTTGAAGTTCAAGGATGGTTTTTACGGTGAGAAAAAATCGAATAGAGTAGGGTAGAGTAGGGTAGCGTAGGGTAGAGTAGGGTAGAGTAGGATAGAGTAGTCAGTTGACGGGAGCGAAGCCGCGGGCAAAAGCTAGTTATATATAGATATGCTTATATAGATGAAAGTAGAGTGTTGCTTCACATTTAATCATTTTGCACACGTTACATTTAAAATGTTGCATAACATTTCGTTACAAGGAAAATCAGTCCGTATAAATGACGCGTCTACCACAAATTGAGCTCAGTTCGACCAAGTCACACCGTGATGCTGGTTGATTTTACAAGAAAAGGCGTTGTATGAGGTTGAAATTATACGACACTATATTTCGACAAACACAACACACTTTAAAAAAATAATTCCGGCAAAAAAAAAGAAGTTAAAAATTAATTGTACAAAAAAAAACAAAAAAAGTTAAAATATATTGTTGAAAAAAAAAAAATAGTTCAAAAAAAAAATAGTTGCGTTCATATATTGTTCAGTTTTGTTTATATTAAAAAAATCATAACTTTTATTTGTTATGTTTTCTGCAAGTAAGTCAAATTCTTCACAGTCTTCTTAGTATTTATTTTATTCTAGTTTATAATATTTTTTATTTACCATAGTAATTATTGTCTATAACTAAGTATATGCCCAGCGGGGTCAAAGCCTACAGAGGACAAGGGTCTGCTTCTGAAAGGAACACTCGGCCCCGTTATAAAAGGCAACGAATGTACTAGAGTGGGTTTTTAGTCAGTAAAAGTCTGACGCACCCTCTCGCTCCGCCCAAGAGCGGGGGATGTCATTGGACGATATTTCCACCGAAAAAAAAAATACCTGAGTCCAATGCGTTCCAAATAAGAATAGGATCGATTGCCATGTTGTGACGTCACGTCATACTGTCAAATCGCAAGAATGATTATGGTTGCGTGACATGCATTGTATATATTTTTATTTAAATATACTTAATTGGCGACTGTAACACGTATTTATTTATAGAATTATAATTAAAAATCATTAATACAACCCTGATAGTTCATCTAACCCTATTAAATGACTACCTATTTCATGAAAAAATTAGTTAATTGTAAGAGGGTCCTTTTTCATTCGCCTATCGTCAATATCGAGCATGTTTTAAAAGCTTGTTCCTTCATATTGCAATCCAACGTGATGTTTGTCGAAAAGACAATGCGAAAATAGAGAGATAACGCCTGGAAACTCTGTTAGCATTCGGTAATTCCGTGATTTACTCGAATATTTAACAAAACTTGTTTTAAGATATATGTATTTTTTAAAACCTTTAAAGTTTTTGAAAAAAAAAATTGTTGTCATTTTAATTTAATCTTGATTAATTTTGCAAAGCTTCTATTTTATACTTTTTATTTTTTCGAGTAAATTATGTAGTGTCAAAGTTCATGCAAAATAGCAGGTTTTCACTGGATTAGTTTTAAACAAATTTATAAATTTATTTCAATAGAAGCCTAGATAATTTCCACAAGACCCTGTGTTTCCAAAATATCTAATGAAAAATGTGTAATAACGTCATAATCGCGTAAGAGCGGTTGTATAAAAAAAAAATTCAGACAAAAAAATACAACCGACTTCTATGTAAAAAAAAAACACTGAAAAGTGCAAAATAATTAATTTCGGAAGTGAGTGTTTCTATAATAGTTTGGTCTCTTCGTTATTTAACATCGACTTCCGAAATCAAACTTGAACCTTCAACCTTCGAACCTTTCAATAAAAAAAAAATATTTCAGAATCGGTCCACAATTGACCGAGAAATCGGTGTTTTTTTTTGTTTTTTTTTTATATAAAAAAAAATAATTAAAAAGACACATTCAGCCGAACATAGACCCTCCTCCTTTTTGAAGTCGGTTAAAAACAGTGAAAATGTATGTCGAGTGTCATCCCCATAATGTTTATAACTCGGCAAGACCATATTTGTTTAGTTCGCTAATCATATTTTATTAACTACACTCAGTTTGTAGACAAGGCAAAGTACGTTTCGAATGCAATGTGTAACAATTGTTGATAGGCCAATAAATAAATATAAATAAATAAACACAGAATCTGACATTGAACTACAAAATGCAAAAAACGTGAGTAAAGAATTACGCAGGCTATTTTGGTTAGAAAGAGACAGACCATAATGTTGAAGTAGGATAGATTTTGTTTCTATTATGCTTTGTAATGTTCTGTCTGGGAATCGAACCCGCGACACACATCGCAACAGCCAGTCGTTCAACCACTGCGCCAAACGTGTCGACATACAAAATCTGTGTCATCTCTAGATGGAAAGTTTTGTTAAGAGGCCGTGCATAAAATTCACTCGCAAGAGTTTAGGCAAATTCGTTGCAATGATATGTTTGTGTGCATCATTCATACAACTACACGCACACACGCGTAAAAATCGAGCTTCGTGACCGCTTAAACAATTCTGATCCTTTAGAAGATATTATTCTAAATTACAAAATTTTATATTAAGTAAGGTTTGTAAATAAACGTCTGAGACGTGTGTCTTTATATTTATCACACTGTACACCAAAATTATTTAATTTTGTGTTAGATGGATGTTGACAAATTTAGACATTTAACAGAACGTTAAATCCAAAACAGATGATAAAATTATATTTATTTATATAAATGGTTGTAAAAAAAAAACACTTTCGATCGTCAAAAATCTGTAATAGTAGATTATGTGGCGTGCAGTGTCTTTAAATCGCGGGCGGCATGTTGAATTCCGAACGAAACGAAGTTATAATACCGATCGTCAGGGATTTATATAATTAACTCCCGAACATTGCTAAGGAGTTCATATAGAAACCTGAGTGAAGGAAGGGATTCAAGGTGCCCATGACAAACAGCTTTATCCGTGTTGGATACTCTTCTTTTTAGGGTTCCGGATCTCAAAAGGAAAAAACGAAACCCTCATAGGATCACTTTGTAGTTCGTCCGTCTGTCTGTCTGTCAAGACTGTTTATCAGATAAACAGATAAACAGATAAACATATTTATTGGTAAAAATTACATTTACAAGTCACAATATATTATATCTCGAGAATACGTGGAGGTATCGAGTTGAAATTAAACAATATACTTAAGTCTGCAGTCCCTTGA
Organism: Mythimna pallens; assembly: GCA_961205895.1. Lineage (NCBI taxonomy): Eukaryota > Metazoa > Arthropoda > Insecta > Lepidoptera > Noctuidae > Mythimna > Mythimna pallens. The sequence goes on along the minus strand of OY540851.1, from coordinate 9,954,116 downwards.
AGTTGTGAAAAAATCAAACTTCTAAGGTAACGAATAAAACAGAAACGGCCGTTTATGTCGCAAAAAAAAAACGTAAATTTTGATACTCCCAAAGTAATTAAAATTCACAAGGTACTTCCCGTTGACCCAGAATCTTGAAATTTGACATAAAGCAAGGTCTCGTAGCACAGGTATAGGAATAAATCTGAAAACCATAAATTTGTTGTACCTAACGTCACTGTTCGGTGTTTCCACCGAACACCTTATAACTAAAAAAATACATTTTTGCAATTCGGAAACATCTTTAAGACTCCGTTCGGGAATTGTAATTTGTACGGAACCCTCAGGGCACGAGTCCGACTCACACTTACCCAGTTTCTTAGTTATCTGTGAGATAATTAAGAGACAAATTACTTAAACAAAATATATATTAAAGATATATAAATATTATTTACAAGTTAATCTTAACTATTACTCGACAAGTTTTAAGATTTGAAACAAATAAAATTAACTACTCTCAAGATTCTATAGTTTTAATTATTATAAATGCGAAAATAAGTTTATTTTTGTTTGTTAGCTTTTCACGCCTAAATCAATGAACTGATTATCCTGAAATTATACATATTATATGTTGTCTGGTGAACAAAAACGGTTACAGGGTAACTTTCCTCCCGAAGAAAAGTACTGTCCCGAGGAAAATAACAATAACGTACTTATGATCCCTAGATACTGCCACGTGTCTTTCAAATCTTAATGGAAATCGAAATTAACGAAGCCGCAGGCAAAAGTTGGTTATTAAATAAATTAAATAACCCTTTTCTGAAACACAAATCGTCATCTTTGTGTCTGTTTTATCAAAAATTATATTATAACTAGCAAATATTTTAATAGTGCAATGTCACCATAAATCATATAATACATTGTTACCCAAGGGGTGAGATCAACTTATTTAGTCCTGAAAATACGCTTGGACGCCAATAGTTCGAAGAGATCTTTAACCCGAAGTAAAACACTGTGCTTTTCATTACGAATATAAATAAAGTAAAAATAAAAATCTGAGTCGTCCTCAAAATTTGTCGTATGACTTTAGATATATTTCTTTTGATTTAGGCGGTAAAAGGTTTTCCACTACTGCTTTAGCCTCTTCTCTTAAGAATCAGGCGTTAAATCCATATCTGATTCTGATGAACTTATCGTGTTAATACAAATCTCATATAGCAGAGATTCAACAGAACTCTACAACTCGAAAAAATAAATACAGAGCCGATTGCCGCTTTCACGCCAATTTTTTTTTCTGTTGCTGGCCGGCTATTTAGCCTTTATTTTTATCATTGAAAAAATGGTAAATATTTTTACTTTAAGCTTCCTATATAAACAGTCGCGATCAGCTGACTACCATGTAGAACTAAAAAAGTTATGAATTTCTAAAAGTAGGTTTGATATTAATTTACACCCTGTGCGTAACACAAAGGTTATAATTAACATGTTTAGATCAAGTTCACACATGTTGTCAACATTTGTAGTATTCATAGTCATTTCAAAATTTTTATTATCAATTTACTAAAAAGAGCAACATTTGTCCCGCTCGTATCAGCCCCACATGTCGTTTTTGTCACCGAACACGCTAAGTTCGGAAAGTTCGTGCACCGGATTCGTGCGGAAACGATGCCCGGGTGTCGCCACTGTGTGGACCGCCCGGAGGACACGGTGGAGCACACAGTGGAGGTGTGCCCCGCTTGGGCAAAGCAACGCCGTGTCCTCGTGGGGGCGATCGGTGGCGGCGATCTCTCGCGCCGGGCTTTGGTACAGGCCATACTCCGGAGCAAGGTGGAGTGACAGGCAGTTACCTCCTTCTGTGAAGCAGTAATGCTAGCAAAGGAGGCGGCCGATCGCATGAGGTAACGGTCCTCCGATTTCCGGCCACCGTAGGCGCGGGCTTGCGGACGGCAAACAATGGATGGCTCACCGTCTGACCGTCCGGTAACCGTCCGGACCGAGGCCAAGTCGTTGACGGCGCATACTGTTCCATGCGCACCTCAGGGAGATGTCAACACATCGTAGGGGCCCAGCAGGGTCGAAGCTTACGGGGGCCACGGGTAGTGTGAAAGTGAAACCCGAGGCCCTGGGACGAAGGCAAAGAAGGAACAGGAGTGGGTTTTTAATCAGTAAAAGTCTGACACTATCTCTCGCTCCGCCCAAGAGCGTGATTTGTCATAGGATGATTTTCCCACCCAATAAAAAAAAGCCCTACATGTCGTTTCCTTTTTCTTTTAGTGACGCATTGATAATGACAATTGATAATGCGTCTCTTTCTTTCGACCCATTATCTACAAAAAAATTATTTCGAAAACTAGACCTTGAATTTCGACCTTAAGTAATCATAAGAAATATCAACATCCTGTACATAGTGTATAACACTGGATAATAATATAATAATAATAATAATAAAGCCTTTTATTTCTTACCCTTACAAACTATAAAATATCTTAACATTTTTTTTTTTTTAGTAACTTTACTTTGTATTTTTTCTTACTGTTCTAATTGTTACTTGTATTACCGATAAGAACCCCTTCTTGGGTATAGGCCTCCTCTAGCTTATTCCAGTTTTCTCTGTGTGCAGCTTCTATGATCCATTTTTTTCCCACTATTGCTGTAATCTCATCTGCCCAGCGTTTCTTAGGTCTCCCTTGTCGTCTCTTGCCACTAGGTCCTGTCCACCGAGTCGCCTCTATGGTCCATCTGTTGTCGGTATAGCGGGCTAAGTGTCCGGCCCATCTCCACTTAAGTTTGAGAGCATAATGCAGAGCATCAGTAAGCCTTGTTTTCCGTCTTATTGATTCACTTCTGACTTTTTGTATTTTCCTTATTTTTAAAATACTTCTTTCCATAGCTTTTTGGCATATAACTATTTTATTTTTTATTTTTGAGGTATACGTCCATGTCTGACATCCGTAAGTGAGGGACGGTAGGATGCATGAATCCAGTACGACCTTTTTTTGGTGGAGAGAGAAGTCACCTTTTAATATTTCCTTGAGGGCCCAAAATTTTCTCCAACTTAGGTCTATCCTTCGTTCAACTTCATCTTAGGTATTTTTACTTTTGAATGATAACTGTTTTCCCAAGTACACATAACTACTCACATATTCCAAAACTTTGCCATTTAGGATGACTGGGGAGACTGTGCTGTTCGTCATTACTTTAGTTTTGTCCTCATTCATTTTTAGACCAACTTTTTCACTTTCCACACTTAGTGCGTGGATCAAGTCTTCCAACTTGCTACTTGTTTCTGCGAAAAGGACGATGTCGTCCGCAAATCTGAGGTGACTCAAGCGGTGTCCAGCTACTGTGATACCTTTCTCCTGCCAGTCCAGCTTCGTAAATATACTCTGTAGTACGTACGTAGCTATAAAAAGTTTTGGCGACATTGGGTCTCCCTGCCGCACTCCTCTCCGGATTGGTATTTCCGATCCACGATTTTCCAATTTAACTCTACTAGTACTACCCTTGTAGATGTTTTTCAAGATTTCTACGTACCTTCTATGAACACCGCACTTGTTGAGAGCCGCCCAGATCGAGTCATGTGAAATGCTGTCGAACGCTTTGGCGTAATCTACAAGAGCAAGGTACAAAGGGCGATTAAATTCTTGGTATTTTTCTATGACTTGTTCCATTACATGGATATGGTCTATTGTGGAGAAACCGGATCGGAAACCAGCCTGTTCGACAGGTTGAAGCTTATCAATTTTTGGGCTTATTCTGTTTTGCAGTATTGATGTAAATAGCTTGTATATACTAGAAAGAAGGCTGATTGGTCTATAGTTCCCTATGTCCTTTGGATCCCCCTTTTTGTAAAGTAGGATAATAATATAGCTGCCATTAAACATTGTAGATTTCATTAGTGAAATAATTTTTGTATTTGGGTAGTAGTAAAGTAATTCCGCAGATAACCTTTACAAACAAACATACAACCGTTACCTCTAATTAATATTGAAGTCGAAAGAAATTTTAACAATTTTCATAAACAAAAAAAGTACTTAAAATAAACTATAATACTTAATGGGTCAAAAAGTGGTAGTCGGCGTGCAATCTTGGGAATATTTTCATGTAATATTCGCGAGCAGCTGCGAAGCAAAGTAACGTGTGCTCACGCTGGGAGAGCCCGGTCGTTACTGACGCGATCGAGTTTGCGCGGTCGATAATGTAGTTCAATTTGCTTGTAATTTACGAAATGAAGATATTGTTTATTTATAAAATAAATTTTAGATTCTATTAAAGGGATTTCTTAAGATTATTGTGCAATTTTTAAATTTTCTTAAATGTGTTGCTAAGGTATAGAAAAAAATACTTATTTGTCCAGATGTTTTCAAAGATTTGTGTTTCTTCAACATTTTTTTTCTGCTATATTTTCTATTAAAGTCAATAATGTTTTCAACCCATCTGCCAGTAGACCATATAATGATGTTACTGATATTTTTTTTAATGTTATAAATCAGTTGTAGTTTGGTGTAAAACGTAGCCAAACGTCACTCGCTCGTTACTTTTGCGAGAAAAAGGTTTTGAATATGGGTAATTGCTATTAATACACACATTATTTTAAAAAAGTAATCAAGCCAACTGAGAGAATAAGAACTTGACTTTCATAATCTAATAAAAGAAGATTTAAATTCTTCTTGCTTTTCTCACAAACCATGATCAAAAAAGTTCAAAATGTGTTGATTTCGTGCACGGAGCCTTAAAACACGCTTCTTTATTCAACAGTAGGTCATTATAGAGTTCAATGAACTTTATTATGCCAGTTTTGAATAACCGGAATGTGAACGTTTTGTCTTGCAAAAATTGGTTTTAAAATATCGTGCTTCCTTTTTAAACCATTTAACAGCCTACGTTGGATATGCGCGGCGGCCCACGAAGGAGATGGTGGGACGACTTCCTTCCTCTCTCCTTCTTTCTTTTTCTTCTCTTCTTCCTTTATTAATTGGCAAGAAGTGGCCCAGAGCCGTGAACAATGGAAGGAATTGAAGGAGGTCTTTGTCTGGTAGTGGGATAGTACAGGCTAGATGCACAAGTTCCTGATGTTTATACATAGAAATCCTAATCTTTTTTCTCTCTTTTGTGTTTGTGCCTTGTGCTGTACCAAATAAATTATTTTTTCTTTCTTTCTTTCTTTAATAATAAGGCAATAGAAATGCTATCTACTGTCTTTGATACTGGGACGCGTGTCGCCGGTTCGCAGAGCTACCAACACATAGACAAAAAATAAATACACACTATCGCCTACACATGCATTTTGCATAGTAGCAACAAAAAATTTAAAAATTAACGATGACATTACGCAATATTTTCTAAAACGCATGGTCTCAGGAGGCGTGGCCCCTGTGACTAATAATAAACGTGTGCGAAAAGCGGAGAATGATATCGCGCGCTCATTCACACTTAGTGTACTTGTGTTCTACGGGACACATGCGTGACGACAAGGTCACGCGACTTCTATTGACTTTTTATTACGATTTCTGTGTGTATGTATATAAGTGACTGGCCATTCTGACATAAACCTTAAATGTTTCAATTCTCTTAAGCTATGAAATAAGCAATGCTCTTATTATGATAAGCAAATATAAGCAATTGATAAGCAATTTTTAGGCACAATTTCAAAGCTAAATATGACTGTTACTACAATTAGTCTGACTACTGAAATGTAACTTTGTAATAGTTACCTTAATAACATATTTAAAAATCAGACATGAAAATAAGTAAAGTTCATTTTTTTTTTAAGTGTCTGATTGAAGTTTTGGTCCATGGAAAGTGTCTGACACTTATGATACTACTTTAGAATAATATTCTACAAAACATCTATAAAAATTAGCCATAAATATTTAAGTTAAGTTACTCTTATTTTTAAAGAAAAAAGAAAGAAAGAAAATTGCGTTTATTTGGCATTACAAAAAGAAGAAACAAAACACCTTAAAATTAAACAAATAGTACATTGAGTAATGCCAAAAGGGCCTCAGCTCAGCATAATGCCAAATGGTAACACAAGGTCACCACCTGACGCTGATTTTCAGCTGCAACCCTTGGGTGCCATATACTTGAAAATAGGAAATATTCATTAAAATCTAAAAAGGTTCTGTGCAGAAACCAACTAAAAGAAAAAGTTGCAATACTTATTTATAAAACAGTCCAAGTCCAGTCCAGTTTTAGTTCCCTTTCTCGCCTGGTACCTGCTCAGGGGCTCCAAGGAGGAGTTCCACAAGCACACAGGTATTCAAAGCACATGAGACGCTACTGAGAACCTAAGGTTTCATCCATGTGAAAATAAGTTATATCAGGCAACTCTGGGATCTTGGTCTATATCTCAGAAGTCAGGATTTGCTTTTTAACAGAAATAAAAATTATAATATTTTTCTTTTGTTACAGAAAATGATGGTTGAAGTCTAACTTAATTATAAGAGAAGAAAAAAGTGAATTATAAGCGAAAACAGTAAGGAAAATTCTTCACACAATGTTTCAAAAACCTGCTTTCGGGGCCACTACCACCAATTTTGGTAAGTACTGTATATATTTTTTTATTAACTTCTGTTCAGCGGCTTCGCCCGCTTGAAAGTCGGATTCTCCATACAAACTTACTAACTTCAACGGTCCGTACTGAGCGTTTCGCTTCGTCGTTTATACCGCGTACATCGAAGGACTGGAACAATTTGCTGGCTGCGGTCTTCCCGTCCAACTTTAATTTAGGCGTCTTCAAGGCTAGAGTGAATAGGCTCTTAATAAACTAGTGCGCCTCACCATCAATGATTGCGTTACTGCTTACGCAGGATCGCAGTCAGTTAAATGAATGAAAAAAAAAAACTTGAACCCCCGTTTTATCCCTTAAGGGGGTGGAGTTCCGCAAAATCCGTTCTTAGCGGATGTTTACATCCTATATGAAACCTAGCTGTCATATTTTATGTTTGTGGGTGTTATAGTTTCTGAGATTTTGTGATTAATCAGTGAGTGGTATTTCGCTCTTATATAATATATAGATTAAAAACACACACACTACACTCCGGCCCTGGTACAGGCCATGGTCCGGAGCGAGGAACCATGGCAGGCGCTTGTCTGTATGACCTGAAGCCGATATTTATAAAAGCCCACGTAGGCCTATGTGAACAAAATCTTTCAATACGCTTACTCGAAAACCCTCACCGCTTTTAGGCACGCAATTTACTGCTTGCGGAAAAGTGCGAGATCTCGCTCCCGCCACGATGTATTGTATGTATCGTATCAGGCTGGGCGGTAAGCGTTTGCTCAATAACACCCTCGCCTGCGGCTCGGGCGAATTCCGCCTCGGTCGCATTAACAAACTTTCTCCACTTGTATCAAAATGTACTATTGCGCAGTATGGTATTAAAAAAAGTCCATGACGTAATATGAAATGTGATTCATACGTGCAAGTATTTATAGACAGAATGAGTCATCTTTGTTTTGTGACGCAGCGGCGTGGCGGGGAATCCAAACTGCGATTATACGAGTTCGATTTCTGTGTTGAGGAAAATTATTTTGATAAATATTTGAGCCTTTACTGTCTCTCGTTGGTGCTGACTGCTATGCCGGAGGTCGTGGGTTCGATTCCCACCCAAAACAAATGTTTGTGTGATGAGCACGATCATTTTTTCTGTGTTTGGGTGTAATTTATCTATAATATGTATGTATTTAGAAATATATAAGTATGTTTATCAGTTGTCTAGTACTCATAACACAAGCTCTTCTTAGCTTGGGACTAGACGGCGTTGTGTGATAGTTGTGGAATATTATATTATATTGTGCAGATGCTGTAGTACGTTCGCATCGATACAGTCGCGATGCTGTAACGCGTTTGTAGCGCGTTGGTATTTTTTCAATAATATATACGATACAATTAACGATTTGACACAGTTTAAATTTTAAAAAGTTCAGTTTTTTTTTTAATAGGAAAAAGCTGACGAAAAATTCCACCAATGGAGGGTCCAGAATCATGTACTGGATCCGTGGTATTCGTTCGTGCGTCGATGTCAAAGACACCCTGTGTAAAGTTTAAGTCAATTAAACATGTTCCGATTTCCTCAGGCTCCTTCAACTCGGGTACATCAGCGGCTTCGCCTTTCGGGGGGTTCAAACCGACGACCGGTACCAGCGCGTTCGGGGCTCCGCCTGCCTTCGGGGCTGCTACCTCAACGCAGCCTACAACTGGGGGAGGTATGATTATGATAATTGAGTAGTTGCCTCATTTCTACAGTTCCGTACCTGTAAAGGAAAAAACGGAACCTGAGTATAATATGGTTTTAATTTCAACTCTAACCAACCTGCATGCTTTCCCGAGATTAACGGTCTTGACAGACAGACACACGGACAACAAAGTGATCCTATAAGGGTTCCGTTTTTTCCTTTTGACCTTTTTTAAACTCAATTTTTTACTTTATCGATGAGACTTCGATTCGAAACGATTCAAAAATCGATCTTAGCCTATCTTAGCGTACGGAACACTTAACCCTTTATAGCTAGAACTACATTAGACCGACGCACACGTGTAACACGCCTGATTTGTACGTAGAACGACGTCGCGTGGCGTGGATCAAGTGTAGCTCTACAAGTCTAGTTTCCACATAAAATGTATGGAGACCGACGCGCCCAGATCGGCATGTGTGGCCCACGTGTGCGCAGTGTAGTTCTAGCTGGGTCTAAACAGACGGACCGCATTTCAACTGCAAATTTGCAGTTCGGATGCAGTTTGAATGCAGTTGACACGACTGCAATAGAACTGCAAACCAACCGTGCGGTCCAATTGCAGTCGGCGTGCAGTCGTGTGAACTGCACACCGACTGCAATCGAACTGCATCCGAACTGCACCATACCCATCCGACTGATTCTATGCGCGGGGGGGCGGAGCGTTAAAGTAGTGTGTGCGGGTGGATATGGTGCAGTTCGATTGCAGTTCGATTGCAGTCGGTGTCCAGTTCACACGACTGCACGCCGACTGCAATTGGACCGCACGGTTGGTTTGCAGTTCTATTGCAGTCGTGTCAACTGCATTCAAACTGCATCCGAACTGCAAATTTGCAGTTGAAATGCAGTCCGTCTGTCTAGAGCCTTAACCGCTTGCTTCGGATTGGTCCGACGAGTGTTTTCGTGTCCTATTTGCCAGGGCCGTGTGTTTGCGACTGGGTACTCCATCTCGTATAGCTCTTCAATCCCTATAGGTGACAGATGAGCTGATGAGATGGAGTCCAACCAACAAGTGGACGTGCAACCTTGGCGGTGTGTTTAGGCGGTTAAAAGCCTCACTAAACCGACTCTCCCTTTCCCCAGGTCTTTTCGGCTCCACGAACACGACTGGAGGTCTGTTCGGGGGCGCTACAGCCTCGACTTCCACCGCCGGCTTCGGCGCCGGCACTTCCAGTTTTGGCTTCGGAGCCGCTCAGCCTACGACGGGAGGCCTGTTCGGCAACACTTCCACTGTCGGCGGGGGCGGAGGCCTGTTCGGGAATACGCATAACCAGACCGCATTTGGAGCTAAGCCTACTGGTGAGTTTTTGTAGTGCGAAGCCCGAAACATGTTTAGTATTTTTATGTAAAGAATCTATGTACAAAATTTCATAATTGTATCATTAAAAATCACTAAGTTATAACCTTGTTATGTTGCCTGATGGTCCGCACAAATACATGGTCACCGGGCCATCCGGGCGACTGAGGGATTGGCGCCTAATGTCCTGCTGTGACCTGTGTTGTACTTAGTGTCGGTGGTGGCCAACTTGTGACCTTTTTTAAATATTTTTGGGAAAAAAGTATGATATGTGCAAAAATAATTTCAATCGATATTCAGTTACTAATTCTGAACACTAAACATAATGTTGTTTATATGCTCGCGTTTGACCACTATCTCATCTGATGGCAAGCGATGATGTGGCCCACGATGGAGCACGCTTGCCTAGAAGTAACCTATTCAATCTATACTTAAAGACCCCAAAGTTGTAGCTATCAGGAAACACAGACTCCGGCAGGGAATTCCACTCTATAGATGTACACATCTTTTTGGGTTAGTCTTTTTTTTGAGGGTGGGTAGTCGAATAACTTCTTCCTCTATAGTATCGAGAGTTGTAGGTCGAGGGTTAAAACCCAGTCAGCCATATTAATTTGTGTAATTTATTTTATCACCACTGTTCTCGAAACGATGAAGAAAAACATCGTGAGGAAACCGGCATGTCCTAGAACCAAAAATTCCAAGACATGTGACATGCCCTGCACCCGTACTGGGCCTGCGTGGTGGTTTACGATACGACCCATTCGCCCTCCTAGAGAGGTGGCCTGAGTCTCAGCATGTGAACATTATGATACTGATTATGCCATATGTATGTTATTTTTTTTCTCTAACCAAATTAATATTATCACCAGGTTTTGGCTTTGGCGGCACCACCACGACAGGGGCTGCTACCGGGAGTCTCTTCGGGTCCACTCCCTCCACTGGAACTGGTCTGTTTGGGCAGCAGACCAACACCCTAGGGGGCGGCGGCCTGTTCTCCAATAATACTGGTAAGTGGTCTCCTCGTCCGATTATAATTTAGGTGTCTTCAAGCCTACAGGGAATAATAGGCTCTTAATAAACTAGTGCGCCTCACCATCAACGATTGCATCACTGCTTATTATCAGGTGGGATCGTAGTCAAGCACTTGTTTATATAAATTTTAAAAAATTCACCATCTTCGCGCGTTTGACAGTTCTAGCTATGAACTGTCAAACGCGTGAAGATTGACAGACAGATAGGACAACGTTTGCTCTGCGTTTAATAATAAGCAGAGTAGGGTAGGGTCGTTACTCTAACCGTTCAAAAATGCTTCGAGTTGCAACCCAGGGTTATTCTTTTATAACTCGAGTAGCTACCCTAGAGTGAACCCAACCAACTCTAACTCCGAGCAGGGTAGGTTAGTGTAAGCGGCAGTAATGACAGTTGCTTGACATTGACAGTTGAACTCTGTTCGCGTTCAAAAATGCGAGCGTCAATTGTTACCCTAATGACGTCATGTTAACTCTAACCTCATTTTGGAACGAAGGGCTGTCGGTTAAGCTAGGGTAGGTCTTTTTTTTTACATAGCATGGGTAGGATGACAGCAGGGCGAAAATATGGAAAGGTAGCTAAATTGTTTGAATCTGACAGCTGTCACCCGCACTCTCATAAAGCGATTGTAGACTATTATTAGTTTAATCATGTTTGGTATCTCCCAGCAGGTGCGTTCGGTCAGCAGCAGCAGCAGCAGACGGGGACTGCGCACGTGAAGTACAACCCTGTCGTAGGCACAGATGTCGTCGTCAAGTCGGGAACGTCGCAGAGCGTCAACATCAAGCATCACTGTATTACTTGTATGAAGGTGGGATTAACTTATTAATCTATATATATATAAAAGGAGAAACTGACTGACTGACATATCAACGCACAGTCGAAACTACTGGGATTAGGAGCGTGAAATTTTGCACAAGGCTTCCTTTTATTACGTTTGCTAGCACTAAGAAAGGATTTTTCGAAATTCAGCCCCTAAGGGGATGAAGCGGGGGTCCAAAGTTTGTATGGAAAAAACTTCATTCACACGAGAGAAGCCGCGGGCAGAAGCTAGTGTTGACATAAATGAGCATGGCAGTTGAGTTTGTGATGCTCCCTCAAATGTCTCACTGATGGTGGCGCGTGTGTTGGATCATTCGGTTCCTTTTAAAATGGTTGAGCTGAGTGGTGCTAATATTCGCGTCATGTCCGTGAACGGGCGCTGTCAGTTGAGACTGGTCGTCTCTTAGCTGCCAGTTGCTATTTTAATATCTATATTTAGTTTTTAGTTTAACTTTATTTACATTGTTCTCACATGATAGTAGCGACAAAAACATGTAACTGAGATATTTGTAACTACAAAACATGATTGAAAAGAGTGTCCATGGAGTTTCTTGCACATTTTTCTCCATGGAGATCTACGCTTTGGATCTGCAATCAGCATCATTTTTTTTTTTCATTTTTTTAAGTTACTTAGTACTTAAGTTTCTTTATAATTGTTACCTCATTGTGTATACCTGTGTGCCAAATAAACGTGTTTTCTTTCTTCTTTTCTGACTGACTGACTTCTTGGCATTTCAAAAGTGCCTGTAAATGGTTTATTTGAAATAAAATGCTTTGCATCTTTGAATCTTGTACGCGAGTTCGACTCGTACTTGGTCGTATTCCAGTTTACTTTACATTTCATTTTCTTTCATTCAGTTTTTACATATTTTTTTTATTGTTTTTGTCTTCAGGAATATGAGAACAAATCTTTAGAAGAACTTCGTCTTGAAGATTACGTGGCTGGCAGGAAAGGCAACACCAGCGGAGTTTTCGGAGGTTTCCAGCAGCAGACGGAGAATAAACCTCTCTTCGGGAACACCTGTAAGTCGATCAGCATGGTACCATAAGCTTATTACATATTATTTTGGCTATTACATTGCATTTCGAGGAGTCTCCATTCAGGCATAGAAATGCCTGCCCCCCCTAGCCATTTCCTTTGTTCTGACCACGTGACTGAGCATTGAGATGACGTCAGAACAAAGGAATCGGATGCGTGGCTGACTCGAGGCGATCAACGAAAAGAAATCCGAAACGAAACGGTTGTAACTTGGCTAGGGGGCTGCAGTTTAAAGCTCCTTGCATTATAAATTTACAACTAGGCTAATAACAAAAAAGTAAGAAAGAAAATACGATCAATATTGTATAGGCTCTTAATAAACTAGTGCGCCTCACCATCTACGATTGCATCACTGCTTACCATCAGGTGGGATCGCAGTCAAGCACTGGTTTATATTAAAAAAAAAAATATGTGCGTGAGTGCGTTTGAGTGTGTGCAAGAGAGAAGGAGGTTTTGAATTTTTATAATTAGGTTACACATTGCAAAAGTAACTCTGTATCATTATAATTTAAATTGTGTAATCATAATGTTAATTGTTGTACAAAAAGCTTGACAAAATTAACAGCATACCAGCCCCCCTAGCCAAGTTACGACCGTTTCGTTTCCCTTGCGTCGAACGCCTCGAGTAGGCCATGCCTCCGATTCCTTTGTTCTGACCACGTGACTGAGCGTTGAGATGATGTACTCTAGGGCAGAGCGTTAACTAGCGTCACTGCGTAGGTATTAATCCTGTTTCCGCGACGTAGACCGTCCGTGTGAACACACGCGCTTTATTACGCGAGCGGTTTCCGTCGAGGGCGTCACCTTTATGCAGTTTCGGCCCTGAGAAGTAGGTGCCTTAGACACTGGGCTATCACAACACGTCTCACGCGGGCCTCAAGGAGATGTCAGCAACTGTACGGGCTCGGCAGGGTCGAAGCCTACTGGGGCCAAGGGTCTGATTCTGAAAGGAAGACTCGGCCCTGGTACGAAAGGCAACGAAGGAACAGGAGTGGGTTTTAAGTCAGTAAAGTCTGACACTATCTCCCGCTCCGCCAAGAACGGAAATGTCATAAAATGATTTTCAACCGAAAAAAAAAAAATACAACACGGGCTACCTTGCAGCTTTCGTCTAAATTAAACAATTTTCCTTTATTACCATAGCGTTCGGACAACCAGCCACAACGAGCGCCCCCTCAGTGTTCGGGGGCGGAGGCCTGGGCGGCACGGGGGGCTTCGCAGCGCAGCCGTCTTCGTTCTCCTTCGCTAATAATGCTCAAACAACGAACACTACAGGACTGTTCGGGGCTAACAAGCCCGCGTTCGGCGCTGCGCCTACCACAGGTATGTTTACCCATCTTTCAAAGGTTAAGCAATTTCTTTAGGACTATTTTACGGCAAGTTTGGCGCAATAAATATTATTTACTAGCTGTCCCGGCGAACTTCGTATCGCCAATAGTAAGGATAACGCCATCTAATGGCAGCATAAATAACCATTTTATAATGACATTTTAATTAGAGATGGTGTTGTATTCGATTTTTTTTTCGTAAGTTAGTTTATATATTTTCTGACCGTTTAAACCTTCCCTGGACTATCACGAATATTTCAAGACCAAAATTAGCATAATCGGTCCAGCCGTTCTCGAGTTTTAGCGAGACTAATGAACAGCTATTTATTTTTATATATATAGATTTGGATAAATTCTTTATAAATCTTGATTGCGTCTTTAGGATGTAACAAGTTTTCAATGAACATATTTTTTTTCATAGCAAGCTTTTATAGCGCGGTGTATTCCTATATAATTAATATTCATCAACCAAAAAGTTAAAACACGATAGAGTTCGGGAAGTGTGCGTTGGAATTGCACAATTTAATTCCACCTAATCCGTTCCATCATCGGACCACTAGACGTACGGCGTCGCTCCATCGGTACATGGTGGACATCCCACCCATACGTACAAAGCGTTTTGGGAACACATTCATAATGCGTACAGCTAAGGAATGTAATTCCCTGCCGGAGTCTGTGTTCCCTGATAGCTACAACCTAGGGGTCTTGTAAGTCAAGAGTGAATAGGTTACTTCTAGGCAAGCGTGCTCCATCGTCGGCCACATCATCGCTTACCATCAGGTGAGATAGTGGTCAAACGCGAGCCTATCTATAATAAAAAAGAGTTATCCGAGTTCCTTTGAACACCTTCCGGTTCCATCAACAGATCAGCTCCATGTCGTCATGCGTCTAACTACGGGCTCTGATGTCTGAAAATAAACGATTTTTATCTATATACTAGCTTTTGCCCGCGGCTTCGCTCCCGTCAACTGACTACTCTACCCTACTCTACCCCACTTTACCCTACTCGATAAAAAGTACCCTATGTCCGTCTCCTGGTTCTAAGCTACCTCCCCACCAATTTTCAGCCAAATCGGTTCAGCCGTTCTTGAGTTATAAACAGTGTAACTAACACGACTTTCTTTTATATATATAGATATTATTTTATTTTAATAAGTACAGTGACAGACTACAGACTAAGACAATCAGCACAATTAAAAATAACATACCGTACATAAATCTGAAGTCCAATTATTGCTGTACATAGCACTCAAAGTTTAATATGCTTCAGGAACAGAAAAAACACAGTAAAGGTGAAGTATTATGGACAAGTTAATAAAGTACACTAATGTAATTACATTTTATACTAGCTTCTGCCAGCGGCTTCGCCCGCGTGAAAAAAGGTTTTCCATATAAACTTTGGACTCCCGTTTTATCCCCTATATTGTGTGAATTTTGGAAAATCCTTTCTTAGTGCTCACTTACGTCATACGTCATAAAAAGAAACCTTGTACAAAATTTCACGCTTCTAGACCCAGTAGTTTCGGCTGTGCGTTGATATGTCAGTCAGTCAGTTTCTCCTTTTATCTACTATATAAAAATAAGTCGGGTTTTCCTTCCTGACGCTATAACTCCATAACGCACGAACCGATTTCCACGGTTTTGCATTCGTTGGAAAGGTCTCGGGCTCCGTGTGGTTTATAGCAAAGAAAAGAGTAGGGTAGAGTAGGGTAATTTTTTTTTTTTACTAAATCCCGCTTTTGGGCAGAACAACGTCTGCCGGGACCGCTAGTATATAAATAGATAAACAATTTCTAAATTCGTTAAAACTGATATTAATCCATTATCTTTGTCATAGGAGGAACAGGACTGTTCGGCGCCACGACCACTCAAGCCCCCACTTTTGGTACCAACACCTCCACATTTGGGTTTGGCGCTACCACTCAGAATCAGGTAAGGTTATTACTTATTTACATACTAGCTCTACCCCGCGGTACTGCTCCGCTAACGTGGATCGTAGCGTGATGGGTGCTGATGATAGGGTGACTGGTAATTAGTGACTGATACTTAAACACGTGATTGTCCTCATGATTACAAACAACTTTCCCAAAGAAACATTTTTTATATGCTCTGCACAGACTGTCTGTGATGCCTATTGTGTGGAGGTGCTTATTCAGTGTGCAGTGTCCGGTGATGGTCCCCGTCACCAGGCGCAGGCCGCCTCTGTCCGCCTGTGTCTGAGATTATCCTTTCTCACTTATTTGTAATTTTTGAATAATCTCATCTTTTATTTATTTATTAACGTAGCTGCAACGACACGACGGCATGACGCTGCTGTATTTTTTTTTTATGGTTAATGTTTTTGGCTTGGATACTAAGCCCTTTAAGCCATGTCTTCGTATGAATAGTTCATTAGTTTACTATTACAAATCTGGTGCAACAAATTCTAATGTTTTTGTGCAGCAAATGTATCAAGTCAACCTTCTCGGTAAACTTCGCTGAGGTAGTCAACACGACAATAAAATTCTCAGCTCCATTTTACCGAGATCGCGCCAGTTTCAATGATTCCACACATTGTCCAGTTGCGCAGACACAAAACTACACCAATTTTACATCACAATATCCACTAGGAATCAATTTGCGAATAATTAAAATAGCCACTGAACTTCATTCGAAGAAATTCCTACAAAAAGTTCCAGAATTTCATAAAAAAAATAAAGAAAAATATTTATTGTCTCATTATATGTCTCAATAAATAATTTTATTAAAAGAAATTCCGCCAAAAATTTCCAGAATCTCATAGTATGTAAGCTTCACGCAGGCGTATACCAAGTGTATAATGACGAATACGCGTCTATGAAGCTACGCGGCCGTGGACAGTAGGCTTAACTCCCATGATATTTGTCAGCAACAGTCAGGCGGGCTGCTGTTCGGCGGCGCCAAGCCCGCCACGACGGGCTTCGGAGCCGCGCCCGCCAGCTCGGGCTTCGGCGCCTTTGGCTCCACCGGGGTCTTCGGCGCCAAGACGCAGGCGCCCAGCTTCGGGACACAGGCTCCTGGTAAGTTAACTTTCATCATCATTATCATCATCAAAATTTTAGCCGAAAGACGTCCACTGTTGGACATGACTAGTAAAAAATACTAACATTCTATTTCGTTCCAGCTTTTGGCTCGATGACGACCGGAGCATTCGGCACTACAACGTCGAGTGCGGGCGGGCTGTTCGGAGGACATCAGGGCTTCGGCAAGCCCACTACAGCTCCTACCTTCGGCTTCAACACGCAACAAACTGGACTCGGTATGTGTATTGTAGCTAGCAGCTTCGGGCGTTCTCGGCTGTTTCCGTCAGAGCTTCGGCAAGCTCACTACAGCCCGTAAGGTATGAAACTGAAGGTAGCTTCGGGTTCAACACGCAGCTGACTGGACTCGGTAAGTGTATTGTAGCTAGCAGCTTCGGGCGTTCTCGACTGTTTCCGTCAGAGCTTCGGCAAGCCCACTACAGCCCGTAAGGTATGAACCTGAAGGTAGCTTCGGGTTCAACACGCAGCTGACTGGACTCGGTAAGTGTATTGTAGCTAGCAGCTTCGGGCGTTCTCGACTGTTTCCGTCAGAGCTTCGGCAAGCCCACTACAGCCCGTAAGGTATGAAACTGAAGGTAGCTTCGGGTTCAACACGCAGCTGACTGGACTCGGTAAGTGTATTGTAGCTAGCAGCTTCGGGCGTTCTCGACTGTTTCCGTCAGAGCTTCGGCAAGCCCACTACAGCCCGTAAGGTATGAACCTGAAGGTAGCTTCGGGTTCAACACGCAGCTGACTGGACTCGGTAAGTGTATTGTAGCTAGCAGCTTCGGGCGTTCTCGGCTGTTTCTGTCAGAGCTTCGGCAAGCTCACTACAGCCCGTAGGGTATGAACCCGAAGGTAGCTTCGGGTTCAACAAGCAGCTGACTGGACTCGGGTAAGTGTATTGTAACTAGCAGCTTCGGGCGTTCTCGGCAGTTTCCGTTAGAGCTTCGGCAAGCCTACTACAGCCCCTACCTTCGGCTTGAACACGCAGCAGACTGGACTCGGTAAGTGTATTGCACAAGGTGTCAGGTGTCTAGATAAATTTAAAAAAAGTATATTAAATACTAGCTATAAAATATAGCCTATCAATATAGTCACTCAGGAAAAAAGAAGCTTTCTATCGGTGAAAAAATTTTAGTTTAACAAACAAAAAAATAAAAACAACTATCTCTTCATGATATTAGTTTTTTTTTTTATTTGATATAACCCAGTGCTTGACTGCGATCCCACCTGATGGTAAGCAGTGATGCAATCATTGATGGTGAGGCGCACTAGTTTATTAAGAGCCTATTCACTCTAGCCTTGAAGGCACCTAAATTATATCGCGCGAAACGCTTAGTCCGGACCGTTGGAGTTTCAACAACGTAAGGGTGAATACTCGCAGTATAGATGAATTGGCAAAATCACATTCATTTGTTTTTATGGAGGTTGAAAAGGGAGAATCCTCCGATCAGACGGGTGTTTTATCTGTTCCGGGCAACTGCCCGATAGATGATTTTGGCATGTTGTATAATATGTTTAAATCGCGCGGGGAATTCTAATTGCGCGATGCTAGATTTCGTATTTTTACAAGCTTTTATTTAGTTTCACCTGTCCCGATGGTTGTAATCAAATCTTACAAATTAAATTTGATCCACTTCCCGGTTAACGATTGCAATGCAACCATCATCTTCCTGCCCTTGTCCCGTGTTATTTGGGGTCGGCGCAACAAGTTTTTTTCTTCCATTCTGCCCTGTCACTAGCCATGCTATCACTAACTTTCTTTTCTTTCATATCACTCTTCACACAATCAAATGTTTTGCAATGATTGTAATGCAACCGACAATGCAAAATTATTATGACATGGAGCTGATCGAACAGGAAGGTGGACATAGGAACTCATGTAACCCTATCGTGTTTGAGATTTTTGAAATGGTCTTGATGAGTGTTAATTATATAACCACGCTATAAAAGCTTGGTATTAAAAAATAATTTTCATTGAAAACTTGTTTACATTGGAAAGAAATAACCCTACTACGCTTTTTTTTTTTGAGGAGAGTTTTTTTTAGGTCGGAAAATCATCTAATGACAAATTTCGCTCTTGGGCGGAGCGAGAGATAGAATCAGACTTTTACTGACTAAAAATCCACTCCTGTTCCTTGTATGCCTTCGTCCCAAGGCCCCGGGTTTTACTTTCACACTACCCGTGGCTGTAAGCTTCGATCGATCGACCCAGCTGGGCAGCTTCGGCCCTGCTGGGCGGAGGAGACGTCAGAATTTTATTGACTAAAACAGTGATTCTTTCGAACAATGTGTCCGTGCACCCCTCCTAAGCTCCCGTGTCGCGTCCGCAGGCGCGGGGCTGGGCGGCGCGCTGGGCGGCGGCAACTCGTTCCAGGCCAAGCCGGCGGCGCCCGCCTTCGGCCAGCTCGGCACCACCATGTTCCCGCAGCCCGCACAGAACAATACCTTTAAAACTGGTGAGTTTACTAAATACTTGACTAACTACAACATAATACGGTATTTGACTCTATATGAAAAAAAAAAAAACTAAAAATATATATATTGTTAAGATAGCATATGTAAAGTACAATCGGTAAGTGTTAATTTTAGTTTATAACATGTCGAAATGTGGGATGTATACTCGCCGATCATTGTACCGATAGTCGTGTCAGCTAACGGCTTGATAAATAGCCAAGAGCCTCGACCAACACCTTAGGAGGCTCGCGTTAGGCGACTGGATCAAGGGCTTGATTCAGAAAGCGGTACTCCTGGACACGGCTCGTATTGTTAGGAGGTTCCTTTCTCTGGAGCCCTGACCGCCGGTAGCTTGGACCCTGTTCCCGATACCGGTGGGGTACTATTTTTTATATTGTTAAATGCTTTTTTATGTTTTATTGAAATATTAAATATATAACTTATGTATATGTATTTACTAATAAATAAACGAAATAAATTTCAAAATTCAATTCAAAGTTTACAATCTTCATTATCTGTTCTTTAGCGCCTTGAAATAGTAGCCACTATGTTATTACGTCATTTGGCTGTGTAAACTAAAGTGACAGCTGTCAACTGTCAACTGATCGGCCATACTGAGCGCATTTGTTTACACAGCCTTCTTTTGTTGACATGTCATTTATTGATCATTGTATTTTTTTTTTCTTGTTTTTTTTTTATAGTGTAAATGTGAGAACACTGTAGACTTCGCGAATTCTTAGGTTACTTCCTATTACGACTCACTTTTTTTTTAATATAATTTTTTTTAATTGTGCTTTTGTGTACAATATTGACTGGTCTACACTGTTCTTACATAATGTCTATTAATACTGTAATATGAAAATATTGTAAAAAACCACTTTTTTAAAAGAGTAACCATGGAGTTTCTTGCCGGTTCTTCTCCATAGGAAACGACCAATTTGGAACCGTGCACTAGCTTCTGACGTTTTATAAGTGCCCATCTATGGCTATGTGAAATAAAAAGTTTTGACTTTGACTTTGAGCCAACTGACGTCTCGACCAGTAAATATGGCGTTCACTGCTTTCTAAATTTTCATCAAAATACACGAGAACTTTGAGAATATAAATTTTAAATACGTTTTAGGGTACTTAGCAACTGAATAATTTTTTTTTGTTTTTTTAGTGGTTTATTGGCACTACAGAATCTAATTGAGACACTTTTCAAAAATGAGTGTAAACTGTTTTCATATGTAAGTTTGTATGGAACCTTCAGTGTGCGAGTCCAACTCGCACTTTCCCGTATAAACTCTTTTTCTTTCTTTTTTTTTTTGAACTTTATAAAACTTTTTTTTTTTCACAGGTCTTGAAGGGGGTTTAGGTGGCGGTATGTTCGGCAACAACACTTTGGGAGGCGGTTTAGGCATGGGCATGGGAAGTATGCTGAATAACCAAACGCAAGGCATGAAGTAAGTTTTCCTTATTTTTTAACCGACTTCAAAAAGAAAGAGGTTCTATGTTGAGCTGAATGTGTTTTCACTGTTTTCTCGGTCAATTGTGGACCGATTTTGAAAATTTATTTTTTGAGTGATAGGTTATGCTTACGAGTTGGTCCCATAGAAATATTGTTATGATCTGATGATGAACTTCGAAGATATGGAACGGAACTCCTCATAGGATCATAGCAGAACTGTCGTAACAAGTAAAATGGCTTTGTTTATACGTCTAGTCGATGACTGAATTAAAGAAGGGGGGGAGGGGATGTATCGAACTCATCTGATGATGAAGCTGGAAGGTAGACACCAGAACTCTGTAATAAATCAATGTAACCTAACAGTGTTTGAGATAATTACAATTGTCATGAGATGCACTCTGGCTGTAATATAGCCAGAGCCTGGGGTATTTAAGTTTGACTGAGGCGTCCTTCTTTTTAGTTATTAAAATTTAAAACGTTTTACAAAAAAAAAAATACAACCGACTTCAAAGTAAAAAAGTACAAAATAACTTTAATTTCGGTCATTGTCGGTGTTGAATAACGAAGAGACCTAACTATTATACTGCTATATTGTAAATATTTCTTTTACAGCAACAGTCTGTCCGGTTCTTCGGCCGGTGGGAACGTCCACGAGCAAATATTGACGTTGGCGGCGAGGCCGTACGGGGACTCGCCGCTCTTCAAAGATCTGTTGCCGGACTCATGTGAGTATTGTGGAGTTTGGGAGATACTGAAGGGGTTGTTTAAGGGCCTATTACACTATTCTTATTATTAGGACACATAATCCTGATATTTGGCACAGACACCTTGCTTCATGCCAAATTTCAGGGTTCTAGACCAACGGGAAGTACTTTATGAATTTTGATTCCCTTGAGAGTGTCGAAATACACATATTTTTTCGACATAAACGGCCGTATCTTTTTTTTCCGATAACTTAGAAGTTTGATTTTTTCACAACTTCAAGGGACCGCAGACTTGAGTATATGGTTTTAATTTCAACTCGATACCTCCACGCGTTCTCAAGATAAAGGTTCTTAACAGACAGACAGACGGACTTACAACAAAGCGATCCTATAAGGGTTCCGTTTTTTCCTTTTGAGTTACGGTAACCCTAAAAATTGAGTCCATCGACACGAAAAGAAGAATTAATTGGTATATTTTCTTTTCCCACAGCCACAACAGCCGAAGACGTACTAAAACCGACGAACCCGGCCGCAGTGAAGGCTGTCCTAGACAGTTGTAATAGCGGCGCCTACCGCGTGTCCTCACCCAACGCGCTGCGCCTCACCGTCACCCCCCGGGCCAGCACCCGCCGGGACGATAAGGTACTGTACACAGGGAGTTCAGACGACGAGCTACGGGTAGCTCGCCGGCTGGTCGGACGTGTTGTTCCATACGTGCCTCATATATAATTATAAACCTATCTCTTAGAGATGCCGTCGACAGGACTTTCCTCCTAAAGTTTGCCTCTTTATCACGAGCCATACGTATTGTTAACCCCTCGCGCGTGTAGAGGTTATTATTACGTAATGAAGATCAGTCGTGATTTTTATGGACTATGCAGACTTATAACGTCCAAAAAAATAGTAAATACTGTGAAGAAATTATTTAAATCGGACCAAAAATGACGAAGATACAGCAATTTTAGTGTATTAGTTCCAGAAACGCGCCCGAGAATGAAGCGGCTTGCTGTGACGTCATCTGTTATGATCGGTCTCCACCGGCGAATGAATACGGTCAAGCCGTTCGTCGCACGGATCATGACAGATGACGTCATCGTAAACAGTCCAACGAGAGCGCACGTTTCCAAGCAGCCGTTCAAAAAAAAGACGGGTTGCACTCCGGGAGTGCCGGCAGAAGTGAAAACTTGATTATTAACGTTGATGGTTAGGGAATAATTTTGCACCAATTGCTTTATCAGTATAAAAGTACTATCATTTATGTGGTAGAATACAATATTCATTTATTGCGCTATCGTACACAAACATGACAATTTATATTACATTAAAAATTTAACACTTTAAAACTATTACAATTATTTTACATTAAAAAGTTTATCTCCCGTCTTACGCTTTTTCGATCAGGTCACGTGTCCTGACGCGAGTTTAAGATTTTATACCCATTACAGAAAAAGTGCTCAACGCCGCTAAAGAAGTTTTCACTTCAAAAACTTTAATAAATCCACCATTTCTTGAAGGATTTTAATAATTTAAAAAATAAAATAAAATTTGGATTTGCTATTATGTGATTGATCCTCACTGCGCGTTTTTACGTAAAATCACCAAACAATAAATTAAAAAAAAAAAACTTTCTGGAAAAACGAAGATATAGAGACCAAAATTTTCGGCCGATTAAATATCGTACACCCGTGTGTACAAAACGGTAATTAAGCGTTTTTCAAGGTCACTCAAGTTGTACAGACAATATGTATACAATCGGCGTTCGAGGGGGATATGGCTACCGGAGAATATATTTCGCCAAAACATACTGAAATTTGTAAAAGCGACCCAAATAATTATTGAGTAAGGATAACTAATCTATATATATAAAAGGAGAAACTGACTGACTGATATATCAACGCACAGCCGAAACTACTGGGACTAGGAGCATGAAATTTTGCATAAGGGTTACTTTTATGTAGTAGGCGAGCACTAAGAAAGGATTTTTCTAAATTCAGTCCCTAAGGGGATGAAACGGGTGACTAAAGTTTGTATGGAGAAACTTATTACCACGCGGGCAAAGCCGCTGGCAGAAGCTAGTAATTTATAATCATAATTAATTTGTTTTTATTTGTTCTGTAAAGATGTTTTGGAGGTAGGCGGAACTGAGAGTAAAGTCCCGCAAACCTCAGTTGAAAAGGGAGGATCCTCCGACCAGACGGGTGTTATGTCTGGTGGGCAACTGCCCGATTGATGATTTCGGGCTGTTCTATATGTTCCAATCGCGCGGAGAACTTTGATTGCGCGATGCAGGATGTAGGGACAATGTTTATATGTGTGACGAGATATACGGTTGTAAGTGTGCACGCATAGTATAGGTGTTTAGAGGCGGCTGCGCCCGCCACGTAAGCTCAGTCGCAATTAAATGTAGTCTATGAGTAGACGTATTACTTTTATTATTTGTATCTCTGATACAGTAGGTGACCTCCACTCTAACCCTCACCTTAATTCTCTAAAGTGGTGACCCCGACGTGATATTAGTTTTTATGTGACGCCATAGATATCGCTACAGTGTTATATGTAACTTGTTTCTGCCATCGGTTTCGCTCGCATGAAAGTCGGTTCCTCCATAACACTGACCTCAGACTAATACCACACTGGACTTGCGGTCGTCAAAGTGCTTTTTTCCCTATATTTTCTGGAACAAGTTTGTAAAATATTCAAGTAAATCACGAGAGCAGTGGTGGCCGAGTGGTAACGGCCCCGACTTACGAGCTGTAGGTCGCGGGCTCAAACCCAGCCAGGCGCATTACTTTGTGTAATTTATTTCATCACCACTGCTCTCAAAACGGTGAAGGAAAACATCGTGAGGAAACCGGCATGTCCTAGAACCAAAAATTCGAAGACATGTGACATCCACCAACCCGCACTGGGCCCGCGTGGTGGATTACGGCCCATCCCCTCTCCTAGAGAGGAGGCCTGAGTCCCAACAGTGGGAACATTATAAGTCACGGAATTACCGAATGCTAACAGAGTGTTCAGGCGTTATCTCTCTTTTTTTTTCGCGTTACGTCTTCGTAAAACATCGCGTTGGATTGCGTTAGATGAACTAACAAGCTTTTAAACCATGCTCTATGTTGACGATGGGCGAGTGGAGAAGGAGCCTCCTAATTTTATATTTTCTTCCACAGAAATCTCTATTCGACGGACTTGAAGAATCGGACGCCAGTCTTGAAGACAAGTTATGTCTGAAGCCTTCACGCAAGCGTTTGGTGCTTCGCCCCAACCAGAAAGCCAACGATAGCCATCACGACTCCGTTGACCACACCAATGATACTGGCAGGTTAGTTCATATGAAAATACTACATTTTGATACAAGTGGACCGAGGCGGAATTCGCCCGAGCCGCAGGTGAGGGTGTTATGGAGCTGAGTGCTTTTTTTTTTAGGTGGGAAATCATCTAATGATATCTCTCGCCCTTGGGTGGTGCGAGAGGGCGTGTCAGACTTTTACTGACTAAAACTCACTCGTTTGTCCCTTCTGTGCTTTGCGTTCGAGGGCCCTGGGGATTCATTTTCATTTAAGCCATGGCCCCAGTAGGCTTCGACCCTGCTGGGCCCCATGGAGCAAGGTGCTTTGATAATCTCGCGTTTGTCCGCTATCTCACCGGGTGGAAAGCGACGATGCGGTCGACGATGGAGCGCGCTTACCTAGAAGTAACCTATTCACTCTTGACTTAAAGATTCCCTGGTTAAAGCCATCAGGAAATACAGATTCCGGCAAGGAGTTCCACTCCTTAGCTGTACGCACAATGAATGTGTTCCCAAGACGTTTTGTGGGATGTCTTCCTGCTTGCTGCAAATGCAGTAATTGTCATTTTTGGTATTTCCTCTTTTTTGCAAAAATGACATCTCAAGGGGCTAAGGTATAAATAAAAATATTATTTTCCTATTTCTTTGGTACCCTTTTAAAATTATGTAACTGAGACTTGTTGTTTAGATATCAAAAAACATGTTTAACGGGTTTATCACCGAACCGCGCCATTTTGCAAGTACTGCATTTGCAATAAACAGGGCAGCACCATGTAGAATAGAATAAAACTTTATTGTACACCAAAATAGTAACAAAAACTTACAAACTAACTTAATCTATGGGTACAATGGCGGTCTCATCGCTAACAGCGATTTCTACCAGACAACCTTAGGATGAACTGTAAGAACTTGACATAAAAAGGGGGTAGACTGCGGTATACTGCAAAATAAATTTTATTAAATTAAAAATATATATAATACTATACATAGATATAAAATTATATTATATAGCTATTATATTTAAAAGACAAAAAACAAACTCATGAATATTATATATATATATACATATTATGTGTTACACAATTTCAAAGAGAGATATAGAGAAAAAAAACAAAAAAATACAAAAAGATGAAAGGACTAGAAAGAAAAAGAAGGGAAAGAACTGAATTTGGATAGTAGCAGAATTAATTGTTGTGAAAGAAAATGATCTTTAACTAAATTGAACGATTTGTCACTAAATTTGGTGGAATGTGAGGGCATTAAAAGTTTCAAATACCGATGGTGCATCGCCTTACGCCTGGTTGTCCGATGATGGAACGGGCGCGGGCGGAATTAGGTTATGCAATTCCGACGCACACTCCCTGATACATGTTAACTGGCTTAATTTTTATGTTTTTATTCGCAGATCTCTAGAAGAACGCCCACAGTCCAACGGGGGTCCACCAACGAGAGAGATGCCTTCGGAACAGCCGAACATTGACGAAGTTGACCGAAGACAAGACGAGTTCGTTTCGCTGAAAAACGCCGGCTCTACCGGGTGGCGTAAGTGACTTATACCATTTTTAAAAATACTTTATTTTTCCTGGTTCCGTACTCAAATGGTGAAAACGCCCTATTACTAAGACTCCGCTGTCCGTCCGTCTGTCACCAGGCTGTATCTCATGAACCGTGATAGCTAGAAAGTTTAAATGTTTACAGATGATGTATTTCTGTCGCCGCTATAATAGCAAATACTAAAAACAGAATGAAATAAATATTTAGGTGGGGCTCCCATACAAGTAATGTGATTTTTTGCCGTTTTTTTTTGCTATGGACGGATCAATTCGTGCGCGAGTCCGTGTGATCAAGCGCGAACCTATCCACAATAAAAAAAAAACTGGGCAAGTGCGAGTCGAACTCGTGCCACTGAGGGTTCCGTACAAACTTATCTACATAGCTTGATTACCGAATTCAGTTACGAAATTTTATCCGAATAGTTTTTTTTTTTTTTTGTAACGAAACAAAATATTAAGGTTTTCAGATTTATTCCTATATCTCTACTATATGATCTTATTTCATGCAAAATTTTAGGATTCTAGGTCAACGGAAGTACGCTATGAATTTTTATTTCCTTGATAGTGTCGAAGCATACGTTTTTTTGCGATATAATCGGCCATATCTTTTTTTTTCTTTAACTTAGAAGTTTAATTTTTTCACAGCTTCAAGGGACTGCAGACCTGAATATATATGGTTTTATTTTCAATGCGATACTTCCACGCGTTCTTGAGATAAAGGGTCTTGACAGACAGACAGCAAAGTGATCCTATAAGGGTTCCGTTTTTTCCTTTTGAGGTACGGAACCTTAAAAAAAGATGACCGTCACACATACGAGTGACAAAGAGTCGCTAAGTTGTCTGAAATCTTGCTTTTTTTTCTTTTGCAGAAGGTGATGTTAGCTCCGGTTCCGACAGACATGTCAGTTGGTAAGTGACCTATTATTTCGATCTATTTCATCATACCTGCTACTTGCTACTTATAAATCTATATATTTACTAGCGGTCCCGGCAGACGTTGTTCTGCCCAAAAGCGGGATTTAGTAAAAAAAAAAAAATTACTTTACTCTACCCTACTCTACCCTACTCTTTTCTTTGCTATAAACCACACGGAGCCCGAGACCTTTCCAACGAATGCAAAACCGTGGAAATCGGTTCGTGCGTTATGGAGTTATAGCGTCAGGAAGGAAAACCCGACTTATTTTTATATAGTAGATATAAAAATGAATAGCTGTTCGTTAGTCTCGCTAAAACACAAAAACGGCTAGATCGATTTGGTTAATTTTGTTCTTAAAATATTCAGTCCAGGAAAGGTTTAAACGGTGAGAAAATATGGAAAAACTTACGAAAAAAAAAATTCGAATACAACGCAATCTCTAATTAAAATGTCATTTTGAAATGAATTACGCTGTTTTGGTAATGCCAGTAGATGGCGTTATCCTTACTATTGGGCGGTACGAAGTTCGCCGGGTCAACTAGTCTATCTTATAATATAAAAATGAATCGCAAAATGTGTTGGTAAGCGCATAACTCAACAACGCCTGGACCAATTTGGCCAATTCTTTTTTTAAAATGTTCGTTGAAGTTCAAGGATGGTTTTTACGGCGAGAAAAAATCGAATAGAGTGAGGTAGAGTAGGGTAGAGTAGCGTAGAGTAGGGTAGAGTAAGGTAGAGTAGGGTAGAGTAAGGTAAATTAGGGTAGAGTAGAGTAGGATAGAGTAGTCAGTTGACGGAAGCGAAGCCGCGGGCAAAAGCTAGTTGTTTATAAATATTCTATTTGTACTTTTTAGAAGTAATATGGTAATGTAAAAAGAAAGAAAACATGCTTATTTGGCACACGATGAACAAACAAGTATTGAGACTTAGTAACTGAGTGGCTGCCGATCCGCCTTCACCGGAATACCCATATCTTACCGAATGATCCAACACAAGCCCCACCATCAGTGAGACATTTGAGTGAGCATGACAAACTCTCAACTGCCATGCTCATTTATGTCAAACAAGTCCAATAATAACCATAAAATCCATCAGGTGAGATGGTGGTCAAACGCGAGCCTATCATTAATAAATAGAAAAAAAAATAGCTCCATGGTACTCACATTTACAAACTTTGAAAAAAATGCTTTTACATTATACAATACTAAATACAATAATAATTAACTACAATAATATTTAGCAAATTAAAAAAAAAACATTAAAGAATAATAATAATAATAATACACAATTGTACACCCAGGTGGTAGTGGAGCTGGACCAGCATTGAGCCAAGCATTTTTATCTTGAATATAATCCTCCAACTTATAATATGCTTGCCTGCATAGTGTGCGTTTAATACAGGATTTAAATTTCGTTTCATTGAGTTCTAATATTTGGTATTTTATTATAACATTTCAAACAGTACCACATAAAAGAGGCGGGCGAGGCCACTGACAGAGACTAGTGTATTAAAAAATAACCAAATTAAAAATATTTTCTTTTACCAGGTTAAGCTCTTCGAAAATGCCGTGGAGCGACAAGGAGAAACCTATTGACGGGGAGCCTACACCGCGTCTGTACCCGAACTTAGGTTAGTATCATACATAATTATCATCCTCATTTCAGCTGCAAGACGTCCACTGTTGGCCACACAGGCCTCCCCAAGTGTCGCCACAACGAACGGTCCTGCGTCCCTCGCCATGTCATCGGTCCACCTTGTGGTCGCCACTCCAGAACCTTTCGTCCCCATAGACCATCAGTTCTGTGAGCAATATGCCCTGCCTACTGCCACTTAAGTTTGATGGTTCTTCTGGCTATGTTGGTAACCATGGATCTCTTGCGCATATTTTCATTTCTGCCCCCCCTAGCCAAGTTACAACCGTGGCCGACTCGAGGCGATCAACGAAAAGATAATCGAAACGAAACGGTTGTAACTTAGCTAGTGGGCCTGAGTTGAAGAAAACATGTCACATATATCACGTCTGAAGATCACGAAGGAATGGTTGACGGTGTGTTATACTGGGCACGCCACAATCGCGGTGGTAAAGTCCTTTCTTTTAGGAGTAACGGGAAATTCGTCACAACGTCCTCACCTTCCGCATGACGCAGGTCTATGGTATGTTTGGGAGGTTCCTGCGCCTGATTCGCGCGGCAGAAATGCCTTGGTGTCACCATTTTGTGGAACCGGAGGACACGGTGGAGGTGTGACCCGCTTGGGTGGAGCGCTGCCGTATATCCTCGTAGGGGCGATTGGCGACAGAGACCTCTCGTTCTGCGCCCTTATACACAGGCCATGCTCTACATCGAGGGCGAATGGGATGCGCCTGCATCATTCTACGAAGC
Source organism: Mythimna pallens (assembly GCA_961205895.1). NCBI lineage: Eukaryota > Metazoa > Arthropoda > Insecta > Lepidoptera > Noctuidae > Mythimna > Mythimna pallens. The sequence continues at coordinate 9,924,595 of OY540851.1, read as the reverse complement.
AGTAATGCTAGCGAAGGTAAGGGAACGGACATACTCACGCCCCAGCTACCGAAACGCAAGCGGACGGCGAGCAATGTAAAGATGTGCGTCTTTTTTTTTACCACTATCACACTACACCGTCTAGTCTCAAGCTAAGCAGAGCTTGTGTTATGAGTACTAGACAACTGATAAACATACTTATATATTTCTAAACACATACATATTATAGATAAATTACACCCAGACACAGAACAAATGATCGTGCTCATCACACAAACATTTGTCCTGGGTGGGAATCGAACCCACGACCTGCGACATAGCAGTCAGGGCCACTGATCAACTAGACCAACAGGCCAGTCTCAATCTTTAAATGTAACTAATTTACTCTATTTCAGAAAAAGACATTCAAACTCAAGTATCCGAGCGACGCGCCAGTTGGCTCACCACGAAACCACTCCGTCCTCCGCTGAAGAACCCTGAATCTGCGGAGAACTCAGTCAGGGAGCTGGCCGTCAGATCTGACCGTTCTCATGATAAAGAGAATATTGATACGCTATCGAGTAAGTACTGTAGGGGCTGGAGACGCAAATGAAAAGCTACTTGTTGCCTTTAGAGTATTATTTAGTATTTAGCACTTTCATTATCGCTGTGGTCGCTTACAATGGGCCTCATCAGAAGACTTAAAGTCACCCAAAGGGCAATGGAAAGGGCTATGCTCGGAGTTTCCTTGCGTGATCGAATCAGGAATGAGGATATCCGCAAGAGAACCAAGGTTACCGACATAGCACGAAGAATCGCCAAACTAAAGTGGCAATGGGCAGGGCACATTGCTCGCAGAACAGATGGCCGTTGGGGCCGAAAGGTTCTGGAATGGCGGCCATGTACCGGAAGACGTAGCGTTGGAAGGCCTCCTACAAGGTGGACCGATGACTTGGTAACGGTTGCGGGAGTCCGATGGATGCGAGATGCACAGGACCGTTCATTGTGGCGACACTTGGGGGAGGCCTATGTACAGCATTGGACGTCTTTCGGCTGAAATGATGATGATGATGATGACTTTCATTATATGTTTTTCTATATAAAATATATCGTCCTGACATTATATATTGATTGACATCAATCATAACTAAACTTTTTATAACTTAAAGGCCAGTTAGCAAGTTAATAATAAGTGCGACCTACTTAGTTGTCACAGTACCTCTATTTTTTTTCTTTTTAGTGTTCCGTACTTTAAAAGGAAAAAACTGATCCCTTATGGGATCATTTTGTTGTCCGTCTGTCTGTCAAGACCCTTTATCTCGGGAACGCGTGACGGTATCGAGTTGAAATTAAAACCATATACTCCAAGTATGCGGTCCCTTGAAGTTGTGAAAAGATCAAACTTCTGAGTTAACGAGAAAAAAATATATTTCGGTTTATGTCGTAAAAAAACAAATCTCTAATTTGTAATCAAATTTCTAAGTTGAAGGATAAAAAAGATACGGTCATCTTTGTCGCAGAAAACGTATATTTCGACACTCTCAAGGGAATCAAAATTCATAGGGTACTTCCCGTTGACCCAGAATCCTGAAATTTGGCATGAAGCAAGGTCTTATAGGAATAAATCTGAAAACTGTAAATCTCGTCCAAAAGAAAAAAAAATGAGATTCGGAAAAATCTTCAAGGCTCAATTCGGGAATTCAACTGTTTACTCATGTAAATTTGTACGGAACCCTCAGTGCGCGAGTCCGACTCACACTTGCCTGGATTTTTCTCTCAGAGAGGGCAAAAGTAGCCTGGTTAATCGAGTCAAAATCATATCACATGGACGGATTTGTCCTACGAGTGTTTTCGTGTCGTATTCGCCTGGGCCAGCTCTTCAATCCCCATAGGTGACAGAAGAGATGACGAGATGGAGTATTTGGTCGTGGATGTGCGACCCTGGCGAAATAAACGCGAGTGTTTTTCGTATTTATCCGATGTAGGTAGTTAATAGGTTAATATGTATGAGAGGAATGTGTAGACCAGTCTACATCGTACCCATCATCATCATCATCATCTTCCTGCCCTTGTCCCGTGTTATTGGAGTCGGCGCAACATGTTTTTTTCTTCCATTCTGTCCTGTCACTCGTCATGCTATCACTAACTTCCTTTTCTTTCATATCACTCTTCACACAATCCATCCATCTTTTCTTTGGTCTCTCTCTCCCTCTCCATCCTCCTTCCCTCTCCCTCTCCTCCTCCAGTCTACATCGTACCCAAAAGCACAAAAAAACGATTGATATAGAAAGTAATCTATAAATCCACGGATGCCCCTCAAGTTGAAGTCGACAAGTCCGTGATAAGGCCTGTCATACTGTATGGATCAGAATGTTGGGCTGTGAAAAAGACGGATGAAAAATGATTGCACGTAGCGGAGATGAGAATGTTAAGATGGATGTGTGGTGTGACGAGAATGGATAAAGTGAGAAATGAGTATATTAGGGGAAGTTTGAAAGTGGCGCCAGTGACTGAAAAGTTGAAAGGGAATCGTTTATCTTTGGTATGGTCATGTGAAGAGGAGGGATGAAGCGCATGTTGCTAAAAGAGTTATGAATTTACATGTGAATGGATGGAGAGGGAGAGGGAGGCCAAAGAAAAGATGGATGGATTGTGTGAGAAGTGATATGAAAGAAAAGGAAGTTAGTGATAGCATGACGAGTGACAGGACAGAATGGAAGAAAAAAACGTGTTGTGCCGACCCTAAATAAAACGGGACAAGGGCAAAAAGATGATGATATGAATCAGTGGAGCCTACAGTGTTCTCACATTCACATTGTAGCTGGAGTTCCCAAAAAATCACCGTTCTCTCCTGACTCCTCATTCCTTCCCTCCCTGCTAGTGAGCTCGCTGTGCCCGGGCGGCGGCGACCGCCTGCAGTTCTGCCGCCACCGCTGGGGCGAGCAGGCGGGCTGTTCCCGCTGTGAGAAGATAGCGCATCAGATCGGCGGACTATACGGTTATTGATTGTTGAATTTTGTAGAAACTGATCGTCATTAGGGAATGTGCATACAATTTTAATGGGATATTTTTAACTTTGCATAAAAATTTTAATTTCTTCACTAAAAATACTCATTGTACACCAAAAATTAATAGACTTTTTCAATTATTAAAGGACGACTCGGTCAGGTTAGGTTAGAAGGGGATGGCGGGGTCTATGTTCGCTTGCTTCGCTCACTCACTAGAACCCGCCATCCCCTTCTGGCTCAACAATTGCAAAACTTTGGTTTCGTATTATATTTGTTTGGTAGATCTAAGCTAGCCATAAAAACTCTTTGACAGTCATAAACAAGCTGGCACCAGTCTCCCCAAGGGGTATCCAGTTATCCGGTTCCTAGGTTTTGAAGGCGCGTCTATATAAAATATATGAAAAAGTATGTTAATTCGCTGTCGCTACGACCAGGGCTGAGGTCGGTGGCCCGTCTGCGCCAAGCCTTACTACATAGCTGAGCCGTGAGAGTGACGGCTGATCACAATAAACCATTAAAATACGTACGGCGAGTATCCACCCTTACGTTGTTGAAACTTCAACGGTCCGGACTAAGCGTTTCGCTTCGTCGTTTATACCGCGTACATCGAAGGACTGGAACAATTTGCCTGTTGCGGTCTTCCCGTCCATCTATAATTTAGGTGCCTTCAAGGCTAGAGTGAATAAATAGGCTCTTAATAAACTAGTGCGCCTCACCATCAATGATTGCATCACTGCTTACCATCAGGTGGGATCGCAGTCAAGCTCTAGTCTATATCAATTTATTTCATTGACTGGCCTGTTGGTCTAGTGGTTAGTGGCCCTGACTGCTATGCCGGAGGTCGTGGGTTCGATTCCCACCCCGGACAAATGTTTGTGTTATGAGCATGATCAATCATTCTGTGTCTGGGTGTAATTTATAATATATATGTATTTAGAAATATATAAGTATGTTTATCAGTTGTCTAGTACTCATAACACAAGCTCTGCTTAGCTTGGGACTAGACGGCGTTGTGTGATAGTTGTGGAATATTATATTATATATTATTTGTCCAACAGTGTCTGAGGAAGAAAACGTAGCTCCCCGCGAGCTGCCACCCCATCCAACCGGGGTTAAGCTCACCCGTCCAGGGTACTACACCATTCCCAGTTTGGATGAAATGATTGGTAAGTAGATCTTCATTACTTGACTTGTATTTGATGTTAATGGAGGATGATTCAGCCTTTTAATGTTCCCACTGCTGGGACTCAGGCCTCCTCTCTAGGAGAGGGAATGGGCCGTAATCCAACACGAAGGCTCATTGTAGGTTGGTGGATGTCACATGTCTTAAAATTTTTGGTTCTAGGACATGTCGGTTTCCTCACGATGTTTTCCTTCACCGTTTTGAGAGCAGTGGTGATGAAATTACACAAAGTAATCCGCCTGGCTGAGTTTGAACCCGCGACCTACAAGTCGTAAGTCGGGGCCGTTACCACTCGGCCACCACTGCTCACTCGGAGGCGTTTTGCGCTAATCACGCATACAAGCATACTCAAAAATACTCTTTCCGACTGTTTTTAAATGAATTTGTATAGTTACAAGTTATATATTTTTTTATTCAGTGAAATTTACGTGATAGGTAATATAGTAAGTCAAAGCAATTATAACCAAAAGAGAGTGTTTGGCCTTTTTTTCGTCGTTTTTTTTTTTATTCAATATTTTTTTCGCTTTAGCAAAAATAGATTCTAACCAACGACCTTACAGCCACTAGACGCCTCATGCTTGAACTAGCGCTCCAAAACAATTCTGTCAACTAGACGGGGAGCGGGGTACCACGTTCTGATTGGTACAGGGGAGTGGGGTACTGCGTTCTAATTGGTCGAGATATCAGATCTATAATCATAATAATAATAATAACAACTATTTTTTATATTTTTAAATGTTTTTTTTTATATGTTTTTTAAAGAAATATTTGAAAATGTAAAAGATATGTATAAAAAATAAATAAATATAATAATAATAATAATAATTTATTTATTTGCTAGAATGTAGGTGTACAAAGTAGTATGATCTTAATTTTAGTTAGGCCCATTTACATTCTACCATAACTTGTGGTGTGCAAATATTAATACAGTGCAAATATAATCATTAATTTAAAATGTCATAATAATGTGACATCATAGGTTACCAATACCTGCTATCACTATAATGTAATTAAATGGTCCATGCACATTGATAAAATGTCAAAATAATAAAAATCAAAGTCACCAATATCTACTATCACTATCAAATGTCAAATTCTATATAATAATTTTAATGTCCATGAATATTATAAAATGTCAAAAATATGATAATAGTAATTGTCAACTTAAAAATAAAATGAAAGTATTTATTGAACTTCATATGAATTTAAAATGTCAGAAACAAAAAATGTAAAATATTAAATGTCGGTTTAAAAATAGAATAAAAATGTAAATAGAACCAAAATTGCCATTACTTTCCTACTTTGCGTTCGTTAAATGACATATATTCATTGACACTGTAAAAACATTTTTGCGTCAGCCATTGAATCAACTTTTTTTTGAACATAGGAAAAGGTAGTTCTTTTAAGGCATTTGGTAATTTATTGTAAACCTTAATAGCCATTATAAACGAATTTCTTTTGAATAAATCAAGCTTAGATTGTGGCAAGCAGAGCCTATGTTTATCTCTAGAGGTAACATTCCTTTTAGTTACATCTCTATGTTTAATAAAATATTCTGGATGTTGTCGTACAAATAGACATAATTCTTTGACATACATGCATGCTAATGGTAATATATTGTATTTTTTAAACAGTGGTTTACAGCTATCCATATAACCAGCTCCACAGATTGCACGCACACATTTTTTTTGTACTATAAATGCTTTAGTGATATCCACCGAGTTACCCCACAATAAGAGACCGTATGAGAGTACGGACGAAACATAACCGTGATATGCGCAAAAAGCCGCTTCAGTTGAAACTGTTGCTCTTAATCTTCTTAATGCATAGATAAATCTGTCCAGTTTGTCACAAACATAGTCGACATGCTTTTTCCAATCGCAGTTTTGATCTAGTTGTATGCCCAGAAATGCAGTACTTACTACTTGTTCGATAGTAGTGTCATTATATTTAATATTTAGCGTTAACGGGTTTCTCCTATATGTTTGAAATTGGATCATTTTCGTTTTCTCCATATTAATTTGCAGGTTATTGGTGTTCAACCAGTGTATTATATTTTTGACAGCTTCATTTATTTCATGCTCGTAGGTGTCTACTCTTTCACCTTTCACAACAATCATATGTGTTGACAGATAGATGTGTTGTGCGTCGCCTGTTATTAGACGTCTAGTGACTGTGAGGTCGTTGATTCTAACCAATGGAATAAAAAAGCTGTGACCATGTAGTGGTTAATGAAGCACGTGGGACTTAGCTAATGTGATGGAACTCGCGGAACAAGACTCTTCTATTATCATGTTAATGAAATTTATAATAATTACTAGATGAAGTACTGTATAATAAAACGATTTCTTTCATTTTTTACTGGTGAATACGCCTTTACTTTACAGTAGCTCTGATAACGTCACTATCTTCTTGACGCGAATAGACTATAATAAATGATCTCTCTTTTCTCAGGCTACATGCGTCCGGACGGGTCGTGTGTCGTCCCTCACCTTACGATCGGACGCAAGAATTACGGCAACGTGTACTATGATTGCGAGATCGATGTTGCCGGCATGGATTTGGATAGTTTGGGTAAGCATAACGATAAATAATTTAAAAAAAAACTCGTCAATAAAAAAAAAAATAATTGTGAAAACTGTGTCAAAATTGGTTGAAAAGCAATCAAGATATAACAATTCGTTGATGATAAAGATGTTTTAATTTTTTTTTTTTTTAATATATATAAAAAAATTGCATACATATTCCTTAGTTTTTTGGCAGTTTAAAGTAGATGAGGCCGGTGTTTCTTAGCTGAGAAGAAACACCGAAACAAATTCAGAAGTCAGTCTCTTTTAAAGTCCATACAGCTAACATGTGATGGTCAAATCATATGAGAACCATGCAGATTAGTGTCTGAGATGATCTTTTGAGGAAAAAATGGCAGAACTTCTAATGATGTTTAGATAATGCGAATGGGAATCCACATTTGCAGAAGCATTTATTGCCAAACAAGCTTGTCTTCAACGTAGTCTTTAATCATGCATCGACCCTGTTGAACCTCTACAGTTTTGCTAACATCTCTTTGAGGCGCGCGTGGAACACAGACCCGGGCCTGGTCAGTCTGACGACGAGCCACCCGTTACTCACCGTTATCATGCAACAACAATTTGCACCAGAGTGTGGTACACTTTGCGCCTTCGACGACTCGGGCTCGTCGTCCGCAAGCACAGCTGGCCTTGCCCAGCTGTGACTCCTGATGCTCGGAGTCCACAGGACTTGGGGAGACCCCAGGCCATTTAATAAGTTTTTAAAACTATCTCATTATTTTTCTGCCCTTGTTGGCGCAACACGGTTTTTTCTTCCATTCTGTCGTGTCACCCGTGACACTATCACTAACTCCCTTTTCTTTCATATCACTTTTCACACAATCCATCCTTGTTTTCTTTGGCCTCCCTCTCCCTCTCCATCCATCCATAAACAACTTAAAACTAACTAAACTCTTTTTTTCAGTTCATTTCCTCAACAAAGAAGTGATAGTATACCCTGAAGAGTCAGTGAAGCCTCCTCTAGGTGAGGGTCTGAACAGGCGCGCCTACGTCACGCTGGACAGAGTGTGGCCGCGGGACAAGAGCGAGAAGAGAGCCATCACCGAACCAGAGAGGTGAGTTAAGTCGTCATCTAGACGCCTTGAAATAATAATAATATTCCAGAACTTTAACACAACGACATCTAGTACCAAACTAAGCAGAGCTTGTACTCATCATCTTCCTGCCCTTGTCCCCTGTTATTTGAGGTCGGCGCAACATGTTTTCTTCTTCCATTCTGCCCTGTCACTCGTCATGCTATCACTAACTTCCTTTTCTTTCATATCACTCTTCACACAATCCATCCATCTTTTCTCAAGCAGAGCTTGTACTATGGGTTACTAAACAACTGATATTCATACTTATAAATTTCTAAATACATATATAGAGTGACTGGCAATTAGTGTACGATACTTAAAGACGTGATTGTGCTCATGATAACAAACAATTTTTACTATGGGAGCAAAGCCGAAATCGCGAAAAAATATCAGCCTTCAGTACATTAGGCAAACATAAATAATAATAATAATAATAATATTCCACAACTATCACACAACGCCGTCTAGTCCCAAGCTAAGCAGAGCTTGTGTTATGGGTACTAGACAACTGATAAACATACTTATATATTTCTAAATACATACATATATACATAAATTACACCCAGACACAGAACAAATGATCGTGCTCATCACACAAACATTTGTCCTGGGTGGGAATCGAACCCACGACCTCCGGCATAGCAGTCAGGGCCGCTAACCACTAGACCAACAGGCCAGTCAATAAATAAAAATAAATGTTCTGAACAGCAGATTTTTTTTCGCGATTTCAGGTTTGTTCCCATAGTAAAAGTTGATAAATTAGCTTCGCCCACGTGAATTCGATATCTCCATACAAAATTATTACACATACGATGTACTTAGTAAAAATCGGATTTGCTATTATGTGATTGAGATCCTCATTGCCCAACTTAAGTGGCAGTGGGCAAGGCTTATTGCTCGCAGAACAGATGATCGATGGGGACGAAATGTTCTGGAGTGACGACCACGTACCGAACAGCGTTGGCGCGGCCTCCCACAACATGGACCGATGACCTGGTGAGGGTCACGAGAATCCGATGGATGCGAGACGCACATTAACGGGCGTTATAGCGACACTTGGGAGGACCTATGTCCTACGGTGGACGTCATTCGTCTGAAATGATAATATTCACACAACGCCGTCCAGTCCCAAGCTAAGCAGAGCTTGTGTCATGAGTACTAGACAACTGATAAACATACTTATATATTTCTAAATACATACATATTAGAGATAAATTACAGTCAGACACAGAACAAATGATTGTGCTCATCACACAAACATTTGTCCTGGGTGGGAATCGAACCCACGACCTCCGGCATAGCAGTCAGGGCTATTAACCACTAGACCAACAGGCCAGTCAAATTAATTAGTCATTAGTCATGTATTCAATAACAAGAAGCTTGTATCTGAATTACATAAAAAAACATAAAACATACAACAACACACACACACACATACATATTACATTAATAAAATAAAAACCCTAATAGCCGCTCTGTTGCATTTTGTCTGCATATAGTCGGCCTTATCATGTTCCCACTGTTGGGACTCAGGCCTCCTCTCTAGGAGAGGGTAATCCACCACGCGGGCCCAGTGCGGATTGGTGGATGTCACATTTCTTCGAATTTTTGGTTCTAGGACATGCCGGTTTCCTCACGATGTTTTCCTTCACCGTTTTGAGAGCAGTGGTGATGAAATAAATTACAAAAAGAAATGCGCCTGGCTGGGTTTGAACCCGCGACCTACAATTTTGTCTGTAGATTATCGTAAATGAGAATCGTGATTTGTTCACAGGCTCCTCAAAATGGAATATGAGAGCAAACTGCGTCGCGTTTGTGACAAGCACAACACTAAGTTCATCGAGTACCGTCCCCAGACAGGTAGCTGGGTGTTCCGGGTGGAACACTTCAGTAAATACGGCCTGACTGACTCTGATGAGGAGGACGACCCTCAGAGGCAGCTCGTCACGAACGCGCTGCAGACTAGCGCACCCCCTGGTAAGTACATACTCCTATGGTGTCAAGGCCAAGGGCCCTGATACGAAAGGAAACAAAGAAACAGGAGTGGGTTTTTAGTCAGTAAAAGTCTGACACTATCTCCAGTTCCGCCCAAGAGCGGGGGATGTCATTAGATAATTTTCCCACCAAAAAAAAAACGCCTATGAGGTACAATGTTTAATATTCCTCATTTTTCCTTTTGAGATTTAATGATCTGGCTACTGAGGCCTTTGAGTCAAGTTTTTAGTTTTCAATACAGGTATATTTAAATAAAATCTATTGTATTACAAAGCAGAGATGTAAAACATTGTAAAGTTTTTAGCTGTGTGTATTTGGTAGCAAATATCGCATTTTTTACTCATAAAAAGACCGAACTCAAAAGGGGGGTGATTGAATTTGAAAACACACGTTTCAAAAATAAGGTTCAATTTTCGATACCCTATTTTTTGAGTTACGTCTTTTTTTGAGTAAGCGTGGTCGGGTCAGCTTTCTCGGCAAGTTTCGCTTTGGTAGTCAATAAAATTCTAAACTCCACTTTAGCGACATCACACCTGTTTTCAATAATTCCACATATTGAGCAGTTGCGTAGACAGTTAAGGGGATGCAACTCGACATACATTTTTACTGTTTTTCATACAGCCGCTCTTACGCGATAATGATGTTATTACACATTTTTCATTAGATATTTTTGGAAACTCAGTATCCTGTGGATATTATCTAGGCTTCTATTGAAATCAATTTATAAATTTGTGTAAAAAATCTCTGAAAATCTGCTATTTTGCAGAAACTTTAACACTTCATAATTTAGTCAAAAAAAAAAGTACAACATTCACCCAGTTGTGGGTTAAGCTCGCCTATGTACATCAACTGTCATATTTTATTGTTTATATAAAATTATGTGTACAATAAAGAATACAATAATAATAATAATAATAACAATAGAAGTCTTGCAAATTTAATTTAGATTCTGAATGACGGCAATTGTTTTCAAAAACTTGTAAGGGTTTAAAGAAAACACGTATTTCCTGGAACAAGTTTTAATTTTAAATCACGGAATTACCGAATGGTAACAGAGTTCATATGCGTTATCTCTCTTTTTTCGCGTTGCCTCTTCATCAGACATCGCGTTGGATTGCGTTAGATGAAGCAACAAGCTTTTAACCATGCTCGATGTTGACGATTGGCGAGTGGAAAAGACATAATATTACACCGATTTTACATTAAAATTTTTACTAGGAATCACGCTTACCGAGAAGTAACCTATTCACTCGTGACTTAAAATGATAGTGATCCCTCTCCGTACACAGCGTCCAAACTTCCCGTACCACCGCCAACAGTTGGTCTCGGAGGCTTGGGGGGACCCTCGGCGCCTCTAGTGGCTGAAGACAACTTGTTCGCGATGCAGCAGACTTCACTGAACCTCCTCAATGGAGCTGCTAAAGGTATGTAGTTTATTATTGTCATTTTTTCTTTGAGAAATTATCAAATTATACTTTCCGTCCTGAGTGCAGTGAGGGGGCGTGTCACCCGTGTTCTTTCTATTGCCTTCTGCGGTTCAGGGTTGCGGTAACTCGTTCGAAATCTTTCTGGTGTCGGCCCTATCTGGCCCTGTCAATTTTACGGACATCTCTTTGAAGCGGACGGCGAGATACCCATGACTCGCCGTCGGGAATGACCCCGAACAATGCCCGGGTAGTCTAATCGTGATGCTTGTCTCCGCGTCACGGTTTCAGCGACCTCCTTTTCTAGCATAACTGTTTCGCAGAAGGAGACCACCTCCCATTTTTCCTCACTCCGTACCATTGCCTGAACCAAGGTACTTCTTCCGCTCTGCTAGGGTAGCGAGATAGTTCAAAATAGTTACCTTGTCTCTAGAATGCAAAGGGCAACTGAAAGAACACGACTGGGTTTTAGTCAATAAAAGTCTGATACGCCCTCTTGCTCCATCCACAGCAGAACTTCCTTGATGATTTCGAAAACTTAATTTAAAAAAAAGTTAGTCACAGGCCCTTTATTTTTTTTTTTATTTTAACGAAAAAATATATTGTTTTTAGCTGCATCACATGCATGGGTTTTATAGCGTTTTAGATTAATTATATTATAGAAAAGTCTGACATGGCACGAAGAATCGCCAAACTTAAATGGCAATGGGCAGGGCACATTGTTCGCAGAACGGATGGCCGCTGGGGCCGAAAGGTTCTAGAATGGCGACCACGTATCGGAAGACGTAGCGTTGGCGCCGCGGCCTCCTACAAGGTGGGCCGATGACCTAGTAACGGTTGCGGGAATCCGATGGATGCGAGACGCACATTACCGTTCATTGTGGCGACACTTGGGGGAGGCCTATGTCTAACAGTGGCCGTCTTTCGGCTGAAATGATGATGATGATGATATAATAAAGTCAAGATATCGTACTAATTTGAACAGTTTGATTCCCCCCAACCCAACAGGCAACGATTCGACGACGTACAGATTTAACCCGACTTACGAACCCCATCTCGGGGTACAATATACCCTAACTGGAGTACCACATACCCAAACAAGGGTACCGCATACCCATAGTGGGGTGCAAAACGACCCCAAAATGCCGTCAGCGCCGTACAACGAAGAATATGTTCTACAAAAGAAAGTAGCCAAAGCTATGCTCTGTACCAACATGTGTTTAATTACTGTAGTTCTAATAGTAGTTTTAGTTTCATTCGCTTTTGTGTTTTTGTTTTTTATGTATTTTAAATAGTAATTAGACTGTCCTGTTAGTCTAGTGGTTAGTGGCCCTGACTGCTATGCCGGAGGTCGTGGGTTCGATTCCCACCCAGAACAAATGTTTGTGTGATGAGCACAATCATTTGTTTTGTGTCTGGGTGTAATTTATCAATAATATGTATGTATTTAGAAATATATAAGTATCTTCATCAGTTGTCTAGTACTCATAACACAAGCTCTGCTTAGCTTGGGACTAGACGGCGTTGAGTGAATAAAAAAAAAACTACGCAAGCTTTGTACTTAGTTTATTATATAAAAAATTGTAAAGCATATTCTTAGCATAGCATTGCATAGTCGGCCTTATAATGTTCCCACTGTTGGGACTCAGGCCTCCTCTCTAGGAGACGGAATGTGCCGTAATCCACCACGCGGGCCCAGTGCGAGTTGGTGGATGTCACATGTCTTTTTTAGTATTTAAATAAATACTCTTTTACTTACCATAATCTTATTCCAATGTTATTTAAAAAAGTAAATATTAGTATATTTGTGAATGTTGACAATAATTAGTAAAACACTTAACTAATTAAAATTATATATACACTAAAGGCTACTCCTAACTAAAATATGGCGTCATAAAACTCCTCCGCATCGCTTCCGACCGGAAGTGTGCCCAAAAGGCTGGCGGCATTGCCACGTTGTATGGCAATGCTTAATCTCTGACCGAGGTAAAAGCCAGCCCTTTGGTCACGCGAAAAAAAAAACTGATTGTATATCTATTTGTACTGTAAAGTTATGTAAGGGTATTTCGAAACCTTGTTGAATAACTAGTAAAATAATTTAAAAAATATTATTAAAATAAATCTGTAGAAGTGAAAATTCTGTACATTAAAATATCAAAAAAATAAATGGGAGGGCGTGTTACTAGACCGACACCGAACCCAAAAATGTGATTATAAAAATTTTTGTCTGTCAGTTTGTTTGTTCAGGCATCACGCAAAACTACCGGTTCGATTACGATGAAACTTGGTATAATTATTTTTTAATATTTTGGGCACCACACTGGGTACTTTTTATCCCAGAGAAGTATATACAATAAAAAACAGACTTAATTTTGCGGTTCGATCCCTAGACCCGATTACTGTACTAACCGTAAATAATAAGTTTGTCGTAGGTTACGTCACCCGCAGTGGAGTTCACTAAGGGGCGCTGCACACGTCTAAGATACTATAATTCGGTCAATAAGTTTAGTTAAAAGGTAATTAATGCATTCATTGACTATTAGGCGGTACGAAGTTCGCCGGGTCAGTTAGTTTAAAATATAATCTGTCAAATTTCTAAGGGCATTAGTTTAGTAAAGATATTATACAGAAGTACATATTATATTTTATTATAAGATTATATTGTTATTCTTATCCATCTAATCTTTAATATTACTAGAAGTTAACCTTTGTATTGAGATTACAAATAAATTTCCAATATTACAAAGAACGAAATATATAAAATCATTGAAGAATATCCTACTGTCAATATCCCTCCCCATATATATATTTTTTTAGCTTATAAAGAACTACACCTAAAGATTCAGATTCAAGATTCAAAAGAATTTATTTCAAATAAACCATTTATAGGCACTTTTGAAATGTCAGAAAAAATGACGCTAATTGCACATTCCAAAGCGTAGATCTCTATGGAGAAGAATGTGCAAGAAACTCCATTGACACTCTTTTCAATCATGTTTTGCAATTACAAATATCTCTGTTACATGTTTCTTGTCGCTATCATGTGAGAACAATGTCAGTAAAGTACAAATAAAAACTAGATAGTAATGGAACTGCTAACGGCACACGATGGACATCTCACCCCATACCAGGCCTGGCGCACTCCACACTGTAGGTATAGAAATATGCCTACGCCGCGCGGCCTTTCTCTCAAGGCTAAATTCGATAGTGTCACACGTGTGTTCTATTTGCCGCTTGATCCGCGCTAACAAATATTATTTTCGAATTCTTTATTGAATACCGAAGACTTAGTCACCCAAAGGGCAATAGAAAGGGCTATGCTCGGAGTTTCCTTGCGTGATCGAATCAGGAATGAGGATATCCGCAGGAGAACCAAGGTTACCGACATAGCACGAAGAATCACCAAACTAAAGTGGCAATCTCTACGGGCAAAATCTCACTTAAATGAGATGACTTTTTAAAAATACGTTTTAAAGTATGGATAGAAGTAAATAGGTAGAAATCAATTAGGTACCTATTTTCTACATAATTTTAGAACAGCTGATTATATTTTATGTAATAAAACGTAAGTAACTATTTCACATTTTTCAAAAACACACAACTCCTTACCCTATAGCAAGAGCTGCCTGTTCAAAGGCGCATAACTGGCATAATAAAAGAGATTTTCAGAGCGTGGACTTAAGGTGCATTTTGATTCGTTACGAGCGCGACAGGGACTTGTAGGCAAATATATTGAAGGTCACGTCCGTGCCGTGCAATGTATTATGAACATTAGGAGCGTTGTTATTAGGGTTATATTCGCATGTTTTCTTTCGAAGAGTAAAATTTCTGTACTTGTACTATTACTTATTCTGTGCCCATACGCACAAAACGTTTTGAGAACACATACATTGTGCGTACAGCTAAGGAGTGGAATTCCCAACTGGAGTCTGTGTTTCCTGATAGCCTTTAAGTCAAGAGTGTAAAATAAAGTAATATAAATAGGTTACTCCTAGGCAAGCGTGCTCCATCGTCGACCACTTCATCGTTTAGCCATTTGAGCGTAAAAGAGTGACAAATATACACAGATCACACACATTAATACATACTTCCGCCTTTATTTATATAAATGTTATCATAATAATATTTCACAACTAACACACAACGCCGCCTAGTCCCAAGCTAAGCAGAGTTTGTGTTATGGGTACTAGACAACTGATAAACATACTTACATATTTTTAAATACATACATATAAGTATGGATATATTACACCCAGACACAGAACAAATGATCGTGCTCACCACACAAACATTTGTCCTGGGTGGGAATTGAACCCACGACCTCCGGCATAGCAGTCAGGGGCACTAACCACTAGACCAACAGGCCAGTCATATTATTTATTATATAATGTTATACAAGCGATAATACACGTCAATCAATATATATATATATAAAAGCGAAATACCACTCACGGATTAATCACGAAATCTCAGAAACTATAACATCTACAAACTTAAAATTTCCCAGGTAGGTTCCTTATAGGGTGTAGACATCCACTAAGAATGGATTTTCCCGAAATTCACCTCCTAAGGGGATGAAACGGGGGCCAAAGTTTTTATGGAGAAAGCTAGCAGAAGCTTGTTGAACAAAATTTTGCGATAGACACAGCATGTATAAAACATCTTCACAACTAAAAATAAATTACAATATATATAAAATAGGTTTTCTGCTCTCAAAACGGTGAAGGAAAACCTCGTGAGGAAACCGGCATGTCCTAGAACCAAAAATTCGAAGACATGTGACATCCACCAACCCGCACTGGGCCCGCGTGGTGGATTACGGCCCATTCCCTCTCCTAGAGAGGAGGCCTGAGTCCCAACAGTGGGAACATTAAAAGGCCGACTATATTATGCTATGCTAGTTTTTTAAAAACACTTTTACCCGTTAATTTTCTTGTCAATTTAAACTAGATGAGGCCGGTGTTTCCTAGTTGACTGCTCTGAGAAGAAACACCGAAACAAACTCAAGGGTCAAAGTCTCTTTTAAAGTCCATACAGTAAATATGTAATGGACAAATCATATGAAAACCATGAAGATTGGAGTCAGAGATCAGAAGTCAGGAAACAACTTAGCTCTTAGTCCTCACTTAGTACTTCATGCATACGGTAAAAGTGTTACCCGCTTGGGCGATCTACCGCCGCGGCGACCTCTCGCGCCGGGCCCTGGTTAAGGCCATAGTCCGGAGCGAGAGGGAATGAGACACCTCCGCGTACGAAGCAGTAATGCTATCGAAGGAGGTGGCCTTATGCGTAAGGGACGTTCGGTAACCGTCCGGGCCGAACCTAAGTCGTCATAGGCTTGTAATGTTTCACGCGCTCCTCAAAGAGAAGAGAAGAGAGATGCCAGTAAAATCGTAGGGGCCCAGCAGTGCCGATATCCGCTAGGACCACGATGAACTTTTGAAAAGGAAACCTTAACCTTGGAAAGTTCTAGCTAGGACCACTAGAATGCATAGCGTAACTGAAGGATACTAGGTGTGTGTGTGTTTAGTCAGTAAAAGTCTGTCCACAACCACTTTTTTAAAAGAGTAACCATGGAGTTTCTCGCCGGTTTTTCTCCATAGGAAACGACCAATTTGGAACCGTGCACTAGCTTCTGACGTTTTATAAGTGCCCATGTAGGCCTATTTGATATAAAAATAAAATATTTTGATTTGATTGATTTCATTTTTGATAGACCGGGAGAAGATGGGATTGGATGGATTACCACACACCTCAAACAAAAGGGGGCATTATTATTTAAAATTACGTAAATAATAATAATACATAGGTTTTTGTTTGACTAAGGTTTCCTATCCATCACGGACGCGTAGCTTACCTTTGAAATACTAAATAATGAAACTGTCGACGAAGCGGCAACGACACGACTAGGGTATCCGATCCCGCATCAAAATCGCGATTCTGCATGCCTGCGGGATTGCAGTCAGCAATCCCGCGGGATTTGCAGGATTCGGATTTTTAATATCTTTTTTGTTTTAAGTAGTAATAATGATAACAACCGCATACCTGAGTATATGGTTTTAATTTCAACTCGATACCTCCACGCGTTCCGGAGATAAATAATCTTGAGAGACAGATAGACGGACAAAAAGCGATCCTATAAGGGTTCCCTTTTTTCCATTTGTGGTACAGAACCCTAAAAAGAGGCAAATGTCAACTCATTTGCTTGATAGTGTTACTCCGGCAAATGTTGTATTAGGCTTTGATTTTGAACTCTAACAGCTAAACAATCGGTGTTGTTATTGATAGTCGATGATGTGACCATTGATGGAGCACGCTTGCCTAGAAGAAACCTATTCACTCTTGACTTAAAGATCCCTAGGTTGTAGCTATTAGACTCCGGCAAGAAACTTACCCATCTCAAGATTTCATATTATCATCATCATCATCTCATCATCTTCCAGCCCTTGTCCCGTGTTATTTGGGGTCGGTGCAACACGTTTTTGTCTTCCATTCTTCCCTGTCACTCGTCATGCTATCACTAACTTCCTTTTCTTTCATATCACTCTTTACACAATCCATCCATCTTTTCTTTGGTCTCCATCTATATTAAAATTTATTTATTTTGTTACAGCTTTTGAAATGGACACGACTGAAGACAACAACACTGAATCACAGAGCTTGTATTTAGATAATAAAGGTATAGTTATTATTATTTATAGCATAGCATAGTCGGCCTTTTTAATGTTCCCACTGTTGGGACTCAGGCCTCCTCTCTAGGAGAGGGAATGGGCCGTAATCCACCACGCGGGCCCAGTGCGGGTTGGTGGATGTCACATGTCTTTGAATTTTTGGTTCTAGGACATGCCGGTTTCCTCACGATGTTTTCCTTCACCGTTTTGAGAGCAGTGGTGATGAAATAAGTTACAGCGCCACAAAGTAATGCGCCTGGCTGGGTTTGAACCCACGACCTACAACTCGTAAGTCGGGGCCGTTACCACTCGGCCACCACTGCTCCTATTCCTGCTGCTATTATTATTTATTTTATCTGAATTAAATTCAAATTCAGTCTCTAATTACGCTACTCAATAGGTTAAGAGGGCCCTTCCGGAGTCTATTGTCAACGTGAGCATGTTTTAAAAGCTGGTTGTTTGAACCAACGCAATCCCAATGTTTGATAAAGATTCAACGCGAAAAAAAAAGATCAGCCGAAAAACGTGCCAGTTGGACATACGCCTCACCGGGGCGTCTCCACAACGACCGATCCTGTGCGTCTCGCATCCACCGTACTCCCGCGACTATCACCAGGACCTCAAGTCTGCTATTACAATAGTGTCAGAATGGTCTATCATTGATTTTATAATTGTTGATTTTGACAAGTTTGGTAATCTACTAATATAATGGCGTCATTATGACTTTCCAGTGGTCAACCACTGACACTCCATTGAAAGAAGTGGCATAGAATGGTAATCTCGTACATATTGACAAATGAATGTCTGACGTATGCGGTAATCTGCTAATTTTGACAGTTCCTTTGATCAGTGACCTACCTTAGAACGTCATTGTGCAGTCATTGCTTTTAATAAGCTCGATATTGTCATTCTACCACAACTCTATTACGAGACCATTGAGCAATCAATGATCGATCATTATGAATTAGCAGATTACGAACTTTTAGCAAAATAACAATGGGATCGTGTTGGAATGACGAATTTATAAAAATAGCAGACTTGAGCCCCAGGACGTCGCTCCACCTTGTGGTCGCCGCGCCAACGCTGCGTTTTCCGGTGCGTGGTAGCCACTCTCGAACCTTTTTTAGAACGCCTGAACGCTTTTCGGTAATTCTGTCATTTACTCGAATATTTCACAAAACTGATTCCTAGAATTTTTTATTGTATGGGCATATTAAAGAGGGGTAGCTCATGTACTATGCGTTCCAAATAAGTATAGGAAAATCAGAACCTCGTAGGGGCCCAGTAGTTGTCATTAGATGATTTTCAAACCCGAAAAAAAACCAAGGGGGTTTTTTTTCGGGTTTGAAAATCATCTAATGACATCCCCCGCTCTTGGGCGGTGCGAGAGATAGTGTCAGACTTTTACTGACTAAAAACCCACTCCTGTTCCTTCGTTGCCTTCGTCCCAGGGCCCCGGGTTTCGTTTTCACACTACCCATGGCCTCAGTAGGCTTCAACCCTGCTGGGCCCCTACGATTTGCTGACGTCACCCTGAGGCGCGCGTGGAACAATACGCGCCGTCGACGACTTGGGCTCGGTCCGGACAGTTACCGGACGGTCGGACGACGAGCCACCCATTGCTCGCCGTCCGCAAGCCTGCGCCTACGGTGGTCGGAAATCGGGATCGGAATCCCGGCGGCGGTTGGGGCGTAAGGACCGTTGCCGTTGCCTCACGCGATCGGCCGCCTCCTTTGCTAGCATTACTGCTTCGCAGAAGGAGGCGACCGCCTGCCACTCCTCGCTCCGGACCATGGCCTGTACCAAGTATGGGGGTGGAGTTTCGTAAATCCGTTCTTAGCGGATGTCTACTCCCTATAAGGAACCTACCTGCCAAATTTTAAGTTTGTAGGTGTTATAGTTTCTGTGATTTCGTGATTAATCCGTGAGTGGTATTTCGCTTTTATATATATAGATTATCTTTGTTACAGCTTACGGAGTGAAAAGTCCTACCAGTGAGTTGGCTCGTCTAGAACACCGTCAGAGCCATCATGTGCAACTCATGAAGGCTTCATTGTATGCTGATACCGGTAAGTACATACCTGTTGGTCTAGTGGGTAGTGACCCTGACTACTATGCCGGAGGTTGTGGGTTCAATTCCCACCAAGGACAAATGTTTGTGTGATGAGCACAATCATTTGTTCTGTGTCTGGGTGTAATTTATCTATAATATGTATGTATTTAGAAATATATGTATAAGTATGTTTATCAGTTGTCTAGTACTCATGACACAAGCTTTGCTTAGCTTGGGACTAGGCGGCATTGTGTGATAGTTGTGGAATATTATATTATATTATATTATTATATATACTAGTCTGTTGGTCTAGTTGTCAGCCAACAGTTTCACCGCGCAATATTAGGAAACCTATCCTGAATTTCGAGAAAAAACCTTTTCTATTTGCAGAATTTACTAAATTTTACATATTTTTAGGGTTCTGTACCTCAAAAGGAAAAAACGGAACCCCCCTAAAGAATCACTTTGTTGTCCGTCCGTCTGTCTGTCTGTCTGTCTGTCTGTCTGTCAAGACCCTTTATCTCCTGAGCGCGTGGAGGTATCGCGTTGAAATTAAAACCATATGGTCACGTCTGCGGTCCCTTAATGCTTGAGGTTTATACAGAACCCTCAGTGCGCGAGTCCGACTCGCACTTGCCTAGCTTTTTATTATTTTTCTCGAAATTAAGGATAGGTTTGCAAATCAACAACCGCAACGAAAAAGGTTGTAACATTAATTCAGTCATTTTTCAAAATGAACCTCAAAGTGATAGTGCCATTTTTGAATTTTGTTTGGACTGTAATCCGAGATACTGCCTCGTTCGATGCGGGTGTCTAAATATCTCGCGGTGAAACTGTGTGTAGAGCAGTGGTGGCCGAGTGGTAACGGCCCCGACTTACGAGTTGCAGGTCGCGGGTTCAAAACCCAGCCAGGCGCATTACTTTGTGTAATTTATTTCATCACCACCACTCTCAAAACATTGTGAGGAAACCGGCATGTCCTAGAACCAAAAATTCGAAGACATGTGACATCCACCAACCCGCACTGGGCCCGCGTGGCGGATTACGGGCCATTCCCTCTCCTGGAGAGGAGGCCTGAGTCCTAACAGTGGGAACATTATAAGGCCGACTATGCTATGCTATGAAACTATTGGCACATCTATTAAGGCTCTTCATTTTTTTTTTTGTGCAATTTAGTGCGGTGTATTTTTAGATGACTCTCCTCTTAATAAAACTTCAACAATTCCTTCTCTTACAGAAATGGAAGACGACGCCTCAATATCTACAGGAGACCAGCTGGTGCCGGTGTCAGTTCCCTTGCTGTCAGTGCCATCACTCCCGCCCTCCGTGATGAGAGAGGACCATCAGATATCCGAGATAGAAGTCACACATACTGAAGGTTAGACTTGTCATCACATTACCATCATATTGTTCCTATACGCAATAAGATAAAAAAGCCTTTTTTTTACTGTCCGTTCAACCGATTTTGAATTCTATTCCGTAGCAATAAAGATGGCATTAAAAGCAAAAAATTGAATACAATACCAATTATTTACTGCAGCCGCCATTTTTCATACTATCAAGCTAAAAGTAAAAAAAAAATTACAAAAAAAAATATATATAACCGACTTCAATGTAAAAATCGCAAAATAACTTTAATTTCGGAAGTCGATGTTAAATAATAAAGAGACTAAACTATTATAGAAACGCGTCGGCGTTTGGCGTTTCTATAATAGTTTTTGAAATTAAAGTTATTTTGCACTTTTTTTTGTATGCAAGTTTACATGCTTATAAACGCATCATCAATCATCATCTTCCTGCCCGTGTCCCGTCTTATTTGGGGTCGGCGCAACACGTTTTTTTCTTCCATTCTGCCCTGTCACTCGTCACGCTATCACTAACTTCCTTTTCTTTCATATCACTCTTCACATAATCCATCCTTCTTTTCTTTGGTCTCCCTCTTCCTCTCCAGCCATCCACATATAAACTCATAACTCTTTTAGTAACATGCGTTTCATCTCTCCTCTTCACATGACCATACCAAGACAAACGATTCCCCTTCAACTTTTCAGTCACTGGCGCCACTTTCAAACATCCTCTGATATTCTCATTTCTCACTTTATACAACCCTATTTTTTAATAAGTACCAAAAAAAAGAAATAAGGCTCTATCCGTACCCGTTATTAATCATATTTTTGTAGTCGAAAGTAAAAAAAATTGAAATCATAAAATTGTCCACGAAAATTTGCCATAATTACTAAATTCATAATAGAATCAACATTCATAACAATTGCTATACTAGAATGTATTACGCGCAATGTTTTTAATTTTGATCGCCATTCATTCATAATCAATAGCATGTACAATATTTCCATAAATTGAGCGACATTTTGAGATATAAACAAACGCTAATAACTTAGCTGTCTATGAATATTATTTATTGAAACTTTACTTAAATAATAACAAGACCTTTTTTCTTCTTCTTCTTTTCGATTCGATGGTAAACTCGTCAAACTGTTTGGGCCCAATAGGTGGCTACATTAATAGCAGCATCGGTAGCACTCATCAAATCCTCCAGAGTGCAGGTGTATGGGCACTTGGGGCATTCTAGTATGTGGCTCATGTTTTGAACAAGAGCACCGCAGTCACATTGAATATCCGACGGGTCTATAAAACCCCATTTTGCCAAGTTGTGTTTGCAGCGGCCTACCTGGGTTCAGACCTTTTTTAATAAGCCCTTAAAATATTTGTACTAATTAAAAATTAGTGGTGTTTATTCTCGTCACACCACACATCCATCTCAACATTCTCATCTCTGCTACATGCAATTTTTATTAATAAGAAAAAATATAACTATCATTTTCTGTCTCCAGAAACCCCGATGAAGCCTCTCATCGTTCGGCCACACACGATCGTTCTGAAATACCACAGAAAAGTTCCACCCTTTAGACAGACTATAGCTGGTAAGTTCACAACACTGAATTGATTGTGAGAGCTGCGATCTAAAATTTTGCGCAGGTTTGATTTGCACTTGGCTGGTTTTTTAGTGTACACCAAGCGTATAATGACGAATACGCGGCCGTGGACAGTAGGCCATAGTTTTGTAAGTAAGCTTCACGCAGGCGTACACCAAGCGTATAATGACGAATACGCGGCCGTGGACAGTAGGCCATAGTTTTGTAAGTAAGCTTCACGCAGGCGTACACCAAGCGTATAGTGACGAATACGCGGCCGTGGACAGTAGGCCATAGTTTTGTACGTAAGCTTCACGCAGGCGTACACCAAGCGTATAATGACGAATACGCGTCCGTGGACAGTAGGCCATAGATTTGTATGTAAGCTTCAAGCAGGCGTACACCAAGCGTATGCGTAGCTTCACAGACGCGCATTCGTCATTGAATACGCGTCTGTGAAGTTACGCGGTTGAGAACAGTAGGCCTTACTGATGACGGCTGTACCGCTAACTTATCGCAGTCGCCTACATATGTTTGGTCTCCCTCAGGTCGGCTGGACGCGTCGTACATATCGGACATGTCGGTGTGCCGCGCGCGCCACTCGCGCGTCGGCTTCGGGCCGGGCGGCGCGCTCGCCTTCACCACCTCTTACGACTCCGTCAACGATCTGCCTACATGTAAGTATACCAGAATATATATATTTTTTCAACGGTATAAACTAGTCCTTAATCATCCAATATACCACAGTGTCTCAAGACGAAAATGTGAAAAACTATGACCAGTGCGTGTTGCCAGTGATGACATATGGTTCCGAAACGTGGTCGCTCACAATGAGCCTCATCAGAAGGCTCAAAGTCACCCAAAGGGCAATGCTCGGAGTTTCCTTGCGTGAGCGAATCAGAAATGAAGATATCCGCAGAAGAACCAAGGTTGCCGACATAACACGAAGAATCGCTAAACTTAAGTGGCAGTGGACAGAGCACATTGCTCGCAGAATTTATGGCCGTTAGGTTCTGGCGACCGCATACCGGAAGACGCAGTGTTGGAAGGCTCCCTACTAGGTGGACCGATGACCTGGTGAAGGTTGCGGGAACCCAATGGATGCGAGACGCGCCGGACAGTTCATTCTGGCGACATTTGGGGGAGGCCTATGTCCAGCAGTAGACGTCTACCGGATGATGAGTGCTTAACTGCGATCCGACCTGATGGTAAGCAGTAATGCAATCGTTGATGGTGAGGCGTACTAGTTTTAGGGAGTAGCCTTGAAGACACCTAAGTTATAATCGGATGGGAAGACCACAGCAGGCAAATAGTTCCAGTCCTGCGATGTACGCGGAATCTCTCAAGCAATCCCATAGCATCAGGCGCAAACTGCTTCTTTCCATTCGCTTGTGGTGTATGTAATAGTTTAACTAAAGGCCTGCGCAGACGACGGATTTTTGTCCGCTAAAATCTCTTACAACTGTATCGAGTAACGCAAATGAGGGATTTAAATTACGTAATTAATTAAGAGGGAGTACAAAAAGTCAGGCGCATTACTTTGTGTAATTTATTTCATCACCACTGCTCTCAAAACGGTGAAGGAAAACATCGTGAGGAAACCGGCATGTCCAAAAACAAAAAATTCAAAGTCATGTGACATCCACCAACCCGCACTGGGCCCGCGTGGTGGATTACGGCCCATTCCCTCTCCTAAAGAGGAGGCCTGAGTCCCAACAGTGGGAATATTAAAAGGCCCACTATGCTATGCTACAAAAAGTCAGGACAAAAGTACGGGGGAGACCCCGAAAAAAAATAGAACTCGTGTGACGATGAAGCAACGCACATGGCGGACTTTAGTCCGCGTTGTGCGCTCGAGAGTGACGTACGTATGCACGACGGTAAACACGCACACCGTGCACGTTGAGTTTGCGGTAAATCCGCGGTGGACTTTTTATTCGCGGAGCGTACTTTTTTCTCCGCCGCGGAGAAAAGTCCGTCGTCTGCGCAGGCCTTTAAGGTCTTTTAGAGATATGTGGAGCAGAGACTAAAGTCCCACAAAACTCCATTGAAAAGGGAGGATCCTCCGACCAGACGGGATTTTTTTTTTTAGGTGTGAAAATCGTCTTATGACAAATCGCGCATTTGGGCGGAACGAGAAATAGTGTCAGACTTTTACTGCCACTAAAAACCCACTCCCGTTCCTTCTTTGCCTTCGTCCCAGGGCCCCGGGTTTCACTTTCACACTACCCGTGGCCCCAGTAGGACCAGACGGGATATTATATCTGGTGGGCAACTGCCCGATGGATGATTTCGGGCTGTCAAATAAATTCAAATCGCGCGGAGAACTTTGATTGCGCGATGCAGGATTAGTTCTTATGTGACGCCATAGATGTCGCTACAGTCTTATTATAATTTTCTCTATGTCTACAGCTGCAGAATTATCGGAGCTTGGTAAATACGTTGGCGGCAGATCTTCCAATGACTGGTCAGAACCTGTGCTCGTGAGAATGGCGTTAGGACAGCCGGAGAAAGATGATGGAATGCTGGTAAGTCAATCAAAATGCATAATCTCATAATGGTGACTTGCCTAGTGATGTGGAAAACAAAAAACATCGTGAGGAAACCGGCATGTCCTAGAACCAAAAAATTCAAAGACATGTGACATCCACCAACCCGCACTGGGCCCGCGTGGTGGATTACGGCCCATTCCCTCTCCTAGAGAGGAGGCCTGAGTCCCAACAGTGGGAACATTAAAAAAGGCCGACTATGCTATGCTAGTGATGTGGTGGCACAAAATAGATTGGTACAGAAGTCAATCTCCATACAAAGCGCGCTCGAGCAACGCACACATAGACACCGCTCACGGACACGATATCTCGGCTCAATTCAGCTCAATGCGAGCTCGAGTGCTATCAGTTTGAGACACGCGTCTGTGAACGTTTTTGTAGAAAAATGGACCAACAAAAAAACCTTAACTGTTCAGTGGACGGTTGTTTAAATAATAATAATAATATAATAATAATATTCCTCAACTATCACACAACGCCGTCTAGTCCCAAGCTAAGCAGAGCTTGTGTTATGAGTACTAGACAACTGATAAACATACTTATATATTTCTAAATACATACATATTAGATGACACTGCTATAACTTTTGTCGCCAACACATGGTCTGAACTCGAGGACAAACCACAGCATGGCTTTAATGTAGCGTTAAACTGGCTTTACTTCCACAAGCTTACACTTAATACCTCTAAAACCAAGTTCATTACCTACTCGATCAGTTCTGCCACCCAACCAAACTCACCAATATCACTAAAAGCTCACACATGCAATTTGCAAACTCAAGTTTCTTGCCACTGCGAACCCATATCCTCTTCGGATGAAATCAAATACCTAGGTATAGTCATAGATAAGAATCTTAAATTTAAATCTCATATTAATGTTCTTACTGGCAGAGTTCGCAAACTTATATATATCTTTAAGACCTTAAGAAGTGTTGCTAATCCTATAATTATACGTAATGTCTATTTTGCCTTATGCCTATCTATTACCTATTGTATTTCCTGTTGGGGTGGTGCTGCAAAAACTATCCTTAAACCATTGGAAGTTGCACATCGCGCTGTACTGAAAGTGGCTACCTTCCGTCCACTAATTTATCCAACTAATCAGTTATACAAAACCTGCAACGTCCTCAATGTGCGGCAACACTTTATTTTACAATCAATTCTTTTGCAACACCGCATAACCCCCTATATTGAACTTACTAAACGTCGAAAAGATAAAATATGTACTCCTCCAAAAACCCGACTGTCGTTTACTAAAAGATTCTTTTATTATTTAGGTCCGTCCCTTTACAACACAATAAACAGAAAGTGCCCAATATATAAATTGTCTTATCATAATTGTAAAAAGACTGTCCGCACATTCCTTCAAAATAAAACCTACGACGAAACAGAAAAATATTTAACCTAATTCTGACAAGTTTTTATCTTGTACCACTCACCAAAAACATTGACCCACACTAAGTGATCCAATCCCTTTACTAACGCACGCTTACACAGCCGCACGCACATACACACACAGACCCTACACGTACACACAGCACACACATGGTCACACACACACGCACAAGCACACTTACACACTCACAAGCACACACACAAATGCGCTCGCGCAATAATACTTATATTTAAAAAAAAATAGCAGAAAAATAAAATAAAAAATAATGATAATTGTAGTAGGTAATATATACAATTAGAGGGGATCGGCACTGTTACTCCTTAATACAGGCTATGTCATAGCCTAGCAAGGAGAGCAGCACGTCACCCATTTGATTGCCACAGATTTTATACTACCCACTTTGTTAAAACTGTTACATGTAATACAATCTGTGTTTTTTATATAAATAAAGGTTATTATTATTATTATTATATTATAGATAAATTACACCCAGATACAGAACAAATGATCGTGCTCATCACACAAACATTTGTCCTGGGTGGGAATCGAACCCACGACCTCTGGCATAGCAGTCAGGGCCACTAGACCAACAGGCCAGTCATTCACATCAAATTCAACATTAAACAGTAAATTGACGTTTTTTTAGGCTACCAGTTGTTTCAGAGAGGTAAGTAGATATTTGCTTGTATTTTGATGGTTTGTTTTGATAATGATGATTGCAGTTTTATCTTATTACTTTTAATAATTATTACTTCTAATTAGAAAAAGGTACAACGTTACGAAAAATGGCGCGCAATTCTCTGTGTCAAAGATGCTAGTGCGGGGCGATGGGACGCGGTGACGTAGGGATGCGCTCACTCATCGACTTTTATTCTAACAGTTTGAACGTGACACAGAACAGGCCCCGCGCCGAGAAAGAGAAGATGATTTTGTGGCCATGTAATATTTTTACAATTCAGATTAGGTAGGCATTTATCACCGCGCCACTGGGGCCATGGGTAGTGTGAAAACGAAACCCGGGGCCCTGGGACGAAGGCAACGAAGGAACAGGAGTGGGTTTTTTGTCAGTAAAAGTCTGACACTATCTCTCGCTCCGCCCAAGAGCGTGATTTGTCATTAGACAATTTTCCCACCTAAAAAAAAAACACCTTGCCCGCTCGCACTCGGGCAGTTCGGCGCCACACGCTGAGCGTAGGTATGATAAGTGAAGTACATACATGAGATTGATTTCTGTACCTATCTATTCTATGTTAGTGCCCCTGACTGCTATGCCCTAAGTCGTGGTTTCGATTCCGACGCACAGGACCGGGTGTTATGACGACACTTGGGGAAGATAGATAGATATATTCTTTATTGTACACCAAAAATACAAATTACATTAGGAATTTAATATTAATATAGTGTCACAATGGGCGGTCTTATCGCTAAAAGCGATTTTTTACAGACAACCTTAGGATGGATTTGACAGAGAAGGAGAAAAAAGATACGCAGGTAGTTCGTGGGGTACTATTTACATATATACAATACATAAACTAATAAATTTCATATAATACAAACAATATATAATATAAAAATTTTACCTTGAAATAAAATTTGTATTATGTTTCCTAAGACGTCTGAAGTCCATTATGAGAGTACATCGTCTTTTTCCCACGTTTACCCGTTAGATTATACAACTTCCGCCACCTAAAACGACCTCAGCGCCTCCCGTGGCCGCATCTGGAACTAACTAACAGCACAGAGCAAGCCACCGTTCGTTCGTCATTGTTCGGCTCATAATGGTAATGATGATTGGTATACACCAGGAAGAAATTATTTGGACTTCAGACGTCTTAGGAAACATAATACAAATTTTATTTCAAGGTAAAATTTTTATATTATGTGTTCCGTTTGACGTCTGAAGTCCATTATGAGAGATCTGTTTGTTATCTCCTGGTGGCTTGCTTAGTAAAACGCAACAATGTGATTGTTTTAATAATCGTATAAGAAGTTTAATAACAACAAAAATAAAATCACAAGGCAATCAATTCACAAATAGTGTATTCAAAGTTGCTCATTGATTAATTAACATAAGTTTACCACTCGTAAATCATGATAAAGGTTTATGAATCAGTAACAGTAAAGAATTGAGAAAGTGATTTCTCTGATTGAGATCTATTATCGAGGCTGGAGTTTATTACCTCTCTAAAATAATATTTTCTAAAGGTATGTTCATGGCGCCAATTAGCTTTACTTAGAATATCATTAATTGGATACCTTTCTAAGCAGTTTAGAGATGAAACTGCTGACCTACAACTTCCCGGAGAAGCATCTATTCCTGCTTCGGAAAGAGTACGTTTTATCCATCCACCGATAATTATGGTGCTGGCTGGTTTACGAGGCTCCCTTGTAGTGATAAATAAATTTGTCAGGGACCCTCTAACATTTTTTGAAATATTTATTAATGTTCGTAACCAAAACAAGGCATTTGTATTTCGATCCGGTGAAGCTAGCAACGTCCAACTCGATTGTTGGTATGACACTGAATCAGTTTTTGAGCCAAATACCGGATGCAAGGTTATCGAATTCCCATTGTCCTTAAAATGTTCTGAATCGCAATGTAAGAGAGTCAGATCGTGCACTCTACGCCCTGATGCCAGCAACAATATAGTGGCAGTACGCCTAGATACATCATATAAGCTTTGCAAATTAACATCAGTGGTTTTTAAGAATTCGATCACTATTCTTGCATCCCATATTGCTAATTTTGGTGGAATTGCTCTAACTAAAGATACAGCTTTTAAAATATGTCTCACCAAATGATTTGAGGAAATCTTAATATCGGAGAGAGTTTCACAAACCGATGCTATAACCGATTTGTGAACCAGAATAGTGCGGTAAGCTAATCGATTCTCAAGATAAAGTTTTGCTAAGTACCGGGCTACGTCAGAAGGGATCGGACGGCGATAATTTAAGTTATTTTGATTGCACCACCGTACCCATTTGCTCCATATGGGCGTATAAGTCTTGATTGTTGAAGCTCTCCAGCACGCAGACAAAAGTTGCTTTTCTTCACTAGACCAATTTTGGGTTAGCGAGTCCCAGCCGAAATGAGCCAGGCTTCCAGCTGTAGGTTGTGAATTTGAGCTGGATGTCGGCCAGTCATTGTGTCCACCAATGATGTTTCCAGATTCCTGATTTTCATAGGACGAGTTATAGCGCGGTTCTTCAAATCTGGACGCCAAAAGGGCTTCTTCCACCTGGGTGCTACTATTACATACTTTCCTTTCGACGAGTTGAGATGGTGTAACACTCGCGGGAGCAGAGCTGGTGGAGGAAATATCCATGCTAGGTCGTAACTCCAACATCTGCTGAAAGCGTCGTGAAAGCAAGCGTTCGAGTCTGATAAGTCTAGAGTAACATAGTTGCCCACGACGTGAGCGACTTGTGAGGCGAACAGGTCTATGATTGGTCTTCCCCACACGCTGAATATTTTGTCCGTCGCTTCGCTCAGTAGGTGCCACTCGGAGCCTGCCCGGTTTCGAGAGAGGCGATCGGCTTCCGTGTTGTACTGTCCTGGAAGGTGGTGAGGGACTAGTACAACCTTGAGGCTGTCCGTCAGTGCCAATAACTGTTTCGTCAACTCCACGAGATTCTGTGACTTTGTTCCACCCTGGTTTTTTATATACTACGGTTCTGTTGTCGCTTTGTAAGATCACAGTTGAATTTTTTAGATAATTTGCTTCGGAGGATAAAGCCGCTATCACTGCATACATCTCCTTCAAGTTGCAGTGCCACTTGAGTTGATGGCGATTCCAAGTGCCTTTTAGTGTTTTGTTGTTCACTATGGCCCCCCACTGAATATCTGAGGCGTCTGTGACCAGGTAATTCACTGGTAAGCTCTTGGGGTGAATGCAAGATTTCTGACTGACATTTCTTACCCACCAATCTAATTCCCGCCGTACCTCGTCTGTGAATCGAGTTGCCTGGTGTGGATTTTTCTGAAGACGATGGCTGTGGCGCTGCAACGTACGGCAATGCAACCTTCCCCGGAGGGTGACGAAGGTTGCAAAGTTGAGACGTCCTAAGAGGCGTTGCGCCTGCTTGAGGGTCCAACTGCCGGTTGTTAGGTGGGACAATAAGCACTGACGGATTTTGGAAACTTTGTCTTGAGGCAAACTCTTGGAGTTGTATTGCGTGTCCCAGACAATTCCCAGAAATTCTATACTCCTTGTCGGGATTAGTACAGACTTTTCCATATTGATATTCCAACCTAGGGAGGTGAGGAATTCTAATGCTTGCTGGACATGGGCTATCAAAGTCTCCCTGTTCTTGTGGACTATCAAATAATCGTCTAGATATAAGACCAGGCGAATACCTTTGCTGCGTAACACTTCGGCCGTCCAGTTCGTGACTGACGCAAACATCTTTGGAGCAGCGGCCAGACCAAATGGAAGGCACGTCATTTGTAATAGTTGGCCTTCGTAGCTTATGCGAAGAAAACAGCGGTGCTTTTGTGATATTCGCAAATGATAATAGGCTTGGGTTAAGTCGATCTTGGCCATCCAGTCGCCCGCTTGTAAGAAATTGGGCATTTGATGGTGATGAAAGAGATGAAATTTTTTTGGTTGCAAAAAACGGTTCAGCGCCTTTAGATTGAAAATAACCCGATTCTTTCCGCTGTCTTTCGTTAAGATGAAAAGCGGGGATATGAAGGATGGAGTTAAGGGTGCGATCTCGAGGATCCCGCTTTGAAACATGGCTTGAATTTCTAATGTCATCGCTGAAGAGCGTGTAGTTTGAAAGGTTTTCATAACGTCTAACGTTGGGAAAATAAGCGGAGGTGTCTGAATGAATGGAATGCGAGCCGCAGAGATTAATTTGAGAACTGATTTGGGGGACCCAAATTGGGCCCACACTTTTCTGTAATGTTTCAGACAACCCCCCATAAACATCGAGTCATTTGCGACTACTCCTGTTAACCTCACCGCCTCGCCCCCCTCCTTTCTTTTGATTGTCAGGATTACGTCTGCTTTTGTTCCTTCCTTGCTTGGATTTATTTTGTTGATAATGAAAGGGTTTTTCACGGGAAGTGGACGCTACCGGAGATTTGGCACGTTCCGAAGATTTAAATTTATGCAAAGGCACTGCTTCCTTAACTAATTTATCGATTCCGCCTATTTTTTGTATATAAGCCGATAGAGTTTGAGGGTTGAACAAATATTCGACTGATGGCGGAATTTTTCCAATATCTTCGCGTGTATATCTTCCTTTCAATCCTTTAAGAAGAGCTTTACGCCGTTGCTGCAGAACCTCTGCACGTTTGCCGCAAATCATTTGCAAAATGTCGTGAGAAATAGTTTTGTACTCTGACTCATTACCAAATAACTCTTTAAGTTTACTGATAATCGCGGTTGACGAGAGCTGCGTATCCGGTCTAGACGACCATTCAATTAAATTTCGCAAACCTACATTTACCGTCTCATTTTGAGCTAAAAAGGCGTTTGATAGGGCAGCAAAACTACGCTCCATTAAACCCCATCGAAACGGTACGGATGGGTCTTCGAACCGTCTCATTTCCTCGTTTACTCTCAGTTCAGTAAACGCCGGAACGGCAACATATTTCTTTTGGACGTCTATGTAACGCACAGAGTTCCAATCTGAAGAGTTAAACCTTTGCATCGAAGCTAACTTAGTGACACGGTCAGGATTAGCTTTAAGTACCGATGGTTCTTTGATGGATACATCCAGCTCAGCAATATTGTCTGGTGGACATGAAAACGGATCCCCTAAAGGTACATTAACTGGTACTGATGTAGGTACAGCCGTTAAAGAAGGATTACTGGTCTGCATCGCAGCGAAATTTGCACAGAATATAGAATTAACATGACTCACCAGCTGCTGCGACAATACTTCAAACCTTCGATCCAATTCGCGCAATGATTCGCTTGAACGGGTCCGGCGCCGTCTTTTTGGAGGCAGTGCATCCTCTTCGCTCGAACTTGAACTTGCTGCTGATAGATTTGAAACGCTAGACGGCCCCGCGTTAACCCTTTTCCGTGACCGAGCGGATTCGCGATCACTAAAAGCGCCCGCGAGATTATCAACGCTCGAATCGGTAATTTTATCCTTATCGGTCATTTTAAAAAAGAAAGGAAAAATAACGGACAATTTTATGTAGGTAGCGGAAGAAAAAAAAAAAAAAAAATTTTAAATACTTAGTAGGTAACTTTCTACTTTAGTCTCGAAAGATATTATCTTTAAATTAGTTACTTTCTGCTTTTAATCTCAAAAGATAAATCAATTTTACAGAAACTTAAATAAAAGGGAAGTATAAAAAGTTTAAAATCTAACGACAATCGCGCGGTACGAAGAACGACGCAACAATGACGAACGAACGGTGGCTTGCTCTGTGCTGTTAGTTAGTTCCAGATGCGGCCACGGGAGGCGCTGAGGTCGTTTTAGGTGGCGGAAGTTGTATAATCTAACGGGTAAACGTGGGAAAAAGACGATGTACTCTCATAATGGACTTCAGACGTCAAACGGAACACATAATATACACACATATATATATAATTATAAAAAGCAAAGAAATGATGTACGTAATGACGACATTCAAGAGGAAAGGTAGTGATCCTTAACCATATCTTTAAAAATCGTGAGTGTTTGAGCTTGCCTTCTTAAGGTCTCTTGGCTGAAATGATGATTACGATGAGTATCCAATCTTAATTTGTTACTCACAGGAGGTCCTCAAGAAGCACCTAGCGACCCTCCTGGAACACTCGACGTTGAGTCAAGCCGATGAGTGCAGCAGCGCTCGCCTGAGCCTGGCGCCGTCAGCTCGCGAGCGGCGCGCCGTGCTCACGCACTACCTGCGGGATGCTGCCGCAGCTCACACGAGATACAAGGTATGGAATTGTTATTTTATTTATTATTGATAGGCTCGCGTCTGACCACTATCTCACCTAATGGTAAGCGATGATGTGGCCGACGATGGAGCACGCTTGCCTAGAAGTATACCTATTCACTCTTGACTTAAAGACCCCTAGGTTGTAGCTATCAGGAACACACAGACTCCGGCAGGGAATTCCACTCCTTAGTTAAATTCTATCTTCTGCCCTTGTTCCATATTACTTGGGGGTCGGCGCAACATTTTTTTTTCTTCCATTCTGTTCAGTCACCCGTCAGACTATCACTAACTCCCTTGTCTTTTATATCACTTCTCACACAATCTATCCATCTTTTCTTCGACCTTCCTCTCCATCCATCCACACGTATACTCATAACTCTTTTAGTAACATGCGCTTCATCCCTCCTCTTCACATGACCATACCAAGACAAACGATTCCCTTTCAACTTTTCAGTCACTGGCGCCACTTTAAAACTTCCTCTAGCATAATAGCATAGCATAATCAGCCTTTTAATGTTCCCGTTGCTGGGACTCAGGCCTCCTTTCTCTAGGAGAGGGAATCCACCATGCGGGCAAAGGGTTGCATATTAGAAAATCAAAACTTTCCTGAGCAAATTTGTTAAGCTTTGGCTAGGTCTGCTTCGCTCGTATTTATAAAATTTGATTAGTAATGATTTGATATTTTAAAATTACATCTAGCAACTTTTAATCAGTCGTTCATTTGATGTCACATACATTGGGATTCAAAATTTTTTATAAATAAAACATTTGGTTATTTAAATTTTATTATTTCGTTTATTGTTCTTTTGAAATTTGCTCGAGAAAGTTTTGGTTTTCTAATATGCAACCGGGCAAAGTGCGGGTTGGTGGATGTCACATGTCTTCGAATTTTTGGTACTAGGACATGCCGGTTTCCTCACGATGTTTTTCTTCACCGTTTTGAAATTTCCTCTAATGTACTCATTTCTATGTAACCTACGCCCGAAAAAACAATTCGCACCCTTAACCAAAAAGAGACGTAACTCAAAAAAGAGAGTATTTGAAAATTGAGCCTTATTATTAAAACCTTTGTTTTCAAATTCAAATACCTACTTTTTGAGTTAGATCTCTTTATGATTAATCATGCGAATTGTTCATATCTCTCAAAAACAGCTAAATCGACTTTTTTCTATTTGCAGGATTTACTCAATTTTAAACAATTTTTAGGGTTCCTTACCTCAAAAGAAAAAAACGAAACCCTTATAGGATCACTTTGTTGTTCGTCCGTCTTGCTGTCTGTCAACTCCCGAGATTAATTTTAAAGAGCAGTTTTTTTTTTTAAATGAAACTATCAGAAACATAGTCGAAAAATTTCTTCCTGCATTAATGACGAGGAGTAGGAAGTGTATAAATTTGTTAACCTCACCTCAGTTGACGTAGAGTGATCTTTTTCAATGAAAAATACTAACAAAAATTGTATGTTAATTATCTTTGTGTTATTTATCTCTGAAGTTTTTATTGTTCACACGGGATTTTTCATTAGAAATCCCGGCAAGATCCATATTAACATCAACATTTCGATGCAAGTACATGAATAACTCTACCTAATTCCGACCTATGTTGATAAAACATTATTTGTCCCTAGTTCGGCGTATCGGGTGCTTATTGCTATGAAGTATGGCGTTTATGCGATGCTCTGTGGGGTGCTGATCTCGATAATGATGGTAAGTTACATTGATGATTAGCATAGCATAGCATACTCGGCCTTATAATGTTCCCACTGTTGGGACTCAGGCCTCCTCTCCAGGAGAGGGAATGGGCCGTAATCCACCACGCGGGCCCAGTGCGAGTTGGTGGATGTCACATGTATTCGAATTTTTGGTTCTAGGACATGCCGATTTCCTCACGATGTTTTACTTCACCGTTTTGAGAGCAGTGGTGATGAAATAAATTACACAAAGTAATACACCTGGTTGGGTTTGTAGGGGTTAGACAGCACATACAATGCACACACTGTAATCAGTCCAGTGACCACCTCTTGTGGTGACCCCGACGTGATCACGTCGGGGTCACCACTTTAGGTGATGTGGTAATCGGAGATAAATAAAAGAGGTGGTCACTGGACTGCACTGATATTATATTGACACTACGATGTACAGGCAACGAGTGTGTGGCGCGCGCCTTGCGGTTACATATTTATAAGCTTACGCTATTACAGTGTGTGTATCGTTTGCGCTGTCTAACCCCTACAGGTTTGAACCCGCGACCTACAACTCGTAAGTCGGGGCCGTTACCACTCGGCCACCACTGCTCCTATTTGATGATCACTGATCCAATTGATGATTACTGGGATGTTATAGGATAATTTTCCCACCGAAAAATAAAAGATACTTAATTTACTGACCTTAACCCTTGTCCCTTTTTGTTTTGACTGGCCTGTTGGTCTAGTGGTTAGTGGCGCTGACTGCTATTCCGGAGGTCGTGGGTTCGATTCCCACCCAGGACAAGTGTTTGTGTGATGAGCACGATCATTTGTTCTTTTTCTGGGTGTAATTTATCAATAATAATGTATGTATTTAGAAATATTTAAATACTTATGTTTATCAGTTGTCTAGTACCCATAACAAGCTCTGCTTAGCTTGGGACTAGACGGCGTTGTGTAATAGTTCTGGAATATTATATTATTATATATAATATTATTGTAATGGAAAATAAATGATATCGAGAACCCTTGTGCAACAATATCGCGGTGAGCCTTACCACGGCGCAATTCCGATTTCTAGCCGCCGTAGGCGCGGGCTTGCGGACGGCGAGCAATGGGTAGCCCGCGGTCCGACCGTCCGTTAACCGTCCGGACCGAGTCCAAGTCGTCGACGGCGCGTACTGTTCCACGCGCGCCTCAGGGAGATGTCAGCAAATCGTAGGGGCTCAACATGGTCGAAACCTACTGGGGCCATGGGTAGTGTGAAAGTAAAACCCGGGGCCCTGGGACGAAGGCAACAAAGGAACAGGAGTGGGTTTTTAGTCAGTAAAAGTCTGACACTCTCCCGCTCCACCCAAGACCGCGGCGCAAAGATTAGAAAGAGACAGCGAATACGCATAGTGCGGCATTGCAATGGCGGATCAGACAGTCGTTTCGAAACTCTCTCCGCGCGAAGCCGCGCACTCGATGTGCTGCAGAAGGCTCTCAAAACTGAACTGTTTAACTGTTTTTCACTTAACGATTCCCACCTAAACGCGCACCGCGTGCTGTGCGCAACAACGAGGGTCTTACAAAAGACAAAACACTTTATTTCAAATAAACCATTTACAGGCACTTTTGAAATGTCAAGAAATCAGTCAATTAGAAGAAACGATGCTAATTGCACATTCCAAAGCGTTGCTCTATGGAAAAGAATGTGCAAGAAACTCCATGGACACTCTTTTCAATCATGTCATTGTTTTGTAATTACAAATATCTCTGTTACATATTTCTTGTCGCTATCATGTGAGAACAATGTAAATAAAGTAAAAATAAAAACTAAAATATAGATAATATAAAAATCTTTTCCAAAAAAAAATATAAACGACTTCAAAGTAAAAAATAACACTGAAAAAAGCAAAATAACTTTAATTTCGGAAGTAGGTATAATATAATATATAATATTCCACAACTATCACACAACACTGTCTAGTCCCAAGCTAAAAAGAGCTTGTGTTATGGGTACTAGACAACTGATAAACATACTTATATATTTCTAAATACATACTTATATAGATAAATTACACCCAGACACAGAACAAATGATCGTGCTCATCGCACAAACATTTGTCCTGGGTGGGAATCGAACCCACGACCTCCTGATCCTATTAGGAGTTCTGTTCCATATCTTCGAAGTTCATGATCAGATCATAACAATATTTCTATGGAACCAACTCGGAAGCATAACCTTTCAATCGAAAAAAATCGGCCACAATTGACCGAGAAATCTGAGGACATACATAAAAAAAAAACATACTTTCAACAGAACATATAACCTCCTCCTTTTTGAAGTCGGTTAAAAATAGCAACTGGCAGCTAAGAGATGACCTGTCTCAACTGACAGCAATAATCTTGTTATGGGGACCGTTATATTATTATTATTTTAAATATTCGTTCTACCATTCCTCATTCAGGTGTTCCCGGCACAGACCCATTATCAACTGTGAATCGACACAGAAAGTTCCTGGACTGGCTCAAGACGGCCGTCGCGGAGGCTACTGACGAAGATCTGACTAAGCCGACGCACGGAGAGGCTGAAGATGGTAAGAACATTACTTAGTCTTTTTTAGGTTTCCGTTTTTTCCTTTTGAGGTATTAAAAGGGAAAAACAGAACCCTTACAGGATCACTTTGTTGTCTGTCTGTCTGTCCTGTCAGTCTATCTATCAAAACCATTTATCTCGGGAACGCGTGGAGGCATCGAGTTGAAATTAAAACTATTTACTCAGGTGTGCGGTCCCTTGAAGCTGTGAAAAAATTAAACTTTTAAGTTAACGAAAAAAAAAAGATACGCCCGTTTATGTCGCAAA
The DNA here is from genome assembly GCA_961205895.1 of Mythimna pallens. NCBI lineage: Eukaryota > Metazoa > Arthropoda > Insecta > Lepidoptera > Noctuidae > Mythimna > Mythimna pallens. Next base: position 9,886,344 of record OY540851.1, on the reverse strand, counting down.
AAACGTATATTTCGACACTCAAGGGAATCAAAATTCGTAGAGTACTTTCCTGTTGACCCAGAATCATGAAATTTGGCATGAAGCAAGGTCTTATAGCACTGGTATAGGAATAAATCTGAAAACTGAAAATGTACTTTTAGATCACAAAAAAAAAAATTGCGTGTCGGAAAAATCTTCGAAACTCCATTCGGGACTTGAGCTATTTACATAGATAAGTATGTACATAAACTTCGGTGCGTGAGTCCGACTCGAACTTGCTCAGTTTTTTTTTTTTTATTATAGATAGATTTTTGCATTTTGCAAGTCAGTGACAGATTCTAAGTTTATTATAATTAAAAGATCATCATCTTCCTGTCCTTGTCCCGTGTTATTTGAGGTCGACGCAACACGTTTTTTTCTTCCATTCTGCCCTGTCACCCGTCATACTATCACTAACTTCCTTATATTATAACTAAAAGATAAACTGAATAATAAAATAACAAAAAACAGTAATAATAAAAACTGGTAAAAAAATATGATTCCGTTTGGTTAAGGTCCCTTTTGGGTATAGGCCTTCTGGATCTGTCACTAGCCTTGTCAAGTCAAATTTTTATTTCACATAGGCCTACATGGCCACTTATAAAACATCAGAAGCTAGTGCACGGTTCCAAATTGGTCGTTTCCTATGGAGAAGAACCGGCAAGAAACTCCATGGTTACTCTTTTAAAAAAAGTGGTTGTTTACAATATTTTCATATTACAGTATTAATGGATATTATGTAATTAGAACTGTGTAGATCAGTCAATATTGTACACAAAAGCACAATAAAAATAATCATATTAGTTCATTAAACCCCGAGCGATCGCCGGCGTTCGCTCGGTCATTGTCTTCCTATTGTGTCTCTAATTACGTTACTCAATAGGTTAAAGAAAAAATGAGCTGTATTAGGAAGGAACTCTTTTTTTTTTTCTGGGGACATCATCTTATGACATATCGCGCTCTTGGGCGGGGCGCGAGATAGTGTCAGACTTTTACTGACTAAAAACCCACTCCTGTTCCTTCGTTGCCTTCGTCCCAGGGCCCCGGGTTTCGTGTTCACACTACCCATGACCCCAGTAGGCTTCGACCCTGATGGGCCCCTACGATAGGAAGGAACTTAAGAATTCGCCGAGTCTACAGTGTTCTCACATTCACATTATAAAAAAGAGGCTATAAAAAAAAAAAGCAAGAAACTGTTATATTAATTTCGTCGGACCAACGTTCGTATGGGCGACCTCTGCTTCAGTGTCCAACACAAATATGACTTTACTGAGTTATAATAATAATGATAGATAAACAAATCAAGTATATTGACTTGGCTCGCGAGGTTGTCGACATGTGGGATGTAGACTCGGCGATCATTGCACCGAGAGTCGTGTCAGCCAATGGCTTAATAGCCAAGAGCCTCGACCAACACCTTAGGAGGCTCGCGTTAGGCGGCTGGATCAAGGGCTTGATTCAGAAAGTGGTACTCCTGGACACGGCTCGTATTGTTAGGAGGTTCCTTTCTCTGGAGCCCTGACCGCCGGTCGCTTGAACCCTGTTCCCGATACCGGTGGGACACTATTTATTATATTTTTAAATGTTTTTTTTTTTTATATATATGTTTTAAGAAATATTTAAAAATGTACAAAAAATGTATATAAAATAAATAAAGGAAATAATAATAATAATTTTTTATCCAGGTCGAATTTACCCATTTACAGAAAGAGTATACAGAATTAATGAGACACTGTCAATTAATCACAATTAAATTAAACAAATTAAAGTCAAATTAAATACATTAAAATCAAATTGAATACATTAAAATCAAATTAAATAAATTAAAATCAAATTAAATAAATTAAAATCAAATTAAATCAAACAAAATAAATTAAAATTAAAGTCCAAAACATGGAAATCAATTAAATAAAAACGGGTAAAATAAGAATAGCAAAATAAAGTAACATTAATATTTTCAATAATCAACCAATCAATCAATAATATTTGTTGTAATCTCTATTTCTTCCACAGAGGCAGACGGCCACAGCGCCCGGATCTGGACTCTCCTGTTGGGGGGGCGGATATTGGAAGCGTGCAAGGTGGCGAGGGAACACGGAGATCTGAACATGGCCATACTGATCGCCCAAGCTGCTGGTGAGTTGTACTGAATTTATATATCTTTGTTACAGAAATGAGTACAGTCAAATAGGATGATTATTAACGCAGGGCTGAATAGAAACATAAATTTAAAAGTATTTGAAAGAAAGAAAAGAACCAGTCGCTCCCGACAGTAGTGTATGATTCTGTGCCCATATTTTACTCCAAAAGCGCTAAAAACCTTGGCGTGCATATGGACACTAAGCTCTCCTGGGAGGTTCATGTTGCTGATGTGAATAGGAGGGTCTTTTACTCTTTTCAGTCTCTTAAACGTCTCCAATAATTCCTACCATTTCACACTAAGGTTAATCTTGCTCAATCTCTTATTCTACCGCTAATTGATTATGCGGATGTCTGTTATCTAGATGCTACGGAGGTACTTCTAAACAAACTTGAACGACTGCAGAATTTGTGCATCCGCTTTATTTTTGGCCTCCGTAAATATGACCACGTGTCGGAGTTTCGCACCAGATTTTGGTTGCTGCCGATTCGGCGTCGGCGAGATACACATATACTATCTCTTTTCTACACTATCCTGCATAATCCTAAAGCTCCTCAATACCTTCGTAAACTCTGTCGCACTACCTCTTCTCTTCTCCTTCGTACACCGCGTCACACTTCCAGCCGCTATGGCGCTTCCTTTTCTGTAACTGCAGTGCGTCTCTGGAACTCTCTGCCACACTCCCTTCGCGACAGCCCTTCTCTGAATGTCTTCAAGAGGAAACTTAAAGAACACTTCCTTTCATTATTGACATAATATTAATATGTATATATTATTAAGTAATAGTATTTATATTATAATTATATATTAGATTTAGATATGTAAGGTTTATATTGTGCACTGGATCCTACCCCCGAATGTGTTCTCTCTCTGTAACTCAAAGGTTTGCTGGAAGAAAATTCATTGTTGAGTTAAGCTCGCCTTTGTACATAAACTGTATATATATCACCGTGTATTATGTATGTTTTGTGTACAATAAAGAATTAAGAAAGAACAATATTTGGCACGCATGGATACACCGTTGTGAGAGCAGTGGTGGCCGAGTGGTAACGGCCCCGACTTACGAGTTGTAGGTTGCGGGTTCAAACCCAGCCAGGCACATTACTTTGTGTAATTTATTTCATCACCACTGCACTCAAAACGGTGAAGGAAAACATCGTGAGGAAACCGGCATGTCCTAGAACCAAAAATTCAAAGACATGTGACATCCACCAACCCGCAATGGGCCCGCGTGGTGGATTACGGCCCATTCCCTCTCCTAGAGAGGAGGCCTGAGTCCCAACAGTGGGAACATTAAAAGGCCGACTATGCTATGCTATATGCATGGATACACACACTGTAAAAACAAAATTTAAGACTACAAAGAAAAAAAAACACACAATGTGTGTCTCACGGCTGCGCCAAATAGGTCCAGTTCAGCTTTGTACGTTATTCTACAATTTTTCCCAGTATATAACTAGAGAGTTCAGGGAATACCCCGAAACTCTTTACTTGTAATTAAAATTGATGCTTTGATAGAAATTCAAACTAATTAACCGACTTCTAAAAAAGGAGGAGGTTTTTTAATGTTTGTTCGCGCATTAACTTCGTCGCTTGCCAACCGATTCGAAAAATTATTTTTTGGAAAGGGTATACTTCCGAAATGGTCACCAAGTCGGGATCTTGGCGAAATCGAGGGAACTCCTCAAATATTATACGCAACCATATAGTGATTTTGGTATTATTTTTTTTTAATAAGTACAGTGACAGACTAAGACAATCAGCACGGTTAAAAATAACATACAGTACATAAATCTGAAGTCCAATTATTGCTGTACTACAGCACTCAAAGTTTAATATGCTTCAGAAACAGAAAAAACACTGTAAAGGTGAAGTATTATGGACAAGTTAATAAAGTACACTAATGTAATTACATTTTATATAAACAATTTCTAAATTCGTTAAAACTGTTCAAAAACAAGTCTACCTTAGGGCATATTATATTATATTGATTGCACATTCTAAATAACGGGTTATTCTCAGAAACATCATTGTTACTAGCGGGAATACTAAATAATTGTGGAGTGCGCACAGATTGACTTGGTATTTTAAACTTTAACTGGTCAAGTAATTTAATGTCAAGGGAGCCATTAGCAATTTTATGCAATACACTTAAATCACCTAACCCATCTCCTTCTCTCAAGACTCTACATGCGAAAGTGTGTGAGCCACTGATTGTAATTGAGGAGTTTACGTCTGAGATCATTTAAGCCTGTTGTATTTTTTTTTTGTAAAAAGTTTTTATTATAAAGAGGTTAAGTTTGTTTTTTTGTTTGTGGGAGGTAATCTCTGAAAGTACTGGTCCGATTGCTAAAATTTTTCACCGATAGAAAGCTGCTTTATTCCTGAGTGACATAGGCTATTTTAAGTACGCGGACAAAAGCTAGCCAATAATATAAATATATATCAAAGTGAAAAATCCTAACCAAAGTTTTGTTACTACTCACCCCTTTTTTTCTGTGGAAAAATAATCCAGTGACTTAACTGTTTTTCATACAACCGCTCTTACGCGATTATAACGTTATTACACATTTTTTATTAGATATTTTGAAAACACAGTGTGAAAACTTGTGAATATTATCTAGGCATCTATTTATAAATTTGTGTAAAACTAATCCAGTAAAGACCTATGAAAATCTGCAATTTTGCATGAACTTTGACATTTACTCAAAAATGTATAACAATAGAAGCCTAGCAAATTGAACCAAGATTCTAAATGACGACAATTGTTTTTCTGTTTTAAAAACACGTGTTTCCTGGAACAAATTTTGTAAAATATTCGAGTAAATCACGGAATTACCGAATGCTAACGGAGTTTTCAGGCGTTATCTCTCTTTTTTTTCGTTGCCTTTCTTTGTCTTTTCGTCAAACATCGCGTTGGATTGCGTTAGATGAAGCAACGAGCTTTTAAACCATGCTCGATGTTGACGATAGGCGAGTGAAAAAGGGCCGTCTTAAATGTGCAAATCAAACTTGAAACTAAAAACTATTTGTCCACAGGAGACCCCACGTTCCGCTCCCTCATCAGCCGACAGCTGTCCCAGTGGCGCGAGTGCGGCGCCGACACGCTGATGTCGGCGCACCGCTGGGCCGCGCTGCAGCTCATCGCCGGCCAGGCCTCGCCGCGGGACAAGCTGCGGGAGACCGACTGGTTAAGGGCATTGCATGCCACTGCTAGGTCAGTTACAGCTTTATATTTTTGAAGGCACGAATCTTGCATATTCTGACGCAAATTAACGTACTATTGGGCAAAAAAAATAACTGTAAGTATGAAAATGGCAAAATATTAGCTAATTTGCTGGAAAAATCAATTTTATTTAGAACATAATTATTATAAATATATCAGCCCGAAGTCTACTACCGGGCAGGTACCTGGACCAGACACAATACCCGTCTGGTCCAAAAGTAGCACGTAGGACACTCTTTACTTCGGTAGGAGTTCATTCCCTCGGGGTAACTTTCACGCGAGCCGAGTCGCTAGCAGAAGCTATAGTCTTCTTTTTTGTTAATATATTTGGCTTGGATACTAAGTCCTTTAAGCCATGTCTTCGTATAAATAGTTCATTAGTTTACTATTACAATGCTGGTGCAACACATTCTAATGTTTTTGTGGTATAGTCAACCTTCTCGGTAAACTTCGCTGAGTACAATAAAATTCTCAGCTCCATTTTACCGAGATCGCGCCTGTTTCAATGATTCCACATATTGTCCAGTTGCGCAGACACTTGAGATACAAAACTACACCAATTTTACATCACTGTAGCCACAAGGAATCAATTTGCGAATATTAAAACAGCCATTGAACTTCACTCAAAGAAATCTCGCCAAAAAAATGTCAAGCTATAGTCTAATCTATTCCCTCCGCAGATACCTCTGCCCTCACGTCCCCTCGCTGGAGCAAGTGACGCGCACGTACGAGGGTTTCTTCACGGACGAGCAGCAAGATGGAGACGGTGACGTGGACCTGTCTCTTATAGAGAACGATGAGATGTGCATGAAACTACCTCTGCCGCCCTACGTCACTCACTATGATATCACTGTGATTAACGTAAGTAAAAATATTTATTATATTACTAGCTTTTATTCGCGGCTTTGCTGCCATTAACTACTCTATTCTACTCTACTGTACCCTACTCTAGGCTACCTAGATGCCTACCCTACCATAGCTACAACCTAGGGAAGGTTGTAATCAGGGTAGGGTTATGCTATGCTGGTGAACGAAACCAAAAAAGAATTATTAAAATTGGTCCAGCCGTTCTTAAGTTATAGCGTGACCAGGAGAAATAGGGGTTCATTTTTAACCAACTTTAAAAAGGAGGAGGTTCTATGTTCGGCTGTATTTTTTTTTTATGTATGTTCACCGATTTCTCGGTCAATTGTGGCCCGATTTTGAAAAATATTTTTTTGTTTGAAAGTTTAGACTTCCAAGTTGGTCCCATAGAAATATTGTTTTGATCTGGTGATGAACTTCGAAGATATGGAATGCAACTACTCATAGGATCACAGCAGAACTGTCGTAGCAAGTAAAATTGATTTGTTTATACGTGTAGTCGATGACTGACTGAAAGTAGAGGGGGAATATATCGCACTGATCTGATGATGACGCCTGACGTTAGGCACCGGAACTCTGTAATAAATTAATGTAATCTAACCGTGTTCGGGATTTTTAGAATTGTCATGAGATGCACTCTGGCTATAAGGCATTTAAATTTGGCTGAGGGGTACTTTTTAGTTGTGGCCGCACGCGTACAAAAAAAATACAACCGACTTAAATGTAGAAAAAACACTAAACAGTGCTAAATAACTTTAATTACGGGAGTCGGTATTAAATTACGAAGAGATTTCCGAAATTATACTTTTTTTACACTAGTGTTTTTTCTACATTGAAGTCCGCTGTATTTTTTTTTAGTAAAAAGTTTTTATATATATGGTGACTGGTAATTAGTGTACGATACTTAAACACGTGATTGTGCTCATGATAACAAACAATTTTTATTATGGGAGCAAAGCCGAAATTGCGAAAAAAAAATCAGCTGTTCAGTACATTAGGCAAACATAAATGTACTGAACAGCTGATTTATTTTCGCGATTTCAGGTGTGTTCCCATAGTAAAAGTTGTCGGTTATCATGAGCACAATCACGTGTTTAAGTATCGTACACTAATTACCAGCCACCCTATTTAAATAGGTTATTATAGGCTTTTAAAGAAGGTATTACCAACTCCATGTACTACTTACTCCTACAAACTTTGGGTTAAAATACTCTATATATTCTGATCTAGGTTAACCACCGACCTACTGAATCATTTTTCATCTCCCACAGAACGGCAAGCAGCGGCGCGTATTAGACTTGCGATATGAGTTGATACGCGCGCGCGCATTCAACTCGCGGCCGAAACTACGCCCCGCCGCGTACACACCCGATCCAATGGACTACAGCTTGTGGTAAGTTAATATTCTTTAGGGTACTGTACCCGAAGGTAATAGCATAGCATAGTCGGCCTTATAATGTTCCCACTGTTGGGACTCAGGCCTCCTCTCTAGGAGAGGGAATGAGCCGTAATTCACCACGAGGACCCATTGCGGGTTGGTGGATGTCACATGTCTTAGAATTTTTGGTTCTAGGACATGCCGGTTTCCTCACGATGTTTTCCTTCACCGTTTTGAGAGCAGTGTTGATGAAATAAATTACACTAAGTAATACGCCTGGCTGGGTTTGAACCCGAAACCTACAACTCATAAGTCGGGGCCGTTACCACTCGGCCACCACTGCTCTACTCGGCCAATAGAATAGAATGGTATTTATTCGATGCAGGCAATACAAAAAACAACAAAACAAAAAAAAAACAGATTTACAATATAGTTGCGCGGAGCGTGGCCGACCCGAAAGGCTCGCCAACTCACGTCACACCCCCAGCGCTGATTTTCAGCTGGCAGCCCGCAGTGACGCACGGATGATGGTAAATAAAATCTATAATATATATAAAAGGAGAAACTGACTGACTGACATATCAACGCACAGCCGAAACTATTGGGACTAGGAACATGAAATTCTGCACAAGGCTTCCTTTTATGACGTAGGCGAGCACTAAGAGAGGATTTTCCAAAATTCACTCCCTAAGGGGATGAAACGGGGGTCCAAAGTTTGTATAGAAAAACCTATTTTCACACGGGCAAAGCCGCTGGCAGAAGCTAGTATAATATATAAATAAACCTATTTATATATAAGTTTTATTAAAAATTGATACAAGTGTACTATGCGTTCCAAATAAGAGTAGGAAAGCCAATAACATCGATCTGTCAAATGTTGATTGAAAAGTACGGTTTGCAAAGAAAACTTCCTTGCGTATCAATAACGGTTTTTTCTTTAATTTGCATAACTGAGTCTTAGTTAAGTCTAGGTGAAGTAAAAACGTTACTGTTTAACCAAAAAAATCTTTATTATATAATAAAAGAGGTGTTATTCGCGGTAAATTTCGATCCTTCACGAGTCACCACAAATATGTTTTGGAGATGAATAAAAGAACTTCTTCGATAGATTTAGGCGTATATAATAAAGATTTTTTGGTTTACAAATTTTATGCGTGTGCGTGTTATCGACCGATATAAAGCAAGTGCCACAGTGGCGGCGCGCGCGTCAGAAAATGGAACTACACCCCGCACTCCTCTGAGCCGTCCAACCGTAGGGGCCCGCTGTGATGACGATGCGTAGACAATCTGAATTAGCTAAATATATTATATAAGTATCGTATCGTGTATCTAGATATCAGTTGCTTCGCGCTAAGAGCTTCAAAACCAATCTGGGTAATTTTTCCACCGTTAACAGGATGCAGGTTCAATTTGGTCGCTTGTCACGCTCACTCAGTGAAGATGTTGATTTGTCTTACTCGTTGCGTAAATTCAAGTCTGTCTTACATAAAGCATTACCACTAGAGTGAGAAGAGAATTTTGTCCCTTTCACGTGCTTTATGTGAGTGAAAGGGACAAAATTCTCATAAATAAATAAATAAATATTTATAATTTGTTTATGTTCAAATATTCAGAATTTGTTTTTGTTGCCATATTTCTTTTTTATTGGTTGGCTTAACGTCGAATAAAATGTGAATAGATACGTCAGTTCATAACTCCTTTTATGTTTATTGCATGCCGTGGCAGCCTTTAATTAAGGCTACACTATATAATGTAAGAATACTGAATCTTTAGCATGTATAATGGTGTATGCTTTGTTGGTTGTCCTAAAATAAATAAATAAATAAAATAAATAAATAAGTAATAATTAGTTTTAAAAAAAAAAAAACTATTTTCTTTCTTATTTTTATTGTTAGGAACAATTCGCCTTCTTTTTCCATTTGCCGCTACTCAGACACTACACAGTGACTCGGAGATTAGCGAAATTGAATAACTGAATTCTATTCAAACTTTTTTCGTTCATTCATAATTCGTAAACTTGCTTGCTCACTCTACCCAATTTTTCTATTTGACAGCTATGACGTCACAACATGGCGTAAAAATCGATCCTATTCTTATTAGGAACACATTGTATTTGTATGATAATTTTGCTTTTTGTAAATACTAGCTTCTGCCCGCGGTTTCGCTCGCATGAAAGTAAGTTTCTTCATAGAAACTTTGAACCCCAGTTTCATCCCTATAAGGGGCGATTTTTGTAAAATCCTCTCTTAGTGCTCGCCTACGTCATAAAAAAAAGCCTTGCAAAAAATTTCACGCTTCCTAGGCCTTTTAGTTACGGCTGTGCGTTGATATGTCAGTCAGTCAGTTTCTTCTTTTATATATATAGATTATAATACAGAGTTGATATGACATAGAGGCATTAAATTACACTACGTATACTATACGTTTTTAGTATTAATTCGATACGGTAGAAAATAAAATATAAATAAAAATGAGTTTTTTTTTTTCAAACAAACTAAATAGCTTACAAATCAGAGTAAAACGCAAACACCCTTTGTAAATAAATTTAACTGACCTTAGATACCTAGGTATTAAAGCGGCAACGTCGCACGCGCGCGGCTCGCGTGTTTTCTCTCTCTCGTATCGGCGCGGTCGGCCGGCGGTGGCTTTTATGTTAGTTTTTGAAATACGCGCACAACATCAATAATAACAAAAATACTAAATTTTTAAAATCTCGATGTGTCCTCCATTCACATTAATGCACAAATTATACCGACGGAGAATATTGTTATTTATTTTTCTAATTAAATCACTGTCCATCGCTAAGCACTTTAATTTGTGAAATGCTAAAATAATCCTATTTTTTAGTTCATTAATTGTATTTACCTCTTCACCCTTAATGTACCCCCACAAAAAGAAATCCATGGGAGTGAGGTCTGGAGACCGTGGTGGCCACCGAACAGGTCCAAATCGACCGATCCATTGCTGCCCAAACATTTCTGTGAGCCGCTTCCTGGAAGCCATCACAGAATGTGGAGGCGCTCCGTCCAGCTGGTACCACAACTTGCGATAAACGGCTAAAGGCAGTTGATCAATGTACTCGGCCACAGGACCACTTAACAATTCTACAAATTTCGCCGCTGTAAGGGTGCCGTCAATAAAAACTGGGCCAATAATATTATTATTATGGATACCAGCCCACACATTGAGAGAAAATCTGTACTGGTGTTCAGATTCTCGAAACACGTGTGGATTTTCCAAACTCCAGTACCGGAGGTTTTGCCGATTCCAGATGCCGTTCCGAGTAAAAGTACTCTCATCGGTCCATATTACATTACCTAAGAAATCACGGTCTTCGGTTGTTTTATTTAGTAGCCATTGGCAGTAACTGTTCCTGACCGGCAAGTCTCTCGATAACAATGCTTGCACCTTCCGATATTTATAAGGTTTGCGTTTGTTACGTTTTAGAACCTTGTGGATGGTTCTATGACAAACCCTAAACTGCCGGGCGGCTCTGTGGAGACTCGTTGTCGGGTTGCGGGAAAAATGGTCTAAAATTCGTTCTTCCCAAGCAGCGGGTATTTGCCGCGGTGGCACTCCCTCCTGTTGCGGCACTATACTTTTATTTTCCCGTATTCTCTGTACTGCCAACTGTATGGTGCGGGCGTTTCTAGGGCAATTGCGGCTGTCACCAAACCTCTGTCGGTATGTTCGCAGGGCTAATGCAGCGTTTCCACGGCATTCGCCGTAAATTAAAATCATGTCTGTGTATTCTGACGCCGTGTAAGTTACACGAGGCATTGTTGAACACTTTAATTACACACACACACACAACCAAAGTTTAATTATTAGTTTATAATAATTATTACTATTATTAGTTTATGTGTCGTATCACGATAAAAGCAGTCAATCACAAAAAAACACTAACACTAAATAATAATAATCCCAAGTTACTTGTCCTATCACAATAAAAAAAAGAAATACTGTCTGTCTTAAACTTATTTTGTGTCCTATCACAATAACAAAATCACAATTGTTAGCGCGCGAGTTCGAAAAAACGAAAGCGGCGCGGGAGCTTCCGTGTTACGTAACCTAAGTACGTTCCCAAAGGGTTGCGTCGGCGAACTGAAAAAACAAGTTTTTTAGACGCCCCACCGCAAAAATCTAAGATGCAGTAGCAACATAATGTGTGTGTGTGTGTCTATTTCTTTTACACGCGGGATGTTTTGCTATGGTCGTCCTTGTCACTCTCGTAATGAAATTGCAAGTGTGTGTATTTATCGCTTCCCTGTTTGCATTGATATCTTTTAGCGAAAATATTTGTTTGTACTTGTGACTTGCGTCAGAGCGGCAACAACGCATCGTAGGTTATACTCCGATTTATCGTTTTAAGGTGCATGACCTATGCGTATAGACATAATCAGCTGTTAGGAAAAATACATCGTGTTCAAACGGAAAATCTTAAAAAAAACTTAAAAAATCATTTGCGACTAAACTACTGCTCCTATTTAATTGATTTTTGGTACAGAGCTTGAAAATGGTACCTAGTATAGGCAGTTTAAAGGAAAGCCTATCTGTCGTATCAACTTTGTATATGCCACGGCAGTTACAAACTATTCCGCTGACTATACCCACAATATTCATCAATAATATAACGCGCGAAATATAATGCATCAGACGACGACTATTACTGTGACTCCGCTGTCCGTCCGTCCGTCCGTCCGTCTGTCACCAGGCTCTATCACACGAACCGTGATAGTTAAACAGTTGGAATTTTCACAGATGTTGTATTTCTGCTGCCGTTATAACAACATATAAAGGCTCAACTGGTCAGACGGTACTTCACGCCGGAACAGCTGCTAAAACTTTATCAAGCGCAAGTTCGATCGTGTATAGAGTACTGCTCTCATCTTTGGGACGGATCTGCCAAATACCAGCTTGATGCGCTAGAGTCGATTGAGAGGCGAGCCAAGAGGATCATCGGCAATGATGCACTTGCTGAGTTGAAGCTCCAAAGCCTCGGGCATCGCCGCCGAGTTGCTAGCCTGTCGGTTTTCTATCGTTTACATTTCGGGGAAATCTAATTCCGCCAAGTCCGTCATCGGACCACTAGACATACGGCGTTGCGCCACTGGAACATGGTAGACATCCCACCCATACGCACAAAACGTTTTGAGAACACATTTATTATGCGTACAGCTAAGGAGTGGAATTCCCTGCCGGAGTCTGTGTTTCCTCATAGCTACAAGTTAGGGGTCTTTAATCAAGAGTGAATAGGTTACTTCTAGGCAAGCGTGCTCTATCGTCAACCACATCATCGCTTACCATCAGGTGAGATGGTGGTCAAACGCGAGCCTAACATTAATAAAATAAACAATAAAATAAACATTTGAGGGGGCTTTTATAATATGCGGTCTAAAATCATATTTTTTCTTTTAACAGCTTCCTATTAGGCACCTGGTTTGGTAACCCCACCATAGAGAGCATCACGGGTACAGCTGACCAGCTGGAAGCGAGTGGAAACTGGCACTTAGCGGTGCTAGCCCTGTCCTACCACCCTGACGATATAGCGTGAGTATCTTGTCTTATGTTGGTTACTGTTAAGACAACAAACACAGCGAAGTTCACACCGAGCTATATTTTTAATTCCACCTAAGACAAGAACGAAACTCGGCGAAACCATGACTGGCCTGTTGGTCTAGTTTAGTGGCCCTGACTGCTATGCCGGAGGTCGTGGATTCGATTCCCACCCAGGACAAATGTTTGTGTGATGAGCACGATCATTTTTTCTGTGTCTGGGTGTAATTTATCTATAATATCTATGTATTTAGAAATAAACTGGTGGACAATAAAATTAGGCCACCTACCAAATATGTTGTCGTGATTTTGTTTCAAAATAAAAACTTTTTTTTTTTTAATTTTATAAGTATTGCGTGTTCATTCTTTATTTTGAATTATTTCATGTTAAAATGAACACGCAATACTTATAAAATTAAAAAAAAGTTTTTGTTTTGAAACACAATCACAGCAACATATTTGGTAGGTGGCCTAATTTTATTGTCCACCAGTTTATATAAGTAGGTTTATCAGTTGTCTAGTACTCATAGCACAAGCTCTGCTTAGCTTGGACTAGATGTTCCCAAAACGTTTTGGGAACACATTCATAGTGCGTACAGCTAAGGAGTGGAATTCCTTGCCAAAATCTGTGTTTCCTGATGGCTACAACCCGGGAGTCTTTAAGTCAAGAGTGAATAGGTTACTCTCGTCGATTCTTCGAGTTAATCGTCGACCGGATCGTCGCTTTCCATCAGGAGAGGTAGCGGTCAAGCGCGAACCTATCAAGAATAAAAAAAGACGGAGTTGTGTGAAAATTGTGGAATATGTACATATGCCATATGACGCTAAAATTTTTTTCTTTCCCAGACGAGGCCACCTCATCCGCGGCGTACTATCGCGGCACGCTCCCGCCAAAGCCGACACGGCAGAGTTGAAGGCGCGACTAGAACTCATCAGAAGACTGAAGGTTCCTGAAAAATGGCTACTGTTAGCGCAGGCACACAGGGCCAAGTATGAGGTAAGAATTCATAGTATCGTGTAGCCAATTAGGGAGCGTTCAAGTATTACGTAACGCAATTTTTGAAGATTTTAGACCAGGGAGGGTCCCCCCCATGTAACGCACCGTATCGTTTTTCTGTACCCCCCCCCCCCCCTCCCCCTCCCTAAACGTTACGTAACATTTAAGTGACCATTAAAGTCACAATTATGTCGAACAAAGAAAAAAAAACAATCGAGGGAAAACATAAACGAAAAGGGTAGGAGAGTTGGAAGATTCTAATTCCCTAGCTTTTTTTTATTAAAATAAAAAAATGTTACGTAACGCATTGTTTAAATACTCCCCCTCCCGCCCTCCCCCCAAATTGCGTTACGTAATACTTGAATGTTCCCTTACTGGGCACATTGCTCACAGAATAGGTGGTCTATATAACTCTAATCTAATATACTGGTACTCAAATACATCCAGTTAGACTGTAAGCCACAGACTGATTGAAATCGGGCAGGCGGACGACGAGCAATGGTTAGCTCGCCGTCTAATATCTCACTCTGCTGTATTTTGGCCTGTGTTTACAAATCTATATATATAAAAGGAGAAACTGACTGACTGACATATCAACGCATAGCCAAAACTACGGGGACTAGGATTGTTAAATTTTGCACAAGGTTTCCTTTTATGACGTAGGCGAGCACTAAGACAGGATTTCCCAAAATTCACCCCCTAAGGGGGGTCCAAAGTTTGTATGGAGAAACATACTTTCACGCGGGCAAAGCCGCTGGTAGAAGCTAGTAAATAATATGATTATTTCTGTTTGGTTGCAGCGCCTGCCCGCGGTGGAGGCGGAGCACCTGGTGGGTGCAGGACAATGGAATGCGGCGCACAAAGTGCTGTTGGAAGAATTGCTACCTGAGGCTGTGTTGGCAGGTCAGACGTTAGAATAAGTACCTATATAAAAGTGAAATACCACTCACGGATTAATCACGAAATCTCAGAAACTATATCACCTACAAACTTAATATGTGACCGGTAGGTTCCTTGTAAACATCCGTTAAGAAGGGATTTTACGAAACTCCACCCCTAAGGGGGTAAAACGGGGCTTGGAAGTTTGTATGGAGAAACCTACTTTTACGCGGGCGAAGCCGCTGCCAGAAGCTAGTCAATAATAATAAAAATGTATTTGTTTAAATAAGTTTTATAATATATTTACGCAAAAAAAAAGTTAATTCAATATATATTTGTTTATTACAGATGACCTTCAAAGTATAGCACCTCTCTTAGAAAAAATGAATGAAGCCGCGGAACGGCACGAAGTGAGCGGCTGGGAGAACGGCGGCCAGGCGCTACATCACTACTTACACGTCTGCGACGAGGTACGACATGAGTGTGTTTATCGCATATATTTAGAAAAGTGTCTCAAGACGAATGACCATCAGTGCGTGTTGCCAGTGATGACATAATTATGGTTCCGAAACGTGTTCGCTCACAATGGGCCTCATCAGAAGACTCAAAGTCACCCAAAGGGCAATGGAAAGGGCTACGCTCGGAGTTTCCTTGCGTGATCGAATCAGAAATGAAGATATCCGCAGGAGAACCAAGGTCGCCGACATAGTCAGAAAAATTGCCGAACTAAAGTGTCAGGGTGGGGCAGAGCACATTGCTCGTAGAACGGATGGTCGATGGGGACGAAAGGTGGCGACCGCGCACCGGTATACGCAGGGTTAGTGCGGCCGAACACGAGGTGGAGCGTGCAGCTGGGGAGGGGCGCGGGAATCCGACGGATGCGAGACGCATAGGACCGGCCGTTGTGGAAACACTTAGGGGAAGCCGCCGTCCAACAGCGGACGTCTTTCGACTGAGATGATGACTATGACCAGTTAAACATTATCTAACGTTTTTGATCATAAAATCGTGATATCTCCCGAACGCATTGTCCGAATGTACAGGCACTAAAGTACAAAATTCTGTATCACTGTATCAAAATTCTCCGCGCTATTAGAACTCGAGGCAGTTACCCGGACCAGACAAAACTTCCGTCTGGTCAGAGGATCCCCCTTTTCAATGGAAATCTCCATTGAAAAGGTACTGACTGATCTGCGGGACTTTGTACTCTATTCCGCCTACGGGTGATTCTTTGAATTCGAGAGAATATCTCATTCATCTTGCCTAGTTTATTCTTTACAATTTGATATTTTTATTTGCATATTAGTTTTCCCCGATCACTTACAACACAAAATAGATAGGTACGAAAACTAGGCCAGATGAATAAGACATCCTCTCGGTTTAGAAAAATTACCCCTACATCTAAAAACTAGGCCAGATGAATTAGACACCCTCTTGGTTTCGAAAAATCACCCCTAGATCTTAAAACTTAACCAGATGAATGAGACATTCTCGGTTTCAAAGAATCACCCCTACATCTAAAAACTAGGCCAGATAAATGAGACACACTCCCGGTTTCAAAAAATTACCTTACATCTAAAAACTAGGCCAGATGAATGAGACACTCTCGGTTTCAAAGAATCACCCCTACATCTAAAAACTAGGCCAGATAAATGAGACACACTCCCGGTTTCAAAAAATTACCTTACATCTTAAAACTAGGCCAGAATAAGAGACCCTCTCGGTTTAAAAAAATTACCCCTACATCTAAAAACTAGGCCAAATGAATGAGACACCCCCTTGGTTTCAAAAAATCACCCCTAGATCTTAAAACTAAACCAGATGAATGAGACATTCTCGGTTTCAAAGAATCACCCCTACGTCTAAAAACTAGGCCAGATAAATGAGACACACTCCCGGTTTCAAAAAATTACCTTACATCTTAAAACTAGGCCAGATGAATAAGACACCCTCTCGGTTTAAAAAAAATTACCCTTACATCTAAAAACTAGGCCAGATGAATGAGACACCGTCTTGGTTTCGAAAAATCACCCCTAGATCTAAAAACTAGACCAGATGAATGAGACACCCTCTTGATTTTCAAAAATCACCCCTACATCTAAAAACTAGGCCAGGTGAATGAGAAACCCTCACGGTTTCAAAAAATCACACATCTAAAAAACTACTGAAAAAAATCCGTTAAACCCGTTTGAGCCTGAAGACGTAATAAAGATTCAAAGCAATTTATTTCAAATAAACCATTTACAGGCACTTTTGAAATGTCAAGAAGTCAGTCAGTCAGATAAAAAATGATGCTAATTGCACATTCCAAAGCGTAGATCTCTATGGAGAAGAATGTGCAAGAAACTCCATGGACACTCTTTTCAATCGTGTTTTGTAATTACAAATATCTCTGTTACATGTTTCTTGTCGCTACTATCATGTGAGAACAATGTCAATAAAGTAAAAATAAAAACTAAATATAGATATTAAAATAGCAACTGGCAGCTAAGAGATGACCAGTCTCAACTGACAGCGCCCGTTCACGGACATGACGCGAATATTAGCACCACTCAGCTCAACCATTTTGAAGGGAACCGAATGATCCAACACACGCGCCACCATCAGTGAGACATTTGAGTGAGCATGACAAACTCTCAACCGCCACATACATACACACACAAAGTTTTACCTTTTAATATATTATTGTGATTATTTATTTCAGATCCGCGGCCTAGTGACGTCAGCAGAAGCACAGCGTGACAGGGCGAGCGTGCACGCGCGACTGGAAGCGTTGCGGCCTAAAGTTACAGCCGCGTGTCGAGCCTTAGGAGGCCTTCAACCCAAGTAAGTGACAGCTGATGCTCCGGCCAACGTAGGCGCGGGGGGCGCGGGGCGTTTGTAGACGACAAACAATGTTTGGCTCGCCGTCCGGCCGTCTGGTGAGGATCGAGTAAGGGGTAGTTCATCGTTCGGTAAGGACTGAGCTAAGGTTAGTTCGTCGTCCGGTAACGATGTCCGGTAAGGACTGTGCTAAGGGTAGCTCGTCGTCCGGTCGTCCAGAAAGGACCGAGCAATGGGTAGTTTGCTGTCCACTAAAGACCGAGCAATGGGTAGCTTCTAGTCTGCCCGTCCGGTAAGGATAGAGCAATGGGTAGCTCGTCTTTCAAGTTGGACCGAGCAATGGGTATCTCGCCTACCGGCCGTCCGGTTAGGACCAAGCAATGAACATAATTTTTTTGTCTCCAGGAGTGTGGGCGTCCGCTTCGCCCGCGCAGAGATGGGCGCGCGCCTGGTGCAGTGCACGCTGGCGGCCGGCGAGCCTCCCGCGCACCTGGCGGCGCTGCTGCGCGCACTCAAGCTGCCGCCCGACACTACGCACGCTGCTACTCTGCAGGTAATGTACCGATACTCAATTTTCAACTTCTTGCAGACTATATTTTGATATATCAAAGTGAAAATGCAATCGTCTGTCTTGGATATCCGAGTTGAGTGTACAGTTGGCGACGTAAAGTACAATTTTTTAAGTCTATTTGGACAGTATGCGGAACGCGAGAAACGAGGTGCTATCGTTCCGAACGCGCTATTGGTTGCTCAGTCCGTTTGTTACATCTCTTTGGTCAGCATACGGGACGCGGGGAACGAGGTGCCATCGTTCCGAACGCGCGATTGGTTGCTCAGTCCGTTTGTTACATCTCTTTGGTCAGCATACGGGACGCGGGGAACGAGGTGCCATCGTTCCGAACGCGCGATTGGTTGCTCAGTCCGTTTGTTACATCTCTTTGGTCAGCATACGGGACGCGGGGAACGAGGTGCCATCGTTCCGAACGCGCGATTGGTTGGTCAGTCGGCTTGGAGTTGAGTTTTTGTTACGACTTTGAATTACTGTTCTGTTGAGTTGTTGTGGTCGTTTGGTTTAAAATTTTAAATTTAATTATCACTCATATCCAAAGGTCAGAATTAGGTAGAGTTATTAATGTACTTGCATCGAAATGTTGGAAATGCCTCAAATCCCGAGATAATTTTAAAGAGCAGATTTTTTAGCTTTATTCTGTCAGCTATCAGAAATACAGCAGATTCTTGTGCATAAATTTGTTAACCTCACCTCAGTTGACGTAGAGAGATCTTTTTCAATGAAAAATACTAATAAAAATTTATAGATTTTTTTTATTTTTTTTAGTTTTTTGTTTTGGTTTTTTTTTTTAGATTTACAGATTTTTTTTATTTATCTTTGTATTTTTCTTATTTATTTTGAGGTTTTTATTATTATTATTCATTTGTAATATTGTTGGCCACACGGGATTTTTCTTTAGAAATCCCGGAATGATCCATATTAATGTCGACATTTTGATGCAAGTACATGAATAATTCTATCTAATTCCGACTTCTGGTGATAACATAATAGTTGACAGGACAGACAATATGGAAGAAAATAAATGAGTTAATTCTTTTTATTATTATTATGAGCCTTCAAAAAAATTGTTCTGATGGTTAGATCTAATTGTTGATAAACCTAACTTTTCTCTTCTACATATCGTTATGTTATTTTGTAATAAGATCATTGTGATCTCCGAGCACCAAGGATTGTAGTACAAAAGAAGTTGTTCACGTTTTTGCTTTTTATCATGTCATTTGAAAGGACTAGGAACTTGGTGGGCGAATACTCTACTGGGGCCATGGGTGATGCGAAAGTGACCCCCGGGGCCCTGGAAAAATAGCAATGAAAGAACAGGAGTTTTTAGTCAGTAAAAGTCTAACACTATCTCCCGCTCCGCCCAAGAGCGCGGGTTGTCATTAGATGATTTTTCCACCCGAAAAAAAAAAACTACTAAGTTAAATCTACTATATAAAAATAAGTCGGGTTTTCCTTCCTGACGCTATAACTCCATAACGCACGAACCGATTTCCACGGTTTTGCATTCGTTGGAAAGGTCTCGGGCTCCGTGTGGTTTATAGCAAAGAAAAGAGTAGGGTAGAGTAGGGTAATTTTTTTTTTTTACTAAATCCCGCTTTTGGGCAGAACAACGTCTGCCGGGACCGCTAGTTGTTAATAAATATTGTTTTCAATAATATTTCAGATAAGTTCCCTGCTAGCGTCCCGAGCGGCGGAGTCGTGTGGCGTGGCCGCAGTGAGCCCCTCGTCTGCGCGCGCCGTGCCCAGTTAGTGCACATTGAATATTGGACAATCCACGCCATTGCCTCAAAATGCTATTAATTCTAGCTGTACAATTCTCTAACTATAGGGCCAAACTTAAGTACTATAATTACCTGCAATTTCTGATTAAAACATTTGTTGTTAACTATTTTTGTAACTTTTCTTTAGCCTAAAATTCTGGCAAAAAGAGGAGGGTTGATAGGAGGTAATTTTTCGCTCATCACTCACTCAAAAAATAAAGTTTCTGTTTCGGACTATTTTTAAATGCAACAAATGCATGCTACTACCGCATGCATTTGTTGCATTTAACTTTTTTTTTTATTCAGTCACATTTATTCTGCGTGTATCGTCGCATGCACCGCGATCGTGAACGTATATATTTTTCCGTATAGCATAGACACGCATAGTGAACCAAAATAGTACTAGTTAAATTATTTATTTGGGAAAACAAACGGTGTTACATTACAATTTTATAGTAAACAATTGCACAACCAACAATATTTTCCACATAATATAAATGAGTACGTAAAATTGAAATTCATACTCAATTAGTACTCACATAAATAATAATTTTACTTAAGAGATGTTTAATTATCGTGTTTATTAGTGATTGTAAGTTTTCTATTACTTTACCTGTTTCTACCCGTGAGAACCTGTAATTGGCTCAATGTCTCTTATACTATTGTTTTTCTTTTGTTATAGTTGTTGGTTCTCCTATGACTAAATTAATAAATAAAAAAGTTTGTTAAGAATAGTAACCATTGAGACTCAAAATGATTGTTCGTGGAGCGTTTATTTCAGAAGTATTATGTAACTTAGATTTGGAAAAACACGACAGAAATTACAAAACACTCTTTGTTTGGGCAATTATTGCTTTGACTTCTTACTATATTATTTATCACGTAAATGTTACTGAATAAATAAATATATAATATGTCTTAGAGAAAACTCGCAGTGAGCAGAGCACATGGTTCGTAGAACGGATGGTCGATGGGGCTGAAAGGTTCTAGAGTGGCGACCGCGCACCGGAACACGAGGCGTTGGCGCGGCCACCACCTGCGGGGGCGGGGGGGGGCAGACGCACAAGGGTGGGCGTTGTGGGAGGCCTATGTCCAGCAGTGGACGTCTTGCGACTGAAATGATAATGATGATATATCTTTAAATGCATTTAAAAATAGTCGGAAACAGAAACTTTTTTTTTGAGTGTTTGGTGGGTGTAAAACGCCTCATATTAACCCTCCTTGGTCCTTTGGCCTTTAAATTGAGCTTGATATTTCTTAAAATAACCAATTCAGAGACTGGCCCTCAAGTTATTGGATTTTGAGGCAATACTTTGAATAAATTCAATAAAGTGTAACTTTACAGTTTTGTTAGCTGATACGAAACCTCGCTAGACTAAGGCCTTCTGTCCACAGCCGCGTAGCTTCATAGACGCGTATTTATTTATTTATTAAAACTCCATGCAACACAAAAGTACAAAGGCGAACTCAATGCCTTAGGCATTCTCTACCAGTCAACCTAGGGTGGTGAAGAAACAATATGTAAGGTGCATAAAAATATAAAAGATTATTAAGAAAACAAGGGTTCAAAAGTGTCTACATACAAAATAAACATACATATTTAGATACATTAATCATTTTTTTTAAATATTAATTTATTCGTCATTTTACGCTTGGTATACGCCTGCGTGAAGCTTTTATGGGAAAACCATGGTCTATAATAATACCCGTACGACATATAAAATACGCGTCTATGAAGCTACGCGTCCGTGGTCAATAGTCCATCATATCTGTGATTACAAGTCACACGACAAACCGTATCAGTTTGCAAAACGTCATACTTATTTATACATATTAATATTAAAAAATGTAAAAGTAACTCTGTTACGCTCTCACTGTTAAACTACTGAACCGATTATGATGAAATTTGTTACGGAGTAAGATTACATAGGCATACTTTTTTATATGATATATTTGGCTTCGACTTAACTTCGCGTCCGCAAGCTACATTCACGCAAACGAAGTCGCTGGATAGAGCTAGTATAGAATAGTTGTCTAAACCAAAGTTAAAATTGTAAACGCAGGCCAGTGGCGTAGCTAGGCGTGGGTGAAGTGGGCCTTCGCCCACGGCTAGCTACGCTGGCCTAGGATGTAGACATCCGCTAAAAACGGATTTTCCGAAGGGGATGTAACGGGACTCCCAAAGTTTTTATGGAGAAACCGACTTTCACGTGGGCGAAGCCGCTGGCAGAAGTTAGTTTAGTATAATAGTTTAATAACAGAGAGACAGTCGCTGTCTCGTTTTCGAATTTATGAAAGAAAAAGGCCTCGCTGATGCGCCTTCGCCCACGTCTAAATTAGTCCACGCTACGCCCCTGATGCAGGCGATTCTTCAAGGTTACGGGATTTTCCGAAAGACTCATCGAGACCATGGAACGTAAAGGGCGACTGACTGGATTGGTTTTAGTCAGTCAAAGTCTGACACGCCCTTACGCCCCACCCAAGAGTGGGAAAAGTCATTAGATGATTTCCCCACTGCAAAGATATTTTCGAACAAAAAGAAGATCATGAATTAAAAACAAAGGATTTTTTAAAAAAATCTTGACTTAAATCGAAATATAAAGGGTAAATCGAAATATATGCGTTCAAAATGAGAATAGGATCAATTCTTACGCCATGTTGTGACGTCATAGCTGTCAAATCGAAAAATTGGGTAGGGTGGGCAAAACAAGTTTTTTTTTTTTTAAATAATATTTATTTACGAATTATGAGTGAAAAACGTTTAATCAGGTTCCAATTCTTCAATTCCTCTCATCTCTGCGTCACTGTGTGAAGTGTCTGAGTAGTAAATGGAAGAAGGCCAATTGTTCCTAACAATGAAAATCTATATATATAAAAATAAATAGCTGTTCGTTAGTCTCGCTAAAACTCGAGAACGGCTGGACCGATTTGGCTAATTTTGGTCTTGAAATATTCGTGATAGTCCAGGGAAGGTTTAAACGGTGAGAAAAATGGAAAAAAAAACCGAATACAACGCCATCTCTAATTAAAATGTCATTATAAAATGAATTATGCTGTTCTCATAATGCCAGTAGATGGCGTTATCCTAACTATGAGGCGGTACGAAGTTCGCTGGGTCAGCTAGTAAGAAAAATATATATTTTTTTTAACTTATTAAGACTAAAATAACATATTTAGCTAATTTGTATTAAACAATAACGTTTTTACTTCAACTAGATTTAACTAAGACTCAAACAACAAAGTAAAAATAAACCGTTATTAATACACAAATAAGTTTTCTATGCAAACCGTACTTTTCAATCAACATTTGACAGATCGAGGTTAATGACTTTCCTATTCTTATTTGGAACGTTTACTACCAATATGATTGTTTCTTTGCTATCTGTACAAATTTGGATTGTATAATAAAATAATAGTTTAAAAAAACTAAAAAAACACGCTTTTATAGAAAATCCAACTAAAAAAATAGAAAATAAAGTTTAATAAATTTGGATTAAGAATAGTGTACATAAGAAATAAATGTATATTATTGTAAAAAAGCGTGGGGTGCATTCAAAGTGTTTTTTAAGATATTATCAAAGTGATGATCCTTCTACTCATCTGTCAATAAAATGTTCATAATTATTGACATTATATGCACCCCACGCTTTTTTACAATAATATACATTTATTTCTTATGTACACTATTCTTAATCCAAATTTATTAAACTTTATTTTCTATTTTTTTAGTTGGATTTTCTATAAAAGCGTGTTTTTTTAGTTTTTTTAAACTATTATTTATTTTTCATTTTTTAGAAAGTAATTAATCCTGGCGAATCTAATTAGGATAATCTGATATTTTGATCGGATTATTGCATTGTCATCGATCTTTGACAGGTGTGCAAAGTTTGAATTAAATCTGATCGTTCAAAGTAGGACAAAATCGAGCTCAAAGGGGTCGGTTACAAACAAACAAACATACATACATACATACAGGTGAAACTAATAAAAGCGTGGTAAAAATATGGATGTGAAATACACTAGAATAGAATAAACTGTATTGTTCACCAAAATAGTAACAAAACATTTCATCATCATTTCAGCCGATAGACGTCCACTGCACTGACATAGGTCTCCCCCAAATGTCGCCACAGTGAACGGTACTGTGCGTCTCGCGTCCATCGGATTCCCGCTACCTTCACCAGGTCATCGGTCCACCTTGTAGGGGGCCTTGGGGGGGGGGGGGGGGGGCACAAAACTTTTACACTAAAATCTATGGGTACAAAGGCGGTCTTATCGCTGACAGCGATATCTACCAGACAACGTTAGATGGCCTGTAAGAACACGATCAATTAAACATGTAATATAAGTAACTTTTAATACATTCTGGGGCGATATTTCAACTGTTTAGTACATTTTCATCATCATTTCAGCCGAAAGATGTCCACTGTTGGACATAGGCCTCCCCCACGTGTCGCCACAACGACCGATCCTGTGCGTCTCGCATCCACCGCATTCCCGCGACTCTCACCAGGTTGTCGGTCCACCTTACGGGAGGCGGCGCCAACGCTGCGTTTTCCGGTGCGCGGTCGCCACTCCACCTTTCGTCCTCATCGACCATCCGTTCTACGAGCAATGTGCCCTGCCCACTGCCACTTTAGTTTGGCGATTCTTCAGGCTATGTCGGCAACCTTGGTTCTCCTGCGGATATCTTCATTCTTTATGCGATCACGCACGAACTCCCAACATAGCCCATTCCATTCCAGTACATTTTAGTGTAAAAATATTTATTATACAAAGAATAAATTCTTCATGACGCGCGGAGAACTTTAATTGCACGATGCAGGATTTCGTATTTCTTGTAGTTTTTCTGTGGCGCCAGATAAGTCGCTGAATAGTCATCCGGCTCTAAACAGACGTTTTGGCAGAGAGAGGTCATAGCCATGGTCCGGAGCGAGGAGGAGTGACAGGCGGTCGCCTCCTTCTGCGAAGCAGTAATGCTAGCAAAGGAGGCGGCCGATCGCGTGAGGCAACGGTCCTCACGCCCCAACCGCCGCCGGGATTCCGATCCCGATTTCCGGCCGCCGTAGGCACGGGCTTGCGGACGGCGAGCAATGGGTAGCTCACCGTCCGGTAACCGTTCGGACCGAACCCAAGTCGTCGACGGCGCTTAATGTTTCACCTTTTACCTCCTTTAATTCATTAAATCCCAAGCGAACGCGCCGTTCGCTCTCTCATTGTCTTTCTATTGTGTCTCTAATAAAGGGGTGACCACTCCCTCCACCTTCCCATGGCCCGACCAACTAACATGTGTTATACGGGCCGAATCGTGGGGCGGCTGCGGACTTAGCACCCTTGGCCATCTTATTTTATTGTCCGCAGGCGCTTCTTGATCCCTTACAAATTAGCCACGTGTGTCCCGGTTTGCATTCTCCCTAATGGGCTTGCACAACCACACACTACAAAGAGTGAAGACTTCGTCGTTTCGCCATTCGACCTTGATGGTATCGGTATCACATTACATCTGGACTCCTTCTCGCTCCATTTTGCTCCGGGCGGCGTGCCACGCATGCGCGAACTCCCGCAGCCTCTCGAAGGTCACCGGTGAGCTTACGAAATCGCCGTAGTAGACCGGACCGGCCTCCGCGCGACTAATCCCATCCATCATCTTATAACGTGCTTCAAAATACAGGGGGCAGACCCACAGCGCATGGTGTAGGTCCTCATCTTCCATACCGCAATTACATACGCTAATCTCACACAGCTTCATATCATACAGTCTTTTCCTGATAAAGGACGGTTGCAAACTAGCGTTCCAACCAAAGTGACCTTGGTTTATGTGTTTGGTTTATGTTGCGCCTACATAGATATAAACAACGCGCCAACACGTTCGGTGGTTGGGAAAACGCGCTTTCTAACAAAGGGCGTGGAAGGTCATGGATTGCAACTGCTGTCTACACGGTTTGAAACTAGCAAGGTCACCTTGGTTGGGACGTTAGTTTGCAACCATCTGGTCACCCCTTTACGGTGTTCGATTGGTTCAAAAGGGATTATTCTATACTAATAGATCAACTCAGAAGTTCTTCATCAGATCTCCGTCGAATTTGAACGGGTTGTAATTAATCAAATCAAGAATTACTGGACTGATTTTTAAAATTATTTCACCATTAAAACGCTACTTTATCACTGAGTGACTTAGGCTATATACAACATTAGTTTTAGTATATGTGAAACGTGAAACAGGTGTCTAGTATAGTTATGTAAAGAATATATGTACAAAAAGCCAATCCAAAATACTGGCATGATTAATTTTTCGCCAGAAATAAAACCTAGGTTATAAGTTTCAGGAATAAATAGCAAAAAGAACCAGGACTTTAAACCGTAACCGAACGAAGATACCTATAGAAGCATTGCTAGTACTTTTTTGTTAGGCGTTACCTATTTTTCTTATATTATATTAAGACTACTTGAGGACTCGAGTTCTTTGCAACTTTGGACGTCCCCTACCACACCCGCCAACATATGAGGAAGCAATAGATGCAGAATAATTCATTAGAGAAACCGTGTATTTAACTATAGGAAACTTAGAATATCAGACGCGGATTATTTTTATTTAAGACAAATAAAGCCTGATAAAAAAAACAATAGCGATCTACTAAACAGTCTCTGACTTCGTTCGGTTACGGTTGGTAGACATAATTCTTTTTGCTATTGATTTCTCATACAGCCCTTTACGATATGGCTAGCTATGTATGGCAAAAGTTTAATTCCCTTTCATAATTGTATCATGAAAAATCACATAGTTTTATGCTTGTTATGTTAGCTGGTTGTCCGCACAAATACATGGTCACCGGACCATCCGGGTGAATGAGTGGTTGTTTTGCTCCCACACCCAACTGTGCGCTGGCGCCAACTTGTAACCTCTTTTAAATATTTTTTGGAAAAAATATAACATGGTATAAAAATCATAGGAATCGATTCAGTTACTGATTCTGAACAAACTATATTCAGATTTCGTGTATACCAATTTTTTTTATTACTTTAATGCAGCCAAAGCCGCTGGTAGAAGCTAGTCGATCATAAGCGAGTTCATACTCCGACTCGAACTTAAATGATTGTTAAGTGGCTGTGACCATTTTTATGAGAGCTGGATTCGCTCCAGAACTGTCGTCGATAATTTTTTTAGTAATGTAAACTGTATCCAAAAAGACTATGGCCTACTGGTCCACGGGCGCGTAGCTTCATAGACGCGTATTCGTCATTATACGCTTGTTGTACGCTTGCGTGAAGCTTACATACAAAACTATGGCCTACTGTCCACGGACGCGTAGCTTCATAGTCGCGTATTCGTCATTATACGCTTAGTGTACGCCTGCGTACAAAACTATGGCCTACTGGTCCACGGACTCATAGCTTCATAGACGCATATTCGTCATTATACGCTTGGAGTACGCCTGCGTGAAGCTTACATACTAAACTATGGCCTACTGTCCACGGACGCGTGGCTTCATGGACGCGTATTCGTCATTATACGCTTGGTGTACGCCTGCGTGAAGCTTACATACAAAACTGGCCTACTGGTCCACGGGCGCGTAGCTTCATAGACGCGTATTCGTCATTATACGCTTGATGTACGCCTGCGTGAAGCTTACGTACAAAACTGGCCTACTGGTCCACGGGCGCGTAGCTTCATAGACGCGTATTCGTCATTATACGCTTAGTGTACGCCTGCGTGAAGCTTACATACAAAACTATGGCCTACTGCCCACGGACGCGTGCCTTCATAGACGCATATTCGTCATTATACGTTTGGTGTACGCCGGCGTGAAGCTTACATACAAAACTATGGCCTACTGTCCACGGCCGCGTGCTTTCATAGACGCTTCAAAAATACGCCTAACTTGAGTAGCACAGCGTATTGAACCCTGTCCATGAGGCGTATTACACGCGTATGTTTTCAATCATTTGTGACAATACCGTCGGAGGACGAAGACGTTTCCGCCATTTTTACTAAAATAAAAACGTGCTTTCGCTCGATGTACGCCTCAACGTATGACATGCGGTACGGCAGGCGTCGTGAAGTCTGTATCGGGTAGCTTCGTCGACCGTTTCATAGTTATATAATAGTTTATTTGTTTATTCTCACATTAGAACGCCTTGCAGCAATTACACCAATGGAGGTCAATTAGTTCAGAATCTGCTACTTTCTAACATCATGTGCGCAGTGGAGTGGTAGTCATCAAAGGAGCGGCGCGGTGTGGTAGTGGGTCACGTAAGCGTCATATAAGCTTCACGCAGGCGTACACCAAGCGTATAATGACGAATACGCGTCTATGAAGCTAAGCGGCCGTGGACAGTAGGCCATAGTTTTGTATGTAAGCTTCACGCAGGCGTACACCAAGCGTATAATGACGAAAACGTGTCTATAAAGCTACACGTCCGTGGACAGTAGGCCATAGTTTTGTATGTAAGCTTCACGCAGGCGTACTCCAAGCGTATAATGACGAATACGCGTCTATGAAGCTAAGCGGCCGTGGACAGTAGGCCTAAAGCGACGCGCAACATTTTTAAAAGTGCCATCCAATTTTTTTTCAAAACAAGCGAAATAACCTACTTTAAATGGTAGACATCTAATTTAGTACATTTTTTGTTGTGTTTCTTTATGAGTCAGTAAAATCAAATATTTAATTGAATCAGAGGTTGAAATTTGGTAGAGTTATTCATGTACTTGCTTCGAAATGTTGATGGGTCTTCCCAGAATCTCTAATCAAAAATCCCGTGTGGCCAACAATATTACAAATAAATACAAAGATAATGAATATACAATTTTTTATTAGTATTTTTCATTGAAAAAGATCTCTCTACGTCAACTGAGGTGAGGTTAACAAATTTATATACTTCAAAGTCAAAGTCAAAACTTTTTATTTCACATAGGCCTACATGGGCACTTATAAAACGTCAGAAGCTAGTGCACGGTTCCAAATTGGTCGTTTCCTATGGAGAAGAACCGGCAAGAAACTCCATGGTTACTCTTTTAAAAAAATGATTGTTTACAATATTTTCATATTACAGTATTAATAGACATGTAAGAACAGTGTAGACCAGTCGATATTGTACCCAAAAGCACAATAAAAATAATCATATTAAAAAAAAAAAGAGTCGTAATAGGACTTCCTCCTCCTCGTCATGAATGCAGGAAGAATTTTTTTCTTCTATATTTCTGAGTGTCATAAAAAAAATCTGCTCTTAAAAACTAATCTCGGGATTTGAGACATATTCACTTTATTATTTCGCTGTATGAAATCAGTATAAGTACATAAATAACTCAACCTAATTCCGACCTCTGGTAATAAGGCTTGTAATAAAACTTGGATGGTGATACGAAAGGCAGTATATCTGTCGAAGCCCATTAGTTGATTCGGCATTCAATTAACAGTCTAGTCAGATGACTAAACGGCGCTGATCATGATATTTAGCCATTGCGTCTAATTCAAAGAATTAAAATTCAAGTATTTTATTTCAAATAAACCATTTACAGGCACTTTTGAAATGTCAAGAAGTCAGTCAGTCAGGAAAAAAAAATGATGCTAATTGCACATTCCAAAGCGTAGATCTCTATGGAGAAGAATGTGCAAGAAACTCCATGGACACTCTTTTCAATCATGTTTTGTAATTACAAATATCTCTGTTACATGTTTCTTGTCGCTATCATGTGAGAACAATGTAAATAGAGTAAAAATAAAAACTAAATATAGATATTAAAATAGCAACTGGCAGCTAAGAGATGACCAGTCTCAACTGACAGCGCCCGTTCACGGACATGACGCTAATATTAGCACCACTCAGCTCAACCATTTTGGAGGGTACCGAATGATGCAACACATGCGCCACCATCAGTGAGACATTTGAGTGAGCTTGACAAACTCTCAACTAATGCATATTGTAGTTAATTAATTAACTACAATGCTACCATGAGCTCTTAACGCTATCCATTTGACGACCTAAACTGAACTGTTAAAGGAATGGAGCTACACAATATTAGTTTTAGTATATGCGAAACCCGAAACACGTGTCTAGTATTTTTATGTAAGGAATCTATGTACAAAATTTCATAACTGTGTCATGAAAAAATACAAAGTTATAAGCTTCTTATGTTACCTGGTTGTCCGCACAAATACATGGTCATCCGGCCTACTGAGGGGTTGTTTTGCTCCCGCACCCAGCTGTGCGCTGGTGCCTAATGCCCGCTATGACCTGCCGTGACCTACGACGTACTTAGTTTCGGTGGTGTCTAACTTTTTTAAATATTTTTGGGAAATAATATAAAATGGTGTAAAAATTATTGGAATCGATTCAGTTACTGATTCTGAACAAAGTATATTCAGGTTTCGCATATACTAAAAATAATGTTATGTAGGGTGTGTCTTTCTCGCTCGCAACTCGATTCAAGTCATTTTCCTAGATGACTAATGGCGTCATTTTGTAAAAAGGCTAGGCTGTTTATGGAATGGCAAATTAAATTTCGACATATCTACGATAAAGTAAGCAAAATTCTGAATCTAAGACATTTTTGTAAGAGTTCAAACGAATCTTCAAGTCAATTGTTTTTATTTTATTTTAACCGACTTCGTATGAAGAGGTTATGGTTTCGGCGATTTATTTGTTTTCGTCGATATTGAACGCGAACATCGTTCGGACTCCAAATATTTTGTAGAATGTAATTGTTAATATTTTTTAAGTCATAAAGTAAAAGGTTTTCAATTAAATAAATATTATTTTTAATTAATTTTTGAGTTTTATTTCAATAATAAACTGACTCTTAGGACCAACGCTGCGGTAAACTGTATAAAATCGTTATTCTAAAATTTTTACTGAAAAATACGATTGAATTACTTTCAAAATTAAAAATGTTGTCGAGGTTGATTAAGATAACGATTTTACACAGTTTAAATTTACTTGTTAGAGCTATGAAACGAGGGTCCAAAGTTTGTATGGAGAAACTTTGGACTACTACTACTTTATCACGGGCGAAACCGCTGGTATAAGCTAGTTTTTTTTATGTAACCAAGAGGTGAGTCCAGAATTTGGTACTTTTTGCTAAGTGAGGCGCGCATATCATTTCGACAAACCTGTTGGTCTAGTGGCTAGGGGCCCTGACTGCTATGCCGGAGGTCTTCGGTTCTATTCCCACCCAGGACAAATGTGTGTGATGAGCACGACCGTTTGTTGTGTCTGGGTGTAATTTATCTATAATATGTATGTATTCAGAAATATATAAGTATGTTTATCAGTTGTCTAGTACTCTTAACACAAGCTCTGCTTAGCTTGGGACTAGACGGCGTGTTATAGTCGTGGAATATTATTATATTATCTTCAGTTTCAAAATCACTCGTACCAGTGGCGCTTACTATTTAGATAAATAAAATCAGAAACGTTTATTTCAAATGGACCAATTACAGGCATTTTTGAATTGTCAAAATGTCGGTCAGTCAAAAAAAACAAGTGAAGCTAAATTGCACTGCAATTACACTATTTATAACCTAAGAAACTCAAGAACGGCTGAACCGATTTGGCTGAAAATTGATGGGGAGGTAGCTTACAACCAGGAGACGGACATAGGATACTTTTTATCGAGTAGGGTAGGGTAGAGTAGAATATATTAGTCAGTTGACGGAAGCGAAACCGCGGGCAAAAGCTAGTTTATAATAAAAGATGTTCTAAATAAAACAACAATCTAATAGTTATAAAATTAATTCATTTATTAAAATTTCATTGTAAAATGATTTCTCATTTGGAAATTACTCTTAAATATCATGATTTATCATTACACCACTCGTCACTCACAATCGTTGTCAGGCATGCAACACCTGGAACAAAATGAAATAAATATTAGATATGTAATAAGGGAGGCACTTGCTGGCCAGTCTAGTATGCGCGTGCGGCGTGTTGTCGATCGGACGGCCGCCGTCGTGTCTCGCTCGCGCTGCGTAGCCTGTCTCCCTAAAGGGCCTATTACAATACTCGATATTCAGACAGTCTTAGTCGATGTCGTGCAGTGTAATAAGGGTTAGACCGGTTTTACTCGGAACAAAAAATAAGAGTCTGAATATCGTGTGCTGAATATCGCGTAGTGTAATAGGCCCTTAAGGCGGGCGAGGTGTGGCGGCAGTTGGTCGGCACGATTGGATTGTGCACGAGTGTTGCTATTGCTAGCCTGGCGAGCGAGTGCCCATAAGAATCAACTTTTGACTACATATACATACCCTATTCAGGGAGCCGTGAGACTAAAGGTAAACCAACCATATATAATACTACTAAATTATACACCACAGATACTGCAAACATTTTAGATAAAAATGTGTCGTTTTGTCATGGGACGGGTTGTAATCCGCCATTGTAATTTTTTACACTATCGATCAACTTGTTAATTCGAGATATTTTCATTGAATTCTTGTTATTCGCCGAAGAAACTTGGTCTAAGGTACCTACATTGTTTTCATTTTGTCTCAAGCCCAGATGAATAGGGTATAGTAAAATATTATTACTGTCTTTGTCTATTAGTTACTCAAGAAGACTATTCTACCTTCGGGCAAGTTTCTTCGACGTATTTGAATACATTAATGATAGTCTCCTTTTCTGTTGATTGCATTGGCGTTTTCTTTGCACGCTTTTTCTTCGGCCAATTACAAGAATTCAACGAAAACATCTGAAAGCATCACTCTTGTATCACATTTTTCACTACATATCAACAAGTTGATCGATAGTGAAAAAGATGGCGGATTATAACCCGCCCGATGACAAAACGACACATTTTTATGTAAAATGTTTGCAGTATCTGTGGTCTATAATTTATCAGTCTTATAAATGATTTGTTTACCTTTTATCTCACGGCTCCTTGAAGAGGGTATCGATTTTTGTTTCCATGTTTTTTTTTTTTGTAAAAAAAAAGTTACCCCACTAAGAATTACATGTGTATCATGGGTGCACTCACAAAAATATAACCTCACATACACAAAACACCCAGACCCTGGAACACCTATCAGGCCACACAAATATATGTTCCATGCGGGGATCGAACCCGCAACCCAACCGCTCGAAAAAAGTACATATAAATTGATAAATATCGTCACCATTGGTAATCGCCCGGTTTGAACCCGCAACCTCAGGCATTAGAAACGGGTGCTTTAACCATTGAGTCATCACAATACGACTTCGTCGGATATTTCCAACAAACACATTCACGACCAAATACTCGCATCTCGTCAGCTCTTCTATCACCTACGGGCATCGAAGAGCTAAACAAGATGGAGTACCTAGTCGCAAACACACGACCTTGGCGAATAGGACACGAAAATACTTATCGAACCAATCCAGCTTAACCCTTCAAAATTCCGCCACCCCAGGGGATCTAAACAGTCAAGTGCGGATATTTTAGACACAATTATACTGATTTGAACTTTCTTAAATCTCAGTTTTGCAGTGTAAACTCACTGTACCTTCTTCAGTCTTAATTCAAGAATAAAGATTTGGGAAGAGCATCACCTACCACCATCTGACTTCTTGAAACCCCAAGAACATCTCCCGCCTGGGCGCGATTTGCAGTGGCCTATATGGAAAGCACTAAATCGGTTGCGAACCCAGGTAGGCCGCTGCAAACACAACTTGGCAAAATGGGGTTTTATAGACCTGTCGGATATTCAATGTGACTGCGGTGCTCCTGTTCAAAACATGAGCCACATACTAGAATGCCCCAAGTGCCCATACACCTGCACTCTGGAGGATTTGATGAGTGCTACCGATGCTGCTATTAATGTAGCCACCTATTGGGCCCAAACAGTTTGACGAGTTTACGAAACATCGAATCGAAAAGAAGAAGAAGAAGTCTTAATTCATTAAATCCCAAGTGAATGCCGGCAATCACTCTCATTGTCTTTCTATTGTGTCTCCAATTATGGTATTCGAAAGGTTAAAGGACTAATTAATCATGACCCACTAACCTTATTCAACAGCCGACGTATCCATATTAACATAACTGGCCCCCATATTCTCTCTGTGACGCGCTGAAACAACATGCTTCTTCGCCGTCTCCCCTTCTTCGACGTCAGAATCACAAACACCACATTTAAGACACCCAAACTGGTAATACACATATTTGTTCCGTGCCAGCATATTTATATTATGCTTCAATTCCAAATAAAAGCGGAAAACACTTTCAATTACTGGCTTCTCTTTGAAATGCCCAGCATACACTAAATGTGTTAACAACGACCGAATTGAGTTAAATACTCCTTTACATTCAACACAAGTGAAGGAAGACCCTTCACTGTGAAGAATATGGTTGCCCTTCATGTAGACGCTTATAATATCTCCCTTATTCGCGTTGATTTTAGCTTCTGCAACAGCAGTCTGGTGATCAATGCTGCTCAGAACATGCTTTACAGCCTCGCTATTATCTTGGAACGACAAATCACAGACTTCACATTTCAAATCAACGCCAACTTTGTTCGCTTTCATAAGTTCTTGATCGACATCGTTGTATAACGCGGAACGGATCAATTTTGACATTGTCTCGAAATGAGGAGCACTTTCGAAGTGCTCAACCATCGCTGAAATCGATGGGACGGCCACAAAGTCCGGGCAGATGGCGCAAACGTAAAAATTGCCGAAGCTAGCAAAATATTCGGAGGGGCGGCAATGGTTTTTGTAAAGCATTGACAGTTTCCGAGGCGCTGCGTTCCTCAAATGCTTCTTTTGGCGGATATGGTTGAAGAGCACTTGTCTTGGTCCCTTCAGGGTCATATCGCAGCAGGTACAGTAGTTCCCGATCTTCCCCGAAGGCTTGATAAAGTTCTCTATTATGACATGGTCACGACTATTATGCGGTTTACCGACGCTAGCTAAGTACTTCGTCCAGTTCAAATCTTTCGGGCCCCATTCTTCAGGGATCGTGCGATCGGGGTCAGATTCTTTTATACGCATGTATAATTCATCTGAAAGTTTAGCGAGATGCTTCTCGTCTAGAATATGCAAAATGGAGGCTTCGATGGAATCGATGGAAGTATTGCATAGACGACAATACAATCCGTTAGAAGTATAAGTGATATCATGGCTGAGGAGGAATTTCTCATTCATTTCCTTAATTTTCTCGATGGAAGGTTCAGTCATTGAGAAAGAAATGCTCTTGTCAGACTGTAGGATGCAGGAAAGGTTGTGAATATGAGTTTCACTGAACACATGGTTCAAAACACTATCATAATGGAATCGTAGAGTATAATATTCGCAGGCGATGCAAAAGAAAGCTAATTTTCCAGTTCTGTCATCAACTAAAGACAACAGCTTATGGTTAACGAGCAACTTGACGATCTGAGCTTCAATAGGACCGTAGTAACGGTACTTCTTCACTTGGTTCTTAGGCTTTTCAGCCGCTTGTTCGTTCTCATCATTATCAATATTCTTGTTTGCATCGGCAGCGAAATTTTGGTAAACATTATCCTTAATACTCATAATTATAGGAGCTACTGAAGACGTTTGTGTTGAAAAATCGAGAGCTGAGACATCAGAACATAACTTATCGTATATATCTTGATAGAACTTAAGCGCAGCATCGACGCTTGCTTCCGAAGCGTCTGGCAGATGCTTCATCAAGACAGTGCTGAGTTTAGACGAAAAATTACGTTCCAACCTCTCCACTGGTTTATTTGTAGTAATGCTAAGTTCTTTGATCTTCGGCAGCGGAGTCTCCGCTAGTGCGGATAAACGTCGAGACATGTTAGGCAAAATAATAGGCTCTGCAACATCAATGCTCTCTCGTTTCAGCCTAGGCAAGTGGGCATCAGAATTGAAGTGTTTCTGAAGCGACTCCATCAACGGTTCTTCATCATTCAATTCAATTTCTATGTTACAGTCGGTGCAAATATGCACTTGTTTTGCGTCCTCAGACGTAAAATTAAACAGTTCAGCTTTCAACAACTCAGGAACTTCACTGACGGGAAGACTGTTGAATCTCTGCCTCTGTAAGTTACTCTTCTTCTCTGTAGTAAATATATATTCAACTTCAACATAATCTCGTTTTTGTAAATATATTTTTTTGTGCGTGGAGTCTAAGTTCCTCAGGTAAGTGTGTAGAGTTTTGCTCTGTTGCGTCAACGGGTGATTGACGACATTCTGGAAGTGTCGCGCAAGGCGTTTGATATCTTCAGACTTTCGAAATGATAAAACGGTAAGGTTCTCCATTGTTGTGATGAACTTTTGTCAGCCCACAACTGAATGCCTTTATCTTGAAACCAAGAATATTGGCCGCGCTTATATAAGCTTATAATAACAGTTTTGAAGTTATATGCTGTCTCGTTCTGCCCGTACTTTGCCGAATAGTAATTTTGGGTACCCAAAGAATGATTGTTAGGATTTGGACTTGAAAATAAAATGGTGAATTATTTTGATTTGATTATCACTGCATTTCAAGATCTGAAATAGAAGAGAAAAGTATATGTTAATATTACAATAAAAAACATCGATTACACTTCGGGGAGTATGTGTTGGAATTGCACAATTTATTAATTCCACAAAGTCCGTACCATCATCGGACCACTAGACGTACGGCGTTGCGCCATCGGTACATGGTGGACATCCCACCCATACGTACAAAGCGTATTGGGAACACATTCATAATGCGTACAGCTAAGGAGTGAAATTTCCTGCCGGAGTCTGTGTTTCCTGATAGCTACAACCTAGGGGTCTTTAAGTCAAGAGTGAATAGGTTACTTCTAGGCAAGCGTGCTCCATCGTCGGCCACATCATCACTTATGGTAAGCGATGGTGAGATAGTGGTCAAACGCGTAAACATACTTTTATGCGTATAGCTAAGGTTTGAAATTCTCTTTCCGTGTCTGTGTTTCTTGATAGCCGTAACCTTGGGAGGGTCCTTAAGTCGAGGGTGAATAGGTTACTTCTAGGTTAATTCATAGTTTAATCACGCTTGTCTAGAAGTAATCTATTGACTCTTCAAACGATGCACAGCTTAAAATCAGGTGGGATAGAAACTAAACGCGAGCCCTATATACATAAAAATAAATAGCTGTTCATTAGTCTCGCTAAAACTCAAAAACGGCTGGACCGATTTGGCTAATTATGGCCTTGAAATATTCGATATAGTCCAGGGAAGTTTTAAACGGTGAGAAAAAATGGAAAAATCACGTTAAAAAAAATTGGAATACAACGCCATCTCTAATTAAAATGTCATTATAAAATGAATTATGCTGTTCTGGTAATGTCAGTAGATGGCGTTATTCTTACTATTGAGTAGGCGGTACGAAGTTCGCCGGGTCAGCTAGCAGCAGCAGTCTTTTCATATTATAATAAAGGCAGAGAGGTGTGAGCTCTGTTCGTCGTTAGTGTTTACTAGGTCCGGCCAATAAAAGTAAACCGGAGATGAACCAGAATTCTCGCGGGAGATTGGGCACGTGGGGTCGCCATAAAACTGCCCTGCGGATTGTATCTTAGTCTGGCCTCTTAACCTAGGCATGTAAGACGACAGAAGAACAATGGATTGGCAATTGACCGGACCGAGCCTAGTCGTCAACAGAGCGGTGATCCAAGCGCTCCTCAAAAAAATATAAAAAATAGCAGCCCACCGGCGGTACCGGGTATAGGGTCCAGGCTACCGGTGGTCAGGGCTCCTGAGAGAGGAATTTCCAACAATACACGCTGTGTCCAGGAGTACTGCTTTCTGGATCAAGCCCTTCATCTGCCCAACGCTAGCGTCCTCAGATGTTGGTCGAGGCTCTTCTTAGCAGCCCTGGGAACTGCAGGCGAGAGTCCTCGCCTCACTGTACCGGTGGCGCGAGGAGATGAGGACGCGGGGTGTTGAACCGATGCAGCGCGAGATCGAGCTGCGTCGGTCTCAGCTCCAAGAGGTCATGGTGGCGGAATGGCGGGACGGGCTTCTGAGCCCTACCGCCGGCTTCGCCACCGTTGATGCGATCCGACCAGTGCTCGACGAATGGCTCGGGAGGAAGCACGGCTCCCTGTCATTTAGGGCGACGCAGATGCTCTCGGGGCATGGCTGCTTCGGGAAGTACTTGTGTCGCATAAACAGGGAGCCGGACGCTCGGTGCCATCACTGCACCGACCTGTCGCTGCCGGCCGTCGTTCGTTCGATGGTCGGGGGCGTCGAGTCATGGGATGCGGTGATCTCCTTCTGTGAAGCCGTAATTTCGCAGAAGGAGGCTGCGGAGAGGGAGAGGGAGGCCGTGGCCACTCTTCCGTGCCGCAGCAGGCGAACCGGGCGTCGGCGGAGGGCAGACAACGCCCTCTTCCAGCCCCCATAAAGAGGTCCGGAGGGACGGTGGACTCGGGGTCGTCCGCCGTCCCCGTCCAGCAAGACCCGAGGCGGCGGCGCGTAGTGTTCCACGCGCGCCCC
The DNA here is from genome assembly GCA_961205895.1 of Mythimna pallens. NCBI lineage: Eukaryota > Metazoa > Arthropoda > Insecta > Lepidoptera > Noctuidae > Mythimna > Mythimna pallens. The sequence continues at coordinate 9,847,735 of OY540851.1, read as the reverse complement.
TATTGGACGTCGCGGGGGGAGGACACCTCACACTCCTCGCGGGCTTGAAGTGGCCCGCGTATGCGGGCCGGCACTAGCCGGGGATCATGGATGGCGCATCAGCTCCCACAATCCCCGGTCCAAGTGTGGGAGGGAACACCGAGGTGGTTTTTAGTCAGTTATAGTCTGACAGACCCCTTCGTCTGCCCCAGGCGAAGGACATCCATGAGGATTTTCCACCCCGGCAACAAAAAAAAAAAAAGGCTCTTCTTAGCAATTAAGTCATTGGCCGTCACGACTATCTGTACAATGATTGTTGTGTCCACTTCCCACATGTCGATAACCTCGCGAGCCAAGTCAAGATACTTAGTTTGTTTATTTTTCTCAGCTTTCATGAGGTTCTCGTCATGAGGGACCGCTATATCAACAATCATTATACGACGCTCTAGTCGATCTATCACCACTTTTTCAGACTTAAGTTTTTTTTTTTTATTTAATCTTATATAACATCTGCCAAACTGCATAGCAGTTTGTCGGCAGTACCTTACCTACCTGACAACAACGGAGAGAACAAGTAACGAATTTACCTTTATAAGTGCTTTATAGAAAACTACAAGAGTTAATAACACTATATTGTTAATGGATAGAGTGATTGTGAATGGATACAGTGAGAAATGAGTATATTAGGGGAAGTTTGAAAGTGGCGCCAGTGACTGAAAAATTGAAAGGGAATCGTTTGTCTTGGTATGGTCATGTGAAGAGGAGGGATGAAGCGCATGTTTCTAAAAGAGTGTACATGTGGATGGATGGAGAGGGAGAGGGAGACCAAAGAAAAGATGGATGGATTGTGTGATATGAAAGAAAAGGAAGTTAGTGATAGCATGACTAATGACAGGGCAGAATGGAAGAAAAAAACATGTTGCGCCGACCCCAAATAACATGGGACAAGGGCAGAAAGATGATGATTGTACAGTTTACAGTTCTAAACTTGATTATTGACTAGAAGTTGGCAGTGGTTTCGTCACAGCGCTAATTTGTTTGCACCAATTATTTCAATAGTTTCGTGTGTTCTTCTTTTTATTTTTTTTTCGTTGTAGTTTATACTAGTATTCCTTGACAACGAAATCCTTAAAAAAACTAAACGAATAACTGAACTACTACTCAAAGGCAACATTAGTTCAAATTCAAAATTATGTAAACTTGCTCAACGCATAGATAAAGCCAGAATTCATTGGGAATTCATTTAAAAACATCTTTATAAGGAAAAACAGTTTCGAAGCCAGATTCAAGGTACAATTTTCCTCTACTAAATCTATATACACAAAAAGCGAAACTGACTGACTGACATATCAACGCACAGCCAAAACTACTGGGACTAGGAGCTTGAAATTTCGCACAGCACAGTTTCCAAAATTTACCCTCTAAGAGGGTGAAATGGGGGTCCTAAATTTATATGGAGTACCCTACTTTAACGTGGGCAAAGCCGCTGGCAGAAGCTAGTCTATAAGAAAGTCGTGTTAGTTACACTATTTATAACTCAAGAACGGCTGAACCGATTTGGCTGAAAATTGGTGGGGAGATAGCTTAAAACCAGGAGACGGACACTTTTTATCTAGTAGGGTAGAGTGAGGTAAAGTAAGGTAGAGTAGGTTAGAATGAGGTAGAGTAGGATAGGGTAGGGTAGAGTTGGATCCGGTGATCATGGATGGCGTATCAGCTCCCACGATCCCCGGTCCAAGTGTGGGAAGGAACACCGAGGTGGTTTTTAGTCAGTAAGAGTCTGACAGACCCCTTCGCCTGCCCCAGGCGAAGGACATCCATGAGGATTTTCCGCCCCGGCAAAAAAAAAAAGGGTAGAGTTGGATAAAGTAAAATATAGTAGTTGTTTTAATATATTATTATATATTATTAATTCTCATTATATATATATTTATATATATAATGAGAAACTAACCCCACCGAGTCACGCGTCAAATCCATTTTATTTATACAATTTGTCACAATGACAAACTTTCTCCACTTGTATCAAAATCTACTACATATTATAAAATCATTCTCACGGACGGAGTCGCTATCAAAGTGCTAGTATTTTATTTATTATTTAAAGACGGCAGTTCATTCATGCAGCATTTTTATATTTTTCAACCGGCTATAAATGTCATTCATAAAATCGGTTGGCCTCTATTACATAATCCTAATCTTATAAAGCCGCGTTTTCACTAGGGACATGTCGCCGAGACATACCGGCCCACGTTCACGCGGTTGGACTTTGTGACTTTATGGGACAATGTCATTCGACATGTGCCTTGTTCACACTGCCCTGTAGTGAGAGTGAACGAGAAGGTAGGTACACTACTGCCATTTCTTAAGGCCAGGTTCTACTAATTTTGTATTTTTTTGAACCACTGGAAATCCATAAATATAAAAGAAATCACTTTGGAGGTACGCGGAACAGAGAGTAAAGTCCCGCAAACCTCCGTTGAAAAGGGAGGATCTGCCCGATAGATGATTTCGGGCTGTTCTATATGTTCTAATTGCGCGAAGAACTTTGATTGCGCGATGCAGGATTAGTTCTTATGTGACGCCATAGATGTCGCTACATCACCATGAAAAATTATTTTATTAAAATTACTATAAGACCAACCGCTGGGTAAAAATCAAAACATGATATAAATTAGTTGGTTTGACAAAAAAAAAAAACGAATCAGACCCTAACTTACGATTTCAAACGTTAAAGTTACATAAAATTATAAAGCATATTTTTAAAAACCGTAGCGGATAGGACTGATGGCCTTATATTAAAACACTGGACGAGGACGCAAGTGTTATCCTCAAACCGTGCCCAGAAGTAGTGTTGTGTGTATATGTTAATTGTTTTTTGATTGTGTAATTTATTTATTATTATTGACATCCTTTATTGAATGTATTTATTTAATTGACCGAGATATATATGTACTAACACTAGTTTATAAGTTGTGTATGTCTTTACTAACCATAATGGATTGTATTATCTTGAAAATTAAATTATTATTATTATCGTTTATTCATTAACTTATCATATAAATTACATTTTTAAATATATCAATAAAAAACATTTAAAAATATAAAAAATAGTGTCCCACCGGTATCGGGAACAGGGTCCAAGCTACCGGCGGTCAGGGCTCCAGAGAAAGGAACCTCCTAACAATACGAGCCGTGTCCAGGAGTACCGCTTCCTGAATCAAGCCCTTGATCCAGCCGCCTAACGCGAGCCTCCTAAGGTGTTGGTCGAGGCTCTTGGCTATTAAGCCATTGGCTGACACGACTATCGGTACAATGATCGCCGAGTCCACATCCCACATGTCGACAACCTCGCGAGCCAAGTCAATATACTTGATTTGTTTATCTTTCTCGGCTTTCACGAGGTTCTCGTCATGCGGAACGGATATGTCAACAAAATGATTGTTGACATATCCGTTCCGCACGCCACGCCTCTCGCTTCGGTCCACCACCACTATATCAGGCTTATTGGCTACAATAGTCCTGTCAGTGATGATGGACCGATCCCAGTACAAAGTGATATGACCATTATCAAGAACTGGGTCGGGCTCATACCTGTAGTACGGTTATTATTATTATTATTAAAAGGGTCTGACAAAAAAATTGAATAGTTACTATTTTTTTTTTAATAAAAAATTAAATCTCTGTTACAAAGCCGCGAACGGTAATGGGCGAAATCGTCATACGACCCGAGTAAAACCCCTACAAAATAATAATAATAATAATAATATTCCACAACTATCACACAACGCCGTCTAGTCCCAAGCTAAGCAGAGCTTGTGTTATGAGTACTAGACAACTGATAAACATACTTATATATTCCTAAATACATACATATACAGATAAATTACACCCAGACACAGAACAAAACAAATGATCATGCTCATCACACAAATATTTGTCCTGGGTGGGAATCGAACCCACGACCTCCGGCATAGCAGTCAGGGTCACTAACCACTAGACCAACAGGCCAGTCAATACTCTCTGACTACAACCAGGTCTCACAAAGCGACACACTTCCTGATCATACAAAGCTTGTTGAGCATCTGTCGAGGGACACGGAGGTTGACTTGTGGCGAATCCCGCGACCCGTAAATGTCGAGGTCGTGGTCCTGGCGGCTGGGGCTTGAGGATGTCCGTTCCCACACGCGTGCGGCCGCTACCTTCGCTAGTATTACTGCTTCACAGAAGGTGGCGACCGCCGCCTATTCCCCCTCCCTCCGGACCATGGCCTGAACCAGGGCAGGTCGACGCCGCCGATCACCCCCACGAGGACAAGGCGGTGCTCCACAGTATGCTCCACCGTGTGCTCCACCGTGTCCTCTGGGCGGTCCGCACAATGGGGACACCCGTGTGTTTCTTCAGCCTGAATAAGGTGCAGGAACCTCCCGAACTTACCAAGTCCGGTGCCGTCATGTGGAAGGTGAGGACGCAGTGTTGCCACTCCTCAAAGAGGGGACTTATCGCCGTGATTACGGCGTGCCCAATGTCCGGTGGCCATTTGTGACATGCGGCAGGTGAGGCTGCCGTGGCGTCTCTCTAGCCACTCCTCAAAGAGGGGACATCGTTTCTACCTATGACCGTTATAGACTTTGAAACCCTACAACTTATGTGCCGCAAGCCACTTGCATTAGAAAGGCCAAAATGCAAAGATGGTTTTAGACCATTAAAAAGTGCAAAATTTCCTTTTTTTCCAAGAAATAAAAAAAAAAAATTCTTTCTTTAGCGTAGTAGCCGCGTATCCGCAAGTATATTATCTAATATACACGGTGTCTTTGACATCGACGCACAAACGAATACCACGGATCCAGTACATGATTCTGGACCCTCAGTGGTGGAATTTTTCGTTAACTTTTTCCTAAATTAAAAAAAATCTGTCCTTTTTTAAATTTAAACTGTGTAAAATTGTTAGTCTAACCAACCCCAATGATAGCATATCGCATAATCAGCCTTTTAATATTCCCACTGCTGGAACTCAGGCCTCCTCTCTCTAGGAGAGGGAATGGGCCGTAATTCACCACGCGGGCCCAGTGCGGGTCGGTGAATGTTACATGTCTTCGAATTTTTGGTTCTAGGACATGCCGGTTTCCTCACGATGTTTTCCTTCACCGTTTTGAGAACAGTGGTGATGAAATAAATTACACAAAGTAATGCGCCTGGCTGGGTTTGAACCTGCGACCTACAACTCATAAGTCGGGGCCGTTACCACTCGGCCACCACTGCTCTCACACCAATGCTATTTTTTTTTTTTTTTATTTCATCGGGGCAAATCGTTATTCTAATCAATCCCAATAAAAAAAAAACAATGTTAAAAGTAATTCATTTTTTTTTCTTAAAATGTCATTTAGGAATTGAACTATTTACATAGGTAAGTTTGTACTCGTCACTCGTCCAAGGGGATGGTGAGGTAGACCGGGACGTAACACATCGGATCAATGCAGGATGGATGAAATGGCGACAGGTCACGGGAACAACTTGTGACCCAAGGATGCCCCTCAAGTTGAAGGGTAAAATCTACAAGTCCGTGATAAGGCCTGTCATACTGTATGGATCAGAATGTTGGGCTGTGAAAAAAACGGATGAAAAAAGATTGCATATAGCGGAAATGAGAATGTTAAGATAGATGTGTGGTGTAACGAGAATGGATAAAGTGAGAAATGAGTATATTAGGGGAAGTTTGAAAGTGGCGCCAGTGACTGAAAAGTTGAAAGGGAATGGGTATGGGTATGGTCATGTGAAGAGGAGGGATGAAACGCATGTTACTAAAAGAGTTATGAGTTTACATGTGGATGGATGGAGAGGGAGAGGGAGACCAAAGAAAAGATGGATGGATTGTGTGAAGAGTGATATGAAAGAAAAGGGAGTTAGTGATAGTATGACGAGTGACAGGGTAGAATGGAAGAAAAAAACATGTTGCGCCGACCCCAAATAACACGGGACAAGGGCAGGAAGATGATGACATAGCTAAGTTTGTACGGAACCTTCAGTGCACGAGTCCGACTCGCACTTGCCTAGTTTTCATTGATAATTTATATGGCAAAACAACGTATGCCCAGTCAGTTAGTATAAGTAATATATAAGTTTATTTCCTGCATCAAAACAGTGCATTTATAACAATTTATATTCAGCCTGTTCAAGGAATCTGTGCTGTCGTGAGGTTATTGAAACAAGGAAAATTGTTATCAATTGCAGTGCTTCACGACAATACCACTTTTATTATAATAATAACGAAATAGTCAGACAAAATCTATACTAATATTGAAAAGGGGAACGATTTGTATTTTTTGTTTGTAATGAATAAACTCGAAAATTACACGATTTTAAAAACTAACCAAACGGATATCAGGTGAGTAACTCTCTATTGAGCTGTATATAATATAATAATATAATATTCCACAACTATCACACAACGCTGTCTAGTCCCAAGCTAAGCAGAACTTGTGTTATGGGTACTAGACAACTGATAAACATACATATATATTTCTAAATACATACATATATAGATAAATTACACCCAGACACAGAACAAATGATCGTGCTCATCACACAAACATTTGTCCTGGGTGGGAATCGAACCCACAACCTCCGGCATAGCAGTCAGGGCCACTAACCACTAGACCAACAGGCCAGTCAAATATACATTTTGTTTGTAGCGGCGACTGGTCGCGCCGCCATGGTGTCCCGGTGAAATATAGCCCTAAGGGGGTCCAAAGTTTGTATAGAAAAACCTACACTCCTCACACGGGCGCAGCCGTTGGCAGAGGCTAATAACGTCATAATCACGTAAGAGCGGTTGTATGTGAAGTACCACGGGTTAAGTTTTTTTTTAGGTGGGAAATCATCCAATGACTTCTCCCGCCCTTGGGCGGATCGAGAAGGCGTGTCAGACTTTTACTGACAAAAACCCACTCCTATGTTCCTTCGTAGCCTTGCATTCTAGGGCCCCAGGTTTTTCTTTCAGAAGCGTACCCATGGCCCCAGTAGGCTTCGACCCTGCTGGGCCTCTGCGGTTTTGCTGACATCTCCTTGAGACACGCGTGGAACACTACGTCGATGACTTGAGCTCGGTCCGGTTAGGACGGTCACCCGCGCCTACGCTATGTGGCTGGAAATTGAGTTCGGGATCAAAGAGGCTGGGGTGTGAGAGCTGCTCGCTCGCGCGTGCTGCTGCCTCCTTTACTAGCATTACTGCTTCGCAGAAGGTGACCGCCATCACAGGTTAGGTGTGCTTAACTAATTCGAGACAAACTACGAGTCTTGAAACCTCTTAAATGAAAAGTCGTGGGCGGGCAACCGTATCATATTGCGACGTGTGGGAGGAAGCCTACATTTCCAGGCAGTGGGCGGACGCCTACGATGCCTTTTAGCTATCGATCTACACTAATATTAGACAGAGGTAAAGTTTATTTGGAGGTAATCCCTAAAAGTACTGGCCCGATTGCAAAATTTTTTTCACAGGTTTTTTTTTTATTTATTTATTATGAGTACAGGATAGTCGTAAGTTAATTAGCAACCAAAAACCACTAAGGTTTAGCTAATTAACTTGTGCTATCATGAATCCATCTCAACATCGAAACTATACAAAATGATTTTTTTATATTTGTACGTACGTTATTGTCGATAACCATTTTTTTTTTAATCTTTATGTCCGCAAACAAGTAAAAAACATTCTTAAATAATACTTAAGTAATATTGCTTAAGTTTGCATTTGATATTTTTGTGTGTAATATTTTTTTTTTGTGAGGGTAGACTAATAAAGTCTCGGTACAATATATATAATTAGACTTACAATTAGAGAGATTAGAATTACTACAATAAATAGGTAGAAAGCTGCTTTATTCCTGGGTGACATGAGCTATATTTTATGCACGAGGGTGAAGCCGCGGGCAAAAGCTAGTATTCAACATTTCGCTAAATGCCGATCCAAAAATGGACCGCTAATGAATTTTACTGTGCACACAGCCAAAGTCAGAAACTCAAGTGTCAAAGTCAAAGTCAAAAGTTTTTATTTCACATATGTCTACATGGGCACTTATAAAACGTCAGAAGCTAGTGCACGGTTCCAAATTGGTCGTTTCCTATGGAGAAGAACCGGCAAGAAACTCCATGGTTACTCTTTTTACCAGTCGATATTGTACCCAAAAGCACAATAAAAATAATCATATTAAAAAAAAAAAGTGAGTCGTAATAGGAAGTAACCTAAGAAACTACTGCGTACTACGTGAGCTCGACAAATGGATCTGCGATTAACTCTTGGCCGACAAAACTGTGCTGCGATTGACCATCGTTCGAATCCACGCTTGTGCGACACACTGAAGCTCTACGATATTACTCTAGTGGAACATGAATAATTCTAATAATTTGTCAGGGCACCTCGACACGGACAAGTTAGGTTAGAAAGCTAAGGCGGGAGCGAATCCGCGCAGCTCACCCCTTAGCCTTCGTGGTTATTAGGACCCCAACGGCCATCTGTGATTCGTTTGTATGCAAATATTTCTTGGGCCCATAAACTTAACTTAGCATAAATAGTAGCCCAAGTAAATAAAAAATCAATAAAACTTTTTTCAGAATTACCCCTATACAAGTTTACAATGAAAATATTTTTTTCATAGCAAGCTTTTATAACGCTATAAATACCTGTATAATTAATACTCATCAAGACCATTCCAAAAAGATCAAACACGATATATCTTATTGCGTTTTATTACTGAGTTCCTATAGCCATCTTCCAGCTCCATCATCAGACCCTGGGTTACCATCTAGCACCAAAGTACTCGTCAAGACAGATCAAACGAGTCCAAACTCTATAGGTTTATATCGTTTAACTACCGAGTTCCTATGTCCACCGTCCCGTTCCATCATCAGACCAACTCCATGTCATAATAATTTTGCATTGTCATCTGTTTTACACATGCATGCAAAATTTCAGATCAATCGGTAACCCCGAAGTAGATCAAATTTAATTTGCAAGATTCGACTACAGACAAACAAACATCGGGACAGGTGAAACTAAATGAAAGCTAGTAAAAACGATTAGGTGTTAAAGGTTTAGAGGGAGGAACTTAGTCCTTCGATGACTTTAACTTTCCACAAATCGTCCAACACAGCTCAAGCCTGAAATTGGCAGTTTTCACATTTTAATGCCTTTAGATTGAGCTGATCATTGCGCGGCTAACCATTGGTCACGTGATATACATTTCAGCCAATCAGAAGCCATAATTCGAAAAGTAGTGATAGCGTGCAAGTCGGCTGGCCTCTCAACAGCGCATAGCTTTTTTCGTTACCTGTAAAGTTGGTACAAATGACTTATGCGGTGTTGTTACCAGCTAAGGGACGAAATTCTAATCAAAATAAAATAACAGCAAAGTAGGTCATTAATAGTTTTTTTTAACTACCTTCAAAATACCGTAAATGCTATAATATAGCCTACATATTCTTACTTTGCATAAACTGATTATTTTAAATTAATTAGTAAACTATTAGTTAACGAATTTAATTCGAAGTACAATTTTTTTGACATACTTTTTCACTGTTTTTCATACAACCGCTCTTACGCGATTATGACGTTATTACACATTTTTCATTAGATATTTTGGAAACACAGTATCTTGTGGATATTATCTAGTCTTCTATTGAATTCAATTTATAATTTGTGAAAACTAATCCAGTAAAGACCTCTGAAAATCTGCTATTTTGCATGAACTTTCACACTTCATAATTTACTCAAAAATTTAAAAAGTAAAAAATGTATAACAATAGAAGCCTGAAGACGCCGAAGCCGGTGGTGAAAAGGCTGAAGAGAAACCACCTTCTATAAGTGGGAGGAGCAGCACTGGCCGCTCCACCACAACGCCACTTGTTTAACAACTAATTCGCTTATTGTCTGAAGACCGATTGCAAATGGAAGGAGAAAGGAAAAAAAAATCTAAGATGAAAATTATGACAAAATATTAAATAAAAAAAAATGAGATCAGATGTCGAATGCATTGCCAACGAATGAACAGACCACCGCGCCGGGATAATTCTAACACCGAAAAAAAATACACGCCACCAGCGGTGAGGCATGTGATCATCAGTTACATGAAAACAAACAAGAATTAAAAATAGAAGTCATAAACAAACCAAGAAAGGTCAATGACATCATTAATTTGACTAACTGTTTTGTTTTTTTTTTATTAATATTTTTGATTTGGATACTACTTCCTTTAAGCCATGTCTTTGTATGAATAGTTCATTAACCATTAGAATATGAATGTTCACATTCTAATGCTTTTTAGGGTTCTGTACCCAAACGTAAAATGGGAACCTGTTACTAAGACTCCGCTGTCCCTCTGTTTATCCGTCTGTCACCAGGTTGTATCTCATGAACCGTGATAGTCAGACAGTTGAAATTTTCACAGATCAGATAATGTATTTCTGTTGCCGCTATAACAACAAATACTAAAAAAAAAACAGAATAAAATATATATTTAAGAGCTCCCATACAAAAAATGAGTTTGTTTTTCCGTTATTTGCTACGGACGGTATGGAAGGATAGATACACGAAGGGTTCGTGCGCGAGTCCGTAGCAACCCCACTTATTCATCATCATTCATCATTTCAGCCGAAAGACGTCCACTGTTGGATATAGGCCTCCCCCAAGCGTCGCCACAATGACCGATCCTGTGCTTCTCGCATCCACCGCACTCCCGCGACCCTCACCAGGTCGTCGGTCCACCTTGTGGGAGGCCTTCCAACACTGCGTCTTCCGGTGCGCGGCCGCCACTCTAGAACCTTTCGGCCCCATCGGCCATCCGTTCTACGAGCAATGTGCCCTGCCCACTGCCACTTTAGTTTGGCGATTCTTCGGGCTATGTCGGCGACCTTGGTTCTCCTGCGGATATCTACCCGGACCCCACTTATTATATTTACTTTATTCTGTTTTTAGTATTTGTTGTTAACAACAGCAACAGAAATACATCATTTGTGATCATTTCAACTGTCTTGCTATCATGGTTCATGAGATACAACCTGGTGACAGGCAGACGGACAGTGGAGTCTTGGTATTAGGGTCCCGTTTTTACCTTTTTGGAACCTAACCTAAAAATTTGGCTGCCCAAGCAGGGCCCCTTATAAGATGAATTGATACATGGAAAAAAAGCACAACATTGTTATGTAATACCATTTTAAGCAATGACGCAGCGGACAAACTAGCCAGAAGGGGTTCCAGTATGGCAGCGATGGGAGCTGACAGCGTCACCGTCTTTTAGAAAACCTCATGCTCATTTGGTAACTCGAAAAAGTGGCGAAGTGTGAGAAGAGTAATGCACACTGATCTATATAAATAACTATAATAACTCTAGCTTCTTCTAGCGGCTTCGCCCACGTGAATGTTGGTTTCTACATACAAACTTTGGACCCCTGTTTCATCCCCTTAGAGGGTGAATTTTGCAAAATCCTCTCTAAGTGCTCACCTACGTCATAAAAGGGAACCTTGTGCAAAATTTCACGCTCCTAGTCCCAGTAGTTTAGGCTGTGCGTTGATATGTCAGTCAGTCAGTTTTTCCTTTTATATATATAGATAATAAATTGAGAAAACTTCACATACATTGTCCTGGTCCCAAACTAAAGTTTTCCCTTGTACTGTGGAAACCAGTAACAAGGAAGGTACCACATACACCCAGACCCGACACAAATATCTGTTTCATCAGCTAACATTTGTGTTGGTGCGGAAATCGAACCCGCGACCCTTGCGTCTCAACCGGCGGTCTAAGCCACTGCGCTAAACGGGTTGTTGGGTAATAAAAAACTCCCATTTCTAAAAGGCGATTTTTGATCTGTTTCTTGATGTCTATTCTCAGGGGTGCTCGGCACCCACTGTTTATTTCTCATTGGCCCTCGAGCACCTACGGAGTCGGCGCCCCTGGGACCTGAACCTATTGTGCCGCTCTTCTTTGAATACCTACACAACTTGGTAAGGAAAAGCACCAGGGATCTACGCCATAGACCTTATTGGTAGACCACATTGGGACATAGGCAGGTCAAAGTGGCACTTCCCTCCATTGATGGCCGCTTCAAACAGCCTCTACGAGTAACTAAACCTCAGTTGCATAAAGTGACGGCCGTAACAACTGGCCATGGGACCTTTAATAAGCACTTCTATGTCATAGGAGTTACGGACAGCCTACTGTTTAGACCCTGCATGGAGGAGGACGAGACATCAGCTTCAATACTGCCCAGTGGTCGCTAGATATAGGGCAAAGTACTTCGGAAAACCCAGGTACCCTCAGTGAGCACGGGCTTGCAGACAGCGAGCTACTCATTGACATGACAAAATATCAACAACTTTGAGTGTAGTCTCTGATCTAGATCTAATAAAACGAATATTTATCAGTTGTCTAGTACTCATAACACAAGCTCTGCTTAGCTTGGGACTAGACGACGAGGTGCGATAGTTGTGGAATATTCTTATTATAATCCAATAAACAAGAAATTGTCCTCACCCAAAATTCCGCACACAGATTAAATGTAGCTGACGTATCACAGTTACAACAAAATTAAAGTGTGACAAACATAATTTCAGATGTAACACTCCTAATAGTAATATTTAGAGTTATATTAGCTATCTGTAAGCTGTATAAACAGATCTAGATGGTGAATCAGCGGTGTAGCTAGCTGAATAATGATACCGGGGCCCATTTTTTTTTACGTAAGAAATCATTGAATAACTTCTCCTGCCCTGGGTGGAGCGGGAAGGACTGTCAGATTTATACTGACTAAAACAAGTTGCCATGATTTGTGTTGCAACTTATTTTATTTAGATTTCTCATTAGAGAATTTTTTTTCGGAGAATTTTGTAGCTAGTTCAATAAGAGTTAATCATATTTTGGGGCCCCTCCGAACTTGGGGGCCCCGGAGCATTGCTAGCCTAGACCTTCGTTAGCTACACCAGTGGTGGTAATGGTTAACCACAAATGTCAATGTGGTGCCATAGATAATGCTTTTTTACTAATGACAATGAGAAATCATAGATAATATTTTATGGATGAACTTCTCAAACACACAAACCAACGTGTGGACCGCTAATGTGAAAATCAATAAAAATATGATAGTACAAGTAGATAAAACTAATCTCCTAGTAATAAAATGTTATCCAGTAAGCTATACCTCACCAAATATTGAGTTTATAAAGGCTTAACATAGACCACACTGTTCACTTTTAAAAATTGATAAAAATATATGCTATGGAAAATTTTTATACTGCCTGAAACAATCCTACTTTACAATTAAAATAATAAAATATAAAATAGCATGGAAGATTGTAGATCTAACACCATGGATTTCATAAATAATTTACAACATGGTCTTGTTGATCTTTATAAATATGTTGATTTCTATATCAGTATATAACTTTCATTGGTTTCCAACACAGAATACTTGAATGATTATGCCCATAGATTTGAATAAAAAAAACGATAGAATTATAGGATTCTAATGGGCCGAGATGGATCTAGAAAAATGAGGAAAAACAATGTTTGAATGCCGTCTTTATATGCGGCAAAACACCACAGATAATAAATACAATAGGATTATGCGCCTAACAGTTATGATTGGACGTGATACTCACACCCACATTAAAATAATCACAATAGAAAGAAAAAAAATTTGTAAAACGACAATCGAATTAATCTGTGATTTTAATAAATACCGTCACCCGTACATTTTTCCGTGGCTAAATTAAAAACACTCACTAAAAAACACGGAAAAATTTAAGGTTATAATGATGAGGCAAATATCATATAAACATGTTTCTATCTATAAAAATTAATGTGAATGTGAAAAATATGTGATTATTTACCTGAAAATCTTGATTTTGTGCATGGCAGCGTGTTGCAGCCTAATTATTTTTTATTTAGTACGGGCAAAAACTGACAGCCTGTGGTGACATGACAGACTAGAAATTTTTGACGTTTCGAACGTGATCCTATGCGCGGTTTCAGGGTGGTCAGGTAATTGAGATATTCCTGGAAATCAGGTGAATTGATAGAAATGTTGTGCAATTTTTTATAGGTAGATTTAAAAAATGGAATCATTCTAATAATTTGTGATTTTAGATTGTTTTTTTTTTCTAGAATTTCATATTCCCTTTTACCTGAAATATTTTCGAGCCCTTACAGCCGATTGATTGTAGACAATGTTACATCTTTTAAAATATTTTTTTTATTATCTTAAGCGGTATACTTACGATAAGAAACGTTGAAACGGAATTTTGACAAGTCGGCAGTAACGGTAAGCTATAGTTTTTATAACAGTACCAGGAGACTTTTGACAAACAAATAAATACACAAATAAATCTCTTCCTGAATATGGCGGCAAAGCCATCAACCCGCGCCTCAGCAAACATCCCTGACGCACTGCAACGCCACGGCAGCCCCAATAGTACCCTAAGTGCATTATTATATTGGACACGCTGGTCGCTGTATGCCTGTTGCGAATATGCGACCCACGGGCTGCTGGTGTAAAAATATTGACAAAATGCTTTAAAAAGCTATATTGTCATTTAAATCTTCAGTGACTCAGTGATCCAAATAGTAGAGAAAGAAAAAGAAAGAAGAAAAAGAGAAAAGAAAAAAGAGAAGAATAGTAGAGAGTGTATAGTTCTTGCTTTCTAAAATCACATTGTTTTTTAGTAAAAATAAGTTGGTTGAAACACTCCAATTAGAGAGTCTCAAGTTTACATCAATTATAGGTAAATAAAACTTTAAAGCCATTATAATAAAAACCCAATAAGAAAACAGCAAAAAAAAAGGATTATTTTAATGTGTAATTAGGATAAATGAAACGTGATTAAATTTTAGAATTATTTTTCCGTAATTAACAAACCAACAGCAAAAAGACACGTTATTTGACTTAAAAAATGTATTTGGTTTGGGATTGCCATTGATTGTATGTTCTAGAAATTCTTAACAGAATCTTCATTATCAGAATAGTGTTATTGATAAAATAAGAAAACTCCATGTAAATGACCAGCCTCAGAACGAAATCTCCCCAAAATTTCTTAGCACAGATAAATAATCACAGCGTCATTTTTAGCTACGTGTCCGTGTAACGAAGCAATGTAAACAATAAGAAAAATAATCACAAAGTTATTTACGTCATAATTAGCCATGGTATTTATAATGGATGACCTTGTTAACAGAAGATATTTTATTTGCCGATGATTCATTTGATTAACACATGTAAAAACAATACAACATATGAAAAGAATGATATTTTTTTTGATGACATTGTTTTGATGGCGATGTTTACATTTTACTGTTATAATTGTTTTGTACCTGTTACCATGCGTGCTTTATAGAAAAACTTATATTTTTATGAATTAAATGTTTTCTAAAATGCTTAATGATCATAAACTATTCCAAAAGATGTAACATCGGATGATATTTAAAAAATGATGCGGCATTATTTAACTTATTTATTGAGATAATAAAAAGCGGATGAATTCGTTGTTTTTTTTATCTCAGATAAGAAGTCTCCTTCATAAGAAGATAATGAGAAATACAGACAAGTATAGAAAGCAATTATATTTATAAAAGAATTAAATAAGAATAGTATTAAAAAATAATTTTTGTACTAAGCAGTTCAAATACACATTTCATCGATTGGTTTTAGGGATAGTTATGGCCCTGCAATCTGTATAATTCAGATATACTATATAATACTTAAGCAATGTATAGAATAACTGGGGTTTCAGGCAATGTATGAATATTATTATTGTCCATTACATACTGTAACTAGGTAATGTATACAATTCCTAGACTGTATAGAGTTGGAGTTACACACAGCCGGTTTTTTTTTTTCGGTGCGGAAATCATCTTATGATATTACTCGCCCAAGACGGAGCGGGAGATAGTGTCAGACTTTTAATGACTAAAAGCCCACTCCTGTTCCTTCGTTGCCTTTTGTACCAGGGTCGAGTATTCTTTTCAGAATGAAACACATTGCCGGTGGACCAGCGGGTCCATCAAATAGATTTTGGTTTAAAATATATAGATTTTGGTCTTTAATTATCAATGAGAAACAACTAACTTATAAAATGACAGGCAAGTGAAACATACCCATTCTATTGATTAATGTGTGTAAAATTGAGGGATGCAGATGCAAGGAATTGATGTAATTTTAGGGCACCCTGACAAGGATTGAGAAGGCAAACAGAAATAGAATCCTAGTTATACATAATAAAATTAACGTGAATTTAAAAAGTCTTAGGCAATAAGTAACTTAATGCAATTTGCTTAAAAGTACTCCGGTTCTCCGGCGGGGGCGAAGTGGGCCATCACCCACGGCCTCACACTCAAAGAGGCCTCGCGTGTGCGAGGGTTCTTTATGAACGACGGTTTTGTTTTATACTTTATAGGCTCGCGTTTGACCATTATTTCACCTGATGGTAAGCGACGATGTGGTCGAACACTGGGTTGCGACAGTCGCTGTCTCGTTGGTCTCGTTTTCAAATTTATAAATGAAAAAGGCCTCACTGATGCGCCTTCGCCCACGTATAAATTAGTCCACGTTACGCTTCTGGTAAGGCATCTATTTCCGGGTGGGTATAAAAAAATAACTGCGAAGTCTAACCTGTGTGTCAGTCGGGGTGCCCTAAAATTACGTCACACCACATTACCGGCTGCACGTTTGGTATTGTATAAAATACCTAGGCAAAGTATAACAAAATAATATTTTATACATTACCTGCACGTTTTAGAATACCGGATTATACAATTGATTATTACTAAGTTTCAGACAAAATAAGTGTTAAAATATGTTTTTTTTTTGTTTTTGTAAATTGTTTATTTCTCGCATCTAGTATTTCGTTCGTAATGAAGCAATGATTTTGATTATTTGTATAATTATACCGTAAAACCGTAAAACTTAGCCCAGATTTCTTGCGATTTTGTATTCCGCACTGTATATTTTTAACCGAGTTCAAAAAAAAGGAGGAGGTTATCAATTCGGTTAAATGTTTTTTTTTTTTTTATGAACAGATCTCTGTCGTTTATGGACCGATTTGCAAAATTTTTTTCCTCTTATAGGATATACTTTCAGATTGGTGGCATTTTTTTCAAAATCCAGTTTTTATGATGGGATCCATGAGGAATCGAGAGAACTCTTCAAATATTGTAGGCAACTATAAAGTGATTTTGTTATTTTCATCGAAAACATAAGCATTTACAGTCAAAAAATAACATTTGATGAAGTAGAACTGCTGAAGAAGACTCAGAAATGGCCAACGGAACTTCATACTCACATTGATATGACAATGAAGATAGTTAAGCGACAATGACAATACAATTAAATTAATGATTCTGAATAGTTATGTTGAAAATGGTATCATCGAAGTGATCTGATGATGATGATGGAGCCGGAAGGTAGGCACGTGAACTCCGTAATTAATCAATAGAACCTAGCCGTGTTTGGGCTTATTAGAATTGTCATGAGATGCACTTTGGCTAGAAGGTACTAACGAAACGATCAGATGAGCCTGAGGAGCCACAGAAACTCCGTAATTAATCAATGTACCTATACTTATACAAAATTTCATGTAAAACTGTATCATGAAAATCGCAAAGTTATAAATGTGTTATGTTACCTGGTTGTCCGCACAAATACATGGTCACCGGGCCATCTAAGCGGTTGAGGAGTTGTTACGCTCCCGTACCCCGATGTGCACTGGCACCTAATACCTTTACTAAGTACAACACAGGTCACGGCTATGACCAGCCGTGACCTGTGTTGTACTTAGTGTCGGTGGTGTCCAACTTATGACCTTCTAATTTTTTTTTTTTTTTATATATACATAAAGAATTATTGAGGACTATATTTTAACACAATAATATTGCACTTAACTAATTAAAACTATATATTTTATACACTAAAGGCTACTCCTAAATAAAATATGGCATCATAAAACTCCTCCGCATCGCTGTCGACTGGAAGTGTGCCCAAAAGGCTGGCGGCATTGCCACGTTGTATGGCAATGCCGAGGTTAAAGCCAGCCCTTGGGTCACGCGAATTGTCAACTAAGCGTTTGGACAGTTCTTTAAAAAGCGTATGAGCACTCGGACCCCACGACCCAAGAGTTTCAACCCCAAACGGCTCGAAAATATAACTGCCGACACAGCTTTGCATTTTTTTATTGCCTATTATATAGAGAAGCGAAGCAATCAACCAAGAACTTGGCTAACGGAAACAACCAGTTAATCTTGATGGAGAACTTACTATGTATGCTTCACTCTGCCAAAACGTCTGTTCACAGTCAGATGAATATTTAACGACATCTCTAGCGCCACATACGAACTAAAAGAAATACGAAATCCTGTATCACGCAATTAAAGTTCTCCGCGCGATTTGAACATAATAGACGACAGCTCGTAATCACCTATCGGGCATTTACCCACCAGACATAACACATGTCTGGTCGGAGGATTCTCCCTCAATACCATACTACATTTTTATAATTGTTTAAAAATTAATCGATTCTTACTCAGAAATCGACTAATCTGAATATTAATTGCGTATCCGCTCCTGTGCTGTTGAAGTTGTTTGTGGTATTGCTGTGTCCAATGTCCAATGTAAAGCGTTAGCTTTACATAATCTTTGGTCATTAACTGTCACTGTCAAAACATAATTGTTTTTGTCTTTTATTGAGATTGGAAGCTAAATTATTTGAAATAAATCTGAAAATACATGATATGGTTACTTCAATACCTTAAAAATGTCTACGGAAGAGCTGCATGAGGAAGTAGTGGAGGCGTTAGACGAAGATTTCTTCAGTGCAGATGTTGACACAACCTGTACGATTTGCCAAGCAGAATTCTTAGATGCTGAAGACTTAAATGTACATCTACACCAAATACATAACATAACTACCGCTGCTTCTAAGTTATGTTGGTTTTGCTCGTATTTTTACAGCGATTTACTTGATTTCGCTGGACACTTTCGCGATAAACACTTGACTGAATTGTTTTACTGTGTCCATTGTTTGCGTGCGTTTTCTGACGAAGACGAGCATAGAGCTCACGAAACAAAGCACAAGCGCAGCTCTAAATGTGCAATCTGTTGCTCGCAATGCTCTGAAAAGTTTAACGACGTCCGTGAGTTGAGGAAGCATGATTTAGAAGATCATAACAATAATGATGATGGAATTATCATGCAACCCCACCTACCATATCTCTCATCCACTTTAAACGTTAAAGCTGAGACCGTTCTGGTCTCTCTACGTACTGACACCGTCTACATCTGCGTTGCTTGTAGTTATTCTACTGGTAGCATACGTCAGTTTATTAAACATTCCGCAACAAGCAAATGTAAGACACTTGTATGTGAGAAATGCTCAAACGTATACAAGAGGCGGTACAATATATATCAGCACATTAAGAAAATTTGTGGGAAGCAGAACAAATTTAAGAACGTAGAATGCCCTGATTGTAATACAGTCATCGTAAAGTATGATTTTATGACGCATAAAAAGGTCTGTAAAGTGATCAAATGCTATACCTGCAATATACAGTATAATACAATGTACGAGCTGTCTGAACACCAGTCGCAGGAACACCCACTGTCTGTAGAATTGAAAGCCTGCACTTTTTGTTGGAAACAGTGCGTTGGAAGTGTTGCATTACAGAAACATATAGACAGGTCACATAAGGCTGATCTACATTTGTATAAATACATGTGCGTTTACTGCAAGACTCCATACAAGCACCCACAAAAATTGTTTGGACATTTCTTTACAAAACACAAGGATATAGAACCTTATACATGCACTATTTGTAATAAAAAGTTCCGCTTGCGTAAAAGGTTTACTCTCCATATCAAGTTAGAACACAAAAGCGAAGGTTTTGTTGAATTTGATGAGAATTACAACGTATATTTCTCTGATAAAAAATCAGAGAATCCGTTTATACCAAAAAGCTTGTTTGTGGATACGCAAAAGCAAAATCCAGTACCCAGTAAGGGTGAAGATTCCAATATGAGAATACTGAATATTAACTCTGAAATGAGTGTCACGGAGACAGAAGGGAATCAGACTGAAGTGGAAGCGCATCCAAAGCCAACTTTGAAACGTAAGAGAGGACCGAAGACACGGAAAAAGGAATCAGATGAAACTATTACAATTGAGTCTTCCGATGACGAGACTCTTTTAGTTGTCAAAAAAAGAGTGTTGAAACAGCAAAAACAGAGTCCAAAACGAAATAAAGTTGGTGGGAAATGGAGCAAAAAACAGTTAATGAACAACCGAAAGAGGTTTACGTGCAACGTCTGTAATAAATACTGCTATACGTTCCAAAACTACAATCACCACATCACATTACATTCAAAGAATGATTATAAAAGTTGCATCAAATGTTCAAAAGTTTTTAGAAGCAAAGAAAAGTTGAAACAACATGTTGCATTGCAGCATTCATCATCGAAATTGACAGACACCCTCAAATACATGTTGGAGAAACGTAAAAAAGGCGAGACCATCAGTGATGATCTGCCAATGTCTGAGAAATTTAGACGGACAATCAAAAAAGTTGAATGTGAAAAAGTCTACTCATCCGCTAAAATCAAGGAGGTAGACAACCGTCTCTCCGTTCAGAAATTCATTGAGAACTTTACCCCTGAAGCAGAAAATAAAGTAGACATTATAATTAACAATGCGGTAACTTTAAAAGTAGTATACGGTATGCAGAAGGAACCCGTAATCAAAATGACAAAATTCGAGGCCAAACCAACGCTTACTAGTACAAAACTATCAATGCCTGTCAAATTCAAACCAGGTCAGTGTGAGAAGGCTCCGGCTACCATCAAACTAGTTCAACCAGTCCCTATAATACATGAAGACAGCCAAGACAATGATTATCAGAATTATGATGATAATAATTACAATTTCATGGACCGAAATGACTCAATCCCGGAAGTTGCTGAAGAGGTTATGTTAGAAGGGACAGAAGAAGCTCCAAAATCATCATATATTCCTCATAAGATTGTGATACCGAAGCTTCCAGCGGAGTACAAAGATTTGAGGATAGCTCATCTGTTACCGCAAGCACCATACTACAAAATTGTCAAAGTTAATGAAGTGTTAAACAAACAAAATGACAGTGTGCGAACTGAAAATACAAAAAGACCTGATATAAAATTGCCAGATGGAACAAAATTGGTGAACACTAATCCATTAGCGCACTTACTTGGTAAGACTCCAATTGAAAAAGTATTAGAGCCTTTGAAAAATAAGTATTACAAGTCTAAAGTGAGAGATTTTCAAGGAATGTTGGCAGAGGCGCTTAGTAATTTGGAAAGACCAGGCCCTAAGAAGAAACGGGAGAATAAAGATGAGTCATTAGAAATAGAATAGAGAATAATTGTAAGTAATGCGAAGAGGTGATATTGTTTTGTTTGTAAAACATTGCCTTGTACTAGGAATAAGAGTGTGTTTCCACTGAAACAGGGTTGGGCAGAGTGGAGTTAAGTTAGGCCTACTGTGCTCCCGTGCCGTAGCAGGAGAACCGGGCGTCGGTGGAGGGCAGACAACGCCCTCTTCCAGCCCATAAAGAGGTCCGGAGGGACGGCGAACTCGGGGTCGTCCGCCGTCCCCCATCCAGCAAGACCCGAGACGGCGGCGTGTGGGGAGGCGGGCCGGCACTAGACACCCACGATCCCCGGTCCAAGTGTCGGAGGGAACACCTGGGTGGCTTTTAGTCAGTAAGAGTCTGACAGACTCATTCGCCTGCCCCAGGCGAAGGACATCCATGAGGATTTTCCACACAGGCAAAAAAAAAAAGGCCTACTGTGCTGAGTGGAGTTATGTTAGATCCATGGACGCGTAGCTTCATACACGCGTATTCGTCATTATACGCTTGTTTATGCACTACATTGCAGCTTCTTCGACACAGTTACATAGTTTTTTATGTAAGCTTCACGCAGGCGTACACCAAGTGTATAATGATGAATACGCAACAGTAAGCCTTACCCTCCGCTCACGACCACAGCCTGCTGGACTCCTTTCTGCCCCCTAGCCAAGTTACAACCGTTTCGTTTCGATTCTCTTTTCGTTGATCGCCTCGAGTTGGCCACGCTTCCTATTCCTTTGTTCTGACTATGTGACTGAGCGTTGACATGACGTCAGAACAAAAAAATAGGAGGCGTGGCCAACTCGAGGCAATCGACGAAAAGAGAATTGAAACGAAACGGTTGTAACTTGGGTAGGGGGGCTGAAAATACTAAGAGTAAAAATCACTCGAATTTTTGAAAGTAAGTAGATACAACTCTTGTTTACCCTAGGGATGTTATAGGCGTAATATTTTTTTGCATTGTATTCTATTCAATTCTAGAAAGACGTCTTAAATTTTTCGATAGAAAGGAAAAATGTTCAAGATACTTTAGTTGTAAGTAATGAATAAGGCCTTTTGAACACGGACGCATCGCTTCATAGAGGCGTATTTGTCATTACACGCTTGGTGTACGCCTGCGTGAAGCTTACATTCTAAACTATTTAACTTTGCCGACGAAGCTGACACATGTTACCGTCGTGTCGATGCCTCTTCACGCGCGCCTATGAAGCTACTCGTCCATGGACATTAGGCCTAAATTATAATGTAATCGTGTACGTCTATGAGGGTAGATAACAAAATTGAAATGTTCCCGGTGTTGCCTCATTTTATAACGTTAATTATCTAGAAAAAAGTAAAAAACTAAAACTCGACTACGACAAAAAAAAATCATTATTAAAATGTTTCGGTTGGTACCTATAACGTCTGACTGCGGCTTTTCTTTTTTTTTTTGTTCTGTTCTTGTTTCATACTTTTTCAGCGTCGTTTTTTTTGTCGTAGTCGGGTTTTAGTTTTTTTACTTTTTTTTATTTAAACAATTTTGGTGTTAAGACTTTTTGTCCGCTAGAGGGCGTCGCTTTAAATTTGAGCAATATTAGTTAGTAGATTAGGAGCTATGAGGGAACAGATGAACATACTCGCATACATACATACATAGCCTGTCAAAATCATAACCCTCCTTTGGCTTTGCCGTAGTCGGGTAAAAATGAGGCTACCTTAGACTCTAGCCTGAGAAATTCTTTGGTTTTTTGTATGTTGCAAGTCAGTGTTAAGTTATAAGTATGTTAAATAAAATATGATTGGCGGCCTTAATAATAAAATACGTGTATTTCGTGTTTCTTTTGATATTTTGGCAACACATATCTTGTGGATATTATCTAGGTTTCTATTGGAATCAAGTTATAAATTCGTGTAAGACTAATCCAATTAAGACCTCTGAAAATCTGATATTTCGCGTGAACTTTGACCTTTCTTAATGTACTAATGTATGTCTGTATATTTAATCTAGATTCTAACTGGGCGTAATTCACCAATAAAACTAATCGCGTTTTAACGTTTGGCTCGCATAATCGCGTTTAGCCGCTATCACTTGTAAAAATACAACAATAGAAAGACACTAGTGACAGCTGCTAAACGCGATTATGCGAGCCAAACGTTAAAACGCGATTAGTTTTATTGGTGAATTCCGTCCTAAATGATGGAATTACCGAATGCCAACAGAGTGTTTAGGTGTTTTCTCTCTTTTTTCGCGTTGCCTCTATCAAAGATTGCGTTGGTGGATGAAGCAGCAAGTTTTTAAATCATGCTCACGTAGACGATAGACGGGTCGCAAAGGGCCTTATTAAGCAATATAATTACAGACATGAAAATGAGCCTACGTAGGCTCATTTTACCTTTCACCTAAGTTGTTTGTGATTAGTTTTAATTGTGCAAAAATATTTTAATCACTTAAGTGCCTAGAGTTAATTTTATTTATGTTTATGCGAAACTAATAAATCGGTTGTAAACGTAAAATGCTATTTGATTTATTATTTCAGTTCCCAACTTGGTTAGTATTGAAAAAAAAAATGCAGTTGATAATTTGTATTTTGAAATGAACATAATGGCGCTGTTTGTTCCGATTTTGGCAGATACCCATAGCTCATTATAGCAACGACAAATGGTCACAGAATAGACGTAGACAATACCAAATAAGTTTTATATTTATATCTACTACTGTTGGGCATAGGTCACCCCGAGTTTCGCCACATGGAACGGTCCTATGTGTCTCGCATTCATCGGATTCCCGCGACCCTCGCCAGGTCATCGGTCCGCCTTTTGGGTTACCTTTCGGCCTCTGCGAGCAATGTGCCCTGCCCACTGCCACAAGTTCAGCGATTCTTCAGGCTATGTCGGCAACCTTGGTTCTCCTGCACATATCTTAATTTCTGATGCGATCACACAAGGAAACTCCTAGCACTCTCTTCCTTTTCTTTTTCTTGTCCTTTGGGTGACTTTTAGCCTTCTGATGAGGCCCATTGTAAGCGACCACGTTTTAGAGCCATGACATGTTTGACCCTTTCTCGAGGTTAGACGTACCTGACTGGACTGTCTCTGTATAATGAGTTTGAAATATTCCCATTGCCACTATTAGGATTAGGCCTCTTCTCTAGGAGCGAGAATGGGCCGTCATCCAGCATGCGAGCTCTGTGTGGAGCGGACGTCATTTGTCATCAAATTTTTGGTTCTAGGACAATCTGGTTTCCTCAAGATTTTATTTATACACAAAGTAATGCGCCTGGCTGGGTTGGGACCCGTGACCTTCAACTCGTAAGTCGGGGCCGTTATCACTGGGACACCACAGTTCTCCCAGTGTAGGCGGGACAGAGGAATGGATCTGCTGGGTTACCATGAGGTTTAAAGTAAGATAGTTTTATTCTTATTCCATTGTGGGTAAAAGATGGCGCTAGACAACCTGTATAGCTCTGTCTCTTACCCACACTGAAATAAGAATGTAACAATCTTACTTTGAACGTCATGGTAACCCACTTATACACCACCATTTTAAACCGAACAAGAACTGTCAAGAACTGTCAAACTGCAGGGGCGCCATAAACAAAATTGTGGCGGGAATATGACGTTTTACAAATAAAAACGAAAAAAAAAAATTGAGGGTAGAGACTATAAAATATAATGCGTTCAATTTATAGGAAATTTATCCAAGAACGTAAGTAATCAAACTTGTTCATACAAAAGTAGTCTCTAAGTGTTGAAAATAGGGCCTACAATGAAGTGGGAGAGAGCGAACGCCGGCGGTCGCTTGACTTTCGGCCGAATGCCGATGACGTCATGCCGCGCGAACGCCGGCGTTCGCGTGACTCTGAAAAGGTTTGGTACAATAAAAAAATGGGGCTCTATCCGTACCCGTTACGACTATTTGTGTAGTCAAAACACACAATTTTGGGAGTTCGTTTTGTTTAAAAACAAAATCCAAAAATTGACCACGAAAATTTGTCTTTTAATAAGTAAATTCATAATTGAATCAATCATTCATAACAATTGCTGGTAGAAAATACTAAGCGCTGTGTTTTTCCATTTTGATCGCCAATCATTAAGACTTCGTGGTAGGGCTCTGTGTATGGTATGTCTCATCTATCTTCTATATATATAAAAGGAGAAACTGACTGACTGACATATCAACGCACAGCCAAAACTACTGGAGTGTGAAATTTTGCATAAGGTTTCCTTTTATGACGTAGGCAAGCACTAAGAGAGGATTTTCCAAAATTCACACCCTAGGGGGATAAAACGGGGGTCCAAAGTTTGTATAGAGAAATTTATTTTGACGCGGGCGAAGCTGCTGGCAGAAGCTAGTCTACTTATAACCTTGTTTTTAACGTATTACGTTAATTCATTTCAATCCTGGGATCAGTAGCGTAGCTTGGTGTGGGCGAAGTGGCCCCTCACCTTCGGTCTCGCACCCAAAGGGGCCTCTTTAAAAACGAGTTTTTTTTATTCTTGATAGGTTCGCGCTTGTTCGCTATCTCACCTGATGGAAAGCGACGATGCGGTCGACGATGGAGCGCGCTTACCTAGAAGTAACCTATTCACTCTTGACTTTTAAAAGATTCCCGGGTTGTAGCCATCAGGAAACACAGATTCTGGCAAGGAATTCCACTCCTCAGCTGTACCTACGCACGATGAATGAGTTCCCATTCATTTTATCGTGTTAGAAGAAATAAAACTAGAAACACCAACTAAGACTGAATTATTTTATTTTATTTTAATAAATCAAAAATAATACATAAATAGTCCTACATTTTGATACAACTGGAAAAAGTTTGTAAATCCGACCGAGGCGGAATTTGCTCGAGCCACAAGCGATGGTGTTATGGAGACTAGTGCTGCAGTGACAAATTTCCACGTGTATCCACAACGTTTTTCAATGCACTTAAATAGACATAAATAAACGGGTGTTGACGCGCGACTCGCGGGGGTCGCGACTCGCGCCACGCCCAGACTGATACGATAAATGCACTTTTCCGCACTAGTGCGAAAAATAAATTTATTAAAAACAACACAATAGTACATATTAAATCTTAATTGATTGCCAAGATTTATACCCCAGTGCTATCTTCTGGTGGTAACTCGTCCAGGGGTATAATGGCGGGAGGGCTAGTGTTGTCACACGTACAATAACAGTTTTTCCCGTCAGGACCCTGTGGTAGCAGCAGGATTTTTAGACGCATATTCGTTTCTAGTGCGTTCATTATTTCTGTGGAACACAAAAGTGTATTATTAGTATTTTCCGTAGCGTAGGCCACGCTACGGAAAAATCTTTATTTATATAAAAGGAGAAACTGAATGACTGACATAATATAATATAATATAGTATAGTATAATATAATATAATATAATATAATATAATATAATATAATATAATATAATATAATATAATATAATATAATATAATATAATATAATATAATATAATATAATATAATATAATATAATATAATATAATATAATATAATATAATATAATATAATATAATATAATATAATATAATATAATATAATCTATATATATAAAAATGAAACCCGTTTTCCTTGGTCACGGCATCACGCGTGAATGGCTGGACCGATTTCACTAATTCTTTTTTTGTTGTATTTGTTATTATTAGGAGAAGTTTCTTACGGAAAAAAATATTAAGAAAATCTCTCAGAAATATTGAAAAATATACATTTAATTTTGCACATTTAAAAAAACGCGCGTAACGAATGTCATTGTCATTCACAGCCATAGACTATATTGAAAGAGCATTGTTTGTTCGGAAACGTGGTTACTTAATAAAATTCGAGCATCATTTGTTCCAAAATCGTCGAATAAAATGTGAATAGATACGTTAGTTCATAACTCCTTTTATGTTTATTGCATGCCGTGGCAGCCTTTAATTAAGGCTACACTATATAATGTAAGAATACTGAATCTTTAGCATGTATAATGGTGTATGCTTTGTTGGTTGTCCTAAAATAAATAAATAAATAAATAAATAAAATAAAGTAGTGCATCATTGCTACGCTAAGGCGGTACGAAGTTCGCCGGGTCAGCTAGTATAATATAATATAATATTCCACAACTATCATACAACGCCGTCTAGTCCCAAGCTAAGCAGAGCTTGTGTTATGGGTACTAGACAACTGATAAACATACTTATATATTTCTAAATACATACATATATAGATAAATTACACCCAGACACAGAACAAATGATCGTGCTCATCACACAAACTTTTGTCCTGAGTAGAAATCGAACCCACGACCTTCGGCATAGCAGTCAGGGCTACTATCCACTAGACCAACAGGCCAGTCAATCTGAATCTGAAGACTGACTGGCATATCAACGCACAACCGAAACTGCTGGGACTAGGAGCATGAAATTTTGTACAAAGCTTCAATTTATGACGTAGGCGAGCACTAAGAGAGGATTTTCCAAAATTCAGGGGATGAAACGGGGGTTCATAGTTTGTATGGAAAAACTTATTATCACGCGGGCGAAGTCGCTGGTAGAAGCCTAGTTTATTTATATAATTAGACTTTATTGCATACCAAGATTACAAATTTACAAATTGAAATTATAATACAAAAGAAATATACAATTAGCGTATTTTAGTGATTTTTTAAATGACACTACTATATAGATGACCCTGTCGCACTGCCAACTCTCTTCTTCTTCGTACTCCATTTCACACTTCTAGCCGTTATGATGGTTCCTTCTCTGTCACTGTGGTGCGTCTGTGGAACTCCCTCCCACACTCCCTACGTGACAGCCCTTCTCTGGATGTCTTCAAGAGGAAAATTAAAGAGCATTTCCTTTCACGATGACATGGTATATATATATATATATATATATTATATTATATGTTTATAATATATAAGTATGTTGTATTTATGTATGTAGGTATATTTATGTATTATTTTATTCGTATTATTTATAATTTTAAAATTGTACACTTTTTTTTTTTTTTTTTTTTTTCGGGTGGGAAAATCATCTCATGACATCCCCCGCTCTTGGGCGGAGCGGGAGATAGTGTCAGACTTTTACTGACTAAAAACCCACTCCTGTTCCTTCTTTGCCATTTGTTTTCCAGGGCCCCGGGGATCTCTTTCGCATCACCCATGGCCCCAGTAGGCTTCGACCCTGTTGGGCCCCTACGGTTGCTGACATCTCCTTGAGGCGCGCGTGGAACACTACGCGCCGTCGACGACTTGGGCTCGGTCCGGACGGTTACCGGACGATCGGACGGCGAGCCACCCATTGCTCGCCGTCCGCAAGCCCGCGCCTACGGTGGCCGGAAATCGGGATCGGAATCCCGGCGGCGGTTGGGGCGTAAGAACCGTTGCCGTTGCCTCACGCGATCGGCCGCCTCCTTTGCTAGCATTACTGCTTCGCAGAAGGAGGCGACCGCCTGCCACTCCTCCTCGCTCCGGACCATGGCCTGTACCAAGGCCCGGCGCGAGAGATCGCTGCCGCCGATCGCCCTCACGAGGACACGACGGTGCTCTGCCCAAGCGGGGCACACCTCTACCGTGTGCTCCACCGTGTCCTCCGGGCGGTCCACACAATGGTGGCACCCGGGCGTCTCTTCTGCACGGATCCGGTACAGGAACTTCCCAAACTTACCATGTCCGGTGAGGACCTGCGTCATGCGGTAAGTAAGGACGCCGTGAGGTCTTTCCAGCCACTCCTCAAAGAGGGGACTTATCGCCATAATTAAGGCGTGCCCAGCACTGGGTTGCGACAGTCGCCGTCGCCATTCCACCATGAGATCCCGCTGGAAGTTTTTCCGCCATGCCGCTACTTGGCGCGGCAGCGGAGTTTCGCCCCGGCGTTGCATCTCCATGCGCAGATCATGCATACGTGCAAGGTCTTTTGCCTGCAATTCCCACGGTGGTTGGTTAGCGAGGAGGCATGCTGCTTCGCGGGAAATCGTGCGGTATCCCCGCACCATCCGGATGGCCATGACCCTCTGGCTTGCGTTCAGCTTGGCTGCCGGTCGCTTTCGAAGAGACGGCGCCCATACCGGTGCCCCGTAAAGGGCCATGGACCGAACGATTCCTGCATATAGCCTCCGGCAGGAGGCGTCTGGACCCCCTAGGTTGGGCAGGAGCCGCTTGAGGGCAGCCCCTGTGCGATCCAGTTTGGGAGCCAGACGTCGGAAATGCTCCTCGAAGTTCCACCGGCTGTCGAGGACAAGTCCAAGGTACTTCATCGTCGACTCGACGCCGATGTGAACTCCTCCTACCGTTAGTTGGGAACCCGATGGTGGCGCGTTCCGAGGGCCGTGGAAGCACATGGCTTCGGACTTGTGCAATGCCACCTCGAGTCCCAACTCTTGGATCCTCTCCACGACTGTCGCAACCCCGCGAGTCACTAGTTCGACCGCCGCCTGGTATGACTCTCCCCGCGCCAGGACCAGCGTATCATCTGCGTAGCAGACCACGCTGACCCCGTCAGGGAGATCGCCGCGCAGCACGTAGTCGTACCCGATGTTCCACAAGGGTGGTCCTAGTACCGATCCCTGCGGAACACCGCACGACATCTCTTGCCGTTTCCACTCTCCCAGGTGACCAGGGTAGATAATGTACCTGTCCGACAGGTAGGCCTCGACAACATGACAGAGGTAGTCAGGCACCCGATGATACCGGAGTGCCCTCCTAATGCTACTCCAGGGCAGGGAATTGAAAGCGTTGGCGATGTCCAAAGACACCACTAAGACACACCTGCCCTGGGACACCGCATCCCCCGTCGTGAGGGCTCGCACGCGCATGATGGCGTCCACCGTAGAGCGCGCCCTGCGAAAGCCAAATTGGCCGTCCGAAAGATCCGGCCCCACCCGTGTTAGGTGCGCGACGAGGCGGTCTGCAATTACTCTTTCAAAGAGCTTGCCCACCTCGTCGAGCAGCACGATGGGCCGGTACGCGGACGGTGAGTCCGCAGGGCGCCCCGGCTTCGCGATGAGGACCAGTTTCCCGGTCTTCCAGCGAAGTGGGAACTGGCCCCTCTCCATACATGCGCTAAAGAGCCCTCTTAGTCGAGGCCCGAGTTCCTCCATGGCCAGGACCCAGGCCTTTCCAGGCAGGCCATCGGGTCCTGGGGCGGTGTTTTTGGCACTGAGCCTACGTACCGCCACTCGCATCTCTACCTCGGTCACCTCTGGAGCAATGTCGTCGCCGTCGCCGTCGTGGTCCACGTTGGACACCGCAGGTGGCGGAGCCATAGGCGGGGGAGAGTGTTCCCCTCGCGTGGGGAATAGAGCGCTAACCACACCCTCCACAAGCTGGGGCCGGAGACTCTGCGTCAGCGGGGGAGCCCAGGGGCGGAGCTTTTCTCGCACCACCTTGTAGGGGCGCCCCCATGGGTCTCTGTTCAGAGTTTCCAGCCACACGTTGCGGGCCTCTACCTTCGCCCGCTTTATCTCCGCTCGGAGGGTGCGTCTCGCCTCTCTGTATCCCTCGTAGAGCTCCGCCTCTCTGGTCTCCGCATCCGGCGGACGGATGCGGCGCCTGCGGTGCCTGGCGTACTGGCGCCGCGCGGCATTGCACGCGCTACGCAGTGCCGCGATCTCTGGCGACCACCAGTACACCTGGCGCCGGGCACGTCCTGGCCGGACTCGGGGCATTGCCACGTCGCAGATTTGCGACATGGCCTCCCGGAACCACTCTGCCTCGACGTCGATGTCAACAGGCCTGTCCGGTGCTTGCACCCAGGCCTGTACCATCGCGGCTTCCAGGAGGAGCTCCCGGTCCAGCTGCTTCAGCGCCCAACGCGGACCACACGGGGTTTGTTGGACCGGCGCGGTTGAGGACTGGGCGGAGACGTCAAACCGGATGTATCGATGGTCTGAGTACGTCTCCACCCCTTCCATGACGCGCCAGTCAACGACACGCGGTGTCAGAGCGGGACTGGCGAATGAAATGTCCACCACTGACTCGCCCCGCATCCGCACACACGTGGGGACAGAACCCCGGTTTAGGACGACCAGGCCTAGCTCCAAAGCCCAGTCCTCCACCATCCGACCCCGCTGGTCTGTGGAACCCCAAGCCAGGTTCTTGGCATTGAAGTCCCCGCAAACGACCACGGGGAGGGAACCAAACCCAGCGACGACGGCATTCAGCTCCAGAAGGGAGATGTGGAGATCGGCGAGAGTTCGGTTCGGGGAGAGGTATACACCTACGACTGCGATGTCCCCGAACCGTGCCGCTACGCAACCCTGCCCCCTCGTGACGGCCTCGAGGGACGGGGTACCGGCGGCGGCCGACGAAATTAAGGTCACTGAGCCGTTCAGGTCCTGCACCCAGTCGGCCCTGGGCTGGACGTAGTACGGCTCGGAGACTACGGCGATGTTTATCGACCACTGCGCCATGCTCTGGAGCAACAGATCCTGAGCGGGGGCGCAGTGGTTGATATTCGCCTGGAGGAGACGTAATGGAGCTATTATTGACAATCCATTACAGTCTCCTCCCGAGCCCCTTGTGAGGGCCCTGCCACTGTGGTCGCCGCGGCGGCGTCTGCGGAAGTGATGGCGGCGGTGGCCAACTTGGCGGCCGCAGCGGCGAGCACATTCGCGGGGATGGGCCTCGGGACCTTGCCCTTGGCCTTGGCGGGGGGATCACAGGACCTGCCCCCAGCCCGGTGTTCGGCTGGCTTGCCTGCCGCTGCACATGCGTAGCAGTGCGGCGCTGCACTGCAAGTGATGGCCTTGTGACCGGGCTGACCGCACTGAAAGCAGCGGTCACTGCGATCCACCTCCGCTGCGCAACAGGCCCCCACGTGGTGCCCCACGTGGCAGCGATAGCAACGTAGAGGTCTGGGCTCCAGCAGTTTTACCCGTGCGGAGACCCAGCCCACCAAAAGCCGTCGGCCCTCCCCGCTGATATTCCTGGCCGCTGACACAGGGCAGCTCACCGTCACCGACCCCATGCCCGTGCCGTCAGCACGGATGGCGCCTGCCCGAACCTGGTTGGCCAGGCACCCCCCTATCCTGACGACGGCGGCCACAACCTCATTTACCGTCACTGAGTCATCCAGGCCCATAATGCGCATGTCAACGCATTTTGTGGGCCTGGACACTCGGGCCTCCTCCGCATCCAAGGACGTCCTTATTTTCTCGGCCAGGGCGTCTGCGGTAGGGCCGCTGTTTGCCCCGGGGACCTCTAGCATGAGGGCACCAGTCGCGGTATGCCGCATCCGGAAGCCCCCGGTGATTCCGAGCTCGGCAAGGTTGACCGCTCGCCTCGCCTTCCGGATGACCTCGCCGTAGGTCACGCCCTTTTTCTCCGCAGCCGGCTGCAGTGTAATCACTACAGCCGTAGAATCCGGGGCGCGACACCTGGCTTCAATGGCCCTTCTTTTCCGCTGCCGCCGCCGTTCTCGTTTCTTTGCGGCCCGATCCGCTCTACCCGCCTTTTCCTTGGCTCCAGCAACCTGCCATTCGGCTTCGGCCGGAGATTCCGTAGGCGGGGGAGGCGGCAAAGGCCGTCTGCTTGCCGCTACAGCAGGGGTTCCCACCGCCTTAGTGGCCGGCGGCGTTTTGCCCTTCTTGGGAGGAGGGGCAGCAGCAGCGGCTTGCTTCCCCTGCTGCTGTCTTCTGGCCAGAGGGGCTGACCTCGCGGGCTGCGGTACCACAGTCCCGCGCTCGGCCTGCCCCGACGGGCCCGGCTTGGGCGCAGCAACCGTGGCCGCAGCAGTGGCAGCATAGGACGCCGCCTTTCGCTGGCCGGAGGCCGCAAGTGGGGGGCGCAGCACAATGCCCTCCAGTAGGGACAGCTGCTGCTGGATCCGCAACTGGAACTGCTGCTGCTGCTGTTGCAGCTGCTGCTGAAAGGCAGCCAGCTCCCGCTGCACCAGCGTCAGCAGCTGGCTCTCCGGCTCGGGCTGGCGCGTTGGCTGACTCTGCCCCTGCCCCCACTCGCGCGCCCCTGCCAGTCTGCAAGAGTCGTCCTTTGGCAGCTCTTGCTGGCCCAGGGCTTTCCGTAGCTGAGCGTTGTCGGCCCGAAGCCTGGCAAGCCCCCTGCGGATGGGGTCCACTACCTCTTGGAGAGAGGTCCTGGCCTGGGAGATAGCACTCCTCTTGGAGGACTTCTCCCTTTTTTTGGCTACGCTATTCAGGCCAGATGCCAGGACTAACTCTAGCCTCTCTAGCGCCTCATCGATAGCCGAGTCGCCTCCGGCGTCTGGCTCACTGCCAGACAGCCCCGAGGGGTCAGCCTCAGTGCTGGTCGCTCTGGGGTAGCGTCCCTCCACGGCGAGCCTTTCAGCTCGCTGGGTGGACTCTTGGACAGTGAGCCCCCTCCCCCTTCCTCGCGCTCGGCCCACACCGCGGCTACTGGTAGGGATTTTTGGGGCCGAGCCCTTCTCACCCTCGGAGAACGACCCGTCGTCCCCCGGTTTGGAGCGCTTCCGGTAGGAACTTGCGTTTCTCCCGGAGTCTCCCTCTACTCCACCGCCCTCCGAGCCCTTCGAGCTCCCTCTGGATGCCGCATCGGACTCCGACTGCGCATCGCTCTCCGTCTCCTCGTCACTTGGGGTTTTAAAAAATTTGGACATATTCATTTTTGTTCCCACGAGTAAAAAACATTCTGTACCGGCTCAAATTGAGTGGTTCGCACTAGAGACTAATTAAGCTACCCATTAGCCAAGCTAACAACCTCCCTCACGGTGCGCCGCCGCTTGGAGGTTTGGGGTAATTTTTTATAGAGGTTGTCTTCCTCGCGGCCCGGGCGGTTAAGCCAGGACCCTCGACCCCCATCGAAAGTCAGAAACATGACCTTGGACAATCTCTGAGGCTACGAGACTAACGGTGGCAGAAGGAAGAGCAAATCTTCCTCCTGCCTGCTCGGTGGCAGGGTAAGTGCACACCGAGCCCGCTCTTACTTCGCCACTGTGCCTTCTGCTATAGCAGAGGGACACGCGTTGAAGAGTTCCTTCGGACAGGATATTCGCAGGCGAAAATCGAGACCCCTTAGGCAGAAGTACCCAAGGGGAATCGTTGGCCGCCTCCCAGGGTGCACCGTCCCGCGAACTGGCCTTCGCTCTGGACGTATCCATAAGGGAACTACAGCCCGCGGACACGCGTGGAGGTTTCCTGTCGTAGCACCCCAAAATTGTACACTGGATTCTACCCTCTACTGTGATCTCTCTCTATCACTCAATGGTTTGCTGGAAGAAAACTCAACTTTGTGTTAAGCTCGCCTATGTACATGAACGTTGTTATCTACCCATTTTATAAGTTGTTTTAGTGTACAATAAAGAATTAAAGAATAGATTTAGTTGTTGACATTGTTAATTATTCCCCAAAATGTTCAATAAAAATTCTGTTATTCTTCAATTCAAATGACGCTATTATATAGATTTAGTTTCTTGACATTATGTATTTGATATTTTCTTAATATGATTACTATTTTAAGTGACGCTACTATTTAGATTTTTTTTGACATTATGTATTTCCTTATTATGATCAGGATCAGGAATCAAATTTTAAATATTTGCATGCCTAATTTAAGGTGGATTGTATCAGGATCACAACTCTTTGCAAACACCTTATTTTATGTACCTACTGTCTGAGCAAATAAACGATTATTATTATTATTAGCGGCTTTATCGCACTCGGCGATTTCTTCCAGGCAACCCAGAATGGATAGAGATTGCCTGGACACAAAATGGGGTTGCACCTGGTGCAAATATAAAAGTAAACAAAAAGTTGATAGATACCTAATACTAAAATAGATACACATATACATACATACAAAATATAAATATATAGGGTGACTGGTAATTAGTGACCGATACTTAAACACGTGATTGTACTCATGATTACAAACAACTTTCCCAAAGAAACTTTTTTTTTATACTAATTATATCAATCAAAATAACAAAAAACAGCTGCTTGAAATTTTGAATTTCGCGCGCGCCTTCACCCGATCAGCTGTTATCGGCGCGGCACTTGTGCCCGCGTAATCGATGACGTAAGAAATGTACCTACATGTTTCGTTAAAATAATATCCAAAGACAGTATTTTCGCTACAATAAATTAGTATAAAAAAAGTTTCTTTGGGAAAGTTGTTTGTAATCATAAGTACAATCACGTGCTTAAGTATCGGTCACTAATTACCAGTCACCCTATATAAGCAAGAGAATAATTGATGAAACGAAGACATGATCACAGTGACAAGTAATGATCCTTCACAAGTCTTTAGACGTGGGCGAAGGCGCATCAGCGAGTCCTTTTTTTAAAAATTCGAAAACGAGACAGCGATTGTCGCAACCTAGTGTTAGACCAAATCGCCGCTTACCATCAGATGAAATAGAGGTCAAACGAGAGCCTATCAATTATAGAAAAACTTTTTTGAAAAGTTTTTTTTAGCAAACCTGAAATCGCGAAAAAAAAGCAGCTGTTCAGTACATTTGTGTTTGCCTAATGTACTGAACAGCTGATATTTTTTTCGCGATTTTGGCTTTGTTCCCATAATAAAAATTGTTTGTTATCATGAGCACAATCACGTGTTTAAGTATCGTACACTAATTACCAGTCACCCTATATAGATAAAAAAAATTCGCTCACCTTTACGTCCCTGATTTAGACCCAATTTCCCTCCAGCCTTCGGCCATTGGACTTCAGTTTCAAATTTAACAGCTTGCATCCCTGGTGGCTTGGGTTCAGGAGCATACCTTGTTGCTTCTAAATACGTCGTTCCAGCCGTAATTGGCTTAGTTGTCCAATTTTCTTGGTCTAATTCTCCAGTTGATGAAGTAATTTCTCCATCATCAGTTGGTGCTTCTGTTTTCTTTGTATGTTCTGTTGAAGACAACATTTTGATTGCTGGCGTTGGCTGTATATACTCTTTATGTACTGTAGTTGGTAATTCTATAGGTTTTGGTATTTTTGTCAATGTTTCTACAGTCTGATGTTTTTTAGTTGTGATAATGTTATCTGTCGTTGTAGATTCATTTGTTGCAGTGTCTGGTTGAGCTGCAACTTTCTCAGTCAATTCAATAGTTGCTGTTTCTTGAGCTGTTAACAGTTGGTCTGTAGTTGTTTCTTTCGCAATAGTAGTTATTTCGTTCTTTATCGTTGTCAATTCTGCTGTTTCTGTTTTTCGCATTGTTGCGTTCAGTTCCGTAGTAAGTACTTGTTGTTCAGTCTGATTAGTTGTTACTTCTGGAGTTGTTGCTATAGTTGGTTTTGCTGTCATAGTTGTATCCTCTTCTGTTGTTGTGGATTGCCCAGTTGTTGTATTTTCTTCAATAGCTAATGCAGTAGTGTTCGAAAGTTCAATAGATCTATCATCATCATAATGCCAGTAGATATCTTTCTTAACTCCATAGTCATCGGTTGCTTTATCAGCCGTTGCCTGCTCAGTGGATTCATCCTCACCTTCATAGGAATTATTTTCTTGGTATTTATCTGTTGCTTTAATACTTTCTATTGACTGTTCAGTATTAGAACTATCAACTTCTGTTGTGGTCTGTTCTGAAGTTCGTAGTTCAACTGTATCTGGTTCTTCAAAATATTCAACAGATTCGTCGTTACTTGATTCTCGTTCGTCTGAAGACCAATCTTCTGTAGTGGGAGTTTCTTTACTGTTAAATTCTATGTTTGTCTGTTCTGTGACATAACTTTCTGTGACATTACTTCCTGTGATAGATTGTTCTTCGTATGAATCTTGTATTTCTTCATAACATTCGATTGATTCTTTATCGTTATTAGGTTTCTGACTATATTCTGATCGATCTGATTTTTCTTCCTCTAAAGTTCCTCTTGTGGTAGTCCTTCCTGTGACATGACCTTCTGTGGTTGTCTTTTCTGGAACTTCATCTTTCATAGTCGTATTGTGTGTTGCGACAACTTCTGTGCTTACTTTCAAAAATACACCTTCAGTTGTTTTTTGGTTAGTTGTTGAAACAGCATTTTCTGTTGTTGAAGCAATAGTTTCTGTTGTTACGTGCGCAGTTGTTGAAGTAACAGATTCTGTAGGTAACTCCGCAGTTAGCAAAGTAATCGTATCGGTGTTTGTAGCTGCTTTTGCAGAAGTTAGTAGTTCTGATGTTGGCTGTTCTACTACTGTGGAACTAAGTGGTTTTTCAATTGGAATAGTTTCTTTAGTATCTTTGGTTGATTGAGTAATTACCACAGGTTCAAAAGCTGCAGTGGTTACCAGTGATTCTGTTGTTGAAGCAACACTTTCAGTTGGTACTTGAACAGTTGAAAATTCTGTTGTTAAGACAGAAGCTGCAAAATCTTTATCAATAGTTTGTTCTTGAACTCTTACTTGCATTGTTGTATTTTTTTCTGTTATAGGAACGTATGTAGTTCCAATTTCAAATACTGTCAATTTTGTTGATGGTTTTTCTAAAGGATGATCTGTA
This sequence comes from Mythimna pallens, assembly GCA_961205895.1. Taxonomy (NCBI): domain Eukaryota; kingdom Metazoa; phylum Arthropoda; class Insecta; order Lepidoptera; family Noctuidae; genus Mythimna; species Mythimna pallens. The sequence goes on along the minus strand of OY540851.1, from coordinate 9,809,960 downwards.
ACTTTCGTTCGGTTTGCTGGAATACTCACTAGATCATCACTAGATTTTTCTTCTGTATTGTTAATTGAAGGTTGATCTCCGAAACTAAATGCATCAATCACACCTGGTTCTTGATCATAATCTATTTCTCCAGAACCTTCATCTTCATAATCCTCAGGTAAACAAGCTCTTAATTCTGTAGTTGATTCAATAGATGGCGCTTCTGTACTTTTTTGTATAAATTCAGTAACAATTGGTTTTGTGGGAGCTATATCAGGATGAGGTAGAGTAAATGGTTGTTGTGTAGTAGGCTCTATAACAACAGCAGATGGTACTGTATGAATTTGTTGCTCAGTTTCTAGCGCATTAGCTCGTTCTGGTTGTGCTTCTGAATTATACGAAGTGAATTCTGTAGTTTCAGGTTTAATTTTTTGAGTTAATGTATTAGTTGTCATTTCTTGTGCCGTTGGTTGTATAGTTGCTGTATTTCCCGTATTTGTTGACGCGATCGTTACTGTTGTTGATTCAACTGTTTCTGTTGTAGAAGAAGCAGCTGCTGTTGTTAATTCTTCGGTTGTGGAGGCAGCAGCCTCTGTGGATAAATCTTTAGTTAAAGCACCTGTTATTGATATAACACCTTCTGTTGTCGCCTTGTTAGTTGTTGAAGCAACAGCATCTGTTGTTAATACAAAACCTTCTGTTGTTGATACAACATTTTCTGTTGTGGCTTGGTCAGTTGTTGAAGTAACATGATTTGTTGTGGCTATAACACCTTTTGTTGTTAATGCAATACCTTCTGTTGTTACTACAATACCTCCTGTTGTTCCTTGATCAGTGGTTGGAACAATACCGTCTGTTGATATAGCAACAAAATTAGTAGTTATTTTCCCAGTAGTATTTGGTTCTGTTGTTAATTGATTCGTTGTTGAAGTAACAGCTTCTGTGGTGAATTCTTCAGTGGTTGATTCTATTGTTGAAGTATCTGTTGTTAGTTGCTCAGTTGTCGAAACAACATCTATTGTTGAAGCAATCTCTTCAGTCATTTCTTGTCCAGTTGTTGAAGCTATACTTTCCATTGAAAATTGATCAATCGTTGACACAACAACTTCTGTTGTTGAAGCAATATCTTCTGTTGTTAATTGATCAGTTGTTAAATCACTTTCTGTTGTGATTTGCTCAGTTGTTGAAACAACATCTTCTGTTATTGAAATAATAGTTTCTGTTGTTACTTGATCAATAGTTAAAGTCATATGTTCTGTAGGTACTTTCGGTGTTGGTAAAGTAATAGTTTCAGTAATTGAAGCCACTTGGGTAGAAATCGGCACTTCTGAAGTTGGCTGTTTTATTATTTCAGTAATTTGCTGTGTGGCATTGTCAGCTTTTTCAGTCGAAGTAGTTTCTTTAGATACAGTTGTTTTCACAGATTTTAAACTATTAGGTACTGTAGAGGTTACCAGCGATTCTAATGGTAATATTTTCTTTGCAGTTGTTTCCTCATTAGAACCCCATTCAAGCCATTCTTCAGATCCAAACGTCTCTGTACTAGGTTCTACAATTTCTTCAGATTCCAAAGCTTCTTTCGATTCTTCTATAGACCATTCTTTTGATACATGATTTCCTGTAGTTGTTTCTATGCTTTCTTCATCTGAATCCAAGTTCTCAGTAGATTGTTCTACAGTAGTTATATCTTCATTTGATTGTAAGGTGTCTGTAGTCGGTTTGTCATCTATATAAAACACCCATTCTTGCGATTTAGCTTTGATAGTAATCAACTCGCTTTCTGTATATTCTTTGAAATCAGATTTCTTAGTAGACGGGGAACAGTGAGTGTATTCTAACGATTCTTTCGATGTAAGTTCAGTAGTAGGTTCCTCATCTTTGTATTCAATTGATTCTTCAGAACTTGATTTATCTGTGGTTGACTTTACATTTTCTTTTGAGTCTAACTTCTCAGTAGATGGTTCTCTAGTTTCACCTTCAACCGATCCTAAATTCTTTGTAGTGGCTTCGCCAATAGTGTATTTAACAGATTCATCTGATTTAAAGTTTTCTAATTCATAGGTCACATCTTCTGATGTAGAAGCAACGCCTTCGGTTGTAAATTGTTCAGTTGTTGAAATTGGAGCTTCCGTTGTTATACGCTCAGTTGCCAGTTGTTCTATAACTGTTGTTGGCATCGTAGCAGTAGATTGTTTATCTGTAGTTATTGCCAAAGTAGAACTAACAGCATCTATAGTTGCTAAATAAGATGTTGGTTCAATAATTGGATTTGTTGTTGAATTTGCAGCTTCTGTTACTGGCAAAACAGTTTTGGATAGTTCAGTAGTAAGTTCCATTGTTAAACTAGAAGTTTCCGTTGTTGGTTGCATCGTAGTGGCTTGCTCAGTAGTAGGTTGTTCAGTTACTGAAAACTCAGTTGTTGGTTGTTGAGTAGTAAGTTCAGTTGTTGAACTAGTAGCTGGTTCAGTTGCTAGTAGCTCTGTTGTTATACTTGCAGTTTCAGTTGTAGTTGGTTTTTCAGTAGATGCTTGCGTTGGTGAATTAGCAACTCCTGATGTCGACAGCTCTCCTGTTCCGTGCTCAGTAATTTGTACTTCTGTTGTAGATCTTCCGGTCTCTTCTGTCGTAGCTATCTTCTCTTGATCAGTAGTGACAGCTTGATAAGTCATTTGATCAGTTATATCTCGGCCAATAGATGTAATTTGCGCAGTTGTATATTGATGATCAATAGTAGAAGCTTGGTAATTTGTGAGAACTTGATTAGTTGTATTAAACCGATCAGTAGACGTTGTTTCATCAATTGTGGTAGCTTGATCTACGGTAATGGCTTTTTCTGTGGACGTAACTTGTTTCGAAGCTTCTTCTATTGAAGGCACTTCTGTCTTAGCCCCTTCTGTGGAAGTCACTTGTGTTGAAGTTATTTGTGTTGTTTCTGCTTTTGTAGAAGTTATTTCTGTTGTAGCTGCTTCTTCTGCTAAAGTCAAATCTGTAGTTGCCCCTTCTGTCGAAATAACATCAGTTGTGGTTTCGTCTATTGATATTACTTCTGTTGTACCCGCTACTGTCGATGTCAAATTAGATATCGTTTCGTCTGTCGATGTTACTTCTATCGCGGCCGCTACTGTCGAAAGTGGTTCTGTTGTAGAAGTTTCTGTGGTAATCACTTTTGTCGGTGCTGCTTCTGTGGAAGTGACTTCTTTTATAGCTGTTTCAGTAGAAATCACTTTTGTCGTAGCTACTACAGTGGAAATTACTTCTGTCGTTGCTGCTACAGTGGAAATCACGTCTGTCGTAGCCTTTTCAGTGAAAGTCACATCTGTCGTAGCCGATTCAGTGAAAGTCACATCTGTTGAAGCTACTTCTTCTGTGGAAGTCAATTCTGTTATAGCTTCTTCAGTAACGACTGTTTCTATAGTAGTATCTTCTATTGAAGTCACATCTGTCGTACTCGCTTCTGTGAAAGTCACATCTGTCGTACTCGCTTCTGTGAAAGTCACATCTGTCGTACCCGCTTCTGTGAAAGTCACATCTGTCGTACTCGCTTCTGTTGAATTTACTTCTGGCGTAGCCGATTTTGTCGTAGTGGTAGATGTTTGGTTCGTAGTATAAGATGATGGTACATGCGTAGCTTTCTTAGTAACTTCTTCATAATAATCATCATCATAATCATCTTCGTTAGAGAAGTCTTCTTTTTCTGTTGTTGTTGGTTTAGGAGTTGTTGTTGTTGTTGAAGTTGTTAAGCGTTCGATGCGAGGCTTGTTTTGTTTTATGTAGTTGATTGCATCGAGCATGGCTGGAAAAATATATGTTGCAAATTTTAGTCGATTTTGGGTCATTTCTTTAGATAGCAGGAAATAAACAAAATGATTTTGTTGAAAAAAATATTTGAAATGTAATATTGAAGTAGCATTTTAGTTTTATGAAACTACTAACATACACACACACACACACACACTAATACCTACACTAATATTTTATCAATAACAAAATATTTTTTTAAACCTTATCTGACTGTAATATTTATATATACATTTGGTAGTTTGGTAGTTGGTGGTAGTTTTTTGCCTGGGCAGCAAATTTTCTTAATTTTTTTCAGTCAGGGTCAGTGTCAACTTATATGTTGATTTAAATTTTAATTACGATTTTGATTACAACGATTTTTTTAACAAAGAAAGGTCATGTTTCATAATCATTTCAGCAGAAAGACGTCCACTGTTGGACATAGGCCCCCCTCTAAGTGTCGCCACAACGAACGGTCCTGTGCGTTTTGCATCCATCGGCTTCCCGCGACTCTCACCAGGTCATCGGTCCACCTTTTGGGATTCTTACCAACGCTGCGTCTTCTTGTACGCGGTCGCCACTCTAGAACCTTTCGTCCCCATCGACCATCTGTTCTACGAGCAATGCACCCTGCCCACTGTCACTCAAGTTTGGCGATTCTTCGAGATAAATCAGCTTTAGAATTAAGTTTTCTAATAAGTACTTACTTTTCTGTCCTGTCGCTCGTTTCAAATCTTTCAAGGCATCAATGAAGTCTGTGAAAAATACAAAACATATTAGAAAAAAACAGACATTTTTAATTAATTTTTCTCATCACCTGTTCGATAATGCCCTTTTATATGTCATACAACCATCACAACAAGTCATTCTGTCCATAGGGAGATAATTATATAGTATAGGCAATCCCTAGGGAACAATGAAATTTGAATTTGGAACATCAAAAACCATTAGGTAATTTGAAAAAAAAAAACGCGTTAAGGGAATTAAAATGTACGTACATCACAATATTTTTTCGTAAATTGTCTTTTAATTATCACGTAGATGGTGTCCAACACAGGGATAAATGTGTCTTTGACTTTGACGACTTGAATTTCTAACTTCACTCAGGTTTCTATAATAACCCTCTTTTGTATAATTAACTCCCTCGCTATGCTCGGGAGTTAATAATATAAATCCCTCACTGACGTTTCGGGATTAAAACTTAGCTTTCGTTCGGAATTCAACATGTTGCCCGCGACTTAAAGACACTTTATGCCCTAGTCACACAAACTACCATTGTTTTTTTAAAGAACGCGACGTGGATTTTAGTCAGTAAAAGTCTGCCAGTCACTCTCGCTCCAGCCTATAGCGGGAGGAGACATTAAAATTTGGTAACTTACTGTCAGTTGAAGTGTAGTCTTCAGCAACAAAGACAGCTTCTTCTAAATCTGTTGAAAAATAAATAAAAAACAATGAATTAATTAATGCTCAATTCCGAAACCGCCCTTTAAATAAAATGATAATAAATTATTACTTACAGAATGCTTTGCTGATTGTGATGATGTTCTCGAAGAATTTGACCACGTCTGTAAAAAATAAGATTTTATAATAAATATTATATATATTTTAAATATGTTATAGATAGAAAAAAAAGAAAAATATTTTATTTGGCACTCGTGGATACACACAATGTAAAAACAAAATTTAAGAAAAATAAGAAAAAAGAAAAAAAAACTGACACAATTTGTGTGTCTCACGGCTGCGCCAAATAGGTCCAGTTCAGCAAAAATGCCAGACAACCACATGGTAGTCAGCGGTAGTTGCCAGACGCTGGTTTTAAATAAATTCAATTATTCCAAGCTTTGATATCCATGGTAAAAAATAATGATATTTCAAGTAACTAAATCAATCAATAACAAATGCAACAAAAAAAAAACATGCGCCACCCGTTGCGTGATGACGTGACCAAGGGAAATAAGGATTCAGAGATTGTAATGGTTGTTCAATCAAATATAGCATATAGCATAGTCGGCCTTTTAATGTTCCCATTGTTGGGACTCAGGCCTCCTCTCTAGGAGAGGGAATGGGCCGTAATCCACCACGCGGGCCCAGTGTGGGTCGGTGGATGTCACATGTCTTTGAATTTTTGCTTCTAGGACATGCCGGTTTCCTCACGATGTTTTCCTTCACCGTTTTAAGAGCAGTGGTGATGAAATAAATTACACAAAGTAATGCGCCTGGCTGGGTTTGAACCCGCGACCTACAACTCGTAAGTCGGGGCCGTTACCACTCGGCCACCACTGCTCTCAAATTCAATCAAATATTTAAAAAAAAGTCAATAATAATATTTAAAAATACCGGTGTTAGATTATTAAAATACAAAAAAGAAATTTACATACCCATCTCAATAATGTCAAATAGCAGCTGTATTATATCGAAGAAGTCTGAAAACGACAAAAATAATGTGTTTTTAAAAATAAAATTTAATTACATAGTCGAGTTATTTTTTATTTTTTCAGCCAAGGCACCAAGGCCTAGCCCTCGAGCCATGTATCCTACATGCAGGTCCCTGGATAACCTACCTATATGTTGCCTAACTTTTTATTATTTTGTTATCTAGGCTTTTTGCCTAGTTATTCAAATTAGATAAAAAACAAGTAATCTGTGAGTACAGCTAAGGAGTGGAATCCGGCGTGTATGCTAACGATGCTCAAAGCGCTCGTGGAGGTCAACCCTTGATTAGATTTGTTTGCTGATGAATGGAAGACATATTATTAGAAAGTTTGCGATTCTGTGAGAAGACAGAGTGAAAGGGTTAACGTTGTTTTAACCGACTTCCAAAAAAGGAGGAGGTTATCAATTCGGTTGTAATTTTTTTTATTTTTGTTACCTCAGAACTCCGTCGTTTATGGATTAATTTATATTGACTGACTGGTAGAGCTAGTAGCCTTGGTTGACTGGTAGAGTATGCCTAAGGCATTAAGTCCGCCGTTGTACCTTTGTGTTGCATGAAGTTTTAATAAATAAACAAATACATAATAATATATTATTTATACTGGCTTTAAATTTTATTGATTTATCGGAACATTTAGCGTCTCGATCAAGCGCAAATCGGGACGCGTCCCCAGACTCCTCAAAATCGGAACATCCCGCGCAAATCGGGACAACTTTGGTAACAACTTAGAAGAAGTGACATAGAATGGTAATCTCGTACATATTGACAAATGAATGTCTGACGTATGCGGTAATCTGCAAAAATTTTGACAGTTCCTTTGATCAGTGACCTACCATTAGAACGTCATTGTGCAGTCATTGCTTTTAATAAGCTCGATATTGTCATTTTACCACAACTCTATTACGAGACCATTGACTGATCAATGATCGATCATTATGAATTAGCAGATTACGAACTTTTAACAAAATGACAATGGGATCGTGTTGAAATGACGAATTTATAAAAATAGCAGACTTGGGCCTCTGGCAACTCTAGTCTTTACTGTCTAGTACTTAGGTATTATTTTTGCTTACCATCGATACCACAAATTTTGCTTAGCATGGAAGCGGCAACACGTATGTTGGTAGCGTTGGTGACCCTCAATAATGTTTCCAGAAACACTATGATCTCAACATTCGTGTACTTGTACACTTTGTGGAAGAACACAAAAATATCTGAAAGAAAAATAAAGTTAACTATAAAAATACTAACTATAATTACAATAATAAAAACCCTACACTAATTACAACTAACTAAAATATGGCGTCAAAAAACTCTTCCACATCGCTATCGACTGGTAATGTGCCCAAAAGACTGGCGGCATTGCCAAGCTGTATGGCAATGTTTATCCTCTGTCCGAGGTAAAAGCCAGCCCTTGGGTCACGCGAAGTGTCAACTAGACGTTTTGACAGATCTTTATACAACTTGTGAGCACTCGGACCCCACGAACCGAGAGTTTCAACCCCAAACGGTTCGAACTAGTGATGCAACGGAAGTGTCAAAAGATAAAGAGAAATAGATGTCAAAAGTTAATCTTTGCGGATGCGGAAGTGGAAACGGAAGCGGAGGTGTATGAAGAAAAAGCACAATTTTTTTTTTTAAACAGGCGGTTTATGTCGTAATCATGTCACGAAGCGCGGTGATGCGCAGAATGAACCAAAAAAACATAATGATAAAGAAACTCCCCCCCGCGCCGCTTCCAATGTGTCCAGTCGTCTACGCGCCTACCACCCCCACGCTCCTCGTTGTATTCTTCGTTTTAGAGTTCTGTTATAAATTTTGCGGAAGGAGAAGCGGAAACGGAAGTGAAAAAGCTTGCAGAACTTTTGCAGAAGCGGAAGCAGAGTTTTGTTGCAACACTAGTATCGACTATCGACTTTTCCTGTACCAGTGTGGCGACATTATGACGGCAAATAGCACAGAATGTTTTTAAGATACTAAACTCTCTCGTCACTAAATAAATGACGCTTGTGTACTTTCTTTTTATAGATATATTTTTTTTAATCTATGTGTGGACGCTTGTAAATGGAAATTTGATAATACACTGGTTTGTATAATTTTTTTTATTAGGTGAAAAATGTCAGCCTCCCTAGCCAAGTTAAGATCGTTTCATTTGCGTCGAACGCCTCGAGTAGGCCACGCCTCGAATTCCTTTGTTTTGGACCTGTACCATGACGTTTAAAGTAAGATTGTATCATTCTCATTTCCATTGTGGGTAAGAGATGGCGCTAGACAACCTGTATAGCTGCGTCTCTTACCCACACTGAAATAAGAATGAAACAATCTTACTTTGAACGTCATGGTAACCCCCCTGACCATGTGACTGAATGTTGCGATGACGTCAGAACAAAGGAATCGGAGGCGTGGCCTAGTCGAGGCGTTCGACGCAAGAGAATCTAAACGAAACGGTCTTAACTGGGCTGTTGCATTTTTTTAAAATAAAAAGTAGACTAGGGTAATTATTCTTTTTGACAAGTAAACTTAGGTACCTTTTATTGAAGTCACGTTGATTATAACTTGCCAAGCGTCTTGGATAGCTGCAAACAAAAAAATGATCCATTTTAATCTTTCCCAACAGTCGATTTACATAGTTCCTCACTCACACACTGGACGCCTGAGGGAGGACGTATAAAACGTTTTGGGTACACATTCATTGTGCGTACAGCTAAGGAGTGGATTTCCCTGCTGGAGTCTATGTTTCCTGATAGCTATAACCTCTTTCTTCGGTCTTTAAATCAAGAGTGAATAGGTTACTTCTAGACAAGCGTGCTCCATCGTCGGCCACATCATCGCTTACCATCAGGTGCGATAGTGGTCAAACGCGAGCCTATCAATAATAAAAAAAACTGGGCAAGCGCGAGTCGGAATCGCGCTCTGAGGATTCCGTACCAACTTACCAATGAAGTTCAATTCTCGAATTCAGATACGAAGATTTTTCCGAATCGGTTCTTTTTTGATATAACTACAAATTTACCTACAGTTATCAAATTTTTTCCTATACTTGTGCTAACAGATCTTGCTTCATGTCAAATTTCAGGATTCTAGGTCAACGGGAAGTATACCCTATGAATTTTGATTCCCTTGAGAGTGTCGAAACATAAGTTTTTTGCGACATAAACGGCCGTATCATTTTTTTTACGTTAACTCAGCAGTTTGGTTTTTTTCCAGCTTCAAGGGACCGCAGACCTGAGTGTGGTATGGTTTTAATTTCAACTTGATACCTCCTCGTGTTCTGGCGATAAAGGGTCTTTACAGACAGACGGACAACAAAGTGATCCTATAAGGGTTCCGTTTTTTCTTTTAAGGTACGGAACCCTAAAAAGTAAAAAGGCTACAATATAACTTACATTTAGTTCCTGTGATGGACATTATTCTCTTGAAGAATTCTATGATATCCTCATGGCCAGATTTAATGCGGATTTGTTCCAAAAGGTCAAAGAGAGACACTGTAAATAAACGAAACATTAATATTTGATCATTTAAGGGCCGGTTGTAGTTACTGAGTATTTTGTTTGAATTCTGCCCGGGTCTATGTCGATTTCGCGGCCTAGTAACAGCGGTTTTATTTTTATATAAAAAAAAACCATAACTATTCAAGATTCATGTTTTTGCGAGGCCCTTTAAAAAAACAAGTTTTATTATTTTTTGTAGCTATCAAATATTTATCGTAGACACACATTTGAAATCGTAAGTTAGGGTCAGATTCGCGATTGTTTTTTATCGAGTCAACAATTTTTTTTTCTTTTTGTTTCCACAACTATCACACAACGCCGTCTAGCTCCAAGTTAAGCAGACCTTGTGTTATGAGTATTAAACAACTGATAAACATATTTATATATTTCTAAAATATATACATATATAGATAAATTACACCCAGACAGAACAAATGATCGTGCTCATTACACAAACATTTGTCCTGGGTGGGAATCGAACCCACGACCTCCGGCATAGAGTCAGGGCCACTAACCACTAGACCAACAGGCCAGGCAAATTTATATCATGTTTTGATTTTTACCCGGCGGTTGGTCTTATAGTCAATTTTATTATAATAGTTTTTCATGGTGTTCTCTTTTATATTTGTTGATTTCCAGAGGTTTAAAAAAGTTCAAAATAAGTAGAACCTGGCCTTAACCGCTTGCGTCGGATTTATCCGACGAGTGTTTCCGTGTCTCATTCGCCAGGGTCGTGTGTTCGCGACTGGGTACTGCATCTCGTTTAGCTCTTCAATCCCCATAGGTGACAGAAGAGCTGACGAGATGCGAGTATTTGGTCGTGGATGTGCGACCCTGGAGGAATAAAAGCGAGAGTGTTTGTCGGATATTTCCAACGTAGGCGGTTAAAAAGTTAAAACTGGATATAGAAAGAAAGAAAGAAAATGAATTTATTTTGTCACAACGCAAAGCACACAAACAATATACACTTATGTAAACACGAAACTAAACAAAAGAGAACCAAAAACAATATATATATACAATTGTGCGCCTTACGGCTGCGCTAAAATAGGTCCAGTTCAGCATGATTGCCAGACAACTAGTGCCTGACGCTGGTTTTTAACTGAACCTTAGGTTGTGACGTAACACAGATATCAATATCGATTTAGATATCGCATATAGTGTGCTGAGTTCGAATTGTTTTTAATCGACTTCAAAAAGAAGGAGGTGTATTCGCTGCCTGCATCCGCAGCCTGCAGCCGTGATTCAAATGGCACCTTTAAAGCTGACACTACTTCTCGCTCCACCCAGAGCGGGAGGCGTCTTTAGATGATATCACACCTCAAAATTATCTTCTGAAAAATTTGCTGTGAATTAAATCATTATCATCATCATCATTTCAGTCGAAAGACGTCTACTACTGAACATAGACCTTCCCCAAGCGTCGATACAACGACCGGTCCACCTTAGGGGGGCACCCTTCTTGCTGCGTCTTTCGGTGCGCGGTCGTGACTCCAGAACCTTTCAACTCCATCGACCATATGTTCTACGAGCAGTATGCCCTGTCCACTGTCACTTTAGTTTGCCAGTTCTTCGAGGTTTTATCTAATTTTATGTATGAAAATGTCTTAAAAAAATGTTATGTTACTCACTATCTTTAGTCGTTAGACTCATGATAAAGTTTCCAGCCTGTCTGATGCTAGACGTTTGCGTCACATCCAGTAAAGAACTCAGAAAGTAGAGAGCGTCCTGATGTTTTGCTACTCGATTGATTCTATGGATTATGTTTACTATATCTGTGGAAAGAACAAAGAACTCAAAGTAACTCAAAATAACTCAAAATAACTCAAAGTAACTCAAAGTAACTCAAAGTAACTGAAAGTAACTCAAAGTAACTCAAAGTAACTCAAAGTAACTCAAAGTAACTCAATGTAACTCAAAGTAACTCAAAGTAACTCAAAGTAACTCAAAGTAACTCAAAGTAACTCAAAGTAACTCAAAGTAACTCAAAGTAACTCAAAGTAACTCAAAGTAACTCAAAGTAACTCAAAGTAACTCAAAGTAACTCAAAGTAACTCAAAGTAACTCAAAGTAACTCAAAGTAACTCAAAGTAACTCAAAGTAACTCAAAGTAACTCAAAGTAACTCAAAGTAACTCAAAGTAACTCAAAGTAACTCAAAGTAACTCAAAGTAACTCAAAGTAACTCAAAGTAACTCAAAGTAACTCAAAGTAACTCAAAGTAACTCAAAGTAACTCAAAGTAACTCAAAGTAACTCAAAGTAACTCAAAGTAACTCAAAGTAACTCAAAGTAACTCAAAGTAACTCAAAGTAACTCAAAGTAACTCAAAGTAACTCAAAGTAACTCAAAGTAACTCAAAGTAACTCAAAGTAACTCAAAGTAACTCAAAGTAACTCAAAGTAACTCAAAGTAACTCAAAGTAACTCAAAGTAACTCAAAGTAACTCAAAGTAACTCAAAGCAACTCAAAGTAACTCAAAGCAACTCAAAGTAACTCAAAGCAACTCAAAGTAACTCAAAGCAACTCAAAGTAACTCAAAGTAACTCAAAGAAACTCAAAGTAACTCAAAGTAACTCAAAGTAACTCAAAGTAACTCAAAGTAACTCAAAGTAACTCAAAGTAACTCAAAGTAACTCAAAGTAACTCAAAGTAACTCAAAGTAACTCCAAGTAACTCAAAGCAACTGTAAAAACTAAACGTTTTCTAAACTTGACACTGGCTAAATGCACAACCCCTTACGAAGACAAAACCAAAAGCAACTTACTGTCAGTCCCGAATACATCTTTGAAGATCTCTTGAACCTGCAGTAGGCTCTCACAACCACCGATCTTGTACAGGTTTTCTATGATCACCCTCAGGCCTGGAAATGTAAAATTATAACTTAACAGTATTAAGGTAGCTTCAGTCCAGGGTAACCTGCGGAATTCAAATCGTAATTTTTTTTAAATTAGATGTTCAGTATAGGATAGTATGTAAAAAAATGCCATATGCGGTACTGACATGTAGGTATGTATTTACACAATTATAGGTACTCATTAGCTTGCCTGTTAGTCCTCATCATAGCGTACCTCTATGTTAATATGTGGAAAATGTTGTGGTTGTTGCATTCATTTTGTTTTGTATACGTACTAATAAGTGTAATATATATTGTAATATCGTTTTTTTTTCCTAATAAAATAAAATTAAACCCATCACCCGAGATGCATTTTCATTATATTTTATACAACCGCTCTTACAGATACTAGTAGCGGCATGAATCTTGAGCGCTCGGCGAAAGAGCGGGGATCGCTTTGTACAATATCGGCGACCCAATCACTGCAAGAATTGCACTCCCCGCATCTCTCTTCATACCTCTAAAGAGATCCGATATTTCACTTCTGCGTGCTTCTGCGCAAGTAGAACTGTAGAAGTCAGCGCTCAAGATCCGTGCCGGTATCTATACATATCATTTTGACGTTACTACACATCTTTCTCTAAATATTTTGGAAACACAAATATCTTTTTGGATATTATCTGGGTTTCTATTGTAATCGTGTAAAACTAATCCAGTAAAGACCTCTGAAAATTTGCTGTTTTGCGTGAACTTTAGCCCTTCATAATGTAAAATAAAATCATAAAATTCAAAAAAATATTTTTATAGATACCTTGCACATTTTTCAAGATTTCTCTAACTTAGAAAAAACCTAAATTGTGCCATTTTAATAAAAACTTGAAGAAACCTTGTCTATAAGGTTTAATGTCCACGTTCGTGTAGCTTCATGAACTCGTATTCGTCATTATACGCTTGGTGTACGCTGGTGATGCAACGGAAGTGTCTTAACGGAAACAGATGTCTAAAGTAAATCTTTGCGGAAACGGAAGCGGAAGTGGAAGTGTTAATACTATGAAGAAAAGCACAATTTTATTTTTATAAATCAATAGAATTTTTACGTCGTAATCTCGTCACGAGACGCGGTGATGCGCAGAATAAACCAAAAAAATATGATAATAAATAAACTCGTTGCAACACGTTTGTTTACCGTCCCCCCTCAAACCCAGCCCCCCCGCCCCCATCTAGACGTCCATACGCCCCCCACGCCCGCACTCCTCGCTGTTTTCTTCCGTTTGGAGTTCTGTTATAAATTTTGCGGAAGCAGAAACGGAAATGGAAGTGGAAATGCTTGCGGAACTTCTGCAGAAGCGGAAGCGGAAGCAGAATTCTGTTGCAACACTAGTGTACGCCTGCTCACAGAGCTTACATAAAAAACTATGAAACTCTGTCGACGAAGCGGCAACGACACGACGGCACGACGTTGCCGCTTCGTCGACAGTATAATAACAAATAACAAATACGCGTCTATGAAGCTATGCGTCCGTGAACAGTAGGCCTAACTATAATTTTATATTTACTTACTGCCTCGATTTAGTGATTGAGTTAATTCTTCCAATGCGTATTTCAATTCTGAAACATAAGGAATTATTATTATTATTTGAATATTTTCAAAAGTTCGTTCTACACTACTTTTTTTTAAATAGGACAAAAAAATAGGGTTCTATTTGTATCCGTTACTGTATCTATTTGTGTATCCGAAATCCCAAAATTCATTCATAACAATTGCTACTAGAAAATGCTACGCGCAGTGTTTTTCCATTTTGATCGCCATTTTTTTTTCATTTTAATAGGTATTATTAATACTGTAATATGGAAATATAGTTAAATTAAATCATTTTTAGGGTTTCGTACCTCAAAAGGAAAAAAGCGGAACCTATAAAGGATCACTTTATAGTCCGTCTGTCAATACCCTTTATCTCGGAAACGCGTGGAGATATCGAGTTAAATATTAAAACCATATAATCAGATCTGCGGTTCTTTGAAGTTGCGAAAAAATCTAATTTCTGAGTTAACGAAAAAAAAAAGATACAGCTGTTTATGTCGCAAAAAACGTGTATTTCGACACTCTCAAAGGAATCAAAATTCATAAGGTACTTCCCGTTAACTTAGATTTCTGAAATTTGGCATGATTCAAGGTCTGATAGCAAATTTGTAGTTACGTCACAAAAAAAAAACATTTTACGATTCGGAAAAATCTTCGTAACTCAATTCGGTAATCATACTGTTTTCATAGGTAAGTTTGTACGGAATCCTCAGCGCAAGAGGCCGACTCGCACTTGCCCTGTTTTTTTTTTAATGTGTAATCATGGAGATACGAACAATTGGAACCGTGCACTAGCTACTGACGTTTTATAAGTGCCCATGTAGGCCTATGTGAAATAAAAATATTTGAAATTTTAGAACTTTGACAAATATATTATGTAAGAGAGTAATACTAACGTGTCTGCTTCGTAACTGTTCTCAGCAGGATGATGCTCTCTGTCAATGATTTTGTGTTCAACAAATGATTGACAGTTCTTATTGCTTCGCCAATATCTGAAAAGCAGTAGATTAATGTAATAAGGTGAAAAAAGCAGTTTCTTTAACATGCAGCATATTGAATTCCAAACGAAGCGAATGTTACTGAGGTTAAACTCTAAACACAGTGAGAGATTTATATAATAAACTCCCGAGCACAGTAAGGGAATTTATAAAGAAACCTGAGTGAAGTGAGGAAATCAAGCTGCCAAAGACAAAGACAGCTTTATCCCCCTTTGTTAGATACTCTATTTTTTAGACCTGTGAGATAAAAACAGACAATGTATCAAAACAAACTTTTTATTAAGTACACAAATATAATATTATTTATCGCTCTCACTTATTGTTTAATTACATTTTCGGATGAACTCTGTTGTTCCCCCATAGGAGAGTTTTCAGGAAAATTCTCACCACTTTTTAGCACCACTTACCGAGGTCTTTTATATTTGAACACTAATGTCGTTAACATATGCGTTTGTACAGGAGCCTGGACCTGACAACTCAGAGCTGCCACCTGGTGAACGCCGTTTTAGGAAACCCTTATTACCCTTTTGCCCTACGGCGACAAACACTCCCACGTTCATCACGATATATCCACGACCAAACCTCCATCTCATCAGCTCTTCTGTCACCTACGGGGATTGAAGAGTTAAACGAGATGGAGTACCCAGTCGCCAACACACGACCCTGGCGAATAGGACGCGAAAACAGTCGTCGGAGTAATCCGACGTGGGTAGTTAATGGGTTAATATTGTTAAAGACTCCTCATTTACTTACCAGTAGTTCGTGTTCCTAATATTAAAAGATTAAAAGCTCCTTTCAAATCTGAAAAAAATAATTAAAAAACATATAAAATATCTAATTTTAAACATGCGGCACTTAACATGATGAAGATGTTCTACGTAGGCGTTACGACGCGAAGTGAAGTGGTGAATAATACAATTGATACCCTATTGCGGTGGTCTATGTAATTCACCGCACGTGGATGCGGTGCGGTGGCGAGCGAAGCGAAGCGGAGCGTTCGCGTCCAGTTGGCTTCATACTTTTCACAGTAAAGGTCTGTGTATACTTGGTAGGTCTGAGAACAAGTCGTAGGCTATTTTTTTGCCCAATTACGTTTGCTACGATCAGAGGATCGAAAAATAACCGAAATTATTTTAAAATAAATTTGATTAATTTAATATTGCAAATTAAACCTATGAATGATGATTCTAATTTGAAGTGGGATGATAGAATAATCAATCTTAAAATTTATTGCTAAAACAACAAGTTGCGAAATCAATTGTCGTCTTAGATACATCAGCGATTTAAATCTACATGTATAAAAATAAATTCCTATTTCTCTTGGTCACGCCATCACGCGTGAACCGCTGGACCGATTTCACTATTTTTGTTTTTGTTGTGTTTTTATTGTCAGGAGAAGGTTCTTATGAAAGAAAAAATTAAAAAAATTGGCAGTAGGGTAGAGTGGTGTAGAGTAGGGTAGAGTAGGGTAGAGCAGAATAGCGTAGTTAGTTGACAGGAGCAAAGCCGTGGGCAAAAGCTAGTAATTAATAAATATTGGCACGGATTCAACATCAGCGGTCCTTATGTCATTGAACTATGTAATTACCCTCCTACCACCATATCCCATTTTTGTTTCGATTATTTATATGGTAAAACAAAGTTTGCCGGGTCAGCTAGCATTGATATTGGTATAGATTAAGACAATCATCTCTCGCGCCGGGCCTTGGTACAGGCCGTGGTCCGGAACGAGGGGGAGTGGCAGGCGGTCGTCTCCTTCTGCGAAGCGGTAATGCTAGCAATGGAGGAGGCCGCACGTACCAACAACCGCCGGGATTCCGATCCCGATTGCCGGCCACCGTAGGCGCGGGTTTGCGGTCGGCGAGCAATGGGTAGCTCACCGTCCGACCGTTCGGTAACCGTCCGGGCTGAACCCAATTAAGTCGTCGACGGTGCGTACTGTTCCACGCGCGCCTCAAGGAGATGTCAACAAAACGTAGGGGCCCAGCAGGGTCGAAGCCTACTGGGGCCAAGGATCTGCTTCTGAAAGGAAGACTCGGCCCTGGTACGAAAGGCAACGAAGGAAAAGGAGTGGGTTTTTAGTCGGTAAAAGTCTGACACTATCTCACGCTCCACCTGGGAGCGGGGGATGAAAAAAAAAGACGATCATCTCACCTATTTCAGGAAGCAATTCTTTCAGAAGTTTCGGAAACTCTGCCGGACCAATGCCACTGGTTAGCTTCAATATCTCCAACTTTACTCCTTCCACCCCTAAAACATATAAGAAGAAATACCATTTATCGTCGGACTGATATAATCAATAGGGAGACTATAGGGTACTTTCCGTTGACCTAGAATTCTGAAATCTCCCAAGAAGCTAGGTCTAATAGCATTAGTATAGGAAAAAGTCTGAAAGCCGTAAAATAGTATAGATAGCGGCACGAATCTTGAGCGCTCGGCGAAAGAGCGGGGATCTCTATAAATACTGTTAATATGAAAATATTGTAAACAACCACTTTTTTAAAAGAGTAACCAGGGAGTTTCTTGCCGGTTCTTCTCCATAGGAAACGACCAATTTGGAACCGTGCACTAGCTTCTGACGTTTTATAAGTGCCCATGTAGGCCTATGTGAAATAAAAACCTTTGACTTTGACATCGTTTTGCGCATCGTACAATATCGGCGAGCCAATCACTGTACAAGGATTGTCTCCCCGCCCCCGCATTCTCTTCATACCACTAAAGAGACCCGATATTCCACTTCTGCGTGCTTCTGCGCAAGTACAACTGTAGACATCAGCGCTCAAGATCCGTGCCGGTATCTATAACATCGCAAAATAATTTCTTACTGCAGAAGCATAATCAGTCTTTTAATATTCCCACCACTGGGACTCAGGCCTCCTTTCTAGGAGAGGGAATGGGCCGTAATCCACCACGCGGCCCAGTGCGGATTGGTGGATGTCACATGTCTTCGAATTTTTGGTTCTAGGACATGACGGTGTCCTCACGATGTTTTCCTTCACCGTTTTGCGAGAAGTAGTGATGAAATAAATTACACAAAGTAATGCGCCTGGCTGGGTTTGAACCCGCGACCTACAACTCGTACGTCGGAGCCGTTACCACTCGGCCACCACTACTCTAATAAATTTCTTATTGCGATTCAGAAAAATCTTCGAATCTATTCAGTAATTTAACTATTTACATAATAAAGTTTGTACGAATCGCACTTGCCCGGTTTTTAGGGTTCCGTATCTCAGAAGGAAAAAACGGAACCCTTATATGATCACTTTGTTGTCCGTCTGTCTGTCTGTCAAGACCCTTTATCTCGGGAACACGTGGAGGTATCGAGTTAAAATTAAAACCATATACTCAGGTCTGCGGTCCTTTGAAATTGATTACTTTTTTTCCAGTGTGTCCGTATATTCACGACTGGTAAAAACTTACTCGACGGAACGCAACCGTCTCTATAAACACATGCATACCTCATACATCTTGCATACGTCACGCGATCATATTTCATATCATTCAATGTGTCCCTACATTTTTTTTTTGTTAAATTTAAGAAAAGTCTTGATTCTATAATTCATTACAATTAAAATATACCGACTCACCATTAGTGTGAGCTACATGCATGAAGTAATCTGCAATCTCGTGCGGGTCTGAAACAAAAATGTTTATTTATTTATTTTTGTCGTTAGCACAGAAAAAAAATGACTGAATTAATTATTCTATATTTAGCATGTCAATTTTTTCCAATAACAAAGCAATGCTATTTACACAGACTACTATTTTTAACCGACTTCCAAAAAAGGAGGAGGTTATCAATTCGGTTGTATTTTTCTATTTTTTTTTTTTACGTTTTTTGCCGATTTGCAAATTTATTTTCCCCATGGTGGATATGCTTCCAGATTGGTCCCATTTTTTTCGAAATCCAGTTTTCATGATAGGATCCATGAAGAATCGAGGGAACTCCTCAAATATTATAGGCAACCATATAGTTATTTTGGTATTTTCATCGAGAACTTAAGCATTTACAGTCAAAAAGTAACATTTGATGAAGTGGTGAAGAAGACCAGAAATGGTCAACGGAACTTCATACTCACATAGATATCACAATGAAGATAGTTAAGCGACGATGACAATACAAATAAATAAATGGTTTTGAATAGTTATGTTGAAAATGGTATGATCGAAGTGACCTGATGATGATGATGGAGCCGGAAGGTAGAAACACCGACTTCCGAAATTAAAGTTATTTTGATCTTTTTAGTGTTTTTTTTAGTGAAGATTTTTTATATTTTTTTTTGTAATAACCTTTTATTTAATTAGTATAAAAAATCCGTAACCGTTACTGATCATATTTTTGTAGTCAAAAGTAAAAAAACGAAATTGTAAAATTGACCACGAAAATTTGTCATAATTGTTAAATTCATAATTGAATCAATCATTCATAACAATTGCTATTTTGGCGCTGTCAGTCGTAGCGAGAGTTTACGGTACTAAAACTAGTGATTGCTACTAGAAAATACTACACGCATTTGTTTTTCTATTTGATCGCCATTTATTCAATACAATATCACCACTAATTTTCAATTAGTACAAATACATATTTTAAGGGCTTATTAGAAAAGGTCTTGTTATTATTTAGGTAAAGTCTCGATACATAATATTCATAAACAGTAAAGTTATTAGCGTTTGTTTATATCCCAAAATGTCACTCAATTTATGGAAATATTGTACAGGCTATATCAGGAATGAATAAACGGCGATCAAAATGGAAAAACACCGCGCGCTTAATTCAATTATTAATTTACCAATTAGGACTAATCGTGAACCATTTTGGGATTTTGTTTTTTTTTTTCACTTTTGACTACACAAATATGATCAGTGACGTGTAGAGCCGTATTTTTTTTGTACTAATTAAAATATGCTTATCATTTTTTTGAGGGGGTTTGCCGTAATCGCCACGCTTGGCAGGCGGGTTGGCGATCGCAGTATGGACGTTATAATGCACAGAGAATGCTGCTGCCCATTCTCTGGTATGTCCCTTAGTCGCCTCTTACGACAGCCACGGGAAGAGATGGGATGATGCCATTCTTTACGTCCGACCACCATACGGACGATGCAAGACGCACAGGACCGGTCATTGTGGCGACATTTGGGGGAGGCCTATGTCCAACAGTGGACGTCTTTCGGCTGAAATGATGATGATGATGGTGTATACGTGTTGCTGTGTTCGTGAACCGTAAATTACTTCAATATGCAGTAACTCACCTCTTTCTCCAGATATCTTTTGAAGGCTCTCGTAAATGCCATCGAAGTCGTCATGTCCGATCAGCGGTTTCATGATAGCAAACGCTTTCAGGACGTCTGAAAAAATAAAACACTTGCACAACATGACACAACCCGTCCCGTCGTTATTTTGACTGGCCTGCCCCCCTAGCCAAGTTACAACCGTTTCGTTTCGAGTCGGCCACGCCTCCGATTCTTTTTTTCTGACATCATCTCAACGCTCAGACACGTGCTCAGCACAAAGGAATAGGAGGCGTGGCCGCCTTGAGGCGTTGAACGAAAAGAGAATCGAAACGGTTGTAACTTTGCTAGGAGGGCTGTTAGTCTAGTAGTGGCTCTGACTGCTATGCCGGAGGTCGTGGGTTCGATTCCCACCCAGAAAAAATGTTTGTGTGATGAGCACAAACATTTGTTCTGTGTCTGGGTGTAATTTGAATAAATGGAGATTGACTTGTGAGTTTCGACGCGCGCCCAGCCTGATACGATAAATGTAATAACATAGTGGCGGGGAAAGCACGCGTACTTTTCTGCACTAGTGCGGAAAACAGTCTATTCTGTGCCTAAAAGCGGTGGGATAAGAGCGGGTTTTCAAGTGTATTGAAAACTATATTGTAAATCTGTACTTTTTTTTTGTATCGTTGCCTATTGTTTTGCCTGTATCGAATACATCCTATTCTATTCTATTCTAATAAAATTATTATTAATAATCGGGAATCGGCTACTGAATTAAGATTTACTATTTTTTTTAATGGGTAATACTTTTATCTATATATATAAAAGGAGAAACTGACTGACTGACATATCAACGCACAGCCGAAACTACAGGGACTAGGAGCGTGAAATTTTGCACAAGGTTTCCTTTTATGACGTAGGCGAGCACTAAGAGACGATTTTCCAAAATTCACCCCTTAAGAGGACGAGACGAGGTTTCAAAGTTTGTATGGTGAAACCTTCATTCGCGCGGGCAAAGCCGCTGGCAACAGCTAGTTATTAATTAAAATATTATCTTCCTGCCCTTGTCCCATGTTACTTGTGATTAGGGTGACACGGTTTTGTCTTCCATTCTGTCCTGTCACCCGTCACGCTATCACTAACTCCCTTTTCTTTCATATCACTCCTCACACAATCCAATCATCTTTTCTTTGATCCACCATCCACCCACATGTATACTCATAATTCTTAGTAACTTCATTCATGGACGTACCCAGCTTCTGGCGTAGGAGGGGGCAAGTCAGATTTTTTAGGTCGGTTCGTCCGCGGCTGTTTTGTCATACACACTACACAAACACACCTACATGAAACATTAGGTATGTATAGTGTAGTGTGTAGGGCAAACAGCCGCAAATGATCCTGCTTTAAAGGTAGTTAAATAAATAAAAGTAAATTTGACTATGTCTAATAAAATAAATGTTAGTCGCTCGCAACCCTCTACCGAATAGAGCCGAGCGTTCGAACGCTCGGCTAGTTTCGGTAATGTACGTCCGCCATCGTCGCGCGCGGTTTTTTGGCAATTGCATCGTGCATTTTGCCAGTGTCTACTGCGCGGTTTATTTAAAAGTTAGAGCATAAGGCCCCGTTTGCACTTTAATTAGTAATTAGGCGAGTCCATACATGTTCTCCGAAATTTCCAAGGGGGGGCAGCTGCCTTCCCCTGGGTACGCCCATGCTTCATTCATCCTTCCTCTTCACATGACTATTACCTATTTACTTACTATTTTCGTTTGTCATCTGCCGTAAGAGCTCCACTATTACATTTACGTCTGCAAAAGAACAAAAAAGATATTACATTTATGTCGGTGAAGTCAATGATACGGAAGCTTGAGACCGAATGAACGAGCAAACCAAATCGATTTCGGCAGATATGTTACTTTGACAGAATCCGGGCTGACTTTTGAACGACCCGAACCGCGGGGCTCTTTTTTCTGTCGGCAGCCGTAAGAACAACATCTAGTCTGGGGACTGTCTCGTTGTGAAGTGAATACCTAAAGCTAGCATCATAATAAATCAGTTGCATGATTGAATAGTTTGTTTATTGCTCGTTACCCAGTCATCAGTCAGGAAAGGACTTCGATGGTGATCGGCATCCTGCACACCACGTACACATAATCCCACCCACCCTCCTGGCATTTACACATATCGCACCCTTAGGGCTATATTTCACCAGGACACCATGGCGGCGCGACCAGTCACCGCTACCAACAAAATGTATACAGCTCTATAGAGAGTCTCTCACTCACCTGGTGTCCGTTTGGTTACGCAACCAATTTGGCGGCGCGACCAACTCGGACGCGTGCACTTAGGGCTATATTTCATCGGAATACCATGGCGACGCGACCAGTTGCGCCGTCATGGTGTCCGTAAGCTACCAATCTAGACACCAGAGTCCCTACACCATACTGAGACAGTATCAAAATGGACCTCAAATGCACGCGTCCGAGCTGGTCGCGCCGCCAAATTGGTTGCGCAACCAAACGGACACAGGTGAGTAACTCTCTATAGAGCTGTATACATTTTGTTGGTAGCGGCGACTGGTCGCGCCGCCATGGTGTCCCGGTGAAATATAGCCATTAATAGCGCCTTAGAGACGGTCAATATTTGTACAATATATATCATGTCTTTGGCATTGACGCACAAATGTTTACCATGGTTGCAGTATACGATCCTGGAATTCCCATTGGTGGAATTTTTCGCTAGTATTTTTATAATTTAAAAAAATATCAGTGTGATGGTGTGTGTGTTTTTTAGAGTGCATAAAACCCTATTTAAGATATCAAGTTTAAATAAATCAGTCTTTTAAGGCGTATAATTACGTTACAATAATTTTTATAAATAATATTATGAAATACTCACAGGGAGACGCATTCATAAGTTTCAAGAAACCCACCACGTACTTAAAACTCCTGGATCCTTTGCATTTCCTCAGGAATTCGAAGACATCGTGCTGATCTGTAAATGTAACTCAGCAATAATACCAGACAAAACACTTTAAAAATAATAAATATAGTTAAGAAGAAATAAATATGCACCAGATTTAGTAAAAATGTAACGGTAAAGAAATCATGTTGTATTACTAAAAATAGTAAATAATCACCAAAATTAAAGCGTACATCGAAGGACTGGAACAATTTGCCTGCTGCGGTCTTCCCGTACAAATATAATTTAGGTGTCTTCAAGGCTAGAGTGAATAGGCTCTTAATAAACTAGCGCGCCACACTATCAATGATTGCATCACTGCTTACCATCAGGTGGGATCTCAGTCAAGCTCTATTTATATCAATAAAGAAAAAACTCGATTCTAGCGTGAAAATAGAATAAAAAAATGTACAATTTCTGATCCTTTTTAAAGCAATCAGCTCCAAATTATGATAATACAATCCAAAAATAGTTAATGACCCCCAAAAATTTAAAAGAATTTTAATATAAAATTGTCATTGAAACATCGTATTATCTAATAAAAGTAATTTATTGCCAGATAAATCATTATATATCTAAAAATATTAAATAAATGGGTGCTTTAAAAAAATAACCACGAAGGGGATAGGGTAAAAGGGTCTGTGTTCGCTCCCTTCGCTCGCTCACTAGACCCCGCCATCCTCTTCTAAACTAACCTATCCGAGTTCGGGTGCCCCAAGTCCCGAAGTGATTAAATTGTGGGGATCGCTTCGGCAGCTAATGGCCACTAATGTGCAATATTTGGTAATATAGCAACATTTTATGGAAATCAAACTTTGTATATAGGTAGAAATAGCGCAATACCCTATTCTATCCCCTATCCCCCCTACCCCTATCTAAGTTATTTTTGGTGGTCATTATATTTTATCCTCAATAAATAGACCGGGCTGACCAGCGACTAGTGGGAGCTGGCGCAATGTATTGAAATAGTACATTTTGATACAAAACAAGTGCAGAAAGTGGAGCTCTGTGCTGAAGTGTCAAACTTTACACTAGTGAAACAACGGTGGAAGTGTCCTAACCTTAACGGAAGCGGAAACGGAAACAGATGTCAAAAGTAAATCTTTGCGGATGCGGAAGCGGAAAACGGAAGCGGAAGTATTAAAACTATGAAGAAAGAGTACAATTTTATTTTTTGAAAACAGCAGAAGGTTTACGTCGTAATCACGTCACGAGGCGCGGGGATGCGCAGAATGAAACAAACAAACAAATATATTTAATAAAAAAGAAACTCGTTGCGTTTTGAGAGCAGTGGTGGCCAAGTGGTAACGGCCCCTACATACGAGTTGTAAGTCACGGTTTCAAACCCAGCCAGGCGCATTACTTTGTGTAATTATTTCATCACCACTGCTCTTAAAACTGTGAAGGAAAACATCGTGAGGAAACCGGCATGTCCTAAAACCAAAAATTCGTTGCGACACGTTTGTGTACCGCCCCCCGCCTCTTTCGACATGTCCAGTCGTCCACGCGACCCGCACCCCCACGCTCCTCGCTGTATTCTTCGGTTAGAGTTCTGTTATAAATTTTGCGGAAGCAGAAGTGGAAATGGAAGTGAAAAAGCTTGCGGAACTTCTGCAGCGGAAGCGGAAGCAGAGTTCTGTTGCAACACTACACTTAAACTTAACATAACTCGTGGTAGTTCACGCCCGCCTCGTGGGGGTCGACGCGTGCTTGGTACGATAAATGTAATAAAATCGTGACGGGAGCGAGCACGCGCACTTTTCTGCACTAGTGCGGAAAACGGTCAATTGCGTGCCCAAAAGCGGGTTTTCGAGTAAGTGTATTGAAAATATTTTTACTAACCTGTAAGTCCTGTTATATTTTCAATATATTTCACAGCGGATGTCTCATCTGAAATAGAAATTGGATACCATTTAAAGTTTTGAATTCCGCAGTTTATTTTTGCAATAGTCTATGACTAAATCAAAGATTATTCAACTTTTTTTTAAGTTGCTTCACATTAGGAATGATTCATCATCATCATCATCATCATTTCAGCCGAAAGACGTCCACTGCTGGACATAGGCCTCCCCCAAGTGTCGCCACAATGAACGGTCCAGTGCGTCTCGCATCCATCGGACTCCCACAACCGTTACCAAGTCATCGGTCTTCCAACGCTACGTCTTCCGGTACGTGGTCGCCATTCCAGAACCTTTTCAGCCCCAACGGCCATCCGTTCTGCGAGCAATGTGCCCTGCCCATTGTTACTTTTAGTTTGGCGATTCTTCGTGCTATGTCGGTAGCCTTAGTTCTCCTGCGGATATCCTCATTCCTGATTCGATCACGCAAGGAAACTCCGAGCATAGCCCTATCCATTGCCCTTTGTATGACTTTAAGTCTTCTGATGAGGCTCATTGTAAGCGACCACGTTTCGGAACCATATGTCATCACTGGCAAGATGCACTGATCATAGACTTTCGTCTTGAGACACTGTGGTATATTGGACGAGAAGATACCGCGCAGCTTCCCGAACGCTGCCCAGCCGAGTCGGATTTGACGATGAATGACTCATTTATCGCGGCTGCACCATGCTTCAGTCACTCTAGTACCTTCGTGCAATACAGACTGTTGGACGACGCTACCGATACATTGTGTCTTTTGTTAGAAGAGGAAGATAATGACGACTTGTATGGATGACCAACAACAAAGTAAATTAACTTCTCTTTATCATCTTCCAAAAAAGTTATCATTTTTGTGTGAACTCTGCGGTTCGCGACATCACTGGTGCTGCAGTCTGCGGTCACTTCGCGGCTGCAGGCCGCAGTGCTGCCGCGTTCGGATTAAATTTCAAGTGATTCAATAAAAACTGTAGCGTCGCTTGCAGCTTGCGGTTGCAGTTTGCAGTCTGCAGCCCATCTCAGAATTGTTCCTTTAAATCCATTTTCTTTGCGAAATATTGATTGATTTACATATATCCTATAGTACATTCTGAACAACACTTAGCCAGCTACTTTTTTGTGTAAACATATTTCTAAAGATCAAAGCCGTTTGAAAGGAGTAGGAAAAACAAGCGAAAAAATATAATATTGTTAAAAAAAAAATCTTTTTATTAGTCGTACAAAAAATCATATGTCCAATCGATATTATAACACTTAATTAATACACTAAAACTATATATACCTACAATAAAGGCCACTCCTAACTAAAATACGGCGTCATAAAACTCCTCCGCATCGCTGTCAACTGGAAGAGTGCCCAAAAGGCTTGCGGCATTGCCACCTTGTATGGCTACCGAGATAAAAGCCAGCCCTTGGATCACGCGAAGTGTCAACTAAGGACTTGGACCCCACGGCCCAAGAGTTTCAACCCCAAACGGCTCAAAAATATAACTGCCGATAAATATCATATGTTGATAATATTATACATGAATTTATAATTCTTCTCAGTCGGTACACTCTTGCCAGAGTGGTCGTGGTCATCACTGTGAATCACGATGGGTGATCATCTTGGTAACACGGCGCCATTCATGGCGGACTACAGCTTTCCGAGTACATTCATAAACCGAGCACTTGTTACGGCCTTGATCTGGTCTGTCCATCTCATTGGTTGGTCCACGTGGCCTGGTGCCCTCAACTTTGCCCTGCACTACGAGACGCTCTATGGAGTCATTACCACGACGAGATACATGGCCGAAGAAGTTGAAAATGTGCGACTGCACTGTGGATGATAGGCGCTGTCGGATGCCAAGTTCTTTTAATATATATCTATAATAAACACACATGGGCCTCATCAGAAGGCTTAAAGTCACCCAAAGGGCAATGGAAAGGGCTATGCTCGGAGTTTCCTTGCGTGATCGCATAAAAAATGAAGATATCCGCAGGAGAACCAAGGTCACGCACATAGCCCGAAGAATCGCCAAACTAAAGTGGGCAGGGCACATTGCTCGTAGAACGGATGGTCGATGGGGCCGAAAGGTTCTAGAGTGGCGACCGCGCACCGGAAGACGCAGCGTTGGATGGCCCACAAGGTGGACCGACGACCTGGTTAGGGTCGCGGGAGTGCGGTGGATGCGAGAAGCACAGGATCGGTCGTTGTGGCGACGCTTGGAGGAGGCCTATGTCCAACAGTGGACATCTTTCGGCTGAAATGATGATGATGATGATGAATAAACATATATTTTTTTCAAACCTTTCGACTAATCCATTGCCGAGGAGTAGGCTTCAGAATGTCACAGTTTTATGGTACTGCTCGGGAGCAAAATACTTGTCTTGGACAAGTATTTTTCTTGA
The DNA here is from genome assembly GCA_961205895.1 of Mythimna pallens. Taxonomy (NCBI): domain Eukaryota; kingdom Metazoa; phylum Arthropoda; class Insecta; order Lepidoptera; family Noctuidae; genus Mythimna; species Mythimna pallens. Next base: position 9,782,413 of record OY540851.1, on the reverse strand, counting down.
TTTTATATTTGTTCAACTGTCACTAAATGCGTAATTACTAGTATGTAATTGTCCTCGTTACAAACAATTGTTCAAACTGTTCTATGCAAACATTTGAACGTTTATTGAAATCTGATTATCGCTAATTTTGATGATTGGTTGTTTTGTTTCAGAGAAAAATTCGAGGAGTTCATTTGCGTTTTATTATCTATATATATAAAAGGAGAAACTGACTGACTGACATATCAACGCACAGCCGAAACTACTGGGACTAGAAGCGTGAAATTTTGCACAAGGTTTCCTTTTGTGACGTAGGAAAGCACTAAGAGAGGATTTTCCAAAATTCACCCCCTAAGGGGGTGAAATGGGGATCAAAAGTTTGTATGGAGAAACCTACTTTCACGCGAGCGACGCCGTGGGCAGACGCTAGTTATGAATAAGTATAAAAACGGCAAAAAAGTCACTTTTGCTGTGAGTATGGGAGCCCTACTTTAATATTTGTTTTATTATCTTTTAGTGCGTGATATTATATATATAGCGGCAATCGCATTTAATAGGTTATATTATTTAATAAATTGCCTTTAGATTTAAGAGTGCTATATACTCTAGATCTTTAAACAAAAAAAACTTAAAAAATTCCTATTGAACAAGTGTTTGTGTACTATTGATGATCTTTGAGATAAATACGATGTCTGATTTTTAAAAAACTGTGCTGTTTATGAATATTATTTATTGAGACTTTACTTAAATAATAACGAGACCTTTTCTAAAAAGCCCTTTAAGTATTTTTACTAAATAAAAATTAGTGGTGTATCTATATTTATACGGCTATTAGGAGTTAATATTTATTTTATTATTTAAGTTATTTACTTAAATAAATATTGAACGGATTTAAAAACTTATTTATATTTGAGATTTTGGATAAAATGACTTTTTGATACAAACATTTAAAAAAATTGAGTTAAGTATCCAATTATACCTAAATATACTTACACAGTGTCTTTGACATCGACGCACAAACGAATACCACGGATCCAGTACATGATACTGGACCCCACAGTGAGGGTATTCATCGTCGGTTGTTTTCTGTTTTTAAAAAGAATCTGTACTTTAAAAGTCAAAAGTCAAAAGTTTTTATTTCACATAGGCCTACATGGGCACTTATAAAACGTCAGAAGCTAGTGCACGGTTCCAAATTGGTCGTTTCCTATGGAGAAGAACCGGCAAGAAACTCCGTGGTTACTCTTTTTAAAAAAGTGATTGTTTACTATATTTTCATATTACAGTATTAATAGACATTATGTAAGAACAGTGTAGATCAGTCGATATTGTACCCAAAAGCACAATAAAAATAATCATCATTTTTTAATTTAAACTGTGTAAAATTGTTATTCTTAGCAACCCCAATAACATTTATAGTAAAAAAAATATATATTAAAAAATTATTCATGAAAAAGTCATCGAGGCTGATAAAATTGTTATTCTAATCAATCCCGTTGTCATTTTTAATTTTAAAAGTAATTAATTATTTTTTTTTACTAAAATTGTTAGAAAAACGATATTATACAGTTTAAATTAAAAAAAAAAACGGAAAGATATTTTTAAATTAAGAAATTACCGACGATACAACCACTAGGGGGGTCCAAAATCATGTACTGGATCCGTGGTATTCGTTTGTGCGTCGATGTCAAAGACACCCTGTATAGTTCATGCCAACGGGAAGCAGAACTTACCTCGGTGTCCAGTCAATTGATGCAGCAGTTCACTGCTTTCCTTGTGACCTGGAAAACAATTATATTTAACATATTATAAAACAAAGTCACCCAGTACATCTATCTGTCGTAAGGAACGGATTTTCCTGCAGTTTTCACCAATAGACAGAGTGATAAATGATAAATGATATTTATTTTGTAAATAGGTTTAAAAAAACACTTTTACACGTCAATTTTTTTTTTCCTCATTTTTAAACTAGATGAGGCCGGTGTTTCCTAGCTGACTACCCTGAGAAGAAACACCGAAACAAACTCAGGGGTCAAAGTCTCTTTTAAAGTCCATACAGTAAATATGTAATGATCAAATCACATGCGAACCATGCAGATTTGTCTGAAATGGTCTTTTGAAGAAACCATACAAATTTGAGTGGACCTGTCCAGTCAGTGCAAGCATTTGTCAGTATTCGTAAAGCTCAACTCAGGACTACTAAGGAGCTCAACGACTTGACGAAAAATACCAAAGAAAGGACATTTGGGTAGGCCGCAGAAAATATTCAAATTGCCAGACATACGTTAAAATTACTGAAAAGGAAAAAAAAAAGCAATCAACATAGTCCTCATGAAGTCAACATTTTCAGATTCATGAAGAAGGTAGTGTTTAAGGTAATTACTACGGGTTGTTCGTGGACATTTTCCCGGTAGATGGCGCTGAAGTCAACATTTTCAGTTCTATTTCGTTTTGAGTGTAATTTAAACAATATTAAGTCACAAAAATAGTAGAGCGGAAATCGGATATTCCACTTTATCGAAATTAGTCAAATTATAGCCTGAAAACTCATCTGATTCGCCATACTTCGAAAAACTAATATCGAACTCTGCTTATAGTATCGTTTACACACACATGTAGGGTGACTGGTAATTAGTGTATAATAATTGTACTCATGATTACAAACAACTTTCCCAAATAAACTTTTTTTATATACTCACTAGTTTTATCACAATAACAAAACAGCTGTTTGAATCAAGTACATACACTGATTAGGTACACCGCTGGGTTAGCAAGCCGCGGGTACTACTCATGTTTTAGCAAACTAAATAATCTTGTATTTAACACATGCATATTATAGTAGAGACAAGCCTAGAATTCGACAGAGAAGGATAGGTTATATGACACGTTACCGACAGCTGTCACCCGCACCAACTTAAAGCAATAAGGTAAATTACACTCATTTTTGAAAAGGGTCTCAATTAGATTCTATAGTGCTAATAAACCATTAAAAAAAACACAAAATTTTTATTCAGTCGCTATGTACCCTAAAAATGCATTAAAAAATTTACATTTTCATTTTGCGCGTGATTTGACGAAAATGTAGAAAACATTGGACGCCATTTTTACACATTGGTCGTAACGTCAGTTGGCTGTGTAAACAAATGCGCTCAGTATGGCCGATCAGTTGACAGTTGACAGCTGTCACTTTAGTTTACACAGCCGAATGACGCAATAACATGGTGACTACTATTTCATGGCGATAAAGAACAGATAATAAAAACTGAAAACTTTGAATTGAATTTTAACATGTAGTTTGTTATTTAATAAACTAAAACTAACACTTACCGACTGCATTTTACCTAAGCTATCTTAATAATATATTTTTAGATTTTTTCTCATATAGAGTAAAAAACACTATTGTAGCGTAGTATAATAACATAAGATATACTTACTTCTGACTCCTAATATTATTCTCAATTCATCAGAAATGTGATGATCTCCGGCTGAAAAATTACAATCATATTATCAATATCCACAATTTTCCGTTTATGTGTCTTCAAGGCTAGAGTGAGTACTTCTTAATAAACTAGTGCGCTTCACCATCAATTATTGCATCACTGCTTACCATCAGGTGGGATCGCAGTCAAGTGCTAGTTAATATCAATTAAAAAAAAATCTAATTAAGGAATTTGAATACGTTTAGTCTGTTTTCTTTTTAGGGTTCCGTACCTCATTTGGCAAAATAGAACCCTTGTAGGATCACTTTGTTGTCTGTCTGTCCGTTTGTCAACACCCTTTTTCTCAGGAACGAATGGAGGTGTTTAATATCGTGCGGTTTAGACCACGCATGCGGGATTGCCCCGCACGCGTATCCCCCGCAACTGACATTTTCAGACAAGTATTTATTGTAATGCGTGGAATACGCACGCGTGACGCGGGGCGTGATCCGAACAGCAGTCCCGCATACGTGATGAAACCCGCAAGATATTAAAAACACCTTAGCTAAAATTAACGTTAAATAGGTACTCAGCCCCCTAACCAAGTTACAACCGTTTCGTTTCGATTCTCTTTTCGTCGATCGCCTCGAGTACGCCACGCCTCCGATTCCTTTATTCTGACGCATGACGTCATCTCAACGCTCAATCAAGTGGTCAGAACAAAGGAATAGGAGGCGTGGCCGACTCGAGGCGATCAACGAAAAGAGAATCAATATGTCGGAAACCTTGGTTCTCCTGCGGATATCTCCATTTCTGATGCGATCACACAAGGAAACTCCAAGCATAGCGCTTTCCATTGCCCTTTGGCTTAATTTAGGTTTAAATTTTTACATCTAGGAAACTAACGAAATAATTCTTTCACAAGTATTTTCTAATTTCAGCGGAGACGCTGACGATTCAAAACGAGTGAACATTCTTTATTCTCAGTTCTTATTTACCACTTCACTTACCCTCCTCCTTCCTTCTGTGATGTTTCCTCCTCGCATGCCACTCCTCCCTCTCTTCTTCCGAGGTATATTCGTAGTCGTGGTCGTCAGAGTGTTTCCTAGCCCTCCGGTGATGATGAGGCCCTGCCTCATCATGGGCTGTAAGAAAGATATTATGTTAGGGCCGACGCTGTTAACTGGCGCCCGCGCACCCCATACAAAGGTGCTTCGTCCTGGCTGGCCGCGAGGGCGTCCGTCGCAGGCAGCCGCGCCCCGCTCTCTTTTTGCTATGTAATAAGAAATTAAAGTTCTCCATCGACACGACTACATGCACACCGTTAAAATTGAACTAGTGACACTGCGCAGGTAATAATCAGGTTTCCACTACGGGGTCCGCCGGGCCGCACACGATACACGCCTCACCTCACGCGACTGGTGCCCGCTTAACGCAGCGTTGGCCCTTAGAAACACTGGCGTAGCTACCGAAGGCCCCAAAAACCTGATTAGGAAACCTCATATTGAACTACTGAGAAAATTTTCCATCTACGAAATCTAAATAAAATAAGTTGCTACACTACTCATTTTAGTCAGGCACGGGGGCGTCATAATCTTATCACCAATTTCCAAAGTCCAGGTTGCTACTTGCTACCAGTATAAGGATGCATGGCTAAATCTTGGTCGTAAGATGCAATGATTCTAACATTTCATGATTCTAAGATGCTAGGATTCAATCACTCAATGCTTCTAAGATGCAATGGTGCTATGATGCAATGATTCTAAGATGCAATGGTTCTAAGATGCATTGATTCTAAGATGCAATGGTTCTAAGATGCAATGATTCTAAGATGCAATGGTGCTAATATGCAAATGACTATCATTCAAAGATTTAAAAGTGCAATGATTCTAAGGTGTAATAATTCTATCATTACACAATTTAAGAATACAATGCAACTACCCAATGAATGTGGTCTTAATTGTGGACGATACAAAGCATATTTATTTACCTGAATGTGCGGCTACTGTTAGCGTCACTTGGACCTAGAACAGAATAATAAGCATAAACATAATCAGCCTTTTAATGTTCCTACTGCTGGGACTCAGGCCTCCTCTCTAGTAGAGGGAATGGGCCGTAATCCACCACGCGGGACCAGTGCGGGTGCAGAGGATGTTACATGTCTTCGAGATTTTATTTCTAGGACAGTTTAAATTAATGTCCTAGGTTTCCTCACAATGTTTACCTTTACCATTTTCACCGTAGCAGGCATCGGACTTGCTGGGCCTTTTTCAGTTTTGCTGACATCGCTTTCAGGTGCACGTAAAATAACACGCGCTATCGACGGCTACCCATTGCTCGTCATTCGCAAGCCCGTGCCTTTGCGCTTGGCCTTGGTACATGCCATGGTCCGGGGAGAGAAGGAGTGGCAGGCGGTCACCTCCAAGTACGAAGCAGTAATGCTAGGAAAGAAGGCGGTCGCACGCGCAAGGCAATGGCCCTCGCACCCCAGCCCCCGGGATTCCGATCCCGATTTCCAGATAGGCGCGGGCTTACAAAGGGTAGCTTCGCTTCGATCAGAGCCGAACGCGAAAGGTCGCTGCCGCCAATCTCCACGAGGAAACGGTGCTCCTCGCTAGCGGGGCAGACTTCCACCATATCTACTCGTTTGTGTTTATATTTGTATAATTTCATAGATATTATTTTAATTTCATAGTATTAATGTACTATAAGCTTATTTTCGTAATTGTTTATTATAATATAGTATATAATTTATTAAAATAGTTTTACTGTAACTTTAAATTTTACTGTCGCAATGAAACTGGACTGTAAAGTGATGGCCTGAAACACAGGTTTAAATTAACCTAGATCGGGCGGTCCACTATTAAACATTGCTATTCCGAACCACGATTAATTGCACCTTTAATAATATATTAGTTTTAGTATATATTTTTTTAGGCACTGTAATTGTATGGGAAACCTTATTACTGTTGGCTTAATGTTAATTTTTTGTGAACGTTATTGAATAAAAATTTATTATTATTATTATATTATATGCTCTTAGATACACCACCGTAGCGCAGCGCGCCGTATGCCTCCGGGTGATGTGCGCAACGGTTACTAGCGTCCGCAAGTATCCGCGCCTATGGTGGATGGTATTCTGAGTCGGGGTCTCAGTGACTGGTGCATGAGTATGTCCATTCCCTCACGCGTGCGGCCATCAAGGAGATGGCATTACTGCTTTCCAGAAGGAGGCGACCGCTGCCCTCTGTTCTGTCCTTCGGGCGGTCCGCACAATGGTGACACCCATGCGTTTCTTCCGCACGAATCCGGTGCAGGAACCTCCCGAACTTACCATGTCCGGTGAGAACCTCACGCCGTGACGTCTTTCCAGCCACTCCTCAAAGAGTTACCGCCATAATTATGGCGTGCCCAGCACTGGGTTGCGGCAGTCGCTGTCGCCATTCCACCATTGATAACAAACAACACTGTGTGACACGAGAGTTTTATTTTTATTTTTGTATTAGCTAAATTATAATAGATAATCTACTTACAATTAACAGAGCTATTGATCCAATTAATAATCGCATTATTATACGATAATAAAACACTCTTCGAGTGGACAGATAAATGCTATCTGTTATCCACTGTGCTTTAACTTGGATTTGACAAGATTTATATATTTTAGTAAGCAAATACGAAACAGCTGTGCAAACTTCGTGTTGGATTTTGTTACATACTAATTTTTGTTCGCATTTTGGGGTGTGACGTGGTGGATGATTTATTTAAAGGTTATTTCATTTCATCATCACTTCAATCGAAAGCCAAGTGTCGCCACAACAACAGGTCCTGTGTCTCGCATACATCGGATTCCCGCAACCGTCACCAGGGTCCCTAGTCTGCTATTTTTAAAAATTCGTCATTCCAACACGATTCCATTGTCATTTTGCTAAAAATTCGTAATCTGTTAATTTAATTCATAATGGCCGATAATTGGTCTCGTAATAGAGATGTTGTAGAATGACAATATCGAGCTTATTAAATGCAATGACGTTCTAATGGTAGGTCACATATCAAAGGAACTGTCAAAATTTTTGCAGATTACCGCATACGTCAGATATTCATTTGTCAATTTGTACGAGATTACCATTCTGTGCCACTTCTTTCAATGGAGTGTCAGTGGTTGACCATTGGAAAGTCATAATGACGCCATTATATTAGTAGATTACCAAACTTGTCAAAATCAACAATTATGAAATCAATGATAGACCATACTGATACATAGTCATCGGTCCAACTTGTGGGAGGCCTTCCAACGCTGCGTGCATAGCCCTTTGAATGACTAAGTGTTCTGATGAGGCCCATTGTATTAAGCGATAACGTTTCGGAGCCAGATGTCATCACTGGCAACACGCACTGGTCATAGACTTTCATCTTGAGACACTATGGTATATTGGACGAGAAGATACCGCAACGCTTCTCGAATGCTACCTAGCCGAGTCGGATTCAATGATAAGGCTTTATTTGTGTTTTGACTGGCTTCTTGGTTTAGTGGTTAGTGGCCCTAACTGCTATACCGGAGGTTGTGGGTTCGGTTCCCACTCAGGACAAATGTATGTGTGATGAGCACAATAATTTGTTCTTTTATCTATAATATGTAGGTATGTATTTAGAAATATATAAGTATGTATATCATTTGTCTAGTATTCATAACACAAGCTCTGCTTAGCTTGGGACTAGACGGCGTTGTGTGATAGTTGTGGAATATTATAATTATTTGTTTTTACAGATTATCAGGATATAGGTATTACTTATAAACGCCACCCAGTGGCAATATATGTGGGGGCGATTGGGAATATACCCGCGGCTCTGGTACTCTTCATAGCGATCTCAACGCGCATCAGAAGTGTGACGTCTTTTTAGGGCTCCGTAGCCAAATGGCAAAAAACGGAACCCTTATAGATTCGTCATGTCTGTCTGTCCGTCCGTAAGTCACAGCCACTTTTTTTCGAAACTATAAGAACTATACTGTTGAAAATTGGTAAGTAGATGTATTCTGTGAACCGCATTAAGATTTTCATACAAAAATAGAAAAAAAAAAACAATAAATTTTGGAGGTTGCCCATACTTAGAACTGAAACTCAAAAATTATTTTTCATCAAACCCATACGTTTGGCGGTGTGGGGTATCTATGGATAGGTCTTCAAAACAGATATTGAGGTTTCTAATATATTTTTGTTCTCACCTGAATAGTTTGCGCGAGAGATACTTCCAAAGTAAAATGTGTCCCCCCCCTGTAAACTCTGAAATAAGAGAATGATAAAACTAAAAAAATATACGATGTACACATGCAAACTTCCACCGAAAATTGGTTTGAACGAGATCTAGTAAGTAGTTTTTCTTTAATACGTCATAAATCGTAAACCGCAATTTACCTTTCAAGTTTGTATGGAACCCTCAGTGCGCGAGTCCGACTCGCACTTGCCCAGTCTTTATTTTAAAGGTGGGAAATCATCCAATGACCTACCTCGCTCTGGGGCAGGGAGAGCTCCCGCTCTCCCTGAAAAAATCATACCTAGGTACATAACAGCCCAGGCGGGGAACACCTCCACCGTGTCCTCCGGGCGATTTGGAGGATATCTTGTTGGTCTGGCAGTTTGAGTGAACAAGGTCCAGGAAAAAACTGGGAAAGTGCCAGTCGGACTCGCGCCCTGAGGGGTCCGTACAAACTTACCTATGTAAATAGTTCAATACCGGAATGGAGTATCGGGAAGATTTTTCTGAATCGCAAAAAAAAAAATAATTGTGGCGTAACAACAAATTTACAGTTTTCAGATTTATTCTTTAACTTGTGCTATAAGACCTTGCTTTATGTCAAATTTCAGGATTCTGGGTTAACGGGAGTGTCTCGAGTGTCAAAATGTACGTTTTTTGCCACATACCTAAACCGAAGTATTTTTTTTCTCGTTAACTTACAAGTTTGTTTTTTTACAGCTTCAAGAGTCCGCAGACCTGATTATATGGTTTTAATTTCAATTCGATACCTACACGCTTTCCTGAGATAAAGGGTCTTGACAGACAGACAGACGGACGGACGGACAACAAAGTGATCCTATAAGGGTTCCGTTTTTTTCCTTTTGAGGTATCTACGAAATCTTAATAAACAAACGCTTGCACAGACTGTAGGTACAGCCCCCCTAGCCAAGTTACAATCGTATCGTTGGCGCTGAACGCTTCGAGTAGGCCACGCCTCCCATTCCTTTGTTCTGACGTCATCTCAACGCTCAGTCACGTGGTCCGAACAAAGGAATTGGAGGCGTGGCCTACTCGAAGCATTTGGCGTTAACGATACGGTTGTAACTTGGCTAGGGGGGCAGGTAAGCGATGAAGTAGTCGACAATGCAGCACGCTTACCTGGAAATACCTATACCTATTCACTCTTGACTTAAAGACCCCTAGGTTGTAGCTATCAGGAAACACAGACTTCAGCAGGGAATTCCACTCCTTATCCTTAGCTGTCCGCATAAAAAATTCCTAAAAAAAAAACCAGAATCTTTTGGCACTTCTCTTGGATGTGGGTCCTCGCCCGCGGTCTCGTACCCAAAGGGGCACAAGCGACGGCTCTTTAAGAACGAGTGTTTTATAATTGGTAGACTCGCGTTTGACCACTATTTCACCTGACATTACGACAGTCGCTGTCTTGTTTTCGAATTTATGAATGTAAAAGGCCTCGCTGATGTGTCTTCACCCACGTCTAAATTAGTCCACGCTACGCCCCTGCATACAGATATACAAACACACTTATCAACTCTCACCTTTATGTGTGACTAGTTTTTGTCGCCGGCTACAAAATTCAAAAAATTCAAAATTCAAAGCATTTATTTCAAATAAACCATTTACAGGCACTTTTGATATGTCAAGAAGTCAGTCAGAAAAAATGATGCTAATTGCACATTCCAAAGCGTAGATCTCTATGGAGAAGAATGTGCAAGAAACTCCATGGAGACTCTTTCCAATCGTGTTTTGCAATTACAATTATCTCTGTTACATGTTTCTTGACGCAAACTTTAGAACCCCGTTTTGAACCTTTCTTATTATTTGTATGCATTGTAAAAAGAGACTCGGAAAGTTTCGGCTGTGTTGATATATCAGTCAGTCAGTTTCTCCTTGTATATATACCATTAATTTTTAATTAGTAAGTACCAATATTTAAAGGACTTAAGTATTAGAAAAGATCTCATTATTATTTAAGTAAAGTCTCAATAAATAATAATTCTACGTAGCAGCAATTGTTATGACTATTTAATTCAATTATGAATTTGCCAATTAATGACAAATTTTCGTGGACAATTTTGGCATTTCGTTTTTTTTTTACTTTTGTTAACACAAATATGATCAGTAACGGGTACGGATGTAGTCCCATATCTTTTTGTATTAATTAAAATATAGGATTGTATATATATATATATATATATATATCACAGGAAGACTGTGACAATGCTTGGCATGTCCTGCAGTGTTTCAATTATCACGAATTTAATTCAAAGAAACACAGTATTGTGACATGAATAGTTTTACGCAGACCGTTTGAGCAGTTGTTCAAACACGATGTTTTTTCAGTATCATTAATCCTTTTTCGCGATCATTGGGTAAATATGCGCTTTAACATTCGCAGCCGTGAGACTTAGACAGGCAAGCGCTCCATGTGAAAACACAGCCACCTAGCCAAGTTACGATTGTTTCGTTTACGTCGAACGCCTGGTCTCCGATTCCTTTGTTTTGACCACGTGACTAAGCGTTGAGATGACGTCAGAACAAAGGAATCGGAGGCGTGGCCTACTCGAGGCGTTCAACGCAAACGAAACGATCGTAACTTGGCTAGGGGGCCAGGTATTATTTCTCTCTTAAGGTGCAAAACTGCGTAAAACAGACGTCCGCGTGGTCCCATACAAAAGTGCTCCGTCGTAGGGAGCCGGGCCCAGCGTCCGTTTTGATACGTTATATAAACTATTATTATAAAGAAGATAGTTTTGGTTTTTTGTATGTTACGATTTAACTCAAAAACTACTGGACCGATTTTCAAAATTCTTTCACCAATAGAAAGCTACTTTATCACTGAGTAACATAGGCCTATATTTTCTGTTTTCACGCGGGCAAAAGCTAGTAATATATTAAAGTTGCGCGTGCGACCGTCACCTTTGCTAACCTTACTGCTTCGCAGGAGGCGACCACGTTTCATTCCCTCTCACTCCGGACCATGGTCAGAACCAGCCCAAGCGAGGCACACCTCCAATGTATGCTCCACAGTGTCCTCCGGGCGGTCCTGAATTCGGTGTAGGATCGTCCCGAACTTACCAGGTCCGAAATTGAGGACGCCGTGACGCCTCTCCAGCCACTTCTCAAAAAAAGGACGTACCACCATAATTATAGCATGCCCAATATATCTAGAGATCGGGATGGTATTAAAAAAGGTAAATACAAAAAAAAAACCACACATTTTAAAATAATTTATTTCTTTAATACACTTTGGTACATGTCTATAGGTACACAATTATGTATTTTAAATTATTAATCTTTGATTAAATATCAACCATTTAACATTTTTATATTGCTATTGTCAATTTATGTTTTAAAATATTACCCGGATTGAGCTCTGCTGCAATTGAGTTCCTTCGGTCAGTTTCGATGTGACGTTGCATTTTTATAGAAACTATTCATTTTATATAGCATGGGTAGGATGATAATAGAACGAAAATATGCACCCTTAAGATGAGAGAAAAGGTTAGGTTGTCTGTCACCCGCACCATCCTATAGAAATTGTAGTGTAAGATAGAAAAATTTATATCAGATAGCGTCGGCAACGCCACAGCACACAAGCCTGCCTGAAAGATAACGCATTTTTTTTTAAAATTTTTATTCTCATATTTTGACAATAGCAATAATTTCAATTTCTCTACAATTATATTGACAGTCATTATAAGAAAATGACAACGATCGAATGGTCTAAAATCACATTTTATTTTGACAAAACAGACCGAAATCATCTATCGGGTAATGGCGCAGATCAGACAAAACATCCACCTGGTCGCAGGATCTTCGTGGTAACCCCGACGCGGCGACGCGATGAACGTCAGCGAATAAACACGAAAGTGTTTGTCGGCGGTTAAAAAGTTTAAAAGGGAGGATCCTCCGATCAGACGGGTGTTATGTCTGATCTGGGCAACTGCCCGATAGATGATTTCGGGCTGTTGTATTATGTTCAAATCGCGCGGAGAACTCGCAGAATATCATAGATTAGTTCTTCTGTGACGCCATAGATGTCGCTACAACGCTAATAAGTATTTCTACTACCCGAGTCACGGGTACGCACATGTGTACAAAAATATAACTTCGACCATTCAATTGCAGTCTCAACAAGCCTTTAATACAACATTACAATCCAATATTTAATCAACGACTTGTAAGATATGATGAAATAATTAACTCCATTTACGTAAAACTACGATCGACTAAAAAATAGTCTAAAAATAAAACTAATAAAAAAAAAATGCTTTTTGAGACAAAACCCTGTTTCTGAAAAAGAAAAATTTTGTTTCGTATTCGTATCAATTTTTCGACCACTCTTTTTCCGAACGTTAGTCGAAAAAATTGAGACGAATACTGAATAATAATAATAAAAAAATATCGTTAAATAAGGTGAATGACTCCAGTATAGCTTTCGAAATTCAAATTTTTGAAATTTTTTTGGCAATTTGCATTTCAATATCGGATAGTACGGTATTAAAAAATTTATTTGTAGTAATGACGTGTATTTTTTTAATGTTATAAACCAGCGCTTGACTGCGATCCCACCTGATCGGTAAGCAGTGATGCAGTCACTGATGGTGAGGCGCGCTTGTTTATAAAGAGAATATTCAGTCTAGCCTTGCAGACACCTGAATTATAACTTATTTATATAATTATACTCATTAAAACTATTAAAGTAACTCTCTTAATTCAGAGAAGAAGTAAAATGTGCTATTTTAACAATAACTTTCGAATTTTTGAATTTCGAAGGTTTTCCTGGAGTATTCACGTTAAACGCAAGTGAAGCGTTATGATTGGATATTGAAAATTCATTCAACCAATCACAGTATCCAACGTGCGTTCGAAAACTTGAAAATTTGAATTTCGCGGGCTCCCTTGAGCATTCACCTCGAACGCCAGTAAAGCGTACTGATTGGCTGTTGAAAATTCATCCAACCAATCACAGCAATTTTCAATTCTTTCGGTAATTTTCAATCCAGAAACTGGGCCTAAATTTACAAATAAATTCAGCTAAGCGTAATGAGTGCACATTTATTTTGTGCATTTTGACAATTCGAGTTTGTGCTAAATTGTACTACTAGCAAAGTTACATTAGTGTCTGATATAGTAAACATTAATGCAAGATACATATATTTTTTATTATTGTTTTTTAATAAGCTAAGTTATAAAATGCACTGATCAAGAAATTTTATACAATAATTTGAAATGTATTTTTTTTTAAATGATAGGACAAGACGCTTGAAGTATTTATTTGTTTTCTTAAGTCTTTTGACGGAAATTTTCTCCACTCCACTCAACTCATTGGGGTAACACAAAAAGACCCATAAGGTGAAATTCAAATTTTCTATAGTTTTTTGCAATTTACAACTCAGTATCGGATAGTATGGTAACAAAAATTATATTTGCGGTAGCGATATGTATGTATTTACACAACTATACTCGTTAAAACCATCATCATAATTATCAAACTTAGAGACAAGGTCTAACGTCAAGGTTTTTTTTAAATAGCACATTTTATCTCTTCTCTAAGTCTAGTCAGGGGTCAAAAGTGCAGTTGCACTCCATCAATGCTAAAGGGTCTAAAATATCTTTGTAGAAGAGGGACAATGGTTCATGCCTGATTTGATTTGTAGCCTAGAATGTATAGTATTGATTAAACTAGTTGTGGACTGTGAAACTTCTACTACAAAGAAATTTTAGACACTTTAGCAATGGTAGAGTGCAACTGCACTTTTAATACCTGACTACATACATGTTATTACCGCAAATATGTTTTACATTACCGGAATATCCGGTATTGAATTGCAAATTGCAAAAAACGTAGAAAAAAAATAATTTTGTTGGCTACACTGGTTTTTTTTTTTTTTTTCGGTGGGAAAATCATCTTATGACATCCCCCGCCCTTGGGCGGGGCGGGAGATAGTGTCAGACTGGAGATAGTGTCAGACTTGGCTACCCTGGTAAATAACGAGCACTAATTGTGAATTTGAAAAAGACTGAGTCCACGTTGAGCCGAGTGGAGGAAACGATTTAGAACGTATTAGAGACACGTTCCAATTTTCGAAAAGGTGCAAAACATCGTAGCTGTGTAATTTTTTTTTAAGTAACGCAGCATATGCTGAGATAAGAGATAAGTTTTTGGTCTCGCACAGGTATTTCGTTTTTCATTTTAAATGTTGTGTTTATTGTATTTTTTTTTTTGTAAACATCAGTGTTTTTTTTTTTTTAATCGCTTATTTGTCCTGTGCGAGTGTCAAATAAATTTCTTGCTTAGTGTACTTTAAACACAACAGAATCGTACAAGCTATCATAAGGTCTAATGTCAACGGGCGCGTAGCTTCATAGACGCGTATTCGTCATTATACGCTTGGTGTACGCCTGCACACAGCTTTCATACTAAATTACAGATACCGGCATGGATCTTGAGCGCTGACTTCCACTTGCGCAGAAGTGAAATACCGGGTCTCTTTAGTGGTATGAAGTGCGACGCGGGGGCGCGTAGTGCAATCCTTGTACAGTGATTGGCTCGCCGATGTGTACGATGGCAAAGCGATCCCCAGTTTTTCGCCGAGCGCTCAAGGTTCGTGCCGGTATCTGTGAGAGTATGAAACTATCGACGGAGCGGCATCGTCGTGCTCGCGTCGCTGCACGCGCTTCATGACGCCTGCCGTATGTTATACCTCGGAGCGTACATCGAGCAAAAGCACGTTTTTATTTTTGTAAAAATAGCGGGAATGTCTTTGTCGTCCGATGACATTGTCACATCATAGAAAACATACGCGTGTAATACGCCTCGAGGACAGGGTTTAGTACGCTGTGAAGCGTCTATGAAACTATGCGTCACACACGCGTGGCGGACAGTAGGCCGTAGGCTTTGGGCCTGTCACCGGACGCATAGCTTCAAAGACGCGTATACGCTTGGTGTACGCCTGCGTGAAACCTACATACTAAACTATGAAACTGTGTCGACGAAGCGGTAGTATAATGACTGTTACGCGTCTATGAAGCTACGCGTTCGCATACAGTAGGTCTTAGTCAACATAGGATTTTGTGCACCTTAACAATTTACTGTGCAATGTGTCAATTAACATCAAAAACTTTTAGACTTGTGCAAACTTTGTGCACTCGAGCTTAACAACGAAAACTACGGCTAATAAGAAAAAAAAATATAATAAAAAAATAAACTTCTAATAAACAGTATTAATAATAACTTTGGTATATTTTTTTTTTTGTCGCAATAATTAAAAATAGAGAGAAGTCTGAATTATTTATAAAAATATACTAGTACTGTGCGAATGCGAAATATGCTAGTACAATGGGCCTCATCAGAAGAATTAGTCACCCAAAGGGCAATGGAAAGGGCTATGCTCGGAGTTTCCTTGTGGGATCGCATCAGGAATGAAGATATCCGCAGGAGAACCAAGGTTACCGACATAGCACGAAGAATCGCCAAACTTAAGTGGCAATAGGCAGGGTACATTGCTCGCAGAACGGATGGCCGTTGGAGCCGAAAGGTTCTGGAGTGGCGACACTTTAGAACCTTTCACCCAATCGACTTTAGTTTGGCGATTCTTCGTGCTATGTCGGCGACCTTGGTTCTCCTGCGGATATCTTCATTCTTTATGCGATCACGCAAGGAAACTCCGAGCATAGCCCTTTCCATTGCTCTTAGGGTGACTTAAACATAAGCCTTCTGATGAGGCCCATTGTAAACGACCATGTTTCAGTGCCATATGTCATCACTGGCAACACGCGCTGGTCATAGACTTTCGTCTTGAGACACTGTGGTATGTTGGACGAGAAGATACCGCGCAGCTTCCGTACTTTGCATACCACAGTACTAGATAATTTTTGTCTTATTTCTTTTTAATTTAATATATTCTTGCTAACATCAAAGGCGAAACACTAAGGGCGAAACATTTGTAATAAAACATTACCCTTCATACCGCCGCAGTCGGTTAAAGTATAAAGGCAGACTAGATTGTGGAAGACTAAGAACTTATAATTTGTAAGAAGTCTTATGTCCGACAGTGGACAACAACTGGACATGGTCCTTTAAAAAATCGGTGGGTAGTCGAATTCTTTTTGAAGCGTATTAAAATCTTTGGTTAATATCTTAGCATAGAAAAATTAAGAGCGTCCTTCCCGAGGTGCATTTTCATCCAACCGCTATTTCGTTTTTATGACGTTATTATACATCTTTCTCTAGATTTTATAATTCTTTTCAATTTAATTTATTTTGTTTTAATTGCAATTAAATCCATTTTAATTAAATGTATTCTAATTGCAATTTTTATTTCATTTATTATTTATCAATATGCTATGAATTACTCCAATGAATTGATGTTGTGTTAGAACTTAATTTAGTTTATTAATCAATCTATTTTAAATTTTATCTGTTATGTTGTAATATAATTTTATTTATTAATCTTCCATTTTTTAACTTGTTATAAATAGTAATTGTTACCTATTCTGTATTGTTTTTAGCATAATATTAATTACATCATTCTGTAAAACCGAATATAGTGCATGTGGTGTCAGCCTATTATTAATTGCTACACAAATGGATGTCAGTTTCGTTTTAGTATAATATAAATGTATTGTGTAAGCAGTTGTTGGCTGACCAAATAAATAAATAAAATAAAAAAATGATATTTTGGAAACACGGATATGTTGTGGATATTATCTTAGTTTCTAAATAAAGAAATATAACTATTTAAATACCTTGCACATTTAATCAAAATTCTATATGACGAAATAATTTTCCGAAAAAGGTCGACGGCATTTTTTTTTTCAGTTGGAAAATCATCTTATGACATCCCCCGCTCTTGGGCTGTTACTGACTAAAAACCCACTACAATTCCTTCGTTGCCTTTCGTACCAGGGCCGAGTTTTCCTTTCAGAATCAGACCCTTGGCTCTAGTAGGCTTCGACCTTGCTGGGCCCCTACAGTTGCTAACATCTCCTTGAGGCTCGCGTGGAACAGTACGGTACAGCCTCGTCGACGACTTGGGCTCGGTACGGACGGTTACCAAAAATCGGACGGCTCAGGAAGGGCCCTCTTAAGTTACTAAAATATAGTCAATTTGTTCGCTTAATAAATATAAATATAGCCTCAGTTTTTGACTACCAGAGTAGGTACATCCGGCCAACTCTAGGTTTGAAAAATTGGAAGTTGGTTTTGTATTAAAATAAATGTTATTTTCAAATGTTTTCGCCCTCAATGTCATTCTAATTAGCATAGTATTGAACATACGACGATATGACAACTATTTGATTTTAAAATTGATTTCCATAAAATTTAAAAAATTTAAAAATTTGTGTCAAAATATTGGGATGAATTCGACTCAATATATTCCGTAAATAAGGGATAATGCTATTTGTTCTCGTATCTCTTTCACACATTAAATTAAATGTGAAATATAGAATGTTCTTCCTTTTAACGAACAATTGCTTCATAATAATTAATTGTTACAAAGTGATAATTTACCACTCTGTCACGTCATTTTTTCCAACTTTAATTGAAATTTGGAAACAAATTTTATAGCACAATGACACTATAGTGAAATATATTGTTTTGATGATGAAATAAAAAAAAAAATTGGTTGCCTGTAAAGTCGGTATACGGGCGAAAGTTTTACGTGACAACGACTTTGAGTGGTAAAATAATTTTAATGTGAATATTCATTCGTATAGTAGGAAGAAGGATGAAATAATAGGGGACGCGTGCCTTTCACTTTTTATGTCTGTCTCTCTCGCTCTTAGGCGGGCTAACCATGCCCGAGTGGAAGGGACGCGTGCCTCTCACTCGCTCTCATTGTGAGCGCATAACGTGAGCGGAGCATAACGCAGTTTCTTGAAGTGTCACCCGGCAAACCAATTTATAAGACGTTGTCACGTCAAAATTGAATAATTAATTGTTACGAAGTGATAATTTACCACTCTGTCACGTTTTTTTAACATGAAAATAATAATAATTTTAGGTCACAATAACGCTATAGTAAAACATTTTTTTAATTGCGAAAATTTAGAAGTTACGATGTAAAATGTAATTTCTTGTTGTTAACTTGTTTAAAAAAAAGAACATTCAATACAACTACCAACATACACTGATATACTGTTAAATACAAAAACCCATTTTTGTAAATAATTTCACTTACATTTCCTTTGAATTATCATGATTAGAATATGTGGGAAAGAAGTTTTTGAAATCGTATCGTCGAAGCTTAAATCTTAATGTACCACAAATATATATAATAACAATACCTTTGAAGGAAGCGATCGTTAATTTTCTATAAAGAAAATTTTATACAAGAAAAAATAAATCTTGAAAGATACTAGGGGCTGTCCGCGGCTTTGTATGCGTTGATTTAAGTATATAGGGTGACTGGCAATTAGTGTACGATACTTAAACACGTGATTGTGCTCATGATAACCAACAACTTCTACTATGGGAACAAACCTGAAATCGCGAAAAAAAATTAGCTGTTCAGTACATTTACGTTTGCCTAATGTACTGAACAGCTGATATTTTTTTCGCGATTTCGGTTTTGTTCCCATAATAAAAATTGTTTGTTATTATGAGCACAATCACGTGTTTAAGTATCGTACACTAATTGCCAGTCACCCTATATTTTTGAGCCCAAAACTTGACACTTATAATATATAATCATATCAAACGTAACAGAGGTCAGAGGTGTGCTAATTACCATTCTGATGTCA
Organism: Mythimna pallens; assembly: GCA_961205895.1. Classification (NCBI taxonomy): domain Eukaryota; kingdom Metazoa; phylum Arthropoda; class Insecta; order Lepidoptera; family Noctuidae; genus Mythimna; species Mythimna pallens. The sequence goes on along the minus strand of OY540851.1, from coordinate 9,763,007 downwards.
TTTGAAACTAATGAAGTCTATGACTAGTACGTGTTGCCAGTGATGACATATGGTTCTGAAACGGTCGCTCACAATGGGCCTCATCAGAAGGCTTGAGTTTCCTTACGTGATCGCATCAGGAATGAAAATATGCGCAGGAGAACCAAGGTTACCGACATAGTCCAAAGAATCGCCAAACTTAACCGGCAATGGGCAGGGCACATTGCTTGCAGAACAGATGTCGATGAGGCCGAAAGGTTCTGGAGTGGCAACCGCGTACTGGAAGACACCGCGTTGGAAGGCCTCTTACTAGGTGGACTGATGACCTGGTGAGGGTCGCGGGAATCCGATGGATGCGAGACGTACAGAACCGGTTGTAATGGCGATGCTTGGGGGATGCCTATATCCCACAGTGGACGTCTTTCGGCTGAAATGATGAATCACATTCATCTGCATTGCTTTTCCCAACTATGTCGGGATCAGCTTCCAGGTTAACCGGATGCAGCTGGATATCAGTATGTAACATGCAGCGACTGCCTGTCTGGCATGATCGATCAAGAGACCGCAGTCCAAAAAGATGGGCAGATTAGGAGGATAACACACTGGACACTCAATTACACGTCTCAATTCATGACGTCAAGAAACGACACAGATGGCAAGACATCATCAGTAAGAAGATAATCTAACAGGAACCTCACGACCCTCGGTAATGAGGAATACGACACGAGGAGGTGGAGGAGTGTCTATTTGACCTCCACAACAACTGACAGCCAAAGATCAACAAATGACAGCCGGGTTCAACGGATTAACGTGCTTTCCGAGACACGGAGGGATATCGATACGTAATGGTTGGTCACCCATCCATGGACACACCTCTGCTAGCGTAAGTTAACTTTGATGATAAACCCGTGAAATTCTAAACATAGCCAAGAGACCCACATTTTTATTTATCTTTTCTTGTATAAAACAATTTCACATTAAATTCCATTATCGTCTAGAATCTAAACACAACTATAATAATAAGACATTTTTATTTACAATAGTATTTTTAACATTAATTATTTTTTTTAAACTTGATGTTTTACTTTTTAAAACAAAAAAGAAACGGGCAGTATCCTTTTTAAACAGTCTTTTTTTGTCAAATTATTTTTTTTTTAAAGAAAAACTTTGGCTGCGCAAGTCTCTGTGGGATAATTAAAAGAAAAAAAATTGTTCCACGATAATTTTTTTTTAGATTTTCGAGATTTACAACTGATTGGTGTTTTAATGGAAAACTGTGTAGGTACATGAAGATAAAAAGTGATATCTATCATCTGCGTCACCATTTTCCAATTAAATAGGCTGGGCTCGGGTTCAGATAACTTTGGACTTGCGACTTTACATTTTTATTGTTTGTTAAATCGTCTTACTCGCGTGAAAGTAAGTTTCTCCATACAGATTTTGGACCCCCGTTTCACCCCCTTAAGGAGTAAACTTTGGAAAGCCCTTCTTATCCTTTGTATGTGTCGTGGCCAGATTTTAGAATTGATCACTTTATGATATGGCCAACTAAAACTGGCCACATCATTTAAACGTTAACATTTGATGATATGTCAGTCGACGTTTAGCCATATCATTGATGTAGAATTTCTATGATAATAAACGGTCTAAAGAAAGTAGACTAAATGTGGATAGACATATAATCAAACTTCTCCACTAGCAAAGAGACCAAAGTTGTCTTCAGTCAAAAAAAAAAGTTAAGCCTTTTAACCGCCTCGCCGTCGTAAATATTCGACAAACAGTCACATTTATTCCACCAGGGTCGCACATCCACGACAAAATACTCCATCTCGTCAGATCTTCTGTCACCTATGGGGATTGAAGAGCTAAACGAGATGGAGTACCTAGTCGCAAACACACGACCCTGGCGAATAGGACGCGAAAATACTCGTCGGACAAATCCGACGCAAGCGGTTTAAGGGAACCACTGTGGTGTTTTAACCACTGCCCTAAAGACAATCAGTTGCAATCTCCGCGTTTTTGTTAAGGAACAATTGTTTAAATCTAAATCCTTAACATAATATTAATTATTGCAGTTAGCTTACGCGATTACACTTGCCTGTCTAATAATATCGCTTTTTTAATTTTATACTTATTAAGTTAAAAATGTGACAGAGTGGTAAAAGATAATATAGCTTCGTTACAACTCTGTCACATTTATGTTCCTACTGCGTCATGTATAATCAGCATATGTTCCCACTGCTGGGACTTACGCATAATTTATTGAAATCGTGAAGTGTTAAAATGTCAATCCTGCGAGCGAGAAAAAGGGATGTTGTTATATTATTTATCTATTCATCCTTTTAACAGTTCAGTTTATGTCTTAAAATGGATGGTAGGACCTCAGAACCCACCACTAGTTTTTAATTACTACAAATACTTAAAGAGCTCATTAGAAAAGGTCTTGTTATTATTTAAGGAAAGTATTAAAGGAAATCAATAGCCAGTACAATATTTCCATAAATTGAGTGACATGTTGGGATATAAACAAATGCTAATAACTCTGCTGTTCATAAATATTATTTATTGAGAACTAGCTTCTGCCAGCGGCTTCGCCCTCGTGAATGTTGGTTTTTCCATATATACTTTAGACCCCCGTTTCATCCCGTTAGGGGCAGAATTTTGGAAAACCCTTTCTTAGCGCTCGCCTACGTTATAAAAGGCAGACTTGTGCAAAATTTCACGCTCCTAGTGTCAGTAGTTTTGGCTGTGCGTTGATATGTCAGTCAGTCAGTCAGTTTCTCCTTTTATATATATATATAGATAATGGAAAAACACTGCGCGTAGTATTTTCTAGTAGCAATTGTTATGAATAATTCATTCAATTATGAATTTACCAATTATGACAAATTTTCGTGGTCAATTTTGGGATTTCGTTTTTTTTTTTACTTTTGACTACATAAATATGATCAGTAACTGGTACGGATAGAGCCCAATTTTTTTTTGTACTAATTAAAAAATAGGGGTTTATATTCCCACAGTTGAGACCTAGGTCTTCTGTTGTGACGGGACTGTGTAACAAAAGAAACTCTCGTGCCACGGACTTAAGGTGCATTTTGATTTGTTACGAGCGCGCCTGGCCTCGTTAAGCTAATATTTATTATGTCACGTCCGTGCCGTGTAGTGTATTATGAACGTTAGCGGCGTTGTTAGTAGGTTTAAATTCGCATTTTTGCTATCACTGAGTAAAATTTCCGTACTTGTACTATAATTTATTCTGTGATATTTGACTTAGGGCAATAAAGATGGAGTTTTTGGCGGAATTTCTTCGAGTGTTCGGAGTTCGGAGGCTGTTTTAATTAATCACAAATTTATTCCTAATTGATATTGTGATGTAAAATTGGTGTAGTTTTGTATCTCGAGTGTCTGAGCAACAGGACAATATGAAACAGGCCCGATCTCGGTAAAATGGAGCTAAGAAAGTTAATTGTAGTTTTGACTACCTCAGCGAAGTTTGCCGAGAAAGTCGACTTGCTGCCAAATACAACAAAAACATAAGAATGTGTACATCCTTATTGTAATGGTAAAATAATAAAATATTCATACGAAGACATGGCTTAAAGGACTTAGTCTCCAAGCCAAAAACATTTCTGTAAATGTTTTTAGCTTGGAGACTAAGTCCTTTAAGCCATGACATTATTTGACACAGAAGGAACTCTTTTAATTAAAAGCCACAAAATCCTAATTAAGACAGGCATTTGTAATTGCTTCTACGGTTGACAAAACCGTAGTTAAATCACATTTTTTTTTTATCATTTAAATTATTATATAAATATTTATGTCATATTTTACAGTGTCCATTTACAGGATCAAATTGAATTAGCTAGCCATAACCCGTAGACAGAATGGGCATCGATTATAGTTTATTTTTATTTTAGGTGGGAGTGTGTGTAATGTTCAAATGTCACCGCGGCCCTGAGGCCTCACCACGAGCTTTTTAACGCGATTCATTTGACGACCTAATAAACTGAATTGTTAACCCTTTAACCGCTTGCGCTTGTACTTATATTTTTTAATATAAATAAGGGAGGTTTTGTTTAGAAATTCCACATTGTTTTGCTTTTATAAATACAACATTACTTTTCCGTCGTTTTGTTTACGTGTATCAGAAAAAGAAGCATTATCTAAAAACTCGAAACTTTACTTTTAAATGCCAGTGAAAATCTGACAAGCTTCTGCCAGCAGCTTCGGCCGCGTAAATTTTTATTTCTCCACAAAAAAATGTGAAAGTAGATTTATTACTTTGGACCCCCGTTTCATCCCCTTAGGGGGTGAATTTTGGAAAATCCTTTCTTATTCTTTGACTGGCCTGTTGGTCTAGTGGTTAGTGGCCCTGACTGCTATGCCGGAGGTCGTGGTTCGATTCCCACCCAAGACAAATGTTTATGTGATGAGCACGATCATTTGTTCTGTGTCTGGGTGTAATTTATCTATAATATATAAGTATGTTTTAGCAGTTGTCTAGTACTCATAACACAAGCTCTGCTTAGCTTGGGACTAGACGGCGTCGTGTGATAGTTGTGGAATATAAAAAAAAAAAATATGTTACGGAACAAATTTGATTATAGGATGAACTGGTTTCTCCTAGGCCAAACCCGTGATATTAGTTCAAGAGCGAGGGAAGCGATCTCGGAATTTTAAGCACTCTTACGCACTAGCGGTTAATAGCGGGGGCGGCTAATCGCGCGGTTAGCCGCTTTTCCAGTTTAATATGCAACCGCTTATGATTGTACGCACTAAACCGCCGGTTGAATGGAGCCATCGCCATCTTGTGTATACGGACTGGCGGTCAGCATAGAGCTGCTGAACGCGGTTTCATGGCGGCTGACCACTATGGCGGCTAACCGCGAAGAAAAACGCGAAGAAACCTCATTAAGCGGTTGGACCGCTCAAATAAACCACCTAGTGGCCAACCGCTGGTGCGTAAGGTCCTTAAGGCACCCCAACACGGACCAGTTAGGTTAGGTACCACGCGCGTTCCAGGGCCGGGTAACACATTCGAATAGTCATATGGTCTATGGTTTAAGTTTGTAGATTCAAATTAAATCCTAAAATTAATATGTTACTGTTTTTTAGAAAATACACCACTAATTTTTAATTAGTACAAATACTTAAAGGGCTTATTAGAAAAGGTCTTGTTATTATTGAAGTAAAGTTTCAATAAATAATATTCATAAACAGCTAAGTTATTAGCGTTTGTTTATATCCCAAAATGTCACTCAATTTATGGTAATATTGTACAGGCTTTGGATTATGAATGAAAAACAATGGAAAAACACTGCGCGTAGTATTTTCTAGTAGCAATTGTTATGAATGATTGATTCTATTATGAACTAGCTGTCCCGGCGAACTTCGTACCGCCAATAGTAAGGATAACGCCATCTAATGGCAGCATAAATAACCATTTTATAATGACATTTTAATTAGAGATGGCGTTGTATTCGATTGTTTTTTTTCGTAAGTTTTTCCATATTTTCTGACCGTTTAAACCTTCCCTGGACTATCACGAATATTTCAAGACCAAAATTAGCCAAATCGGTCCAGCCGTTCTCGAGTTTTAGCGAGACTAACGAACAGCTATTTATTTTTATATATATCTATTATGAATTTACCAATTATGATAAATTTTCGTGGACAATTTTGGGGGCAATTTTGTAGGTATATTTATGTATTATTTTATTTTATTTTAAAATTGTGATCCTACCCTCTATTTTGATTTCTCTCTATCACTCAATGGTTTGCTGGAAGAAAACTCAACTTTGAGTTAAGCTCGCATATGTAACATGACCTTTGTAATCCAATTATTAAGTTGTTATGAGGTACAATAAAGAATTAAGAATCAGTAAGGGGTTTTTTTTTTATGGATAAATCATCTAATGGGATGTCATTCAGCTCTTGGGCGGAGCGGGAGATAGTGTCAGACTTTTACAGACTAAAAACGCACTCCTGTTCATTCTTCGCCTTCGTCCCAGGGCCCCGGAGATCTCTTTCGCATCACCCATGGCCCCAGTAGGCTCCGACCCTGCTGGGCCCCTACGGTTGCTGACATCTCCTTGAGGCGCGCGTGGAACAGTACGCGCTGTCGACGACTTGGGCCCGGTCCGGACGGTTACCGGACGATCGGACGCTAGCCCGCACCCGGAAAACGGGATCGGAATCTCGGTGGCGGTTGGGGCGTGAGGACCTTTGCCTCATTCGAATCATCAGTAAGGGATACGGATAGAGCCCCATTTTTTTGCACTAATTAAAAAATAAGGGTGTATTTTGTTTTTATCATCTCAGGACCGAGATGAGCGCACGAGAGGCCGAAGCGAACTCGCAGAGGCCCCTTAGACACTTCAGATTATCCCTGCACGCGCTATGCTAGTGCACCCAAGGACAACCCCCGGGTGGTGGGAAATTATTGTGACATATGGAGAACAAGGCTATGGTTTTTGGAGGCTTAAGTGTTATAGTTACCAAGACCAAAGTTAAGACTATGGCCCCTTGCCTGAACAATGGTATTAATATATATTATTATTAAAGTTATATGCTTTTACTAATACACAAAGTAAGCTATTTAATAAGTCTATTTATAAAGTATGTTGATAGGGATGTTAGACCAAGTAAATAAAAATATTTAGTTCTGAGATAAATTATGACTTATTTAGGCAACAGAAATTAAACACAAGTAATGAAATTGGTTGTTGATATATATTTTCTTTACATACCACATTATTTTTAGTATATGCGAAACCTTTCCAATAATTTTTACACCATGTTATATTCTTTCCCAAAAATATTTAAAAAAAATTAAGTTGGAGACCACCGACAGTAAGTACAATACAGGTCACGGCAGGTCGTAGCGGGCATTATGTGTCAGCGCACAGCTGGAGGAGCAAAACAACCCCTCAGTCGCCCGGATGGCTCGGTGACCATGTATTTGTGCGGACAACCAGGTAACATAACAAGCTTATAACTTTGTGATTTTTCAAGATACAGTTATGAAATTTATTACATAGATTATTAACATAAAATATACTAGAATCGTGTTTCGGGTTTCGCATATACTAAAACTAATTTTGTATACAAAATAATTAAAAAAAACTCTGTAACATGCTTTCCTATCAACATACCCGCACAAAAATATCAACGTTTACGTATTAAATTAAAACTTAATCATTACAATGAGTATTTTCATTTTCCATGCTTGCCACACGTCACAGTGGCGAATAGTGGTACTAAATTAATCTGTAACACTAGCGCCACCACGGCGAGCGGCCGAACTAAACGACACTAGCGCCACTGTGGCGAGTTTCTGTACTAAACTGTACGACTCACTAGCGCCATTGTTGGCGAATTGAAGAACTAAACACGCCACAGTGGGTAGTAATAGTACTAAACAACTTTCTCTTTGTCGTCCGTTCACAATTATTGGAAAAAGGCGCGTGTGATCCTTATTTTCATTAGTATAAGGCAGATATTTGGTTGGTGTTAAAGGAAAAATAACTGTGAACGCACTTTAGTTTTTTTTCTTTCGTCTTTTGGTCGAACAATCACTAGTGATGCAACAGACCTCTGTTTCCGCAACTGCGGAAGTTCCGCACGCGTCTTCGCGTCCTTCAACGTTTTCTAACAGAAATACGATCGGAATGTTACACACTACTTGTCATAAAATACAAGTTACCACTACTTAATTTTTAATGAAAAGTTAAATTTAAAAAAAAAACTACACTTCCGCTCCTTTATACGCTTCCGTTCCCGCAAAAATTTACTTCTGTCATCTGTTTCCATTTCCACTTCCGCATACGTCACTTCCGTTGCATCACTAATAATCACTTACCGCACTAGCGCCACAACGGCGAAATGTAGAACTAAATCACTTGTCTTCAAACCTCCTTGGTTAACATTTTCTTGCATTATTTCTTCATTTTCTTTTTTAATTTGACGAAGTCTCTTTACGTGCTGTGAAGGATACTATCGACCGAATGCCTTTTACTGAAGTCTGAAAGAGAAAAATGAGAAGTTCTGAAAATGAGAATGAGCAGTAATTGGTTAATTATGCGGCTAAAATGAGAACACAAAATAACGACATTATGAAATAGGAAAGTTATGAAATAGGGAAATTTACGAAATTGGTGACATATAGAAAGTTACGAAATTGAGAAATTTATGAAACTGAAAGCAAGATCATAAAGAAAAATACATTGCTAAGGTTTCAACAATAGGGTACTTGACTATAGTGCTGCGAAATTGTTCAAGAGACCCATGACACTAGAAAGCATAGGGCAAATAAAGAAATGAAGAAACATAGGTGGGTCTTAGCAGGGGCACCTGCTTTTAGAAAACCTCATGGGTACTCATGCTCATCTGATGACTCGAAAAACTGGCGAAAAGAAATGCACAGTGATCGACCGACAAATAAATAAATGTCCTACTTACATACTGCGGAATAACGAAGGTACCACAAACACCCAGACCCAACACAAATATCTGTTTCATCAACAAACATTTGTGTTGGTGCGGGAATCGAACCCGCGACCCTTGCATCGCAACCGGCGCTATAAACCACTGCGCTAAACAGGTCGTCGGGTAATGAAAAAACGCCCATCCCTAAAAGGCGATTACTGATCTGTTTCTTGATGTCTATTCAGTCAAAAAAGTCAAAGTCAAAGTCAAAATTTTTTATTTCACATAGGCCTACATGGGCACTTATAAAACGTCAGAAGCTAGTGCACGGTTCCAAATTGGTCGTTTCCTATGGAGAAGAACCGGCAAGAAACTCCATGGTTACTCTTTTAAAAAAATTATTGTTTACAATATTTTCATATTACAGTATTAATAGACATTATGTAAGAACAGTGTAGACCAGTCGATATTGTACCCAAAAGCACAATAAAAATAATAATATTTAAAAAAAAAAAAGTGAGTCGTAATAGGAAGTAACCTAAGAATTCGCGAAGTCCACGGTGTTCTCACATTCACATTAAAAAAAAAAGAAGCTATATAAAAAAAAAATATTCTCAGAGGTGCTCGGCACCCACTGTTTATTCGGCGGAGTCGGCGCCCCTGGGTCTTAGTCAGTAAAAGCTCTCTGCCGTCGGCGCAACAAGTTTATTTCTTCCATTCTTTCCTGTCACCCGTCACTCTTTAACTAACTCTTTTCTTTCATGCTACTCCCTCCTCCGGCCTCCTTCTCCATTCATACACATGTACAACTAATAACTAAACATTTGATATGTCAACTTAAATAAACCTAGTCAAGTACCCTATCTAGGAAATTAATAGCCTAAGCATAATAGCATAATCAGCTTTTTCAATGTTCCCACTGCTGGGACTCAGGCCTCCTCTCTAGGAGAGGGAATGGGCCGTAATCCACCACGCGGGCCCAGTGCGGGTTGGTGAATGTCACATGTCTTCGAATTTTTGGTTCTAGGACATGCCGTTATCCTCATGATGTTTTCCTTCACCGTTTTGAGAGCAGTGGTGATGAAATAAATGACACAAAGTAATGCGCCTGGCTTTGATCCCGCGATCTACAACGCGTACTCGACCATAACTGCTCTAATTAATAAGTTACTAAAATGATGGCAATTTATCAAGAATATGAATGAACTTAACAAAATATTTTGTCTAAGTTTTGTGATTTCACTAAAGATATTTCTACAACAGGGAATATGCATGTAAAAAATAATTGTTATCTAAAGAATTTATCAATAAATATACACAAATAGAACATTAACTGTGAAAAAAATATCAGAATTGGTAGAAAAGTAAATGAGATACGACAATGTTAAACAAATATCTCTCGCCAAGACGCCGTTTTCTACGGCGACAGTATGGGCATCATGGACTTGGAAATCAAAGTCCACGTCGGACTTTTCTTTCTTAGTGGTAGCTTTGAAGCTTTATAAATTCGTTGTTAATGAAAATAATTTAATTATTTTTTTATATTTGTTTACTGTATTGTAGTCAAGTTAAGAAAATAGTGATTCATCGTTGTCACTCAGCTAAGCCACGTCTTTTGACCTATTAGATCATAAAGGTAGGTCTACGCTAGAGGAATCGAGCACGTTCGTGTCGTGTCGCTCGTGCTCGGCTCCTCTAGCGTGGCCCCATCTTTAGCATTAAGTTAACATACAAGTTAGTCATCACGGAATACCTTGAAATAAAAGACAAAATAATCTAAGTAGAATAGAATAAACTTTATTGTACCCCAAAACAGTAACAATTACACAGAAATTTAATTCTATGGGTACAATGGCGGTCTTATCGATGACAGCGATATCTACCAGACAACTTTAGGATGGACTCATAAACTAAAAAAGGGGGTAGTCTGTGTTAATATTTGCTAGCAGTACATCACAGACTACCCAGTCTGTGATGTACTGCTAGCAAATATTAATCAACAAAATTAAAAATAAAATACGACATAAGCTTAAAAATACATACATATAGGTACATATATACGAGGTTCATATATATGTAAGTAATTGGTGTGTTTGTGGGACGTTAGTCGTGTTATATAGAGACTTCTTACATTGCAGCCACACTAATGAGTCACTATTTTCTTAACGTGAGTAGTCTACTCAGATAGAGTGAAAAATTATTTATTTCAACAAATTAAAAATGTATGCATATTCCCTATTCTAAAGAGAGCTAGTTTTTCAAAGACTAATTATATATGATTTATTAGATATATTGATCAATACGTACCTTTTTCTTAGATCCATTTAGATAATCCTTGTACATTTCAGATCGTAAGTATCTTGAGTAACTGTCTGATTTCATGAGATGGTACACGTGGGCCTGAAAATGTATGAAATTTTTATAATAATATATATTATTGTTATATAATAATAAATTATTATAATTAACCTATGGCATTGCCGTTTTTTTAAAACGGGTAACTTCGTATTGTTATATCTTTGGATCGACATGGAATTTTAAGTTCAAATAAACTTTCTATTAAAGGTACGGTATTCTTTTTTCGAAATTAGGTGTTTATGGGTTTCTTTGTGTTTTGTATTTTCTGTAATATAGCACTACTTATAACCATTTTTGTGTATAAGCCAATCATGGGCGCTAAATCATGAAATATTAAGCAAACTATCAACTTGTCAGTACGCAATGGAACGGAGTATGCTAAACATCAGAAAGTCTGACAGATTGAAAAACTTCGTCATCTATATATATAAAAGGGAAAACTGACTGACTGACATATCAACGCACAGCCGAAACTAATGGGATTAGGAGCGTGAAATTTGGCATAAGGCTTCCTTTTATGACGTAGGCGAGCACTAAGAAAGGATTTTTCAAAATTCCCTCCCTAAGGGGATGAAGCGGGGGTCCAAAGTTTGTATGGAGAAACCTACATTTACGTGAGCAAAGCCGCGGGCAGAAGCTAGTCAGAAATAAAACAAAAACTATAGATGTAACAACTAAAATCAAAAGACTAAAATGGAGATGGGCTGGCCACGTGATAAGAGGATGCAACAAATGGAGTCAAAGAGTGACCCACTGGTATACCAAAGACGGCAAGAGGAAGAAAGGTAGACCGCAAAAAAGATGGGTCGACGACATTAGACAGGTGGCCGGAGTCCCGTGGAACAGAGTGGCACAGGAAAGGAAAGAATGGAAAAGGTACGAGGCCTTTGCCGATTGGCAAACAGACCTAGAAAAGATAACCAAGCAACAGATATTAGGATAAACTATTTATGAGTCAGTGTTATTATAAGTTTAAATGCATTGTAATCACCTAAGAGATCTGAATAAAAAGGCTATATTATTATTATTATAACCATTTTTGTATGAAATCGAAGAAAACCTGCATTATTTGTAATATGAGTTCTACCGTGGAAACAATGTGTCTCAAGTGGTATGCAATATTGATGATGTATACGGACTTAAAACTGCTAATGAATGGGATGTCTATTTTGGTTTAAATCACTTTCACGTGGGAAATTTTATCTCACGAATAACTTTTCATCTCAGGACGGCTACAAGACAAAATTTACAAAACGAAAGCTATTAAACCAAGAACACAGAGTTCTTTTGTTAGTTGTAGGTATACGTAATTGATATTGCTTGCCCCTTGAAATGCATAGATAGATAGATAGATATATTCTTTATTGTACACCAAAAATACAAATTACATTAGGAATTTAATATTAATATAGTGTCACAACGGGCGGTCTTATCGCTAAAAGCTAGTTCGCTAGTTTCTACATTGGAACTCATTTTTTTTTTTAAATTAGCTAACATGATTATAAGTACTGCGATGTTACAGAAAAAACAAAACGCAAAGAAAACCATAAACAACGAAACAAATTTTGAAAAAAGAATAACGTATCTTTAATACTAGCTTTTGCCCGCGGTTTCGCTCCCGTCAACTGACTATTCTATTCTGCTCTATCCAATTCTACCCTACTCTACTCTACCCTACTACCATTTTTTTTTTCTTTCATAAGATTTTTCTCCTGACTGTAACAAACACAATAAAAATAAAAATACAAGTGAAATCGGTCCAGTCGTTCAGGCGTGATGGCGTGACCAAGGGAAATAGGGATTCATTTATATATATATTTTCGTAGATAAAGTTTATTTGAACTTATAATTCCAGGTCAATTCAAAGATATAACACTTCACAGCAACCCGTTTTAAAAAACGGCAATATCATAGTTTAAGACATAGTTAAATGTCCCCGGAAAATTCTCAGACTCCGTATGATTGTAATAAATTTTTATTAGATTTATAATTTCTCGATAAATTATGAAAAAAATTATTTTGTCTACATATAAAAGGAGAAACTGACTGACTGACTGACTGACTGACTGACTGACTGACTGACTGTCTGACTGACTGACATATTAACGCACAGCCGAAACTACTGGGACTAGGAGCGTGAAATTTTGCACAAGGTTTCCTTTTATGACGTAGGCGAGTACTTCAATTCAATTCTTTATTGCTATATCACATGCTAAGAGAGATCTTACGAAAATTCACCCCTTAAAGGGATGAAACGGGGGTCCAAAGTTTGTATGGAGAAAACTAACTTCACGCGTTCGCAATTTTCCGGTGATATACATACATTATTTCCGTATGCAAGATACGCGCTTTGGACGTCGACACGAGCCCGACAACATATAGAAACGCATACAAGAGAGGGGGAAGAGGAGAGGGGGAGTGGATCGTAGTTTCAATATCAAACAAGTTCCTACCTGAGCTTGATCGAAGCAATATCGGTCAGCCTGACCAGATTCCACTTTCTGCCGAGTCAGTTCCCTGCAAAAGAAACATTGAATTGTTTGATGTCTCATCGCCATAGTCACACATACATGACAAAGCAAAATGAATTCGTCACGTCACAGTCACTACTACATGACAGACTTCATCATCACCATTATCATTTCAGCTGAAAGACGTCCACCGTTCATTTCAGCTGAAAGAAGTCCACTGTTGGACATGGGTCTCCCTCAAGTGTCGTCATCACGACCGGTCCTGTGCGTCTCGCATCTGCAACCTTCACCAGATCATCGGTTCACCGTGTGGCAGGCCACGCCATAGCTGCGTCTACCAGCGCAAGGTACTCCTTCCAGATCTCCTTGCGCCGCCTTCAGCTCCAGCACGCCAGGTGCAGCCAAGACCTAAAGTATGATCACCTGCTGGCCGCGTCGATGTTGACGGGCGAGGGGGCGTCGCTGGCGAGGTACTCCTTCCAGATCTCCTTGGCGCGATTGGCCACGCGTCGCACCGGCAGCGCCTTCAGCTCCTGGACGGCCAACCAGAACCTAAACACAAAATATATTCATTATTCGTTGAGTACTTGATTGTGTTTATATCATCATCATCATCATTTCAGTCGAAAGACGTCCACTGCTGGACATAGGCCTCCCCCAAGCGTCGCCACAATGAACGGTCCTGTGCGTCTCGCATCCATCGGACTCCCGCAACCGTTACCAAGTTATCGGTCCACCTTGTAGGAGGCCTTCCAACGTTACGTCTTCCGGTACGTGGTCGCCATTTCAGAACCTTTCGGCCCCAACGGCCATCCGTTCTGCGAGCAATGTGCCCTGCCCATTGCCACTTAAGTTTGGCGATTCGTCGTGCTATGTCGGTTACCTTGGTCCTCCTTGGTCTCCTGCGGATATCCTCATTCCTGATTTGATCACGCAAGGAAACTCCGAGCATAGCCCTTTCCATTGCCCTTTGGGTGACTTTTAGTCTTTTGATGAGGCCCATTGTAAGCGACCACGTTTCGGAGCCATATGTCATCACTGGCAACACGCACTGGTCATAGACTTTCGTCTTGAGACACTGTGGTATATTGGACGAGAAGATACCGCGCAGCTTTCCGAACGCTGCCCAGCCGTGTGTTTATATACGTATCATAATATATCATTATCATCATCATTTCAGCCTGCAGACATCCACTGTTAGGCTTGCCTGCGTGTGTCGTAACAACGACCAGTCGCGCGCCAAACGCCTCTATCGCATACCCGTGCCCCTCATGAGCTGCACACTCCAGTACGTGTAAGGCCTACCGTCGACGGACACGTAGCTTCATACACGCTTGGTGTACGCCTGTATGAAGCTTAATAAAAACTTTTGGGTTCTCTAACAGGCTTCGATGGGCCCCTACGGTTTTGCTGACATCTCCTTGAGGCTCACGTGGAACACTAAGCGCCGTCGAAGGTCCGGACGGTTACCGGACGGCCGCAAGCCTTCACATACGGTGGCTAAAGGCGGGTTTGGGATCCCAGCGTGAAGAAATGCGTTCCCTCACGCGTGCTTCCAACTCCTTCGCTAGCGTGACAGATTTGCACTTGGAGGCGACCGCTTGCCACTCGTATCGGACCATGGCTTGTATCAGGGCCCGGCGCGAGAGGTCGCTGCCGCAAATCGCCCCCAAGAGAACCTAATGGTGATGACGTCAAATTTGACAGACTAAAAAACAGGTTACTTACTTGAGATTCTCTCCACTGAACTCCTTGGATAGAAACTTAGCGAAGTGTTCCTTGCCAGCGTTGTCCTGTAGCAGCTCTCGAAGGCTGAAGGACCAGCGGCGGACGCGCCGGAGTGGGAGTGGCTCCTTGCTGTGAAAGAGGAATAATGTTGATAAATCACAATGTGATATGAAAGACTACAGAGTATTCGCGTTAGGAAAATAGTGACGTCATCGTTGTCAGTTAGCTTAGTCACGCCGCCTGACCAATTAGATCATAGTTAATTTGAAAGCCGTGAAACTAGCAAAAGGTATCTTGCTAGTTTATAATGTTGCCAGTTTATAATGTTACTAGTTTATAATGTTGCCAGTTTATAATGTTACTAGTTTATAATGTTGCCAGTTTATAATATTGCTACTTTATCAAGTTGCCAGTTTATAACGTTGTCAGTATATAATGCTGCCGGTTTATAATGTTGCGCCCACCAATCATAGTTTTAATCAACATACAACTTAACACTAACCCGGGGGCTTCCTTTTAGCGTTTCTCTGATGATTCTAATGACAAATCCCGCTCTTGGGCGGAGCGAGAGATAGTGTCAGACTTTTACTGACTAAAAACCCACTCCTTCGTTGCCTTCGTCCCAGGGCCCCGGGTTTCGCTTTCACACTACCCATGGCCCCAGTAGGCTTCGACCCTGCTGGGCCCCTACGATTTGCTGACATCTTCCTGAGAGATGGAGAAAGGGATGGAGGTATATAGCACTATTCTTCTTTCTCTCTCGCACACCAGGTATTTTAACACGTCATAGTAATGCCCTTGGTCAGTTTTTCCCAACGACCTTACAGCCACTAGATGCCTCATGCTTGAACTAGCGCACCAAAACAATTCTGTCAACTAGCCGAGGTACGGGGAGCGGGGTACCACGTTCTGATTGGTACGGGGGAGCAGGGTACTGCGTTCTGATTGGTCGAGACATCAGATCTATAATCATATAAGGCTTTATAATGAAAGATCCAACTTGGTGGATTACCCTCCTCCCGCATCTCCAAGATTCGCCGTCCTAGGCATACTCTCCTCACCCCCGATGACCTAATAATAATAAAATCTTTGTTCGATCCAGCCCGTCACTTTTTGCCCCCCCCCCCCCCCCCCAGCGACGCCCTAAGCCGAGGTCCGTACCCCACAGGGGGTGCCCTTAACATGTACTCGAGGCAGCCACAGGCAAGTCCGGTTAAGCAGCCGACAACCTCCTAGGTCGACATGCGAGAGGCCACACACAAAAAAAAAATGGTGGATTACCCTATTGATGTTTTTTCTATGAGTTTCGATTCATACAGACGTTGCCTTAGACAGTGCGTACAATGTACATATATTATTTATATTTCGGTGTTTTGTCTTTGTAGTGTTCTAGATTTAGGTGTTCTTTACACACTTTTTATTTTATGTTTGTCTCTAATATTCATTTTGTCAATGCATACCTGTTATTTGCATCGTTATTAAAATACCAGTTTTAGATGTAAGTTTATTCGAATTGTAAGTGACTGTGCTGTTGGTATGCTTATTATAAATAAACTAGCTTCTGCCAGCGGCTTCGCTCGCGTGAAAGTAGGTTTCTCCATACAAAATTTGGACCCCTGTTTCACCCCCTTAAAAGTTGAATTTCCAAAAATCCCTTCTTAGTGCTCGCCTACGTCATAAAAGGAAGCTTTGTGCAGAATTTCATGTTCCTAGTCCCAGTAGTTTCAACTGTGCGTTGATATGTCAGTCAGTCAGTTTCTCCTTTTATATATATAGATAAAATATGAGTTGACAGACATGCGTCGCCTATTATTAGACGTTGGTTTTTACATATGTTACCTTTATTAGACGTCTAGCGGCTGTAAGGTCGTTGGTTTTTCCATATGTTACCTTTATTAGACGTCTAGCGGCTGTAAGGTCGTTGGTTTTTCCATATGTTACCTTTATTAGACGTCTAGCGGCTGTAAGGTCGTTGGTTTTTCCATATGTTACCTTTATTAGACATCTAGCGGCTGTAAGGTCGTTGGTTTTTCCATATGTTACCTTTGTTTTTCTTGCTCCCACATGTCGGTGGTGTCACTGAGCCAAGGGTTCGGCCATTCTGGTGCTGTGAAGAAAGGGTCGTATTCCGCGTATTGTTCGCAATACGCTATCAGCCTGTGAACAAACAAATACTTTTTCAATACACTTACTAGATATCTCGCTCTTATCCCTACCGCCTTCAGGCACGCATTTTACTACTTTTCGCACTAGTGCGGTGCAGTGAGCGTGCTCGCCTCTACCACAATTTATTACATGCGAGATGCGCGTCAATCGTAGCGTTTTTTCGTAAGTGTATTGAAACCATCGTTTGATACACGTGGAAATTTTGTCAATGCAGCCCTTGGCTTCATAACACCCTCGCCTACCGCTCGGGAAAAGACCGCCTCGCAATGACAAACTTTCTCTACTTGTATCAAAATGTACTATTAAGAACCAAGACAGTTGGACTAATAAGGAGGATTGAAGATCATCGGCCATGACTGACTCTCTTTATCTATCATTTCTATCAAAAGGTGGACCAATGACCTGGCGAGGGTCGCGGAATCCGATGGATGCGAGACGCACAGGACCAGTCGCTATGACAACACTTGGGGTGGACTTTGTTTTATTGCCGACATAGCACGAAGAATCTCCAAACTTAAGTGCCAATGGGCAGGGCTCATAGCTCGCAGAACACATGACCGTTGGGGCCGAAAGGTTCTGGAGTGGCGACCGCGTACCGGAAGACGCAGTATTGGAAGGCCTCCTACAAGGTGGACCAATGACCTGGTGAGGTTCACGGAATCCAATGGATGCGAGACACACAGGACCGGTCGCTATGGCAACACTTGAGGGTGATCTATGTCCAACTGTGGACGTCTATCGGCTGAAATGATGTCGACAAGAAATACGTAACCAAGATTTATGTAACTCATAAGATTTACAAGTGTCCATGGAGTTTCCTTGCACGTTCTTCTCCATAGAGATCTACGCTTTGGAACGTGCAATTTACCTTCACTTATTTTTGACTCACCGACATTTTGACGATTCAAATGTTTCTGATTCCTGAATGGCTGAATCTCTTTTTTTATCATTTGTAATCAAAAAGTAAAAAGCACCTCGCTACGCTCCACAATTCAAGTGACAGATGTCGGGGGAAAAAACACCAGACTAGAGTGGGAGTGGGCTGGCCAAGTCACGGGATCCGGCTCGAAGAACCAAAAAGATGTTACATATCTTTTTAGTCCTTCGAGCCGGATCTCCAGTTTCAATGCTCGTGCAGTAGCTCAACAGAGGAATAATAATATTCCACAACTATCACACAACGCCATCTAGTCCCAAACTAAGCAGAGCTTGTGCTATGAGTATTACACAACTAATAAACAAACTTATATATTTGTAAATACACACGAATATATAAATTACACCCAGATACAGAACTAATGATCGTCCTCATCACACACACATTTGTCCTGGATGGGAATCGAACCCACTACCTCCGACATAGCAGTCAGGGCCACTGACCACTAGACCAACAGGCCAGTCAATCATTTGAATCATCACCTGTACTGAGGATACCGACTATAGAGATCACCACTCACAAGCATTAGCAAATATACCTAGACGTACGGCGTTCCGCGACCGGTACATGGTGGACATCCCTCCCATACATACAAAGCGTTTTGGGAACACATTCAATGTGCGCACAGATAACGAGTGGAATTCCCTGCCGGAGTCTGTGTTTCCTGATGGCTATAACCTGGAAGCGGGCGGGGGGTCTTTAAGTCAAGAGTGAATAGGTTACTTCTAGGCAAGCGTGCTCCATCGTCGACCATATCATCGCTTACCATCCAGGTGAGATTGTGGTCTAACGCGAACCTAACAATAATATTGATATGGCATCCAAAAGTTTCGCAATAGCAAGTACTCACATATCATGCACTTTGCTCAAGCGCACATTGCGTCGCTCCAACCTCGCTCTGAGCATGGACACTTGTCTCCTAGCCGAGTCTATCTGCTGCTCTATGGTAGGCGTCTTTGTAGGTAACTCCGGGAGGCAGGTCACTGTGATATTCGTTTGTGATGTTTCACCTGTGAAAACAGAAAAATACATTCACAATGCGGGGTTGTTGGGCAAGAAAATATGGATGTCGACATCAATCGTAAATATACACCACAAATTTTTAATTTTTTTTTTTTTTTATCGGTAGATTTTGTTTATTTGTCATATTATCAAAACTTTAAATTTTATAGTGAAAGGTAACAAAAAAAAACACTTAATTTCTTGGTATTTCTTGCAATGATGTTATTAAGTTTATCATGAAGTATCAAGAAAATTATTATCCTGGTTAAAACAATTGCTACTTCAAAGTTTTTTTAACAAATAAAAAGTAACAAAATAAGAAAATGTAATCAATCTACTTTCAAAAATTTTTAATTAGTACAAATACTTTAAGGGCTTATTAGAAAAGGGCTTTTTATTATTTAAGTAAAGTCCTCAATAAATAATATTCATAAACGGCAAAGTTATTAGCGTTTGTTTATATCCCAAAATGTCACTCAATTTATGGTAATATTGTACAGGCTATTGATTATGAATGAATGGCGATCAAAATGAAGAAACACTGCGCGTAGTATTTTCTAGTAGCAATTGTTATGGATTTGTTCAACTATGAATTTACCAATTATGATAAATTTTCGTGGACAATTTTGGGATTTCGTTTTTTTTTTTTTTTAACTACTCGAATATGATCAGTAAGGGGTACGGATGGATAGAGCCCTTTTTTGTTTTTGTACTAATTAAAAAATAGGGGTATTTAAATAGTTATGTTTATACCATTGAACGGTATATTAGAATCAGAGAGGAGACGGGTAGCAGATTGGCCGGATACCGAATATCTGGCCGAATAGTCACTTATTATCCTGAGTCCGGCCGGATAGTAAATATGAGCCAGATAGGCCGGATACCGAATACATGCTCATTATCCGGTGTCCGGCCGGAAAGTAAATATGGCCGGATACCGAATAGATACTAATTATCCGGTGTCCGGCTGGATACTAAATATGGCCAGATTGACCGGGTCCCGATTAGTCACTTATCATCCAGTACCTGACTGAATAGTAAATATGAACACAATGTCACTTATTATCCGGTATCCGGCCGGATATCTGGTAACTATTCGGTATCCGACCTATCAGGCTCATGTTTACTATCCGGCCGGATACCGGATTAAAAAAGACTTAGGTAAGAAGATAGATAAAATACAATCAGTGATCACCAGAGGACGGAATTAGGTAGAGTTGAACATGTACTTACACCGATTTCATACAGCGATAGAATAAAGTGAATATGCCTCAAATCCAGAGATTAATTTTAAAGAGTAGTTTTTTTTTATGATTCTATCAGAAACATAGCAGAAATAATTTCTTCTAGCATTAATGACGAGGAGGAGGAAGTGTATAAATTTGTTACCCTCACCTCAGTTGACGTAGAGAGATCTTTTTCAATGAAAAATACTAATAAAAATTGTATGTTAATTATCTTTGTTTTATTTGTCTTATCTATCTCTAAGATTTTTATTATTTACCTGTTGGTCTAGTAGTTAGTGACCCTAGACTGCTATGCCGGAGGTCGTGGGTTCGATCGATATCCCACCCAGGATAAATGTTTGTGTGATGAGCACGATCATTTGTCCTGTGTCTGGGGGTGTAATTTATCTATAACTAGCGGTCCCGGCAGACGTTGTTCTGCCCAAAAGCGGGATTTAGTAAAAAAAAAAAATTACCCTACTCTACTCTACTCGTTAAAAACCCTATGTCCGTCTCCTGGTTCTAAGCTACCTCCCCACCAATTTTCAGCCAAATCGGTTCAGCCGTTCTTGAGTTATAAACAGTGTAACTAACACGACTTTCTTTTATATATATAGATACTAGCGGTCCCGGCAGACGTTGTTCTGCCCAATAGCGGGATTTAGTAAAAAAAAAAAAATTACCCTACTCTACCCTACTCTACCCTACTCTACCCTATTCTACCCTAAAAAAATAAAAAAAAAGTAAAAAAAAAGTAAAAAAAAAGTACCCTATGTCCGTCTCCTGGTTCTAAGCTACCTCCCCACCAATTTTCAGCCAAATCGGTTCAGCCGTTCTTGAGTTATAAGTGGTGTAACTAACACGACTTTCTTTTATATATATAGATGTATATATTTAGAAATATATAAGTATGTTTATCGGTTGTCTAGTACCCATAACACAAGCTCTGCTTAGCTTGGGACTAGACGGCGTTGTGTGATAGTTGTGGAATATTATATTATATTAATATTGTTGGCCACAAAGAAGATCCATATTAATATCAACATTTCGATGCAAGTACATGAATAACTCTACCTAATTCCGACCCTTGGTGATCACTAATATTTATTTTACAACTTCTAAAATCAGTATTCATACCTCGTAATGAATACCAATTTCTCTGGATGTAGTCTTAATACAGAGAATAAATTTTCATTCGCCATTCATTCATTTAGAGGTACTAAGCAGTTACACTTGTATTTATAAACTAGGCAAATAATAGCTAACTTCATTCAGATTAATTATGAAATTGTGTATATATATTTGTTTTTTATTATTATTTTTACAATTATGACATCGTTTATTTGTTGTTTTTTTTATATTTAGAATTTGACATTGACAGTTACTATTAGAAATATATATACCTATATAAGCATAAGCATAATCAGCCTTTTTAATGTTCCCACTGCTGGGACTCAGGCCTCCTCTCTAGGAGAGGGAGTGGGCCATAATCCACCACGCGGGCCCAGTGCGGGTTGGTGGATGTCACATGTCTTCGAATTTTTGGTTCTAGGACATGCCGGTTTCCTCACGATGTTTTTCCTTCACCGTTTTGAGAGCAGTGGTGATGAAATAAATTACACGAAGTATTGCTCCTGGCTGGGTTTGAACCCGCGACCTCGCAACTCGTCGTACTCATGTAAAAAGTCGGGGCCGTTACCACTCGGCCACCACTACTCACTCGGCCATCACTGCTATACCTATATGTATTTCACAATTTGTAATATTTACATCTTTTTTTAAATTTTATAATTTGAATGTGGGGACTATGTGAATTACACTTTTTTTCTCTTTAATTATAACATAATGCCTGGCAGTTTTGATTATTTTTTTGCGGCCTACCCAAATGTCCTTTCTTTGTTATTGTTCGTCAAGTCGTTGAGCTAATTAGTAGTTCTGAGTTAAGCTACACGAATACTGACAAATGCTTGCACTGACTGGACAGGTCCGCTCAGAACTGTGTGGTTCTTTCTTTAAAAGACCATCTCTGACTCCAACATGCATGGTTCTCATATGATTTGACCATTACATATTTACTGTATGGACTTTAAAAGTGACTCTGACCCCTGAGTTTGTTTCGGTGTTTCTTCTCAGTGTAGTCAGCTAGGAAACACCGGCCTCATCTAGTTTAAATTTACAAAAAAAAATTGACGTGCAAGTGTTTTTAAAAAACTTGTTTGCAAAATAGATATCATTTATCATAACCGAAAAGACCCGAATTCACCCGAGTCCTCCTGAACGTTCGAGCACCACTTACGCAAACTCGCTTGTTGCGATGCACCAAACGGCAATGTTTGGCCGAATATCCGGCTATCCAGCAGCCAGGCTGGCCGCATATTCGATACCCGGCCAATCTGGTATCCGTCTCATCTCTGATAATTTTTCGTAATAATTACTTGTTTCTCTATAAAATGAAAACAGTCCTATAAATTCGTCAACATCTCTATTTTGGTGCCAGAAATTAACAAATAATATTATATTTTAAGATGGCCGTCGGGGCTGAAAGGTTCTGGAGTGTAACGGAAGACGCAGCGTTAGAAACCTCCTACTAGGTGGATCGATGATCTGGTGAGGGTTTTTTTTTCGGGTGGGAAAATCATGTAATGACATCCCTCGCTCTTGGGCAGAGCAGGAATAGTGTCAGATTTTTACTGACTAAAAACCCACCCCTGTTCCTTCGTTGCCTTTCGTACCAGGGCCGAGTCTTCCTTTCAGAATCAGACCCTTGGCCCCAGTAGGCTTCGACCCTGCTGGGCCCCTACAGTTGCTGACATCTCCTTGAGGCGCGCGTGGAACAGCACGCGCCGTTGACTTGGGCTTGGTCCGGACGGTTACCGGACGGTCGGACGGCAAGCCACCTATTGCTCGCCGTCCGCAAGCCCGCGCCTACGGTGGCCGGAAATCGGGATCGGAATCCCGGCGACGGTTGGGCCCAATAGGTGGCTACATTAATACCAGCATCGGTAGCACTCATCAAATCCTCCAAAGTGCAGGTGTATGGGCACTTGGGGCATTCTATTATGTGGCTCATGTTTTGAACAGGAGCACCGCACTCGCATTGAGTATCCGACGGGTCTATAAAACCCCATTTAGTTTCTCTTTTCTTAGTTACCACTTGCTTACTTTTTTGATTGTCCTCTTTTCAATATAGTTATGGCTTTGTTTGTTACGGAGAATCACTGACTCCTAAGTTACAGGCCCACACCTAGTTTAGGAGTCAGAGTACCTACCTACATAATTGTGACCGTGTAATAAGCCTATATGTTAATAGTTTTATGATGTAAATGCTGTTTTTTTGTGTGAAATAAATTTATTTATTTATTTATTATTTTGCCAAGTTGTGTTTGCAGCGGCCTACCCGGGTTCACAACCGATTTAGTGCTTTCCAGATTTAGGGCTTCACTGAAATTAATTATAAGTCATCGTATTGTATTGGATTATTTGACACAGTACTAATTAAATAATGTGCCGTAATCTAATATATAAAATTCTCGTGTCACAGTTTTCGTTGCCATACTCCTCCGAAACGGCTTGACCGATTTTGATGAATTTTTTTGTGCTTATCCGGTATTTATGAGAATCGGCCAACATCTATTTTTCATCCCCCTAAATGTTAGGGGTAATTTTTTTTTATTTTTTAGACAATTTTTTTTATTTCTCTAGGAAATTATTTATATGGCAAAACAACGTTTGCCGGGTCAGCTAGTAATTAATAATTCTATTGGCATCTAGTAATAATAATTCATCATCATTATTTCAGCCAAAAGACGTCCACTGCTGAATATAGGCCTCCCCCAAGCGTCGCCACAATGAACGGTTCTGTGCGTCTCGCATCCATCGGAATCCCGCAACCGTTACCAAGTCATCAGTCCACCTTGTAGGAGGCCTTCCAACGCCACGTCTTCTGGTACGTGGTCGCTATTCCAGAACCTTTCGGCCCCAACGGCCATCCGCTCTGCGAGCAATGTACCCTGCCCATTGCCACTTAAGTTTGGCGATTCGTCGTGCTATGTCGGTAACCTTGGTTCTCCTGCGGATATCCTCATTCCTGATTCGATTACGCAAGGAAACTCCGAGCATAGCCCTTTCCATTGCTCTTTGGGTGACTTTAAGTCTTCTGATGAGGCCCATTGTAATAATAATTAATTAATCTAAATCTAAATTATAATTATGGTATAAATTTATATGCTATTATTAGCTAACATAGCGTTAAAAAAATTGTTATTTAAGTCCTTAATCTTACCTATGTTTACAAATTAATAAATTAATATATGCACAATTTTTTTGTTATTTGCAGCAAAAAGTTCCAAAAAATACTTTTTTAATTTATTTTAAAATAAATAATACTCTTTTTTATAAGCCCGTACTCTTTATTATCTATCTCCTTTGAAATCAGCCCCCCTAGCCAAGTTACAACCGTTTCGTTTCGAATCGCTTTTCGTTGATCGCCGCGAGTCGGCCGTGCCTCCTATTCCTTTATTCTGACCACGTGACTGAGATTTAAGATGACGTCGGAATAAAGGAAGAGGAGGCGTGGCCTACTCTAGGCGATCGACTAAAAGAGTATCGAAACGAAACGGTTGTAACTTGGCTGGGGGGGCAGATATACTCTAAATCTTCTAATAAAAGCTGGCAACCCTAGTTGCGGGGATACGATGGATAAGAGATGCACAGGACCGTTCATTGTGTGGACACTTAGAGGGCTATGTCCAACAGTGGACGTCTTTCGGCGGAAATGATGACGATGATGATGATGATGATTATATTTACTCACCATTCTCTTTGATAGTGTTCTCATTTTTCTTCTGTATTTCTTCTTCGCTTTCTTGAGGATTTGTGATCGTCACTATCGGGTTATTCTGCAAAAATAAATACAAAACACTTGGGCCTCAAGTCTGCTATTACAATAGTGTCAGAATGGTCTATCATTGACTTCATAATTTTTGATTTTGACAAGTTTGGTAATCTACTAATATAATGACGTCATTATGACTTTCCAATGGTCAACCACTGACACTACATTGAAAGAAGTGGCATAGAATCGTAATATCGTACATATTGACAAATTAATGTCTGACGTATGCGGTAATGTAAACCGAATACAACGTCATCTCTAATTAAAATGCATTATAAAATGATTTATGCTGGTCTGGTAACGCCAGTAGATGGCGTTATCCTTACTATAATAGATAAATTACACCCAGACATAGAACAAATGATCGTGCTCATCACACAAACATTTGTCCTGGGTGGGAATCGAACCCACGACCTCCGGCATAGCAGTCAGGGCCACTAACCACTAGACCAAATGGACTGTCGAACATATCTGAGGCACCTCAAAGAGATAGAACACAACGCGTCTTGATCCTTAGCGAATGCTCAGACGGCGAGCTACCCATTGCTCGTCGTCGGCCCGGGATCGCCCTGTGACTCCCGAGACCGCGAGCGTGTCCTGAGGCAGCGGCTGGGGCCTGAGGATGTCAATTTCCTCACGGTTGCGGCCGCCTCCTTCGCTAGCATGACAGCTTCGCACTTGGAGGCGACCGCCTGCCACTCCTCGCTCCGGACCATGGCCTGTACCAGGGCCCAGCGTAAGAGCGTGCCGCCACCAAAAGGCTAGGTAATATGAGCTTACCTTTTTTTAAAGTAGGAAATCAACCAATGACTTCTCGCGCTCAACGGTGGAGCGAGAGGGTTTTTCAGACTTATACTGACTAAAATCTTCCTGTGTTCTCCAGAGCCACGGTCACTCATTCAAACGGGCTTCGACCTTACTGGGTTTTGATTCTTACCGTACACTTGGACGGTGAACTACCCATTGCTCGTTGTCCACAAGCGCACTTACCTTAAGATTATGTTGTAATATCAGCTCCTGGCATTGTCTCAGCCTCTTAGCTTTCAGCGCATTGATTCGAGATAACTTCTTCGGGTCAATTTCTGTTGTGTTCACGCATCCGGGCTGGAATGGAGACATTTTTATTAGAAAAAAACTAAGCAAGTGCGAGTCGGACTCGCGCACTGAGGGTTCTTTACAAACTTACCTATGTAAAAAGTTCAATTCCCGAATGGAGTCTCGAAGATTTTTTCGAATCAATTTTCTTTTTGTGATGTAACTACAAATTTTCAGTTTACAGATTTATTCCTACACCTGTACTATAAGACCTTGCTTCATGCCAAATTTCAGGATTCTAGGTCAACGGGAAGTACCCTATGAATTTTGCTTTCCTTCAGAGTGTCGAAATACATGTTTTTTGCGACATCAACGGCCGTATCTTTTTTTTTTCGTTAACTTAGAAGTTTGATTTTTTTCACAGCTTCAAGGGACCGCAGACCTGAGTATATGGTTTTAATTTCAACTCGATACCTCCACGCGTTCCCGAGATAAAGTGTCTTGACAGACAGACAGACAGATTTACAACAAAGTGATCCTATAAGGGTTCTGTTTTTTTTTTTCGAATAATTACAAAGGTAACTATTTTACCAATTTTTTACTCTGAATAAATATATTATTATTCTCTTTTGAAGAACGGAACCCTAAAAAGCCTACAATGGGTCCTAGTATTCCTTACCATGGGCCGGTGAACATCCCAGAACGCTCGCTCTTGACTGTCCAGCACTTTCCTTTCCAATTTATCGCGTTTCTTGTCAACCTGGGAATAAAATTAAAATAATTCGATATTTATCATAGTATTTATCTTCTATATATATAAAAATAAACAGCTGTTCGTTAGTCTCGCTAAAACTCGAGAACGGCTGGACCGATTTGGCTAATTTTGGTCTTGAAATATTCGTGATAGTCCAGGAAAGGTTTAAACGGTCAGAAAATATGGAAAAACTTATGTATTTTATTATTATAAGCAGGGGTCGGAATTAGGTAGAGTTATTCATGTACTTGCATCAGAAATGTTGATATTAATATGGATCTTCTTTGTGGCCAACAATATTTAAAAAAATAAATAATAATAACCTCAGAGATAGATAAGACAAATAAAACAAAGATAATTAACATACAATCTTTATCAGTATTTTTCATTGAAAAATATCTCTCTACGTCAACTGAGGTGAGGGTAACAAATTTATACACTTCCTCCTCCTCGTCATTAATGCAGGAAGATTTTTTTCTGCTATATTTCTGATAGTGTCATAAACAATTTCTGCTCTTAAAAATTAATCTCAGGATTAAGTCAAAGTCAAAGTCAAAAGTTTTTATTTCACATAGGCCTACATGGGCACTTATAAAACGTCAGAAGCTAGTGCTAGAATTTGAGACATATCCACTTTATTCTTTCACTGTATGAAATCAGTGTAAGTACATGTTTAATAAATTTAATGATACTTCATTCTATTTGATATATCTATTATTTATTTAGTGTGCACACCTTTTTTTTATAGGTGGGAAAATCATATAATGACAAATCTCGCCATTTTTTTTTTTAAGGTGGTAAATCATCCAAATGACTTCTCGCGCTCTAGGTGGAGCGAGAGGGCGTGTCAGACTTTTACTGACTAAAACCACACCTGTATCCTTCAATTACCCTTTGCGTTCTAGGACTACGGGTTTCCCTTTCAGAAATTCTCCGCGGTCCTAGCTAGCGAGCATCGGCCCTGTTGGGCCCCTACGGTTTGCTGACATCTCTTTGAGGAGCGCGAGGATCACTACGCGCTGTCGACGACTGGGCTCGGTCCGGTTAGTTACCGAACAGCCGGACGGCGAGCTACCCAGTGCTCAACGTCCGCAAGCCCGCGTATACCGTGGCTGGTAGTCATGACAAATCTCGCCCTTGGGCGGAGCGAGAGATAGTGTCAGACTTTTACTGACTAAAAAGCTCCTGTTCCTTTGGTGCCTTCGTCCCAGGGCCCCGGGTTTCGTTTTCACACTACCCATTGGGCTCCCAGTAGGCTTCGACCCTGCTAGGCCCCTACGGTTGCTGACATCTCCTTGAGGCGCGCGTGGAACAGTACGCGCTGTCGACGACCTGGGCTCGGTCCGGACGGTTACCGGACGATCGGACGGCGAGCCATAACACACAGGGTGGACTTTCTAGCCACAAAGGAAGTTTCATAAGGACGTTTTTTTTTTTTAAATAGACTTTTACCAGTGCTTGACTGCGAACCCACCTGATGGTAAGCAGTGATGCAATCATTAATGGTGAGACGCACTAGTTTATTAAGAGCCTATTCACTCTAGACTTACCTTGCTTTGAGCTTCAGCCTGCATAAAGATGAATTCCCACTTCCTGCTAAACATCTTCTGTAGCCTCGCTAGAGATTCAGCCTCGTAGTCAGCAAGTTCGAGACGTGCCTTGTTCTGCATTGTTCGCTTGCAGAGATATACAGCTGGAAATATTGAACATCATTAGCTTACGTAGGCGATCCAACGTGAAAGTGAAGCGATGCGGCGCGAATGGAACAAACAATTGAAACTCCATTGCGGTGGCTTACGTGACCTAACGTGGGTGCGGTGCACGTGGGTGCGGTGCGGCGATGAGTGAAGACATTTTAGAAATAATTATGTTAGAGCATACATACGAGCGGCATGTTCCTCTTAGTGATTCTCGACTCAAATAAACGATAAAATGAGTAGGCACTTTTTTCTTGAGTTAATAATAATAATCTTCCACAACTTTCACACAACGCCATCTAGTCCCAAACTAAGCAGAGCTTGTGCTATGAGTACTAGACAACTGATAAACATATGTATATATTTTTAAATTCATACATATTATAGATAAATTACACCCAGACACAGAACAAATGATCGTGCTCATCACACAAACATTTGTCCTGGGTGGGAATCGAACCCATAACCTCCGGCTTAGCAGTCAGGGCCACTAACCACTAGACCCACAGCCTATCAAAAAGTTATAAATAGTGTAACTAACAAGACTTTCTTTTATATATATATACATATATATAGATAGACTAGCTTCTGCCAGCGGCTCCGCCCGCGTCAAAGCAAGTTTCTCCATACAAATTGGTCCCCCGTTTCACCCCTATAAAAGTTGAATTTCCAAAAATCCTTTCTTAGTGTTCACTTACGTCATAAAAGGAAGCCTTATGCAAAATTTCACGTTCCTAGTCCCAGTAGTTTCGGCTGTGCGTTGATATGTCAGTCAGTCAGTT
Organism: Mythimna pallens; assembly: GCA_961205895.1. Taxonomy (NCBI): domain Eukaryota; kingdom Metazoa; phylum Arthropoda; class Insecta; order Lepidoptera; family Noctuidae; genus Mythimna; species Mythimna pallens. The sequence goes on along the minus strand of OY540851.1, from coordinate 9,733,551 downwards.
TCTCCTTTTATATATATATAGATTTACGAGATTTATAACATCCTCCTGAAAATTTGTGCAGCTTCAAAACTGCACTTTGTATAAAAAAATAATTTAAAAAAAAAATTACTCACCATAATCAGTGTTCTCCGGTTCCCATTGGTTGGATGGCCAAAAATACGGAGTCTGGAATCTGTAACAAAAAAAACATTTGAGAACACATTCATTGTGCGTACAATTAAGGAGTGGAATTCCCTGCCGGAGTCTGTATTTCCTGATGGCTACAACCTCGGGGCCTTTTAAGTCGAGAGTGAACAGCTTACCAAGTGATATAGTGTTCAAGCTAGAAGAGCGAGAGTTCAACCATGTGGCAGTGAGCAGGGCACATTGCTCGCAGAATAGATGGTCGATGAGGCCGAAAGGTTCTGGAGTGGCGACCGCTTACCGCAAGATGAAGCGTTGAAAGGTCTCTCAACAGGAGGGTCGCGGGAATCCGATGGACGCGAGACGCACATGACCGGTGGTTGTGATGACGGGCGCGGGGAAGCACATGTCCAGCAGTGGACGTCTTATGGCTGAACTAATGAATGATGATTATGCGCAAATACCTCCCCCCCAAATTCTTCCATGTACTCGTTACTTGAGCCACCTCGAACCAGCCCTTACAGTAGGCATCTAGGTCATTTCGCCACATTTTCCCAGGTAGAACTCCGCGGCGTCATCCATCCATCCTCAGGCACCCATTTTGTGGAGTCTTGTCCAGCGGTCAATATGGTGACACTTGTAAAAGAATTGCTAAAGTGGAAGTGAGCGGCCCACATTACTCGTAAAACAGATGGTCGAAGGGGCCGAAAGGTTCTGGAGTGGCGACCAGGTACCAGAATACGCAACGTTCAAGGTCACTCACCAGGAGGGTCGCGGGGAATCCGATGGACGTGAGACGCACAGGACCGTTCATTGTGGCGAGCTTGGGGGAGGCCTATGTCCAACAGTGGACGTCTTTCAGCTAAAATTATGAGTCTCACCTGTAGTACGTGTTCTCGTTCTTCACGGTGAGGTTGTGGTCGTCTATGGGGAATAAGTAGCCGTGCGCAGCCAGCAGGTGGGCGATGTGTACCGGCTCCCAGGCTTCGTCAAGATTATAGTGGCGATTTATCCATGCTACTAGATCTGTACCGGTGAACACCTGTGGAATAATAGTATGGTTAGTAGTAATAGTAGAATAGTAAGGCCAATTAAAACAGTTTTTGTAAACTTTATCTATATATAACTAGCGGTCCCGGCAGACGTTGTTCTGCCCAAAAGCGGGATTTAGTAAAAAAAAAAAATTACCCTACTCTACCCTACCCTACCCTACTCTACCCTACTCTACCCCACTCTACCCTACTCTACCCCACTCTACCCTACTCTACCCTACTCTACCCTACTCTACCCTACTCTACCCTACTCTACCCTACTCTACCCTACTCTACCCCACTCTACCCTACTCTACCCTACTCTACCCTACTCTACCCTACTATACCCTACTCTACCCTACTCTACCCTACTCTACTCTACCCTACTCTACCCTAAAAAAAAAAAAAAAGTAAAAAAAAAAAAGTACCCTATGTCCGTCTCCTGGTTCTAAGCTACCTCCCCACCAATTTTCAGCCAAATCGGTTCAGCCGTTCTTGAGTTATAAGTGGTGTAACTAACACGACTTTCTTTTATATATATAGATTGGAAAAACAGACTAACTGACATATCAACGCACAGTCGAAACTACTGGGGCTAGGAGCGCGAAATTTTGCAGAAGGTTTCCTTTTATGACGTAGGCGAGCATTAAAAAAGGTTTCTTCCAAAATTGACCCCCTAAAGGAATCAATGGAAAGCTCAAAATATATAATATACGTATTATATTTCGATTTCATTACAATACAACGAACATAGGTAACGCCTAACAAAAATATACTAGCAATGCTTTTATACGTATCTTCGTTTGATTACGGTTTAAAGACCTGCTTCTTTTTGCTATTGCTTCCTCATATTGGCCTCTAACATATAACCTAGGTTTAATTTCTTTCGAAAAGAAATAGTAAATCATGCCAATTTCAAAGACCAATGCAAACTGCATTGGCCTTTAAATAAATTTAGAAAATATCTTCATCAATAACAAAGTTATAAGTATAAGTAGTGAACTTAGAAAGTCTTTCGACTAGGTGATGATGGTTTTTCACATAAAATTCATAATAAAAAAAAACCGGCAACCGCACGAAGGGTTAAGTACCGTCCGTAGCAAAAAAACGGCTTTGTATGGGAGCCCCAGTTAAATATTTATTTTATGCAGTTTTTAGTATTTTTTGTTACATCGCCAATACATACATTCAACTGTCTACCTATCTCGGTTCATGAGATACAGCCGGACAGACAGACAGAAAGTAAGAACAGCAGAGTCTTAGCATTTTTTTTTCGGTGTCAAAATCATCCAATGACATCTCCCACTCTTGGGCGGTAGCGGTAGCTCTAGCGCGAGGGTGTGTCAGACTTTTACTGACTAAAAACCCACTCCTGTTTCTTCGTTGCCTTTCATACCAGGGCCGAGTCTTCGTTTCAGTAGCGACCCTTGGCCACGGTAGGCTTCGACCATGCTGGGTGCCTACGGTTTGTTGATATCTCCTTGAGGCGCGCGTGGAACAGTACGCACCGTCACCGTCGACGACTTGTGCTCGGTCCGCACGGTTACCGGACGGTCGGACGGCGAACTACCTATACCGACTGGGGGCGACCGTCTGCCACTCCTTTCACACTTCGGACCATGGCCTGTAACAAGGCCCAGCGCGAGAGATCGTTGCCGCCGAGAAGTCTTAGTAATAGCGTCTCGTTCAGAGCACGCACCACCACCATCTGACTTCTTGAAACCCCAAGAACATCTCCCGCCTGGGCGCGATTTGCAGTGGCCTATATGGAAAGCACTAAATCGGTTGCGAACCCAGGTAGGCCGCTGCAAACACAACTTGGCAAAATGGGGTTTTATAGACCCGTCGGATACTCAATGTGACTGCGGTGCTCCTGTTCAAAACATGAGCCACATATTAGAATGCCTCAAGTGCCCATACACCTGCACTCTGGAGGATTTGATGAGTGCTACCGATGCTGCTATTAATGTAGCCACCTATTGGGCCCAAACAGTTTGACGAGTTTACCATCGACTCGAAAAGAAGAAGAGCGTCTCGTTTCACCCTTTGGGTACAGAACCCTAAAAACTGTACTTACCGATGGTATCTTGGTCATGAAACTCTTGACAGTCTTGACAGGTACACCGGTGTTCTCATCCTGCATCTTCTCAATGAGGGCTTCCATCTGTAATCAATCACAATATCATTATCATCTTTTGCCCTTGTCCTATATTACTTGGGAACGGTATAAGACGTTTTTAGGGATCCGTAAAAGTAGCCTACGTTATTCCTTATAATATCAGCTATCAATTAATGAAAGTCTCGTCAAAATCGGTCCAGTCCTTACGGAGATTAGCTGGAATAACGCAATAACAAGTCAGAGCGACAGTAAGACTGAAAAATTTTGCAAATTGCAGCACTCAGAGAGAGAAAAGTTTTTTGAAGTTTACCCACCATTAAAAAGGGGGGTATTTTAATGTCGGAAAATGCTTGGTTCCTGCAGAAAAGGCCATAAGTACTAACTAACTAATTTTTCATGAAAATTCGACTCGTTTACATCTGTCTACGCCAGATGTCTTCGACACAGCACAATCCTAATTAGTGTAAAATAGTTTTAGCGCCTATTTTTGCTTGCATCATTTCAACTTATCATAAAGCGATACGTCACATGTCGCGCCATTTCGACAGGAAACGATACCTTTCTTTTCTGCTAAGTTACACATAATTGTAATTCATTCCTAATTTAAGCTTTCAAAGTCAAAGTCAAAATTTTTTTATTTCACATTGGCCTACATGGGCACTTATAAAACGTCAGAAGCTAGCGCACGGTTCCAAATTGGTCGTTTCCTATGGAGAAGAACCGGCAAGAAACTCCATGGTTACTCTTTAAAAAAATTATTGTTTACAATATTTTCATATTACAGTATTAATAGACATTATGTAAGAACAGTGTAGACCAGTCGATATTGTTGCACAATAAAAATAATTATATTAAAAAAAAAAAAAGTGAGTCGTAATAGGAAGTAAACCTAAGAATTCGCGAAGTCCACGGTGTTCTCACATTCACATTAAAAAAAAAAGAAGCTATATAAAAAAAACAGAGCAATACAGCCAATAATACTTTGAGCAATACAGCCAATTTTCAAAAGTAATCAATTCCTTTCTTTTGTTCGCCTAATCCTGAACAACACCGAAGGACTCGAACAATTCGCCTGCTGCGGTCTTCCCGTCAAAAACTTTTAGGTTAACGAATAAAAAAGATACAGCCGTTTATGTCGCAAAAAAACGTATATTTCGATACTCTCAAAGGAATCAAAATCCATACCTAGGGTACTTCCCGTTGACCCCTCCCCCCTACCGCTCTCAGACACACAATTTAGTGTTTTCCGCTCTAGTGCGAAAAATGGAACTCGCTCACCCCGCCACAAATTTCTAAATGCGTATCGGGATGTGCACGAAGCGACCCCCAGGAGTCGCCCCCCCGTTTTTTTTATATCTTCGTAAGTGTATTGAAAACCGTTGTTTGATGCACATGGAAATTTGTCATTGCAGCATTTGGCTTCATAACGCCCTTGCCTGTGACTTGGGAGATGACAAATTTGTCCATTTTTATTTTGATACAAGTGGAGAAATTTGTTTGTATTTCAGAGATGGGATCACACCCCGGGAATTAAGATATATCCCCTGCCCCCCTGGAATTAAGTCCCGTTTCTGCAGTAAAATAAAAAGTAGCCTAAGTTACTACACATAACATCACCTAGTAACAGTGAAAGTTACGTCAAAATCTTTCCAGCCTTTTCGGAGATTACCGGAACAAACAGACAGGCCAACAGCAAAAATGTTGCATTTTTCTTAAAGGTATGGAATATACTTTTGTATGTTTGATATTACATACAGACACATTAATTTTATTTACTTAATAACAATGTATAGAAAACGTAAAATATAAAAAACTGAGCAAGTGCGAGACGGACTCGCGCACAGAGGGTACCGTACAAACTTACATAATGTAATAGTTCAATTCCCGAATGGAATCTCGAAGATTTTTTCGAATCGCAAAAAAGGTTTTTTTTTTGTAACGTAACAACAAATTAACTGTTTTCAGATTTATTCCTATACTTCTGCTATAAAAACTTGTTTTATGCCAAATTTCGGGATACTGGGTCAACGGGAAGTACGCTATGAATTTTGATTCCCTTGAGAGTGTCGAAATATACGTTTTCCGCGACATAACCGGCCCATCTTTTATTTTAGTTAACTTAGAAGTTTAATTTTTTTTACAGCTTCAAAGGACCGCAGACCTGAGTATATGGTTAAAAATTTCAACTCGATACCTCCACGCGTCCCCGAGATAAAGGGTCTTGACAGACAGACAGACGCACGGACAACAAGTGATCCTATAAGGGTTCCGTTTTTTCCTTTTTCGGAACTGAGGTACTAAAAATCATAAAAAGCTTCTATCATCGCGCGGTATAGTACTCAAGGACAGTAAGGAGAAACAAGGCGGCCAGTTCCTCAGATTTAAGAACGTTCAGAAAAGACATGAAGATATAAAAGAGAGAAAATATAAGGGTTCCGTTTTTTTCCTTTTGAGGTACGGAACCCTAAAAATAACCCCGTTTTTCTTAACTGAACTTTATTTTATATATATTGTAGTATTTATAGTAGTTTAATTAGAAAAACAGGACATACATTGCCCTTAAGGAAATAGTAACCAGCCGTCATAGTTATTTTGTATCGGAAATGACACATTCCTATTTAGCGAGTTCTTCCGCTAGCATTCTAGCGCGTCCGTTATTGCGTGGCTAATGAGAATGTCAATTGAATATTATACTATAATGACTTATGAATAATGGTAGTAATAAACACACTGCCATATCTCCGAGTTAGAGCAGTGGTAGCAGAGTAGTAACGGCCCCGACTTACGAGTTGTACGTCGCGGGTTTCAACCCAGCCAGGCGCAATTATTTGTGTAATTTATTTCATCACCACCGCTCTCAAAACGGTGAAGGAAAACATCGTGAGGAAACCGGCATGGCCTAGAGCCAAAAATTCGAAGACATGTGACATTCACCAACCCGCACTGGACCCGTGGTGGATTATGGCCTATTCCCTCTCCTAGAGGGGAGACCCGAGTCCCAGCAGTGGGCTATTCTATTATGCATATCTCTGAATCGCAGGCTGTCGCCTCCTTCTGCGAAGCAGTAATGCTAGCGAAGGAGGCGGCCGCACGCGTGAGGGAATGGACTCCTTCACGCCCCTGCCGCCGTAGGCGTGGGCTTGCGGGCGGCGAGCAATGGGTAGCTCGCCGTTCGGCCGCCTGGTAACCGTCCGGACCAAGCCCGAGTCGTCAACGGCGCATAGTGTTCCATGCTCGCCTCAACATGTCAACAAAACCGCAGGGGCCCAGCACGGTCGAAACCTACTGGGGCCATGGGTGATGCGAAAGAGATCCCCGAGGCCCTAGAAAAATGGCAAAGAAGGAACAGCAGACACTATCTCCCGCCCCGCCCAAGAGCGGGGAATGTCATTAGATTATGGCAAGTTTAATTCCCCTTTACGGTTTTGTGATTTTTTCCTTAACTTGCGGTATGAGAGCTAGATTCTAAATCAACGGCAAGTACCCGATAGGTTTTGATTTCCTAGCTGATTATGCGCCTAAACTGATCATAAACCGCCATATCTTTAGATTGCGTTGACCTAGAAATCTGATTTCTTCACTGCTCCAAGGGCAACCCCTTCCCCTTCCCCTTGGCAACCCTAGACCTGAATATTTTATTTATTTATTTATTTCATTTATTTTATAATTTATGTACACACAAATACAAAGAAGAAGATAGGTATCTTAATATAAATTTTGTACAAAGGTACTGCTTATTTCAAAAAGAAATTTCTTCCAGCAGACCTGCGAAAGGAGAGATTAGAAGAGATGTAGACTGTAGTGTGTAGAAAATAAGCAAAGAAGAGTTTGTGAAATCTTAAATTAAACTAATAAATACTTATATAACTATAAATACCTTACACTAAAAATAAATACATAATATATATATATTAATTTCAGCTTCATACCTTCACGAATTCTAGAGAAAAAGAGCCTTGAGAGGGCAACAAAGTGATCCTATAAGTGTTCGATTTTGCGATGGAAGTACGGAATTCTAAAAATACACGCATGTACCAGGTTGTTGACAAATCCTTGGTTGGTGTGTGTCAAACTCCGTATCCGATGTACTTGTACCCGAAAGGCGTTATGAGTTCATCATGCGGTGACGAGTGTCCTATTTAATTGAGACTTTGCCCAGTAATGAAGCACACAGTCATTGGTAAACCACATCACCTATTTTTTTTCGAGGTGGGAAATCACAAATCAGCCAATGACTGCTCTCGCTCTAGGGCGGGGCGAGAGGGCGTGACAGATTTTTACTGGCTAAAACCACACCTATGTTCCTTTAGTTGCCCTTTGCGTTCTAGGACCAGGCGCTACCCTTTCAGAAGTCAACTCATGGCCTCGGTTTTGCTGACATCTCTTTAAGGCGTGCGTGGGACTCGGGCACGGTCCGGACGGTTACCGGACCGTAAACCACCGATTGCTTGTCGTCCGCAAGCCCTCGCCTACGGCGGCAGGGGCGTGAGGATATCCGTTGCCTCACGCGTGCGACCACCTCCTTCGCTAGCATTGCTGCTTCGCAGAAGAGGGCGACCACCGTCCATTCCCCCTCGCTCCGGACCATAGTCTTAAGTGAGATAGCGCTTGCGCCGATTGTCTCCACGAGGACACGACAGTGCTCCGCCCAAGCGAGGCACACCTCTACCATATGCTCCACCGTGTACTCCGGGCGGTCCTTACAATGGTATCACTACCTATCTCTGGCACCATTATTTTTGTGTTGGAAAGTCATCCAGTAACTTTTCGCGCTCCGAGTCTAGAGAAGCGATGCCAGGCGTGCAGATAAAGCCGGACAGGGTCAGGCTTTTTAGTTGCGTGTCCGGCGGCCTGTCCGGCTTTTGATAGGCTTTTTTTTTCAAAGTTTGTAAATGTGAGTACCATGGAGCTATATATTATGTCGATAGCCTGAGTTTGACGTTAAAAACAAATTGTCAGCCATTTGACTGACCTGTTGGTCTAGTGGTTAGTGGCCCTGACTGCTATGCCGGAGGTCGTGGGTTCGATTCCCACCCAGGACAAATGTTTGTGTGATGAGCACGATCATTCGTTCTGTGTCTGGGTGTAATTTATCTATATATGTATGTATTTAGAAATATATAAGTATGTTTATCAGTTGTCTAGTACCCATAACACAAGCTCTGCTTAGCTTGGGACTAGACAGCGTTGTGTGATAGTTCTGAAATATTATTATTATATTATTTAACTCAAATGTCCGGGTAAATTGGCTGGTATGCCCGGCTTTTCGGTTTGAAGACCTGGCAACCCTAGCTAGTCTAGAGCGAGAAGGAGTGCCATCTTTTAGTCGCCCGTTGCGTTCCATGGCTGGGGTCACCCTTTAAAACAATCCCGCAGCATCTCTTGCACCCTATTTTATTCTCAGTTCGTGTGGAAAACTTGAAAGTCTTAAGAGGCTCCTTTTCCACTCGCCTACCGTCAACATCGAGCATGGTTTAAAACTTGCAAAATGTTCCTTCATCTAACGCAATCTAACGCGATGTTTGATGAAGAGGCAACGCGAAAAAAAGAGATAACGTCTGAAAACTCAGTTGGCATTCCGTGATTTACTTGAATATTTCACAAAACTTGTTCCAGGAAATACGTATTTTTTTTAAACCCTTAAAAGTTTTTCAGAAAAACTTGTCGTCATTGTCGAATCTCGATTAAATTTGAAAAGCTTCTATTGACGACAAAAAAAAAACTTGTTTCATACTTTTTCAGTGTCGTTTATTTTTGTCGTAGTCGGGTTTTAGATTTTTACTTTTTTTATGTCTTGCACCCTATTTGTTTCTCTTTTGCACCCTATTTGTTTCTCTCTTGCACCCTATTACTCTCTGTTGTACTAGGTTTCTCTCTCTTTTACCCTACTTCACTCTTGTGCACCCTATTACTTGATTTTCCCTATTTGTACTCTGTTTCATCTTTATTAAAGTGGAGTAAAGTTCAACTCACCTTCTTATACACCAGATAGTTAGGAGACTCCTCCGGCGATGGGATAGTGGACATCAGAGCTTGTACCTGTGGTGGTAAACTCGATGTTGCATTTTCCTTCTTGTCTCTGTCCTTTTCTTTTTCTTCTTTTATACATTTTGAATTGTCTCTGGAATAGATAGAAGATAAATTAATCAGATATACGGTGATTCGCCACCGGAACATAGTGGACATCCCACCGATACACACAAAGTGATTAGGGTCTTTTTTTTTATTAATGATACGCTCGCGTTTGACCAACATCTCACCTGATGGTAAGCGATGATGTGGTCGACGATGGAGCACGCTTGCCTAGAAGTAGCCTATTCACTCTTGTCTAAAGACCCCTAAGTTGTAGCTATCAGGAAACACAGATTCCGGCAAGGAATTCCACTCCTTGGCTGTATGCATAATAATTGTGTTTTCAAAACGCTTTGTGCATATGGGTATTGTATGTATGGTCTTATCTTAACTTGTTGTGGAGCTGGCCCTAGGCACTTCGACCCTTCTGGATCTTTTGTGCTATGCTTCTCCTGTCTACTCAACCCCTAGCCCTCCATGCACCTTCTTCATGAGTCCTACTATGGCCTTGATGGGGCTGAGCCTGTAGTCCTCTGGTCTTGGAAATGATTGGCCCAGATACTCTAGTATTTTGGAGCCTAGTGCTGCACAGTCGCACAGCAAGTGTAGCATAGTCTCCTCTGCATCTCCACAGATCCTGCAAGTCCGGTCGCTTGCTAGTCCCATGTTGTGGAGCTGTTTGTTGGTGACAGGTGACTCCTGTGATTGTTCGAAGATGTGATCTGCTGTACCTCCATAGTTTTTGGGTCCAGGTGTTTAGGATACACATTCATTGTGCATATAGCTAAGGAGTGGAATTGCTTGCGTAGTCTGCCTTTCCTGATAGCTACAACCAATCTAATCTTTAAGTCAAGAGTGAATTAGTTAGTTCTAGGCAAGTGTGCTCCATTATCGACCACAACATCACTTGCCATCAGGTGAGATAGTGGTCAAACGTAAACCTATCAATAATAAAAAAACCAGGCAAGTGCGAGTTGGGGTAGCACTAACAGCATCCTACAGGTCATTGCAAAGAAACAGGACTCAAACATCCTGAAAACATTTATTCATGCCCAAATTATTTAGTTGTTAATATGAATATAATTTGTAAAAATATGGATGAAATTGTCTGTAATAAAAATTTATTAATATTACTATGGTTCATGAGATACAGCCTGGTGACAGACAGATGGAGAGTGAAGTCTTAGCAATAGGGTCCCGTTTTTAACCTTTGGGTACAGAACCCTAAAAACGTAACTAACTATACTATAATATACATATACTTGAGAACTAAATATCTTTTCATATAATGTAAAAAACAAACCTCCACATCACTTTCAACTGGAAGGTTAAAGATTCAAAGATTCAAAGCATTTATCTTATCTTGTTGTGGGGCCAGAGCACTTCGACCCTTCTGAATATTTTGTGCTATTCCCCTCCCTTCTACTCAACCCCTAGCCCTCTGTGCACATTCTTCACGAGTCCCAGTATGGCCTTGATGGGGCTGAGCCGGAAATCTACTGGTCTTGGAAAGGGTTGGCCCAGATATTCTAGTCTTTTGGAGCCTAGTGCTGCTCTAGTTCAAAGCATTTTATTTCAAATAAACCATTTACAGGCACTTTTGAATTGTCAAGAAGTCAGAAAAAAAAATGATGCTAGTTGCACATTCCAAAGCGTAGATCTCTATAGAGAAGAATGCACAAGAAACTCCATGGACACTCTTCACTTGGATATAATCTTTATTTATTCAGAGTGATGAGTCCCATACAACAAACGTGATTATTTTGCCATTTTTTTCTCTATATATTTATAAACTTTATTACCAATCTATATTTAAATAAAAATTGTTGAAGCCTAATATAATAAGATTTAATGGGAATGTTAGAATGGGAATATTGATAATAAATTTTAATGGGAAGATAAATTCTAATAGTGTTTTGAGTAAGAGACTTAGAGAGTAGACTTAAATTGAACTTTTTTATTTTAATTCTACTTTTATTTAAAGTTTGTGAAACTCACCTAGATGGCCCTTGCTGACAGGCCTTTGATGCCGCCTTTTCCGATGAATTCATCGTCACCATTTTAATATTCAAAATACAAATTCATCACACAAGAAAATATTCAACTCTTCGAAATTGTTTTTATTTCGCGCCAAAAATTTATGCCATCTAACTTTTTTATGATTCTTTGGCACCGATCCTCGATTGTTAAGCCTCTAATCACCGCTTCAGTGGCTTATTTTATAACGCCACAAATAGCTAATATAAACTACAGAATGTTTGGAAATTATCTAAACACTGTTCACTTCAAACAGATATTTAAACAAACGATAAATTACATCGAAATTACACCTAAACGTAAAATTCACTTCATAACTTATTTACGAAAAAACACTGCACAGTTTCAAGTCACGAAAATAACATTTTTTCTATCAAAGCTGAGACATAGAGTACTCTTACAGAATCTAAACGGACCGAGAGAACAAGTAAATGATAATATTCAACAGTTTCAAACACATTTTTTGGTTTTATTTGTGATTATTTGACCCACTTGACTAGGTGTTTTCCCTTTTTGTTTTTACAGTTCAAGCACTTCAAACGGCCAGCTGGCAGTCACAGTAATCTGATTTAAGCGGAAAACCATCTTGTTTTATTTATAAAACGTAAATAATAACAACCGATAACAGAATTTAACATTTTGATAATAGCACGAAATGTCAAGACCGTTCGCCATTTATCATCATCGCAAGTGCGAGAGCTTTTTGAAAAGAGACAAGAGATGTGACGGGTACACGTGCGAGAGAGAAACCAAATCTATGGCAATATAATGCGAATAAAGTGAAAAGTCCATGATTCCACAATTGAAATACCTACAAAATGGCCTACTAAATTTAGTCGTTTGAATAAATGTATAGATGGCGCATGTGTTTAGAAGTTTATCGAACGCCGTATGTAGTGCTATTTTTAGATCATAAAAAACAGCAGGAAAAGTTTTCGCACTATTTATTAAATATCATATTAGTTTGTGATAAGCGTAAAATAATAATATTTCCTTGTGAAATATTATTAAATGGTTTCCATTGTTTTACTCTGCCATCAACTCGGTGTGAAGACAATAGATGGCAGCACAGTTTCATAAAATGCAAAATGCTGATCTACAATTTCGATTTTTTTTTATTCATTGTCGATGGGACATATGTTTAGAATATTATTTAAACTTTAAAACAAATAAATAAACTGAATTTTAAAAATTTTATAAGGTCGCAAAGTTAGTTCGCACTAGGTACAACTTGCAACTTGTTGAATCCGATGATGGATGCAATCCACGTGCTAAAAGATTCCATGGAGTAGCTTGTACAAGCACATTCTTCTCCATAGAGATCTACGTTTTGAAATGTGCATTTAGTATATTTTTTCCGTAACTAAAACTATATTTAACAATGGTAAACTTAAAATATCAGACACAGTATATTTATTTAAGAAAAATAACGCCGGATAACAAACTCATCACCATCATCATCATCTTCCTGCCCTTGTCCCGTTTTATTTGGGGTCGTCGCAACATGTTTTTTCTTCCATTTTGCCCTGTCACTCGTTATACTATCACTAACTTCCTTTTCTTTCATATCACTCACATTCTTCACACAATCTATCCATCTTTTCTTTGGTCTCCCTATCCCTCTCCATCCTCATGTAAATTCATAACTCTTTTAGTAACATGCGTTTCATCCCTCCTCTTCACATGACCATACCAAGACAAACGATTCCCTTTCCACTTTTCAGCCTGTTATCAGGCTGAAAAGTGGCCTATTGGACTATTGCAATATAATAACTAAATAGTCTCTAACTACGTTTGGTTACGGCTGTTAGACATGATTCTTTTTGCTATTTTATCATACAGTCCTTTAAGATATGGACTAGGTTTCACTTTTGGCGAAAATTAAAAAAAAATACATGCCAGCAATGTATGGGAAGTTTCATTCCCCTTTCCAGACTGGCTATTGGAGTTCGCATTTAGGAATGAGAAGTTCTGAAGAAGTATTGAAACGTGGTGGAGTTAGGGGCGCCGACTCCGTGGGTGCTCGGGGGTTCGAGTACACAATATTTTTTTAAATTGGGAAATCATCTAATGACAAATCCCGCTTTTGGGCGGGGCGAGACTTTTACTGACTAAAAACCCACTCTTGTTCCTTCTTTATTGCCTTCGTCCCAGGGCCCCCGGGTTTCACCTTTACACTACCCGTGGCTAGAGCACCCATGAGAAATAAACAGTGGGTGCCGAGCACCTCTGAGAATAGACATCAAGAAACAGATCAGTAATCGCCTTTTAGGAATCGGCGGACGACCCGTTTAGCGCAGCGAGCTGTTTAGAGCGCCGTTTGAGAGGCAAGGGTCGCGGGTTCGTTTCCCGCACCAACACCAATGTGGTTTGTAGTACCTTCGTTGTTCCTGGTTTCTATAGTATAAGGGAAAACCTTAGTTTTCGACCAGAACAATTTATGTGATGTTGTCTCAAGTTATTATTATTTATTCTTATCAATCATAATTTGTAATTAAGTACACAGTGTGTAAGTAGGATATTTATTTATTTGTCGGTCGATCAATGTGCATTTCTCTTCTCACACTTCGCCACATTTTCTCGTCATCAAATGAGCGTGAGCACCCATGAGGTTCTCTAATAACCGGTGCCCCTGGGTGGAGTTGAGTCTTTCTACCTCCACAGCGCGTATCTCTCATCCTCTGCAATGTCTAAGGTCTTTTTTACATAGCATGGGTAGGATGACAGCAGGACGAAAATATGCATCTTTAAGATGAGAGAAAAGGATAGGTAGCTACATTGTATGAATCCGACAGCTGTCACTCGCACAATCCCATAACAAATGTAGTGTAAAAAGGAGGTCATAATATAGTACATTATGATATAAGTGTGTAACCGATTACCGTCGAGGCGGTATTTAGACCCGAGCCGTGGCGAGGGTCTTAAGATAGCCAAGAACGGTGATCATTAATTACTCACGTGTGTCATACGATGTTTTTCAATACACTTGTGAAGAAAACAACAGTAATACTACTAAAATTTTCTGTGACATGCTGTAAAAAACTGTTTTCATAAGCGCGCGCATTATTTTTTACGGTAATGTCTTTCGTAGTGACAATAGAATAAGGATGTAGCATTTTCTAATGATTCTGTAGTATTTAGCCACTGAACTTAACTGGAATAAAAAAAAAACCACGCCAAAAACTGCGCGCATCTTAAAATGGCGGCCATAGACCACAAAAAAACAAAAAACAAATTTTATTTGAATGTACGATTTATTTACTAAATGTTTTCTAATAAATAAATCGTTGTGTCAAGTACAAGTTAAATTTGTCCATTTTAACTTGTAAATTGTATGAAATAAGTAAGTAAGACACTAATTTATATACTATTGAACGCAATAATATAATGGGAATTTTATTCGAATTCAAAATTTGTTTTGCGAACAAAGAGGTTTTAACTACATTATAGCACTAGTGCGTAATAGTAATCAAAATGTCACAGTTTGGTAACGAGTGCCATTATATACCTAAGTGCAGTGCAATAAGAGTCACTTTCTGAGCAAGTGTGTTGAAAAATGTCGTAAAACTTTTGCGGATCTAAAAACGTGTAGGTATTTTTATTTTAACCTTGCCCAATACTAGGCATCAAGACTCCCAGACCCGCAACAACTATCTCTAGGCCACACAAATATTTTTTTCAATCAGGAATAGAATCCGGGACACGCAGCCCTAAGCACATAAATAATGAGCATGGCAGTTGAGAGTTTGTCATGCTCACTCAAATGTCTCACTGATGGTGGCGCGTGTATTGGATCATTCGGTTCCCTTCAAAATGGTTGAGCTGAGTGGTGCAAATGTTCGCGTCATGTCCGTGAACGGGCGCTGTCAATTGAGACTGGTCATCTCTTAGCTGCCTGTTGCTATTTTAATATCTATATTTAGTTTTTATTTTTATTTTATTTACATTGTTCTCACATGATAGTAGCGACAAGAAACATGTAACTGAGATATTTGTAATACGTAACATGATTGAAAAGAGTGTCCATGGAGTTTCTTGCACATTCCTCTCCATAGAGATCTACGCTTTGGAATGTGCAATTATCATCATTTTTTTCTGACTGACTGACTTCTTGTCATTTCAAAAATGTAAATGGTTTATTTGAAATAAAATGCTTTGAATCTTTGCAGTGCCAATCGGTCAATCACTACTCCAAACGTGCTGCCATTTACTTATAGTTGATGCTCACTCATCTTTATTCGGATACAAAATATAAATGAATTGTAGGTTGAAGTGAATTCGGGCCCAACACTTTAATAAAAAAACCTTTCTCAGGGTCTTTTTCAGGATTTTTTAAGTCAAGCGTTATTAGGGTTACTTCTAGGCAAGCGTGCTCCATCGTCGACCACATCATCGCTTACCATTAGATAAAATAGTGGTCAAACGCGCCTATCAATCAATAATAATAAATAACTTTGAAATAACCCGTCTCTGATTGGAGCGTGAGGTAGTGTCAGACTTTTACTGACCAAAAATCCATTCCTGTTCCTTTTTTGCTATAGTTCCAGGGCCCCGGGGATCTCTTTCGCATCACCCATGGCCCCAGTAGGCTTTGACCCTGCTAGGCCCCTACGGTTGCTATCCACAAGATATCTGGGTTTTCAAAATATTTAGATAGATAATTTATGTGTAGGTAATAACGTCATAACATGTAAGAGTGGTTGTATGAAAAATAGTGAAAATGTATCTCTTGTTGGACGCTCCTAAAGTACTGAAGCACATAGGAGCCTCAGTACGTAATGAATAGATTAACCCATCTACGGACCGACCTTACTTCACCTCGAAGATCGAACTGTACATCTGTTTTTATTCAACCAACATAATTATCATGTTTATAAACAAAGGAACGCTTGAAAAAACGTGTAGAATGCACCGCGAAGGTCGTAAGTGAATGTTGATTGCGATTCTGACACGGAACAGTGACTAACTTTGTGGGTTGGTACAAGCCATAGAGCACAGAAGCGACACCATCGACACTAGAGCGCAGTTTTTGGCGGGAATTTTTCGAGGTAATTTCAGTGGCTGTTTTAATTATCCGCAAATTGATTCCTAGTGGATACTGTGACGTAAAATTGGTGTAATTTTGTATCTCAAGTGCGCCAGAGAGCAAGCACATTGCTAGCAGAACAAATGCTCGATGGGGCCGTAAGGTTCTGGAGTGATGACCGCGTAACGTTGCGCGCGGTGTTGAAAGGCTTCCCACAAAGTGGACCGATGACCTGGTGAGGGTCGCGGGTATGCGATGGATGCGCGACGCACAGGATCGGTCGTTGAGGCGACACTTGGGCACGAACCAGCCCTTGCAATTGGCGTCCTCTTTCCAGGACCACCTCGGCGGTGGCGTCTTCCTTCCTTAGGTACTCACTTTGTACAGATTCTTACTCAGTGGCCGCAGTGGATAATGATGTTGACGATCCCACGACGAATTAATTTTCGATTAATTAAAACAACCACTGAACTTCCCTCGAAGATGTCAAAAACAAACTGAAGACTATAAATAGCGTTATTAGGTACTTATTTAATGAGGATCAATCTCATGATAACAAATCCGATTTTTACTAAGTACATACAACGTATGTGTAATAATTTACTGAGCATTTAATTTTTTGAGTTGTTAAAATCCGTCAAGAAATGGTGGATTTATTAAAGTTTTTCTAAACGGCTAGTTGGAAATGCACTCTCCCTCTCTCTCTGGACTGTTTACTATGACGTCATCTGTCATGATCCGTGCGACAAAAAGCTTGATCGCATTCATTCGCCGGTGGAGACCGATCATCACAGATGACGTCACAGCGAGTCGCTTCATTCTCGGGCAAGTTTCTGGAATTAACACACTAAAATTGCTGTATCTTTATCATTTTTGGTCCGATTTTAATAATTTCTTCACAGTATTTACTGTTTTTTTTTTGACGCTATAAGTCTGCATTCTCCACAAAAATCATGACCGATTCTCATTCAATTTTTTTTTTTTGAGTCTACAGTTACACCAACGCACAGTTTTTTCTTTAGATACAAAAATTGACATCTGCTTTTTATTGAACATTACTAATCAATATATAATTACAAATGCATGTGTAGAAATAAATCCTCAAATATAAAAATTACTCAATTAGGTATGTATAAGTTATTTTGTACGAATTATTCCGTGTATTGACTTTTAAGGTCAGAAAAATATTAATATTTAAAAAAAAACAATTATTTAACATAATAATCATATAATATTCCTCAACTATCACACAACACTATCTAGTCCCAAACTAAGCAGAGCTTGTATTATGAGTACTAGACAACTGATAAACATACTTAAATTGTTTCTAAATACATACATAATAAAGAAATGAAACCCAAACACGGAACTAATGATCGTCCTCATCACACAAACATTTATCTTGGGTGGGAATAGAACCCACGACCTCCAGCATAGCAGTCAGAGTCACTAACCGCTAGACCAACGAGCCAGTCAATATATCTATAAATTGACACTTGGGAGAGTTCTACTCATGCATTTGTAATTATCTATTGATTAATATATTCAATAAAAAGCAGTTTCAATTTTTTTTTTTGGCCAAAAAAGCAGTTTGCTATGCGGGCAAAGTATCATTAATAATTATTATTGCGTATCAATATCGTCTCTTTACAAATTTTTAACACTTTTTAAGCACACTTAAAAAAAGCATTTAAAAGATATAAAAAATAATGATTTTAATGTTATTCCGTTTATTTTGTTGCACATAAAATATTAATTACATTTTTGTAAAATTTCTTAAAAAAAGAAACATAAAAAATATTTAAAAAAAATATTATTCTTATTTCTTACTGACACGATTCCCAGCTCTATGGTACAATGCATCTAGATTGTTTTTGACGTGTGATTTACAAGGTCTATCGCCTTTTACTACTATTACTTTATATCAAGGATTTTTTTTTAGAAGGAAGTTTGTCTTTGGTACAGTTTGAGATTTAGGCATATCAGTTCATGAGTATGATATATTTTGATTTGACCATAACATGTTTGCTAAGAGACTACAAATCTCGCTCTTGGGCGGTGCGGGAGATGGTGTCAGACTTTTACTGCCTAAAACCCACTCCTGTTCCTTCTTTGTCTTCGTCCCAGGGCCCCGGGTTTCACTTTCACACTACCCGTGGCCCCAGTAAGCTTTGACCCTGCTGGGCCCCTACGAATGCTGACATGTCTTTGAGGCGCGTGTGGAACACTACGCGCCGTCGACGACTTGGGCTCGGTCCGAACGATTACCGGACGATCGAACGGCGAGTCACCCATTGTTCGCCGTTCGCAAGCCTGCACCTACGGTGACCGGAAATCGGGATCGGAATCCCGGCGGCGGTTGGGGCGTGAGGACCTTTGCCTCCTTACCATTACATTTTTGCTGTATGGACTTTAGAAGAGACTGACCCCTGAGTTAGTTTCGGTGTTTCTTCTCAGGGTAGTCAGCTAGGAAACACCGGCCTCAACTAGTTTAAACTGAAGAAAAAATATATTTTTTTGGGTAGTCTGTCTTTTTTTGGAGGGCGAGTAAACATCCAATGACTTTTCCCGCTATAGGGTGGACCGAGAGGATGAGATAGATTTTTACTGACTAAAACCACACCTGTGTCCTTCAGTTGCCCTTTGCGCTCTAGATCCACAGGTTTCTTGTACACAATTTCACCGTGTCCTTAGTGGGCTTCGACCCTGCTGAGCCTGCTGCTGGTTTTGTTGACTTGGAACACTACGCGCTGTCGATGACTCGAGCTCCATCCGGACGGCGAGTTACCCATTGCTTGTCGTCCGCAAACCCTTTCTGTGGCTCAGTCCAGCACATGAGCCCCAGCATTTTGCTGAGCGCTGGCCGTTTTGCGTGAATGTGTCGCATAATTTAATTTTTTTGTTTAATTTGTTATATATGTATGTTATTATTATTATCGTTTATTCATTTGTTTATGTACATATAAATTATATTTTTAAATATTTCAATAAAAAATAAAAAAAAAACATTTAAAAATATAAAAAATAGTGTCCCACCGGTATCGGGAACAGGGTCCAAGCTACCGGCGGTCAGGGCTCCAGAGAAAGGAACCTCCTAACAATACGAGCCGTGTCCAGGAGTACCACTTTCTGAATCAAGCCCTTGATCCAGCCGCCTAACGCGAGCCTCCTAAGGTGTTGGTCGAGGCTCTTGGCTATTAAGCCATTGGCTGACACGACTATCGGTACAATGATCGCCGAGTCCACATCCCACATGTCGACAACCTCGCGAGCCAAGTCAATATACTTGATTTGTTTATCTTTCTCGGTTTTCACGAGGTTCTCGTCATGCGGAACGGATATGTCAACAATCATTGCACGCCTCTCGCTTCGGTCCACCACCACTATATCAGGCTTATTGGCTACAATAGTCCTATCAGTGATGATGGACCGATCCCAGTACAAAGTGATATGACCATTATCAAGAACTGGGTCGGGCTCATACCTGTAGTACGGCACTTCCGATTCCACAAGAGAGTATTTCAAGGCAAGTTGCTGATGGATAATCCTGGCTACAAGGTTGTGTCTATGCAAGTACTCTCCGTTAGCTAGACGAGAACAACCAGAGATAATGTGACGAATTGATTCTCCCGGACGGTGACATGCCCGACAGATGTCAACCGTGCCGTCCTTCACAATAAATCTCCGGTAGTTATTCGTCATGATAACTTCGTCCATAATTGCACAGACAAAACCTTCGGTTTCCCCGAAGAGGTCACCGAAACGCAGCCAGGCTACGGACGCCAATTGGTCTACATCGGGCCCGTGAAGGGCCCGGAAAAAGCGTCCGTGAAGTTCCTTGCTCTGCCATACTTCCCTGCGATCGTTAGTGTCAAGCACTACCGGTTTGCGCCAGTTCTCGTTAGCCATTGAGAGCGGGGTGAGTCCCTTGTCCACTGATACTACATCTCGATGCATACCCACGTCGGTAGCTAGGAAATATTCCCTGAGACTGCATACCTCGCGGTTGTGTAGGGTCTTAGCATTTAAAAAACCTCGACCTCCACACTTCCGCGGGATATACAGTCTCATCACCGACGATCGTGGGTGATGCATTCGATATGCAGTCAGCAGTGTGCGGACCCTCCTATCCAGGGCGAGTTTTTAGAATTTGAGTACGCCGAAAGAGTACATCAATACCGGCATGACCCAACCGTTGAAGGCGCGCACCTTGTTTCCGCCTGAAAGAAGGCTATTGAATACCTACTTCAGGCGTCCAAAGAAACGTTCCCTCAACGATTGCTTCATGTCAGAGATATTGAAGCCTAGAGCTTCCGACATACCCAAATACTTATAGGTTTCGGTTGGAGAGAGGGATCTCAGGTTTATGGAATCCGTGAGTTGAGTTCCCACAGATTCCACAACCTCCCCTCGTTTTACATGCATGACCGCACATTTGTCCACACCAAACTCCATCCTGATGGCACTACTGAAGGTTTCAGTTACCTTCAGTAGCTCCATCAGTTGCAGATTGTTGGGGGCAAAAAGTTTCAGGTCATCCATGTAAAGTAGGTGAGATATTACCTGACCACCTCTCTTCAACCGATAGCCTAGACCTGAATTCTCCAGCAGTGTGCTGAGAGGATTCAAGGCTAGGCAAAACCAAAGTGGACTCAAACTATCACCCTGGAATATACCTCGCTCGATCCTTACAGGTTCCTTACTCCTCTGGATATGTCGACATCCTGGATAGTGAAGGACCGTCCTCCATTGCCTCATACACGACATCAGGAAGGTGCGTAGTGTTGTATCAATTTTATACAATTCTAGCACCCTCATGAGCCATGTATGAGGAACAGAGTCATAGGCCTTCTTATAATCTATCCAACATGTCGACAGATCCTTTCGGGAACGTCGAACCTGTTGGCTAATGGTCATATCAATGAGGAGCAGCTCCTTAGTACCGCGGGACCCGTTCCTACATCCATTCTGAGAAGGTGACATGATGAAATTTTTGTCAATATGACTGTTAATTTTGCTTCGCAGTATGGATGTAAGAACTTTATAGACCGTCGGCAAACACGTGATCGGTCTATAATTTTTAGGCTCCGCAGTACTACCTGACTTATGGAGCAGATGGGTTATTCCTGTTGTTAGGAATTCCGGTAGCGACCCGGACTCTAAGGCAGACTGAAACTGATATGCCAAGCGAGCGTGCGATCTTGTAAACCACTTAATCCAGAAATTGTGCAGTCCATCCGGCCCTGGAGATTTCCAGTTTGGGAACGGACGGACTGCACGAGCTACATCTTGGGGGCTGATGTCAATTGCCCCCATTTGTGGTATAGGATCGCACGCACGCTCGACCTCTCGAGTCCAGTCACCCTCGGTGTGACTGACAGGCACCGACCAGATGCTGCGCCAGAATGAACTCATGGCGTCATCATCCGGGAGGCGCGCATCAGTCACACCTTGGTCCGGTCTCTCCCAAGACCTATAGACCCACCTTTCATTACTCCGGAATGTGCGATTCTGGGTGTATCGCTCCACCCGCCGCTTATACCTGCGGATGCGGTTTGCCCATGCATACATCTTCTGCTTCAGGAAGTCGATGCGCTCTGTGACACGGGACATATAGTCTCGGGGGCTGATGTCAGTCCCCGAGAACGCCCGCCTCACAAAGCGCATCACTCTTGGGCGAGTGTTGCCCTCCCCGAAGCAGATTAGTTTGCCGATGAGTGCTCTGGCCCCACCAATACGACGCTCGATCCTGCACTGCCAGGCCGGCACGACTGGTTTCGGTCGTGTAGCTACGTCACAGTTTGGAAACTTGACGTGAGCTACACGACATGCCGCAACAGCCGCGCAGTACATTATCGAGTGTGTATCAGTGAGATCTTTGCAGTCGTCAAAATAGTTTGACAACTGCAAATCCAGAGCAGCCACCAGCGCCTTATTCTTATTATGCATGGGCAAACGGGGTAAGCGCGGCCTAAGTTCAAGCGGCATGTTGCGAAACTCCCGAATTGCACACTCCAAAGCACTCCTCAAATGATTGTTGCACTGGGTACTTACATGTGTAACCATGTCAGAAATCTCTTCGTCAGCATGGTCGGAAAGATGGTAGGTTGGTGGTACAATTTCTGGTACCACAGACTGCGACGAAGGAACAATGGCATGGTTACTCATTTCCGTTCGGAGGCGATCAAGTACAGTATCGTCCAACATATGATTACGCTGGATAACCCTGGATTATTATTATTATTGTTTAAGTTATGTGTCATGTTTATTCAAATAAATTGTTTTTCTTTCTTTCTTCTTCTTTCTTAATATGTAAAGATGTGAAAAGGTCAATTTTTGACATCAACTGAATAAGCAATTATGCGTCTAAAGCCACTAGTTCGATCACTGCCCGCGGTAGGCCGCACGGGGCTCGCGGCCTTGTACTGCTTCAGTTTTGATAAATCAATGATTCTAACACATTACATATAACTTATTTAATTGCAAAATATATGAGTACGTTATTAGTACTGAAACAATCAGTAATTATAACGACTAGATTACAGCAATCAAATTAACAACTACTTCATTTAGTTTGATTATTGTAGTTAAGTTACATGTCCCCGCTTGGGCGGACCACCGCCGTGTCCTCGTAGAGGCAATGGGCGGCAGTGACCTTTCGCGTCGGGCCCTGGTACAGGCTATGGTCCGGAGCGAGGAGGAATGGCAGGCGGTCGCCTCCTTCTGCGAAGCAGTAATGCTTGCGAAAGAGAAGGCTGCACGCGTGAGGAAACGAAGGTTCTCACGCCCTAGCCGCCGTAATTCCGACCCCGACTACCGGCCACGGTAGACGCGGGCTTGCGGACGTCGAGCAATGGGTGGCTCGCCGTCCGGCCGTTCGGTAATTAACCGGACCGAGCCCAGTCGTCAACAGCACGTAGTAATCCACGCGCTCCTCAAAGAGAGGTCAGCAAACCGTAGGGGCCCAACAGGGCCGATGCCCGCTTGCTAAGACCGCGGGGAATTTCTGAAAAGGAAACCCGTAGTCGTAGAAAAGGGTAACTGAAGGACACAGGTGTGGTTTCAGTCAGTAAAAGTCTGACACAAAGTCTCCCTCTCCACACAGAGCGCGAGAAGTCATTGGATGATTTTCCACCTTAAACAAAAATTTACATATAATCAAACTACTTGTAGTTAACTACAGCTACGCCCTATACTGGTTTCTATAGTTATTTATTTATTTATTTATTAAAACTTCATGCAACACAAAAGTGCAAAGGCGAACTTAATGCTTTAGGCATTCTCTACCAGTCAACCTTGGGACCTAGAACCTACCTAGGTGAGTTATATTTTTGAGGCTAGGTGTAGTTATATTTTCTTCACTTTTTTAATTTATGAGTAAGTACATTATGAAAAAGCCAAAGGTCACGTAAAATAGCAGATTTTCAGAGGTCTTTACTGGATTAGTCAAATGCAAATTTATGATTATATTTCAATAGAAACCTAGAAAACATCCACAAGATATATGTGTTTACAAAATATCTAGAGAAAGACGTGTAATAACGTCATAATCACGTAAGAAAGAAAAGAAAGAAAGAAAAACGTTTATTCGTACCTCACACATACAGTAAAATTAAAAAAAAAAAACAGTAAAAAAAATAAAATATAATAATAATAATAACTGTATGATCTGTGCAAGGTCAAAAAAAACTCAGCATATGCTGCGATATTTAAAACGATAAATAACGCAGCGCTGGGATATATAAGAGTGGTTGTCTGTAAATATAATAATAATAATATAATATTCCACAACTAACACACAACGCCGTCTAGTCCCAAGCTGAGCAGAGTTTGTGTTATGGGTACTAGACAACTGATAAACATACTTATATATTTCTAAATACATACATATTATAGATAAATTACACCGAGACACAGAACAAATGATCGTGCTCATCACACAAACATTTGTCCTGGGTGGGAATCGAACCCACGACCTCAATGTACCTCGGGAAGGACGCTCTTAAAAGATAAAAAACTCTTAAAAAAAATTGTATTACCGTGCAGTTTTTTTTTATTATGTATAAGCTCACGTTTGACAACTATCTCACCTGATGGTAAGCTATGATGTGGCCGACGATGGAGCACGCTTGCCTAGAAGTAATCTATATGTTGAGGCCAGATCTTAGAAATTGATCACTTCATGAAATGGCCAAGTAAAACTGGCCAGATCGTTTTAAACGTTAAAGTTTGATGATATTTCAATCCTCGTTTGGCCTACTTACTTTAGACCTATTATTATCATAGAAATCCTACATCAATGAGCCAAACGAGGATTGACAGGTCATCAAATGTTAACGTTTAACCGATCTGGTGACTGGCCTGTTGGTCTAGTGGTTAGTGGCCCTGACTGCTATGCCGGAGGTCGTGGGTTCGATTCCCACCCAGGACAAATGTTTGTGTGATGAGCATGATCATTTGTTCTGTGTCTTATATATTTAAAAAATATATAAGTATGTTTATCAGTTGTCTAGTACCCATAACACAAGCTCTGCTTAGCTTGGGACTAGATGGCGTTGTGTGATAGTTGTGGAATATTATTATTATTATTAGTATATTATTATTATCTGGCCAGTTCTAGTTGGCCATATCATGAAATTATCCATTCTAAGATCTGGCCACGACATATAAACACAATATCACTGTCAAGAGTTCCCCATACCTACATTTCTACCTGCCTAAGGCAACCATAACAGACTACAAACGTCACAATAAGGAAAGGGTGGCAAAAAGCCTTTAGGCCGCTGACCTCGGTGCTCGAAAGTAAATGACCTTACTTAGTCTGTGGTCAAGCTAATGCATTCTCTTGACAAACCTCCTTTGTCTTTTTGTTGCAACTTTCATTATGGTTTGGCGGGTAAATTGTTAATTATTTATTATTAAACTAGCTTCTGCCAGCGGCTTCGCCCGCATGAGTGTAGGTTTTTCCATACAAACTTTGGAGCCCCGTTTCATCCCTTTAGGGACTGAATTTTGGAAAATCCTCTCTTAGTGCTCGCCTACGTCATAAAAGGAAGCCTTGTGCAGAATTTCATGATCCTAGTCCCAGTAGTTTCGGCTGTGCGTTGTTAAGTCAGTCAGTCAGTTTCCCCTTTTATATATATAGATGTTCTATGTAGGTACCTACATAAAACTTGTAAAACATTCCACCGCATTCTTCAATGAGGCGTGGCAAATCCGACAATTTGAATTGCTAATTTATCTACGACCATTGCCGTTGACTTATTTATAGGAAATAAATTATGTATGTTACCCAATTCTCATAGTAAGACGCAGCAGAAATCTAACTTGAGTCCTTGGCATCCAGCGGGCAACGAAAACATCATAGCCGAAAGATGCCACTCCGTTTCCAACGCCGTTCCCACTATCATAACAATCTGTAGTCACCGCAAAAAAAGGCGTAGACGAGAGTTAATCGTGTCGTCCTAAATGTGAACACCGCCATTAAAAATTATAAGCGTCGACACTTTAAACTACACGATTATCTATCGTCGCGACAAAGCGGGAACGTGGCCTAAAATACTGAAATAGTAGGATAAGAGTTATGAGTTTACATGTGGATGGATGGAGAGCGAGAGGGAGACCAAAGAAAAGATGGATGGACTGTGTGAAGAGTGATATGAAAGATAGGGAGTTAGTGATAGCATGACGAGTGACAGGGCAGAATGGAAGAAAAAAACATGTTGCGCCGACCTCAAATTATTAACACGGGACAAGGGCAGGAAGATGATGATGAATTCTGAATTGGAATCAAAATACCTAGAATATTTTAGCGTTCGTAGATTATAAAGTCTTCTAATTCGTGCACTCTTGACAGAGTGGTCGTGGGTCTCGGTCGAGTCCTGCATCACCGCCTTACACACGATACGAAGCCATGCAGCTCTGTGTTTGGCGGCTTGAGAGTTTTCAGTAACGCTGCAGTGTGTCACCGATTTGATGAGGTCTGTCCACCGTCCCGCTTGAGCAGAGTAGCTCCGTGTCCTCGTGGGAGCAATCGGCGGTGGCGATCACTCGCGCCGGGCCTTGGTACAGGCCATGGTCCGGAGCGAGGAGGAGTGGCAGGCGGTCGCCTCTTTCTGCGAAGCAGTAATGCTATAATGAGGCAAATGAGGCGGTCGATCGCGAGAGGCAACGGTCCTCAGGCCCCAAGGGCTTCTCGGGATTCCGATCCCGATTTCCGGCCACCGTAAGCGCAGACTTGCGGACGGCGAGCTATGGGTAGCTCGCCATCCGACCGTCCGGTAACCGTCTGGACCAAGCCCACATCGTCGACGGCACGTACTGTTCCATGCGCGCCACAAGAAGATGTCAGCAACTGTAGGGGCCCAGCAGGGTTGAAGCCTAATGGGGCCAAGGGTCTGACTCCGAAAGGAAGACTCGGCCCTGATACGAAAGGCAACGAAGGAACAGGAATGAGTTTTTAGTCAGTAAAAGTCTGAAACTATTTGCCGCTCCGCCCAAGAGCGAGATTTTTGATGATTTTCCCACCGAAGAAAAAGGTCCGTCCACCGTGTTGGAGAGCGTCCACTGAGCGTTTTTGCAGATAGGTGGGAGTCCCCCATGCTGCACAGATGGGTGCGGCTTCATGTTGTATAATTTGTGTCGTTAATGCTTACTAATATTAGTTTTTAAGATAATTGTTACTAACAAAATATGGACCTCGTCCAAAATAAATGTTTCATTATTATTAATACTAAAATTCCATTAAAAACTGTATTAAATACATTGACCAAAATATATTATTTTACAATAAACATTTAAAATAGGAATATTTGATTATCAGATTTAGAAAAAATAAATAAATTATTATTGTTATTAAAATAGTTGCTTAATTAAAATAATTATTAAGAATTATAAGTAATAAATTATTGAAATTATAAAAAAAAACTTGTGGATTCGTATTTGCACAGACGAAGATAATCTCTCTTTGATATAGAGTTCTTTCAGGATGAAATATTGGTTCGGTGCGCGGTCCATGGGATTCCAAGCATGCGTCTCCAGCACCACTTTTCCAGTGCGTCAATCTTGCGACGATCTCACATCCTCAGCGTCCATGTCACAGCTCCATATAAAAAAACTGGTGTTATATACAAAATATACTCCTCCATATAAAAAAAATCATCCCTCCCAATTAAAAAAAGTCGGACTCGCGCACTGAGGGTTCCGTACAAACTTGAAAGGTATAATGCGGTTTACAATTTATGACGTATTAAAAAAAAAACTACTTACCAGATCTCGTTCAAACCAATTTTCGGTGGAAGTTTGCATGGTAATGTACATCATATATTTTTTTCAGTTTTATCATTCTCTTATTTCAGAAGTTACAGGGCTCCACACATTTTACCACTTTGGAAGTGTCTCTCGCGCAAACTATTCAGTTTAGAAAAAAAATATATTAGAAACCTCAATTTATCATTTTTGAAGACCTATCCATAGATATCCCACACGTACGAGTTTCAGTTCTTACTACCAAAATTTGTTTTTTTTTTTCTATTTTTGTGTGAAAATCTTAATGCGGTTCACAGAATACATCTACTTACCAAGTTTCAACAGTATAGATCTTATAGTTTCGGAAAAAAGTGGCTGTGACATACGGACAGACCGACATGATGAATTCATATCGGTTGCGTTTTTTGCCATTTGGCTACGGAACTCTAAAAATTGAAAAAGACCAAGCACTTCATCAATCGAACCTTTGTGTTTCTGGTTATTCTGTGGTCTTGCCAAATTTTTGTGAGCTTTTCCACTGAGGAACTCGTCATGGGGCAGCATCTCCGGATTTCGTCCTTGCAGCCTCCATCGTTGGTGATCGTCGAGCCCGAGTATATGTAAGTAGCTCTTGACCA
The DNA here is from genome assembly GCA_961205895.1 of Mythimna pallens. Taxonomy (NCBI): domain Eukaryota; kingdom Metazoa; phylum Arthropoda; class Insecta; order Lepidoptera; family Noctuidae; genus Mythimna; species Mythimna pallens. The sequence goes on along the minus strand of OY540851.1, from coordinate 9,705,258 downwards.
CCTCGCATCCCGCTATAACTTTGGTGTCGACGACGGTTGTTGTCAGCACGGTATAAAGCATAAAGGTACAAGTTGGTAGCCGACTGCACGCAGCAGCAGCAGACGACATGTCGTCACGACACGTCGTTGCGTCATGTCGCTGCAGTCATGATTTCGAACCCGACTGCAGATGGCAACAGCAGATGGTATCCATTTGGTTCCGAGTGCTCCGTGAAACAAGATGTCTGACGTGTTCGAGAATAATCGACGTGTCGTTGTTCCGGCGTCAGCGGCACTACTGATCTGCGGTCGGACAACTCTGCCGTCTGCCGCTCGACGACGCGTCGCTAACTACGGAGGGAATTCCATAGAAATACGTAGAAACCAGTAGTGTCGCTGCGACACGTCGTCTGCTGCTACTGCGTGCAGTCGACTACCAACTTGTAACTTTATAAAGTACTTACTTCTCCTCAAAATAGAGTAGATACAATACTCTATATTAGAGTACGGTTGACAACCCTAGCTAGGGCCGCAATGTCTGTCGCAGACAAGTTTGCGACATCGTAACCAATTCTGTCTAATAATAATAATAATAATAATCTGTCGAAGCTGTCGTTGCGCGGTTGGATAAAGGGCCTGATATAAAAGGCAGTACTCCTCGATACGGCTCGCATTGTGAGGAGGTTCCTGTCTCTGGAGCCCTAACCACCGGTAGCTTGGACCCTGTTCCCGACACCGGCGGACAACTATTTTTTATATTTTTAAATGTTTTTTAAAGAAATATTTAAAAATGTAAACGATATGTATAAAAAATAAATAAATGGAATAATAATAATATACTTTAATTCGGATATAGAAAATCCATAATGTGTTAGTAACAGAAATACTTATACAACTATGATACTAACAAAATGAATTAAAACAAAATGAATTGACTTTAAAATATCATCCCCTCTCAATTCATATCCAACTACACACTACTACTACTATTTTCCTTTTCACGAACAAAAACTGTCAAGAACTGTCAAACTGCAGGGGCGCCATAAACAAAATGGTGGCGGGAATATGACTTTTTACAAATAAAAACGAAAAATAAAAATTGAGGGTAGGGACTATAAAATATAATGCGTTCAATTTATAGGAAATTTATCCAAGAACGTAAGTAATCAAACTTGTTCATACAAAAGTAGTCTCTAAGTGTTGAAAATAGGGCCTACAATGAAGTGGGAGAGAGTGAACGCCGGCGGTCGCTTGACTTTCGGCCGAATGCGCGATGACGTCACGCCGCGCGACCGCCGGCGTTCGCGTGGCTCTCAAAAGGTTTTTAAAAAATATATATATAAATTACAAACTTTAAAAAGCATGATCAGCATAAACATTTTAAATCGCAACTTAAAAAATTCTTGATTGAAAAGGCTTACTATTCTATCAATGAGTTTTTAGATGATAGAAGCATAAATAAAAAATGGCCGATCCACTTGTTATTCTTATTGTTTACGACGTTACTTGTTTAAAACAGTTTTATTTAGTTTGTAGTTTTTTACGCCTAATTTTTACGCCTTGCAAGGCAAAACATAGTGATACAACGCATTTTTTTTTACCATGTACCATATTACCTATGTTAAACAAATAAAATACTTTGACTTTGACTTTGACTTTATTATTATTCCATTTAAAGGCAAGGAGCTCCACGGGCGCTTTTATCGGGCTCTTCATGAGCCTGATGTAGATTTCGCGGCGTCCGTGGCCTGGTTACGTTTTACCGACCTCTTCGGAGAAACTGAAGGTTTTGTCTGTGCAATTATGGACGAAGTTATCTTAACGAAAAACTACCGGAGACATATTATGAAGGACGGGACGGTTGACGTGTGTACCATATTACCTATGTTAAACAAATAAAATACTTTGACTTTGACTTTGACTTTATTATTATTATTATTGCTATTTTATTTATTTATTTATTTATTTGACTACTATTTCGTCTAAGACAGTCTTGTCTCAATTAGCGCAGGCCCTTTTGCTTCAAAGTTATTGACAGCCGATAATGGAAACATGACTGTGTCATATAATATAATCGTTAGAATTTCATTGTTTACGCTCTTATCGAAATCGTAGCAAATCTAACATACTTACTTTCTTTATGTACATGTATGTACATGTAGTTACATTTGGAACAGCGATAAAAGTAATGATAAGTTTTCTTTTGTTTGTTTAAAGACAATGCAACGGAATACTACTTTTTTTAAGGTGGGAAGTCATCCAATGACTTCTCTCGTTCTAGGGCGGAGCGAGAGGGCGTATCAGACTTTTACTTACTAAAACCACACATATAGAATAGAATAGAATTTTTTATTTTTTGGAAAAACTATTATCTTTATTGATTTTATATACATTTAAATCTAATAATAACGTAATTAAAACTAACTTACAAAATAAAAATAAAAGCCCTAAAGTACTAAAAAAAGCAATCTAAAGTACGGCGTCGAAAAACTCCTCCACATCGCTGTCGACTGGTAATGTACCCAAAAGACTGGCGGCATTGCCACACTGAATGGCAATTTTTATTTATCCTTTGTCCGAAGTAAAAGCCAGCCAAAAAAGTAACACAATTTATACATAAACTAGCTTCTGCCAGCGCCTTCGCCCGCGTGAATATTGATTTCACCATACAAACTTTGGACCCCCTTTCATTCACTTATGGGAGGACACTTAGGTGCTCGCTTACGTCATAAAAAGGAAAACTTGTGCAAGATTTCACGCTTCTAGTCCCAGTAGTTTCGGCTCTGCGTTGATATGTCAGTCAGTCAGTTTCTTCTTTTTAACCGACTTCAAAAAGGAGGAGGTTATATGTTCGGTTGAATATATGTTTTTTTTTGTAATGTGTATATAGACTACCACCACCAACCTACCTACTTACCCATGTTCCTTCTTTTTTCTTTGCGTTTCAGCACCATGGGTTTCCCTTTCAAAAGTAAACCCATGGCCCACGTAGGCTTCGACTCTGCTAGGCCCCTACGGTTTTGCTGACATTTCTTTGATAACATCTTCAGATAGCGTTGTGGAATATTATTATTAATATTCACCATATACCAGGCCTAGCCAAGTTTCGACATTTTCGTTTCGAATCTCTTTCTACAGTCGGTAACGCCTCCTACACCCCTAGCCAAGTTACAATCATTTCGTTCGCGCCGAACGCCTCGAGTAGGCCACGCCTCCGATTCCTTTGTTCTGACCATGTTACTGAGCGTTGAGATGACGTCAGAACAAAGGAATCGGAGGCGTGGCCTACTCGAGCCGTTCGGCGCGAACGATACGATTGTAACTTGGCTAGGGAGGCTATTTATTTATTCTGACCACGTGACTTAACGTTGATGACATCATTCCCATATATTTGAAGTTTTCTACTAGCGTTAACGATTTTAGATTATCAACTTGGCTAATCCTGCAGGATTGAAAAAACTCAGTCGATTCTCCATGTCTGTAGTTTAGGTAAGGGCCTGCGCACACTTGATACAAAACTGTCTTTAACAGACTTGTCTACGACGCCGATGTCGCAGACTTGTCTACGACACCGCAGATTTGTCTGCAAAAAGACTGTTTTGAGACGTCCGGTATTGCCAACAGTTACACTTACTTACCACTAGAGTCAAGTTTTAAAACCACCAGAAAACCACTAACAAAAAATTATTCCACACACAAAATCGCAAAATTTCCCACTAAAGAAATGTGTATTGTACGAAATAAAATAAGTAGGCATATAAGTTATTAGTTTCCTTTAATAATAAGTGATAAAAATTAACAATCAGTTGATCAAAATACCATTTGTTGTTAAATTAACATTAGTAGGTAAATCAACATACAAATTATTCAATAACAGCTATAAATTAATTCGTCTTCAGACGAATCATTTTTGTTTGCACCATCATCGTCGGTATCAGATTGATAATTATGGATTTTATGGTGCTGATTTACACCCGGGTGATCGCATTTTTAGTAAAAAATTGAATTTTACTAAAGCACTAGAAAAATTCACTAGCCACTAAAACCAATATTTCGCAACTAAATTGGGGTTAAAACCTCCAATTTTAGTTGAAAATCCACTAACGGCGGAATTCACCATTAAAACTAATCGCGTTTTAACGTTTGGCTCGCATAATCGCGTTTAGCCGCTGTCACTAGTGTCACTTGTAAAAATACAACAAAAGAAAAATACAGACAAATCAGTACAGTGTTGTCTCAATTGTGCGCAGGCCCTAATTATAACATCTGTATTTCATCGCAGATTATCACATTTTCTAATCAATCACGCTGCTAAAGTCCATAACTGATTTTCGCACAATCACATTGTAGAAAGGTTGATGTCTTTGTTTTGTAAACTAAGAATTAGGTTATCTTCTTAGATTATATACCTCTAGATATAGCCATGAGACTGTAGGGAAGTGCGGAAGTGAGAAGCGTAGGTACATACGAAATAAAAAAGAAACACATTCGACGTGTCGGTTTTTTGCTTGGCAAACTTTAAAAAGTTAGCCAAACAAAGGCCTGTCACTGCCACTGAGAGGTCGACTCGAGTAAATTTTTATGTTTTTAGAATTATTTCGGCAATTGAAGTAATATTTTTAGTGTATGTGTGAGAAATAGACTCCAATAGCTAAGTTTCTAGTGTATTACAGTGGTCATATTTAAGGAAAAGCTTACGTAATAACCTCATTGAAGTTGTATAGTGGTGTCTCATATGCGGCCACGAGGTGCAGGCTACATCTATAGGTATTTAACCTCAGGTTATGTTTACCATGTTAAACTAGCGACCCGCCGGTACTTCTGGCAGTGCCTTCGCCAGGGGAAAAATAGGGAAATATACCAAACCAACTTAATCTCGGGATAAAAATTATTATATATCCCATAGCAATGGTGGCACAGTGGTAAAGGTCCTGATTTACGAGTTGTAGGTCGCACGCGCAAACCTAGCCAGACGCATTCTTAATTTCTCGTTGGTTTTTTAATTTTTTTTTAAGTTCAAAGTAATTGTTGACATATTATTTTTTTTTACATACACTTGACATCCTACAATTAAATTTTACTATTTTTAAATATTATTATTAAAGATATTATATTATGATTAAAGTTATAAATATAATACCTACATTCGTACGCCCTCGGGCATAACATAGCGAGCTTATTACTTATTGACATAAAAAATATATATTTTGACATTACCTATTATTTCTGAATTTCTCGTTTGTTTTTTTATCTTTTTTTTTGTTTTTTAAGTTCAAAGTAATTGTTGACATATTAATTTTTTGACATATACATTAATTTATATTATTTTAAATATTATTAACTGTGATTAAAGTATAGGGCGCAAAAATGTAGGTATTATACATTTGTACGACCTCGGGCATTACATAGCAAGCTTATTACCTATTTTTAGAACCACTATTTACCTATGTTAAACAACTGATTAAATGATGATGATTACTCTTTGTGTAATTTATTTCATCACCACTGCTCTCAAAACGGTGAAGGAAATCATCGTGATGAAACCAAAAATGTCCAAAAACAAAAAAAAAAACTGAAGTGACATCCACCAACCCGCACTGGGCCCACGTGGTGGATTATGGTGGAGTGGAGGCCTGAGTCCCAAGAGTAGGGCAGGGATAAGGATATTGGGAAAGGCTTGCCAGATTATGATTATCCTAGGAGTTTCCTTACGTGAAGAATGAAAATATCCGCAGTAGAACCAAGGTTACCGACATAGCCCGAAGAATCGCCAAACTTAAGTGGCAGTGAGCATCGGGCACATTGCTCGCAGAACAGATAGCCAATGAGGTCTAGATCAGAAGACGCATTGTTGGAAGGCCTCCCTCAAGGTGGACCGCTGAATTAGTGAGGGTCACGGAATTCGATGGATGCGAGACGCACAGGTCCGGTCTTTATGGCCACACTTGGGGAAGCTTAGTTCAACAGTGGACTTCTTTCGGCTAAATCAAAGATGATGCAGATCATCATCATCTTCCTGCATCATCGTCCCGTGTTATTGGGTTCGGCGCAACACGTTTTTTTCTTCCATTCTGCCCTGTCACTCGTCATACTATCTCTAACTTCCTTTTCTTTCATATTACTTTTCACACAATCCATCCATCTTTTCTTTGGTCTCCCTCTCCATCCATCCACATGTAAACTCATAACTCTTTTAGTAACATGCGTTTCATCCCTCCTCTTCACATGACCATACCAAGACAAACGATTCCCTTTCAACTTTTCAGATGATGCAGATGTATTAACGTTTTTTATTATTATTCTGGATAGGCTCGCATTTCACATGACAATAAGCGATAATGTGGCCGACGATGGAACACGCTTGCCTAGAAGTAACCTATTCACTCTTGACTTAAAGACCTCTAGGTTGTAGCTATCAGGAAACACAGAGTCCAGCAGAGAATTCCACTCCTTAGCAGTACGCATAAGAATGTGTTCCAAAAACGCTTTGTACGTATAGGTGGGATATCCACCATACACCGGTGTTGCCGAATGTGTAGTGGTCCGATGATGGAACGTGGTTTGGTTATGCCAAGTCTAAAGTATTTCAAGATCACTTTCGCAGGGACTTCCCAACCGAGATTATCCTAATCGTTCGAAATAGATAGTGAGTTAGTACTCGTATTAACAAAAGTAAATATAGATACACTTTTCTTATCTATATAACATTGATTTTGTTACAATCAGTTAGATGTACTTAAATATTTTTATTTTTCGTTTTTTAAAACGTATCTCAATACACAGATTTTTGCGATAAAATCGATAACAAATGATGAGGTTACGTCATAGTCTAGAAATTAATACAGAAAGTAATAAAGATTATTTTGTTCCTGGAAATCATTTGTTTACAATTTTATTTTGAACTAGCTGCTGGCGGCGGCTTCAACTGTAGTAGTAGAAAATTATCTCAACGGAATATAATCCCAGGATAAAAAATATTCTATGCGCTATTCTAGGGACGGCTTGCACCATCTGCTCTTAAAACTAGATTTTATTAAACTCGCATTACACATTAAGCTCGACTTAGTGACAAGTGACACTAGTGACACCGGCTAAACGCGATTATGCGAGCCAAACGTTAAAACGCGATTAGTTTTATTGGTGAATCCCGCCCTTAAGCGCGTCTTGCAAGTGTCAAAATCTGCCTGACTTTACTAAACCTAGTTTAACACATTCCATTCCCTTAATTTATCTAATATTATTGTTGTTAGTGGAAAAATATCATACAAAATAAAAAAAACACAGACGAGGCAACCATTAAAAATAGATGGCGGAAAAATCTAGCAATCGAAAACAATATAAAAAATGGTGAATCTAAATATTGGATTAGCACTTCATTATCATTAGGTAGATCATCATCGGTATCACTTGAATAAATGAACACTATCCATTTTAATGGCAATATCGCACAGTAAATACGACGACAACGAACATTCCTCATTCACTAACTAAACCTATACTCCATCGGTTTAGGTAGTTAACTAAACGTAAACAATCTTAATATGTCTTTTTATTTTAAAAAAATCGTATGAAAGACATACAAAGATTATTTAAATTTAGTTAGTTACCAAACATCGGTATAGGTAAATAACAAATTGTGAACATTTTTAGATAAAAATTATAGACAACTTTTAGATAAAAGACATGTCAAGATTGTTTACCTTTAGTTAATTACCTAAACAGATGGAGTATAACTTAGTACATTCCATTCCCTTGGATCGTTCCGAATTTCACAGTTTGGCAGGATATTTCGCGCATTTTTAACTTTTTGGGTGGAAAGGAACGTGTCAAATAAAAAACTAACGTTAACTTTTTTTCATTGTCAGTTGTGCCATTGTGTGTGTTGTAAATATAAATTCAGTTTTATTATAGGTATTGTGGTGATTTTATTGTTTATTATAAAAATGAAAAGATCACGAACGCCTAATTTCAATTACAGAGAAATCATGCGTTTTAACAGTAATATTGCACAGTTATTACGACGACACCGAACATTGCACATTTACTAATTCGAGATTTAGCTACTTATACCCTTTTTTGAATCTAACTTTGCTCAAACCGTCGTCGTGAAATGAGTTAAGTTTAAACCGAGTTTAAATCACACTAAATCGAGATTTAACTAGCACGTGCCAGTCGCACTAGGAAAAACAAAAAAAAAATAAACCGGCCAAACGCGATCCGGACTTGTGCACGAAGTTTTCCATAGTCCGTAGCAAAAAACGACCAAAATATCACGTTTGTTGCATGGGAGCCCCACTTGAATATTTATTTTATTCTGTTTTTAGAATTTTTGTTATAGCAGCAACTGAAATACGTCAGTGAACTTCAACTACGGTCATGATACAGTCTGCTGACAGACAGATGGACAGCGCAGTGATAGCAATAGGGTCCCGTTTTTACCCTTTGTGTACGAAACCCTAAAAATGGTCACGTTACGTAATTTATGGATAGCTAACCTAATGTTACTCTGTGCTCTTATGGTAGAACTATACTGCGCACACGTGAGTCACATACGCCGATCTGGGCGCGTCCATACATTTTATATGGAAACTAGACTTGTAGAGCTACACTTGATCCACGCCACGCGACGTTATTCTACGTACAAATCGTGTTACATGTGTGCGTCGGTCTAATGTAGTTCTAGCTTTACGTTAATCATGGTTATTGACCTCAGGTCCTGTCAAAGGATATGTGTGACACATTTCGAATTTCAAATTAAAAAACAGAAACACAGTTGTCTATGAAACAAATTGTCATTTTGCAAGCCCGACTTGCGTTATCTAATTGTGGTATCATATCCTTTTCCGTTGATAATGTAATTGAATAATAGTGTAATTTCTTTTTTATAACATGCTAATTGTAATTGCGTGTAAGTAATTAGCATTTTCTAGTATTTTTATGGGCTGTCTTCAATTATTCGCAGTCAAATAAAGAAAAAACTATTGCTTGACTGCAATCCCACCTGATAGTAAGCAGTGATGCAATCGTTGTTGGTGAGGCGCACTAGTTTATTATGAGCCTATTCACTCTAGCCTTGAAGAAACCAAATTATAATTGGACGGAAAGACCGCAGCAGGCAAAATTTTGCAGGCTACCTTTGAGCATCTTTATTAGTTTAATAGAATAGAATAGAATCGAATAGAACCGAATAGAACCGAATAGAACCGAATAGAACCGAATAGAACCGAATAGAACCGAATAGAACCGAATAGAACCGAATAGAACCGAATAGAACCGAATAGAACCGAATAAAACCGAATAAAACCGAATAGAACCGAATAGAACCGAATAGAATCGAATAGAATCGAATAGAACCGAATAGAACCGAATAGAACCGAATAGAACCGAATAGAACCGAATAGAACCGAATAGAACCGAATAGAACCGAATAGAACCGAATAGAACCGAATAGAACCGAATAGAACCGAATAGAACCGAATAGAACCGAATAGAACCGAATAGAACCGAATAGAACCGAATAGAACCGAATAGAACCGAATAGAACCGAATAGAACCGAATAGAACCGAATAGAACCGAATAGAACCGAATAGAACCGAATAGAACCGAATAGAACCGAATAGAACCGAATAGAACCGAATAGAACCGAATAGAACCGAATAGAACCGAATAGAAGCGAATAGAAGCGAATAGAACCGAATAGAACCGAATAGAACCGAATAGAACCGAATAGAACCGAATAGAACCGAATAGAACCGAATAGAACCGAATAGAACCGAATAGAACCGAATATAATCGAATACAATCGAAGTCAAAGTCAAAAGTTTTTATTTCACATAGGCCTACATGGGCACTTATAAAACGTCAGAAGCTAGTGCACGGTTCCAAATTGGTCGTTTCCTATGGAGAAGAACCGGCAAGAAACTCCATGGTTACTCTTTTAAAAAAAAGTGGCAGCTTGTTATAAAAGCGTATGCTGTTTCCTGAAAATGACTTGCTGGTCTTAACTAATCTCCATTTGGGTAATACAATTTCGTGTTTACTACGCGTATTTATGTTATGAAAATCGCTTCTAATTTTTAAGAGTCCTAGGTTTTTACGAACATACAAAATACTTTCTAAGGTATAAAGAGAAGGCAGAGTAAGTTTATTGATTTCTTTGAATTTATTTCTGAGGGACTCGCGAGGACCCATTTAATAAATAGCCCGGATTGCCCTCTTTTGCAATATGAAAATTGAGTATACATCTGCAGATCCCCACAGTAAAATGCCATAAGACATAATACTGTGGAAATAAGCATAGTAAACTAACCTAGCTGTTGCTACATCTGTCAATTGCCTTATTTTTCTTACTGCATATGCGGCTGACCTTAATCTACCTGAAAGAGTTCTAATATGAGCGCCCTACTGCAGTTTAGAATCGATAGTTATACCTAAGAACACAGTTTCCGTAATAACATCAAGTTTGTTGCCGTCAAGAATTAGATTGACGCCAACTTGAGTGACATTCGGTAATGAAATCAAATACAATCGAATATCATCGAATAGAATAGACAAGCCTGTATTGTACCTACACTAAATTAATAACACAACTTATAAATAAATTTAAAGTTACGCGTAAAATGGCGGTCTTACGAGCAGGTAGGCATCACATTTATATGAAGTATAATAAGTTTATTGACTGCTCGTTGTAAGGCCAATTATCTTTACAATTAACACAATCAATTATTTCGAAGTGTTTCGTTATCGAGAGATAACGTTAAACAATGTTATTTAGGTTAACAATTTCATAAGTGTTGTTTTAATGCAATTGCATTTTAATCACTATCGATTTCTATGTCTGTTTTAAAGCCACAAGAATGAAAGGTTGATTGATTTTAATAATAATATTAAATATTCCACAACTATCACAGAACGACGTCTAGTCCCAAGCTAAGCAGAGCTTGTGTTATGAGTACTAGACAACTGATAGACATAGTTACTTATATATTTCTTAATACATACATATTATATATAAATTATACCCAGACACAGAACAAATGATCGTGCTCATAGCACAAACATTTGTCCTGGGTGGGAATCGAACCCACGACCTCCGGCATAGCAGTCAGGGCCACTAACCACTAGACCAACAGGCCAGTCAAATTGTCTATGTTACCCGCCAAAGTCGATTTAAGATGAACTAGTTCCGCCAAGGCCAAACCAGTTCTCCATACACGCGCGGCGCCCCACTCCAAGGGGATTTCTATTTCCGGATGGTAATAAAAAAAAAACAAGAAAGCTAAGGCGGGAGTTCCGCTTCGTTCCGCACCCGCCTTAGCCTTCTAACCTAATCTGTGCGTGTCGGGGTCCCCTAAAATACAGATCTCGCGTCGCCCGGTCTTAGACTAATACCGCGGATTTGGCCTAGGCGAAACTAGTTTATCGGTTTTGGCCAATAACATATACATGCAAAAATCGCGTGTGTGTAGAAAATTATCACAAGGAAACATAAAAAAATATAACCTATTTAAGAATATGGTTTATCTAAATCCGTTCCACTCCAGCATTTGAGCATGAAGAAGGAACATGTAACACAAAATTTTTTTTGTGTGTGAGGTTTTGGACTGCTTAACCGGGCTTGCCTTTTTTATCTTTTTATTTTATTTTTCTAATGAAGCTTGTGATCATTTATTACCTTTTGTATTTGGAAACAATAGCATTTTATAATGTAGAAGCACTTTTTTTTCAGATTTGTAAATGTCAATTACCATGGAGCATTTTTATTAAGTTATTTTTTTTTTATTTTGACATTGCAAGCATGGCAGTTGAGAGTTTGTCATGCTCACTCAAAGGTCTCATTGATGATGGCGCGTGTGTTCGATCATTCGGTTCCCTTCAAAATGGTTGAGCCGAGTGGGGCTGATGCACGCGTCATGCTCGTGATCGGGTGCTGTCAGTTGAGACTGGTCATCTCTTAGCTGCCCGTTGCTATTTTAATATCTATATTATATAGATTCAAACAGCTGTTTTGTTATTGTGATAAAACTAATGAGAATATAAAAAAAGTTTCTTTGGGAAAGTTGTTTGTAATCACGAGTACAATTACGTGTTTGAGTATCGGTCACTAATTACCAGTCAACCTATATACCGCACGACGCAGCTACGTGCCGCGGGTAGTCGACACCGCACCGTGGAAATGTGAACAGGCTTTTAGTGTCAAGAATAATTATGTGAGATTCACACGTTACTTAATAGTAGATTTTGATAAAAGTCGCGAAAGTTTTTCATAGCGACCGAGGCAGAATTCGCCCGAGCCGTAGGCGAGAGCGGCAGTGACAAATTTCCACTTATATCAAACGACGTTTCTCAATACACTTACGAAGATATAAATAAACAGGGGTTGACTTTTGTTCCTATAGTAATCAAATAATACAATCATATAAGTAGTTAATTTGTATTTTAGTACGAGTAAGCTCTTTATTTGTATGTCTTCTTCTTCTTCTTCTTTTCGTGTCGATTTACTCTAACTAAATTTTATCTGACCAGTATTTGGCAACCTCTACGGCTCTGTTATTGGCCTCGTATAGATCCTGAAAACTGCAGGTAGTTGTGCAGGATGGACAGCATAGCAAATGACGCATGTCCTGTGCAGCGGCTCCACACTGGCACTGTGTTAGAGATGGGTCGAGGAAGCCCCATTTGGCCAAATTATTTTTACAGCGGCCAACCTGAGTGCGTAGTCGGTTAAGAGATTTCCAGATTGGCCACTGCAATTCGCGTCCAGGGGGGAGATGTTCTGACGGGGTGATGAAATGTGTAGGAGTTGGGTGCTTCTGCTTCCACAGCGCGCATCTCTCGTCCTCTGCACTATCCTGTCGTCTCTGTCACTGTCTCTGTCTGTCTACTGTCTACTGTCTGTCACTGTCTCTCTCGTCCTCTGCATTTGTATGTAAAAATTATATAATTCTTTTTGTATGCCTACAATAGGCTGATCATAGCGCACATTAACCTTAAACATGTCCAACCACTGTACCTACCTATGTATCACAAATAAAATATTTCTGATACTGATGCTTGACTCGTGGGGTTTGCTTAGCGCCCAGCCTGATACAATAAATGTAGTAAATTGCGGGGGTGAGCTCGCGCATTTTTCCGCACTATTTATTTTTTATTATTATTGATTGGCTCGCGTTTGACCACTATCTCACCTGATGGTAAGCGATGATGTGGCCGAAGATGGAGTACGCTTGTCTAGAAGTAACCTATTCACTCTTGACTTAAAGACCCCTAGATTGTAGCTATCAGGGAAAACAGACCCCGGCAGGGAATTTCACTCCTTAGCTGTTCGAAAAACAGTAAATTCTGTGCCAAAAAGCGAATTTTCGAATAAGTGTATTGAAAAATATATTGTCATAGTATTCGGCAAGCAGGATATGTTATATTTTAATCAATTGACCTTGATATTGCAACATCGTAACATACATTTTGCAGAACACGATAAGGAGTTACTTAATCACAATTGTTTATAAATTAATAAATATTTATCAATGCAACGTAACACTTATTTACTGTAATAATATCGTTAACCTTTTTCAGATTATCTCTCCTAAGTGATTAGGTTGCCAACCTGCACGTATCAGAGCATAGACTAAATTTAAGGGAGAGATGCACTCGATTAACAGCAATAAAAAAAAACTGGGCAAGTGCGAGTCGGACTCGCGCACTGAGGGTCCCGTACAAACATACCTATGAAAACAGTTCAATTCCCAAATAGAGTTACGAAGATTTTTCCAATCGCAAATTTTTTTTTTTTTTACGTAAGTTCTCGTAACTAGAAATTTACAGTTTTCAGATTTTTTCCTATACTTGTGTTATGAGACCTTGCTTCATGCCAAATGTCGGGATTCTGGGTCAACGAGTACCCTATGAATTTTGATTAGTGTCGAAATACACGTATTTTGTGTCATAAGCGTCCGTATATTCTTACCCGTTAACTCAGTTGTTTGATTTTCACAGCTTCAAGGGACCGCAGACCTAAGTATATGGTTTTAATTTCAACTCGATACCTCCATGTGTTCCCGAGATCTAGGGTCTTGGCAGACGGACGGACAATAAAGTGATCCTATATGGGCTCCTTTTTTTCCTTTTGAAGTACGGAACCCTAAATAAATGGTACGGTGCGTAGGTACTGTTCCACGCGCGCCTCAGGGAGATGTCAGTAAACCGTAGGGGCCCAGCAGGGTCGAACTTGAGACTTCTTTATAATAGTGCATTAATGTGTGTTGTTATTTACGAAATTTTGTAAATAAATATGTAATATAACAAGGCTTACAGTCACCCAAAGGGCAATGGAAAGGGCTATGCTCGGAGTTTCCTTGCGTGATCGCATAAAGAATGAAGATATCCGCAGGAGAACCAAGGTCGCCGACATAGCCCGAAGAATCGCCAAACTAAAGTGGCAGTGGGCAGGGCACATTGCTCGTAGAACGGATGGTCGATGGGGCCGAAAGGTTCTAGAGTGGCGACCGCGCACCGAAAGACGCAGCGTTGGAAGGCCTCCCACAAGGTGGACCGACGACCTGGTGAGGGTCGCGGGAGTGCGGTGGATGCGAGAAGCACAGGATCGGTCGTTGTGGAGACGCTTGGGGAGGCCTATGTTCAACAGTGGACGTCTTTCGGCTGAAATGATGATGATGATGATTGTTATACCAATGCCGTAGACCTAGGGTTGGCATCTCCTTTTTTTTGGTTCTAGGAAATCGTCCAATGGCTTCTTTTGCTTTAGGGTGGAACGGGTCAGTCAGATTTTTACTGACTAAAACCACACATGTGTCCTTCAACTGCCCTTTGCGTTCTAGAACCACAGGTTTCCTTTTCATAAATTCCCCGTAAGGGTTACCACTTCCTGGCTTCCAAAATCCGAGAAAAACACAAAATAAAAAAAACTCATTAAATTTTTAACCGCTTCAAAAAAAGGAGGTGGTTACCAATTCGGTTGTATTTTGTTTTATCATTTTTTTATATGTTTGTTACCTCAGAACTCCATTGTTTATAGACCGATTTGCAAGTTATTTTGATCCTTTTAGTGGTTTTTTTTAATGAAGTCGGTTATTTGTTTTTTTTAAGTTTTTTTAAAATATAAAAATGTCTAAAATGATCTTCTCCAAGAAATATTTTACTCACCATTTTTTTTTTTTGCTATTCTATCTTGAACCTACCTCAATGGAGAAATCTTTGTAGTTAATGATTATTATATCACATCTTTCGAAATTTAGTCAGAATTGTATTGTCTTTGTAAAACCTAACCTGACTGAAATATTTGATACTAGCTTCTGCCAGCAGCTTCGCCCGCGATAAAGTAGGTTTCTGCATAAAAACTGTGGCCCCCGTTTCATCACTTTAGGGGTTGAATTTTGGAAAACCCTTTCTTAGTGCTCGGCTACGTCATAAAAGGAAGCCTTGTGCAAAATTCAGGTTCCTAGTCCCAGTAGTTTCGGCTGTGCGTTGATAGTCAGTCAGTCAGTTTTCTCCTTTTATATTTATATAGATTACAAATCCCATATGTTGTAATTCCAAGAGATTATCGATTATTTCAAATATTTCCCGGACGCCGAATAAATAAAATTTTAATAACTGCATTAGAGCAGTGGTGGCCGAGTGGTAACGGCCCAGACTTACGAATTGTAAGTCGCAGGGTCAAACCCAACCAGGCGCATTACTTTGTGTAATTTATTTCATCACCACTGCTCTCAAAACGGTGAAGGAAAACATCGTGAGGAAACCGGCATGTCCAAGAACCAAAAACTCAAAGACATGTGACATCCACCAAACCGCACTGGGCCCGCGTGGTGGATTATGGCCCATTCCCTCTTCTAGAGAGGAGGCCTGAGTCCCAACAGTGGGAACATTATAAGGCCGACTATGCTATGCTATGCTATGCATTTCGGGATAGGTGGGAACCGTTAGTAAGCCCCTTAATTTATCGAAATCTATTTTACATAATGTATTTTATTCTGTCAGTACATCACACTCTGTAGGTTATCACAATTCTAATCAATCTAAAGTCCATTAAGTATCCAGTTGATTTCCGCATGCAATGGTTTTATAGAATATCTAAGTATCTATAATCCATTTTCATTTTTGTGAAGAAACATACAGGCGGTTTTAAAAAACACTAGCTTTTGTCCGCGGCTTCGCCCGCATACATAAAAAGCCTATGTCACTCAGGAATAAAGCAGCTTTCTATCGGTGAAAAAAGTTCAGCAATCGGACCAGTACTTTCAGAGATTACCTCCTACAAACAAAAAAAAACAAACTTTACTTCTTTATAATACTAGTGCAGAAAAATGACAATATAACAATTATTCGACTGGCCTGTTGGTCTTAGTGGTTAGTGGGTCTGACTGCTATGCCGGAGGTCGCGGGTTCGAATCCCACGCAGGACAAATGTTTGTGTGATGAGCACGAGCACTGTGTCTGGGTGTAATATATTTATAATATGTTTTTATTTAGAAATATAAACTATAAGTATAATATGTTTATCAGTTTTCTAGTAGCACAAACTCTGCTTAGTTTAGGACTAGATGGCGTTGTGTGAAAGTTGTGGAATATTTAATTATGGTTAACTAGCTTCTGCCCGCGGCTTCACTCGCGCGAATGTAGGTTTTCCATAGAAACTTTAGACCCCCGCTTCATCCCGCGTGAGGCAACGGTCCTCACGCCCCAACCGCCGCCGGGATTCCGATCCCGATTTCCGGCCACCGTAGGCGCGGGCTTGCGGACGGCCAACGATGGGTGGCTTGCCGTCCGATCGTGCGGTAACTGTTCGGACCGAGCCCAAGTCGTCGACGGCAAATAGTGTTCCACGCGCGCCTCAAGGAGATGTCAGCAACCGTAGGGGCCCAGCAGGGTCGAGGCCTACTGGGGCCATGGGTGATGCGAAAGTGACCCCCGGGCCCAGGAAAAATGGCAAAGAAGGAACAGGAGTGGGTTTTTAGTCAGTAAAAGTCTGACACTATCTCGCGCTCCGCCCAAGAGCGGGGGTTGTCATTAGATGATTTTCCCACCCAAAAAAAAAATAAAAAAATCCCTTTAGGGAGTAAATTTTGGAAAATCCTTTCTTAGTGCTCACCTACGTCATAAAATGAAACCTTGTGCAAAATTTCACGCTCCTAGTCCCAGTAGTTTCGGCTGTGCGTTGATATGTCAGTCAGTCAGTTTCCCCTTTTATATAAATAGATAATTGAAAACACTAGTAATACTCACCATCATGGAAAACTCCACATGATTGTTTATCAAGACATGATTGTTTCCGCAGGTTCCGGATGGGGCAATTGAGTTTTTTTCCGCGATGTCTCGCGAAAAAAAACTCAATTGCCCCATCTCCAAAGCCTTTTTAAGTACACTTATTCGAAAACTCGCTCCTATCACACCGCTTTTAGGCACGCAATAGACTGTTTTCCGCACTAGTGCAGAAAAGTGCGCGTGCTCTCCCTGGCACACAATTTTATTACTTTTATTGGCTGGGCGCGCCTCGCCCCCCACGTTTATTCATTTCTTCGTAAGTGTATTGAAAAAACTCACTGCAGCCCTCAGCTTCATAACGAATTCCGCCTCGGTCGCAATGACAAACTTTCTGCACTTGTATCAAAATGTACTATTCCGAACTACCTTGGGGTTAGCTTCCAGTTTATCCAGATGCAGCTGAATACCCGTGTTTTACATGGATCGACTGCTTATCAGATCACAACCCAGTTACTGGCCAAAGCGATACTCCTTGGAAAGACTGATGGTCAGACTTTCTGGTATCTGAGAGGGCGTTCAAGTATTACATAACGCAAAATTTGAAGATTTTTGAATTATTTTTTTTGCGGTTGGGGCCTGCCACTCCTCCTCGCTCCGGACCATGGCCTGTACAAGGCCTGGCGCGAAAGACACGGTGTTGCTCTGCAAGGCACACCTTCACCGTGTGCCCACCGTGTCCTCCGGGCGGTCCACACAATGGTGACACCCGAGCGTTTCTTCCGCACAAATCCGGTGCAGGAACCTCTCGAACTTACCATGTCCGGTGAGGACCTGCGTCATGCGGAAGGTAAAGACGCCGTGAGATCTTTCCAGCCACACCTCAAAGAGGAGAAATACCGCCATAATTATGGCGTGCCCAATCCTATAAGGTTCCGTTTTTTCCTTTTGAGGTACGAAACCCTAAAAAAGACTTAAGAACATTATCATCACAATCGTAATTACATTCATTAGTATCATAGCATCCGACCACTAATTAAATCAGGAAGCTGCAAGTCACACCTAAAAATAACCGTAACCAGGAAACGTAAAATGACAACAATTTAAATATACTTAAATTAAAGCCAATCAATTAACTTTACAATAGTCTCGTTCGCATCGTTCGCCACTCAATCCTCGGTAATGAATAAAAGAACGTCAATTGACCTTGACATTTGCCGCCATTATCGTTGACATTTATAAGCGCGCGAAAGTTACATTTTTTAAAGAGCATAGACTAAAGGATGACACGTATGCAAATGAGGTCGTGTTTACGAAGATTTTATATTGTTGTTAAAAATACCTATTGATTTGTAATTTGACAAATGGAGCGTGAATTGAAAGTAATGGATTTTATTTTGACGCGATGATATGCTTGGATGCGTTGCTGGCTGTCTGATTCCTTTATTGTTCGGGTCATCCACTCAGGACGGTTGTAAATTATATAACGCCTCTTTGCTTCGTTGTTATAAGACCCGCAAATATTATTGTTGGAGTTATCACGTTTCCGAAGCAAAGGTGCGAATTATAGTTTCTTTAGAGGGATTTATATACCTAGCGGTCCCGACAGACGGTGCCCGGCCCCCCTAGCCAAGTTACAACCGTTTCGTTTCGATTCTCTTTTCGTTGGTCGCCTCGAGTCGTCCACGCCTCCTATTCCATTGTTCTGACCACGTGACTGAGCGTTGAGATGACGTCAGAACAAAGGAATTGGAGGCGTGGCCGACTCGAGGCGATTAACGAAAAGAGAATCGAAACGAAACGATTGCTACTTGGCTAGGGGGCAGACTTTTCGGCCCCATCGACCATCTGTTCCACAAGCAATGTGCCCTGCCCACTGCCACTTTAGTTTGGCGATTCTTCAGGCTATGTCGGCGATCTTGGTTCTCCTGCGGATATCTTCATTCTTTATGCGATCACGCAAGGAAATCCGAGCATAAATAAACTCTTTTCCATAGACGTTTAACTTTAAGCTGATGATATGTCCATCATCATCATTTCAGCCGATAGACGTCCACTGCTGGACATATGCCTCCCCCAAATGTCGCCACAACGAACGGTCCTGTGCGTCTCGCATCCATCGGATTCCCGCAACCTTCACCAAGTCATCGGTCCTTCGTGTAGGGGGCCTTCTAACACTGCGTCTTCCGGTACGCGGCCGCCACTCCAGAACCTTTCGGCCCCAGCTGCCATCTGTTCTGCGAGCAATGTGCCCTGCCCATTGCCATTTAAGTTTGGCGATTCTTCGTGTTATGTCGGCAACCTTGGTTCGATCACGCATATGTACATTACCTAGGTAATACTATAAATTATGCTCTTATAGTTTCTGAAGGCACGTCATCTCACTTTAACCAATTGTGTAAATACCTACACACTTATGTGTAATTTTTGTTGTTTATTGTTACATCTAAACGCAATTGCTTTGCGTTTCGAAGTGCCTAGATTAGCGACATGTGTAAGACGTTCGGCGCTCCGATTGACCCATATCAAGCTCGGTAGCCCCAGAGCAGCCCGCGAAATTCGAATTTTCATAAGACTCCTAAACTAGGCAGAACAAAAAAGAAAAAAATAAAATGAAAACACGGAAGGAAGGAGAAAAGGGAGGCAAATTGCGTTATATTAACATAATTATTTTGACGTTGTATGGGATTTTAATAAAATATTCTCGATTAAAAATACTTTTTACAAAAAAATAAGTAAACGACTCTAATAAAAAAAAAACACTAAAAGGATCGAAATAAGTTAAATTCGGAAGTCTGTGTTCAATAAGAAACAAACAATACCGAGAAACACCGACTTCCGAAATTAAAGTTATTTTGATCCTTTTAGTGTTTTTTTTAGTGAAATCGGTTATTTATTTTTTTGTAAAAAGTTTCTTATATCACACTTTTTAGTTGCGATACATTATAACCAGTGTGTCTATTTCTCATGACAATTCCAATTAACCCAAACACTGCTAGGTTACATTGTTTTATAATGAAGTTCCTGTGTCTACCTTCCACCTTCCTGCTCCATCATCAGATCATTTCGATAGTACCTTATAGCCAAAGTGCATCTCATGACAATTCTAATAAGCCGAAACACGGCTAGGATACATTGATTAATTACGGAGTTCCGGTGCCTATCTTCCGGCTCCATCATCATCATCAGGCCACTTCGATGATACCATTTTCAACATAACTATTCAGAACCATTTATTTATTTGTATTGTCAAAATCGCTTCACTATCTTCATTGTGATATCGATGTGAGTATGAAGTTCCGTTGGCTTTCTGGTCTTCTTCATCAGTTCCATTTCATAAAATTTAACTTTTTGACTATAAATGCTTAAGTTCTCGATGAAAATACTAAAATCACTATATGGTTGCCTATAATATTTGAAGAGTTCCCTCGATTCCTCATAGATTCCATCATCAGAACTGGATTTAGAAAAACAGGGACCAATTCGGAAGCATATCTTTAAAGAGAAACGACGGAGTTCTGAGGTTCTCACACATAATAGTGTCAGGCACTAGTTGTCTGGCAATCATGCTGAACTGGACCTATTTGGGCGCAGCCTTGAGGCGCACAATTGTATATATATATTGATTTTTTTGTTTGGTTTCGTATTTACATACATATATTGTTTGTGAGCCTTGCGTTGTGACAAAATATATTATTTTTTTAAATACAACCGAATTGATAACCACCTCCTTTTTTTAAAGTTCTATGTTCAGCTATATGTATTTTTAGGGTTCCGAAACTCAAAAGGAATAAACCGAACCCTCTTAATTTGCTCTGTTGAAAAGTTTTCGCTTTGTTGTCCGTCTGTCTGTCTGTCTGTCAAGACCCGAGTATCGAGTTGAAATTAAAACCATATACTCAGGTTTGCTGTACCATGAACCTGTGAAAATGTCAAACTTGTAAGTTAAGGAAAAAAAAAGATACGGCCGTTTATGTTGCATAAAACGTATATTTCGACACTCACAAAGGAATCAAAATTCATTGGGTACTTCCCGTTGCCCTACAATCCTGAAAATTGGCATGAAGCAAGGTCTCGTAGAATAAGTATAAGAAAAAATCTGAAAACTGTAAATTTGTAGTTGCGTGACAAAAAAAAACTTTTTTGTGATTCGTAAAAATCTTTGAGACTCGATTCGGTTATTGAACTGTTTTCATAGGTAAGCGTCCAAGTTAGTCCCATAGAAATATTGTTATGATCTGCATTGCTATTCTGAAAAGTTTATTTGCGAAATCACTTCTGAATCCGCAGTGATTCATGTGAAATTAAAGTTTCGTATTCTTAAATAAAGTGAGTCGATGTAAATCATAACAAGACACAATTCAGCACTGCACTACTACCATAGAGCAATGTCACTTGGGTTCTCGGAACTCTTCTTCTGTTCTCGGAACACTTGGCCTTGATCTTGACATAAGAATAACGAAACTTGTACAGGCGAGATGAGAAGCGAAGTGAGTGTGACTTTCGAGATGATTTGCGAAATGACTTTCGAAATGATTTACCATTTACAGAATAGCACTGCTGTTATTGAACTTCGAAGATATGGAACGGAACTCCTTATAGGATCACAGCAGAACTGTCGTAAAGAGTGAAATTGCCGTGTAGTCGATGCCTGAATGAAAGAAGAGGGGGAATATATCAAACTGATCTGCTGATGAAGCCATTTTGCACATTTTACAAACATTTATTTGGCATTTGCTTCTCTTTATAAATGTTTCGGATAGTATTTTATCATCAATAGATTATTCATTTAATACTTAGATTAACAAATACTGAAGTTCTTTAATAATAATAGTAATAGAATAGAAGAATCGAATAAAACTTTATTGTACACCAAAATAGTAACAAAAACTTAGAAACTAACTTAATGTATGGGTACAATGGCGGTCTTATCGCTAACAGCGATATCTACCAGACAACCTTAGGATGGACTGTAAGAACTTGACATAAAAAAGGGGGTAGACTGCGGTGTACTGCAAAATAAATTTTATTAAATTAAAAATATATATAATACTATACATAGATATAAAATTATATTATATAGCTATTATATATAAAAGACAAAAAACAAACTCATGAATATTATATATAAATACATATTATATGTTACACAATTTCAAAGAGAGAAATAGAGAAAAAAACAAAAAAATACAAAAAGGTGAAAGGACTAGAAAGAAAAAGAAAGGAAAGAACTGAATTTGGATAGTAGCAGAATTAATTATTAAAGTAATTAGCCCTGACCACCGGTAGCTTGGACCCTGTTCCCGATGCCGGTGGGCTACTATTTTTTATATTTTTAAATGTTTTTTTTTTTTAAGAAATATTTAAAAATGTAATCAATATGTACATAAATTTAATAAATGGAATAATAGTAATTATAGGGTTCAATACCTAAGTAGAAAATTTGGTATAGGATCACTTTGTTGTCCGCCGGCTGCCAAAACCCTGCTGTAATGATTTTATTTATTTTGGAATTTAAGTGAATCTAGTTTTAAGGACATATTTATAATTATCAGTCTGTTCGACACAATTATTTTGTTATGAATAAAGATACTACTACTACTACCCTTTTTCTCAGGAACGCATGGAGCTGAAAATAATATCAATTACTCAGGTCTGCTACTCCAGGCAGGGATAAGGCCGTTTACGCTTCGTTTAGGTGTATAGTTTGACACCTGCTAAAAATTAAAAACCTATAGGGTACTTCTCGTTGAACTAGAATCCTGACATATGTCATGAAAACTGTTTTGTAGTTATATTAAAAAAAAAAACTTTTTTTGTAATTCGGAGAAAACCTTTGAAACTCGATTCGGGAATTAAACTACGTACATAGGTAAATTTGTTGGTACGCAACACTCGGTGTGCGAGTCCGACTCGCACTTGACCTTTTGTTTTATAATCTAATCTTTTGTAGCAGAGTACGTAGAGGTCACAGTTCTAAGGTTCTAACCTAATTTTTATAAATAATTAGCCTAATATAACTAGTTCGGTTCCGAGAAGCCTATTAAAAAGATTTTTTTCTTTTTATTTTTTCTTTATTTAGAAAAGTAATGATTAATGAGTAATTAATTGCGTGATCGCATAAAGAATGAGGATATCCGCAGGAGAACCAAGGTCGCCGACATAGCCCGAAGAATCGCCAAACTTAAGTGGCAGTGGGCAGGGTACATTGCTCGTAGAACGGATGGTCGATGGGGCCGAAAGGTTCTAGAGTGGCGACCGCGCACCGGAAGACGCAGCGTTGGAAGGCCTCCCACAAGGTGGACCGACGACCTGGTGAGGGTCGCGGGAGTGCGATGGATGCGAGAAGCACAGGATCGGTCATTGTGGCGACGCTTGGGGGAGGCCTATGTCCAACAGTGGACGTCTTTCGCCTGAAATGATGATGATGAGATGAATGATTAATAAAAATAAAAAAAAATTGTAAAGTGTATAATTTGGAAAACTTGTTGTTTCTAAAAGATGAGATGTACATTAATTTTTGATGATTTTGACTAACAGGGTTATAGCTAGCGTACCTAATATTATATTATGAAAGGGGATGGAGCTGTACACCCTATTTAGGTTCAACCATCCATCCATCCTACTTGGTACAGGCACGAGACACACAATATTAGTATGTTTTTAACCGACTTCAAAAAGGAGGAGGTTATATGTTCGGCTGACTGTATGTGGTTTTTTGTTTTTTTACCGATTTCTCAGTCAAATGTACTGATTTTAAAATATTTTTTTTTTTGACAGGTTATGCTTTCGAGTTGGTCCCATAGAAATATTGTTATGATCTGATCATGAACTTCGAAGATATAGAACAGAACTCCTCATAGGATCACAGCAGAACCGTCGTAACAAGTATAATTGCTTTGTATACACGAGTTGTTTGTTGATGACTGCCTGAAAGAAGAGGGGGTATCGCACTGATCTGATGATGAAGCCTAAAGTTAGGCACCGGAACTCTGTAATAAATTAATGTAATCTAACCGTGTTTGGGATTAATAGAATTGACACGAGATGCATTCTGGCTATCAGGTATTTAAGTTTGGCTGAGGGGTACTTTTTAGTGGTGGTACCATTACTAAAAAGTGTAAAATAAAAAACTTTTTACAAAAAAAAATTCAACCGACTTTAAAGTAAAAAAAAAAACACTGAAAAGTGCAAAATAACTTACTAAACTAGTATAGAAACACCGACTTCCGAAATTAAAGTTATTTTGCACTTTTCAGTGTTTTTTTTTTTACTTTAAAGTCGGTTGAATTTTTTTTTGTAAAAAGTTTTTTATTTTATCTTTAGTGTTGTACGTGTGCCGAATAAAATATTTTTCTTTCTTTTTTTCTTTTCATCCCTTTAACAGTTCAGTTTAAGTCGTCAAATGGAGCTTTGTAACAGCTGGTAGGACGTCGGTTCAGTCTTGGCACATAACATTGCTAAGTTAGCTAAGTATTGGCGGAAAGTGAAAGGAGTTGAAGGTCGTGCACTTTTAGATCGACGCCGCCTTGTCGCTTAGGTAAAACCTGTTCATTTGATATTGAAAATATTTATTAACTTATTATATAGGTACCTACTTATGTCACATTTGTTTTTAGTGTCCCGTACCTCGGAAGGAAAAACCGGAACCCATAGAGGATCACTTTGTTGTCCGTCCGTCTGTCTATCTGTCTGTCTGTCAAGACCTTTTATCTCGAGAACGCGTAAAGGTATCGAGTTGAAATTAAAACTATATTCTCAGGTCTGCGTTTTCTTAAAGCTGTGAAAAAATCAAACTTCTGAGTTAACGAAATAAAGAGATACGGCCGTTTATGTCGCAAAAAACGTATATTTCGACACTCAAATTTCAAGGGAATCAAAGGGTCCCGTTGTCCTACAATCCTGAAATTTAGCATAAAGCAAGGTCTCATAACATGAGTATAGGAAAAAAACTGAAAACAAATCTTTTCGAACTCAATTCGGGAATTTAACTGTTTCCAAAGTTAAGTTTGTACGGAACCCGCAGTGCGCGAGTCTGACCCGCAGTTGGCCGGTTTTTTGTTATTGATGGGTTCGCGCTTGACTACTATCTCACCTGATGGTAAGTGATGATGTGGTCGTCGGTGAAGCTCGCTTACCAAGAAGTAACCTATTCACTCTTGACTTAAAGAACCCCAGGTTGTAGCTATCAGGAAGCACAGACTCCGGCAGGGAATCCCACTCCTTAGCTGTACGCACCATGAAATTGTTCCTAAAAAGTGTTTGTGCGAAAGATGACTGGCCTGTTGGTCTAGTGGTTAGTAGCCCTGACTGCTATGCCGGAGGTCGTGGGTTAGATTCCCACCCAGGACAAATGTTTGTGTTATGAGCACGATCATTTGTTCTGTGTCTGGGTGTAATTTATCTATAATATGTATGTATTCAGAAATATATAATGTATGTTTGTTGATCAGTTGTCTAGTACACATAACACAAGCTCTGCTTAGCTTGAGACTAGACAGCGTTGTGTGATAGTTGTGGAATATTATATTATTATTATTAATGGGTGGTCTCCCGTGTACCTATCGGTGTGGCGTGTCACCGTACGTCTGGTCAGAAGCGACGCCCGGGTGTCGCTACTGTGTGGACCGCCCGGAGAACACGGTGGAGCATACGGTGGAGCACACGGTGGAGGTGTGCCCCACTTGGGCAGAGCAACGTCGTGTCCTCGTGGGGGCGATCGGCGGTGGCGATCTCTCGCGCCGGGCCTTGGTACAGGTCATGGTCCGGAGCGAGGAGGAGTGGCAGGCGGTCGCCTCCTTCTTCGAAGCAGTAATGCTAGCAAAGGAGGCGGCTGATCGCGTGAGGCAACGGTCCTCACGCCCCATCCACCGCCAGGATTCCGATCCCAATTTCCAGCCACCGTAGGCGCAGGATTGCGGACGGCGAACTATGGGTAGGTAGGAGGAATTATTCGATGATTACTAGTGTCCGACCGAAAGATCGGTTTCTGACGAAACTGAGACTGTTGCCGAAATTTGGTTTCGGTTTCGGGCGTAAAAACCAATTTCGGTCGGACACTAATGATTCATCATCATCTTCCTGCCCTTGTCCCGTGTTATTTGGGGTCGGCGCTTTGCGCGTTTTCTTCTTCCATTCTGCCCTGTCACTCGTCATACTATAACTAACTTCCTTTTCTTTCATATCACTCTTCACACAATCCACCCATCCTTTCTTTGGTCTCCCTCTCCCTCACCATCCATCCACATGTAAACTCATAACTCTTTTAGCAACATGCGTTTCATCCCTCCTCTTCACATGACCATACCAAGACAAACGATTCCCTTTCAACTTTTCAGTCACTGGCGTCACTTCCAATCTTCCCCTAATGATTACCCACCATAAAACAAAACGTATGCTATTCTGTTTTCAAAAGTGAACGCCAACATACAACTTGCATCAACTTGCTGCATAGCTAAGGGTCAGTGCCCTGTGCTGTGAAGGTTGAACGGAATTCTAAACACGTATGTGCGTAAGCTACAAACATAACTATATGTATATAATGTTGCCTTAGGAGTGTTTTCACTCTCCCACATAAATGCGAAAGATGTAACTTTACGAATGGACAATAATAATATTCTACAACGAACACATAACGCCGTCTTGTTCGAAATTAAGCAGAGCTTGTGCTTAATGACTAGACAACTAATAAACATAGTTTAAAAATAATAAGTGAATTAAAGTTGTCAAAAAATAAAAGGTCCGTTTTGATATCTGTCAAAACGAATAGGTACTTAAATACGTAAAAAGTGTACTTGCAATACATATATATTATAACAAATGTATTTAAAAAAAAAACTATAAAATTAATTATTATTTTATTGTTTCTTTCAGTTTAGTTCCGTTTGTAGCGTTTTGGGAACACATTCATAATGCGTACAGCTAAGGAGTGGAATTCCCTGCCGTAGTCTGTGTTCCCTGATAGCTACAACCTGGGGTCTTTAAGTCAAGAGTGAATAGGTTACTTCTAGGCAAGCGTGCTCCATCGTCGGCCACATCATCGCTTACCATCAGGTGAGATAGTGGTCAAACGCGAGCCTATCAATAATAATAATTAAAAAAAAAAGTTCCAAATTACATTCTAGGGTATTTCTCAAATGTCAAAACGGGCCTTTTATTTTTTAACGAGTTTAAAAGCAGTTATTTATTTTCTAAAAAGGACTACTATTTCTGCGTTTTTGATACTTGAAAGAAGATTAGCCATGTCTTGGAATATGAATTTTTAGTAAGTTAGGTACTAAAATTATCAAAAAATCGCATAATTGCTGATAACCTTCCGTTGCTTTGCACCCGTCGAAATGATCGTGCTCATCACACAACCATTTGTCCCGGGTTGGAATCGAAACCACGACCTCCGGCATAGCAGTCAGGGCCACTAACTACCCCACCACTAGACCAGCAGGTCTGTCTAATTGTTACCTTAGAGTGAAAATCTCATAAATCCGAAAATTTTAACTCTCACTCTCACTCCTGGATGGTTTAAAAAACTCACGAAGGGGATGGCGGGGTCTGTGTTCACTCGCTTGGCTCGCTCACTAGACCCCGCCATCCCCTTCTAACCTAACTGTCCATTAATATTTTTAATGAACAGTTAAAAGTACCTATGCCTAAGAATTTTTTTTTTGTGGTCGGAAATCACCCAATTACTTCTCCCGCTCTAGGGTGGAACGCCTCTCGTTCGCGTGTCAGACTTTTACTTAAATACCTGCCTAATATACCGTAACTTGTTAAAAAAAAAGAACTGCGACTGTGGTTTTTTAAAAATAGAACAACCGTAAAATAGCATAGATAAAATCAATTCAATAGAACAGCTTCATAAAAACGTCCTAATAGAATAGCCGTCTCGATAAGTCGTGAGCAAAATTTTAAAAGTTCACAATCAAATGTCAAATACCGCAACGCGACATTTTAATGACCACTGCAGGGTCTACAGGCTATGTCGCGGCGCAAATATAAGAAAAGGTGGCTTCTCCACATTAACAATAGCAATAAAAATACATTATATACCTCAAGTCCTCAACAAGGTACCGGCCGCAGTAGGCGCGGGCTTGCGGACGGCGACCAATAGGTAGCTCGCCGTCCGACTGTCCGGTAACCGTCCGGACCGAGGCCAAGTCGTCGACGGCGCGCGCCTCAAGAAGATGTCAGCAACTGTAGGGGCCCAGCAGGGTCGAAGCCTACTGGGGCCAAGGGTCTGATTCTGAAAGGAAGACTTGGCCCTGGTACGAAAGGCAACGAAGGAACAGGAGCGAGTTTTTAGTCAGTAAAAGTCTGACACTATATCCCGCCCCGCCTAAGAGCGAGGAATGTCATAAGATGATTTTCCCACCGAAAAAAAAACCTCAACTAGGTATCTCATCATCATCATCATCATTTCAGCCGATAGACGTCCACTGCTGGACATAGGCCTCCCCTAAATGTCGCCACAACCAACGATCCTGTGCGTCTCGCATCCATCGGATTCCCGCAACCTTCACCAGGTCATCGGTCCACCCTGTAGGGGGCCTTCCAACACTGCGTCTTTCGGTACGCGGTCGCCACTTCAGAATCTTTCGGCCCCAACGGCCATCCGTTCTGCGAGCAATGTGCCCTGCCCACTAACTAACTAGGTATCTATCGTTTACGTTTAAGGTCTTTTATACATTGCATGAATCTGACAGCTGTCATCCGCATCATCCTAAAGCAGTTGGAGAGCCTCTCTCCTAGGCACGAGTTGCCATGGCCCACCTGGAAAACTCTAAACAGACTCCGCACCCAAGTTGGGCGCAGCAAAGACAATCTCCATAGATGGGGGTTCTCGGACGGTTCTGATCTTCAGTGTTTGTGCGACGTCACTCCGCAGACCATGTCCCACCTTCGATCCTGCATCACGTGCCCTGTTACCTGTTCACGTAGGGACCTAATGACAGCATCAGCGGACGGCATTGCCGTGGCCGAATACTGGGCCAGGCAAGGAATTTAAGTAGTTTTGCCATCGCTACGCTAAGAAGAAGATCCTAAAGCAATTGTAGTGTAAATCATTGTTGCACTCGATTTCTTGGCCAAACCTAAGATTAAGGATCTATTCACAAGCAGTTTGAATGAAGCCTCGGAAACGTCGATCATTTATTTTTCATGTACTAAATTGCGCTTCCAACATACTAACACAACTTGTTCAACCTCAGCCAAATGTCTTCTTTCTTTTGTGTTTACTCGTTTTTAGGGTTCCGTACCACAAAAGCAAAAAACGGATCCTTTATAGGATCACTTTGTTGTCCGTCTGTCTGTCAAGACCATTTTTCTCGGGGACGCGTGGAGGTATCGAGTTGAAATTAAATCATATACTCAGATCTGCGGTCCCGTGATGCTGTGAAAAATCAAACCTAAGTTAACGAAAAAATAAAGAAAAACGTAGGTATGTTGCGACACTCTCAAGGGAATCAAAATTCACAGGGTACTTCCCATTGACCCAGAATCCTGAAATTTGGCAAAAAGCAAGGTCTTACAGCACAGGTATAAATTTGAAAACAGTAAATTTGCTGTTCCGTCATAAATAAAAAAATAGTTTTTTTTGCGATTCGGAAAATCTTCGAGATTCCATTCGGGAATTTAACTATTTGCTAAGGCACGTTTGTACGGTACCCTCAGTACGCGAGTCATACTCGCTCTTGCCCAGTTCTTTATTATTTTTTACTATGCAGTCATTGAAATAATTAAAATTAAGTTGCAACCAGTGGCGTAGCTAGCTGACCAACGGGGCCCCCTTTCTACACGGGTAATCATCACATGATCTCCTGCCTTGGGTTGAGTTGGATTGGAAGGAGTGTCAGACTTTTACTGACCAAAACAAGTTGCCATAATTAAAGCAGTGTTGCAACCAAATTTATTTAGGTTTCATAGGTGGGAGAATTCCTGGTAGTTCAATAAAAGGTTTGTTATTGAGATTTTGGGGGGCCCCCGAGCTTCGGGACCCCGGGGCACTAGCCCTTTGCCCTAATTCTTCTATTTAGAACTTTAAATTTTCTTCTATTTACTTACTGTTAATACTCGCAGACGACCGGAAAACGTAGCGTTGAAAGTCCTCCCACAAGGTGGACCGATGACCTGGTGAGTCGCGGAAATGCAATGGATGCGAGACGGACAGGACCATTCGTTGTGGCGACACTTGGGGGAGGCCTATGTTCAGACGTGGACGTCTTTCAGCTGAGATAATGATGATAATAAAACAGCCAAATATTCTTAAGCGTGTGACGGTCTATTAACAGTTCGCAGGTGTTATTGGCAAAATTGTTGTGTCTCTTCCATAAATGTTATAAAAAAGCTGTGATAAAAATGTGTTTTATTCGAATTTGAACTAGCCCCTACGGTGGCTGGAAATCGGGATCGGGATCCCGGCAACTGGGGCGTGAGGGCCTCGCGCGTGCGGCCGTCTCCTCTGCTTTGTTAGCGAAGGAGGCGATCGCCTGCCATTCCTCCTCCGGTTAGGAACAAAGAATCTATTTCCCGCCTTTCACTAATCACTTGAACTTTAAAATCTAACCTTTTGAACTTCCATAGACAATAATATCTTGCTTATTGACATTTGGGTCGTAATATTCGTAATGTATTTATTACAAAACCCGCTAAACAGGTTTCTCAACTTTGCTCAAACCACAGCCGAGATATTACGAAAATATCTTGCGAAGTTGCGACATTTCGAAATTGCTATGTTAATAAGTTTGTAATACTAATTTTGAAGCTCGAATATTGTTTTAGTCTATGGTTATAATTTTTTTTTAATGATTATGCACTATATTTTAAAAAAAATATTACATTTTCTTGGACTTTAATTTTTTGAATAAAAAATATTAAGTAAATTGATTCCTAGTAGATATTGTGATGTAAACTTGGTGTAGATTTTTATCTAAAGCGATAGAACTGGACAATATGTAGGATCATTGGAACAGGCGCGATCTCGGTAAAATGTAGCTGAGTTTTGGGTGAATATACACATTTTTGTATATTTATTTTTTTAAATTTGTATAAATTAGTGCTTGACTGCGGTCCCACCTGATTGTAAGTAGTAATGGAATCGTTGATGGTGAGGCGCACTAATTTATTGAGAGCCTATTCACTCTAGCCTTGAAGAGACCCAAATTATAATCGGACGGGAAAACCGCAGCAGGCAAATTATTCCAGTCCCTCGATGTACGCGGTATAAACGACGAGTCGAAACGCTTGGTCCAGACCGTAGAGGTTTCAACAACGTAAGGGTGGATACTCACCGTTCATCGGCTTTAATTTACTTAATTTTTGGTGGCGTAACATTTTCATCGGTTTTCGTGAAAATTAGGGACCCAGGACCCTAATTCTCGCGAAAACCAAGGTCAAAAAATGAAAAGAAGAAACTTTTTCTTCGCGACCAAAATTGAGAAAAAAAAAAATTATATTGACTCATTGATTACCTTAAAGAGGCTTGCCGAGAAGGTTAACTCGATACATTTAGCTAATACCAAAACACTGCAAAAACATTATAATATGTTACATCCGCATTGTAATGGCACTATTCTGTATCATAAACTAAATAATTTCTAAACATGACACTGGGTAACACTGGATTTGAATGATGATCCTTATTTTATTGCAGACTAGCTTTTGCCCGCAGCTTCGCTCCCGGTAACTGACTGACTACTCTATTCTGCTCTACCCAACTCCACCCTACTCTACTCTACTCTGCCCTACTCTACTCTACTACCAGTTTTTTATTTTTTTCTTTCATAAGATTCTTCTCCTGACTATAACAAACACAACATTCACGCGTGATGGCGTGACCAAGGGAAATAGAGATTCATTTTTATTTAAATAGATAGATTAAATAAAAAGAAAACATTGTTTAAAAAAAGTTACTTTAATAATTTTATCATTAAAAGGAACGATAATATATAAAATCTCATATTTATTTTATTATGACTAATATTTTAAGTACACAATTTAATACAAGAGCTTTTAAGACTCAAGTTGTTCCCACTATTACTCACTTTACAATTTAATAAAAAAAAAAAATTGCCGATTTCTGAAAAAACTCATCAACGGAAATTGCACTTAGATTTATGTAAAATACTGGTATTTAGATGCTTTTTTTTAGACTGGAAGCCATCTCCAACATGCTCGGTAAATTGATCGTTTAATTCAATCACAGTAAGTACATATTTTACAAGAATCCGAGAACACTTCGATACCTTCAACGCATAAAGTCGTAACATATTTTTCAATACACTTACTCGACAACTCGTTCTTATCCCACCGCTTTTAGGCACGCAATACACCGTTTTCCGCACTAGTGCAGAAAAGTGCGCGTGCTCTCCCCCGCCATTATATTATTACATTTATCGTATCAGGCTGGGCGCGCGTCGATCCTCACGAGTCGCCGCCCGGTCAACCCCCGTTTATTCATTTTTTAAGTGTATTGAAAAAAGTCGTTTGATACACGTGGAAATTTGTCACTGCAGCCCTCGGCTCCATAACACACTCGCCTACAGCTCGTGTGAATTCCGCCTCAGTCGCAATGACAAACTTTCTGCACTTGTATAGATAGCGGCACGAATCTTGAGCGCTCGGCGAGAGAGCGGGGATCGTTTTGCGCATCGTACAATATCGGCGAGCCAATCACTATACAAGGATTTCACTCCCCGCCCCCGCATCTCTCTCCATACAACTAAAGAGACCCGATATTTCATTTCTGCGTGCTTCTGCGCAAGTAGAACTGTAGAAGTCAGCGCTCAAGATCCGTGCCGGTATCTATATCAAAATGTACTATTTTGAGTAAACTTGTATTAAATATTATTATTTCTTATTATATCCAGCGTCTATTACTGTGATTTTAAACTGATTATATAATGTAAATACAACGGTTTTAAGCATATTCACAAATTACTTACATACATATCAATTACGAAAAAGCTTCTGGAATAATGCACTTTTTGCCTTATGACCTTATGCGTGGGACATGTCGATTTGCCTAGATTGGCCATAGAAAAATCGGGTACTTTTTTTTCTGTCAAAACTATCGACGCATTGTAATAGTCGAAACAATATCAGCTATAGTCACCTACACCAAAATCTTTCCTTTAAAAATAACATAGAAATAGAAATGCTAAGCAATTTTGAGTCTTTTCTTTTAGAAAAAAAAAAACAATTAACAGAAAATAATCCAAGACATTTTTAATGTAACAAAAAAAAAATTATAAACGAATTAATAACGTATTCTTTTTAAAATTAATCTATATTGCTGTTTTAACACTAGGCCCTTTCCTAGCTAGGCTCAGACTACCCTATTACAGCGTGATTTTAACACCATTCAAATTTTTTCCAGGCTTTAAGCAAGTAGCGGTCAAAAATACGATTTTCGCAAATATTGAACCCAAAACCCTTTAAAA
This sequence comes from Mythimna pallens, assembly GCA_961205895.1. NCBI lineage: Eukaryota > Metazoa > Arthropoda > Insecta > Lepidoptera > Noctuidae > Mythimna > Mythimna pallens. The sequence goes on along the minus strand of OY540851.1, from coordinate 9,671,625 downwards.
CTATTAGCCCGTATTGCCCCACTGCTGGATGACAACTTTTCGCTTTTTCTTTCCAATTCTCAAGGAACACATCCAGGTCGTCTCGTCATCAATTTTGTGGTTTGACACGGCCCCGTATCACTATAATTACACAAAAACTGTTTTACGGAAACACAGCTTTTCCGATGAGGCAGATCTGACTTGCCCAGTCCTATATAAATAGGACTGGGCAAGTCAGGCTAGGCAGTCTTTTGAGCCACATCAACGATTTTAAAAACGAATTAATAACGAACGATACGAACGAACGCTTAAAAAAGTAGTTTATTTTTGTTATAATTTTACTTAGATATCGTATCTTCGAATAATACCAAAAGCCTGGAAAAATTTTACCTGGTGTCGAAAAATCAGGCAGTATTTTAATAATACCTAATTTATACACTGTCTATATTATTATAATTACATTAGGCTATATCAGCAAATGGTTTTTATTTCAACAATTTTAACTTTATACATAAATTGTTCCCTAAGAATTTGAAGAGTTTGGAGCTGCCGTTAGACTGATAGCGGCACAGAATATGTATTGTAATTGTATGTTTCGTTTTTCATGAGTACATATAATATTGGCGCCAAAACCAAAAATGGTTGCGTGGATCTGGGTCATTTTTCTTTTCTAAAGACAAGTGGCAACCGATCAGTACAATAAAATATTACGGGAGGCGTATTTCGTCCACTGTCAAGCATATTAAAAAAAAAGTATTATATTATTATTAAATTCAAAGCCCTTGATAATAGTATGTACTTTAAAAAAGATAATTACTATGAAACTTAAAATTTTCAAGCGTAAATACGATACTTAACATTATTTTTGAGGGAAAAAACCAATTGTCGATAAAAAAGAAAGTCCCATCTCCCTTTTACACACGTGTGATGTTATATGTTTCGGAATCAGAAAACCATGGTTTACCTAATAATTTTCAGATAATCATTCAAATTGCAATAAAGAAATGTATAAAATCATCGTTGTGTTTTGCTTAGCCACTTTTGTTTGGCGGCAGTTATTTCATTATTGTGATGATTTCGTAAATATTTTTTTTTTTATACAGAGTAATACAGAGTACAATAAAATAAACGTGGCAATAGAGCAAAACTTTTTATTTTTTTATGTCGTCGAAATGGCAGTTATTCAGCTTTATAAAACTTATCTTTTAATTAACTACAGAGTAGATTTTTTGCGCGACAAAAAATAATTAATCGGTAATATTTTTCCTATTTAGATAACGCGGTATTGATTGAAAGAGTATATTGATGCTTAAAAATATTTTTGTGCACTTTTCTGAGGAAAAAGTGACTGAGAGAAGCATTTTCCAATACCGGGTTTTATTGGAGGAATAGTATTGGATCGTTTTTGTTGCATATAAAAATAAGAAATAAGCCAAGTAATTTTTCTATAAGACCGAGTTATAAACTATTTATTGCCCGAGTTTTATTATTGTTTTCAGCACGGATTTTTGTATAGTTTTCATATTAAATCAGGAAATGATGAAACAAAACAGATATTGGAAAAAACAGCCCTCGATAAGATAATAATTATTGAATAAAGGCATACAAAAAATATTTAGGACAATACAGAGGAATATTAACAATTTTAAATATTTGTAAATACAGCACCGCGCCTTTTCTTAGAAATAATTAAAAAATGGGCATGAGTCCTTGAAGTTAAACAATGAATTTTCTGAGTTCACTCGTGTTTTCCTTGGTGGAGAATCAAATAATAGCATTTTATTATTAAAAAAAAAACGAGGAAATGTTAATCTTGTCTATTAAAAAATCTTAGATAAAAATCAAATCAAGCTTTATCTTTATATATACCTATCATTATTATATCAACTTGTTTTTTTTTATAATCAAATCTGATTTCGGCACGTATAACGAGTACGTAATATTAACGCGCCATCGAAAGGGGGTCAGCCGTGAAACAGGTCCAATGAGTCCAAAACAAGACTCACTGACGACGACCTTGAGAAAAAAGCGAAATTATGGCGCGAAATTCAATAAAAAAAATTGTCGATGATTGATAAAAAGTAAAAATATTATAATTACCAGTTTAAAAAATATGAAATAACATTGGATTTTTTGCCACGGAAATTTTTGTGATAACCGCGCGAAAAAGTATTAAAAGAAATTTATTGTGTTTTTACCTTCTATATTCGATAAAATTATTGCTGTGGATTATTAAGGCGTATTTCAACAATTTACCAAAGCTAAGCTTTTTGATTTCTAAATAATAAAAATGGAACAATTACATTAAATGAGTTGCATAAACTAATTAGAAATAATCTGTAATAACTAATAAACTAATTAAGCTAATTATTGCTCTAATTGCTAGCAAATTATAAAATACATTTCTTACGGAATAATGACTTAAATTTCCACATCACTTAGTCCTTGCAATAGAGATTTTTAATAAAAAATATTAATAATAAATTCATTGAATTTTCAAAAAAAAAAAAATTTGAATGTCTGAGAAATGTTTTCAGTACACTTTAGTACACCAGAAAATTTTTAACAGTAATTTTTAGTAACACATATAAAATTTGTAACAACCAATTTTTTTCCCACTATTTTAATACAGTACAATTCCTAATGATTACCATTTGTTCCGTTGGTTCCATTAGTTCCGTTCACTCTGTTCCCATTCAAAGTCGATTCTTGGAGACTTTTCAGGTGGAACGGACTGATTGTGAACACCTCTCCACTAACCAAGTCTTGTAGATTCTCCCCTCCATATGATAGAAGCGGTGAGATCTCCACATCAATATGGTCTTCCACCACACCACCAGCTTCTCTAATGTATTTTCGGTGTAACCGTAAGAGATCTTCCCTAGCGGTTGAAGGACAGTCTTTTTTCACAGCATCTGCATTCTTTAACGCAGAGAATTCTACATCTCTAGCCACTTCTAAACAGATAAAGTTCTCAGCAAACTCAAAGACATCAAAAATGAACTTCTCCATTTTGATGCCGTTTGGTTCCGTTGGCTTTTGTCGAGTGCCTTCATGGTCTACATAGGGGATCTTCTTTTTGGCAACATGGAGCTTCAGTTTGGATTCGAAATTGGAGATTTTTGACAAAAAGTCCGCTGAGAAATAGTGGTTGCAAATGTTTCCTGCTGAGAAAGTTAGCCTACCATCAGCAGTACGGCTTTCTGCAGCCTCATCGGTTAATTCAGAGTATTCCACAACCTTGTAATGTCCATTCACACGGCACACAACACCAACAGCTTCACTAGGATATGATTTCTGAACGACTTTGGCAGCGCAGTCCGCATTTTTGCTTTTACAATAACCAATAAAGACTGGATCAGCCACTTTAATAAGAATGTTGTCCACTGAATGGGCATGTAAATGTTCCACACCACGTTTGGCAATGTCTGTTAGTATGCCCTGAGTTTTCAATGCTCTGTAGAGTCCTCCATTTCCATCGGGAGCCGATGAAACATGGTGCTTCTCATCTAAGAAGATTTTCCCTTCAAAGTCAAAACAGGGAAGTGTTCCCTGCTCAAAGTAGACAATATCCTCCTCATTTAAACCGAAGTATGAGTGACTTCTGAAGTAGTCAGCAGTTGGTCCCTTGGTGTGTTCTGAAGTCATAATGTACCATGTAATCTTTCCTTCTTTCCCATACTTTTCTGCAGCCATTTGTTGCACTCTGAAGATTCTCTCTGCTTGAATTTGGAATAGAGTCTTTTTTGATGGCAAGCCAACATCGTACATACCTTTTGGGTGACCAAATCCGAGTCTGGTTGCTTGGCCACCAGCAAGTAAAAGCACACCAACTTTTCCATCACTGATTTCTTTTAAACCAATATTTTCATACTCCTCAATTTTTTCGTTGCTTAAGTTAGGCACGGCTTCGTAATGAGAATCGGGGATAGGTTTTAAATCTTCTACTTTTTCGGCAATAACTTTAGTGTTGTCGTTCGCGCGCCTAAATAATTCGTTCACTTCGGCGAAGTCGATTTTTTTTAAATCACAAATTAGTTGCTCCCGCTCTTTTTCACTTAATTCCGGCCAGTATTTTAGGAGGTGGCCTTGACCATGCAAATTTAAATTTTCGAAAAAATTATCGTAAGACATTTTTTATCGTGCTATGTCTGCGCCGCGCGATTAGAAAGCGAACACTGGCTCATGGTTACGTTACGAACAAGATAACATTTTCACTAATTCTCCCACCACGGTTGCTGAACATACACGTCGGCTCTATCTGACATTTACAGACATTTTTGTATACAAATCTTGTATTTACATTTTTGTTGCAGTACCACGATACTGAATGAGCGGGAGTATGAAAATATGATATACATTGCTTGTCAAATGCGACTTTGTACGGAAGTAGTAAAGAGAAAGCATCATTGTATTGTGTTCACTACATTCAAAATACTCCAGTAGGTTGAGTGGTGTGTTCTGAAATTAGAACCAATACCATTGAAACCATTTTGACAGTTGAGACTTTTACGGATTTTATAAATTCAACAATAATAAATTATTTCCACAAGCTTATCCAATAAAACCATTGGCATTTTAAATGATTGAACATGAATATTTTTTTAAATCAAAGTCATTGTTTTTTGGCCTTGACTTTTATATTAACATCATAATAAGACTTTTAATTTCCGAACGCTTCTTGGTGCTTTGTCTATGGATCTTTTTGACGTTTTAGAGTTTTAATATTTTTATCATAGTTGTAGATAAGGAATTTGCATACCTATGTACGCGTATTCATTAGAAACTCTCATAAGTTTACGAAAACTCCAATAAGAATAATAAAAAAATATCCAACCGTCAGAAGAATCAAACCAGGAAAGTAAAGTCTAAAAAGTTCAGTTTAAACAAAACAAAGGCAAGCCAAATTGTGAGTTAGAGATGGGCTGCCATTATAATAACTAGCTATTTAGCTAGCGGTTATACCAAAAAAATATTCACTCACATTATGATATTTGTATACGCGATAAGTCACTACTAAACCATTCAACTGATTTCTACACAATGGGCGACTGATAGCAAGTTAATTATGAAATTAATGGGGTAAGCGAAACAGTGAGCTTTTTCTCTAATCATACGTTTTTAATTTAACAGGAGCATTTTAACAAAACTAACGAAAAATAATTAAACAACTAAAGGGTTTTTAAACAATAACTTTGTTTTTCTACGTAGGGAAATCAGGACAACACGACAGTTTCGGCATTTAGTTGTTAGAAATATTAATAGCTTTGGCAATTATTATAATCAATTCAATTTCGCTTAATATCACATTAAAATGAAAAAAAAAATCCTTTAAACTATGAAAACGTTGAATCTGTAAATGTTACATTTAATAAAATTCGTGTCAATAGATAATCATCCATTTCTGAACACTACTACTGTGTACTGTTTCAAAAGGACATTCCACAGCCTCACGTCACACAAACACCGAAACAATGAATATTTCTCCAACGCATAATTTTATGAAATTCTGCTGTTACAGATCCCGGCATGGATCTTGAGCGCTGACTTCTACTTGCGCACAAAATCGCACATTTTATGCAATTTTGGGGCTGATTTGGGGGTTTTAGGGAGGAGAGTCACCCTAAACTCCTTGGACTATACCCCCACAGTAGCAATTGTATACTTTTATGTATTTAAAAAAGAAAAAAAAAAAATTGTTGTCGGGGAGCTCTCTACCATTGTCTTCAAATATTTGTGCACTGAAATATAGTTTTCTGAGTGGTTTAAAAAAAAAAAACCTTAACCTAACCTCCCACTGTAGCAATTGTATACTTTCATGTATTTAGATGATAAAAAAAAAAATTTTTGAATCGGGGAGCGCTCTACCATTGTATAAAAATATTTGTGCACTGAAAAATAGTTTTCTGGGTGGTTTAAAAAAAAATAACCCTAACCTAACCTCCCACTGTAGCAATTGTATACTTTCATGTATTTAGATGAAAAAAAAAAGTTCTCTGGGTGGTTTAAAAAAAAAACCTAACCTAATCCATCCGAGTCAGAGAGCCCTATATTTAGTATGCAAAAAAATTATCTTATGACTTTTTTTAATGTAAATAAAAGAAAATTTGCGTTTTCTTAAATATTCATTGTGGCTGTATAAACTAAAACCTTTGTCATAATATTACAAACAAAGTAAAAAGTAAAAAATTGAGACTTTGCGTAATTAATTTTTAGACATAAACATTTCCAATAAAAAATTATGTGCGTAAAACTCGTTATCCAATATAGTAAAATTTAGCCGACATATTTTTGTGACTATGTATAAGATAGAGTTTATACTGGGCCAATTTAATCGAATACAACTAAAAGTGATTGAAAATTTTAATTAAACAATTGTTACCTGTAAGGGTGGTCATAGTGGACATTTGTCCACCAAGCCAATATTTATTATACAGGTTAGTACATATTATTTATTTAATATATTTACACGATTATTTCAAAAACTCTTCTAAAATACACTAAAACTATATATACAGTAAAGGCTACTCCTAACTAAAATATGGTGTCATAAAACTCCTCCACTGTCAACTGGAAGTGTGCCCAAAAGGCTGGCGGCATAGCCACGTTGTATGGCAATGTTTAATCTTGGACCGAAGTAAAAGCCAGCCGTTGGGTCACGCGAAGTGTCAACTAAGCGTTGGGATAGTTCTTTAAAAAGCGAATGAGCACACTCGGACCCCAAGGTCCAAGAGTTTCAACCCCAAACGGGACAAAAATATGCCTAACCTTAAATATAAAAATATAACTGCCGACGAGGTTATTGTATTTCCGCCACTTGAGGTTCTCCGCAGCCGCAGCGGCACTAGCACAGCACGATGGCGCAAGAATGTCGACACAGGTAGCGTCCCACACTAAAGATCTACCCATCTTCCATGAAAATAAAGTCAACCGTCCGGTGTCTTACCATACCATCTCGTCCAAGCTGGTCGGATAATGTCATTAATATTCGCGTGCCATTCGCTACCGCATGACAGGCCGTGGTGATCGAAGCTGTTGACAACTACGCCACAGTGGCAGCAAAGGCGCACACAGCAAGGAGCGCCAAGGTGTAGGACAACAGCTAAGTGGGAAGTAGTATCGTCGAACAAGGTGCCAATATTCGATGACGGCAGTGCGTGAAGCCAAAACTAACCTGTATAAAAAATGTGAAAAAAAAAAAAATGCTTATATTATTTTTAACTTATAATTTCCTAACTAAAATAAATAAAGATTTTCATCTTATATGACTTTTTAGCACTAATATTACCTTTTTGTGACAATAAAATATTTTATTTAATTTATCTAAATTCTTTGTTTCAAAATATAAATATCTCTAAAAAAAAACCTGTACATGTAGTTTTTGTCCGAAAATATACCCATAAGGCCATCTCTATTAAATAAGAGCTGGCAAGCTGGTTATATATTTTTTTAAACAAATGAACAGTCTATGGCCGCCATGCGGGCGTTCTGTCAAAAAAGATGTCAAATGGCTTCATTCAGGAAGCACTTTATTTACTCTTGATAGTTAATGATTTCGTACTTCGAATTGTATTTAGTGTGATAAACGGTATATTTTTTATACTACAATTGTTATTACATTACGTTTTTAATGTAAATATGACTGAGTCAACGAAAAAGCGAAAGAGAAATTCAAATGAACAACATAACCAAACAGTTGGTCTTCGAGGTGCTATAGATGCTAACTGGCAAAAATTCCTATCAAGCAACCTTATCATGGACAAGAAAACCGAAAAGCCAGCACAGGAAAACAACAAAGCTCAGTTTTCAGGCACTTTCCGTCGCGCCAGGAAGAAAAAGGCAAAAGACCACGAAAATGTTCAGAATATGAAAACTTTAAATTTGGCATCAAATACGGATAACTTAGTCAATAACGTAGATTTAAAAAAAAATAGTGACTCCAGTAACGTAAATGGTGTTGTGAAAAAGAACAATCAGAATCGTATCACGAAGTTTTTAGCCATGGACTGTGAAATGGTCGGCGTAGGATATGATGGAAATGACCACATGTTAGCTAGAGTGTCCGTAGTCAATAAATTCGGCGACTGTATCTATGACAAGTTCGTGAAAGCGCGGGAAGAGGTCAAAGACTATAGAACTGAAATTAGCGGAGTGAGGAAAGAGGATTTACTAAACGGTGAAGATTTCACTGTCGTACAGAAGGAAGTTTCTGAATTGTTAAAAGGCCGTATCTTAGTGGGTCATTCGTTGAAGAATGATCTGTCTGTATTGTTCCTGTCGCATCCTAAGAGAAATATAAGAGACACGTCAAGATATAAACCATTTAGAAAGGTAATTAATTTGGTTAATTTGATGAATATTTTATATAAAAATAAAAGTTGCTCCAAATGACTCCTATGAGTATTGGTGCGTTCACAAACATGTAAACTCACAGACACCTAGACCCATAGATCATACAAATATTTATTAAGTGCGAGAATCGACCCCACGACATGCATTGTAGCTGTTAATCACACAACCATTGCACCACACGTGCAACTAAGTAGTTAACCGTCACTTTTGCAATTGAGGTTTAGTCAGTTGTAAGGCCTGTTTCGTAAAGCGGCCATCGATGGAGGGAAATGCCTCCTTGGCCTGCCTGCGCTCACTATGGTCTTCCCATAGTCTGTGATGTAGATCTCTAGTTCGTTTCCTTACCAGATTGCATAGGTATCCGAAGGGGAGCGGCACAATGGGCTCAGGTCCTATTGCTGCCATATTCAATCCCCTTCTGTCTAGTTCGTCCGCTGCCTCGTTGCCTCGGGAATCGCTGTGTCCTATGACACATTGAATGGTTACTTGATTGTGTTCACCCTTCTGGTTGAGGCGTTGGTGACACTCGTAAATCAGCCCAGAGTTAACTGTGTGGCTGTTAAGCGCCTGCAGTACAGACATGCTGCCCGAGAGTATGCGTATTGAGTGATACCTAATGTTAATTTATAAATTGATCTGATATTCATGTCTCTTTTGCTGTCGTAATAAAAACGATGTAAAATAATGTAAATATTTGCATGCCAAATGGTAAAATGTGGCCGAGCTTTTATGTATCATAAGAACTGATTTGTATTACCCATATTTGCAAAATAAAAATTCTATTCTATTCTATTAACTTTCCTGGTTGTGATGGCTGAGGCTGCCAGGGAAATGCCCAAGCACTCAGCCTGGAACACTGTGTTATGAGTCCCCAATGGTGTGGCTATGTGAATGTTGAGGCCCTCTGAGAAGACTCCCGCACCTGTGCCATCTGTTCTGGATCCATCAGTGAAGACCCGCAGCTATCTAGGGCACAGATCTTTGCAGTGGTGATCCTCATGCAGTTGGATGATGATCATGCGTATAGAGTATATAATAACGCCAAAAATTTTCAATTTTCAGATTACAAAAGGCAGCACACCATCTCTGAAACGGTTAGCTAAAGAAATTCTCGGTATAGACATACAGTCTGGAGAACACAGTTCGGTAGAAGATGCCAGAGCAGCTATGAAACTGTACTGCAGTGTCGCACGGCAGTGGGAACCAACGCTCGTGGATAAACGTGGAAAGAGAAAGGTTAATCCGGACGAAGATTAGGGTTATATGGTCCAGGTAAAGGTAGTCTGCAGAAATTAAATTTTCCTATGTTTTTTTTACGAATCTGTTCTGCCCCCCTGGCCATGTTACAACTGTTTCGTTTCGATGACTGGTCTGTTGGGTAGTGGCCCTGACTGCTATGCCGGAGGTCGTGGGTTCGATTCCCACCCAAGACAAATGTTTGTGTGATGAGCACGGTCATTTATTCTGTGTATGTATTTAGAAATATATAAGTATGTTTATCAGTTGTCTAGTACCCATAACACAAGCTCTGCTTAGCTTGGGACTAGACGGCGTTGTGTGATAGTTGTGGAATATTATTATTATTATTCTCTTTTCGTCGATCGCGTCGAGTAGGCCACGCCTCCGATTCCTTTGTTCTGATGTCATGTCAACGCTCAGTCACGTGATCATCAATTATTTTGGCTTCTGCGTAGTTTTAACGGATGGTTTTAATGAGTATACATGTCGTTACCGCAAATATATTTTTTACCTTACTATCCGATATTGAACTGCAAATTAACGTTAGGAAAATTTGAATTTTGCGGGTTACCCTGGAATATTCGCTCTAGGTTAATTACAAAGAATTTAGTTTAAAAAAAAGTGATAAATGTAAATTCTAGTGATCATTTAATAAGCTACATTAGATGTGTTTAATACATTTTTACTATTATTTCTTTGTTACATAATATGTATTAAAAATATAATGATTGCACTTAATTAAATATCAACTTAATCATCACCATCATCATTTCAGTCGATAGACGTCCACTGTTGGACATAGACCTCCCCCAAGTGTCGCCACAATGAACGGTCCTGTACGTCTTACATCCATCAGATTCACGCGACCCTCACGAGGTCATCGGTCCACCTTGTGGGAGGTCTCGTGGCCGCCACATCAGAACCTTTCGGCCCCATCGGCCATCTGTTCTGCGAGCAATGTTCCCTGCTCTTTATGGGGGTGTAGGTTAATTTGATATTGTTTTAAGTGGAAATATCACCATATGAATACTTTACTGTATGTACATGGTGTCTTTGAAATCGACGCACAAACGAATACAACGGATCCAGTGCATGATTCTGGTCCCCCCAGTGGTGGAATTTTTCATCGGCTTTATCCTAATTTAAAAAAAAAAATCTGTACCTTTTTAAATTTAAACTGTGTAAAATCGTTATTCTAACCAAACCCGATGATATTTTTAGTAAAAAAGAGAAAAAAATAACTAGCTTTTGGCCGCGGCTTTGCTCCCGTCAACTGACTACTCTATTCTGCTGTAGCCCACTCTACCCTAATCTACCATATTCTACCCTACTCTACCATATTCTACCCTACTCTACCATATTCTACCCTACTCTATTCTACCCTACTCTACCCTACTACCATTATTTTTTTTTTCTTTCATAAGATCCTTCTTCTTCAAAAAATTTGTATAATCGGTCCAGCCGTTCACGCGTGATAGCGTGATCAAGGGAAATAGGGATTCATTTATAAATATATAGATAGACTAGCTTCTGCGAGCGGCTTCGCCCGCGTAAAAGTATGTTTCTCCATACAAACTTTGGAAACACGTTTCATCCCTTTAGGGAGCGAATTTTGGAAAATCCTCTCTTAGTGCTCACCTACGTCATAAAAGGAAGCCTTGTGCAGAATTTCGTGTTCCTAGTCCCAGTAGTTTCAGCTGTGCGTTGATATGTCAGTCAGTCAGTTTCCCCTTTTATATATATAGATAAATTAAAAAGTCATCGGGGTAGATAAAATCGTTATTCAAATCATGATGACATTTTATAATTTCAAAAGTAATACATTTTTATTTTTCACTAAGAATGTGAGATTATCGATTTTATACAGTATAAATTAAAAAAACTTAAAGATTAAAAAAAAAAGAAAAGACCGAGGAAAAGTTACCGTCTGATCGTCCGGTAACCGTCCGGACCGAGCCCAAGTCGTCGACGGCGCGTATTGTTCCACGCGCGCCTCAGGGAGATGTCAGCAAATCGTAGGGGCTTAACAGGGTCGAAGCCTACTGAGGCCATGGGTAGTGTGTAATAGTGGTGGGTCGTTGTCGAATTTTAGACGGACGAGACGTAACCGTTTTGGCGACGACGAAAACGGTTGCAGAAAACGGTCGTTGTCGCAACTGGTTTGAAGACGAAACTATCGTTGAGTGAAGTAGTTGCAGAAAACGTTCGTTGTCGCAACTAGTTTGAGGACGGTAATAAAATCTGTACTCGTCGCGTCGTTGTTTAAAAACCAGTTATTGCAATGAAAATTGAATTTTATTATTATATCCATAAAGTTCAATTTTCATTGCAATAACTGGTTTTGAAACGACGACGCGACGAGTGTGATAGTTGAAGCAATGGATTCTCGACCTTATTTTCTTAAAAGTAAGATACCAATTCGCATACAGTAATTCGAAGACTGGTTTGTGCAACGAAGACTGTTTGGTCGCAGGATGGAAAACGGTTGTTACGTTGCAGAACAAAAAACGGTCTTTGAAAACTGTTCGTCGTTGAAACCAGTTGAAACGCCCACCGCTTGTGTGTAAGTGAAACCCGGGGCCCTGGGACGAAGGCAACGAAGGAGTGGGTTTTTAGTCAGTAAAAGTTTGATACTATCCGGGAGATAGCGTCAAACTTTTACTGCGCTTTTTATCCGCCCAAGAGCGAGATTTGTCATTAGATGATTTTCCCACCTAAAAGAAAAAAAAAAAACTAAAAATTAGATCCATGGTATTTGTTTGTGCGTCGATGTCAAAAACACCCTGTATTTTTTTGTATAATTATACAAATAACACTAAAATTAAATCTTTTTCTGAAAACAGTTTTAAAATTGGTTATTACATGAAGTAGCAGTTAGCATTTTTTTTTTTAATTGATATAAACTAGCGCTTGACTGAGATCCCACCTGATGGTAAGCAGTGATGCAATCATTGATGGTGAGGCGCACTAGTTTATTAAGGGCCTATTCACTCTAGCCTTGAAGGCACACACTTGGAGAGTGTGCGCGAGAATTGCATGACTTAATTAAAAAAAAAAAAACTGCTAATTGTTGCTTCATTTCATAACCAATTTTGATGCTTTTTCAGAAAAAATATTCTTTTTTAGTGTTATTTTGTACAAAATGTTGTACAACAATAAATACTAAATAATTCTCATTTATTGTCAAAAGTGTTACAATGCGTATCAAATAAGAATAGGATCGATTGCCATGTGACGTCACGTTATACTGTCAAATCGAAGAATTATTATGGTGAGCAAAACAAGAAATTTTTAAAATTTAATTTATTTACGAACTGTGAACGAAAATAGTTTAATCAGAATCTAGTTTTTCAATTTTACTCATCTCCGAGTTCTTCAGTTTTGCCCAATTTCTTGCGATTTGACAGTATGACGTGACGTCACAACATGGCAATCGATCCTATTCTTATTTGGAACGCATTGTACACTGTTACCTGTCGTTACGTGTGCTCCTTTAATTGAAAATGTTGATTGTTTCCTCGATGATGTGTTCTCTAAAAGACGACGTTGAAATTACTGAATAAATATATTTTTTCTATTATGAATCTGTTGATTTATTTACACTACGTATTGAAACCCCAAGAACATCTCTCGCCTGGGCGCGATTTGCAGTGGCCTATATGGAAAGCACTAAATCGGTTGCCATCCTGGGTAGGCCGCTGCAAACACAACTTGGCAAAATGGGGTTTTATAGACCCGTCGGATACTCAATGCGAGTGCGGTGCTCCTGTTCAAAACATGAGCCACATAATAGAATGCCCCAAGTGCCCATACACCTGCACTTTGGAGGATTTGATGAATGCTACCGATGCTGCTATTAATGTAGCCACCTATTGGGCTCAAACTGTTTGACGAGTTTACCATCGAATCGGAAAAGAAGACTACCTATTACCCACTTGTAGTTTTTTAAGGTTCCTTACTTCAAAAGGAAAAAACGGAACCCTTATAGGATCACTTTGTTGTCTGTTAGTGTCTGTTTGTCAAGACCCTTTATCTCGGCAACGCGTGGAGGTATCGAGTTGAAATTAAAACCATATACTCAGGTCGGCGGTCCCTTGAAGCTGTGAAAAAATCTAAGTTATCAAATAAAAACATACGGCCGTTTATATCGCAAAAAACGTATATTTCGATACTCTCAAAGTAATTAAATTTGCGTACTTTCCGTTGACCCACAGTCCTGAAAATAAAGCCAGGTCTTAAAGCACAAATATATAGGAATAAATCTGAAAACAGTAAATTTGTTGTTACCTCCGTCACAAAAAAAAAACTGCAATCAGGAAAAATCTTCGAGACTCCATTCGGGAATTGTAGCTTGATTGTTGAAGCAAAAGATAGTACCTAAATGTATTGTGGCGACTATGGGGGTCACATTAATACCACTAGCTTGCAAACTGGCAAGATATACTTTTAAGGTTTATGTTTTAAAAAGTTTAGGATTGAGAGATGAAAAAACTATGGATAGGAGATGTCAATAAAAATCAAGACGTAATTTTTATATATAAAACCAGCTTTTGCCCGCGGCTTCGTTCGCGTTAAATTCGGGGTAACACGGTTCCCCTTTCCTGTCCCATATAAAATTACACCCCCTCTTTTGAGGGGTTGAGGCAGATTCCCAAAAAAAATTATGTACGATTTTTTTGTTAGTCACAAATAGTCCTTAGACCAATTTTTAGCTTTCTACCTTGAAAATTGCAGAATGCTCCATATAAAATTCCATCCCCCATTTTAGGTGAGTGGGGGGTTGGAAAGAAACAAAATGTAGCCTATGTCACTCTCCCTTCAACTATTTCTACTTAAAAAATCACGTCAATTCGTCGCTCCGTTTTGCCGTGAAAGACGGACAAACAAACAGACACACACACTTTCACATTTATTATATTATTATGGATTATGGAAGTATTTAATAAGAGCTTTATTCAATATAATAATAGTATAATTCAACCAGAAGCCTTTCATTTGTGTCTCCCCATGCAAACATGATTTAAGGGCCTATTACACTACTCGATATTCAGACAGTCTTAGTCGATGTCGCGTAGTGTAATAAGGGTTAGATCGGTCTTACTCGGAACAAAAAATAAGACAGTCTGAATATCGTGTGCTGAATATCGCGTAGTGTAATAGGCCCTTTACTTTCTTCTTTTGGCAAGAAATGAAAACTTTTGCTTCTTCGTATATGTCCTCTAACTTATAAAAGTTCGAGGACAACTTAGACCAACAAAAAAAGCAAGACGGAGCGCCACGAACTTTAAAAGTAATGCCACCTGTAACAAGCCGGTCCAAATATTACATACGCCCACGCACACTCCTACACTACAACCAAGCTAGTCACTCTTAGTTTTTGATTGAATTTATATTGATGATTTGTTTATTTTTTATTTTTGTATTATGTAATGTAATTATTGTGTTTTATTAATTAATTCAAAATTTGAGGCAATTTTATTTATTTATTATTAATCACTAGTCTTATTAGTTAATGTAAATTGTGTCATGTATAGTGTTGTGTTATTTAATTATATGGGTGTAACATACCTGAATAAAGATTATTATTATTATTAGTACAGCACGAGTCGTTGTCTAGTTAACATCAAGTTAAAAAATAGTATTATGCCTTCGTGTGTAGTGAAAAGTTGTAAAAACAACACTATATCAAATAAAAAATCTCACGGAATTTTTTTTACAAATGGCAACCCTTCAAATCACACATAGATAAAAATGTTGCTTCCCTCTTGAAGTTCGTGGTGCTCAGTCTTTCTTTTTTTGTTGGTCTGAGGAGGACAATACGAAGAAGCAATAGCAGTCAGTAAGAACAGTCTAAACCGTAACCGAATAAAGATTCATATAGAAGCATCGCTAGTACTTTTTTGTAAGGCGTTACCTATTTTTCTTATTTATAACTAGCCGACCCGGCGAACTTCGTACCGCCTAATAGTAAGGATAACGCCATCTACTGGCATTACCAGAATATCGTAATTCATTTTATAATGACATTTTAATTAGAGATGGCGTTGTTTTCTATTTTTTTTTCGTTAGTTTTTCCATATTTTCTGACCGTTGAAACCTTCCCTGGACTATCACGAATATTTCAAGACCAAAATTAGCCAAATCGGTCCAGCCGTTCTCGAGTTTTAGCGAGACTAACGAACAGCTATTTATTTTTATAGATATAGATTAATTGAGGACTCGAGTTCTTTACAACACTAAACACCTTCTACCATACCCGGCGTTATAGTATAGTATATTTAACAATGTGAAACTTAAATAAAATAGCAAACACGGAGTATTTTTATTTAAGAAAAATAACGCCTGATAAAAAGCAATAGCGATTTACTAAATTATAGTCTCTCGTTCGGTTACGGATGATAGACATAATGTTTTTTGCTTTTGATTTCTCGTACAGTCAAGATGTGGCCTAGGTTACACTATTGACGAAAAGAAAAAAAAAAAACATGCCAGCTATGTATGCCAAAAGCTTCATTCCCCTTTGGATTTAACGAGGGTTATTCTTTTTCTACGGTACAGTTTCTAGGTACGTAACTTACTTTCGCACTAGTGCGTTAAAGTGTACCACCTCGCCCCCACCACAATTTATTATATTTATCGTATCAGGTTGGCCGCACTAGTCGCTAGTTAATATATTTCTTCGTAATTGTATTGAAAAATGTCATTTGATATAAGTGGAAATTTGTTACTGCAGCACTAGGCTCCATAGTACCCTCGCCTGCGGATCGGGCGAATTCCACCTCGGTCGCAATGACAAAGTTTCTCCAGTTGTACTTACCTATTAAAATGATACTATTTCAGTAACAGAGGTTATTACAATGAAAAAGAGTAATTGAAATTGTGTAAATGTAAAATAAAACAACAATAAGTTTGAAAACGAACTGCACGTTATTATATCATATAATTTTATTACAAATTTTAATAATATTATGCCACCGTTAAAATTCAATCTTTACATGACGCTAACTAGGTATATTACATACTAGCTTTTAATTCTTCGTTGCTTGCTCAAAATGTATGGATGGACATTTTAAATTTAATATTTAACATCAATTAAGTAACTCCAATAATTTTGACGTTTTGTGGTGATTTTTGAATTGGAACTAATACGGCCATGATGTTTTTCAAATAGATTTTCATAGACAATTTCACAAATGTCAAACGACACTCTGTGTCATTTTGGCGCCAAAATTACTCGTAGCTGTCACTTTTGGTGCTCTATGGTATAATGCAAAGTACGTTTTTTATAAAATGTAACTAAAATCTAATTGGATTGTTCAATTTCCAATTTAAAATTCATTTTAGATTATCGTCAAAATTATATGAGTTAAATCCATTTTAATTTATATTATGACATTGTGATTTTCTACATTTTTATAGCGCAGAAATGGACTGTTGACCACGTTACAACATTAAAGGTAGAATTACATTGGGCATACGTGGGCCACGTACGCCGATCTGGGCGCGTCGGCCACTATACATTTTATATGGCAACTAGACTTGTAGAGCTACATTAGATCCACGCCACGCGATGTGACTACGTACAAATCAGGCGTGGTGCACATGTGCGTCGGTCTAATGTAGGTCCCGCTTTTTTCTTAGGAGGGTGATCAACTGCCATGTTTTGCGATTATATAATTATCTATAGTCAGGGAATTTAACTATATATAACGTTCTATAAGTCTATATTTAAATTTAAAATTCGAGATCAAAAATCAAATTTTGGAATTATTAACTCTATGGTTTACGAGACAGCTTGAATTCCATTGCATTTTTAATTTAAATGGCCACTTGGAATCGATGGAATCTTTTTTTTTTGGATACTACGTCCTTTAAGCCGTGTCTTGGTATGAATAGTTCATTAGTTTACATTAAATGTTTTTTGTAGTATTTGGCAACAAATGTATCATGACAACCTTCTCGGCAAACTTCGCTGAGGTAGCCTAAACTATAATAACATTCTCAGCTCCATTTTACCGAGATCGCGCCTGTTTCAATGATTCCACATATTGTCTAGTTGCGCAGACACTTGAGATACAAAACTACACCAATTTTACATCACAGTATCCACTAGGAATCAATTTGTGAATAATTAAAACAGCCACTGAACTTCACTCGAAGAAATTCCGCCACAAATTCAATGGAATCGTATTATTGTCTCGAATGATTAAATTTAATTATACAATTTCCTATCAAAAGTTATACATAATTTATTTCTCTGACCAGAAATTAAAACAAATTTGGTTTATTTAGTCTTCTAAAGGACCATTTTTCACTTAAAATTGTGCTTAAACAAAATGTACTTTTTATAGTACAAATATCTCCTATATTTAA